>CM045761.1:175822367-177169867 GCA_025200525.1 Camellia lanceoleosa | reverse complement strand
TTTACTGTGCTGAATTTGTCGGTTGGATGAATCATGATGAATGATGAATAGTAATGTTGACTTTTTGATGAATAGTGAATAGTAAAGTTGACTTTTTTCACTATTTATTGCATAGAGGCATGTGACTAAGGGAATCAATATAGATATAAATATCAGCAGCTTTTCTCAAAAGACAAGTATTGATTGAAGCTGATAATTATAACTATAGAGAATTCAATGACTGAATTAAACGTATGGGTCCTGAGCATCTTGAAACTCGGGTCCATATGGATTTTGAGTAGTTTAACCTTCAGAAGAGTTTGAACTGTCTAAACCATCTTCTGAACTGCTGTAATTCGAGTCTGACTTGGCTTGGGCCATGAGGAAACGAGCCATTTGGAGGAGCTCATCTTTGGATGACTTGGACTTGGGCTTAACCTTTGATTTGGACTTATCCTTTGACTTGGGCTGGTCAGTACTGGGCTTTGCTGATTTGGATTTAATCTTTGATTTGGATGACTTAGGCTTGGAAGGACTAGATGCTGGGCTTCCAAGATTAACTGGAGGAAATTGGCTTCCTTGTGTTAATGGAGCAGTTGGGTTCTGCTGGGCTTTAATCATGGCAGGCGTAGGGGCATGAATATTGATTGGAAATTCAGTTTGAACAATTTCAACAATGCGTGGAATCTTGAAATTATCCCACCATTTAACTATGTGTTGCCGGTACATAACATCATCAGAAATACCATATTGCCATTTGAATATCCAAGGGATTTTGAATTTGGATATAAAAATAAGCAATGGAGGGAATTTCCTTTGCTGAGGAGTGAATGAGAAAACAGTGGAAAAATAGTTGACTTGATCTGTAATGATTGATGGGAAGATTTCTGAAATAGCGCCATATTGAGTCCACCATCGCAGAAACCAGGTAGGTAACTCGGATTTGAACTTTTGATCAAATTGAAGAAACCAAGAGTGACTGTTTGACTCGTTTTGATACAAGAGGACTTTGAACCAAGCATCAATGTAATCATAGTAACTGTATTGAATTGAATGACTAGACAGATCTCGTAGTTGATAAGGAGAACCCCAGTCAACCAGAGAAACAAAGTTGTGAATATAAAATGAATGGTACACAATTTTACTTGTGTAAGTGCGATCATAAATGGGTTTAATCACAATCGACTGATGGTTGAACATGATGTCTTTGTAGAAAGTAATTGTTTTTTCTGGATGGAGAGGAATAAAATGCCATCCAGGAGGGAAATAAGATTTAACCAGGTCATGAACAGTATGACTCTTTGGGTGACTAGGTTCTTTGAAAAAAAGATTAGTAGTGGTGGATTTAACATAATCAGATCGGGCGGATTTAATAGGATTAGAAGCGTATGGAATAACTGCTTGACTAGATGAAGCAAAAGAATCAGTAGCCAAAGCAAATGTATAACTAGGTTTAAGAATGTTACCAAGAATTTGGTAACGGTTAACCAATTCAGCAGGATGGTATTTGGTGACTAACTCCAATGGAGGATGAACAAACGGTTGACTAGATTGGACTAAGGCTTTGGAAGGAGGCCGTGGACGAGACATTTGTGAAATAGAGGAGATAAATTAGCATCCACCAAGGATATCTAATTGATCAGTATGTTCATGTAAACAGTTAATATAATGTGCAAGTTGTTGTTTCCGAGCTTTAATCCGCTGAAATTGTATGTACTAAGCTCTTTTAGTAGGTAAATGGGTTGAAATGAGAAAGACAAGGCGACGAGCAGTATGCTTAATCAGGGATTTGTAGTGTTTAATTTTCTGTTTATAGGATGAAATAGAGGGAATAGGCATTATTATCCACCCTGTAAAAATTCGCTGGTAAGAAAATCAGAAATAGAATTTTGACAACCAGGAATATATTCAATGTCAAAATCAAAAATACTTAATATATATTACCATCGGGCAAAAATTTGCTTACTAGTAAGATTTTGAACATCTTTTTCTAAAACACACTTAGCAGATTTACAATCAAAACGAAATAAAAATTTTTGATTTAAAATATCATCTTGAAATTTACTAATACATAAAACAGTAGATAAAATTTCTTATTTAACAGTACTATAATTCTTTTGTGCTTTATTCCAAACACCAAAATGATAACGAATAATTTGTTCAGATGACTGAGGAGTAATTTTCTAGAGAAGGATGCCACCATATATAACCAATATCAAAGGCATCAGTTTGAATAATTTTGAATGAATTTTCAGTAGGAATACCAAGACAGGGAAGAGACTTGACATATTGTTTGACTTGTTTAACAATAGCAGTATGAGTAGAAGACCAAGGAAGAGGATTGTCTTTTAACTGATCAAACAGAGGTTGACAAGTTTTCCTAAGATCTTTGTAAAATTCAGCAATATAATTCAGTGATCCTAAAAAACGTTGTAACTGGGTTTTATCTAAGATTTCATTAGGAAATTTAAAAGCAAATTCAATAGTGCGACTAATTGGTAGAATTGTATTCTGGTGAATATCATATCCTAAAAATCTAACTTTAGTTTGGAACAATTTAATCTTAGGAGCAGATATGACTAGATCATGACTTTTAATAATATAAAAGAAAGCTATAAGATGTCTCCAATGTTCACTAATTAATTTTGAAAAAATGAGAATATCATTTATATAAACTACGGAAAAATGGCTAAATGGATTGAAAATATTATTCATTATATTTTGAAATTCACTAGGTGTATTTTTTAATCCAAAAAGCATGACATTCCATTCATAATGACCAAAGGGTGTAGTAAAAACAGTTTTATATCTATCTTTAGGATGAATTTGTATTTGCCAAAAATCACTTTTTAAATCAAATTTACTAAAAATAACAGTTTGACTAAGTCTTTTGATTAAGTCTTTTTTTTATTAGGAATAGGATAGCGAATCTATTCTAAAACTTTATTTAATGATTTATAATTAATGACTAAGCGAGGGACACCTCGTTCTAATTCAACATTTTTATTAACATAAAAAGCAAGACAAGACCATGGTGATTTACTTGGCCTAATAATTCGATTTTTTAATAGTTCATTGATTTCTTTTTTACACATTTCTACTAATTCATGATTCATTTGAATAGGTCGAGATTTAGTAGGAATTTGTCTTTTATTAAAATTCTTAATGTATGGTAAAGTGACTACATGTTTTTTCCTATGCCAAAAGGCAGTTGGTAAAGTAGAACAAACAGTTTTTTCTAATTTTAATTTAAATTCTTCAATTTGAGATATAATAACAGGATCAGTTAATTGTTGTTCAATGCGTTTATAATGGATTTCTTCTTTGAGAAAACGTAACTGACGAGTTAATCGATTAATAAATTGAGAAATAAAATAATCTTTTAATTGATTTAATTCCAATACTTCAGGTGGTGATAAGAATTTAAAAGTAACTGTTTGACCAAAAGCTTGAGTTGTTATTCTTTTATTAAATGTAGTAAATGAATATAATAAGAATATAAATGGTGTTCCTAAAATAACTTTATCAGTCATATTTCTAACTAAAACAAAGGAGGTTTTGAAATAGACATTATGTTGACATATATGGACTTTAGGCAATTTATATTTAATACGCATTTTACTACCATTAGTAGAAGTTAATTTTTCACTTGTTTTTTCATAATATTTTGTAGGAAGTAAACCTTCTTGAATACAGTTGAGATCAACACCAGTATCAATGAGAGTAATAATATTTAATTCAAAATCATCAATAACGAGTTTAACTTTTGAATACCATTTTTGAATATGAATTTTATTGATTAGGTTTAATCTTTTATCTTCATGATTATGTGATCAATTATCAAATAAAAGATTATCAGGATTAGTATGTTTAGATTCATTAGGTGATTCAACATTGTTTTCCTGGAAATTCTTTAGACTTTTATTAAGTTTTAATGTAAGAATTTCATCTTCTAAGACTGTATCTTTATTTTGTAAATCTTTAATAGTTTGTTTAATCTGGTTGATTTCATGTTGTGAATCTTGAAGAGTAATTTCTTTTTGTTTATATTTAAATCTTTCTAAAGTTTTAGATAAACTAATAATAGGTTTATCATGCTTTGGTTTATGATTACTATTAGTAAGTAAAGATTTTAATTTGTCAGTATACTTTTGTTTTAACTGGGGATCATTTAATCGACCAATTAATTCAATAAGGGTAGTTTCTTCTTGATTTTGTTTAGTAAGGACAGTGATTTGTTTAACAGGTTTGCAACAAATATCATTACATCCTAATTCAATGTTATTGGCAGAATCATCACTTGGTGAATGGTAATCAGATGAGGTATGAGGATTATCAGAAGAAGAATTATTATCAGATTGGTTTAATTGGAAGATTTCATTATTAATTTGAAGTTGATTAACTTTATCTTTTAATGTTTGTTTTTCTTTACATTTATTAGAATAATGACCTTTTTGACCATAGTTGTAACAAGTAATATATTTATTAGATTTAGATTTTGGATGTGATTTCTTGTAATATTTCTTTTTAGGTTTAGTATAGAATTTATCATTTGATTTAGAAGGTGAATAATTCTTTTTATACTTGTTTGAATATTTGTAATGGGATTTACTATGTTTATGTGTTTTGCTACGGGAAGGTGCGACAGGAGGTAAACCATATTGTTCACAAAAATTATTGTCACGACCCAAAACCCGGTACCCAAAGGCTCAGCGTCGTAACAAGATAAAAATAAAATAATTCGAATAATTCTGTAGTCACAACGCAAGCGGATAAATTAAATAAATTAAAATAAATAACTGGGTACCAACTGTTTATTTATAAGGAAATAAAACATAGTCATTTGAACTTCACGGTATTATAAGAATTTAATAACAAAATATAGAAATCTTAAAAAAAACAAAATAACATAGCGATTCTTTTTCCATCTTGATCCCGCTAAACCTCGTCACCTGAAAGGGGTAATAGCTATAAGCACATAGTAGAGTGAGAAATATTATACTATGAGGGGCACAAAATGGCCATGGATATTTATTTAAGCTAAACATTATAAATTGAGTTGAGTTGAATACACAAATTAATTAAGTGCCAAAAACTGAAATAATCACTATAACCACGGTATATCACTAAGTGACAAGCACTACACTGGTCAATGGATCCACGACAAACACTGGACCACAAAGTGGTCAAACACTAGCCAATGGTTATTTAAGTCCCCCAAGGCATGGGACTCTCGTGGTGGTACTCACAAAACTTATTTTCATATAAGGTCATAGCCAAATATTCTTTAAAAGTAAAACAAACATATCCATGGGTTCCCTTTTAAACAAATAGAGTTCAGAAATAAAACTACGTAACTGGAACTTTTATAAAACATAACTTTTAGTAATATACTAATAAAACATAACTTATATAAAATAGATTTTGATAAGTCAAAACATAAGTAAAATACTTTTTGATAACTCAAGGTATAATATAACTCACCTTAAATTAATTCCTTTATCCTTTCTTTCCACCACCACTCAAAATTTCACTCGCCGTTCTCCTTTCTACTCTCTAATTACTTGTTTCCCGTCGCCTTAACATACAAATCACCTCTATTTATAAGACAAACAGTCTTGGGTAATAAGCTACTGACATTGACGCGGTCCACCCTTATCTCCTAATCTTGATTTTATCTTTTTTTTTTTTTTTTTGACCGTGGACTTGTTGACCATTTGACCATTTTTTAATTTAGGAGTTATTACCTTCTTTGGTAATTCAAGATGACTCCTAAGATTTACGTATAATAATAAGTTAGGTTCATGTCTAAAAACCTCACTACCCTACTATAAATCACCATTTACCACTTATTAAAATATTTAATGTGTAGTGTTTCATAACGTATTACTTTCACCATAAAATTTCCAATTTTCTAAATTATGCATTTATTTAGGCCTCGTTTGGCAAGAGGCTAAAATAGCCAATTAGCCAAAAAGTTACCTTTTTAGCCAAAAAGCCAACAACCCATACCAAAAAGTCAAAGATTCCCTTTTCTCTCTACTTTTTGCACGTCGTTTCGTAATTAGCCAAAAAGTTGGCCCAAACATACAGGTTTTTCTTACCAACCTTTTTAGCCAATTAGCCAAAAAGTTACTAAATTAGCCTGTTCCCAAACGAGGCCTGATATGTATATATATATACTTATTTTATTATCATTATTATTATTATTATTATTATTATTATTATTATTATTATTATTTATTTATTTTATCGTAATGTTAAATTTAAAACATTCGGGTGTCACATTTCTCCTCTCCTTAAAAGAAGTTTGTCCTCAAACTTGACGTACCTTGGTTTTCGAAAAGGTGTGGGTATTTAGCTCACATTTGGCTTTCAGTTTCCCACGTTGCTTCTTCAACACGATAATTCCTCCATAAGACCTTTACGAGGGGTATAGTTTTATTTCGGAGGATCTGATCACGACGATCGAGAATCTGTACAGGTTGCTCTTCGTAGGAGAGATCTTCTTGAACTTCTAGGTTCTCATAATCGACAACATACTCTGGATCTCGAAGATATCGACGAAGCATCGAAACATGAAACACATTATGGACATTGGATAGTTCGGGTGGAAGCGCAAGACGATATGCTACAAGACCAATCTTTTCAAGTATCTCGAATGGGCCGATGTATCGTGGTCTTAACTTTTCTCGCTTTCCAAATCGGATAACCCTTTTTGTCGATGAGATTTTGAGGAACACATGATCTCCTATTTGAAATTCTAAGTCTCGTCTTTGTGTATTTGCATAGCTTTTCTGGCGGCTCTGGGCAGTGCGAATTCGTTGTTGGATGAGTTGAATTTTATCACTCGTTACTTGCACGATCTCGGGGCCTAATAATTTCCTGTCTTCGACTTCCGTCCAACACAGAGGTGATCGACATCTTCTTCCATACAGTGCCTCGTACGGTGCCATTCCAATACTTGTGTGGTAGCTATTATTATACGCGAACTCCACTAAAGGTAGGTGGTCATCCCAATTACCTTTGAGGTCTAGTACGCATGAATGTAACATGTCTTCCAAAGTCTGGATCGTCCTTTCAGATTGCCTATCAGTTTGCGGGTGGTAAGCCGTGCTAAACCTTAGAGTGGTTCCCAAAGCTTCCTGTAATTTGTTCCAGAAGTGAAACACAAAACGGGGGTCTCTATCGGATACGATTGAAACTGGGGTGCCATGCAAGCGAACAATTTCCTTAATATAGAGAGTAGCGAACTTAGAGAAGGAGTACATGATTCTGATTGGTAGAAAATGCACCGACTTCGTCAATCGATCTACGATAACCCATATTGCATCATTCTTCGAGACTGATTGCGGTAGCCCGACCACGAAGTCCATAGTAGTGTGTTTCCACTTCCATTCAGGAATAGGAAGTGGTTGCAATATTCCTGTAGGTCTCTGATGTTCCGCTTTAACTTGTTGACAACGCAGGCATTTGGAGACATGGCTTGCTATGTCTTTCTTCATTCCTGTCCACCATAAGTATTCTTTCAGATCGTGATACATCTTCGTATTGCCATGATGGATTGCAAACCTCGAGCTATGAGCTTCTACCAATATCCTTTTCTTGAGTTCTGGAAGGTCAGGTACGCAAATTCGATTTCGAAATTTTAGCATCCCATTGTTTATTGTAAAGTCAGGATCAAGCGTGTTTCCTTGCTCCTCGTACTTTTTCTTCAAAAGTTTATCTTCACATTGGTGGGCTCTAATTTCTTCCATCAACTCGGGTTCCACAATTATGTTGGTGAGCAATCCATGGATCTTGCGGGGAACGAGGGTACATGCCAAACTTTTGGTCGTTTTTTGACTTAGTGCGTCTGCTACTACATTAGCTTTGCCGGGATGATGATGGATCTCTATATCGTAGTCCTTCATGAATTCTAGCCATCGTCGTTGCCTCAAATTCAATTCCTTCTGTGTAAACAGATATTTGAGACTTTTGTGATCGGTGTAGATTTCGCAGGCTACTCCGTAGAGATAATGACACCAGATTTTGAGGGCGAAGATCACCGCAATAAATTCTAGATCATGATTTGGGTAGTTCCTTTCGTGAGTCTTTAGTTGGCAAGAGGCATAAGCAATGACCTTCCCGTTTTGCATAAAAACGCATCCCAAACCATTGTATGAGGCATCGCTATAAATTATAAACCCTTCTGCTTCCACGGGGAGTGCTAGTATTGGAGCCTTCACGAGTCTGTCCTTCAATTCTTGGAAGCAACATTCCTGCTTGTCCGTCCATTCAAAGGGTGTGTTCTTTTGAGTTAGTTGGGTCAATGGTGAAGCTCTTTTCGAGAAGTCTTGCACAAAGCGCCGGTAGTAGCCGGCTAGGCCCAAGAAGCTTCGAATCTCTGATACGTTAGTAGGTCGTGGCCAATCCACGATTGCTGCAACCTTTTGGGGATCAACTGAAATGCCATCTTTGTTAATGACGTGACCGAGGAAGTGTACACTAGTAATCCAAAATTCGCATTTCTTCAACTTGGCATAAAGTTTGTGATCACGTAATGTCTGTAGAACTTTGCGCAAGTGGGGTTCATGAACTTCTGGCGATTTGGAGTATATGAGAATGTCGTCAATGAAAACAATGACGAACTCGTCAAGATAGGGTTTGAACACTCGATTCATGAGTGTAGACACCCCATTTTTGACCGACCTTAAGACTCAGACGTCACCGATTGAGCGCTCGGTGATGTTGCATATTGTGCTCGTTCAGAAGTCTCAGAGTCTCGGCCGTGAGCCATGCCTCCGGACTTCCGAACCCTTTTCTGTACTTTGCCTCGATTTGCGAACCAGGCTCGGTTTTCTCTGTTTTTGTTCCTGAGGAGAGGGAGAGGTCCCGTAGACCATCTCTCAGTGGCCGTGGGCTACTTTTCGTGGCCGTAGGCCATTTTGCCCATTTCGGAGCCCGGTTCCCGGTTTTCGGAGCCGTCAGGTCGTGTGCTTCGGTTCGAGACCATCTGACCATCTCCGATTCCTCCGATTTTTGGCATGCATCTCATTTACTCCCTTTCGAGGGACACTGGGGTCTTAGATACCCACTTCATAGCCAAACACCATTTTCGGTGCTTAACGGCCGGTTTTCGGGACCCCGAACTACGTGTTTTGGGCCCCCAAGCATTCGTTTTGCATCGGTTTTTGTTCATTTTTGGCAGGTACCTCTGTTTTATCACCAGGAAGATCACTGGAGGGTGGGAGGCCAGCAATTGTCTCAGCAACCAGTTATGCTCCTCCGGCGCCTCCCGGCGCCTGCTTTTCACTTCCCAAGCTAATGTTGAACACCCTAGGGCCATTTTCTCCGAGCCAAAACCACATATTTGTGTTGTACACACATGGGAGGACCCTAAAACACATGGCCGGCCAAGAACTCTCATTGACCCTTTTGAACCCCTTCTAAAAGTGGCATGTTGTCTCTCTGCTTTGAGTTGCCAAATTCCAACCACGAGGCCTTGTTGTACACACTTGGGAGGACACCAACCTTTGGTGGCCGGCCAGAAATTCCCACTTTCCATTTTGCCCTTGGCCGGCCATAGGGGTGGCCGGCCGGCCACCTCCAGCAAAGGTGCCTAGCCGGCCTGCTTCCTCAGGATGTATGCATTCCAGCTGTGCTTTGATTTTCCCCCAAAAATATCTGATCCGGGGGACTCCTTTGGAGGGAAATAAGAGCTCATTTCCCTCCATTTGGCCAAGGATTCCTCTCTCCCTCTCTTGTCTACATTGGTGTCCTCCCAACTCAAGAGAAGAGATCACAAGTATTGTTTGGAGCTTATACATACATACAACTTCATTTCCTTCAAGTTTTGGTGCCATTTCTTCATCATCTTCAAGCTCTACCATCACAACTCCATTCCAGCAGCTAGGAGAGCTTTCCAGCAGCTAAGAGGCTCCCATTCTTCAAGAAAAAGGCAACCAAGACTTGTCTACAAGGGTAAGTCTCACTTTCCCTCTTTTGTAGCCCTTTTTTGCCTCATTTCTTAAGCCTATTTGCTTATTGTTTTGAGCTCCGACCTTAACTGAAACTAGGTCTATTTTGAGCTATTCTTCATGCTTGTTCAAGGGCTCAACCCTGTTTGAGCCCTCCATCTTGCACTTGCTTCAATATCATCTTGTATATCAATATTTTGCATGCTTTTTCTAGCCTATGAGTGATCTGTTTTCGAGCATAATGTAAACTGTGAGTGGACCTATTTTGAGCCCCTCTTCAACATTGAAGAAGGGCTCAACCCTGTTTGGCCTCTCTATCATGCACTTGCTTCATAATCTCTCATATTTACCGTAAATTTGCATGATTTGTTTGGCCTACATGTAGTCTGTTTCGGAGCATATCATGAACTGTGAGTGGGATTATTTTGTGTCCCTATACAACATTGTAGAAGGGATCAACCTTGTTGGGGGTCTCCATGTTATACTTGTCATTATATCCCTCTTTGACCCCCATTTTTGCATGCTTTTTTAAGATTATCTAGCTTCTGTTTTAGGCCATTATCAGAACTATAAAGAGCCATATTTTGATCTTCTTGACATATTTCATTAAGGGTCTTTGCTGGTTTGATGAATTTTTGGGGTACCTCATGTTATAGCCTTATGTATCCTAGTTCTTGCATGACATTTTTAACATATTTTCATACTGATTTGGGGGATGTCATCTACTTTAAATGTTCATATTTTTAGTCCCTCTTCCGTATTGTAGAAGGATATTTTTCCATTTGGGCATCGCATGTATCACTTGCTCCAATACCCCTCTTGCGGGGCCATTTTTGCATTCTTGCCTAATCCTATGTGTGCTTGCTGTTTAGCCCTTTTCATGACTGAAAAATTCTTTTCTTGGGGCTGCCTTGCTACTGTATTTTCATTCCATATCTATATTGTGCATGTTTGGTATAGCTATAGGCCATTTCGGGTGCCTAAATTCATGTTCCGGGGCCATTTCATACATCGGGTGTACTTTCGCCTCATTTCGGGGCTGTTTTCCCCCACATTTCATTTCTGAAATTCTATTTGCATGTTTGCATATCATTTCCATGCCATTTCATGCCTTAGGGCCATTGCCTCGGTTTGCGTGCCCGTGTGCACGCATTTCGAGGCACTTCACTTTTATCCGTCGGCCTCTTATGTGAGTGTGACTGAGGCTCTCTCATGTTAGTATAAGTCCAATTTGCATTTGGAATGCCATTTCATGCATTAGTACTATTGCCTCGGTTCGCGTGCCCGTGTGCGCGCATTTCGAGGCATCTCATTTTTCATCTCTTGGCCTCTTATGTGAGTATGGCTGAGGCTCACTCATATTAGTATAAGTCCATTTTGCATCCTGTATGCCATTTTAGTCTCATTACATTCCGTATGCCATTGCCTCGGTTCGCGTGCCCGTGTGCATGCATTTCGAGGCACTTCATTTTCATCCATTGGCCTCTTATGTGAGTGTGGCTGAGGCTCACTCATGTTAGTATAAGTCCATTTTGCATTCTGTATGCCATTTTTAGTCCTATTGCATTCCGTATGCCATTTCTAGTCCTATTGCATTCCGTATGCCATTTTCTTGGTTTGCGTGCCCGTGGGCACGCATTTCGAGACATCTCATTTTAGTCTCATTGTATATCATATTTCAGGCCGTTTCATGCCTTTATGCCATTGCCTCGGTTTGCGTGCCCGTGTGCACGCATTTTGAAGCATCTCACTTTTATCCGACGACCTCTTATGTGAGTGTGGCTGAGGTCCACTCATGTTAGTGTAAGTCCAATTGCATTGCGTATGTCATTTTTATGCCTTAGGATCATTTCCTCGATTTGCGTGCCCGTGTGCACGCATTCCGAGACATCTCATTTTCATAGCATTGTGTATGTTAGGATTGTATCTTAGCTGCATTTCATGCATATCATGCATATTGCATTGTGTTCGGAATAGGAGTTAGCCCGGGCACGGGAAACGAGGCACGTTTCGTACTTCGAGTGACGGAACGGGTCTTAATTCCCAAGTCACCGACACTCCGGATTGCCCATGATGGAGTTAGGTTTTGTTGTAGCATTCATACGCATTCATCCTATATTGAGTTGTGCAATCCGGCTCCTCGGCCATCATGTATCGATATGCGTGATTGGTGGTACGAGGATCGAGGCATGCATATATGTGTGAAATACATTGCTATGCCCTTTTCCTGCTCTCTGTTGCAACAAAATCAAGAATCGTGATCTTAGAGGCTTGGCACGTATTTCGAGAAACATTGCAAACAGAGGCTAATTGGGGCATCCCAGTGGATTTCTGCGCAAAGCAGCTCAACATGCATCATTTCATTATCCGGAGCGGAGTCAAGGCAGTCCCTTAGCTTGCATGCCAGTTTACAGTTTTTCTTATTTAAATTGATTATTAATTAGAGATTTGTATATTATTTGGACTGTATATTTCGGACTGTATTATTCTTTCATTTGGGACTGTATTATTTATTCGGACCCTCTGCGCGAGGGCATAATTGTAATAAGTGTGGGTGAGTGTGATGTATGTCTTCCAACACCACGTCTTTCTTCCCTTTTATTTACCTGTTTACGATGGTTAGATATAAGGCATGTTTCAATTAGCATACAGTATGACAGCATGTTTGCATCATTCATCTGTTTTGCACGCACCGGGCTCGGCGCATCATACAAATTGTATTTGTATTTCAATTCTAAATTGAATACGTGTTAGTTGTAGCATTCCGTATGCCATGTTTAGGACAGCCGAGCCTGTTATAGTTTGCATCTTTGTATGTGTTGCATTAGACATTTCAGCATATTTAGGAGCATGCATGGATTTCTAACGAACTTCTGTTTTGGCTTGGAGTACTCAGTGAGTTTTATGCTTTAGCATCCTTACATGCGTGTGAGTGTTGCCATGATAGCATGCTTACCATGAGGCTAAATGCTTATGTGATATAACTGCCTTGAATGCTTGTAGGTGGAGGTTGAGTTACTTGAATTGGAACAATTCATCAAATGTTTGTTTTAAGCCCACTAGATAGTGGCAAAATCATGTTTTCTAAGCCCACCCGAGGGTGGCAAATTCACGTCTTAGCCTACCTGCGGGTAGCACCATCAAACCATTTTCAAACTAACAAACATGAAATGTTTAGTTCCAATTTAGGCGATTCAGTCTATACTTGTATGCTGTGCGCATCACATAGTAACCTAGGCTAATAACCGGAATAAGAACTCACAATGTTTTCAAAATAAGATATCATGGTTAGTAGAGGCCGGTCTTTGACCGGGCGAGCGGGGTTGCTCACGAAGTGACCTTCCCCAATCGTACCCAAGTTCCCGAGCCGAGACAACTTTGGTGATGACGGACACGTGGCCTTTGGCACCGAGTTAGGGTTTCCTAAATTTCCCATTTTAAAATATTTAGGTGGCAACTCTGTATCTGGCGAAGCAGTCCATATTTGGCACTTCTTTCAAAAAAATCTGTTTTCTCAAAACGATTTGCCGGATTTGGACTCTTTGGTTCAAGATTAAGAACCGTGACATTCGAGTCCTTCGAACTGTAGTGACCCAATATCGAACCAGAACGGGGGGGACTCGCACTCCCTTCCCCCGGGATGCGTTCGGGGACATCTACAATGAGGTCCATAAAGGCTGCTGGAGCATTAGTGACGCCAAATGGCATGACAAGGAACTCGTAGTGCCCATAACCGGTTCTGAAGACAGTCTTTTCGATGCTTTCCGTCTTGACTTTTAGTTGATGGTAGCCAGAACGCAAGTCAATTTTTGAGAACACTTGGGCGCCTTGCAATTGATCAAACAAGTCGTCAATTCGTGGTAGGGGGTACCGATTTTTTATGGTGACTTTATTTAGCTCTCGATAGTCGATACATAACCTCATTGTACCATCATTTTTCTTTACGAACAGTACCGGAGCTCCCCATGGTGAGGTACTTGGTTGGATGAAGCCTTTATTCAGTAGTTCTTGGAGTTGAATTTTTAGTTCTTTCAATTCTGCCATGGACATGCAGTACGGGGTCTTTGAGATTGGTTGTGTACCAGGTTGGGTTTCAATAGTGAACTCGATTTCCCGATCAAGTAGGGTTCCAGGCAGGTCTTCAGGAAACACATCCGGAAATTCTTGAACTACGGGGATCGCATCAAGTGTGGCGGTCTCTTGTTGAGTATCAATCACATAACAGATACAACCACAACAACTCTTTTTTAGCAGTCGTTGGGCTATTATGAAGGATATAAGACAGGAAGGGGGAGAGGCTCTAGTTCCTTCAAAGACAAGCTCGAGTTGGTTTGGTGACCTGAGGAATACCTTTTTGGCTTTACAATCGATAGAGGCACGATTAGCAACTAACCAATCCATTCCTAAGATTACATCAAAGGTACTAATGCCAAGGCGTATCAAGTCTACGTGTAAGGTTTCACCTTTTAAGGATATAGTACAAGATTTGTATACATCAGTACTAAGGACGGAATTTCCAGAGGGAAAAGACACAGATAGTATGTATCCTAAGGGTTCGGGTGTTGATGTCAACTTGGTAGCAAAGTGTGGTGTAACAAAAGAATGAGTTGAACCAGAGTCAAAGAGAACATGGGCTAAGTGACCACAAACAGAGAGTGTACCTGACACAACATTTCTAGTAACTTCTGAATCTCCAGGCACCAGGGCAAAAGCTCTTCCTTGGCATTTTTGGTCATTTCTCGCTCCTTCAGGTACTGCGGGTTTCCGGACTGGTTCAAAGGGGCAGACGAGCGTTGGACAATTTCTCAGCCAATGGCCAACTTGGCCACATCTAAAGCATGTTCTCGTATCTTGACGGCATGGTCCCCAATGAATCCGTCCACAGGTAGAGCAAGTTAGAGTGGGGCTTCCTTTAGGGTTTGCAGGGCTTTGATTGCTTTGACCGATTAAACTGGTTGTGCTCGTATTTATTCTCTTGAGAGGTGCGACACCGGGCCTTCTGTTATCTCTTTCCCAAAATCGCTTCCTCTGACTTGGCTCCCCAGATTGCAAGGCTTTAATTCCTTTCTCCGCAATGTACGCTCGATCTACCATCGCCGCATAGGTTGGTTGTTTCAGAACCTCCAGCCTGTCCTTAATTTCAGGATCCAACCCTGCTTCAAATTTCTTGGCTTTTCGAGCTTCGGTGGGAATGACATATGTCGCGAACCGGGCCAGTTGTGTGAACTTACTTTCATATTCGGCCACTGTCATGGTTCCTTGCCTTAGATGTATGAATTCTGACGCTTTTTGTTCCCGTAGTGAATCTGGAAAGTACTTTTCATAGAATACTTCTAAAAATCTTGCCCAAGTCACAATATCTTCCTTTTCCAAGGTAAGGAGCCACCATTCCTGTGCATCGTCTTTGAAGGTGAAGGTGGCAAAAGTAACCTTCTGTCTTTCTGTGCAAGGTAGTGCGCGGAAGATTTTCTTCATATCCCTGACCCAAGCCTCTGCTACTAGTGGGTTTGGACTGCCGATAAACGTAATGGGTTTCAGATCTTGAAATTGTTTAATCGTAGTTGATTCTTCTCGTCTTTCTAATGCCCCATTGGTTATGCTGCTTTGCAAGGCCTGTAAAAAGTTGGTGATTGCCATTTCCATGATCTGTTCCATTGGGATGGTACCGCTGACTGATGATCCATTTTCATTTCCTTCGTTGGCCATTACTACAAGGCAAAATGATATAAGCGTGACATCATATTGAAACAATTTTGATACAACGTTATATATAACATATTAGTTCTATTATCACCACATTCGTATATATCGTATTAGTTTTGCTATTAATATCACCACTTTCAGATATAATATAATAGTTTTACCATCATGTTAATATTACCACATATACATCACATTAGTACCATATACATCATTATTACCATACATAGGGTGTTAGTTTGGCGGTCACAAATCAATGTCTAATCCTATTAATACAAAAAGATTAGACTACTCATGGTCAGCTCACAAAAAGGGTCTTCTAGTCAGACATCTAAAATGGTCCATTAGGCCACCATGAGAACTGGCCTCGGAAAACTAGTCCATGGAACAACCCCGGAAACTCACTTTGCATGATGGACTCAAACTCCCACCCACTAAGCTCAACTCCGAAGCAGCTCCATACTACCTGAACCATGTAAACAGGAGTACCGTGATCATAACCCCAGAATTCCCGCCCAGTAATCCGTATCGGTGTCTCCAAGTATGATGCACCATCGGTAAAGTCCACAGCTGGGGGTATAGACAATGTGCTAGGGAGGTGGTGTCGTGGTGCGAAGGTGGCTACTAGGATATGCAGGTCCCCTCCTCTCTGCAAAGCCTGCGGGCAGAGGTGCGACCAGAAAATGTGATGGTTCTATATCTGGAGCAAGACCAACAACGTGGGTCGGTCTTATGTACCTTTCGCGGGTGCTATCTCGGCTAAGTCTCCAGAATAATAAGTCCTCATCAGGGTCAGCCTGTAAGTAAACGGATCTTTCCATGAGATGGTCAAGTGTTGGATGGGCTTGCCTGACCAGACTTTCTGAGTCACACCAGCCCTCTAATTGGTTCGGGAGAAGATGAGCTCGGGGGCCTGCACTGCATTAGCTCCAATAGGTTTGCCATGTCCTACAACACAAGAAAACTTAGCCTGGACATATATATAACATGACTTATATGCGTTAGACATATCACATAATAATGCAAGTTTAATACAGTTTTTTTTTTTTGAAAATTCTATAAAATTTTAAAAACTTGTACTATATTTATTTATTCATTTAATTATTTATTATTATTATTTTTTTATTTTTTTAAAAAATCATTGCTCTGATACCACTTTTGTCACGACCCAAAATCCAGTATCCAAAGGCTTAGCGTCATAACAAGATAAAAATAAAATAATTCGAATAATTCTGTAGTCACAGCGCAAGCGGATAAATTAAATAAATTAAAATAAATAATTGGGTACCAACTGTTTATTTATAAGGAAATAAAACATAGTCATTTGAGCTTCATGGTATTACGAGAGTTTAATAATAAAAGATAGAAATCTTAAAAAAAACAAAATAACATAGCGATTCTTTTTCCATCTTGATCCCGCTAAACCTCGTCACCTGAAAGGGGTAACAGTTATAAGCACATAGCAGAGTGAGAAATATTATACTATGAGGGGCACAAAATGGCCATAGATATTTATTTAAGCTAAACATTATAAATTGAGTTGAGTTGAATACACAAATTAATTAAGTGCCAGAAACTGAAATAATCACTATAACCACGGTACATCACTAAGTGACAAGCATTACACTGGTCAATGGATCCACGACAAACACTGGACCACAAAGTGGTCAAATACTATTCAATGGTTATTTAAGTCCCCCAAGGCATGGGACTCCTGTGGTGGTACTCATAAAACTTATTTTCATATAAGGTCATAGTCAAATATTCTTTAAAAGTAAAACAAACATATCCATGGGTTTCCTTTTAAACAAATAGGGTTCAGAAATAAAATCACGTAACTGGAACTTTTATAAAACATAACTTTTAGTAATATACTAATAAAACATAACTTATATAAAATAGATTTTGATAAGTCAAAACATAAGTAAAATATTTTTTGATAACTCAAGGTATAATATAACTCACCTTAAATTAATTCCTTTATCCTTTCTTTCCACCACCACTCAAAATTTCACTCGCCGTTCTCCTTTCTACTCTCTAATTACTTGTTTCCCGTCGCCTTAACATACAAATCACCTCTATTTATAAGACAAACAGTCTTGGGTAATAAGCTACTGACATTGACGCGGTCCACCCTTATCTCCTAATCTTGATTTTATCTTTTTTTTTTTTTTTTTGACCGTGGACTTGTTGACCATTTGACCATTTTTTAATTTAAGAGTTATTACTTTCTTTGGTAATTCAAGATGACTCCTAAGATTTACGTATAATAATAAGTTAGGTTCATATCTAAAAACCTCACTACCCTACTATAAATCACCATTTACCACTTATTAAAATATTTAATGTGTAGTGTTTCATAATGTATTACTTTAACCATAAAATTTCAAATTTTCTAAATTATGCATTTATTTATTATTATTATAATCACTATGTGTATATATATATACTTATTTTATTATTATTATTATTATTTATTTTATCGTAATGTCAAATTTAAAACATTCGAATGTCACAATTATGTTGCTATCTGTTGCTAACTGTCTTGTTAATTTTGCTTAATCTTTCTCTATTCTGCTTCGTTTCTGCCTTCAGTCATCTTAATCTGTCAAAATTCTATCTGTGTCTTTCCACTTTGTAACTAGCCACCAAACCTTCGTCCCAGTCCTCAGTAAGTCTTTTGATTAGGCAGTGTTGGATTTTAAAGGTCATCTGAACTGAGTATGTGTGAAAACATCGTATGTGAAAACATGATAAATTTAGACAATGTATTAAGATTCTTGTAAGTCATTCACCCAGTCAGAACAATGAGTTGATTATTTAGAAGTAACTCGTCAGTCAGCTCTAGGTCAACTACGTTGCCCTCAATACCTAATCAAGGATTAGTAATTAATGAAGAAAATGTTGAGATACAAAATGATAAAATTGATTTAAGTTGGAATATACCAAAATTATCAGTTAAAGAAATTTACAAAACTACTTTTTTACAATCTGCATTTCATGTTAATCTGCATGTTAAAACTTTGGAACAAGTTTACGCTTCATCTAAACCTTGAGAAACCTGTCAATTATTTGATGCTAATACTATTAAACGCCATTTAAAAACTGGTTACAATTTTATTCATTTAAGATTAATTCAAGTTGGAATCAAACCATTAACTCAACAAGGTAAAAATTCTACTATTTTATTATGTTTACGAGATGCTCGTTTTATTGATTACAATGACAGTTTAATGGGTATGATGGAAACTGGTCTCCACAAAGGACCCGTTCATTTTAATTGTTTTCCTGATTTTACTCTCAGTCTTAAGGATCCACATATATTAGATGCATTAACTTTAAATATTCAATTAAATGATTCATTTACTAATATGAACGATAAAGTTCATAATATTGCTTTAATTTATCGTGTTCATTATAAATGTATTAAAACCAATTTAAATGTTCAAGCTTTGCATAAAAGTCCAAAGGATAAAACTTTATTGATTCAAAGTAGCAGTAATGATATTAATATTAACATTCCTCAAATGATTGAATGGAAAGATATTACTCTTCCTGATCAATGGATTACAGTTAATGAAAATTACAAACATAATCAACAACAATTTACTAGTCAAGATATCCAAGATATTCAACAATTTACTGATGGTTCAGTCCGTATTAAATTTAATCATAGTCAATCTTCTAGACATAGTACCTTTAGTATACCTACTGATACTGAAACTGAAGATGAAGATGAAGATGAAATATTTAATAGTCCTTTATTTCGAAAAAATAGTCAAATCAATCTTGGTCAAACTTCCCATAGTAAACTAAAAGGAATTGATAACTCCACAACTTCTCAAATTAGTAAACCTGTTTACTCTACTCACACACATTTACCTGAAGATGATACCGAATCTCAAGATTTCCCTACTCAAACTGATTTCGAAATTACATCTCCAATCAATCCTCAATTAATGACAATTAGTAAATCTTTTACTCCTGATCTTGATAAATTACTTATTGCATTTAAATCTAAAGAAAATAGGATTAAAAGACATGCTTATCGTGATACATATGATTCTAATCAACAATCTAGAATAACTAGAAAATTGTATGATTTTATGATTGAATACAGTATGGAAATTCCTTTCTTTGAATATTTAGAAAATTATTACAAAAAAGTAAATACAATCACAAAATATAAATGGAAAACTTCTGATAATATAACCGTTAACTCTAGTCATTCTCTTTTATCTAATATCGTTATTGAACATCAAGGATCTAAAGTCCCAGCCTCTCTTTTTAAGTTGCCTGGCACTGACCCTGAAATTAAAAAAGTTATTAAACAAAATAATTATACTAATCAATGTTTAAAAACAATTGATAAACAATTAGATAAACTAGAAATTAATTTAGATGATTATTCTGTTAACACTACATCCACTAAGCAATCTTTAGATCAACCTTTGATTAACTTACCCAGTAATCGTTCTAAAAGAAATAGTTTAGTCACTCAAGATACTTCTACTGTTAAAGCTATAGAACAACTATTCACCAAATTAGCTACTTCTGAACAAGTTTCACCATCTAAGGAAAAAGGTCTTACTGTCCTACACCAACCTTTAGATAAGGCTTCCACTCAATCAGAAACTGATACAACTGATAATGAAATTAATCAATTAGCGCAACAATTCCAATCTCCTAATCTTAATAAACTCCACTATTCTAAACCTCAACCTACTACTCTGACTAAAAATTGGTATTATCGACCTACTCTACCTGACCTCCAATATGAAGAAACTAATCTTTCTAATCAATTTTCTGTATCTGCTAAAAAATTATATGAATGAAATATTGATAGTCTTAGTGAAGATCAAATACTTCAAAAATTAAATTACTTATCTATGGTTGCGAATAGTTATCTTACTAACTACCCTGATTACTCTCAACCTGAAATTACTTCTTTAATTACCTTTGGTTTTACCGGTATGCTTAAATCTTGGTGGGAAAAATACCTTATTGAAGATCAAAAAGAATCAATCTTACATGTTAACCAAAAAGATGAAAATGATTTACCAATCTTTGATGAAACTATTGGCTATTACAAACTTGATGGTGGTAACACATTAATATATACCATAGTTAGACATTTTATAGGTACTTCCACTAATATATATTCTCGCATACATGATCAACTTAGTAACCTTACTTGTCCAACATTAAGTGATTTTAGATGGTATAAAGATGTATTCACCTCTAAAGTTATGTTAAGAGAAGATTGTACCAAATCTTTTTGGAAAGAAAAATTTATTAACGGATTACCTAGTCTGTTTGCTCATAAAATTAGAGATGTTCTTAGTCAACCTACTGGTGTCATTGAATATGACAATTTAACTTATGGTGATATCATTAGCACTATTCAAAAAGAAGGATTAAGAATGTGTATTGATTTTAAACTTATTCAAAAAGCTGCTAAAGATAAATATAAGGCTAAATATAAATTAGGTAATTTTTGTGAACAATATAGTTTACCTCCTGTTGCACCTTCCCGTAGCAAAACACATAAATATAGTAAACATAGTAAATCCCATTACAAATATTCAAACAAGTATAAAAAGAATTATTCACCTTCTAAATCAAATAATAAATTTTATACTAAACCTAAAAAGAAATATTACAAGAAATCACATCAAAAATCTAAATCTAATAAAGATATTACTTGTTACAACTGTGGTCAAAAAGGTCATTATTCTAATAAATGTAAAGAAAAACAAACATTAAAAGATAAAATTAATCAACTTCAAATTAATAATGAATAAAAAAATCAATTATTTGAAATCTTCTAATTAAACCAATCTGATAATAATTCTTCTTCTGATAATCCTCATACCTCATCTGATTACCATTCACCTAGTGATGATTCTACCAATAACATTGAATTAGATTGTAAAGATATTTGTCGCAAACCCGTTAAACAAATCACTGTTCTTACTAAACAAAATCAAGAAGAAACTGCCCTTATTGAATTAATTGGTCGATTAGATGATCCCCAGTTAAAACAAAAGTATACTGACAAATTAAAATCTTTACTTACTAACAATGATCATAAACCAAAGCATGATAAACCTATTTTTAGTTTATCTAAAACTTTAGAAAGATTTAAAAGTAAACAAAAAGAAATTACTCTTCAAGATTTACAACATGAAATCAACTAGATTAAATAAACTATTAAAGATTTACAAAATAAAGATACAGTCTTAGAAGATGAAATTCTTACATTAAAACTTAATAAAAGTCTAGAGAATTTCCACGAAAACAATGTTGAATCACCTAATGAATCTGAACATACTAATCCTGATAATCTTTTATTTGATAATCGATCACATAATCATGAAGATAAAAGATTAAACCTAATCAATAAAATTCATATTCAAAAATGGTATTCAAAAGTTAAACTCGTTATTGATGATTTTGAATTAAATATTATTGCTCTCATTGATACTGGTGGTGATCTCAACTGTATTCAAGAAGCTTTACTTCCTACAAAATATTATGAAAAAAAAGTGAAAAATTAACTTATGCTAATGGTAGTAAAATGCGTATTAAATATAAATTGCCTAAAGTCCATATATGTCAACATAATGTCTGTTTCAAAACCTCCTTTGTTTTAGTTAGAAATATGACTGATAAAGTTATTTTAGGAACACCATTTATATTCTTATTATATCCATTTACTACATCTAGTGAAGGAATAACAAACCAAGCTTTTGGTCAAACAGTTACTTTTAAATTCTTATCACTACCTGAAGTATTGGAATTAAATTAATTAAAAGATTATTCTATTTCTCAATCTATTAATCGATTAACTCCTCAGTTACGTTTTCTCAAAGAAGAAATCCATTATAAACGCATTGAACAACAATTAACTGATCCTGATGTTATATCTCAAATTGAAGAATTTAAATTAAAATTAGAAACAACTGTTTGTTCTACTTTACCAACTGCCTTTTGACATAGGAAAAAACATGTAGTCACTTTACCATTCATTAAGAATTTTAATAAAAGACAAATTCTTACTAAATCTCGACCTATTCAAATGAATCATGAATTAGTAGAAATGTGTAAAAAAGAAATCAATGAACTATTAAAAAATCGAATTATTAGGCCAAGTAAATCACCATGGTCTTGTCTTGCTTTTTATGTTATTAAAAATGTTGAATTAGCACGAGGTGTCCCTCGCTTAGTCATCAATTATAAATCATTAAATAAAGTTTTAGAATAGATTCGCTATCCTATTCCTAATAAAAAAAAGACTTAATCAAAAGACTTAGTCAAGCTGTTATTTTTAGTAAATTTGATTTAAAAAGTGATTTTTGACAAATACAAATTCATCCTAAAGATAGATATAAAACTGCTTTTACTACACCCTTTGGTCATTATGAATGGAATGTCATGCCTTTTGGATTAAAAAATGCACCTAATGAATTTTAAAATATAATGAATGATATTTTCAATCAATTTAGCAATTTTTCCATAGTTTATATATATGATATTCTCATTTTTTCAAAATCAATTAGTGAACATTGGAGACATCTTACAACTTTCTTTTATATTATTAAAAGTCATGGTCTAGTCATATCTGCTCCTAAGATTAAATTGTTCCAAACTAAAGTTAGATTTTTTGTCACGACCCGCTCCCCGTACCCAAAGGTTAAGTATCGTGATGGCCAGTAACTGAGGTTACCTACGGCCAATTCATAAACAAATTAATAAACGCAAGCGGAAGTAAAATTTAAATAAGGTACCAAAATAATCACTGGAGCTTCTATTTTTATTACAAAATTCATTAACCAAAAAGGCCGATATTTGCATATAAAAATATCATAAAAAATGCTGTGTGTATCTATTCCGCAGCCCCGCATCTAAGACTTTCCAAAAGCTATTTCTTGAAAATTGGTAAACAACTATAAGCACATGGCAGAGTGAGAAATATTATACCAAGAGTATAAGGGACATGAAATAACCATGGATCGTTAGTTAGGCCAAAACATTTATATGACAAATCATTTGAGTAGCAGAAAATATTTAAGTAGCAGAACTGAAATACAGAAGTTATGTAACCACAACCACGATGCGTAATGAGCAACGTAACGAGAGATCACAGAAGTGACAATCAGAACAGAGGTACGGATTCAAGAGGTGGCTCGTACGAATTCTAGAGGTGGCTCCCACAATAGTGTAGCACTTAGTTCCGCACAACACTTTGGTCCGCACAATCAGAGGTCAGTGGATCCATGACAAACAGAGGACCACAAAGTGGTCAAACAGAGGCCAATGGTTATTTAAGTCCCCCAAGGCGTGGGACTCCCGTAGTGGTACTTACAAAACATATTTTTATATAAGGTCATAGCCAAATATTCTTTAAAAGTAAAACAAACATATCCATGGGTTTCCTTTTAAGCAAATAGGGTTCAGATATAAAACCACGTAACTGAAACCTTTATAAAACATAACTTTTATAAATATACTAATAAATCATACTTATATAAAATAGATTTTGGTAAGTCAAAATATAAGTAAAATACATTTTGGTGACTTAAGATATAATATAACTCACCTTTACTTCAATATCTTACTCTTCCTTTCCACTATCAAAGACCCTTTCAACTTCCACTACACTTTCTTTCTTCCTTTCTTCTTTCCTTTTCTCCTTTCTTTCTTTTTCTTCTTTCTTTTCTTTCTCTATTTTTCTTTTCCTTCTTTCTCTCCGGCGCCTCCGTGTATATATAGGCGAATAGGTGCTACGTGGCAGATTTCACTAATGATTACAGAGATTCAATCTTATCCTAAATAAATATTTAAGATAATTATCTTTTGACCCAACTTTTAATATAATTATATAAATAACTTAATTCTTAAGTAAATTATATTTTATCGTATACCAACATAAAATTAATTATTTATTTTAATACCACACTCATTATTATTATTATTTATATTATCTATATTATTATTATTTATATTTTGACCCCTAGACTTTTAATAATTATATTATTTTACAAAATTACACATAGTAATATATAATAAATTATATATTTTCCGAACTGAGATTAAATAATATTAGTATAAATTCTATAGCATAATTAAAAATCTGGGTTGTTACATTTTTAAGATATGATATTCACCAGAATACAATTCTACCAATTAGTCGCTCTATTGAATTTGCTTCTAAATTTCCTAATGAAATCTTAGATAAAACCCAATTACAACGTTTTTTAGGATCACTGAATTATATTGCTGAATTTTACAAAGACCTTAGGAAAACTTGTCAACCTCTGTTTGATTGATTAAAAGAAAATTCTCCTCCTTGGTCTTCTACTCATACTGCTATTGTTAAACAAGTCAAACAATATGTCAAGTCTCTTCCTTGTCTTGGTATTCCTACTGAAAATTCATTCAAAATTATTCAAACTGATGCCTTTGATATTGGTTATGGTGGCATTCTTCTCTAGAAAATTACTCCTCAATCATCTAAACAAATTGTTCGTTATCATTTTGATGTCTGGAATAAAGCACAAAAGAATTATAGTACTGTTAAACAAGAAATTTTATCTACTGTTTTATGTATTAGTAAATTTCAAGATGATATTTTGAATCAAAATTTTTTACTTCGTGTTGATTGTAAATCTGCTAAGTATGTTTTAGAAAAAGATGTTCAAAATCTTGCTAGTAAGCAAATTTTTGCCCAATGGCAATATATATTAAATATTTTTGATTTTGACATTGAATATATTCCTAGTTGTCAAAATTCTATTCCTGATTTTCTTACCAGCGAATTTTTACAGGGTGGATAATAATGCCTATTCCCTCTATTTCATTCCATAAATAGAAAATTAAACACTACAAATCCCTGATTAAGCATACTGCTCGTCGCCTTGCCTTTCTCAAATCAACCCATTTACCTACTAAAAGAGCCCAGTACATACAATTTCATCAGATTAAAGCTCAGAAACAACAACTTGCGCATTATATTAACTGTTTACATGAACATACTGATCAATTAGATATCCTCAGTGGATGTTAACTTATCTCCTCTATTTCACAGATGTCTCATCCACGGCCTCCTTCCAAAGCCTTGGTCCCATCTAGTCAACCGTTTGTTCCTCCTCCATTGGAGTTAGTCACCAAATACCATCTTGCTGAATTGGTTAACCGTTATCAAATTCTTGGTAACATTCTTAAACCTAGTTATGCATCTGCTTTGGTTACTGATCTTTTTGTTTCATCTAGTCAAGCAGTTACTCCATAACCTCCTAATCTTATTAAACCCGCCCGATCTAATTATGTTAAATCCACTACTACTAATCTCTATTTCAAAGAATCTAATCACCCAAAGAGTCATGTTGTTCATGACCTAATTAAATCTTATTTCCTTCATGGATGGCATTTTATTCCTTTCCATCTAGAAAAAACAATTACTTTCTACAAAGACATCATGTTCAACCATCAGTCAATTGTGATTAAACCCATATATGATCGCACTTACACAAGTAAAATTGTGTACCATTCACTTTATATTCACAACTTTGTTTCTTTGGTTGACTGGGGTTCTCCTTATCAACTACGAGATCTGCCTGGTCATTCAATTCAATACAGTTATTATGATTACATTGATGCTTGGTTCAAAGTCCTCTTGTATCAAAATGAGTCAAACAGTCACTCTTAGTTTCTTCAATTTGATCAAAGTTCAAATCCGAGTTACCTACCTGGTTTCTGCGATGGTGGACTTAATATGACACCATTTCAGAAATCTTCGCATCAGTCATTATGGATCAAGTCAACTATTTTTCCACTGTTTTCTTATTCACTCCTCAGCAAAGGAAATTCCCTCCATTGCTTATTTTTATATCCAAATACAAAATCCCTTGGATATTCAAATGGCAATATGGTATTTCTGATGATATTGTTTACTGGCAACACATGGTTAAATGGTGGGATAATTTCAAGATTCCATGCAGTGTTAAAATTGTTCAAACTAAATTTCCAATTAACATTTATGCCCCTACACCTGCCATGATTAAAGCCCAGCAGAACCCAACTACTTCATTAACACAAGGAAGCCAACTTCCTCCAGTTAATCTTGGAAGCCCAACATCCAGTTCTTCCAAGCCCAAGTCATCCAAATCAAAGATTAAATCCAAGTCAGCAAAGCCCAGTACTGACCAGCCCAAGTCAAAGGATAAGTCCAAATCAAAGGTTAAGTCCAAGTCCAAGTCATCCAAAGATGAGCTCCTTCAAATGGCTCGTCTCCTCATGGCCCAAGCCAAGTCAGACTCGGATAACAGTAGTTCAGAAAATGATTCAGACAGTTTAAACTCTTCTAAAGGTTCAACTACTCAAAATCCATATGGACCCGAGTTTCAAGATGCTCAGGACCCATATGCTTAATTCAGTCATTGGATTCTCTATAGCTATAATTATCAGCTTCAATCAATACTCGTCTTTTGAGAAAAGCTGCTGATATTTATATCTATATTGATTCCCTCAATCACATGCCTCTAAGCAATGAATAGTGAAAAAAGTCAACTTTACTATTCACTATTCATTAAAAAGTCAACATTACTATTAATCATTTATCATGATGGGGCAGAGGAGAAGAGAGGAAGAGAGAGAGGAGAGGGAGAGGAGAGGGAGAGGGAGAGAGAGAGAGAGAGAGGCCCTCCTCCGCCCGAGGAAGATCGAGCCGTCCTCCTCCTCCGATCATGATGCTGATCCTCCTCCCGATCCTCCTTTTTTTTCTCCTCTCTCCTCCCTCTCTCCTCCTCCTCCTCCTCCTCCCCCTCTTCCTCCCTCTTCTTCCTCCTCTCTCCCAAAAAAAAAAAAGAAAAGAAAAGAAAAAAAAAAAAAAAAATTTTGGGGCGGCTTTTGGGCCTCAGAGCACCCATGTGATCATGATTCATCAAACCGATAAATTCAGTACAGTAAAAAGCAGCCATCAACTTTAGTCACTCACTGAAAGCAGCAGACAGCTCCCATGTGCTCCTAAAGTTCCTTTCAAGTCAGATTATTCACTCACAAGGCTAACAGTAGTCACTAACAAGGCTAACAATAGTCTCTTTTGATTATAAAAGGGCCTCTTCAGTTAGGAATAAGACAGAGTTAGAAAAAATTGAGTGCAACTTTATTTTCAAGTTCGTTTTCAAGCTATGTATTTTGAAGAACTATTGGTTTCATTCCAATAAACAATTGTAAGTTCTATTATTTATGTTTATTTAAATTGTTTTATTTTAGTGCTGTTTCCTCCTTCCTTGTTTTCGTCCCTTTTGGAAAATTGAATGTTACCATAGATCATATTTATGTGAATGCGAATTTCAAAATACACGAACAAGTAACATTTTCACATTCAATTTAAAAAATAAAAAACCTAGTAAGTTTGCGAAACGGAACGTGACACGTTACGTTACATTTATGTGGGTGTCATGTTACGGTGTCACGCTACGTTTATGTAATGTCCCATCTGATATGGTCACGTTATATTACGTTTATGTAGGTGTCACGTTACGTTTCGCAAACTTAATCTATGGTAACATTTAATTTCCTATATATGGTTTTACCATTATTTATGATATTAACAACTAATATTGAGGGTAAATGTATCAACAAATTTCACACAGGACTTGTGGGAACATAAGTTTTTTTGTAGGACCATATGTAGCATAAGTCTCCCTAATAGGACTTATAAATAATTTTCCCTTAAATGTATTTTACATTTTTAAGCTATTTTATTATTATTATTATTATTTTTAAAATCTCGATTATTGATCAACAATGTATCAATTAATGACAACATAACATAGCAACAACTTGAAATTTGATTGAATACTATACAAGCCAATCAAAAAATAATAAAATTGATCGCCATACAAATATTGGTTATATAAATCTAGAATAATATGGCTTAACAAAAATAAAATAGAATAAAATACAAATGTGTCTGAAAAGAAATATTAAAATATGCAAGAATATTTTGTGGATTTATTGGATTATAAATCCTTTAAATGAATAAATCTCTATAAATTTGTATCTGAAAAGAAATGTTAGTTATATAAATTTGTCTGTACGAGAATCTCGCAAAATTGGAACAAATTGGTTGGCTAACGCATGTGAAGGCTAACTAAAAAGCCTGAGATCCGATTCCTCATTTTAACACCTTAATGATGCGTTTGATTTGGAGATTTAGGAAGAAATTTGAAAAGAAAAAAAATAGGTGAAATGTGAATAAAATATACCTATATTTCATATAGTTTCATACTTTTTCCTTTCATTTTTCAAATCTTTCAGCCAATCATAGCATAAAAGTAATAAAAATAAAAATAAAAGAATAGAGAGCAGATCGCTTTGATTAATATGATTATTTAAGCCATAATCCATAAATTCTTGATTATTTAGAACTAAAACTAAACCATCTTGAAAAAAAAATCATATACCCAAGTGCCATAATCTTTGTTTTCTGGAAGATTAAAAGAAGTGCAAAATTTATGGTTATTAGTCGCTACAAGAATGAAAGAAATAAAATAAAACAGTACTGTTGATGTTTTCCAGCTGTGTGCAATATCAACCAAACATATGGTACTAGGAGAGAGATTTTAAATAAGCAGTTTATTAACCACACAATAATTAGGAACACCATCTTTTACAAACTGAAGAATCCAATGAAAGGGAGATCTCACAAATTAGGCATCTATTAAATGACAATTACCCTATTTACAACCAAGAAACCAATGAAAGAGCAGACGGTACTTTTGCACTTATCTGTTTTGCTGCAATTGAGAAACATAATGAAAAAAAACTCATTCAATCTTAAGATACCATCCCTTCTTGTCCTCGATATGGCCTGATTGAATCCCTACTAGTGTTGAGTACAGTTCCCGACTAACGAGCTGGCCTTCTGATTTGTATTCAACCCTGCATATACAAATCGGGTGTGCTTACATTATGGAAAAGCAAGAAAGGCAAGAAAGTACTTTGTGAAATATAAAAACTGATTTGCAACAGATAAGTAGGCAATTTGCTCATGAAGCAGAAAAATTAATCTTAGCACCAATTTCATCTTATTTATTTTGTATGCATTTTTCTTCTTATAACGAACAAAATAAGTCAGTAATAGTTTTGTGTATTATCTTGTGCGACTCAGGTCATGAAAGCTGCCCTCCTAATCCATTTCAGCATTCTTATTTTTTGTTGGACAAATTTTAGGTATACCTTCATAATTTTTCGGACGAAGTTTCAAAATATACCTTCTTTCTTGATTCCCTATCACATGGTTACCACACAGTGCTACTGTTGATTGTATAGCCATTGTAGAGCACAGATCACAAGTCTTGTTCTCAATATATGCCGCCTTTTCTTCTCAAAAACACAATTATTTCATATTCCCTTTTTTTTTCTTTTTTTGGGGAGTGTATTTTCTTGTGTTGCTGTAATTCATTTCTGCATCCTCGTTACGTTAGGCATACCCTATTTCTTGCTTCCCCAGCACATTTTAGACTGTTTAGTCATTGTATACAGATTTTGATTAATTTGATTACCACTCATCAATCAGACAAAGGTAGGACAATTCCGTTGCCATTATTATTTTGAGTGGCCTTATTGTTGGGTGAATAGACATAACAACCTCTAAGTCAAGGTTTACATAATTAAAAAAAAATTGAAGGATTTTTTTTTTTTTTTTTTTTGGCCCTTTTTTCACATTTACAATAGAATAAATGCCCCAGTAAACAGAACCAATGTTTCATTTTCCCCTCATTTTAACACCCAGATTCGTAAAATTCACATTCCCTAAATTGTCTTATTCTACTTACCCTACAAACATTTCATTTGGTCCTAAATCATCAATTGCACAAACAAGAATCTGCCAGATTAATGGGAGTTACAAACTAGACTATCTCGGCTTAACCTCTTAAAATGTATGTCAATGGGCAGGTAAATTGCCTAAAAAACAGAATGCTAAAAGAATTTTGTTCTAAGGCTTTCGCAGTTCCAGCCATGATTCATTTTTGTTCGATAAGTTTTTGATCCTACAATGGCAAGAAACAACTTAACAGTCCAGCTACATACCTTTTACCCTGATATGTGATGGTACCCACGGGGACAATACCAACAGCAGTTCCCGTGCAGAAAACTTCATCACCATCAAGCAATTCCTCTACTGGAACAGTACGTTCCTCAACCTGCATGTTCGGGGAAATTTTCAGATCCCAAAAAACAAAAAGCATAATAAACTTGTTATCCAATCATCCCAGTACATAATCTTGGGGCATTTTTTTTGTTCATTCAACATTATGATAATATGAAATTGCTAGCTCCAACATAAGCATTACTTGTGTTCTATCACACAGTGTATGAGGGTTTATTTGTTAAGACAAGCTTATGAGGTTCCATCTGTGGTTTCAATAAATACTGAAAGAAATTTGGCTAATGTATAAGTTCTGTGTTGCAAGAATAACTACCTGGAACCCATGATCACGGGCAATGTCAATGACAGTTTTTCGTGTGACTCCCGGAAGAATAGTCCCACTGGTTGGTGGAGTCAAAATAATATTTCCCTGTGAAGATTGATATCTACATGAGTCTACAGTCCATATAAATTTGTTTAATTCTTGGAAATACTATTAAAACCAATGTAAGTTCAAAATTTCGCAAAAGCTAAATAGAGGCAACCCAAAAAAACAAACAAAAATAATGTGTCTCCCTTCATAACGAAAAATCCAAACCTAACAGTTGTTCTAGAATTTTACTTATTTCTCACTGAGGAAAAGAAAAACCATAGTAAGATAATAGAAATGAAATTAAACAAGCAGGAAGCTAAGTTGAACATTACCTTCACCACAAAAATATTACAAGAAGTGGCCTCTTCAAGATATTTCTTATGCACTGAATCAAGGTATATTACATCAGAAAATCCTCTGCTCTTTGCTCTAGTTAATGCTTTCAAAACCTACATGACAGAAGGATTATGATTAGTGGAAGATCCACGACAAAGGGCATCAACAAACCAATTTTTGTATTTTCGTGCTTTTTTTTTGTTTCTTTTCTTTTATCTCGGAATTACAATCTACTGATAAACTATAAAAGGTGTTGAAAATTCTTTACAAATTAAATTCCAGGCACATTTCAAAATTTTAGGCCCCTTCAGGATTTTCAAGGCTTTCGTTCCATATAACAAAATGATACACCTACCTCAAGTACCTTAACGAAATCCTTCATTCAAGAAGAAAATTTTTCAAGTAAATTTTCAGATGTCAAAGGAATTAATCAATTGCTTTACTTTCAAATGGCAAAATAACGTATATACCGGGGCATAATTGGTAATGGATTTGACACCTCCAGCTCCTCCACGAGTGGCACGATGGAATTCATCCTCAATATAAAAGTTTAAGGGTGACAAACCTTCCTGCATATTCAAAAACGAAGACCATATAAAACCTTTCACCTTTCTTAATAAAATTCATAATCCAATTTTTTACCAAGAAAAAAAGTTGAAGAAAGCAACAGAAATGTCACCTTGAAATAGTTGCCAACCGGGGAGGAATATACAAGGAATGTGTATTCTGGCGCCGGTGCCAAACCAAGTATAGGTCCACTTCCTATGAGCAAAGGCCTAATATAAAGAGACCCTTTTCCTGGAGGAGGAATCTACTCAAATTCAAAACAACAAAAGTCACATACCATCAATACATATTCGTATAGGTACACTTGTATATATGTGTTTTTGGGTAAAGAATAGAAAAAGGATGATTACCCAACGCCGGTTAGCAATGGCGGTTTGTTTGACAGCATCAATGAATTGATCAATGGAGGGAGAAGGCATGCACATTCTCTCAGCACCAACCTGCATACGGATTGCATTCTGATCCGGGCGGAAGAGGCAGATGCGCCCATCTTCTCTCCTACATGCTTTTGTACCTTCAAACAATCCCTATTTTGGATATAGCCCACCACAAATTTCTCTCAGTTGTAGCCCAGATAAACTTATGGTAATGCTATGTGCAAACTATGACATTTATGGGTTTGATTAGTAAAAATATTATGACTCAGTCCTTTACATATTTACAATAACTAAGAGAGCAAGAAGCTGAACATAGGTACCTGGCCATAGTTTAAGACTCCGGCAGAAGGGTTTAATTCAATGTTGCCATAGGGGTTGAGTTGGCCTTGTTCGAAAATCCCATCTGCAGAGGATTTTGTAATGTAGATGTAATCTGTTGGCCTGATACCAAATCCGATATTGTTCCAATCAATATCCGTGGACTCATCATCACTGCCGCATTTTGATTCATAAAAACAATATTTTAGTACTAAATCACTAATCATACAATAATCACATAACAATCAATGCACATTAGTATTGAGATGCAGATAACTGCAGGGACATGAACACCGATATAGGACACCACCGACTAAGGACCTAGGACACCTTTGTAACTTATTTAATTTTATTTTTATTTTTATTTATCTTACTACTACTAGTAGGATTTAGTAGGATAAAAGTAAAGAGAAATGTTAGGAACACACAGGGTTGTGTGCACAGAATGCAGAGCCTAGCATTTCTCAAAAGTAAAATACATATCTTATTGAGGATTGGGATTTTTTTTTTTTTTTTTTGGGGAATTACCACTTTATTTTCACAAAATTATTACAAGTTGATGAAAAAATTTAAGAATTTAATTATTAATATTTATAAAAAAAAATTCATTGATCTATAATTATTTTTTAAAATATATATTGAATTTAAAATTTTCCTTTTTTTTAATGATTTTTGTGAACATTCTTGCGTTTACAATTTTAATTTATACTAATAACTAGAAAATTTCAGAGCAAATTATAAATACAATCCATAAGGTTTGCTTAAAATACAAAATTACACTTATAATTTTGGAAATTAATCTCATCGCTTCAAGTTTTTAATCGCATAACAAATGATTCCTTTTATGAATAAATCATTAAGTCAATTAATAATTTTTAATGATATTATAAATATATTTCAATTGACAATACATATAATTTTATTATTGTATAGGAGATTAGTTAGAAATTTTATTTTTTTAATTCTATTAAATAAATTTTTTTTGACAAGAGAGTATTTATAATTTCCCAAACTACAGGGACATCCATATTTTAAGCAAATCTTATGAAGCACATCTATAATTTACCCAAAATTTAATTAAAAAAATTCACCAAAAATAAAATATTAAAAACAATTGGCTTTTTTTAAGAGGTTGTTTTAGTAAACTTTTTTGAATTTTTAGATTCTTCTATAGTATAGGGATTGGGGAAAAAAATTGATACAAATTAAAAAAAAATAAAAATAAAGACAAACTAAAGGCAAATATATATATATATATATATAATTTTTTAAACTGGATGCTAAATGAGGAAGGAAAAGTGAAAAAAATAAAATAAAATAAAAATACACTAACGTATAAATTTATGTCACTAATATTTTTATTTTTAAATTTATATTTATATACATGAAAAATAAAAACATTTTGCCTTAATCAATGCTGTAAATTGTAATTTTTTTTTTTTTCAAAATTGTTATGTCCTATATCAATGTCTATGCCCGTGCTGGTGCTTCTTAGCAGTTAGTTACCTGTAAGAAGAAGGTTCACAGGCTTCTTGGAGGGGAGATGCAGCCCGAGATGTATAGTAAGCTCCAATCTGTAAAATAGAATTGGACTTTAATCTGAATTTTACAAACAATTATGCATTTTTATGAAGAGAAATCATTGCCTCACATATTGAGATCAAATATGAACAAGGTACGGATTTTGTGAGCAGTCAAGCGGTTTGACAGAATTGGTGTTCCAACCCATGCCATGCCTTCCAAAACTTAGAAATGAACTGTTCTTTTCAATTTCTTTCTCGCTCGTGATGTTGAGAAATTAAAAAAAAACAGTTATAAAAAAACAGTTACTAAAAAGTGCTAAAAAACATTTTCCTTTCTCTTATTAATTCCCCTGTTTCAAATTTCTTCAATTTCAATAGTGAATCAATTAATAGGCCAAAACCTTGCGCTACAGGCTTGGCTCAGATAGGCTTGTGGGCAGGCCTAACGGCTCCTCTCTTTTATATTATATATTATCTATTTGGACTTGTGGTCAAGCCAGTTGCATCTCACGAGCCAACGAATACAAATGGAGCGGGTTTTAGACCCAGTTTCATTCAAGCCAATCTTCCTAAAATACGGGTTGTTTGGGGTGTTCTAAATAAGTGCACTTTTTGTCTTTTTAAACTAAAAAATGAAAGTTGAAAATATAAATGTTTGGGTTAACTTTTTAACTTTTTATGAAAAAATGTGTAATAAAAAATTGTAAAAATTGATTTGTAGGAAAAAATTCGATTTGGGAGTTGCGCAGCCGTAATTATTGACTTTTGGTGAATAATATTAATTTTTTAACTTTTTGAGTAACTTTTTAACTTTTTGACTATATGCCAAACTTGACCTAAATATCCAAACAGGGAGACATATATTAGCTTTGAAATTAGAAAGCTGATATCCTAATTTTTTGGGTACATATTAGTTATAAAATAATGTTATATAAACTAAAAAATTTAAACCCCCCTAAAAAAAAAAATTATTATTCAGTTATATTTTAATAATTAATAAGAAATCTGATATTACAAGTACCCAAAACTACGTAGGCATTGGTGATTGTGTAGGGCATTGGGTTTGGGACATTGGATGTGGCTAGCTGCTAGTTCAGCTCCAGCTGCATAGCACAGTGTAAACTATATCCAAACAGCTAGTACCAAAATTCATCAAAAATTGATAAGATGAAGCATTACTAGTACAAAGTAAAAACCCAAGGGGCACAAAGTTAAAAAGCTAAGTAGTGTACTCCTCATGTCAACATCCTGAAAAATATGACACAAAAATGCAATAATAAGTTTAAAAGAACAAAAGAAAGACCAACCTTTGATAAAGAAGCAAAACTGGAAGATCGGATCAAATTGCCAAGGCGCACACCCTTTTCCAGCAGCATGGTTTCTAGTATATTTGCTCTTCTTCTGAATACAAAATCAGCTGGGATAGCTAAAGCCAACTAGGATTGAAATTTAAATTTAAGATGCAAGTAGTGAGAGAATCACAAGAAAGCTTTGCAAATGAAGAAGAGTCTAAAGACTTGTTATGAGAGAAAGAGATGGGCTACGCTGATGCAGAGTTGGAGTGTATATAGGCAGGAGGAGAGAAAAAGCCAAAGAGAGAGAGAGAGAGAGAGAGAGAGCGCAGTGAGCACGGAACCACGTGGGTTGCAAGATAGGCATCACCCAATTTATTAAAAATAAATAAAATAAATTTACAGAATGTTCTTTTAGGGGATAGGAGTGAGTTGGTAGTAGACATTCCGTTCTTGGATCAGAAAAACAATTCCAAAAAGCCATTACTTCCATCGGATAGACTTTAATCATGTTTTCGATCCCTTGGTTGGTTTGGCATAAATTAAATAATATAAAAAGTTAAAAAATTATTATTTTATTTAAGTCATATCATCTTATTTAAATCATATTATTTCTCTAACAAATCACATCAAATTCAACTAAAACCCAACCCATATAAGCCAATAAGTCAAAAAATATACTTTTTTAGAACATCCCAAACCAACCCTTTATTTCTTTTTTTTCTTTTTTTTTTTATGATTATTGAGTAATTTGGAATATGAACACATGATATTTTATAGTATTTGATTGGTAGAGAAAGTAAGTAAGTATGATATTATGTTAAATAATTAAAAAATATGAAGAGGCAATATAAATAATAATTGATTAAAAAATATAAACGCATAACATTTCGAAAATATTCTATAATTTTTTTTATTTTTTTATTTCCTCGCTAAGTATAACCATAGGTCAGATTTAAGTTGGGTTGTCTGAAGATAGGCCAAATCGGGGATAGTGGGGCGAGGCAGAAAATTGAATACGAGATTACAAACAAAAATTATAGATAATATAATATATTGCGTATAATAATTTTATATTTAATGAGAATTATGATATATAAAATAAAAAAATAAATGAATAAAAATTAAATTATATATTATATATATAAATATATTTAATAAATATGATTAGCTGGATAGAGTGAGATCTCCACCTCACTTCCTCATCAAGACTAGGGATGTAGGGACAGAGGAAAATGATCCTTCCCACTTACAAAGTTTGTTAGGGTTTCACTTTAATTAATTCCTGAATATATATGTAAATAATGTTATATACATTAATCAATATATTAATTAGTATATAATATGACATAATTTAAATTTTTTTTAATATTTATAATTTGTATAATGAGTGAGATTAATAATAATGTCATAATTAATATTGATACACTAATTAATATATTAATTTATATATGTAATACCATCATATATATATATATATATATAATCATTGTAAATTAAATTATGTAACCCAATGCTTTCAACTGTATGTATTAATCATTCACCACTCCAAATTATGATTTATATGTATGAGAGATCTCACAACGATAATACATCTTTTGGCCTTTATCTAAGCTTGGAATTGACTACATAAAAAAAACTGATTAATGCTAGGAATTATGAAAAAATAATTATGAAATTTTTTTATTATTTGATTAATGTGTGGTATTTTATTATATGTTTAATGTAATGGAGAAAAATCTTTATAAAACATTTTATAAATTTTTTTTTATGATCCCTAATATTATTCTAAAGCATTTATCACTAAGCAAGACTGAAAAGTTAAAAAGCATAATTTAAAAGTATTGATTCCTTAATTTCACCATTTTTCAATTTCTAAACTTATTGAATTCATGTTTAAGCCGTAATTTGTAAGAACAATATGCGTGTTACTAAAATTTTAAAAAATAAATTCTCGTAAATAGACTCTTCCAACAATTAGAAGGGAGACAAAATTTAAAAATATTAGAAAAACTCCAATGGAATTACGCTACAGTCAACTTTAAAAAAAATATTTATAAGTAAATAAAAAAATTAAAAATTTTAATTATTAATATTTATGGTGGATAAAAATCAAACTACTTGGCTGCAGCGGCGACGTGGTAGTGTAGCCCTACTTCAAACTTGAAAAAAACACTTACAAAGAAAATGAAGGGGCTAACTAGAGCAGCCTGGGGACAATCTGATGTCTAAGACCAAGTTTGGGAAAACTAAATAAGTGTATTTTTTGACTTTTCTTGTATTATGTGTAGAAAAAGTAGAGATGAGATGTTGATTGATGTGACCCAAAAAAGATAAAAAGATGAAATAAGTGTACTTTTTTAGTTTAGCCAAACTTGACCTAAGTTAGTGACAAGATAGGCAAAGGTGTAGAATAATTAGAGTAGGGTTTAGATTGAAGTGGTTGTGTACCTCTATTGTGCAAATTATCTCCCTTTTATAGCCTACCCCCACTAACCGTTAAGGGCGGTTAGCTTTCATCTTACTCCTCACGTCAACCCCTTTTCCTTACGGATTGAGTTCCACTCAGCACGGCTTTTTAGGAGTTAGTTGGGCCTAAGATTTAGAAGCCCGTGTTTGACTAAGAGGTGGTTTGGGATGTCCTAAATAAGTGTACTTTTTGACTTTTTATAAAAAGATGTATAGAAAAGTAGAGAGGAGATGTTGATTGATGTGACCCAAAAAAGATAAAAAGATAGACTAAAATAGGTTATGCCAAACCATCCCTAAGTATGCGCCTTCCCAAGGTGCACTTCTTGCTCCCTTGATCCTGTCCTTAGACATTTGATTGTCATTCCAGTCATGAACCTTCGTGCTAGATTCAGTCCATCATGGCTTGGATTTTTGTTTCTTTAGGTGACAGGTCGATCGCGTTCCTAAGAAGTTGTTCTGACTAGAAATTTTGATCCTGCTCAAGTGTAGCGTATCTTACAACCCCCCTCCCCCCTCCCCCCCAAAAAAAAAATATTTACAAAATTTAGCACCAATGCATAATTATTTTTCTAAATTTGTACTACTTAATAGTATTTTCCCCTAAAATTTTTGCTACTTAATAGTATTTTCCCCTAAAATTTTTGCATGTTCTGGTGCCAAAGTATATAACTTAGGATGTGCCCAACCAACTCAATTAGCCATTCTTGTACTAGTTTAATTGATTCTTTGAACAGTTGGAACGGAGACAAAATTTAAAAATATTAGAAAATCTCTAATGGTTGGCAGGATGTAATAGAGTCGGAGTATGGTTTTTGCATGTTTTGGTGTCAAGGTGTATAATTTAGGATGTGACAAACCAACTCAATTAGTTAAGTTAGTCATTCTTGTACTACTTTGATTACTCTTTGAACAGTTTGAATGAAGACGGAATTCAAAAATATTAAAAAATCCCTAATGGTTGGCAAGATATAATAATAACAGAGTACGATTTTTGCATATTTTGATGTTAAGGTGTATAATTTAGGATGTGCCCAACTAAATCGATTAGCCATTCTTGTACCATTTTAATTGACTCTTTGAACAGTTGGAACATAGATGCAATTTAAAAATATTAGAAATGGTTGGCAATACGTAATAATGACGAAGTATAAATATAAATTAATTATAAAATCGAACACAATTCTCTCGGATTAAATGAATCCCACACATATATATAATTGGAGAAGAAATGCTTTTTTGAGGGTCAGTTATTAATAATTAAATAGTTTGATGGGAAACTCGCAATTTTCATTGGTGCTTCAAAGTTAAATGGGAAATGTATTAGCTTCCAATCAAGTAACTTTTGGGACGTATTATGCGTATAAATAAAGCTTGGTAGCTCGAGTTGATTGCGGCTCGATTGTCCCGAATTGCAAAACGATGTCGTTTTGCTCTCTCTCTCTTTTTTTTTACTTCTTCTTCTTCTTCCTCTGTTATATCTGAAATAGGAGAGGAAGGAAGAGAGAGAGTGAGAGAAAGAGAGAGAAGAGAGAAGAAAGAGAGAGGGCGAACACAGAGAGAGAGAGAGAGAGAGAGAGAGAGAGCTAGCTGGTGATGGTGATGGTGATGGTGATGGTAATAGGCAATGGTGCGAGACGGTGCGACGATGGATGACGGTATAGATCTGTGTTTGGTTTTCTATTTTTTTTTTTGATGATGATGATGTGTGTTGTTTTTTGATTGTTTTTTTTTTTTTTTTTTTTTTTTTTTTTTTTTTTTTTTTTTTTTTTTGTTTGATGATGATTGATGATGTTGTTGTGTGTGTTGTTTGATGATGTGATTTGATGATGAAATTGATTTATTGGTTTTTGGTTTTTTTTTTTTTTTTTTGGTTTTCTCCCCCCCTGCTCTCTCTTCTCTTCTTCTCTTTTTCTTATTTTCTTCTTTTCATCCTCTATTTTAGAACAGAGAAAAGAAAAAGAAAAAAAAAAAATTCAAAACGACGTTGTTTTGGATTCGTGTCATTTCGAGCCTCAGTTTTTTCGACCTACAAAACCGAATCAGATATGTATGTATAATTGAAAATGTAATTAAATTAGAAATTATGTTAAAAGTTAAATCTTAATTTAAAAAATTAAGGATACTGGATTAGAGGAGAAGAGGCGGGACAAGGTTCGAGACACTATTTTTTTGACATAACCGTTTAATTAATATTGCCCTTAAAGCCAAAGTCGTGGATTTGTCAAGGAGAAATCTCCCTTTTCATTTTTGTCTGAAGTGCTTCATTTGCATTAAAGCCACGTTACAATATATAAAAAATTTAGAGATTAAATTTTTAAAAATTTTGTGGAATATGTATCATATGCACTTATAATTACGATCTTTGTGATTTTTGATAATGACCTATTAAACTATTAGTTATGACTCATTATAACGTTGATTATGATATTATTTTGGTTATAATTCAAAAAAAATTTGGTTATATATTTGGTTATAGCTCATATATATATATATATATTAAAGTTATGACTCTCATATGATTGCATTATGACATTTGTAATAATCAATTCCATAAATGTCATAATTTACATAGCATTACCTTTATTTTTTTTGAGAGTGTGTGCCATATAATATTACTCTTAATTTTTTATTTTTTTTAGAGTACAAATTTTGTTGAAAGAAAAATTAGAAGACCAATTTCAGTCATCATGGAAGTTGTCAATAAAATATCGTTCCAAATTTTTAAAAAAAAAATAACTTTTAACGATAAAATTTTAAAATGTCACTCATAATTATACTGTTTGAGACAACAATTTCGTGTCAAAAGAGTTTACTTCTTGAGACAAAAAATTTAGTCTCAAAAGGACAACGATTCATACTAAATGTTTAATTTTGTTACTAAAATGCAATAATAACACTTTTTATGATACAAATATTTTATTCCTAAAAATAATTTCGTCTTTGAATTTTTTAATTTTAATTTTTTTTAAAATCTTAGTTTGTTACCCCCAACCAGCTCCATCGGAATGGTAGTTTCAAGGATGGAAAAGCCATAACGATGTCAATCAATATCATGTACTTAGATATGAGATTGTATATAAATAAAAATCACATTTAGCCTTCGTTTGAGATGTGTGTTAGTTTTTTGACTTTTTAATTATTAGTTATTTTAGTCTGGAATTAAAAAGTTTCGTTTATGATAGACTTTTTGACTTTTTAGAGAGAAAAAATGAAATGATTATGGTTTTGATATGATATTGTTTTATTGATTTTTTAGTCTATTTTGATTATCCCAAACATAGCCCTTAGCTATCGTTTGACATAAGCTAAACGGGGTTTTTTTTAGTTAAAATAATCACAAAACGATAAAATAAACTTTTTAGCCAAATAAGACAAAATATTACATCCAAACTATAATCATTTAATTTTTTCTCTCCCAAAAGTCAAAAAAACTAAAAAGTCTATCTCAAACGAGATTTTTTAACCCCAAAAATAGTAAAAAAAACTAAAAAGCTAACCCACATCCCAAACGAACAGAAAATTCTATTTTCACACACTAGTTCATCTCTTTTCACATCTTTTCTCAATACACATACTAAATAAATTTAAATTATCAACCTTCACTCAATACACATCCTACTATACCAAAAATACCCTTACCATCTTCATCCTCCAAACCCTAACTTTAACAAGCCATCACCGCTTTTATTTTTTCAAGGTAACTGGTATAGAGTTTCATCATCTGCAGATGACATAAACATTTTTTTTTTGTTACATCTATATAAATTGGCAATACCTCTTACAGTTGAAACAAATTGAAATCTGCATAACCATTCAAGATTCCATTTCAAGGAGATAAATTCTGAAAAATTACTTAGATCAAAATTAAAATTGCTCACCCACGTTCACTTTATTACAGAGCATCTAATGTGGAACATCCTCATATTTCTCTCTCTTACAGTTGCGAAGGGAGTAGAAAGTGGAGGCAGTGGTGACTCACTTGGCGGCGGAGAGAGACGAAGGCAAAAGAAGATCACGGTGGTGGGCAATGAAGGCGAAGGGAGATTGCAATGGTGCGCCGATCTTTTTCTCAAGCAAAGGGGGGTCACAGTGGTGGAGAAGAGGTGACGGGAAGAGTGGAGGAGGGGAAAGGCGGTGGTCATGGATGGTGATAGTAGAAACTGATGGTTTGAGAGAGTTGGAGTTAGGATTTTGGGAAAGGGATATTTTGATAATTTAATTTTAAGACAAAAATGTAATAAAAAAATCATTAAGTGTGTCAAAAAGAGGAAACAATATATGGAAATAGAATTTTTCCAAATGAACCCTTAATTAGATAATTATAGTTTAAGGGACATATATATCTTAAAAGTCAAACAAACAATAGAAGAAATAATCATATTGTAGAATAATTGACAATGAGTTGATTTGAAAAGTTGATTAGAAGTAAATTTTTAATTATTTTAATTTTTTAAAAAAAAATATAAAAAAATAGAAAGATGATGTGAGTTAAAAGTGAAAAAGTAATTTTTTATTATTTTCCAATATATAGTTGTTGTTCACGTTTGATTGAGAAAATAATTAATAACTTTTTATTTATTTTTTAACTCAAACAGGTTTTTTTTTTATTTTTTTTTATTTTTTTTGAGGATCTGAATAAATTACATGTTTTTTCCACTTTATTTATTTATTTTTCTCTTCAGCTTCAAATGGGGTCAACCGGTCAAAGTCAGGTCAACCCGTGTTCGAGGAGAGGGGTCAACCGTGTGTTTGGGCACCGTTACGTTTTGAATGTGCATCAGCGCCACCCCAAATGGGAAAATACCTTGGACCCCAGTCGGGCTGGCGCCATCACCCACACTGCTTTTTTATTGGATGAAAATTATTTTTTTTATTTTTTTTTTAAATAAAGGTTGAGACTCCCTTTAGAGTCACCCTCTTCCCCCCTTTAGTTTTGATTAGTTAACTTTTTTTTTTTTTTTTTTTTCTTCTCACTTAATCCCCAACCTCCATATGTGTGAGGGGATTGTGAGAGTGAGTGTTTTAAGGAAGTCTAAATCAATGCCTTTTTTTTTTTATCTTACTTTCACAACCCCCACGTGGAAGTGGGATGCTGAGAGTCACCTCCACTAGGGTCCCAACAGTACTCACCCCAAATGAAAGGTAGTTTTCTTTTTTTTTTTTTTTAGGTACAACGGAATAGAAATAAAAGGTAGTTTTCACGGAGGTAAAAAAAGCTGGGAAATTCTAATATACCCTATTTAAAAAATGGTGCATCATATATATATTTTTAATTATGTTATTTTTTTAATTATGATATTATTTTAGTTATATTTTATATTATGTTTAGTTATGATTTTTTTTTTTTTTTAGTGATGACTTAAAAAATTAAAATTATGTTATTTTTTTTAATTATAAGTTGCATATGGTGTACATCATTTAAAAGGTGTGCAATTGTTTTCCAATCTCAAAATACTTAAATTTTTAGATTAATTATATTTACCTTTTTTCATATTAGTTTTTTATAGACGAATTACACTAATACTCTTTGTAGTTTGAAGTTTGTGTCACTTTAGTCCATAATCTTTCAATTATAATGTATTTGACTCTAAATTTTAAATCATATTTCAAATAAGGACAATAAAAAATGCTATTTCTTTTGTAAATGGAAAATTTGTGATTTCAATAGCAAAATCGTCATACAACTTATTTTGTATTGGTTAACTTGTAAGTTGTTTGATATGTTATGGTCTTTTTTTTTTTTAATGAATAATGCAAGTACTTTCTTTGTTATAAAGTTCTGTTTGGTTTAGTTTTCAGAATCTATTTTAAAATTTTTTTCTAATAAACTAAAAATTAAATTATTGAAAAAATTAAAAACACATTATTTTTATATGATTTTATCTTTTGGAAGGGTAGAAATAAATTTTTTAAATTAATTTTGTCTGATATTTATTTTCACTAATACTCTTTGTAGTCTGAAATTTGTGTCACTTTAGTCTCTAATTTTTCAACTGTGATGCATTTAACCCTAAATTTTAAATCTTGTTCCAATTAATGACAATCAAAAATGCTGTTTCTTTTGGAAACGAAAAATTTGTCATTTCAATGACAAAATTGTCATACAACTTATTTTGTGTTGGTTAACTTGTAAGTTGTTTGAAATGTTATGGTCTTTTTTTTAATGAATAATGCTAGTACTTTCTTGGTTATAAAGTTCTGTTTGGTTTGGTTTTCAGAATCTATTTAAAAATTTTTTTTTTCTAATAAACTAAAAATTAAATTGGTGAAAAAAATTAAAAACACATTATTTTTATATAATTTTATCTTTTGGAAGAGTAGAAATAGATTTTTAAAATTAATTTTGTCTGATATTTATTTTTATTAAATTAGTTTCTATTTTTTTTAAAATAAATTTTAAAGATAGTCTTAAAAACTCAAGTCAAACATAGCGACAATTTTGATATCATTATTAAATTAATTCATTAAATCAAAAAATAAAAAATAAAAATATTTCATATATTAAATATATAGATTATACATTAAAAGTCTAATAATCATCCATTACATAATAGCTATCTCAAAATATCTATTAACAACAAAAGAACCATCTATTACATGATAACCATTCAAAAATATTAACAAAAACAACCACCCATTAAATTAATTTTGTCTGATATTTATTTTCATTAAATTAGTTTCTATTTTTTAAAAAATAAATTTTAAAGATAGTCTTAAAAACTCAAGTCAAACATGGCGACAATTTTGATATCATTATTAAATTAATTCATTAAATCAAAAATTAAAAATTAAAAATATTTCATATATTAAATATATAAATTATACATTAAAAGTCTAATAATCATCCATTACATAATAACTATCTCAAAATATCTATTAACAACAAAAAGAATCATCTATTACATGATAACCATTCAAAAATATTAACAAAAATAACCACCCATTACATACTCATCATCCAAGTACATATTAAAAATTAATTTCATAAAAAAATTAAAAAAAAATGTAAAGGTTAATTATTTTTATATAATTTTATCTTTGATGAGTAAAATAATTTTTTAAAATTTAAAAATATCTTTTTGACATTTATTTTTGCCAAACTAATTTATATTATATCAAATTGATGACTTTGCCCTTAAAATTGATCATTTTCCATTTCCAAAAAAAAAACGTCTTTAATTGTCCTTATTTGAAATGAGATTTAAAATTTACGGTCAAATGTATCACAATTGAAAGGTCATGAACCAAAGTGACATAAGTTTCAAACTACAGGAACAATCAGCATAATTCGCAATTTTTTTTAAGGAATTAGTTAAAATTAATTTATTGACTAAAAATAAGTCAGCAAAAATGCTAATGTTAGAAAGAATTATTTATTTGCCAAATTCTTGACATAGTTCACTCATTTTTTTTAATATATTTTTAGAGTTATATATATATATTTTTTTTTGTGGGTAATGGGATGCCGAGAGACTTTAAATGGTCCGTTTGGTTCAATTTAGAATTATAATTTGAGTGTGGAGTTAAGTTTTGAGTTTTGAATTTTTGAATCATGATTTGAAAAGAAAAATTTTGTTTGGTTATGAGTTCTGAAAATAGTTTTGAGTTGATTTGCAATTTTTTTGATTTTTTTTTGATTGATTGATATATAAAATATAAGAGAATATGAGAGAAGAGAGGAGATATGAGAGACAAAAAGAGATTGATTGATTGATTAATAATAATTTTTTTTTTGAAAAATTAGTTTAAGGTCCCTTTCCCATGTTTTGTAATGGAAGAGATCTACAATATTATTTTATGATGTCTAAAGTCCCTCAAACACACACCCATATATCACAGAGAAATTTGATTCTCTCACATCAAACCTCATTTCTCTCTCTCTCTCTCTCTCTCTCTCTCTCTCTCTCTCTACCTTCTCTATTTCATCTCCCTTTCTCTCTCTAAATCCAAACTAAAGCATAAACTTCAGGTTCCTGGTGAGCAGTCTAGTTTTGCACGAAGAAACAAGCTTGCTGACATGCAGATAGAACAAGCAGCAAGTTTCCCGTACAGAAAACCATATATATACATCATTTAATAGTACTCAATTTACCAAAATTCATTAGCACTGGATGCAGAATATTGGATTCACTTTACTTTGAACAAGAAATAGAGGTAGAGGAAACTAAATTTTTCAGCTATATTAAACCAGAGTTATTTGCATCAAATCATTCTATACATTTCCCGTTGCCAGATAGTGGCCTTATGAATAAGCAGGTGATTCTATTTACACAAATATAAATAAAGGACAGGAAAGTGTAATTTACCCAACATGATATTTCTTCATTGGACTTTTGATTACAAAATTGGCATCTGGGGCCTGATCTGATATTTGGGTCAAAATCCATGAAGCTAAATTTGAGCTCACAGGCAATTTAAATTATGATCTCTATTGTAAATAAGACAAATTTATGTGCATATACACACCAAAAGACATGTTAGAGGGTTGCAACACATAGTACATGTAATTAAGTTGTCAATCTTTGAATGGTAGATCAAGCGTTTTCTTTTGCTGCTTACTGTCAAAGACATAGCTATGGACTTGCCCGCAAATTTGGAGGCTTGGAGACATATTTCATTCTTCACTACATCTCTCTTATGAATATACCTAGTGCTCCTAAAGTGCGTAACATGTTGTCATTCAGGTAGATACTCTTTTTTGTATTATTTTCATTTCTTTGTGATTTGTGGTGGTATGGTATTATTTTCCTTAATATGTATTTGTCATCTTTTGCATGCACAATTTGTAAAAAGAAAGCAATCTAATAAGAATTACCTTTTTTCAATATAGCAACTGTTTCCCAACAAAGATCAAGTTATGCTCTTGGCATTTGTCCAATTTGCACCATTATATAATTATAGTAGGGAAATAAAGGACAGCAAAGTTTAGGTGTGTTTATTGTTATGGTTTTTCTTTTTCTCCATGATCACGTGTGTCTTTAAGATGTTTCATCCTCTATTGCTTCTGTACAATTTCCTGACAAAAATACAGTGACTGAACCTTTGAGAGGTTCAAGCATTTTGTCACAGTTTAGTATTACTCCACCAATGAAAACACTAGATAATCAAAACAATGGTGATTCTCTAAAGCAGAATTTCTCTAAGCTTGGTCTTTTAGATGATTCCAGAGGAAAATTCTATGAAAAATATATTCATAAAAGAGATGTAAAACCTAGGAAAGAGTGAGGTTCTAAAAAGGTAGAAAAGAATGCCAAGATGAAGGCAATGCATGATAGCTTCGAGCGAAGTAAAGCGGAGATGATGACCAAATTTTTAGGGTCTGCTGAGAGACAAGATTCTGCATTTAATACTCGTCGACGTGAAAAGAGACTCAGATCATTCAATACTCGGTCAACTCTAAAAAGAGAACAGGTATTCTGCATTTCAGTTAAGTTTTTTGGAGAAAAGTAAAACCAGCGACTGTTAGATTAAATGTTTGCTTAAGAATGAAGTCCGAGATTCTCTTTTATTATTTATAATTGATCATTAGAATGTTTTTCCTTTTGACAGCACCCAATAGATCTTATTCAGAGTGAAGATGAAGAAGATCTATCTGAGTTTGGAGAACAGATATCTATTGGTCATGATAGGTTTTTTTAGTGAGACATCTCTAGGTGTTACTGCTTCTAAAAGCACCCAAAATAAGAAGCTTTTACTCAATAAAAGTTTGTCTTCTTCTACTCCTCCTACTTCAGAAGTACTAGTTCCGAGGTTAACTGTGAAATCTTTTAACACAATTTTTTCTGGATAGAGCCACACAAATTGTCTCTAACACAATTTTCTTTGGATAGAGCACACAAATTTTCTCTAGATTTCTTTGGTACTCAGAGAAAATTGGTCAGAATGGTGATTATTCAATTTTCTCTGGTTTGTTGTTGTCTAAATGGCTTACAATCTTGTTTGATAAAAAACACAGAGAAAATTATGAGCAAACTAGAGAAAATTAGTCAAAAACACAGAGAAATTCTCTGGAAAGTCCAGAGAAATAAAATTTCTCTGGGAAGAAAATTATGGGAGGTCCAGAGAAATTCTCTAGAAAGTCCAGAGAAATAGAATTTCTCTGAGAAGAAAATTATGGGAGGTCTAGAAAAATTCTCTAGAAAGTCCAGAGAAATAGAATTTCTCTGGGAAGAAAATTATGGGAGGTCTAGAGAAATTCTTTGGGAAGTGTAGAGAAAAATTTCTTTAGAGAGAATTTCTTTAGAAAGAAAATCTCTAGGAGGTTTAGAGAAATTGGAGAGAAAATCTCTGGGAAATCTAGAGAAATTCTCTGGGTTGAATTTTCTCTATATCAATGTTGAGGGATCTTAGACGTTATGAAAATATTAGGTATCCTTTATACTATAAAATCTTAATACTAGGAACCTTAAAAAAATATCTCCTTTTTTAAAAAAAAAAAGAGAGAGAAGTTTTGAATCTAATTTTGAGTTGTATTTTAAAAATATATTTGATTAACATATTTTATCTAAATCATAATTTAAAAATAGAGTTAATTCTAAAAGGTAAATCAAACACTACCTCAAATTTTCAACTATAATCGACTTGATAATTGTAGTCTAATAATGTATATTTACAAATTCAACAATCAACGCAAAAAGGAGCCTCCTAATGGCAAAAAAAAAAAAAAAAAACCTCGGGTTATAACAAAAGATTTTGTTAAGGAAGGGGTTTCGGCTCCAGTTTGCTTTTAAATTCGGTGGTCTTGTTGGGTCGTGGTGGGCCTTGATCTAGTTCCATTTTGTTGATCCAAAATTATTTAATGTTAGAACTCATTGAGTGTATTATTCTTATAAAAAATTACGTTGATTAAATATTGATAATCACTTGATCAGATCAAATTTTTGTCACAATTTATTTTGAAAATTATAAATGCCATTGACATAAATATAATACGATCAAGTGGTTATCGATATCCAACCAACGTGATATTTTTGCAAGATGACATACTCAATAAGATCTACATATTGAACGGTTTTGATTATCAAAATGAGCTCTAAGGCCTAACAAGGCCCAATAAGACCATCTAATTTGATGACAGAATGAAGACTTTGTTAATAACGATAGTAAGAGATATTAAAAATACTAAAATGATTGTCATAAAGGTACATGTAATAAAAATGTATAACTTTTTAAAACTCTCTTATCTTAAATTCACATATTAAAAAAATCATACATAAATTAATAACAAAAGTGAAATAAGTAAAAAATATAGAAAATTTCATGATTAATCAAAATACTTATTAACAAGATGATTATAACAATAAACTAAACAAAAACAAACTTTATGAGATGAAAAATCTATTGAGAATTTTGGATGAGTTTAGAATTGATTAATAAAATCAATGATTTAATTTGTCCAAAGAGAATTAAATAATTAAAGAGAAATACAAACACTCAATTTAAACTCTTAAATTAACTCACAATAATGTGGCAATGTAGCCCATAAAATTGAGTGTCTAATAAATTAAAAGTTGACACATATCATTTTATATCATTCTGGTCAAATTAAAAAAACTCTTTTAGAATCTCAAACATTTTCTATAATTGAAAATTAACACTCACTTAACTAATAATGTTGGAGGTAGTTTAGCAGAACACATGCAACACGTGTACAGCTTAAGAATCTCCAAATTTAATAGTATGAATATTCAAGCAGAATAAAAAGGAACAAAATCTACCGATACAAGTGCATGTGGCTATTAATGGGCTCAATCCTAAAAGATTTGGTTTGTTTGGTTGTAATTTTGTTTTATATTTTATGCTTTCAATTCTCAAAAAAATATTTTTAAAAATTATTTTTAGTACAAATTATTTTAAAAATTATTTTCAATAAAGATTTTCATGAAAACAACTGGCTTTTGACAAACACCAAAATATTATATTTGAATTTGAGAAAAATATTTCCCACAAAAATGATTCTAATTTTTCAAAAAAAAAAAGAGAAAAAAATAAAAAACAATCAGTATGTTTGATTTCAATTTTATGAATTTAATTTTCTGAAAATTAAGTTTTTTTATTTTTTGTGTTTTTTTATTTTTAGTATATATTTTTAAAATTTTAAGGGATGTTTTACTTTTTTAGATACATCTTACTTAAATGTATCTAAAAAGTAAAATATTTGTAAAATAATATTTTAAAAAATCAATAAATACACAAGAATACGAAAAATATACTAAATTCTCATATATATATATATATATATATGTGTGTGTGTGTGTATTTTGTATTTTTTGGTTTTTAGTGAATTTTCTAAAGATTTTTTTCACAAATATTATACTTTTTAAATGTATTAATGTTAGGTGTATCTAAAATGTTTTTAAAAAAATTACTTAGAATATTAAAAAAATTCAGCAAAAATAAAAAAATACAGAAAACAAAAAATTTTAATTCTCTAAAAAGTGAATCCTAAAAATCCAAACCAAATAAGTTGAATGTTTTCTTCTCTCTATTTTTTTTTTTTTAGACAACAAAATTTGTTTGGTGAAATTACAATTCAATGTAAGTTTAACAAAAGAATTTCAGATCAATGGTAAATTTTACAAATATAAATAATTAATATAATAAACCAGTAATTAGTTTTTTAAAATACCAATAAATTGTAAAATTTTTTATTTAAACAAAAAATAAATAATAATCAACCAAAAAACAAAAACAAAAACACCCCCAAATAATTACATTTATATGGAAAAAGATTTTTTGACTTTTCAAATAGATCCAGATCTAAGTGAAATCTACAGAACATTCCTATGTACTAATATTAATATTGCAATTCATAATAAAAATATATATATACTATTTGCATTTGCATGGGACACGAGGATAGCCACATGCAACACGGGGCTCGTATGCGTTGCGTGGTTTACTAGTCACCAAGCAGCTCTCATACCTGCCATTTGTGCATTTAAATACACAGGTGGGACACAAACACCAAACTTGGGACCATATTAATTATTACTGTCATGCCAAAATTATTCTTTATGCCAATTTTTCTCAAGCCAAAGTTTTTGAGTAAACGTCGTATCATTACTACGATAAGATGACTTAAAGTTTTAGAGAAAACAATTTATGAATATGATTAAGTTTTAGAAATGAAATATTTTATAATTTCTAAAAGTGTTACTTTTGTATTTTTAGTTACGAAATTTGACATTTAGTGTGGGGATCAAAATTTATTTAAAAAAATAAATATTTTTTGCACTAAATTATTTTGTTCATAAAAGTGTATTTATTAGTGATATTTTTAAAATTTTAGCACTTTTTTCCTTTTAGTGACGATAGGAATAGGTCCTCGAACGTTTTTTGTAACAAAGTTTCACTTTTGGAGAGAATTTTGGTCCCCAAAACCATTATATATTATAGTGATGTTCATATACAAATGTTAAAGGGTGAATTACATTAATGGTCTTTATAGTTTGGGATTTGTATTACTTTGGTTTATGACTTTTTAATTGTGATACATTTGACCATGAATTTTGGATCTTGTTCCAAATAAGGATAATTGAAGATATCATTCGATTTTTCAAGGGCAAAAATGTCAATTTGATAAAATATAAATTAATTTGATAAAAAATAAATGTCAACAAAATATTTTTGAATTTTTAAAAATTATTTCTACACACTAAATATAAAATTATGTAAAATTAATAAATCTTTTAAACATTTATTATTTTTTTTAACAAATTATTTTTTATTATGCGCTTGGATAAAAATCATGTAATGAGTGGTTGTTTTTGTTTTCATTAAATTAGTTTCTATTTTTTTTCAAAATTCAAATATGGCAACAACTTTGATATCATTATTAAACCAATCCATTAAATCAAAAAAATTCAAAACTAAAAATATTTCATATATTAAATAAATCGATTACAAATTAAAACTTAACAACTATCCATTGCACGATCATCATCCAAACATACAATAAAAATTAATTTGATAAAATAAATAAATGTCTAAAAGATTTATCGATTTTACATAATTTTATTTTTGGTGGGTAGAAATAATTTAAAAAAATTTAAAAATATTTTTTTGACATTTGTTTTTGTCAAATTAGTTTATATTTTATCAAATTGGCGATTTTACTCTTGAAATTAAGCAATGATATCTTCAATTGTTCTTATTTGGAACAAAATTCAAAATTTAAGATCAAATGTGTCACAAATGAAAAATTAGAAATCAAAGTGACATGAACCCCAAATTATAGAGACTTTTAATGTAAATCGCCCAATGTTAAAATCATAAAATTAAAATACAGAATGAGTCACAAAAAATGAAATAATAGTTTAGGGTACATTTAGAAAGTAGGTTGGCTTTTTAACTTTTGACTTTTTAATTATTTTAGTCTGGAGCTAAAAAGTCTCGTTTGGGAATGAGTTTTTAACTTTTTTAATTTTTTATGAGAAAAAGAATGTAATAATTATAGGTTGAATATGATATTTTATTTTATTAAACTAAAAAACTTATTTTATTTTTTTATAACTAAAATAACCTAAATTCAACCCGACCTCTCTTCCCAAACGAAGCCTTGGAAAATAAAGAACACAGACTGAGTTATAGAAAGTGAAACGGAGTGAAATATTAGGCTGACAAAATAAAATTCGAACATAGACTAGTCACACAAAGTGAAATGGTGATAAGCAGAGATTTTTTATTTATTTTTATTTTTTTCTTTCTGAACATGATTAATTAGATACCAACTTCTATTGTATTTTCTGTGAATAATTATGTAATTCATGTCTCGTTTGGAAATATTATTTTTTAATCTAAAAATTAAAAAGTCGCTAAAAAAATTAAAAAATCAATAATCTATATTAAAAAGTTAAAGATTCATTTTTCTTTCTATTTTTTACATATATTTTCGTAAAAAATTAAAAAGTTATCATAAACATATAAGTTTTTTTACACCGTATTTTAATTAAAAAGTCAAAAAATTACTAAAAAATCATGTTTCCAAATGAGACGCCTTCATGTGTTCCTAATATTATTGCATATTCATATGATTCTTCAAAATATTTTCCGAGTATTGGATCTCAGATAGTATCTTCTCTCCTCTCTGTCGGATCTCTGTCCAATCTTTTGGAGTTCAAAGATTTTAAAAACCTATTTATGAGATTCACAAGTTACAAAAACTTGTAATAGTAGATGGGAAAAGTTAGGGATCATGAAAATTTTGTCATGAAAATGATCATAAAAAATTTATGATCCTTGGATTACCTTGATTAGTGTGTGGTGCTTTATTCTAAGTGTAATCCAAGGATCACAAAACTTTCATGATTATTTTCATGAAAAATTTTTCATGATACCTAGCATTGCTGATAGTAGAACTACAAGTTTCAAAACCTAACATTATGTCCACAAGTAACAAAATTATATAATAAAGTCCAACATTTAAATGGCATAAATTAAACCTGTATCTTTTGTCAAATTAGTTTGTTAACTTTGGAATTAAGATCACTTACTCTCTTCTCTTTATCTTTACATTTTATTAGTTTATAGAGTTGTCCATGCCAATAAAAAGTTACTCCATAAACAAATATCAGATTTAAGGAGACAGAAAATAGTGCATAGGGTTAAATTGGACCAAAACAACTGTATGAGATATTTCTTAAAAGTAGAAAAAAAATTAGCTTATATTTTATTTATCTTTTTCTCAAATTTTCTTTTTCTTTTTAAATCTTTACTTAAATCTATAATCAACACAACCTTAATGTTTTGTGAGGCACAATGGAGAAGGCGGAGGTGGACACAAAATTATCCCTCTTCTATTAAAATTAGTTAACTATTTGACTTGACAGTTTAAAAGACTAGGGCATAATTTGGAAATTTTTAAAACTCACAATTTAATCTATTAGCACAATCAAACTCAAAGAGTTTATTAGGTCAAGCACAAATTATTATTATTCTTTTTTCAAAATTTGTTGTAAGTTACATAAATTAATTTCCTATTTTTGGTTGAAGTGGTGATTGGGGTAGTAGTCGTTGCATAAGACAGATGAACAAGAAAGAGCACAGTCCATCCCCTGTAACAAACAAACAGCCCAACCCATTTTATCTGATCTTCCACAAGTCTCCAAATAATACACCAACTCCAATAGCTCCATATGACAACGACACCAAATCATTGTTAGTTAATTTAATAAATAAATAAAACACATTTCAAATTCAACCAATCTCTCTTATTTATCAAATTGTCAAAAAAAATTAACGGTTCTATATATTCGCAGCAGTGTCATTGGCTGATTATCTGTCGCTCCCTCTGTATAGAGGGTTAGAAATTAAGTATGGGCCTAAGTGCTGAGGTTGTCCCTTTTAGGCGACCAAGAATATCTAAATGAGCATGGGTTAAAGCCCAAGGGAAGTAGGTCAACAGTGGGCCGCAGTAGGTCCGACCCGCCAAAGATTCAAACAGACTCCACGAAGGAAAATGTTTAAGTCAAGTTGTGGAGGCAACACTTGCAGCGGTCAAATTCTTGAGGCACTTTGCCTTAGCACCGCCATTTCCAATATTGTCGGTTCCGTTGCCATCTGAAGTTGCTGAGGGAAAGAGAAAAGCGAAGCAACTAATTTGCAAAGGTAACACTTGCAGTGATCAAGTTGCAGAGGTACTTGTTTTTAGCGCCGCCATTCCAAGTATTGTCGGTACAACTGCCATTCCAAGTATTGTCTGTTTCGCCACCATCTGAAATTGTTGAGGGAACGAGAAAACCGAAGCAACTAAGTTGCAGAGGCAACACTTGTGGCTACTAAGTTGCGAAGGTTTTTTGTTGGCGTCGCCATCTCTAATATTGTTGGGACTACCATATGAATTTGTCGTGGAAATAACTGCCACAATAACTACAATCGCAGTGACCAACTTGCTAATGGAACATCCTGCCAAGGTGATAGCAGCCTTTGGGAGAAGCTTTCCCTCCACAAGTAGAGACTAATACTTAACGCCAATAGAAAGCCCCAAGGCACTGCTAGCCCATGGTTGATAGCAGGCCCTAAAGTTCATTAGCTTGGGGCTGATAACAAGCGCTAAGGCTTATTGGCTAGAGCTGATAGCAGGCCTAGAGATACCAGTATACCGCGATAATCCCACGGAGATGGGAGCAGGGCAGTCCGAGTACAAGGGACTCCCTTTCCATTTACCCAAGTTATGGACCTGCCTTAGTCGCATAGGCAGGACTAAGAAGCCCCCTTGGGCTTGGTACTAAGGCACAGCATAGCTGATAGCAGGCTTGGTTGCGGCTTTCGCCCTGAGAAGCTAGAGTTTGTGGTTAAGTAGCTAAGGGTGGAGGTTTCGCTAAGGTGAATATGAAAACATGGCTGATAGCAGGCTATGGAGTCTGAGAATGCATGTACTAGCTAAATGGAACTGATAAGACAAATGCAGCAGCTAGGTTTACCGCTGCAAGTGCACTTGTTGAGGTTCGAGTTAAGAAGACAAATGCAGCGGCAAACACTCCTGCCGCAACTACACTTGTTGAGGCTCGAAAAGGTAGTTGCAGCGCCAAACACTCTTGCCTCAACTACACTTGCTGAGGCATTTGTGCCAAACAGATAGTACATAATACATACAGAGGGACGCGTAGCACCTTCAGCCTGGAGGCTCAATGTAGAATGTTCCATGTGATTCTTAGGGACACTTGTTTTCTCTCTATTTGGCCACTTGGTGTCATCTTGGTATCAAGGAAAAGCCTATAAATAGGACCCATTTCCCAAGGTCCAAAGAGGATTATTTTGGGAATTTTGGATAGATGTTACCCATTTGTGCATTGTCATACATTTCTTCTTGAGTTGTTTGCTTCACCCTCACCTATCTACTCACTCTCCAGTCATTCCACCATTGTTGGACCATTAGCATAGTTCTATCTCTCTAATCACAACTTACATAGAACCCCTCTTTACACTTGGTTACACAGCCACTACTCTTGGTGGCGGTATGGCATTGTATATTTATCAGCATATGGTTTTTTCAGAGATCTCTTTAATTCTGTTTTAGTAGTGGATCCAAGAATCATCCTATAACTTTTTTTTAAGATGATTCAATTGGTCTATCCTTTTGTTATTCCTAATCAATTGTTTTGGGTTGGGCCTCACTCTATAGGATTTGGGGATGATAGTGCAAGACTCATAAATCATGTTAAGGGAGACTCTAGTTATATATAATAAAAAGAAGAATTTTAGATTAACGAGAATTATTTTTAAAAAAATAAATAATTCATTATTTTGGTGATAAAAATAATAAAATAAAAATTCATGTGAGCTGGATTTCACTTTTTATGAGTAATTATGTAAGTAAACTAGTGCATAACCCGTGCCTAAAGGCACTCCCATATGAACCCATATAACCACTTAAATAGTGGATTTTGTTTCTTGTACCAAAATAACAAAAAACTATCACTCATACGATTTGTGGAGCTTTAGACTTGGAAGTCATATATATATGTCAATTTAATGTTTACATTACCTCATCAATTTAATAGCATGCATTCAAACCTAGGTTAAGTAAATCCATTTTTAATCCAACTTACCAAAATCAACTGTCAAGAAAAATCATAGATCGGATTGTAAGATCAGATTGGGATCCTACATAGGATCGGTGAGAGGGTCTCATAGATCGGATTGTAGGATCGGATTGAGAATCGTAAGATTCTTCTTTCTAGGTAAAAATACAAATTAGAATGATGCATAATAAAAATAAGGTGAAAAATCATAAATCCAATGATCCTACTTACGATCCTACTTGCGATCCTACTATAACACCGATCCTACAACAATTTGGATCGTTTTGACAATTTAAGATTGTAGGATTATGATCCGAATCGCGATTTTAATAACCATGTATAATGCCCCAATGTGGTTGAATAAATTACATGAATGAAAACATACTTCAAAGAGAATTGTAGGGATGATGTAAAAGTCATCAATTAAAACAACTATAAAATTGAAATTATTGCTCTAAAATATAGCCAAATAAAAGTATTTGAAAGTCATTCAATAGTAGTTGACAATTGCTAGTATCGATACCTGAACCAAAAAAAAAAATCTAAAATCAAATGGATTAAAGAAGAAAATCTAATTCAGAGAAAAATACCTAATGATATCTCAAATGATATCTCCAAAAGTATCTATGATGTATCTTCTTAATTTATTAGACACTACCACACATAGTTATTCTTCACATGTTTTCCTCACTAGTTTTACCACCTCCACTAAAGTACTCAACAAAAATAAGCACACATGTTTTCCCTAGTTAATCGAACCATATTTTTAAGATATGTGCTCCCAAGAAAGAACAATGAGACAACAAAAAAAACTACACCATGAAACACGATATCATTATTTTGTTGTCTTTATATTTCAAGTTGATTTCAAAAATAAAACCAAAAAAGGAGAGGAATACAAAGAGGAGGGGAGGGGGGGGGAATATGAAACTTATATTTTGTTGCAAATAACATGTAATTTTATAAATCTTGGAGACATATATATGAGCCAAAAATTTCAAATAAAGAGGCATATATTGTCTGTCTTTTTTTTTTTTTTTTTTTCATAGTCCTCATTTTGCACATTTTCTATTTGGTTTAAATCTTCAACACATTTATTATTTGATGTGGAATGGAAGTCATTCCAACAATCACCAATAATAGCCAAACCAGTACTTTTTATAGTGGAAAAGTAAGCTAGTTGTATACAATCCAAAGCCATACCAAACAGAAAATTAAGAAACCAAAATATCATACATGAATCATTCAAATGAGCTATTATAGTAGCTTTCTTATAGGCCATAACCCAAATTAAGAGAGAAACACCTAGATAAGGAGAAAACTAATATAATGGAAGAAGTAAATCAGATCCCAAAAAGTTTGCTTCTATCATGGGTTACATTTTACTCATTGCTCATCAATCGCATTTTGGTTGCATCTTTTATGCAAAATCTAATTCAAAAAAAAAAATGACCAATGTTTAGCCCCTAAACTTTCTAGTTGCTAAAAAGTATCTTAATTCTTGATTTATCATGCACCACCACTCACCACCATGCACATAAAGTCAAAGAAAATATAATTCAAAGAAAAAATGACTAATGTTCTATATTTCCAAATCACATCAAATAGTAGACAATAAACTTTTATGCAAATTTTGACAACATAGTTTATCTTCATTTTTTATTTTATTTTTCCGTTATGCACATTATGGAAAGAATAAATGTCATACTATATGATGAATTTTCAAAAACCAGTGCGATAAATTTTCAAGAGGAAGTCAAATACTACGTTTAAAATTCAACAATTGAAAAAAAATTAGACATTCAACAATCGAAGTTGTCAAAAGAATGGAATAAACAAAGTTTTGAAGCCACTTAATAATTGGGGCCAAAAAAGGAACCACAAATCTATAAATAATAAGTTTTTACCACTCCTAAAAGAATTTTTATTTTGTTGCAAAATGAATTGAAGCATATATAATGAAGATAAAAAATATATCTGACATAACAGAAAAACAAATGTACCTCAAAGATTGCTTTGACCTTCTTTCTTTGACTGAAAGGTTTTGCTGTTTCCATCTTCAATTTTTGGCTACTAAATTACGCCTTTTGGCTCTTGAATTTCTTGAAGCTTCTTTTCCTTTGGGATAAGAGATCATGTAAGAACCGACATTAATGATGTTGACCAATATGAGCAATGCAAAAGATTGTGGAAATTGTGCCTTATTCCAAGGAATTGTGTTTTAATAATTCCTTGAAATTTCGATGTGTTGCTTTATGAGTAGTTTATGAGCATATATAGTAAATAAATGCTAGTGTCTGACAGAAAAAAATTTCAAGGTATATAAGAGTAATCTACTTCTAAATTGTCTACTTCCAAAAAATTTCAAGGAATATAAGAGTAATCTACTTCCAAAAATTTCAAGAAAAAATGCTCTAACACAAATATAAGAGTAATCTACTTCCAAATTGTCTTCAGAGATGACACAAGACACATATAGCATTCGCTAAATTCTAGTTTCTAAACTACACATAAGAAATGATTTAGTGTCACATCAAGATAGAAAAATTTGAAATGATTTAGTGTCACATGTATTTAAAACGTGGGAACGGTTTTACTATTTTCTACGAGTGAGTGAAAACAAAAATTGCATTCATTTCTCAGTGTTATGATAATCCTATTTATATTTTCTCTGATCTTATTTTCATGAATGCGGCATTTGATCTTTTAATCCCTCTAATCTTATTTTCATGAATGCGGTATTATATGTCTTCTATCTAACCATAGCTCGATTAATATAGGTTATTTGCTTCATTTTATCCTATGTTCTCATGGTTATGGTAACCATATCAGCTCTTGCTAATCCGGCAAAGACTCAAAAACCACCAATAAGAAAATATAAACAATTTTCAGATTAGGAAATTCATCGCTAAATAATGAAGAAAATCATCAAATTGAACCCAAGAAAAAAAAATGATTAATACCGTATCTAGATGCTGAAACTGAATCATTATCAGAGCAACCAAAGAGTTAAAGACATTTTAAGAAACTGAGGGGATAAAAAAACAAATATGAAGAATCGTACTTGTCCATTTGAGAGTAGAGAGTTGTTATCTCTCTTTAGTATTTGAGCTTCAAGTATTGATATCCCTCTGTAGCTCTCTTGAAATCTCGCAACAATATTCACACTCTCCTTTCACTTCTTGCTCAATACCACCAAGCTAGAAGCTCCACCATTTAAAATTAATCCAAAACTCATTAACACCCACAAACCAAAACCACATTTTTATACTTAAAAAAAAAAAAAAAAAAAGTACATTGCTAGAAGAAGAAGATCATATATCAATGCTCAAATTTTCAACTTCATTTTCAGCAACTTCATCACTTTTAATGAGTTATAAGAAACCCACAACAAATGATAAATAATTAGACAAAAAAAGTTTAAAAGAAAAAAAAAACATTTAAAGAAAAGAAAACAGCAAACACCAATAATTATCTATTAAGGTAATGGATTAATCTTGAGAGAGAGAGAGAGACCTTGAAAGATTGCTGATGCCTGGAACATACTTCAACCAAATAGGAAAACCCCTAAAAACAAAAAAGCAAAACAAAATTAAACATTAAACAAAAAAAAAAAGCTTGAATCTATAAAATCTATTCTCAAAAAAAAAAAAAAAAAAACTTTAAAATACGGTCCGCTTTGTCAAATATATATAGATTAAAACTTTAAAATACAGTGTCCATTTCAAAACAACATCTTAATGTTGTAATTAACATTGAATTGCAATTTGGATTTCAACTCCAGTTCATCTCCATTAATTAACAGACCAATCTACTTTCCCATTTGGGGAATCCCAATTCGACAAAGAATTCACAGAGAACAAACAACCACCTTTGGATCCAAGGAGTGACGAAAAGGTTGTTTGTGGTTAAAGGAAAAAAAAAAAAAAAGGCTATATCAATCACAAGCAAGATTACACACATGATATATTTTTGCAAATTTCAACTCCATGAAAAAGATGATATTAGAATCCATGTTCAATTTCCCACCTTTGCCACTTGATATTCAACTTCCCAACAGTTTGTGAGATACTCTCGATTACAACACTCAATTTATGTCAAATAATGAGATATTCAAATAATGAGATATTCAACTTCCCACTTGATATTCAAATAATGAGATACTCTCCATATTCAGTTTTTGTAGACATAAAATTAGGTAACAGTAAAAAAAATAAAAGAAAACAAAAGAAAAATTTTCATAAACAAAAGAAAACAAAACAAAAAAAGAAGTTTGATAACTATAAAAATTGATAACTTAAAACACAAAATTTACATTTACATGATAGCAAAACAAAAGACATCGAAAAAAATTAACATGGAAATCAACACAAAATTTAAAAATTAACATGGAAATTATTGAAAATAAATAATTATTGAAAGTTGTTTATACAAAGGTAGAGAGAATGAGAGCGAGAGAGATAGGGTTTGTGATGAGGATACCGGAAGGTGTTCTCGCCCATCATCACTTCATCGAAGTCTCAATCGCCTCAAGGTGGTATCGATGAGAGATAGGGTTCTCGACGCCAAAGAGGGTTTGTGAGGAAGGTGGTCTGATGGTGGAGATGTGAAGAGAGGAAGGTGGGTGTTGAAGGTGGAGGATTGAAATGGGTTTGAAATGAAAGAGAAAGAGAGAGAAATGGGTTTGAAATGGGATTGAAATTTTGAAAGAAATGGGTTTGAATCTATATCCAACGGTAAAGATAAAAGAGACAAAATCTCAAATTAATCTAAGTTTTAAAAAAAAAAAATTCACATTCAAGTTAATACATTTTGACCCATGAAAAATAAAAGTTAAGACAAACTAATATAGTACTTCCATGTAAAAATTCACCACATTGTAGTTATAATCTATTCAATCCATTAATAATTCTTCATATTCAAGGTTAAACTGTATATGAAACTTATAGACAATATATGTGGCACTACTAAATCCAAAATGATCTAATCCAAACCGTAGATTTGTTTAAACTTTAAACATGCCCTGGCCCACCTTTAGCCCACTTTTTTTTTTTATCATGTTTGCTTCTGCACAGTTGAGCAAAGCTAAAAATTCAAAAATAAAAATAGAAGTTACCTAAAATTTAAATTATATGAACTAAATTCATTATTAGTAAAGACTCACAGCACATCCAGTTCAATTACTATTGTATAGCTTCGTATTGATTATTTAGTTGACTTTTTAATTTTTTATAAAAAAATATATAAAAAGAATAATATGACAATTTATAGTGACTTTTTAACTAAAATCTTAAGTCTCCAAAAGATTTTAGATAAATTTATGGTTAATTTTTCTAGGTGTTTATTTTCCTGCTTACATTTACCAATAGAATTTTGCTAGACTGAGAATCAAAACACAGAAAAATATATTAAAAAAAAAAATGTGAAGTTTAGATTCAATTTTTGTATGGTAAGATTCAACACTTAAAATGAATCATTTGGAGCACAATACTTTGTGTATGGATTCTTTATCATTACTCTGGTTAATAATGCACACACACACAAAATTAAAACATACAGAAGACACACTATGTGATTCACATTTATTTTAAGCATGATCCACAAAATTAAAATGAATCTCAACTCAACTCCATTTTATACTTTTTGTGCATTTTCTCGTAACTACCATTTATAACTACCATCCAACACACCACGCAACATTGTCACCGAACACCGATCACGACACAAACCCATCTTAAGTGTGTCGATTAGAATTCAGAGAAATTGAAGAGTCCAACTTCACTGCAATGTTGACAACGGCGGAGCAATCACAAAGTAAAATGAAAAACATTGGTGCTTAAAGCGAAAATTTCAGTTTTCATCTTTCACGTTTTGGAAAACAACACAATGAAAAGTTTGAAAAAAAACACCCAAAGATCACAAACTGCTAATTAAGCTGAGTTAGTTCCAATTGATGGCAAAAATTTCGGAAGAATAAAAACAAAATCGAAGAGAGAAGAAGATGATGACAGAGCATTTAAACATTCTTCTACCCACTAAAAACAACAAAACTCCAAAAGAATATCAAGATGGCACTCATTAATTCAATTAACAACCCCAAACAATAGATGATGATAAAGAACAACAATTATGATCTAGATATGAAAAACCCATGTCAAGAACTATAGATCTATATAAAACCAAGCGTAAAAAATTGAAGAAAGACATGTAGAGAGAGAGAGACCTGCTTGGGTAGGTTGTAATTGCGAGCTCTCAATCCAGAGTATATCTTGAGGCTAGGGCTCTCCTCCTCCGAAGAATGAAATTGTGTATATAATACACACAAATGCATATAGAGAGAGAGAGAGAGCGATTTCAAAATTTGAAATCAAAGAAAAAGAGATGAGAGTGTGAGAGAGAGAGGGCGTGGGTTGAAAATGGAGGGTGTGAGACTGTGAACCCGTGGGTTGAAAATGGAGGCTGTGAACCCTTGGATTAAGTTCAATCCAATGGTTTATAATTTGACAAACGGACAGAAGTCCCATCAAGGCAAAAAAACTGAGCTGCCTTATTATATAGATTGTTTCTAATTTAATTTGACTTTTTTAACACATAAAAGTTGTATTAGAAGGTCATGTTTGACAACCAGTTAAAATAGTTTAAAAAATCAAAAAAATTAAGGATTTTGTTAACAAGTGAATGTATTAAATAATATATATTAACTCCATTATTATAGAAAGTATAAAAAGTAATAAATGTATAATAGGAGCTTCTATTTTTACACACCACAAACTTTCGGAATACATCTTTTCTCTATGCACACTTAAAAATTTTGTAACATAATTTTTTTTTTTTTTTCCTCCAGTACTTATCCATTTATGTCAAAAATGCCTTTCACTTCTTCAACCTAACCCTAACCATAGTCACCACCCACTACCACATCTACCTTTGTCGTCGTCTCAGCTTTCACCCTACCGCCATCACTTAGCCCATCTCCATTGCGATCTCTCTCTCTCTCTCTCATCATTACAATCGCAATCTCTCTCAAACCCAAGATATGTCCATCTCGCAATCCTCACGCAACCTTCCTCCACTATTGTACCATCCTCACAAAACCTTTATCTACATATGTGGTGACGGCGGTGAGAGTACACTACAAATGTTTATGGCAGTGGTTGCTTGCGGCTGAGGGTGCTCGTGAAAGTGGGTTCGCGGGATTTGGTGGTTCATGGTGGAGGGGTTCGTGGCTACGTGAAGAAAATGGGACGGAAGAGGATGGCAAAGCGAATGTTAGTGCTGGTAATGGAGCCCAACAATGGTGGTAGTGGTGGCGATTGCTTATAGTTGTAGAATTAGGGTTTGGAAATTAAAGTTTGGAAGGTATAAGATAAGGATATTGTGGTAATTCTATTTTAGGATACAATAGTAATAAAAAAAAAACCATTAAGCATATGCACAGAGTATTTAATGTGTGAAAATATAAGCTCATATACAACATTGTAATAAATATTTGGTGGATAATTTTATTTACACACCATCAAATCTCTCAATACACACTATTTTAGTACTCATACATAATAATTTTTAGATTGTGAAAATTTCTTAGTTCACATTATAACTTTCCCTTTTTAACCTTAAACTAATAAACTGGTACACACCACCACAAAAATGTTCAATTTTTATGAGGGTAAACTACCAATAGGTCATAATAATTAGATTTAATTCCCATAAAGTCCTATTGAAAATAAGTTCTAGTAAAAGCATCGCTAAAAATAATTTTTTGTGATATTTTTTGCATATGTCGCTAAAAATTAACAATTAATGACTTTTTTTTCATAGTTTTATAAATTGACAATTAATGACTCTCTTTGTCATGATTTTTATAAATTGTTACTAAAACTTACAATTAGTGATTTTTTTTTGTGATAAAATTTTCAAATTGTCACTAAAAGTTGAAAATTAGTGACTTTTTTGTGACGCTTTTTTTAAACTGTCGCTAAAACTTATAATTAGTGACAAATTTTATGACAATTTTCATATTGTCACTAAAAATTAATAATTAGTAACTTTTTCAATAGTATTTGATGAAAAACGCCATTAGTTACCATAGGATCTATTGGACAATAAGTCAACATATTATGACCTACGCATAAGTTCCTTTTTTTATGATTAAACATTTTAAATGTTCAACTCTGGTTATCCAAATATGTGACCAACAAACAAGCTATCTTCTATATGAACGAGATAAAAATAAATAATAAAAAAAGTAAACTGACATTTTCATTGTTGTATTGTTTCAAATTAACAATCTGAGTGTCATTCATAGTATGTAAATCTTCAAAACCAATTGATTTCAATATTCTTAAAACCCTAAATCTTCAAAGGTAATAATGTTTTGAGTTTAAAAAATAATGGTGCAGATTATAATGGGGAAGATGATGAGCGTAGTATGTTAGATTATAAAGAAGAATATAATGATTGTAGTATAATATTATAACGGTGAAGATGAACACTATTGGATAAGTGTTGAAAAAGAGATTTGTTCCAAAAGATATAATGTATATGTAAAGAGAGATTTGTGTTTTTATAGGTGAATTATTTGAATGGTGCACAAATTTAATGGTTAATAGTGTGTACTGAGAGGATTTATGGTGTGTAAATAGAATCTTCAATAATTTTTTTTTCCTAATGAGACCAAAATGCCCTTTGTGCATTTTTTTTTTCTATTTTATCTTTTATTTATTTATTATATCATATCCCATCAGTAATTTTTTATGAATTAACATATTAGATAATATTTAACTAATGGTGGTGGAAAACACTAATAATTTTATTTTTAACCATATTTAATAAAATTTGTCCCATAATAAAGTAGCAGAAAATGAGACACGTAATAAAAAGTTGGAGGGACAAAAAAAACAAAAAAAAAGAGTGAGATAAGCTACATAATATGGTGAAAATTTGTCATATTAGTTGATACGAAGTAGTATGATGATAATGTTTATCAAATTTGTTCCATAATAAATTTATGATAATTTTTTTTTTTTAAATTTTATGTTTTTGCCCCTTAAAGTTTTCATCATGTGCCTCATTTTCTATCACTTTTTTATGGGACAAATTTGATTCAATTTGGTTAAAGAAAATTTATTGGTGAATTTCTACCATTAACTAAATATTATCTAATATGTTAATTATGAAATAATAAAATAGAGAGAAATATATAAAAGGATAATTTGGTCTCATTAGAATTTTTTTTATTATTATAATGATATAAATTTATTGCTTTTTATATTTTCTATAATAGTAGAATTAATAAGTATCATTTATGCATTCTCAACAATTGCCCAAAGCACACTTGTTAACAAAATCTAAACATTAATACAAAAAGTCAATCCATTGTTGTTGTTGTTTTTTTTTAACACATCTTTCGTAAAAAATCAAAAAGTAAAAAGAAAGATCAATTCCCAAATCAAGCTATTTATTTATTTATTTATAAATTTTATTTTAATTTCACTACAAACAAACTCTTACATATATAATAAAAGCATTACAATTAATTAACTAGCCAAACAAATGGAGAGGTCACCCATCAACAATATCATCGTTACACTGAATTTTTACTCCATGTTTAGAGGATGAAGCAGTAAGAAAGAGGCTTTAGAATCATCGGCGGTGACAATGGCAATGGTGGAGGCGGAATTGTTGCCGGAGTTGACTCCTGGCCATCCCTCACATTGGCAATGGTGGCCTTCTGGCACCCCTTTGTAGACTGGGTCCATTTGAGGCTTATTATGGACTTGTTTTTATGATCTGAACCGTTCATTTTGTAGGGTTCGTCGAGTACTTCATATATGTAAAAAATTATGTTGATCAGATATCGATAGCTACGTAATTTGATTGCATATTTTTTTATACTATTTTAAAAGAAAAATAGATTGTTTATTTTTTTATGATAAGTGTAATCCGATCACATGGATACTGATATCTAATTAATATGATTTTTGACATGCTTGAAGTACTCGATGAGTCTTACAAAATGAACGGTTCATATCATAAAAATAAGTTGAAAATAAACCTCAAATTAAAGCACAACAGTTATTGGTGTGTCTTTAGCATAGCAGCAACCCCTCCTCTTCCTTGTAGACCGATGGCACGTGCCCCCCACCCCAACTGGTCTTCCCACACGTCGAACACTTCACCTCATAGCACATTTCTTCATTGTCTATGATTCTCTCTCTCTCTCTCTCTCTATATATATATATATATATATGTATATTCCCTATTTGCTATTCTCTTCTCGTCCACCCAATGTTAAACCAATTAATTTAGGTTTTATACTAGATAGAAGGAGAATTCTACAATACACATCTCTTATCACATGCACCTTTAGTTACGCCATTTCTTTTTTAATTATAATCAATTTTTATTTTGTGATTTTTGCTACACCTCATGTAGTATTTGGTTATAATTTTTTTTTTATAATTATAACTCAAAAATAATAAAATTATATTATTTTTTTTCTTTAATTATAAAATACATATGAAAAATGTGTACTACAATTTTTCTCTAGATAGAAAGATGAAATTCATTAAATTTATATTTCTATACAATGCATTTACCCTGACGTTTACAATGTTGACTTGACTCTGTGTCGAGATTTGACTGGAAGGGTTGTAAGCAAAGTTGTAAATAAAGTTATAAATATCGATATGTTATCTAATACGGTTTTTGGAAGGGTTGTAAGCAAAGTTGTAAATAAGGTTATAAATATCGGTATGATATTTGATATGTTATCTAGGGATTGTTTGGAATGTTTTAAATAATTGTATTTTTTGACTTTTTATAAAAAGATGTGTAGAAAAGTAGAGAGAAAATATTGATTGATGTGACCCATAAAAGATAAAAAGATAAAAAGTAGGGTAATGCTATGGTATGTAACTTACACCTTACACCTTTTTGTGTTCACTTACACCTTACACTTACACCTTTTTTACCTTGCACTTACACCTTTTGTGTAAGTGGCACATGGTGTGCAACTTATACATTTCATTTATACATTCCACTTACACTTACACCTTACACTTACACCTTTTGTGTGAGTGGCACATGGTGTGCAACCCACTTACACCTTTTGTGGGTTGCACACCTAAGAAAACTCCTAAAAAGTATGGACTTATATAATCTTCTCAAACAAGCCCCTAATATGGTTTTTTAAAGGGAGATTGACCGATAAGTCTCGTATTTTAGACTTGTAATTTATACAATTTCATATTTTTTTTTGTGATTCATTTAGTCTTTTTAGATGTATAATGACTCATTTACCTGTTATATTGAAGTATCACATTTGAAAAAAATATATTAAAGAATTTTTTAGTGTTACATCATACTCGTTACGTTAAAGTGTCACATTTGAAAAGGAAAAAAAAAAAATATATTAAAGAGTTTTTAAAATTTTTAAATTGTCACATTATACCCGTCACGTTGGAGTGTCACATGTCACATTTGAGAAAAGTACACTGAAGAGTTTTAAATTTTTTTAGAATGTCACATCACATTCGCCATGTTGTCACATTTGATAAAGTACATTAAGGAGTTTTTTTTTATTTTTTATTTTGAAGTATTACATCATACTCTCCACGTTGTCGCATTAGAGAAAAGTACACTAAAGATTTTTTTTTTTTGACTAAAAGTTTTGGATTATCACATCATACCTGTCACGTTGTCACATTTAGGAAAAATATGCCAAAGAATTTTTAATTTTTTTGGAGTGTCACAGCGTTGAAGTGTCACATTAATACTTGTCATATTGGAGTATTACACATCATACATGTTACATTAATAAAACGATATAGCTATTTACCAAAACACTACCAAAATAAAAAATAAGATTACACGAAAAAAAACTCTCCACTAACAAAATTTAACAGATTAATAGAAAAATTTGAGATTAATTAAAATAATTGTTTATAAGGTGAGATTTATTAATAAATATAATTTTTTTAAAAGGGTATGGCTTTTGTCCAGTCCGGGATCGGACTGGACTGTACTATTGGGCCCATGAGGGCCCACCACGGGTCCCGTTTTGATAATCTGAACCGTTTAATGTGTAGAACTTGTCTAGTACTATATACTTGTAAAAAATCACGTTGATCGGATATCGATAGCTATGTGATCAAATCAGTTTCGTATTAAAAAAATTGGACTGTGAACAAATTAACGGTTGACAAAAAACTGATTTGATCATATAGCTATCGATATCCAATCAACGTGATTTTTACAAGCATATAGTAATTAACGAGTTATACACATTGAATAGTTCAGATTATCAAAACGGGACCCGTGGTGAGCCCTCACGAACTCAACAGCACGGTCTAATCCAATCCCAGACTGGATAGAAGCCATATCCTTTTTAAAATTATAGTTGTAAGGCTTTTCTCTCTCATGTAGATAGACAATCGTTTCAATCTTTAGTCCATTAAAACTATAGCGAATCCTATTATTATATTTGATTCACTCATTTGAAAAAATCTTCAATGTGGATAGATTATTTACAAAAGTAATTGAAATACTTGCGTTTAATTTTTTAAGACAAATTTAATATAAAAAAAAAGTTGCCATTCTGTTACTTGTTCTCACAAACGTGTACGTACCACCCAAATCCGTATCAAACCACTCAAAAACTCTAATCTGAAATAACGACGCAATTAAATAGGTTATGTGTAAACAAAATTATAATAATCAATTCCTAAACTCCTATAACATCATTGGTAAACTTTTGCCTAATTGTTTATATGACTACTTAATTATTGAGAGGATAAAAAACATAAATTTGGGTCGAGCTAGGAGTAAGTAAAGGTGAGTCGAGCTGTGGGCCAAGTAAAGCAAGCTTCACCGTTGGGCCTAGATAGCTCGGTCTTAAATAACCCAGAACCCAGCTAGAGTATGATGAACCGAGGTACAGGAAGTTAAAGGGAAGAGCCGAGTTAGGTGAAGCTTGGTCGAATCTACCGCTTAAACATAGCAATATTAGCTCAATCGTTTGTCATACCAAGCTAAACCTCTTAAATGTGTTACCTTGGTCGTTTTGTCATACTACCGAGATAAAACCATTTCACTTGGTTAAAGCAGTGATAAGGGTGTTAAGGGATAAGCATAATCTTTTACAAATGTGATTCCTAGAAGGACTCTACATTGAGGAGTAAGAGTCCTACTAGGATTATGCCTCGCGGAACCTATAAAAGCTCATAACAGAACCTATATATAGGTATCACAACTTTGATTCCCGAATACATATAGCTTTTGTCTACTTGTCTATTTTGCTGACTTAGTCATCGGAGAGGTATCTGGCACATACCTGCCGGCTAGCTCACGTTTGTGTTTTCAAGAAGTAAAGCAACGACGTTTGGAGGTAAAGAAACTTGATCAACAGGATTATACGAGAAGATTATTTCGTACTCGTACAATTGGCGTCGTCTGTGGGAAATCCACAAAGAACAAAACTTCTTGATCAAGTTTTCCTCTCTAGTTGGAAGTAATGACACACAATGAAGACTTGCCGCAATCGGCTATTGATAGGCAAACCCCGGAGGGGGGTGGGAGGCGCGAAGGTTTGTCTTCTATCCCTTCCATGGTGGATTTAGAACCCCAGCGACGGAACTCCCGGAGGGACGCAAGGGAGAGACGGGGTACTAGCCCCCGTCGCTCTCAAAGTCCTGATAAACAAAGGCGGAGGCTAGATCCTCAAGTTTTGGAGGATCGCGTGAGGGAGCACGATGAGTTAATTAGGAAGATGGCGGCAGACATGGAGATGATGAGGCGCCAGATAAAAGAGAAAGGAGTGGCGACAGGAGATGGGCGCAAAGGCAACACGCCCCTCCGCCACTTGGAGGATCATGATAGGCATACCACACCATCGCAAGCAGAAAGTAGGAGCCTTAGAACATGCGACACTCAATCGAGGACTTCGAGGACTTGTTACTCCAGGTCTGAGAGAACGAGAACCGAGAGGTCGTGTATTGAAGGAAGCACCTATCGGCCCTCGCACACGCAACAGACGATATCTAGGCACATGGAGTTGCCTAGATCATTTGACTTGCAAACAGTACTTGAAGAAAGGGCCTGATAGAAGGAGGACACCAGGGCTCGCAACCTACGCAGAGTTTCAGCACTACAGCGATTGGCCCCTAGGATATATGGGAGTGTCGAGGTAGGAATGCCAATGCCGCAATTTGCTTACGAACCAGCGGACAAAGTATTAGCAAGGTTACAGAGCTCGCCGTTCGTTCTGGCAATAGAGAACGCACCATTACCTTCAGGCTTCCACCAGCCCAAATTCACTACTTATGAGGGGAAGACAGACTCCTACATGCACTTAAGCCACTTTTGCCAGGTTATGGCAGTATACCGGCGAAACGAGGCCCTGATGTGTATCTTGTTCCCATCTAGCCTTGGCGACCTAGGTCTAACCTAGTTCGAAAGGCTACCAGAAGGCAACATCGCCTTATGGGCACAATTGGCAGAGTCGTTCGTGACTAGATTCAAAACAAATACCAAGACACCGGTGAAGATTGATCAGCTACTCTCCATTGATATGGGCAAAAAGGAGACATTGAGGTCTTACAACAGTCGATATTGGGAGACTTTTAACCAGATAGGGGATTGCCCTACAAGTCTCGCCATCGCACAATACAAAAGGGGTCCACCAGTCGGAAACAAATTAAGGGACTCAATTACTATAACGCCACTTCTCACGATGGAGACCCTAATAGAGAGAATGCACCAACATATTCACGTGGAGGAAGACAACGTTCGTGCTAAGGCAAAATCTGGCACAACAGCAATACCAGATAGAAAGACTACAGCAAAAGTCAACACAGTAGAACAATCAAGCAGGAATGGGTGTGGCAGGCGAGCCAACAGAGAGGACCCAGCCAAAAGGAGGTTAAGAGTTCGCACTGCCATTACCACAGTGCTCAATAAACCTATTTACCAGATTCTTAGTGAGATACACAATGAACCTTTCGACCGATGGCCTGCTAAGTTAGGAGAAGCACAAAAAGACTATGACGAGAGGTCTCGGTGCATCTTCCATGATGAAAAGGGGCATTGCACTGAAAATTGCATGCCGTTGAGGCAACATCTGGAGGAGTTAGTGACAGCTGGGCACCTGGACCAGTACATAGAAGGAGGGACACATCCAGCCCCCCGGAACCACAACAAACCGAACGGGATGCCGGTCGACGGTCCACCCCAAGGTATAATCAACGTTATTCATGGGATCATTGAACCTGAGCGGGTTTGGGAACTCAGGGGGATGATAAAGAAGGCAGAGCACTTGAAAGAGGTATTAAGTGCACAACCCACCATCAAAAAGGGCAAGACAGAGGCCACAAATATTATATCTTTTTCAGACAAAGATTTAGCAAGGTTATATTGCCCTCACAATGATGCTCTGGTTATCACTCTGCACGTCAAGAATTTCAACATCAAGCGGATTTTGATCGACCAAGGAAACTCATGTATGAGACCTTCAAATAGCTAAAATTAGAGGACAAAGACTTGGCACCCACGACATCTCCCCTTGTTGGATTCAACTCGATGCTAGAGTGGCCAGTCGGCAAGATAATCCTCCTAGTTAAGGCAGGAACCATGACAAAACAGGTGGAATTCTGGGTTTTGAAAGTCCCTTCCACTTACAACATAATCTTGGGAAGGACATGGCTGCATGCCATGCGCTCAGTGGCATCAACCTACCATCAGGCATTACGATTCCCCAACGAAACCGGCGTAATTGAAGAAGTCTTAGGAGACCAAATCATGTCAAAGCAATGTTTCGTCACAGTAAATGGAAGCTGTGCTGCAAAAGGGTTTGTACAGATGGTGGAAGAGCTAGAGAGTAATGAATTGTTTGTAGATGTTGGCAAGGCAGCTGAACAGAAGGCTGTGAAAGACTTGGTAGAGGTAAGGATAGATGAAAAGAACCTAGAAAAGTTCTTTTTGCTCGGCTCGTCGTTGTCCAGCACTGAGAGAATAGAGGTCATGGAATACTTAACCTCTAACATCGAAGTGTTTGCTTAGACACCATACGACATGCCTGACATTGACCCAAACTTCATCTGTCACCAACTTAATGTCCACCCAACTGCCAGACCAGTTATACAACGCACTCGCAGATCAGCACTCCACTACGCAGAGATAGTGGCGGAGGAAATAGGAAACTTGCTGGAGGCAGCAGCCATCAGAGAAGTGCACTATCCCAGGTAGATCTCCAATACTGTAGTCGTGCCAAAGAAGAACGGAAAATGGCGTGTCTGCGTGGATTACAAAATAGTTAACAAGACATGCCCAAAAGACAGTTTTCCCCTACCACAGATAGACCGATTGGTAGACTTGACAGCAGGACACAATCGACTTAGCTTCCTTGATGCGTATAGAGGTTACCATCAGATTGCTATGTACGAACCAGATCAGGAGGTCACTTTATTTACAACACCTAGAGGGTTGTATTGTTACAAGGTCATGCCATTTGGCCTAAAGAACGCAGGGGCAACATTCTAACGGATGGTCACCAAAATGTTTGAACCATTGTTAGGCAAAATAATGGAGGCTTACATAGACGATATGGTGGTCAAAAGCAAGGATGAGAAGGACCATCTCAAGGACTTAGATGAGATGTTCCAAATTCTGAAGAAAAACAAGTTGCGCCTAAATACATCCAAGTGTGCATTCGGCATAGAATCAGGTAAATTTCTAGGCTTTCTGGTGACCAACCGAGGTATAGAAGTAGACCCTTCTCAGATCAAAACAATCCAGGATCTTGAGAGGCCCAACACAGTTAAAGAAGTGCAGCATCTCACTGGCCTAGCTGTCGCACTCAACTGGTTCATAAGCCAGTCATCAGACAGATGTCAACCATTCTTCCTAGCACTGAAGGCCAAATTTGAGTGGGATGAAAAATGCGATCGCGCCCTAAAGAGACTGAAAGACTACATGACCTCTCATCTGTTGCTAGTAACCCCAGTACCTGGAGAAGAGCTCTTCTTATACTTAGCAGTTTCGTAGCATACAGTCAGCGCAGTATTGGTTAAAGCGGAGAGAATCCAACACCTGCCTATCTTTTATGTTAGCAAAACCTTCCTAGGTGCAGAAACCAGGTACCTACCATTGGAAAAGCTGGCCTTAGCCTTGATGATGGCCTTAAGGAAGCTATCGCATTACTTCCACGTCCACACCATAAACGTCCTAACAACTTTTTCTTTAAAAGCTTTGTTTGAGAGAGCAGATTTTTCAGGACGAATCTTGAAGTGGGCAGTGGCATTGTGACAGTTCGACGTCAAGTTTCAACCCAGAATCGCAATAAAGGCCCAAGCTTTGGCAGACTTTGTGGCTGAGTTCACACCAGGAAGTCATCACATCTGTCCAGTTGACTTGATTGGTACAACCGAAACGGGGATGGAAAGTGCCGCAGGAAATGCGCAACCCCTGATATAGGATACCCAGACACAGTACAAACCACACAGGCCTGAGGATCAGAAGGAATGAATGAACCATGCCATTCCCAGTAAGGACTCATCAAAAAGCAAAGACTTTAGGCAGTCTGACAGTGAAGATACAACACCCACAGCTGGCATGGACTTAGAGGAAAACACCAGTAATACTCATAATCCCAAAACATCGTCCGATCCATCTATTTGCTGGAAACTATTCATTGGAGAGATGTGGAAACTCTTCGTGGATGGAGCACCCAATAGGCACGGCGCAGGACTTGGCATAATTCTCATCTCACCAGATGGCCTAATAGTGGAACAAGCAGTCAACCTTGGCTTTTCCAACATCAAACAATGAGGCAGAGTATGAAGCGTTTTTTGCAGGCCTAAAATCAGCACTTTTCATGCAGGCCACCGAGCTAATAGTTTACAGTGATTCCCAGCTGGTGGTAAACTAGATCTCAGGTGATTACGAGGCGAAAGATGAGAGGATGGCTAACTACAAAGAGTTAGTCAGAAAGGAGATCATGAAATTCGAAGTACTGCGGATAGAGCAGATCGGCCGAGAAGAAAACAGTAGAGTGGACGAACTAGCAGGCCTTGCTTCAATGGTAGATACATCCATCCCACATCCATTACTGATCGACTTTCTACCAAGACCAAGCATTGAAGAACCCGAAGTAGCTGAGGTATGTTGTGCCGAACTAGGCCCTTCATGGATGGATCCCATTATAGTATTTTTAAAAGACGGCATCTTACCCGAAGAGAAGAAAGAGGCCAACAAAATAAGAGTAAAGTCACAGCGATTTTGGCTCTTTCCATCACTGGCCTTGTACAAGAAATCCTTCACAGGACTTTACCTGAAATGTGTTCATTCCAGCAAGGTCAAAGCATTCTTGTTCGAGATACACAAAGGCGTATGCGGAAGCCACCAAGGGGGAAGATCATTGGCCTACAGAGCAATTTCACAAGGATATTGGTGGCCATACATGCAAGTAGATTCAGAGAAGTATGTCAAGAGGTGCGAGAAATGTCAGAAGTTCGCACACCAGATACACCAATCCGCCAGAGAGCTTCTACCATTAACTAATCCATGGCCCTTTGCAATGTGGGGCCTGGACATAATGGGACCACTTCCAACAGCACCCGGTAATAGAAAGTTCTTTCTCGCAGCAACAGACTACTTTATAAAGTGAGTGAAGGTAGAAGTACTTGCATTAATAAAGGAGAAAGATGTGAAGAAGTTCGTCTAGCAGAATATCATCAATCGATTCGGCATACCCAAGGCTCTAATATCTGATAACGGCACTCAGTTCGATGGCAAAATTTTTAAAGGCTTTTGTGAGGAATATAAGATAGAATTTTACAACTCTACACCAGCATACCCCAAAGCAAATGGCCAGGCGGAAGCATCAAACAAAGTCGTCTTAGATAGATTGAAGAAAAGGTTGGAAAAAGCAAAAGGCAAGTGGGCTGAGAAGTTTTCTCATGTTTTATGGGCTTACTGTACCACACCTCAGCGGTCAACTAGAGAAACGCCATTTTCCTTAGCTTATGGCATGGAGGCAATAATCCCACTGGAAGTCGGCCTCCCCACAATAAGAAGTGAAAATTTTGACCCAGACTTGAACGGAAAAGCCATAGCCTTAGAACTCGACTTTGCAGAAGAAAGAAAGGAAAAAGCTCTAGTTCACATTGCCTCATACCAGTAGAAGTTATTCAAAAAAATATAACAAAACAGTGCATTCAAGGCAATTCAAGATTGGGGATTAGGTATTACGCAAAGTAATGGGCAACACTTTGGTATACGGAGATGGTAAGTTGGGACCCAACTGGGAAGGACCTTACAAAGTAGTTGGATTAGCAGGAAATGGGGCATATCACTTGGAAGATAAAGATAGCAAGGTCATTCCCAGGCCATGGAACATTGCCAATCTCAAACTATTTTATTTTTAGCTTTTCATTAAAGTACTTGTAATTTTTCTTTTTTCAAATAAAACAAGTAGTTTCCTTTTCAGCATAAGTCTTTTCTACTGTAAAAGTTGTTCTTAGTCAGCTAGGGGCAATAGAAGCAGAGTTGGTAGGAATAACAAACACTTAGCTCTAGGTTGGCAGGAATAACCAACATTGAGCTCTCTTCAGCCAAGATCAGGATCTAGACTAAAGAAATTTGACAGGAATAACCAAACATTTGGCTCTAGGTTGGCAGGAATAACCAACATTGAGCTCTCGTCAGCCGAGATCAGGATCTAGGCTGAAGAAGTTTGGCAGGAATAACCAAACACTTGGCTCTAGGTTGGCAGGAATAACTCACGTTGAGCTCTTCACCGAGATCGATCTAGGTTGAAGAGGTTGGCAGAATAACTAACATTTATCTCTTCACCGAGATAAGGATCTAGATCGAAGAGGTTGGCGTGAATAACCAACGTTTATCTTCCTTTAGCCGAGATAAGGATTTAGCGTAAGAGGTTGGCAGGAATAACCAACGTTTATCTGTCTTCAGCTGAGATAAGGATCTAGGCTGAAGAGGTTGGCATGAATAACCAACATTTATCTCTCTTCAACCCAGATAAGGATCTAGGCTGAAAAGGTTGACAGGATGATCATGAAACAGATTACAAGGTTAATATACCGAGGTAAATATCTCGGCCATAAAAGGATATAACTGACCAAACAGTTGAAGAAAAAAGAGCAGATTTCATTCCATATTCAAAGTGCATTACAACAGGTGGGGCTTCAGCCCGATTACAAATTCTTTTAAAAAAAAAAGTTAGCATCAAAAGAAAAAGATACATGATCAGGTAAAAAGATCATCCAGATCTGCATCCAGGTCAACTCGAGTTTTATCACTCCGTAGCTCGGTTCCAGCAGGAAGGTCGGTCATATCTTCAACCGTACTGGGCATCGGGGCCTCCACCCGAGCTGACTGAGCGGTTTAGAGAACAGGATAATTAGTAGCAGCCGAGGTGTTGTTGGGCTCTGGAGATGTCTCATTTTCCTCCCCTACTTGAAGAAATTTTTGCTGAATAGCATTGGTATAGTCTGCCATATAGCTCGGAATGAAGTAGGGAGGAGGGTTCTGAAAGACCTCGGTCGCTTGGCCGTAACCGAGCTTTGACACGGCTTCTTTCCATTCGCATTTGAAAAATATGTCCTTGGTAGCTTCGCACTGCAGGATGTAGGTGGCCTCCCCTTCCTTGTAACCATGGTCTTCAGCATCGTCCGTGCTCTTCTTCAGCTCGGCGATTTCTGCGTCTTTCTTTTTCTCGAGCTTGGCCAGCTTGCGTAGATACTTGTCTTTCCGCTCAGCCAAAGCCTTCTGTTTATCTGCTTCAGCCGAGTTAACCAACCCAGTAAGTCAAGCACTTCAGATTCAAGCTCGACCATTTTCTGCTTGGCTTCGTTTAGCTCGGTCGTCTTGCTGTTGGCCTCTGTCATGGCCAACCTTGTTGTCTTACGTAGTTCCAACACACGCTTGTGAGCAACGTGGTTCTTTTGCATGGCCTGCAAAAGGAGAGATAGCAATTATGAATAAAAGCCAAGCAAACAGATGATGTAAAATGAAAGACGGTTAGAAGGAGCACTTACCAGCACTATTGACTTCGTCGTCGACCGGATGGCCTTCAGCTCAGTCAAATGGTCATGATGCTCTATGTCAGAGGACAAGCACATGCCCTTAGCCAGGTTAAAAGTGAGCGTATGGTCTTTGTCTGCCACTACTGAGTCTATGTTTTTTATGGCTCGGTTCCTGTATGATAGTTTTGGGGCCCACTCTGAAGAGCTAGCCCGGTCAGAATGCTCGGGTTCTAGGCTCAGTGGCGTGGTTTGGGGAAGTATGGTGTCTTCTTCATCAACAAGGCGTGGCTCGATCGAGGAGGTGTGAGCACCCTTATTGGGTCGAGATGATGAGGCCAGTGTTGGAAAGACTACCACTACCTCATGTGTTTGGCCACCGTGGTATCTCTTGCGTCCCCGACCTGAGTCGTTGTATTGTTTTGGTGATGAGTGCTTTCCGCTTTTTCTTAGCCATTTCTTGTTCCTCTGTTAATGGGATTAGCCTAATTTGAGGAACGGCGGATCTGGTTCGGGATGGCTCGAGGAGAAAGTCGACACTCGGTCTTTCTCCTTCGCCAGATCGTAGGGTCGACTCGAAGTTAAGTAGCTCGGCCTAACCTTGATCGTGGTATCGAAGTGCGGCGTGGAGCGCGTCCAAGTTGGGGTATTGATATTGAGACTTAAGTTGGTTCAAGTCTGCATAAGGAAAAAGGAAAAACAGTTAGCACGGTGAGAAACTTATAAACAGCAAAGGTAAAAAACATACAAATTGAGCCGAGGTGTTCATACCGGCTGTTCCTTTATTCCAGTTAATACCGTAGCCCAGTATCTGGGCTTCTTAGTCTTCAAAATTGCCAGAAACTTAGAAAAATTCGTCGTCATTTACGTCTTTGTCCTATGTGTTTTTAATTATTTTCTCTCGACGTCTTCTTATTCTTAAATAATATACCCAGCCGTCTTCATTCTGGCCAAGTGAGTATTGGTGAAATAGCTCGGCTAAACCGAGGTTGAGGCCAAGCCGGCGATTTAGCTCGGTGATGCCATTTATTATTCTATAAGAATTGGTGCTAAGTTGGGTTGAGCATATTCTAGTCTGCCTAAGGAATTTGCATAATAATGGCTGAACAGGGAATCAGAGTCCGGCCTCTACAATGGATATGACGGTAAAGGGAACGAAGCCCGATTTTTCCCAGGGAGTTGTATCTAGCTCGGCTAATGAAAGGTGGATGTCATCAAGGATGTTGTAGTCCTTGTGGAATTCAGCAATAGCTCTTGGTGAGTCGACAAAGAAGCGGTATTTTCCCATTTAAGCTTAAATTATGTATAAAACAGCTTGGAGTCCTAGCTCGGTGCTGAGATGACGGTGAATATTTTGGTTGAGTGTGCAAAGGTGTGCCTGCCCAACTTAGTCAGAGTCTGCAAAGTAGAGATGAAAAGTGTTAAGCCCAGATCGTTGGACTGGGCTAAGTACAAAGGAAAAATAAATATAAGCCTAGCTCGGCTACGTGGAATACTATTCGTTCTTAATTCGGTTGGAGCGAGAGACTTTAGCTCGGCTAAATGAAATGGAAGGTTCTTAAACCTATTGAAACTTAAGGTGTGGTGCGAAGTTTTAGTTCGGTTATTGGGGGAGTTATCTAGTTCGGCTGGGTGCACACCTAAATACAAATAAGTTCTTAGTTCGGTTGAAGTATTATTTTGGATCAAAAGGATTTTCATAACAGATTGTGAATTTGGTGAAAGATCTATTACATGGTTTCTGGGACCATGTGGTTCTTTCCCATTGTTATGGAAACTATACTAATATGTGTTTTGAAAAACATATATATACTATGCTATGTATTGCTACACTATGCAAAATAAACGAAAAGGAAACAAGATTAGAGCACTTACAGTTTTAAGATAAAGAGATGAAGATCAAAACGGTGAAGATGCCAGGTTAGAACACGAGCGTTACAGGTGCTATGGTTGTGAAAATGGAAGCTCAGAGGGGAAGAGAGGGAAGGTGAACAGTAGAGTGCTGAGTTCAAAACTAGGGTTTTCGTATAAGGCAAAGAAAGGGCGGGACTGTTCAAAATTTGCGGAGTACGAGGACGGCTGTGACAGCTATACTTAGCCAATGGGAGCATGCCACGTGTCCAGAAGAATAGAAAACGGTTCAGACATGCAGAACAATTGAAAAGACGCCAGGACGGACTCGATAGCTCAGTGGATGTGAGCTCAGTTGGTTCGAATATTTTTAGCTTGGCCGGAGAAGAATAATCCCAATCATGCGTTGCAGATGGAGTTAAGGGGCAATTGAGAGAGTAAAAAGCATAAATCTGGGCCGAGCTAGGACCAAGTAAAGGTGAGCCGAGCTATGGGCTAAATAAAATAGGCTGCACCGTTAGGCCTAGATAGCTCATTCTTAAATAACCCAGAGCCCAGCTGGAGTATGCTGAACCGAGGTACAGGAAGCTGAAGAGAAGAGCCGAGCTAGGTGAAGCTCGGTTGAATCTACCGCTTAAATATGACAATATTAGCTCGGTCGTTTGTCATATCGAGCTAAACCTCTTAAATGTGTTACCTCGGTCATTTTGTCATATTGCCGAGATAAAACCATTTCACTTAGTTCAAGCAGTGATAAGGGTGTCAAGGGATAAGCATCATCTTTTACAAATGTGATTCCTAGAAGGACTCTACATTGAGGAGTAAGAGTGTTACTAGGATTGTGCCTCGCGGAACTTATAAAAGCTTATAACAGAATTTATGTACAGGTATCACAACTTTGATTCCCGAATACATAGAGCTTTTGTCTACTTGTCTATTTACTTGACTTAGGCATCGGAGAGATATCCGGCACACACCCGCCGGCTAGCTCACGTTTGTGTTTTCAGGGAGTAAAGCAACGATGTTTGGAGGAGCACAAACTTGATCAACAGCATTATACGAGAAGATTATTTCGTACTTATACAATTATAATGGAGAGAAAGAGAGAGACAGACCGCGAGAGATGTTAAAACATAGGAAAACTAAATTAGACATGGAATAACAATACTAATACTTCCAGATTCAAAATAAAATAATCTTATCACAACCAGACAAAATTGAAACTAAAATTTAAAATAAATTGTTAAAAGACAGAGACGGGCGCACAAATGTTATTATTATTATTATGAGAATAGACGTACATGTATATAAATACATACATATATAGATTGACGGATCAGTCGAATATATGGTAAAATCTATAACCATAATCAAAGGGGCACGATGAAATCAAACCAAATCAAACAAACAATTCTAAAATCCCAATTGAAATTAAATCGTAAAATCAAATCGAATTTATTTAAGCCATAAATGCATATGAAAGTATTTAAAGGAAATCGAACCTCAATACTAGTGGAGTAAAGAGAAACCTGTTGGTGCTAATCCCTTGAACGAACCAATGCAGCAAACAACCATCAAGGTAGTGAGAAGAGAGAAAGAAAATAAAAAAAGAGCGCGCGCTTTTTGGTTTTGTGATACTGTTGTTGCCGCTACTATTAGGGTGTGTTTGTTTGGACGGATTAGATAAGGGGGGATTGTAATCCATTGGACTGTTAGTCTCGGGATACATTGTCTCGGGACTATTTGATTAGATTGGATTTGTATCTTATGTTTGTTTAGTCATGGGATTAGATGTCTGGATTGGACTATTTTTAGTAAATCCAATGTTTGGTTAGACGGATTGGATAAGGATAAATGTTCAAAAGACTATTTTACTCTTATAAACTATAATTTATAATTTAACAACACTAAAAAAATTTAATTTATAAGGCCACAATTTTTAATTTATTATTTTCAATTAAATTAAATTTATAATTTATATTTTTTATTTTTATTTAATATATAATTTTAAATAACAGCAATAAAAAAATAATTTTATTTAATATATAAATTAAATTTTCAACAACACAAAAATTTAATTTATAAGGCCATAATTTATAATTTATTATTTTTAAATAAATTTAATTTATAATTTATATTTTTTATTTAATATATAATTTTAAATTAACAATACTAAAAAAATTATTTAATATGTAAATTTAATTTTTTAACAACACTAAAAAAATTTAATTTATAAGGCCATAATTTATAATTTATTATTTTTAATTAAATTTAATTTATAATTTATAATTTATAATTTAAATTTTTTATTTAATATATAGTTTTAAATTAACAACACTAAAAAAATAATTTATAAATGTTCAAAAGACTATTTTACCCTTTTCTAATTGTTTACTAAGTAATAGCATGGAGGGTAAAATGGATATTTCACAAAATAATCCCATGGGATACCAATCCCATGATTTCTATCCCACACCCCCCCATGGGATAGGATAGTCCCATATATGTGGGACTATTAGTCCGGGGAGACTATTAATCCGGAGCAAAATTTTTCAAACAAATAATGGACTATTAGTCCGGTGAGACTAATAGTTCAATCCCACCCTCTTATCCCTTAAAACAAACATGCTCTTAGGGTTTTCTAGTGGCGGTTAGATTTTATTTATTTATTTATTTTCCTTTTTTGATAAATTATAGGAAAAATTATAGTACAGTGCACAGTGAAAAAAAATTATAAAACAAGTGATTTTTTTAAGATTTTGTGATGGGATGTAAATGAAATGTTAGGAGTGCAAGTGTCACTTGAATATCTCTATGTTTATGTTAAAAAAACAAAAAAAAAATTATGTCCCACATTGAGATATAATTATCTTAAATTATGTTATGGAAAATAATATGGTACACAACCTTATGCATAGGGCTGCAAATAATAGCTCGAACTCGGTTCGTTTACTAAATGAACGAATTCGAGCTCGATTTTTAGGCTTGTTTATTAATCGAGCTGAGCTTGAGTAGCCCTAAGCTCGGCTCGATAAGGCCCATGAACATAAAAAATAAAAAATATATATTTATTTTTAATATATTAAATAAATTTTCAATAATCTATTTTATTTTTTATTTATGTTTGGTGTTTGTGTAAATTTAGATATTTGATTGATGAAATTTATTATTAATATAAGTATTACTATATATTTTACTCATAATTTTTTTTTATTTTAATAAGTAAATTAATTTAAATTTAATTTTTTTTTCAAGCTCGAGCTTGAGCAAACTCGAGTTCAACAAATATTTGATGAGTCGAGCTCGAGCTCAATTTTTGAAGCTCGACTAGAGCTCAGCTCGAACTCGAACTCGACTAATTCTTAATAAATGAACTTGAACATTCAAAAGGTCGGCTCGGCTCGTTTGCTGCCCTAACCTTATAATTAAAGAAGAAAATAGCATAATTTCTTCTAAGTCGTAACTAAACACAACATGGGGTATAATTAAAGATCTTATGAGTTATAACTAAAATAATATCATAACTAAAGAAGAAAATTTGTCTTAACTAAAGAAAAAAAAATGACATAATTAGAAATACATATTATACACCCCATATGATACACCCTTTTCAAAGGTGTGTATATTGGAATTTCCCATTATATTATAAGAGAAATAACTGAAATGTCCTATTAGGAAGATGAGTGTACTAATAAGTTCTCCTAATTTTTTGATGCATCTAAAAGTCTTATTCATTTTTTAATTGTTACCACAAAATATTATTTTAATTTTTTAGCAGCATTTTCATAAAAAAAATATCACTAATTATTAATTTTTAGCGATAGTTGAAAAATTCATCACACAAAAATATTGCTAATTGTTAATTTTTAACGATAAATTTAAAAATCGTCATAGAAAAATATCACTAATACTTATAAGACTTTTTAATCTATACAAATATTTATAGAACTTAACGGGGCGCAAGTCCTTTGGACCTGTGACTAATGAACCCTATGTAAAGCCTTCTATTATTTTGGGCCCTTAAATTCGACCGTCTTATATTAGGCCGACTCATGTTATGTTAATTGTATATGGGCCAACAAATACTGTAACCTCATGGGCCCATCCACTTTCAAGAAATAATCTATTATTAAGCACGACCATGTGGACTTTGGGACTCCTTAAATATGGACCTTGGGTCCCTTTGCCCTAGCTTTGGGACACAATCTAACCCGTCCATATTAGTGTTCTTTTAACAAATATTTGCATTGTCTCTCCCACCTTAATTTTTGTCTGTGCTTGTATTTTTAAATGGGTTGATAATCATTAATTTATAGACCAATTAATCTCTTGCACTTCAATCTTGCCATTCTATCATAATAATTTTATTATTTTTTTAATAAACTATCTCTAGTTGATTATAGAAATCTTGATGAAATGATTATTGATTTGGTTTAAAATAAATAATTGTATATTCCATGTATATTCTTCAACACTTTGCGGCTAATTAGACTTTGCAAAGGTGATAGTTAATTGTGGATAGATATTTAGGGGTTGTTTGGGGTGTCATAAATAAGTATATTTTTTTGTCTTTTTGAACTAAAAAATTAAGGAAAAAAATATGATTATTTGAGTTAACTTTTTGACTTTTTATAAAAAAATGTGTATTAAAAAATTATATAAATTAGTGTGTAGAAAAAAATTAAGACTGAAAATTATGCAATCGTAATTTTTAACTTTTGATAAATAGCGATAATTTTTAATTTTTTAAATAACTTTTTGACAATTTCTCAAACTTGGAGGGGTCCATGTCGTACTCAAAAAGTGTTGCCTATTAAATTTCCCCCCCTCAATAATTACCTTCTTAGAGGCTGACATATTTGTCTATATATACATATATATATATATTCTATTATAAAGTATAGATCATATTTTGTGTGCAAGTTGTCGCATTTTTTCTTTTTTTAAGTAATGCCTAGTGACTATCAATTCTAATAACCATTAATCAAATTGTTGAATAGTTTATAAAACTATTAAAACTTTTCTTTCATTAGTCAAATTGTCCTCAAGCATCAAAACATCCAAATAATTTGAATGTAACATTGTAATATTGCAATCGCATCATATTTGCAATCACCATTAGTGTATATATATATTTTTATGAGATTTTTATTGATAAATTATATTTAAAAGTGTTCTAATTTAAGAAGTATATGAAAGAATTTTTTAACCCACTTAATCTTATATATTTTGAAAAAAAAAAAAAAAAAAAAAAAATAATTTTTAAAAAAAAATAAAAAAAAAAAAAAAAAAAAATTAAAAAAAGATGTAAAAAATGAGTGGAGAGATTGGGCCCCACCCCTACTGTAACCTGGTACAACTACAATTAATGAAATATTAAATGGGATTTTAAATGATTGGTTAATTTTTTGTTTTGTTGTTTTTTTGTTCACGGGGGTCAAATTTAATAATTTAATAATTAATAATCTGTGTAACTTCAACGAACTCTATATACTAAAAAATATCTGTAAAAATCATCGAAATCGGATATATCGATCAGATATATTTATTTATATTTATTTTAAAATCATCCATTTATAACACATCACATATCTGGATGATCTCATATTTGTCATATAATTATCAATCGATTTTTTTTTTTTTTTTAGTACTATATGAATAAATACATATTTAACGGTTCAGATTATCAAAAAACGATAAACGGGCCCCCCCCCCCCACAGGCCAAAGCAGTGAGTGTGTGCCAATCATCAATCATCATCATTATATATATATACTGCTGTGCCGGCTGCTGCTTTGGTGTCTGTTGGGCAAAAAAAAAGAAAAAATATTTTTTTTTTTTTTTTTTGATATCTTTTTTTTTTTTTTTGAAAGCTTTTTTTTTTTTTTTTAAAAAAAATAAGTCTAAAAACCAGCCCTTAAACTTTTATTTCATAAAGTTTTTTTTCTTAATTTACACTATTTTCTTATACTTTTATATCATTATATTTAATGTTGGGGAGAGGAGAGAAAATGTAAAGGACCAAGGTATAAGAAATTTCATACACAAATTAAATAACATTAATGTTATTATTTTATATTATTATATGATGCGAATACATTTTGAATTGACAACACATTAAAAATAATGTGAACATTCTCTCTTATCTGATATGAATATATTTTTAATTGACAACACATTAAAAATAATGTGAACATTCTGTCTCATCTGATGTGAACATTCACAACACCTTTTCGAAAAATTCTGTCTCATCTAATGTTGATGTGAATGTTCACAATATGTGAACCTTCTTATTTTTAATTGACAACACATTCTTATTCACAGCATGTAGTGATGTGAACGTTCACATTCGTATATTTTATTATGAATATTTACACCATATAATTGACAATACAATGACAAAAATTCATATCAAATTAATGTAAATATAATTATGTGAATATTCATTGCAATTACATGATGTGAATATATATATATATATATATATTTTTTGGTGGAAAGGAACATATATAAATAAAATTACGAGTATACGAGTCTAGGGTACAACACCCCATTGGCATCATCATACAATTGGTTTACAACAATTGAGGGAGCAAAATGAAAAAATTGTAAACCCGACATTGTAGAAGAACCCAACTTCGCTATAATATTCACACTTTGATTAGCTTCTCAATAGATATGATTAATTGGTTGAATCCCCAGCATCTTCACGAGAATCTGCAATAAAAAATAAGATTGTTAAGGTGATGCTGTATATATGGATCTCGTTGGAGCAGTGTTTGAATCATCTTGGAGTCGGTTTCAATTTCTAGCTTTGTGAAATTTTTTTCTCATGTAATTGACAACACAATGACAAAAATTCATTTCAAATTAATATGAATATAATGACAGTCAACATCCTGATGCATGGGAACTACCAAAACATAATGACAATCAACATTAAATATTGACACTAATAGAGGCATGAGAGATTGAGTGTGTTTTGGTATTCTTACCTCAAATAGGATCCAATAAAATAGTCAAAAAGAATATGAATTAGATGGAATAAAACTCTTAGATAGAAGATTTATCAAAAAAGCTCCCATTTTTTTATACTATTAGAGAAAGTATATAATACGTCTCACTTGGTGTAGATTTTGTCACAACTTTTTCCATTAAAAATATTCTCAATCAAATTTTGTAACTTTTGACAATCAAAACATGGCTAGCATTATCGGGTGTGCACATATTAGCTAGTGTTGGTGATAATTACAAATAACACACCAGAAAATACAAGTAATAAAAGTTACAATGACTACTATAAGGGTTGAGGCGCGGGAAACTCGCTCTCTTTAAGGAGATTCAAGCCCTCTGTGGTTAGGCAAAACCTCACACCGGTGTAGCAGAAAAACTTTGACTTGTCTCCCCCAAGATACAACAGCCCGACTAAGTCGTATGGTTCACCAATACTGCACAATTAGTTGAACCCAAAACTTTATCACACACACCCTTTTTATTTGCTTGATAATCTCACTCAAGACATAACAACACAACCAAAACTTCTTCACCCTTGCACCAAGATAGGAGATAAGCTCAATATATATAGAAATGAAAACTTAGTGGAGAAGCTAACAAAAGACTAGACCAAGACCAAGACCAAGAAAGCTTATCTAGGAAGATAAGGTGGATAACATATGATAGACTTGGAGAAGACTTGAAAAGATAAGCATGGGAGACTAGGCAAAGACTTATCTTGGAGCTCGGAAGATCATTAAAATATTAAAATACCTGCTAACATTCCCCCACCTATTTTAATATTATAGGCAACAAAAACTGAGATTATTAGGCAAATAAGGATATTATGCATCATGGTAGGTGTGCTCTGCATTGAACCTCCATTAACAATAATATTTACTCCAGAGCCAATAGTATGCTCAGCATTGAACTATGACTACTTAAAGGAAATAAATAATTATTGCACACACATAATATTCCAGGTGTTCACAAAAGCTTTAAAAGCTAGCACATTACAGCCTTGTGCGATCCCAGGATTCATGAGTGTATTTGAGAATTAGCCAAAATCTCATAAATAGCAGCCCCACTACCACACTCACATAGGTGAATTCTGTCAAGGGTGCTCCTATAACTATGACACCCCACTCAATAAGAGTTACAGAAATTCATTAAGAGTTTTTTAATAACTCAACCTCTACAACGTTACAAGATAAATGCACTTATATCATAGGGATGAGTAAAAAGTAATTTAGTACATTTCTCACGGCCATCATATGATCGTTTTTCTCATTGAACTCAGTTACAGGATCTTTGGTCCTTGGGTTGAGTATCCTCATACATGGCTCTTACTATATTCAATGGGTTTCAACCCCATCCCCCTCGATGTATTCCAGACTCTATCTCTTGCTAAGGCCTTAGTGAATGGATCTGTAAGATTATCACCAGATTTAATATAATCCACATTTATGATGCCATTATTCATATAAGATCTCACAGTATTGTGTTTTCTTCTGATAGGTCTGGATTTACCGTTATAATAACGGTTATTAACTCGACCAATTACTGCGGTGCTATCACAATGAATTAATATAGGTGGAATCGGTTTTTCCCAACAAGAGATTTCATTTAACAAATCTCTCAACCAATTTGCTTCTTTACTAGCTGTAGCTAAAGCAATAAGCTCAGCCTCCATTGTTGAATTAGCAATAATGGTTTGTTTTTTCGATTTCCAACTTATAGCACCACCTCCCAATGTAAATAAATAACCAGTGGTTGATAATGAATCACCTGACAAGGTATTCCAATCGGCATCACTGTAACCTTCAAGTATTGCAGGATACTTATTATAAAACAAGCCATATTTTATGATACCAGATAAATATTTCATAACACGCTCAATGGCTAGCCAGTGATCACTGCCAAGCTTGCTAGTAAACCTGCTAAGTACTCCAACTGCATAGGCAATGTTAGGTCTAGTACAGTCAGTCGTATAACGCAAGCTACCAATCATACTAGCATATTCCTTTTGATTAATTACATCCTCATCATTTTCAATAGAAAATAAACACACATGAGGATCAAAAGGAGTAAGGACATGCTTGCACTTATAAAAATTATATTTTTTCAAAATTTTCTAAACATAATGTGACTGATCAAGAAATATACCATCACAGGTTTTGGTAATTTTCATTCCCAAAATGTAATTAGCCTCACCAAGATCTTTCATATCAAAATGGCTACTAAGCATATTTTTAGTTTCTACGATGATATGCAAATTAGAGCCAAATATAAGTAAATCATCCACATAGAGGCTAATAATGACATGTGAATTCTCTTCAGATCTATAGTAAATGCATTTATCACATTCATTCATTTAATAGCCATTCTCAATCATGCAGGAATCAAATTTCTCATGCCACTATTTAGGGGCTTGTTTTAAGCCATAGAGGGATTTAACTAGCTTGCACACTTTGCTTTCTTGATCGGGTTCCACAAAACCCTCAGGTTGATCCATATAGATTTCTTCACCCAGGTCTCTATTTAAAAAAGTTGTTTTAACATCCATTTGATGAATTTTTAGATCATGAATTGCAGCCACTGCAATTAATAATCTAATGGATGTGACTCTAGTAACCGGAGAAAATGTATTAAAAAAGTCATGATCTGCTTGTTGTTTAAAACCTTTTGCAACAAGCCTTACTTTATATTTATCAATAGTTCCATCTGGTTTAAGTTTTCTTTTCTCAAAACCCATTTACAGCCAATAGTTTTACAATCTGGTGGTAAATTTACTAATAACCAAGTTTTATTGGATAATAATGATTCCATCTCATCATTTACAACCTCGTTCCAAAAAACAGAGTCCGGAGATGCCAAAGCTTCTTGTAAAGTTAATGCAGTTTTCTTCACATTAAAAACATGATAATCAGGGCCAAAATCTTTTTCTAATCTGGCTCTTTTACTCCTTCTTGGTTCAAAAACTACAATGTCTTGGTTTTGTAAAAGAGGAGTAGAGGAGCCGGTTTCAGATAAAATATTTTCTTGATAATTTTGACCCCCACCATTTTTAGATTTAAAATGAAATTTTTCTTCATGAAAAATTGCATCACCTGATTCAAAAATTATTTTGTTTTCAATATCAAAAAATCTATAGGCTGTACTATTTGTTGCATATCCAAGAAAAGCACAAGTGGCAGCTTTCACAATTAATTTAGGTCTTTTAGGGTCCACAAGTCTAACAAAATCTAGACAACCCCAAACCCTCAAATATCTCAAATTTGGCTTATGCCCTTTCCACAACTCAAAAGGTGTAACTTTTGTTTTTTTATGTGGCACTCTATTCATAACATAACATGCAGTTAAAATTATTTCTCCCTACAAATTTGAAGGAGCACCTGCTTCAATTAGCATAGCATTTGTTAAATCAGTTAAAGTTCTATTTTTCCTTTCTGCTACACCATTAGATGCAGGTGAATATGGTGGAGTAGTTTCATGGATTATTCCCAAAGACTGAGCAAACGAGTTGAATCCAAAAGATTCATACTCCCAGCCTCTATCACTTTTATATCTTTTAATCTTTTTACCGAATTGTTTTTCAACTTCAAGAAGGAATTCTTTAAATTTTTGAAAAGCATCACTTTATTTTTCAACAAGTATACATAAGTGTATTTTGAAAAATCATCAATAAAAGTGATAAAATATCTATTTCCACCACGTGTTAAAATTCCTTCAAATTCACATAAATCAGTGTGAATTAATTCTAACAATTTAGTATTTCTCATCACACTTTTATGAGGCATTTTAGTTATTTTTGCTTGATTGCAAACTTCACATTTCTCAAACTTATTTGTTAGTCTGGGAATTAATCCTAAACTATTCATAACTCCCACATATCGGCTATTAATATGACATAGACGAGCATGCCAAAAATTCATAAAAGACAACATGTAAACAGAAACATGTGCTTTCTTATTCTCAACATTTAATTTAAACATTCCATCACAGGCATAACCTTTCCCCACAAATATGCCTTTTTTAGTGATTACATATTGGTCAGATTCAATAGTCTGTTTGAAACCAGCTTTGTTGAGCAAATAACTTGATATCAATTTTTTTTTCATAGACGGTGTGTACAACACATCTTTTAAAACAAGCACACGTCCAAAGGTAAAATTCAGTTCAACATCCCCACACCCGAGCACCTTGGTTAAACTAAAGTCACCAAGCATAACAGTCCTCTCCTCATTAAAAGGAGTAAAATCTTTGAACCAATTTTTATCATAGCAGACATGCCTATTGGCACCAGAGTCTGCCCACCACCCTTCTACAGATTGAATCATAAAAATATCTGTGATCATAGCCACAAATGGTTCCTCGATAATATTAGCCTGTGGTCAAGACTGTTGTTTCCGAAATTTGCAAGTTCGAGCAATATGCTCACTTTTGCCACACACAAAACATGTCACATTTGTCATATCTTGTGAAAGGGGTTCTTGGTTCCATTTCTTTTGCCTCGAGTAATTTTTATTTTGTAGCCTTCCAGTATTTTTCCAAATTTTCTTAACTGGCTTCAAGGGACTATTTTTATGAAATCGACCTTTAGGTAAAGTATTTCCAAAAGTTAAATTTACCTTAGCAGTGGAATGCTCTTGTGTCATAAGCGCATTTTGTCCTCGTGCTTCCTCCTCCACCCGAATTCGTGTGATTAGAGTCTCCAAGGATGTCTTTTTTTGCTTGTGACGCATCGACTTCTGGAACTCGCTCCAAGATGATGGAAGTTTGTCAACAATACCTGCTATAACAAGATTGTCTCCAATTTTGATGCCTTCGGATCTAACTTCAGCCACTAGCATCTGAAAATCTTGAACTTGTTCCACTACTGATTTTCCATCTATCATCTGATAGCGGAAAAACGGCCTTCAGCATATTTTTTAGCGCCTGCCTCTTCAGTGCCATATTTATTTTGCAAGGCTTTCTAAATTTTCTTGGCAGTGGTGTAAGTAGTATCATAATAATCGTAAAATTGATCTGAAAGATAATTCAAAAGATAGTATCGACATTTATACTCATCTGTACTGTATTTCTCAATTTTTTCAAGATGAGCAGCATACTCTTCGTCGGTCATCTCTTTAGTGGGGACTTTGTTTGGATTTTTCTCGGTTAGGATATACGCCACCTTGAGGAGACTGGGGTAGAAAAGCACCTTGCCTTTCCATCTTTTGAAATGAGCTCCCTTGAACTGGAAGGGCTTGTTGAGATCGCCGGTATTCTCGTTGGGCTTCTCCAGTACTGGCTCCATGAACTTTTGCTATTTGAATCTCCTTAAAATTGTTGGTGATAATTACAAATAACACACCAGAAAATACAAGTAATAAAAGTTACAATGACTACTATAAGGGCTGAGGCGCGGGAAACTCGCTCTCTTTAAGGAGATTCAAGCCCTCTGCGGTTAGGCAAAGCCTCATACCGGTGCAGTAGAAAAACCTTGACTTGTTTCCCCCAGGATACAACAGTCCGACTAAGTCGTATGGTTCACCAATATTGCACAATTAGTTGAACCCAAAGCTTTATCACACACACCCTTTTTATTTGCCTGATAATCTCACTCAAGACATAACAACACAATCAAAACTTCTTTAACCTTGCACCAAGATAGGAGATAAGCTCAATATATATAGAAATGAAAACTTAGGCCAAGTTTGGGAAGTTTAGAATAAGTGCACTTTTTGACTTTTCTTGTATTATGTGTAGAAAGTAGAGAGGAGATGTTGATTGATGTGACCCAAAAAAGATAAAAAGATGAAATAAGTGCACTTATATTGAGATGTCAAACTTGCCCTTAGTGGATAAGTTAACAAAAGACTAAGACCAAGACCAAGACCAAGAAAGCTTATCTAGGAAGACACGGTGAATAAGATAGGATAGACTTGGAGAAGACTTGAAAAGATAAGTATGGGAGACTAGGCAAAGACTTATCTTGGAGCTCGGAAGATCATTAAAATATTAAAATACTTGCTAACAGCTAGTATTGCCTTAGAACACAACTTAATTTGGTGTGAATTTTGTCATATACATTTTGAATTTAAAAATCACAAATTAACTATATTTTTTCTCATACATTTATTTTTACGAAATAATTATTATAAAGACTATAAAGTAAAATTAACTGTTACCCATTATACAACACAGGCTCCATCTCTCCACTTTCACACAATGATAATCTTTATGTTGACAGTTTCAATTGCACACATAATAATTTTAGTATTTTAACATATATAAATCCATGTTAGATGACATGATGTCCCTTTCTGAAAGCAAATAGGGAAGAGAGGACAATCCTAGTGGGGTATGCTAAGCTTTGCTTTTTTAGAAAGTCGATGCCTTTGTTGACATGCCCATATGTAATGAAACCAAGGAGAAGAAGATACATATGTAGCTATGACTTAAGACTTCTATATATTTGTCCCACTTGGAATTTATTCCAATAATTAACCTCATATTCTATTTGTCTATTATTATTAGTGGAATACCATCACTATACTTTTAACCAACTCATCTTATCTCTTGGTCACTAACTTTTATACTGAAATCAAAACTGTAAAATAATAATCGTTATTTATTCAATAAATTGAGTGCATATATTCCTTCCATACAAAGTTATGTTCGTATGCAATGTCTCGCACTCATCCCTCAAAAATACCTATAATAATGTAGTTTGAAGCATAATTAGTGATAACTTCCATCACACTCAAAATTAAATGAATATTGATATACATTAAAAAAATTTATACACAGTAATGTTTAAAACCAAATCTTCTGTAAAAGAATTCTAATGCTGTATTTGGTTGGAGAATTTGAGGAGGGATTTGGAAAGAGAAATGAAAAAAGTATGTAAAATTAGGTTAAATATAAGTATATTTTATTCACATTTCACATATCTTTTTCATTTCCCTTTCCAAATTTCTCCTCAAATTCTTCAACCAAACACAACATAAAAAAATAACACTTTCCAAACAAAGTAAGTGCAACATTATGTGAACATCACGTGAACACACAATACAATAGTGAAGGAAAAAAAAAAATTCATATCCACCTCATACTTTTTTGTGATGTGATCGAAGAATAGTTAGAATGAATATTAAAAAAATAGTTGTGAAACAAAGAAATCAATCATAAAATCAAACACATTTATCTCATAGAATCCGACATAATTGGACAAAATCTTCTCACATAAATGGACATCTCATGTGAAAAAGATGTATTTAAATCTGTAATTGTGTTTGATCTCAAACTTGTATGAAAATATATTATGCCTGATTTTATGATTGATTTTCGTAGAAATAAAAGAGGCGGAAAAGCCCAACAAAGTACACAATCTAACTGGTGGGCTGGGCCGTAAAGGCCGAAACAGGGAATATGAAACCTTATCTCCAACATCTTTTTTTTTATTATATATTTTTTATCAGACCTTATCTCCGGCATCTGTCTCACCCATTCCCACAATCACAATCTATTATCATTTGACAACTTGGAAGCTCCATAATTAATCAGCAGTCCCTAGAAGAAGAATCAAATATATGCCCATCATCCCAAATCATTGGTGATATTCTTATGCCTACCCTTGTCCCCCTACACATCTGCCGTCCACGTGTCACCCTTCTTTGTTCGACACATGGTAACAAACCCAATTAAAATGCTTTATGATTATGTTTGATTCACATTTTGCTTTTTTTTTTTTTTTTTTTATAATATTAATTTCTCTCTAAATTTATGAACCAAATACAATCTAACAAAATATAATTTGTGATTGTTATAAAATAGTGAGTTCTATAATTTGATGTGTAATTAATAAAATTTTTGTGTTTTAGTCGTTGGTTAACTTGAGTAAATTTATAATTTTATTTATAAAAATATGATAAAGTGTTGCCGATGTGTGCATTTTTTTAAAAAAAAAAAAATGCTAACTGAGTAATTAATTGAAATAAATTGATACAAAATTATAAATTTAAAATCAAAATCAAAATCAAATCAATTTATTGCAACTAAAATGACATAAAAGTCAAAATATACAGACTATTTGTATTTCAAAGATAAATCGATAAACTCTAAGAGTCTTATCTTGATCAAACTATGATCATATAAACTTGTAAATTGCTTCAAATTTCAACAAGTGGTAGACTTCATAATCTTTTCAACAAGTGTTATCATTCAATGTGAACATAAGTTGCACTTAGGATCACATTAGATGTATTAAAATTTGTTCTTGAATGTCTAATTCAACTTTCCTTCAATGCTTGTGCTTTTGTCTTTATGATTCTATACTTAGAATATAACTTTTCATGAATTTCAACAAGTATATATACTTATAAACTTTTCTCAAATTTCAACAAGTGTTTAAACAAATTTCTATTAAAATATCATATATTTCAACATGTAAACAACAACTTGTAAATTGCTACAAATTTCAACAAGTGTTAACAACTTGTAAATTGCTACAAATTTCAACAAGTGTTAAGGAATCTTTGGTCTTAACTATCTTAGATTTGCTCATTAGATCTTATCTCTTCTATACTTGAATGTCATCTCATCCTTCCATACCGGAGGTCATCTTGATATCTCTCAAAGATAAATCAAGTGCTAAACTCACAAGCTTGAGTATCAAAAAGAGTCTTATCTTTACCCAAAATCTAGGACTCTTGTCCATATCATTTGTTCACAAAAAATAAATTTTGAAAACTCAACCAAAATAAGCAAGTACTTTTACTTAAAAAATATTGATTATGTTATATAAATTGAATGCTATAAGTTATACAAATTATTAGAAGTTATATATATCAAACATGTTTCACCAGATTTATTTTTTATTTTTTATAAATAATCCATCTTAAAACCTTTGTTAAACGGCTTATTATAATATCTTATGTAGCATTTGGTTTGATTTTTAAATCAAGATTTAGATTAAAAATTTTCTAAAAATTCTTTTTGAAACTTATAATTAAACTCTTTTTAAAACTCCTTCTTTTTAAGAAAAAAATTCAAATTTTTTTTTTATCTATTTTGTTCTTTAAAATTATTTTTAATTTTTTTTTCAAAAAATATTATTTTTAATTTTTATTTTTTAAGAAAAATACTTACTTCCCCCGTCCCAAACTATTAGTCATTTATTCCATTTTTTATTGTCCCAAAATATTAGTCCCTTTTCAAAAATTAAGTACAAAAATAATATAAATTTCATATTTTGCTCTTCTTTTAAATTCATAAACAATATAAAAAGTTTAATTATTATTTTTAGTATAATTATAACATTGATATTTCCTAAAAAATGTACTATCAAAGGGTAATTTTGAAAAATTAACTTTTTTTAAAGTACAATAATTGTATTATCAAAAAAAGTTGGATTCCCCAAAAGGGACCATTATTTTGGGACAGTGACAGTATTATTTTTTAAGAAAAACACTTTTTATTTTTAATTTTTTCAAACAGGGCTAATTACACTAACAGTCCCTATAGTTTGGGACTCGTGTCACTTTGGTCCCTGACTTTTCAATTGTGACACATTTGATTTTGAATTTTGAATCTTGTTCCAAATAAGGACAATGAAAATGTCATTGCTCAACTTCAAGGGTAAAATCGTCAATTTAATAAAATATAAATTAATTTGACAAAAATAAATATCAAAAAAATATTTTTGAATTTTTAAAATAATTTCTACCCACTAAAGATAAAATTATGTAAAATTAATAAATCTTTTAGACATTTATTTTATTTTATTTACCAAATTAATTTTTATTATGTGTTTGGATGATGATCATCTAATGAATGGTTATTAGGCTTTTAATATATAATCGATATATTTAATATATGAAATGTTTTCCGTTTTGAGCTTTTTAATTTAATGGATTAGCTTAATAATGATATCAAAATTGTCACCATATTTGACTTTTGGAAGAAAAAAAAGAAACTAATTTAATACAAATAAAAACAATCACCCATTACATGATCATCATCTAAATACATAATAAAAATTAATTTGGTAAAATAAATAAATAAATAAATGTCTAAAAAATTTATCAATTTTATATAATTTTATCTTTAGTGGGTTGAAATAATTTTTTAAAATTCAAAAATATTTTTTTGACATTTATTTTTATCAAATTAGTTTATATTTTATCAAATTGACAACTTTGCCCTTGAAATTGAGCAATAGTATCTTCAATTATCCTTATTTGGAACAATATTTAAAATTTAAGGTCAAATGTGTCGTAATTGAAAAGTCAAGAACCAAAGTGACACAAAACCCAAACTATAGGGACCGTTAGTGTAATTCGTTATTCAAAAAAAAAATATTTTTTAAACTTTGATCAAATAATTTGTTATGATTTAGAGAGATATATATATATATATATGAACGATCCAAACTTTTTAAAATTAACAAAAATATTTAAAATAAAAATAAAAATAAAAATAATATATTTAAAATAAAAAAAATTAAAATTTTAAAAATTTAAAAAAAATATTGAAAATATTTAAAAAATATGCAATGCACAAATGTAGTAAATACAACACACATTTAAAAAAAGAAATAAATATTTACAATAAAAAAATATTTACCCTAAAAAAATATAAGAAAATTTTTAAATATTTTTTTTTAAAAAAAAGCCCAAAATAATTTCAAAATACAATTCAAAATTCATTTCAAAACTAACTAAACAAGTTTTCTATTTTCAAATCTCATTTCAAAAACTTATCTTTCAAAACATTACTCAAAACTCAAATCTCATTTCAAAAACTAAATCAGATGGAGCCCTAGCTTTTCTCAATTACATGACATTGGCCTATTTTGACAACTACAAAAAAAAAAAAAAAAAAAAAAGAGAAGAAGAAAAAGAAGAAGAAGAAGAAGAAGTCAGCTTATTGACTTATAGTGACTTATTTAGGTCACATCATCTCTCTATTTTTTTGCACGTTTTTTTTTTTTAAAAAAGGTTAGAAATTTTTTTATGGTTCTCATATTAAGATTTTATAGTATAAAAGATATAAAATATTTTCATAATAGTTGGAGTCCCTCAAATTTTTACAGAATTTCTTTGGTTTGAAATTTCTCTAGTTTGCTCAATATTTCAGTGTTTTCAAATTTTCTATGTATTTTTAAATTTCTCTAATTTAAAATTTCTCTGTGTTTTGACTAATTTTGCCTAATTTACTCACAATTTTCTCTATGTTTTAAATAAACCAAGAAAAATTGAGCTACTCACAAACAATTTTCTCTAGCATCAATCAAGGCACTAATGACAAAGAAATTGCAGAGAAATTCATCTAAACCAAACTACTAGCTTCAATAAGATAAAATAAGCACATAAAGTAAAGTAAATTCAATGTGTTCAGGAAAAATTGTAACGTCAGAAAAAATTCATCTCAATGGACTCTTGTTAGAGAAAATTCTATGAAGAGTTTTAACTAATCCTTGTATAAAAAATTCATTCCATATTGACATGATTCATAAGTATGTGTTTTTCTTAGTTCATCAAGCATCCAAGGCATATTATTGCCATTAGAACAGTGTGTTCAAACACACCATCACCGATGCATCATAAAGTTCTATTTTCACCATCTCACTTCCTCCTCTGTATTTCTTTTTTAGAACCAATTGTGTTTTCAAAATTTTCATCACTTTCGTTTCAAAAAATTGGAAAATATAAACTGAGAACAAACAAATGAAAAATGAAGAATTTGGTGCAGAATAGTACCCCCTAGATCTAAGTCATTTCTATTTCCATTGGGTTCTATTTTTAAACTTTACATCATTGTCACCATCCAGTTTTATTTTCACAATCTCTCTGCAAACAATGTCTGTAGTCATGTCTAATATTTGTGAGAATGCAATATTAATCTCTACCATGGTATGCATTGATCTTTAATAACAAGGGTCATTAGTTTCTTTCGGAGCCTTCAACTTCTATGGTATTTTATATTAGTAGTCACAATTAGTTGATTGCAAAAGCCAACGGACAGCTTAATCGGGATAAATGTAAACTTAACAGATGACCTATTCTAAGCTGATCAAAGTATAAAAACTTGGTATATGTATAGAGAGAGAGAGAGAGAGAGAGAGAGATAGATATGGGTGTAGTTAAGGGATCTTAGGTTACAAAAAAAATATTATAGATCTCTCTCATTACTAAAAGTTGAAGAGAGATATTAGACAAATTTTTCTAAAAAAGAAACCAAAAAAATTCCAAAAAACTACTACCCAAAATAGGTCATTGTCCTTTGGCTTAACGTTGGATTAAGACAGGATTAGTTTATAGCATATCACAATTATTCCTAATCATCCCTTACAATGAGTATCATTGTTGATTTTCTCCACTGTGTCAAGTCAGTGTCCATTTAATCATGATAGAATACTTGCCAATGAAGGTTTGGATAATCTTACATTTTTTTATAAAAATATTTAAGAGCACTAAAAATAGAATTTTAATAAGAACTTTACTTATGTGAGAGTGGGTCTCATTCATAAATGATTTGATGTAGGTGTCTTGTTTTGTTTTTGTTTTTATTTTTGTTATTTATTTATTTATTTATTTTTTTGTGTTCCATGCCACATCATTAGTGCAATTGTTAGAGTTCCAAATTTAGAGTTATGAATTATTTCTCATTTTTTTAAGAAAAATGTTAAAAACAGTGGTTAGAATTGTTATTAATTAGTGTTAAAACATATATTAAAATATATAAAAATATTTTAAAATATGAAATTTGTATTGAGATGATAAATAATTTGCCATTTTGTGTTTTTTAATAACAACTGGTAGAACAATTATTAGTAAAAAAAAAATTAATTACCGGCTAAACAATTTTTTATGGGCCTAATGATCACACGCTCTACTGTTTCATCTTGTCCAATCTTCATATAAATTTTATTTTCTTGGAAAATTACAACTGTGTATGCCCAAGTGCATTAATCTAAACTGTTGATTAGATTTATGTCTTGTGGTAATTATTTTCATTATCATAATCAAACGTTGAACTTTTGACAGGATCAGATTGATTTGTCGGTGGATCTGCTTTACCAGATTGGGCATCACGTCCCATCACTTAGATTTTCAAGAAAAGAAAATACTATATTATAAAGTGGAAATTACATTTAAGTGAAGCATTGGAAAAAAACTATGAGGACGTTATACAATTATAATTTGATGATAGAATTGTAATTTTCTTGTTTTTGTGATAGTGCTATTCTCTTATTTTTCATGGTGTAAATTCATTCATTTATAATGTAATTTTTGTCCCATTGCTCTATGTGTTTGCAATTTTCCCTATTACAAATGGAACAAATTGGTGAAGTAAAATAAAATGCTAGAGCTGGCAAACTCAGTCCAAACTCATGAGCTATCCAATTATATTCATTTAAAATCTATGTAAATCTGTCTGAATCAAGAAATGAGCATAAATGAGTTGTTCATTATCAACCTAATTAAAATTAGGTTTACATGGGTTGGATATAAGTACCTATTTAAATCCGTCTAAATTGGCACTGCTCCTCCCACCAATCCATCTCCATTACCGCCTCCCCCACTGCCACTCCACCACTCCTACCTTCACTACCATCACCATTTCTAGGGGTGTGTGCGACGCAGTTTGGGCAATTTAAGAGTAAAATTATAAATTGAACGGTGAATTAGTGGATTAACAAATTACAATTTAAGCAATTTTCGACGGATTGACGGATTGAAGAATATTCTAATAAATGATTAAGCCTTTGCATTATATATAACACTGATTTGTAATAAATTTCGCATATATAACACAAATTTTTTATATATATAACACAAAAAAATTTACATAATATTTTTCATATAGGTAACTACTAATTTATAATAAATTTCACATATTAAATCCCTCTTACACTTATTTTTATTTTGATATTTCATTATAGATTGATATATATATATATATATATGTGTGTGTGTGTGTGAGTGGTAACTATAGTGGAGCAGAGCCAGGTTTTGAAGGTGGATTATAAATTTTAAAACTTAAATTGCGGTTAACAAATAGAGCGGTGATGATTGATACAGATCGGTGCAGTTTTAACGGATTAAGCAGTATTTTGCATAACCCTAACCACCGCCACCACTACATCTACTCTACCATTGCCATCGTCATCATTGAAAAATATAAATTTTAATAAAATAATAAATAAAAATGCATTTTTTTTAAAAAATTAAAAATTTAAAAAATATTTTTTTATAAAATAACAAAAATATTTTTTATAAGAAAAAAAAGTGATGAAGTAAATGTATTGGTTTAGTTTATTTGTCCAACCCATATCTAATTAAACCCAACCCATTTAAACCCATTTATTAAAGGGGCATTTATTCACAAATCCTAATTTATGAACTTATACTCCATTAAGTCTTAATTAAGATTTTCTAGACCTTCAAGTTGGGTGCCTCTATTTACACACCACTTTTCATCTCAAGGCACACATCTACTTAAGGCACACCTTTAATAAATTGATAAATAAACAATTTGTTTAATACATACCACAACTTTCAATCTTTACCCTTACTCACATACTTCACCGACAATCTTCCATCTTTACCTTCACTCATTCACTCACACACCCCACTCCCATCCACGATCCATCTCCCCCTCCATTCAAAACTAGTGGTGAACAAAACCATTGGTGAAGACTTCTCAAGATGCCAGTGGTGCTCGTTGTTGTCACAGTTGGAAACAACTCCACATTGTAGATATAGTAGGTGAGAATTCTTATTTGGCTTAGATTTTAGGGTTTTATAAGTGTTCGACAGTACAGAGTCGAACTAAGTAGAATTGTTCGACTATTTTTAACCGAACAATTGGTGTTTGTTCAATACTTATAAACTGAATAATTAGAGAATGTTTGACATTATGAAACCGAACATATACAATTTGTTCGGTTGTAGGTAGTTGAACATGGATATATTATTTGACTCTGCATAACTGAACTAATACAAACGGTTTACTACTCAACAACTACACGAAAACGGGGAAAAAAAAAAAAAACTTTTTCCTTGCTCCATTGTTCCGAACCAGTATTGCCAGATGCATCCATCATTGAATCCCATCAAAATTTTCAATAACACGTATATTTTTGGTTATTTCTTTAAGGGTTTTTGATTTTTGTTTTAGGGTTTTTGGATTCTTGAGAGACAAGATACGTAAGTAACGTTTGAGATTCTTGATGTGTATTATATTCATTATTGTCCTTTGTCCTTTGTGGTCATTTTACCTAATATTAAAATTGTAATAAAAAATAAACTAATTAATGGTGTGCCTTGAGATGAAATGTGGTGTGTAAATAAAGGCACCCCTTCAAGTCCCATTAAAATTTTAATAATCGGAATTGCTCTTTAAATAATAATTGTTCATCATTTATGATCTATAAAGAAACATGATGATTTAGTATTTGATTTTTGAAATTTTAAAACATTTAACTTTCAAATTGAAAAAAAAAAATTATGTGAAAAAAAAAGCTTTTTTTTTTTGAAAAAATTGAATTATTTTTTTTATGCAAGACTAAACATTTTTTGTTTATAAAGGAGTATGATGATGGAACATTGATATACAAAATTGACAACAAAAAAAAAATTTAAAAATGAAAAAATTGATAATGTTCTCAATTTTAAAACTGAAAAAAATGATAATGTTATCAATTTTATTGAATAATTGAATCAAACTAATAAGTAGAAGGGTAAAAAATGTTTAATCGCATGCTCTGTTTTTTTTTTTTTTTTTCCCTTAGTTAGTGAAACAATTATTTGAAACATTACTATACAAAATTGATAATATTGTTAATTTTAAAAATTAAGAAAAACTGATAATATTCTCAGTTTTACTAAATAAGACTTATTATTTCAAAAAATTTTAGATAAAATTTAAACTACTATAACATTTGTAAATAAGATTTTTAGATAATTAACTCTTTATTAAATGAGTCACCTTCAAAATCCCTATTTTACGCATAAAAGTTGCCAATCACTTTTCATGTTATTTTCTCTCACTCCATAACACTGTGGAATATTATTATAGGTCTATATATATATATATATATATTTGAAAAAGTTATATAAATAAACAAATTTCATAATTTTTTTTTGTTATTAATTTGTATGTCATTATTTTTTAATCATTCGTTCAAAATTCGACATCAACTAATGATTACCTTTTTGAAATTTGGATCATGAAATTCTGGGTGGTGCACATATCTTTCTCTTCCCCACATTGAAAGTGGCAAGGCCATGTACTGTAGTCTGTATTTAGAATCGCTTTTCTCATTGTATTCAGTGATGAGAAACACATTTTTATGGGCGTACGCATGCTTCGGATTGATTTGGTTTGGGTTTAAAATTAAAATTAATTTGTTGTTTATGATTTTGTAAAAATTAAAAGTAAATCAATTCGTTTAAATTATAAAATCAATTCAAATCAAATTATTTAACACGGTTTGGATCAATTTGAAACATAGCCAAGTATCTACTAAATAATACAAAACAAAAAAAAAAAACTATCTTATTATTTAAGTCACACATCTTTTTTTAAATACATTATTTTTTTCAACACATCAATCAAACCCAACCCCCAATCCAACTATATAAGCCAATAAAAAAAAAAATACACTTTTAGAATATCCCAAACCAACCCATAGTCTCAACATGTACACAAAAAAATTATTTAAATTTACTTTAAATTATAGACTTTTCTACCAAAAGACTAGAACATGATAGTGACCTATTGAGCAAACAATTATAAAATTGGCCAAAGTATAGCCAAATGTGAAAAAATCTTGAGGCTTCGTTTGGGAAGTAGGTTGACTTTTTGATTTTTTGACTATTTTAACCTAGGCTAAAAAATCTCATTTGGGTTGAACTTTTTGGGCTTTTTAACTTTTTTGACTTTTGTAAAAAAAAAAGTGAAATGATTATAGTTTGAATATGACATTTTATCTTATTAATTTCTTAATCTATTTTATCTTTTTGTGATTATTTTAACCTTTTAGCCTCCCAACCCAACATGTCAAATGGGGACCCACTCAACCTTACCCATCAAAAACTAAAGAAACATGACTTTACAAAAATGTTGAAATCATGAAACTTATATACTAAAATAATTATTTTAAGTCATAAAAATATAAAATACAAGACAATTATAATCCTAACAATTTATAAGGACCATGCAAAGAGACACAACTGAAGAACAATAGGTAATTGCTCAGGTGGTTTTTTATGATTGTATACAGTGTGTATGGTATTTATATGATCTAAGTTACAACGGTCTAGATTAGTTTTAATCCAGAACTGTGAATTGAAAATCGGAACTAATCCATGAATTATAGTTTCTCAATTTTTCAATCCAGAATTGAATCACAAATTCAAATAACCAAACAAAATTTACCAGATTGGATTGGACCAATTCAATTTGCGGATTATATGGATTCCTTGCTCAACCCAACATTTTTATACAAATAATATGTAAGTCACAATGTTTTTCAATACAATTTTGATGATCCACATTAAGGGTGAGCAGGTGAACCGAAAAATCCACAATTTGAACCGGTCCAATCCAATCCGGTAGGTTTGGTTTGGTTTTTCTAATCCATGGTTTTGAATTGGTTTGAAAAATCCGTTATTTACGGATCGGTTCCAAATTATGGTACATGGTTTCGGATTGAATCCAATTTAGACCGTTTACTATCCCACACTACCATTATACTATACACCATATTGTATGCAATCCCAACCTTTTGTAGATATCTCATTATGTATTTATAATTATATACTAGTGTTCGAGGCATACGTGATACGTGTGCAAACTTATAAAAAAAATATAAAGTTTAAAATAGTGCATTAAAAAAAATTGAATATATAAATTTAAAAAAACAAATTGAATATGACAATAATTTTGGCCGAACTCAATATTCTTAACTGAATATAAATTTTTTAAAAATTGAATATAAAAATAATTAAATACAAATTTAAAGACTAAATATTTGCGATCAAATAGATTTCATAAATATGAAGAAAAAAAAAAATAATTAATTAAAAACTCAAAAAAATATATTCAAAAATGCAAAAGTCTATGATAGTGCGTGTATTTATCTCATATCAAACCTTGAAACTAATTTTTTATGAAAAATTCTAGGGACTCTAAATGTTTTACCAATATTTGTATGAAATATCTTACATGGATGTGGGACCCATGGGTCCCATATGTGTCACACCTGACAATGATCTGAAAGACCGTTACATGTGTACGTGGGTCCTTATGAGTGCTATGCTTTTATTTAATGAACATGCTACTGCTATGTGAATGGACTTGTTATAGCCACTTATTGACCTTAATGTCTAAAAGGACATCATTCATAACCTCTTTATGCATTTGTTATTTACTGAGTTTTAACTCACTGTTTATATTTATTATGTAGGTGATCAAGCTCCAAAAATGACCTAAGGACGTCAACCTACCTACTGTTTTGTAAAGCCAACCATTGTGCCTCGCTTCGAGGGTTCTTTTGACCTAACTCCAAGGCTTTTGGGTGATTATGAGTTCACTATTTTTTAGAGTGATCAAGTGACTCATAGTTAAGATCTTTTGTTTTATGAATTTTAATTAAGGGATTAATTCCCTTAGTGTTGTATATGATTTTGGCACATATATATGATATAGTAATGGGTGATTGTACAGTAATGCATATAAAAGTTTGTTTATTCATTTTAGTTTCACAGGTCATTAGACAATGTAATGTAATATCATTGGCTTCCGCCAGCCCCTAATATTATTTACCGTTAAGCAGACCTTTGGTAATCTCAGATTACTGGCCGGTTACGTCTCTAATCCCTTAGGGCGGGAGTTGGGTTGTGGCAAAGCAGTATCAGAGCCCGAGTTCTACCGTACACACATGTCCAAATGAGCTATAGGATGTCCTAGAAAAGAAATTAGGGTATTGTATTGCATGTGTGAGTATGTGTGGACTTGATATATGCATAAATGGTATGAATGTGAGAACTGTCTTGCCTATGTATATTATTTCTTGTTTTATCTAGACAAAGGGAGAATGCAAGAAATGTAGATAAATCAGAGTCATCGGATGCTAGAATAGACAGGTTGGACATAATGGTAGCATTGTTGACTGAATCTTTGAGGCAAAGAGAGCAAGCCCCACCTCCTCCTCCACCTCCGGTGCAATCTGAACCGATCAACAAGATGACATTATAGCCTTATACAAAAGTTTATAAAATGAAGCTACCAACTTTCCAAGGAGGTCTTGATCCATTGAAAGCCAAGGCTTGGATTCTTGAAATAGAAAAGTTGTTTGCAATGGCTTGTGATGAGAATTGAGTTATTAAAAATTAAACTTAGAATTAAGAAGAGAATTAAGAAGAACCAAACAAGGCCTAATCTTACTCATCAAATAAAAAAGAGTAGATAGAGATAGATATCATTGTAGAGACTTGAGAGAATTCTAGAGACAAGAGAGAAAGAAGGAAACCTAGAGTTCAAGAAGAAGAAGAAGAAAGGGGTTTGAGTAAGCTACACCAAATCAATACTAGGGGTTGTTTGGGATGACCTAAATAGGTGCACTTTTTGACTTTTTATGAAATATGGGTTGAGTTTGAAGTGATGTGGTAAAGAGGTGATGTGATTTAAATAAGATGATATGACTTAAATAGGATAGTGACTTTTTGACTTTTTTGTGTTATGCCAAACTTAACCTAACTATGATCTTACCGACAATGATTTGAAAGACCGCTACATGTGCATTTGAGTCCTTATGAGTGCTATGCTTTTATTTAATGAACATGCTACTGCTATGTGAATGGACTTGTTAGAGTAACTTGTGGACCTTAATGTCTATAAGGATGTCATTCGTAACCTCTTTATGCATTTGTTATTCACTGGATTTTAGCTTACCGTTTATATTTATTATGTAGGTGATCAAGCTCTGAAAAGGACCTAAGGACGTCAACCTACCTACTGTTTTGTAAAGCCAATTATTGTGCCTCACTTCGAGGTTTCTTTTGACCTGACTCCAAGGCTTTTGGGTGATTATGAGTTCATGTTTTTGTAGAGTGATTAAGTGATTTATAGTTAAGATCTTTTGTTTATGAATTTTAATTAAGGGATTAATTTCCTAAGTGTTGTATATGATTTTGGCACACATGTATGATATAGTAATGTGTGATTGTACAGTGATATATATAAAAGTTTGTTTATTCATTTTAGTTTCATAGCTCATTGGACAATGTAATGTAATATCATTGGCTTCCGCCAGCCCCTAATACTATTTACTATTAAGTAGGCCTTTGGTAATCTCGGATTATTGGCCGATTACGTCTCTAATCCTGTGGGGCGGGGGTTGGGTCGTGACAATATGGGTTCCACACACATGTGAGACATTTGAGGTCCCTAGCATTACTCAAAATTTTTTTTCCCTTCTGAATATCTATTTCTTCCTTCCTTCCTTCTTCTTCTTCTTCTTCTTCTTCTTCTTCTTCTTCATCTTTTGTTTCTAAAATAAGTAACTTTCGAAATACATATAAGTGTGTATATATATCCTATCAAACATTCAAATTCAAAAAAAAAAAATTCTAAATATCTATTTCTTTCTTCATTCTTTTGTCTAAAATAAGTAAACTTTGAAAATATATTTTCAACTTACTATTCTCAGCCATCCAAGAATTAAGGGGTTTTTTTTTAAATATATTATTATTATTATTATTTTTTTTTGTTTCAAAAAAATGTTTAAGAATATCCTCTCTTTTTTTTTTTTGTGTGTGCGCAATTTTTTTTTTTGAAAAGTTTGAAATGCTATTTTTTTTTTGAAATAGTTTGGAAATTGAAAAATAGTTTACCTACGTTTTAAAGAAAAATAGAGAGAAAAAAATTGAAAACATAATGAATAAAATTTTCTTTTCTTCTTTTTTGTTTTCTTTTCCTAGTATATTAACGTGTTAAATCTGTTAACCTATTAAATCAATGTGCAAAAAGAAACAAAGAACTTTTCTTTTGAAAAACATAAAGTCGTAAAAACTTTTTTTTTATATATTTAAAATGTATACAAAAAAAAAATTATATAAAAAAATAAATTTATGCTCAAAATGATAACCTATATAATTTAAATTTAAGTTTGTATTGTAAAATCCACATCTATCTATACTATGCATAAAGCATCCAACATATATTTGCACAAAATCTATAAATAAAGAAAATAGAAATATACTCACAAAGATAACATATACACAAAATCTGTATAGTTATTTTTATTTTTTGTATTTTTTTCAATCAACATAATAAAGAAAATGAAAATGGAGGTTTTTTTTTTTTGCAATGAACGTAATGAAGAAACAAAAACTATTGAAGATTTATGGAATTTATACAAAAATAAATAAATAAACAAAAAAACAAACAAAAGCCTTAGTCATTGAAAATTTAAAAATAAAAAAAATTAAAAATTAAAAATTAAAAAAATTCAACACTCTTAGATCATTTACAATCAAAGTGAAACAAAAGATTAACAATGATAAGTAACTACTTGAAAATTTATTTCTTCTAAATAACACAAAGTTGTAAAACAATCTGAAAAAATAAATAAATTATGTATACAAGTTGGAAAAAAACCTTTGAAAAAAAAAATTGTATAAATTTGTATAAAACAACTTGGAAAAAAAATAGGAATACAAATTCTATGTGCGTGAGTGATTTTCTGATCACACTGCATGTATAGTAATTTAGCCGTAAAACACTGGCAGAATAGATGGCACCCTGTTATCCTGCACAGAAAGAGAAGACTCCAGCAGTGATTCTTCTACTCGGGGGCACTCCGATGATCAAGTCAGTATATCTCTCAAAGATAATCAATTATTTAACTCACTAGACAGAATATTAAAAGCATACCTTAGACCCATGGGGGTGCCTCTCTTTTATAGTTTACTTAATTCTAGTCCCACTAGAAGCCTGACTTCTATGGACTCCAATTTAGTGCTTACTTTGGATTTCTCAAGAGATAAAAATAAACTTCCTAAGAATATTACCCTTATCCATCTTGAAGTCTTTCATCCTAGGACTCTTGTCCCTTATCCGCTTATTTCGGATTCTGGTATTTTCGGAGATAACCTCAGCAACTCCGAGATAACCTCGGCATAACTACCACGACACGTGGCACCTCGGCTTACACGTCGGCGTCGCCTTGCCACGTGTTGGTACTCAGAAAATATATCCCCACAACTGCCCCCTAGGTTCTATTACCTCGGCATTCTGAGGTGATGGAACCTATATTGTTCCTTTCTCCAGTACGTTGGTATAAGAATTCTTCAGCCGAGATCATTCATTTCAGGCCGACATGTCTTCTTTCAAGAATAATAACTCAAGTGAACTCCTTCTTGTGCATGAGCTGTCATGCATCACTTTTCAACTGTTTTTACTTACGTGTTTTATTCTTATTGGATCGTGTCTTATGACGCTACCAGAAACCACGCCTTTTTCCTGTGCGCCGTTCGATGTATGTTACTCCAGCATTAAATGCTTCGTTTTGTCATTGCTTCAAGTTTTTGACAAAACTTGTTTTCCCTCTTTTTGCCTCTTCACTTTGCACTTTGATTTATTTGCTTTTTCTCTCTCTAAGCTCTTTCTCTCGAATCCGCCATTGCTCAAGCTCCAAGTTTTGCAACTTCATTCGTCTTTCTGGTGAAGCTCTCGTTACTCTGTTACTTCTGTAACCGTTATCTGTCTTCGGCGAACTTTATTTCGGCCTTAGTTTGCCTGGTAAGCCTCTGTTCCTTTCATTCTCAATTCTTCTATGTTCTTTGCTTACTTGCTGCCATTACTGCTTTGTTCAAACGTTCGATTTGCTGAACTATTCATCTGGATGTGTCTATTCCATGATCTTGCTGATGTCTTGAACACTTGTACTATTTCACCACTTTCTTGCCACTGTTCTTGACCCTGTATTTCTTGTATTTTTTATGCTTTTGAGAGCCCCACCTTTGTTCTTGATTTCTGAAACTTCATTCTTATTTATCTGTTTTCCAGATTTGTGCCTTCAATCTTCGTTTCCATAGATTTAGGTTTTGGGATTTGTCTTGTAGATTTCACCAATCCTTAGGAAAAACTGAAACAACCCTTACCGGTACTTACCTAGGGTTTTGCCGAGGTTCCAAAAAACCCTTTAAGAACATCCTCTTTCTGAAGTCGAATACCTTTTCGCCGATATCATGGGCATGTGGAGATATAGAGCAGATACCCCAACTAAACTTGAGTACTTTAGGCAAGAGTTCGCCATTCCTGCCGATGTCCATCTGAGGCTGGTTGGGGATAATGACTCTATCATGCCCACAGATAATTCGATGCCCTTTCCCATTGTAGCTTTTACTGAATGTGGACTCCGGCTTCCACTTAATCCCCTTTTTCGCGAAGTTCTCCACTACTATAAGTTGAACCCCATGCAACTTACCATCAACTCTTATCGAGTGATTAATGGTATCATAGCCTTATCCAAATAGGAAGATGCTAGGATCATCTTAGTTGATATCCAATACTATTATACCATGTGTGCCCTCAATTTGAAAGAAAAAGGCTATGTCTATTATCTTAAGCCGAGGTCCACAGAGTTCAAAATTCTAGCCGACCTCCCAAACTCCAACAAGGGGGCTGGAGATGACTACTTCATTACCTCGGGAAATTGGGAGTTTGCTCCAGACGAGGATGCCCATCTCTACCCTCTTCCTCGATCAGTTAAAAAGGGCAAGGGTAAGAGCCCAGTGTCAACACTTAATTGTTTCTTTTCAAGTCTTCAATGCTTTGTCTGTTTCTAATGTCTGTTCTTCTTGCAGATGTTCGTAAGCCACTGAAAAGCTTTCGCCAATCCTATGTCCCTAGTAAGGATTTGAAGAAACTTTTGGACTTGCCAGTCCAGAAAAGGAAAGCGCCTTTGCTTCTTAACTTTATTCCAACATACAAGTCGATTTTGCCCGACGTCCCTAAAAGGAAGAAGAAGAAAAGCCTCTCTCCATCTTCTGCCACAACCCAAACTGTGTCTGTATCTCGAACAGATCAAGGATCAACATCGGATCCAGCTGATCAGCTATCAACTTCGGCACCATACTTGATCCCAATACCTGAAAGGAAATGGCGGCGCAGACTTGTCCGAACTGCTGAGATGGGTCGCCCAAAACCTGTTGCCGAAGATCTCTTAGCCGACCTCTTTACCGATGTTGACGCTCAACCATCACAAACCATGCCCCCACCGAAGCCTAAAAGAACCAAGAAAGCTCAGCCAATGACTAAAGTAACTCAGGTTGAATTTGAGGACACTTTACCTATCTCCAAACTGGCTGAGAGCGACAAGTCTCAACCCTCTATTGGGAAGAGGCGTGTAGAAACCCAGCCATTAGAATCCATAAAATCAAAGAAGCCGAGGTCATCGTCTGTGATGATCTCGGGGTCAAAAATACCAAAAGTCCCCTGGACGCCTGAAATCACTCTTGAAGATAAGCCTGTTTTTGCCAATGATAGTGCCGATGACATTAATGTCGGCGTAGCCCTTAGTACTGCTCTATTGCTCCCAGGCGATCTGGAGCGGAATGCCAAAATGAGTGAGTACGAGAACTACGCCCTTATGCTTCAACGTTTCGTTCAAGTAAGTCTTTTTACTTGGTAACTTGTCTTTCTGTTCCTTTTCCATACTTGTAAAATTCTTAATGACTCTTGCCTTGTATTTTTCCAGGCCATTCAGCATGCTCATTCACTCTCCATCCAATCTTTTGAGAATAGGGAGAAGTTGGCCGACATGAAGAGGGAGTTTTCTGCCCTTCAAAAGATTAATAAAAGTCTCCAATCAAAAATGAAGAAGTTGGAGGACTAGGCTGAGGCTGCTCTTAAAGCTCAGACTAAAGTCGAGGAGAAGGCCGAATCTGCCGATGCTATAAAAAAAGGTTGCTGAATCGCAGAAAAAAGAGGCCGAGGAAAAAATGGCTCAAGCTGAAAAGGAACTTCAGGAGGCCCTGGCCACTAAAGATGCCGAAATCAAGGCGGCCGACGAAAAGGCTTACGTTCAGGGCATGGCTGATGTCACTGAGGAATATAAATTACAAGTCAGGCAGGCATGCAACCGGGGCTTTTCCCTTGGTTGGATGTCCCTTGCCAAAAAACTTAATGTTCTTGAGGATTCGCCTCTAAGAAAGGCCGACGCCATTCCTCTTCCTTTTCCTCCACCTCCACCAGTTCAATCTCAAGATGAATCTGAGTCTGAATCTGAAGATGAGGATAAGGATGATGATGAGGCTTTGGTAAGGAAGCCCAAGGACACGACTGAGACCAAGTCCCCTCTTCAAGATGATCAAGTCCTAGACTTGACTCATGAGGAGGAGGATGAGGAGATTGTCAAGGAGGCTACTCTTGAGCAAGCATCATCTGACGTTCCTCCAGCCGACAAAAGTATTGACAAAACTCTTGTTGAAATTGACGCTGAGCGGGCGGCAGAGAAGGTTGCCGATGTGGTTTTGCAAGAATCTTCCGAGGTCCCAATCCATCTCGCTGCTGATGTTGAAGAATCCTAATTTCGATGTCTTTCTTTTTTCTTTTGTACTTTTTTTGTTCTAAAAACAATGCAAGCTCCTCATATGGCCGGCGTGCCCCTATTTTCTGTTGAATGCTTAACATAACTTTCTTTCTTTGAATACTTGCACCTCTATCTTCTCTTGATTGCTTTTGCATGATTCTATACTTAGAATATTTTGTATGCCTTTAATATTCTTTCTTCTTTGTGCAATCTTCTCGGGGTTACATACCTCGGGTATGATAACTGTAAGTTTTACTTCGGCAAGATACTATCCTGCAAACTTTTCATAAATTTTTAACGAGTTTAGAACATATATTGTTTTAGGTTTAATTTATAAACGTTCCTCAAGTTTCAACAAGTGTAAAACAATGATCTCAGCTTTCACTTTCAACCTGTAAATTGTAATAAATTTCAACAGATGTTTAAATATCATACATTGGCTTACCTTTACCTTGTAAATTGCTACAAATTTCAACAAGTGTTAGATAATGATCTCTTCCTATCTCCAACTTGTAAATTGCTACAAATTTCAACAAGTGAAGATAAGGAATAATCTCAACTTAACTTCAACTTGTAAATTGCTACAAATTTCAACAAGTGAAGATAAGGAATCATCTCGGTTTAACTTCAACTTGTAAATTGCTACAAATTTCAACAAGTGAAGATAAGGAATAATCTCAGCTTAACTTCAACTTGTAAATTGCTACAAATTTCAACAAGTGAAGATAAGGAATCATCTCGGCTTAACTTCAACTTGTAAATTGCTACAAATTTCAACAAGTGTTTAAGTGTCTTTGTATTCTTTCCGCCCCCAATGTGAACCTGAGTTCCACTTGGGTTCTCATTATTCATATCTTTCAGAAACAATATTTTGTATATTTATCAGTCACATGTGATGAAGAATTCTGAAAAGATTTTATTGATGATATCGGCCAAAAACAATGCATATCTAATGATAGAAAAATTTCAAATTACAAGTGTTCCAGGGTCTAGGCAATGCTTTGCCCTCATTATCTTCAAGCCGATAGGCTCCATTGCCTAATACCGAAGTGATTCTGTAGGGTCCTTTCCAGTTTGGGCCAAGCTTGCCCTCTCTGGGATCCTTCTTGTTGCCGACGACTTTTCTCAGGACTAGGTCACCGACTTGAAAATCCCTTGGATTGACCTTCTTGTTGTAAGCTCTGGCAAGCTATTGCTGGTACGCTGCGAGCTGAATTGTAGCTTTCTCTCTTCGTTCTTCCAAAAGATCCAGATCTCAAGCTAAGAGTATATCATTAGTCCCATTCTCAACACCCTGGGTTCGAATCCCTGGGATGTCAACTTCCAGTGGAATGACTACTTCTGTGCCATAAGCCATGGCAAAGAGGGATTTCCCTGTTGATCTTCTCGGCGTAGTCCGATATGCCCAAAGCACGTTGGGCAATTCGTCTACCCATTTTCCTTTTACTGCCTGCAGCAGCTTCTTTAGTCCATCAAAAATTACTTTGTTGGATGCTTCTGCTTGCCCATTACTTTGGGAAAAACTTGGTGTTGAAAAGTAATTCTTGATCTTGAATTTCGCACAAAAGTTCTTGATGAGTTTGCTGTCAAACTGCGTTCCGTTGTCGGCAACTATAGCTCTTGGAATCCCAAATTTGGTGATGATGTTTCTCCATATAAAGTTCTTGACATCTACATATCGAATTTTGGCAAGAGGTTCTGCCTCTATCCACTTCGTGAAGTAATCTGTTGCTATGTAACAACCTCAGATCGATTACCGTTAAACCAATCAATTATCTATCGACATCGCTAAACCGAATCGATAATGACCGATAAGTGAACTCGATGAACTATCAATGCATCGAATGGAATCAAATCAAATTGAATAAGTTTATCGTTATATTGCATATTGTATCTGTTTGCTTGAATGATTATCTGTTTGAGTTATGTGTTTAAACTGCTAATTGAAGGCCTTATCGGCGGCCGATTTAGAAACCGTTTGAAGTTTTAGGATCAGTAGAATATTTCTGATTTAATGGTATATTTATCTGAAAATTGATTAGGAATGATTAAATTAGATTAAATAAAGCCAATTAAAGAGTTTGATTTAATTACAGAATTGCCACCCTTAGTGGCCCCTTGTTTATTCATCTTTGAGCCTATTACACTTGACTAAAACATTTCTTCAATTTCATTCCCTTAGCCCCAACCGACCAAACAAGTGAGAAGAGAGAGAGAGTGAGAAGAGAGATTTGAGCTCATATTGGTGAATTTGCTTGGAGTGCTTGGAATTAAAGTGTAACTTGGCTAAATTGAGCTTCCTAGACTTGTAATCAAGACTCTAGGTAAGGAATTCATTGTCTTCTTGTTGTCTTGAGCTTCATTTTGCATGATTCATGCTCAATTGTAGAATTAAACCATGTTTGAGTTCATATATGTTGATTCATGCTAGAATTCATGCATGCATGTATATATTGGTGAGTTTGAAGTTGAATTCTTGGAGATTTGTCACATGCATGTTCATGGTATTGTTATAGTCCATGTTTTCAACTTGCTTTTCAAAGAATTGAGCTCATTTGAGCATGATTTGAAGCTTAAAATTGTTTTGAATGCATGCATGTCATGTTTGAGCATTGTTCTTGAAAATGGTTTGAAATTGAGTTTAATTGAAACACCCTTGGGCCTTGATTTCTTAAATTGAGCTTTAAAACTTGTTATTCTATGTGTTTGAAAGAGTTTTCCAGAAAATGGGCCCAAGAGGATCGAATTTGGAGCATTGAAACTTGGTTTGAAACACAAAGGTTGAATCTGGATTTTCCGGATTTGGTCGTCCGCCGAAAGGGAAGTGCCGCCGAAAGGGAATTCATGCTCCCAAAGATTTCTTCGCATTGTTTTACACCGCCGAAAGAGATTTTCACGCCGAAAGGAAAATCGCAAGATCCAAAGATCTTGCATCAGGCATCACCGCCGAAAGGGAAGTTGACGCCGAAAGGGGACCTTTTAGTTTGTCCGCCGAAAGGGAAGTTGACGCCGAGCGGAGGCCCTGCTTTCAAAAATTTCAAATCGATCAGGCACATTTTTGCATCCTCATCCCATCCTAGGCATTCTTAGGCCTAGTTTAAGGCATCTTAATGAGGATTTAGACATAGAACCACACCGAGGAATTTAGGGATTTAATTATATCCTTCCGATCGTGAACTTAGTGTGTGTTCTATTTGTTAACCGCTTAGGTTGGCTCTCGGACGCCGCTTTAGTCGCTATTAGCCCAATCTCTCGTGAGTAACAGATTGTGTAAAGATATGTTCAAATGGTTATATTTTGAATATCGAATCGAACTGCTTATTGAATCGATATTGTTTATTGAATGAATGTATGTCCCAGATTTCGAATCAGACAGGCATCCTTAGCACCCATCGTTATTGATCGTTACAGAGCTCTCGCTTTCCTTTGTGGAACCATACCGCTTGATGGCCATCATTATTGTTGGGTTCATATGTCCGGCCCTTTTGGACCTACTGCTTATAGGCTAATGGATGTACCACATATGACCGATTGATTGAAATATCGATTGATCAAATATCGAAGATTGAAATATCAGATAATGAATTGATTTCATTATCAGAAGGGACATTCATTCATAACCTCTTTACACGTTATGTTATTCATCGGGCTTTAGCTCACCGCTTATATATATATGTAGGTTCTCAGAACTGCATCGAGCTAGGAGCGTGATTGGTCCCCGCTTTTGTCAAGCCACTTATGTGCCTCACCGCGAGGTTCCGAGTTGCCATGTTATGGCTTGGGGTGTTTTTGTGTCCCCTGTCGGTCTCCTCATCAGCTTTTGTACTTTTGTATAGACTGCCATCGCTTTATCAGATCGTTGTCTAGGATTTGATCCTCGCATCGACCGCTTGTAAATGATTGTATAGACTGTATATGGATTGTACTGTTTGAACCGTATGAATGCATAAAAATGTTTTTGACATACAGATTTTCACAGCTCAATGGACACTAGTTATTTATCAGATATTGGCTTCCGCCAGCCCCAGACTGCTTTGATCAGACATCGCTTCAGAGGCCTTTGGTAATCTCGGACATCGCCGCCATTTTGCTAAACCCATAGGGCCGGGTTTGGGTCGTGACAGAGTGGTATCAGAGCGATACTTAACCACAAGTTATACCGCACACACGTGTCCAAACGAGCTATAGGGTGTCCTAGAAAAGCAATTAGGGCATCTCATGAATTGGTAAAGTGTGTGCTTATGATCGATCGATTATATGTTAAAGTGTTAAACTGCTTAATTGTACAATCGCTTATAATGATAATCGTTATAATCGCTATAGCAAAATGGATAATGCAAATGAAATCAAGTCATCATCCTCTCGAGGCCGTAATGGCCAGATTTGAACAAATGATGGGACCGATAATTGAAAGACTAGATCAACAATCAACCAACAAATTTCACCTTCCTCCTCCTCCGTGCAACCGAACAAAATGTACGTAATGTGAATGCTAATGAGGTGGACATTATTGCAATCGACTCGAAATTCAAGAAATGAAACCGCCGCCTTTCAGGAGGCTTAGAACCGCTAAAGGTCAAGCTTGGGTTCTTGAGACCTAAAAGTTGTTTGAGGTTTTTCCGCGTTCAAGCAAACAAAGTATTGTTAGCAACCTTCACCCTTCAGAAGAAGCAAGAAGGTGGTGGATGTTGACCCGTGATGCAAATACTATTGTGACTTGGGCTCGCTTCAAGGAGTCCTTCTTGAAAAGTATTTTCCCAAAGGCATCGAGATGTAAAAGTGATCGAGTTTGAACAATTGAGACAGGCAAAACGCTCAAGGTTTAGTATGAGAAGAATTTTATCGAACTTGTTAGGTATGCACCACATATGGTGGATACCGATTATAAGAAGGCCAGAGGTTTGAAGGCGGCCTTAGTGTTGCTATCCAGACCTAATAAATGTTTTGAAAATGCCAACTTATGTGGGTGTTCTCGATCGCATTGATGGCCGAGACAAATATTGCAAATGGTGAAACAATCAAACACCAACAACCGAGTGGCAAGGCAAAAGGCAGTTTCAAATTTAAGAAAGGCAAGCATAACCCAAAGAAACAAGAAATGTAATACGGGTCGACTACTAGCCCCACTAAGGGAGTGGATTTACTCCACCTCGCCCATATGTGGCAACAAGCACAAAGGGGTTTGCTACCGATTCGAGCTTGTTTCGTGTGTGGCAAGGTGGGCCATGTAATTAAAGATCGCCTTCGCTTCCACCAAGCCAGTAGTAAAGTTGCACCGAGCGCAGCAGCATCAAATGTAGCACCAAAACCGAACCCCAAAGCTACCGGGGAAGAGCCTATGAGGCAGAGCCGAGTGTTTGCCCTAGTACCGGGAGACGTGCAAAACAATCGAGACCGCAGTCGTATCCTCTCTATCTCAGGCTCAAAATGCTTATGTATTGATTGATTCGGGTCTACACATTCTTATGTGTCGATGCTTTTGCCAGAAATTGAATAGACCCTTAGAACCCATGAACTATCTCGCTAGTCAGATTATCACCGTTGGGGATCCATGACATGTGCATATATGTATCCCGCCAGAGATTATTGTTAGATATGCATCTGTTTATTGATTTACTACCATTGAACATAGATCATTTTGATGTAATATTGGGGATGGATTGGCTACAGAAATACCATGCCACTATTGACTGTGTAACAAAACAAGTAGTTTTCCGCCCACCGGGTTTGCCTGAATTTGTGTTTAACGGAAGTGGAGTAGTATCTCCTCCATACCGATTTCTTCAGAAGGCCGCCAAATTGATTAGAAAGGTGTAAAGGATATCTGTGTTCTCAGATTGATCAGATTCGCTAATGATAATGTTAAACCGATGTGAATTGTATTCCTATAGTCGAGAATTCTGATGTATTTCCAGATGATTTGCCAGGATTTGATTGACAGGAAATTGAATTTATTAGGATGTGGTTCCTGCACACCGATATCTAAAGCTCCTTAAGTAATGGCTCCATCGAATCAAGGAATTGAAAGTACAATTGCAGAACTGTTAGACAAGAAGTTTATCGCATCTAGTATTTCACCGGGTGCACCTGCTTTTGTTTGTGAAGAAGAAAGATGGTTCATCACCGAGATCGGTATTGATTAATCGCGAATCGAACAAGGTAATCAGAAGAATAAATATCCATTACCACAGATTGATGATTTATTTGACCGGCCATAGGTGCACAAGTGTTTTCCAAGATTGATCTTAGATCGGGTATCACCAATCAAAGTCAAACCGAAGACATTGATAAACGCTTAGAACGAGGTATGGCCATTATGAATTTTTAGTTATGCCGCTCGAGTTACGTAATGCCCCCGCCGCATTTATGGACCTCATGAATGTAATTTTTAAACCATACCTTGATGATTTTATTGTGGTATTCATTGATGACATATTGATTTATTCTAAGATCGTAGAAGAACATGAACATCATCTCGAGACTTGCCTCGCAAACCTTAAGAGAATGTAAATCAGATGCTAAATTGTCTAAATGTGAATTTTGGCTTGATCATGTGATGTTTTTGGGGCATGTTGTTAGCAAAGATGGAATTTCTGCTGATCCGTAAAATTGAAGTCAGAGTGAATCGCCTAGACCAACCAATGTAATCAAGTCCAAGCTTTTTGGGATTGGCCGGATATTACAGTAAGATTTGTCAAAGACTTCTCCAAAATTGCCCTACCATCGACTCGCTTGGACACGTAAAGGGATATCATTTGATCGATCGACCAAAGGGAATCAAGATTTCAAGAGTTGAAAACTAGACTTGTAATCGCACCGATTTTGACTCTACCTTCGTGTACGGATGGTTATATCAGATTTAGTGATGCTTCTCATAAGGGTTTGGGATGTGTTTTAATGCGTAATGGGAGAGTTATTGCTTATGCTTCCGCACGCTTGAGACCACATGAAAAGAACTACCCGACCCATGACTTAGAACTTGCCGCAGAGTTTTTGCAATCAAAATTTGGCGCCACTATTTGTATGGAGCAACATGTGAAGTGTATATCGACCACAAGAGCTCAAGTACTTTTTTCACCCGTAAAGAACTGAATATGAGACAATGGAGATGGCTTGAATCGATAAAAGATTATGACCTATGATTTTGTACCATCCGAAAAGCCAACACCGCTGCCGATGCTTTGAGCCGAAAAATCGATTGCCAACTTAGCCTGCTTGTCGATCGATGTAAAGAGTTGCTTCTTGATCCGAAAAGTCCGAAATTGAAATTGTTTTGAGAGAACAAGGTGGAACAATAGTCGCCATTATCGCCAACCAAATTTTGATTGAGGAAATTAAAGAAAACAACAACTAGATGATTTCTTGAAAAAGGTTATTGAAGAAAGAGATTCAAAACCGAGACCGGGTTCAAATTTGACAACAATGTATTGAAATTTCAAGACAGATCAGGTAAAAAATGACACCAATTGAAAAGAAGAGTTCTGCAAGAAGGCCATAGTCAAGTTTTCGATTCACCCAGGAATACGAAAATGTACCAAGATCTCAAATGAATTTCGTGGCTGTGAATGAAGAAAGAAATTGCCGTCAATTTGTGTCCAAATGTCTTCATTGCCAGAAGTCAAAGCGAACATCAACGACCCGCAGATTATCGCAACCCTTACCCATACCAGAGTGGAAATGGGAGCATATCACGATGGATTTTATCGCTGGATTACCTCGCCCAGAAAGGTATGGACTCTATTTGGGTTATTGTTGATAGATTGACTAAATCAAGACACTTCCTACCGCCAAGACAATTTATAATGCGCATAAATTGGTCAAGTTATCTATATTGATGAAATTGTGAGATTGCATGGAGTGCTCAGATCTATTGTTTCCGACAGGATTCAAGTTTACATCGAGGTTCGCAGAGCCTACAGATCGCATTGGGTACGAATTGAGGCTAAGTAGTGCCTATCATCCTCGACAGATGGACAATGAAAGGACCATCCGCACTCTAGAGGACCCATCGAGAATGTGTGTACTCGACTTTCGTGAAATTGGGAAAGTCATTTGTCGTTGGTCAATTCGCTTACAACAACAAATGCCTACCATTCGAAAGTATTGGAATGGCGCTTTCGAGGCATTGTATGCAGAAAGTGTAGATCTCCAATCACGGGCGAAGTTGGAGATGGGCCTTGCTTGGGCCCGAGATTGTGTATGAAACAACTGAAAAGATAAAACTGATACAAAGAGATCTAAAACCGCATGCAGCGCATGTAAGAGTTATGCAGATGTTAGAAGACGACAGAGAGTATGAAGTGGGTGATCACGCTTTTGTGAAAGTGACACCAATGAAAGGCCGACTCGCTTTTGGAGTCAAAGGCAAGTTAGCGCCGAGGTATGCTCGGATCAGACGATTATTGAGAAAATCAATCCGTGGCGATCAAGTTGCGCTTCCTCCCGAAATGGAGCACATGCATAACGTCTTCCACATTTCGATGTTGAGAGACTACCTCCGAGATGCGTTTCATGTGATTGAGCCTACTAAGATAGTGCTTAGTGATGACTACACTTACGAGGAACGGCCTATACAGATTGTGAACCGACGGATCAAGAAACTGAGAAACAAAGAGATCCCGTTAGTGAAAGTTGATTGGCAGAACCATGGTGGTGTGTATGCCACTTGGGAAAGGGAAGATGACATGGCTAGGCGATATCCGGATTTGTTCCCGCTGAACCCTGTTTTCTTCCAGACTGAAGGTAACTCGAGTTTAGAGGACTAAACTCCTTATAAGGAGGGAGATCAGAATAACCTCGCATCGATTACCGTTAAACCATCAATTATCTACCGACATCGCTAAACCGAATCGATAATGACCGATAAGTGAATCGATGAACTATCAATGCATCGAATGGAATCAAACCGAAATTGAATAAGTTTATCGTTATATTGCATATTGTATCTGTTTGCTTGAATGATTATCTGTTTGAGTTATGTGTTTAAACTGCTAATTGAAGGCCTTATCGGCGGCCGATTTAGAAACAGTTTGAAGTTTTAGGATCAATAGAATATTTTTGATTTAATGGTATATTTATCTAAAAATTGATTAGGAATGATTAAATTAGATTAAATAAAGCCAATTAAAGAGTTTGATTTAATTACAGAATTGCCACCCTTAGTGGCCCCTTGTTTATTCATCTTTGAGCCTATTACACTTGACTAAAACATTTCTTCAGCTCATTCCCTTAGCCCCAACCGACCAAACAAGTGAGAAGAGAGAGAGAGTGAGAAGTAAGAGAGATTTGAGCTCATATTGGTGAATTAGCTTGGAGTGCTTGGAATTAAAGTGTAACTTGGCTAAATTGAGCTTGCTAGACTTGTAATCAAGACTCTAGGTAAGGAATTCATTGTCTTCTTGTTGTCTTGGAGCTTCATTTTGCATGATTCATGCTCAATTGTAGAATTAAACCATGTTTGAGTTCATATATGTTGATTCATGCTAGAATTCATGCATGCATGTATATATTGGTGAGTTTGAAGTTGAATTCTTGGAGATTTGTCACATGCATGTTCATGGTATTGTTATAGTCCATGTTTTCAACTTGCTTTTCAAAGAATTGAGCTCATTTGAGCATGATTTGAAGCTTAAAATTGTTTTGAATGCATGCATGTCATGTTTGAGCATTGTTCTTGAAAATGGTTTGAAATTGAGTTTAATTGAAACACCCTTGGGCCTTGATTTCTTAAATTGAGCTTTAAAACTTGTTATTCTATGTGTTTGAAAGAGTTTTCCAGAAAATGGGCCCAAGAGGATCGAATTTGGAACATTGAAACTTGGTTTGAAACTCAGAGGTCGAATCTGGATTTTCCAGAATTTGGTCCCGCCGAAAGGGGGAAGTGCCGCCGAAAGGGAATTCATGCTCCCAAAGATTTCTTCGCATTGTTTTACACCGCCGAAAGGAGATTTTCACGCCGAGCGGAAAATCGCAGATCCAAAGATCTTGCATCAGATCACCGCCGAAAGCGGGAAGTTGACGCCGAAAGGGGGACCTTTGTTATTTGTCCGCCGAAAGGGAAGTTGACGCCGAGCGAGGCCCTGCTTTTCAAAAATTTCAAATCGATTGCGCATTTTTGCATCCTCATCCCATCCTAGGCATTCTTAGGCCTAGTTTAAGGCATCTTAATGAGGATTTAGACATAGAACCACACCGAGGAATTTAGGGATTTAATTATATCCTTCCGACTGTGAACTTAGTGTGTGTTCTATTTGTTAACTGTTAGGGTTGGCTCTCGGGACGCCATTTAGTCGCTATTAGCCCAATCTTCGTGAGTAACAGATTGTGTAAAGATATGTTCAAATGGTTATATTTTGAATATCGAATCAACTGCTTATTGAACCGATATTGTTTATTGAATGAATGTATGTCCTGTATTTCGAATCAGACAGGCATCCTTAGCACCCATCGTTATTGATCGTTACAGAGCTCGCGGTTTCCTTGTGGAACCATACTGCTTTGATGGCCATCATTATTGTTGGGTTCATATGTCTTGGCCCTTTTGGACCCACTCGCTTATAGGCTAATGGATGTACCACATATGACCGATTGATTGAAATATCGATTGATCAAATATCGAAGATTGAAATATCAGATAATGAATTGATTTCATTATCAGAAGGGACATTCATTCATAACCTCTTTACACGTTATGTTATTCATCGGGCTTTAGCTCACCGCTTATATATATATGTAGGTTCTCAAAGAACTGCATCGAGCTAGAGCGTGATTGGTCCCCGCTTTGTCAAGCCACTTATGTGCCTCACCGCGAGGTTCCGAGTTGCCATGTTATGGCTTGGGGTGTTTTTGTGTCCCCTATCGGTCTCCTTACTGTTTTGTACTTTTGTATAGACCGCATCGCTTTATCGTTGTCTAGGATTTGATCCCGCAATCGATCGCTTGTAAATGATTGTATAGATCAGATATGGATTGTACGTTTGAACCGTATGAATGCATAAAATGTTTTTGACATACGATTTTCACATTTCAATGGACACTAGTTATTTATCGATTTGGCTTCCGCCAGCCTCAGACTGCTTTGATCAGACATCGCTCAGAGGCCTTTGGTAATCTCGGACATCGCCGCCATTTGCTAAACCCATAGGGCCGGGTTTGGGTCGTGACATGCTACCAGCAAGTATTTTCTCTGCCCAGTTGCCTGGGGAAGTTGCCTAACAATATCCATGCCCCATTGGGCAAATGGCCAAGGGCTGGATACTAGATTCAGGTCAGCAGCTGGCTGGTGTATCAAAGGTGCAAACCTTTGGCATTGTTCGCACTTCTTTCCGTATGCTTCTGCATCTTTTTGCATGTAGGGCCACCAATACCCCTGGGTAATGGCCCTGTGAGCTAGTGATCTGCCCCTAGCGTGGCTTCCACAAACTCCTTCATAAATTTCATATAAAAAATCCTCAACCTGCAAAGAGTGTACGCACCTTAAAAGGGGTCCAGTGAAGGACCTTCTGTAGAGATGTCCGTCCGCTGTCAGACTAAATCTTGTCGATTTCTGACTTTGTGTGCCTCCTTGCGGTCTTCTGGCAGCTTTCTTTCTTTTAGGAATGTAACAATTGTATCCATCGAGCTTGGTCCCATGTCCACACACATTGCTTCTTGCTCTGTGTTCAGTGGTTCTATGCTCGGGCCCGACAAATAATCAATCATTATTGTTCTTGTTTTTCCAATTTGTATTGAACTTGCCAGGTTAGCCAATGCGTCAGCATGGCTGTTATCATCTCGGCTGACTTGAAGTAGTCGGCAGTTCTGAAATAAGGCTGCCAATCTGATGACTTCTTTTGCATATGCCGACATCCTCTCGTCTCTGGCTGCGAATTCTCCTGTTGACTGGTTAACAATAAGTTGTGAATCACAAAAGATGATTACCTCATTAACTTCTGCTGCTGCTGCCAGCTTCAGTCCTGCAATTAGTGTTTCGTATTCTGCTTCGTTGTTTGAGGCCTTGAACCCCAAATGGATGGATTGTTCTACTATTTCTCCATTTGGAGATATTAGTAGTACTCCTGCCCCCGCTCCTTGCCGGTTTGAACTTCCATCGACAAACAATATGAAGAAGTCGCTGATATGGATGCTGCAGGGTCTGAGTTTTTCCTTCCTTTGTTATTTTGCCTTTGGATGGGCTTCTCCTTGCTTGCTTGGACAACGTTTATCTTGGCTCAACGGAGCCTGATGTTCGATGGATTCTGGGGTGAACTCGGCCATGAAGTCGGCCAAAACTTGGCCCTTAATTGCTGTTTTTGGCCTGAACTCCAGGTCATACTGGCCTAAGGCCACTGCCCATCTTGCTATTCTTCCAGTTAAGTCTCCTTGCTGCAACAAGGGTTTCAGAGGGTGCTCTGTTAGCACTACAATCTTGTGTGCCTGAAAGTAGTGGTTCAATTTCTTTGAAGCCATCACTAAGGCCAGCATTAATTTCTCTAGTGATAGATACCTTGTTTCTGCATTGGCCAAGGTTTTGCTTACGTAGTAAACAACCTTTTGCTCCCCTTTTTCTTCTTGAATTAACACCGCACTTACTGCGTGTTCTGAAACTGCTAAATACAAAAACACCTCTTCCCCAGGTTCAGGTGTTGAGAGGACTGGAGCCGTAGTCAAATACTTTTTTAGGCTGGCCAACGCGGCCTTACATTTCTCTGTCCAAAGGAAATCTGTGGCTTTCTTTACCAGGTTGAAGAAAGGTTTGCATTTGTCTGAGCTTCGGCTTATGAACCTGTTTAGGGCTGCGGCCCTTCCGGTAAGCATCTGTACCTGTTTTGCCGATGTCAGGCTCTGTAAATCTAGGATGGCCTTGATCTGATCTGGGCTGGCCTTAATGCCCTTTCTTATCACCAGGTATCCGAAGAACTTACCAGATCCAACTCCAAACGCGCACTTTGATGCGTTGAGTCGGAGCCGATATGTTTTGAGGATTTCAAAGACCTCTTTTAGGTCGGAAAGATGACCCCTAGGCTCCTTGGTCTTTACGACCATGTCATCGATATAGACTTCTACTGTTTGGCCAATTAAGTGTCTGAACATCCTGGTTACCAACCTTTGGTAAGTTGCCCTTTTTTTATTTCAAAGGGCATTACTCAGAATAAAGATAGGCCTTTTGGGGTGATAAACGCTATTTTTTCTTTATCTGGGGGGTACATGGCTATCTGGTAGTACCCCCTATAAGCATCTGGGAAGCTCATCTTTCCATGTCCAGATATGGCGTCCACCAACTGGTCAATCTTGGGTAGAGGAAAGCTGTCTTTGGGACAGGCTTTGTTTAGGCTTGTAAAATCTACACAGACCCTCCATTTACCATTCTTTTTCTTTACTACCACAGTGTTTGATAACCATGTCAGATGATTGACTTCTCTGATGGCCCTAGCCTCCAGAAGTCTGTCTACTTCCTCCTCCACTGCCTCGACGTGCATCAACGTCGGTCTTCTGGCTCGCTGTATTGCAAGCTTGGCTGACCTGTCGACGTTCAGTTTGTGGTATGTGACCTCGGGGTCAATGCCAGGCATCTCATAAGGTGTCCAAGTGAACACCTCAATGTTTGTTCTTAAAAAAGCTTCCAACTCTCTTTCGTTTTCTTCGGCTAAGCCCGAGCCGAGAAGAAAGAAGCGTTCTTCATCGCCCTCCTGGGCGAGGATTTTTTTCAGTGCTTCTTCACTTTTCTCGGCCGGCTCCTTGCCGACATCATCTAGGACCTCCATGTCCTTGTCTTCGATTTCTGCCTTCTCTGGCTCTCGGATGTTGCAGGTTGATTTCATTGCTGCCATGGAGCAAGTTTTTGCCTGCAGTTGATCCCCTCTGATTTCTTCAATCCCAAGCTCTATTGGGAACCGTAATAGTTGATACAATGTTGAGAGAACTGCCCCCATTGCATGCAACTATGGCCTTCCCAAGATGATGTTGTATGGCAAGGACGTGTTAATCACAATGAATTCTATCTTGATTTTCTTTGTGCCGGCTTGTACTTCCAAGCTTGTTGCGCCTAGTGGCCACGTCGGCATTCTATTGAAGCCGACCATTGGGCCATTGGATCCCTCAATGTCATCGGGGTGAAGGCCTAGCTCCTTGTAACATCTAACGTACATGATGTCGCAAGAGCTGCCTTGATCAATCAAGATGTGTTTCACTTGGCACTCCCTGACCTAGAGAGATACTACTAAGGCATCATTGTGCGGATGCTGGACCATCTCTAGGTCGGCCTCAGAAAAAGCTATCATCGGTCCTTGGCATTCTTCAAACCGAGGTCTTTTCTGTCCGACCTGGTTCACGTGCTGTAGGTGTCTTACCTTTTGGGTTTCCCTCCATATGTCATTTTCGTTCACCTGTGAGTGAATTACATTAACCACCCGTGGACCCCCTGCCTATGGTTGCTGTGCTGGGGGAGGCGGGGCTGCTGGTGCTTGAGGCAATCTTGCCTGTTCCTCTCTTGTTCTGGCCTCATCGACAAGGTCTTTCAGATGGCCTTGTCTCACTAAGTCCTCTAAGTGTGCTCTTAGGGCTTTGCAACCCTGAGTTGGGTGCCCCTCTTCATTGTGGTAGGCACAACGCCTACTAACGTTCCTTCCCATGTATTCTCCTGGGGCCTTTGCCGGTGTCATGAAATGGGGCTGATTTCGAATTTGATCTAGGACTTTGTGGATGGGAATTTGGAATACAGTCATCACTGCTTGCTTACCCCTCAATTCTGTCTCCGATTTGTTGAATCCGTTGTTACCTCGGCCTCGCTTCGGCGAGCCATTCCTTTTTTCCTGCTTTACCTCCTTATTCCCTGATGTATCCTTCTCGGCTCTAGCATACTTTTCGATTCTTGCTATGAGCTCTTCCATGCTTTTTGGCAATGTCTTTGCCAAAGATTTCCGAAGTGGACAATCATCTTTCAGGCCGTTTTTGAAAGAAACGACCGCTACTTCCTGGTTGCATTCGGGTATTCGGTTGAACACCTCATAGTACCTTTTTGCATAGGCCCTAAGGCCTTCATCCTTGCTGATCTTTAGAGCCATCAATGCATCCACCCTCAATGGCTGTAATTTGTTTGTCACGAACCTGGCTACAAACATCTCGGCCAGGCCTTCCCAAGTCTTCACGCTTTCCTTTGGGAGCTTGTGGAACCAATCTGATGCAATCTCCCCGAAGGATGAGGGGAACACTTTGCAGAGCAACGGCTCGTTCTCGCTATATAATGGCATTGAGTTCAAGTATAATCCAACATAGAAGTTAGGGTCTGACTTACCATCGTATATTTGAAACCTCGGCATACTAAATCTTTTTGGCGCCTCAAACTTGTCTAATTCTACCGAGAATGGCGTCTTCGGCTTGTCGGGTGAGGTTACTTTAGCATCTCTGTTATGTTGTCTCCTTTTGAGGTAGTTTCTCAAGTCCTTTCTGCTCCGTCTAGGAGCTCGGCTATCTGCTGACTTCAGTTTCTTCGGCATACTGCTGTCGACCTCGTGGTGGGCCCTTTTCGATCTCTCCCCATGAGTTGTGTCAAAGCATAACGTCTGCCCTTGAACATGTCGATGTTTCTTGGGTTCTGCGTCCTTTGTGTGATATGTCTTTTGGGACTCTTCTCTCTTCGGCTCCTCTCGTCCGACTTCCCTGGAAGGTCAGTGAGAGTGCCTTCCGCTTCTAGTGTGTTGAGGGGCTTCAGGAATTGTTTTCTGCCATTGCTTCTGGGCATTGGTTGCTGGCATTGGTGTGTCCTACAACGGGTATGGCGGCTGCATGACGTTGTTTTGCATCATGAAGTTGACGACCGATTGTAGGTCTGCCAGCTTGTCTGCCATCTCTTTTACCTCTTCATCCCTCCGTAGGGATCTATCCCTCCATACTTGGAGGTTGTCTTCGTTGTAGTATCTGCTCTAATCCGTCTTCTTTGAAGTGTCGCCCTCCTGGCCGACGTCTTTCACTCCGTGGTGAGTTTCTGTGTTGCGGTTGTCTCCTTCGATATCGAGGTCAATAGGTCTTTCGCTCCCAGCGGGAGTACCGTCCCCAATCTTTTCTTTCTGTGCGTTACTGGCCATCTATTCGTCTTTCCTTCCCACAGACGGCGCCAAATTGTGTGAGTGATTTTCCGATCACACTGCCCGTATAGTAATTTAGCCGTAGAACACTGATAGAATAGATGGCACCTTGCTATCCTGCACAGAAAGAGAAGGCTCCGGCGGTGGTTCTTTCACCCGGGGGCACTCCGACGATCAAGTCAGTATATCTCTCAAAGATAATCAATTATTTAACTCACTAGACAGAATATTAAAAGCATACCTTAGACCCATGGGGGTGCCTTTCTTTTACAGTTTACTTAATCCTAGTCCCACTAGAAGCCTGACTTCTATGGACTCCAATTTAGTGCTTACTTTGGATTTCTCAAGAGATAAGAATAAATTTCCTAAGAATATTACCCTTATCCATCCTGAAGTCTTTCATTCTAGGACTCTTGTCCCTTATCCACTTATCTCGGATTCCGGTATCTTCGGAGATAACCTCGGCAACTCCGAGATAACCTTGACATAACTACCACGACACGTGACACCTCGGCTTACACGTCGGCGTCGCCTTGCCACGTGTTGGTACTCAGAAAATATATCTCCATACTACGAATGTAAATTCTGTGTAATAACTCACCAAATGGCCAACTCTTATATGAGTCAGCACTTTGCTTTTGTATTTCCTCTACAAACTAATCAAAACCTCCGAATTTTGGCCCCACAAGGTCTCAATCTCTAAACCTAATAATTGTTCTTCTTTTTATTACATCTCTTTCTTTCTCAATTTTTCATATTTCGTCGATCTATTTGGGCATCTTCAACATACTCAATCGCCTTCTTTGAAAAATTAAAATGTTTAAAAAAAAATCATTTAACAAAATGATTGTAAAAGGAGAGAGAAAAAAAAAACAAAATTTATACAAAAATAAATAAATAAATAAACAAACAAAAGTTTCAATCATTGATAATATAAAAATTGAAAATACTTAGATCACTTGTCATAAAAAAAGAAACAAAAGATAGTTTTCTTTGTACTTTCTTTACTATAATTGAATCAAATAATTTTGTATTTTCTTTAAAAGAGAAAATCATTGTAGAAAGAGAGAAAAAAAGGAAAAAAAGTAAAAAGAAAAATGACAAAAGTAAGTTATTAAGAAATTATTATAAAGTAGATATTTGGAGAATGTGGTTGAGGGAGAAGTTATTATAAAGTATTTTTTTTAATATATTTATTATCTAAATATCACATGGCAAAAGTTTCTAGAAATCAAAAAAAGGGTGCCACCTAATATAATAGAATAGAGACTAGCAGTTGACCCATGCAATACACGTGTTATTTTTTTTTTTTTTCAAAAAATATTTGATGGTACAATATGTGTTATAAAATAATAATTTTAATTTTAATTATTTATTTTGATAATACTGGGGTTATTGTTCTATAAAATTATTATTTAAATACTTATATATATATATATATATTAATTTTAGTTAAATTATTTGTATAGTTTGATAATTTTAGTTCTATCATATAATAAAAATGTAATTATCATATAATAATTTTGTATGATATATATTAAATTATAAAATAGTAGAATAAATACTCATTTTAATATTAAAAATAATAGTTAAATTAGAAAAATAATTAATAACATAAAATTAAAAGTAATTCTAACTATTTAAATTTCTTTTATATTCATTTGGAAAATAAAAATATGTAAAAATAAAAATTATATAAAATTTATTAAAAAAATTAACTATAGATATGTTGTTATTGGATTATCATATAATGATTTTATATTATATATATATATATATAAAATTATAAGATTATAAAATAAACGCTATTAATTAAATTATAATATCGACTATATAAAAAAAAATCAATAATGACTAATTAAGAAAGAATCACATAACAACATTTAAATCCAAAAGGAAAAAATAATGAAAACATCCAAACAATAAATACATCTCAGTATGTGAAATAATTAATCATTTGTAATATGATTTCAAAACATAAGGGAACTTATTGTTCAACAATTGAAAAAATAACTCCAGTAGTGAATCAAACTTTAAAAGTTCCTCGAAAGTATCATTGTTGTGTAAGTTTTTCTTCCTGTGAGTTGTGATTATATAAAATAATATAGGAAATGAAGTATAATTTCATATATAGGATCATTATAAAAATTTAAATGACGAATTCATAATATAAAATAATATAGAATTGGTATTGAGTATAGAATAATACACGAGAAAATAAGAAGAAAAAAAAAAAGAAAGGAGCAATTTAGCATTAAAAAAATCCTAATACCCTTAAAAGAACTAAGAAGAAAAAGGTAAAATGTAAAATTGGTATTGGATCTGTGAATTATTTCAATTTTCAATACAAAATATATGGAAAGGAAATATTTGTGAAATAGATCCATATAAAATAGGTGTAGTTAATATAATTTAAATTAGGTTTAAATTTGTATAAAACTCTGTATATAATTAAAAAAAAAACATATGCTAACGTGACTCTCTTAAAAAAAAATAAGCCCTATAATATGGTACGTAAGCTTGAGAAAAATACTACATTTAATAATATATATATATATATATGATTTGTAAATGATGGTGAGAACCGTAATATAAAGTGGTAATGTCATTCCTTTTTCCAGACTTATCTTTATTCTTTGTAGTACTTGAATTGTGGATTGGTTGATTTCCAACATGATCTTTATTAGTTGGTGATGTCCTTCTTGTTGCTGTACTGTGCTGTTATTTTTATTGTTTTTGTACTTGTCAAATGTTAAACTTATGTTTATTTGTTAGATGATGAATTTATATTGATTTTCTACATGCTAAATATTTTTAGAACAATGTTATATGATTTTTATTGTGTGAAACTATGGTTCTAAATCGAACTGATCCGTATTTAAATGGTTTGGTTTGGATCCATAGTTTAAATGGTTCGGATTGATTCTAATTTTGATCCTAATTTCATCCCAAATCAGTTTGATCCGGCCATGTTCACTCTTAATCCACATCATCAGAAGCTACTTTACATTTATCATATGTTTAGTATTTTTAATCCAACTAATAAAATAAAGAGTTGTAATTATATAATTTCATTATACTTGTTTTCAAAAAAAAATTAATAGTTTATTTTCAAATGAAACTAAACGTGATAAAATTATATGACTGGCTATTAGATCATTCTGATTTTTAAGAATCATCTACACAAAAAAGTCTGAAATTAAACAAAAATTATCATCAAAGGGAACCATATGGTGAGCCTAATGATATCATCTAGTCTTCTCTCCCAGTTAGAGAGAAGTTAGAACAATAAATAAATAACCAATCAAATACAATATTTGTTGAGAATATATAGGTAATTAAATTATCAATTTCCCTAAGAACTAAAGTTTTTACATGAATTAGTTAGTGACCAATAATTTATAATAGTATCAGTGCAAATTATAAAGAGAAAAGTTAGGGATCATGAGATTTTTTTTATAAAAATGATTATGAAAGATTTATGATTCTTAAATTACCTTGATTAGTGTGTGGTGCTTTATTCCAAGTATAATCTAAGGGTCACAAAACTTTTATGATTATTTTCATGAAAGATTTTTCATGATACTTAGTATTGCTGAATTATAAATCATATATTCAAAACTTACCTGCCTACACTACAATTATAATCTTCCCACGTGTTTACTCTTGTCTTTAATAGTGATCCAACAATTTTTAAATACGTAAGGCTTTTCTAAAATTAATGATTTTTTTTTATTTTATTTAAAAGTTAAAGTCAATGATTTGAAGGAGTTAATAGAAAACAAAACAAAATAAATTTAAAAGCTAATCTTAGAGGAACACCCATGCATCATGCTACAAACATGGCAAATAAACGTAGTGGGAGACATATGGGTGGTCTGCGACTAGGTGGACATTTCGGCATACAACTCATGGGTCTCCAATCCTAACCCTCGTGATGGTTGTGCCCTCATCCTAACACTACAAAAGTAAACCTCTTAATCCATACCTCGCATTTAATTTAATTTTTTTTTTAAATATTTTCAATTAGAAAATTGTTAATGAATTAATAAATTAGATTAGTAAAACCGGTCCGTAAAAATTTATTTGAGCTATTCTCAAGTTCTATTAAAACAATTTATCTTGATGCGCATGGCTCAAAAGAACTGACTTTGCATAAATTAAATTATATTTGTACATCTGTGATGTTTCCATTTAGATCATGTTATGTCATTGGATTGGATTGGACACAACATGTTTATCGTAATCTTCATCAGTTGGATGAAAAGTGCTCCGGTCTGTGGAAAAAATCTCTCCGTCTCTCTAAGATAACAATTTAAGACAAAGTGAATCAACTAGATCTAATTTTTAATTGGCCATCATAATTTTTGAAACTTCCTAAAATAATAATAATAATAATCAACATCAAAATATTCTGTAGAATAGTTCACTAGCATTATATTTAATATTTTCATTTTTACTCTTTAATTATATAAAAGATAACATATGGGTATATACATTCATAAATCTTAAATTTTAAATTTATAGCATATGACATGAGTATATGAATTGAAATAAAAGAAAAATCAAATAATTCAATATCCTAATAGCTACATCTTTTCAAGTCAATACTTGGGTAAAACAAAAATGAGTTCAACTCAATACAGTTAAAACCTAAGGTTTGTACAAAAATAATTACATCAAAAGAAAACAAAAGAAACTCTTGGTTCTAAGTCCTCCAAAGTTATATGTTCTTGGTGGAGGCATATCATCAGTATTCACATAGGGTGAGCTAAAATCCAGTAGAGATACTTTAACACAATGGATAAATTTTAACTAAGTCATAAGATAAATGCATATATACATGCCATTTGTCAAACGTTTTACATTTTTATCTCAAAACAATGTAATACTAGGATTATATGTCAATTCATGAAAAATATCATTTTTTATCAGAAAATAGGGCAATGGATATAAAATACTAGGAATCTTTAGGTACGTGTCTACTAGTACACTATACAAGCAGTACTAACTGGAAGGATCAGTACCTAACTGCGTAGGTTTCTGTACTTTCACTAAGAACACACAGACCAATATAATAATCACAACCACACTCTCTAACCAGATTCACCAATGTATTCATCTATTTTTCTCAAAACAATACATTTTCAATGATTAAATATGAAATAACGCTCAATGCAAGATATATGAGTAATTAGTTTCAATTTACTTAATCTTCATACAATTTTTACAACAATCAAAACTATTCTCTTTCGATAGCTCAAAACAGATATTTCTATTCAACAGATAATTTCCAACAACAGATATAATCTCATCACTTTAAAAATGGAAGTGATATTACATATCTAACTCTACCCTCATCATCAACAGATACATTCATTTCATCTTTTCAAAATCTAACATCTTTTTCCTTTTTCTTTTTTTTTTCATAAACCAAATAGCAATGATTTTTGAACAAAATCTCCTTTACTTTCAAAATCATATGTAAGTAAAGAAATTCCAACATTTCAACATATCTCAACCATAAACACATCCCCACAACTTTTCTCAAGCATCCATTTGAAAACTCTTCTTTTACATTTCAAAATCAAACCCTAGGTTTTAACCCAAAATCTCTAAATCACTAAATCGTTTCAATGAGCACGTAAATAGGCTAAAAATCATATCAAAGGTTAAAGAAATCCCTACCTCAATATTAGAAGAGGAAAAGAGAAAGGGTAAAACTTTTACAGAACTGAAAACAAGATCCTTTCCGATTAGAATGAAACTTTTTACGAGCTCTACCTTTTTTTTCTCTAAGGAGCTATGGTGGAGAAATCAAGGAATGAAGGTTTTTTTTTAAGATTTGAAGGCAAGAACTAGAGAGAGAGAGAGTGAAGAAATTAGGGTTTGGAATGATTTAGAGAGAGAGAGGAAGTGAAAACGTGATAAAATTTCCCTTTTCCTAATATGATATACGTACAGACTACTTGAGTGAACAAAACACCACTTGAGCGTCAGACACAATAAGTGAAACTGCTCGAGCAACTAAGAACACCGTTCAAGCGCACAATGACACCCTTCCAGAAGTTTTGCAGACCGTAAAAGACTTCTTGAGCACAAGAAATAATGTTTGAGCAAAGATTACCCTATTCCCAGAAGTTTTGCAGACTTGCAAAAATATTGAGAGATCTCAAAGACAACTCGAGTGACCAAAACACCGCTCGAGCGAACAAGTAGAAAACTAGACAACAACTCTTTTGAAAACCAAACTCCCAACCTGTTTCAAACACGACAATAACTCTCAAACAACCAAACTCCCAATAAAAGTAAGTGGTTATAAACAACAATTAAATATAAGAAGTTCCAAATCTAAGAACATGAAAAGGGTCGGGTCTAAACCAGAACCATTAAAACTTTTCTAAGAGTTCGATACTTGGGAGAGGTAATGCGTTCAACTGTCCTTAGGGGAGTTGAATTAAGGAGGTAAACACTTTGTGCTTGCAAAGGGTGAGAAGACTAATTCTCATAGGTGCTAATCTAATAACTAATTAATCACTGACTTTCGTCAATAAAAATAATAAATAAATAAATAATTAAGACAAAGTTATTGTATGTGATTTGTTGATTGCTCCTAATCGAAAATAAATTGGTTCAAGAAAGAATTGTTGGAAATTGAAATAAAAAGAAAATTCACAAACCTAAAATTGAAACATCTCATTCTTTAAATAAAAAGAAAACACTAAATTATATACATCTACTCTTAAAGCAACATAATATATGATTTTTATTGATCTAGTGTTGAAGGATATGTGTAAAAATGGCCTGCGGCCTGTGGCAATCTGAAGCCCGCCCGCAACCTAGGGTGGACTCGACCTGGTTAGGCCCGAGTTCGAGCCTAGTTCGTGACCTTGGGTCGGGGACATCATTTTGAAGCACGACCTGCTTGGCCCAACCCATGACCCGTCCCATCGGCTCGCTCAAGGCCCAACTCGAAGCCTAACCCACCCAACCCACTTGAGACCCAGTGTTATTTTTGGTGAAAAAAATAAATAAAATGTCCAGGCCTGGCCTTTCGACGCATCTAAGGCCCGATTATCCCTTGAGCCTGGGCTTAATTTTTTGACTCGTGGGTCGGCCCGAATTTTGGCTAGAGCATGCGCAACCCGATATGGGCTGGCCCAAGCTCGGGCCTGGGTGGCCAAGCTGGGCCAAATTTACAAATACAACACACATATTAATTACAAGAGAAACAATTACCCAAATATGGAAAATTCTAATATGCGCAACTTTAAAAAGGGTGTACCATATGCACCCCTAATTATACCATTTTCTTCTTTAGTTATGACTAATTTTTTTCTTTAATTATGATATTAGTTTAATTATAACTCATAAGTTCTTTAGTTATGTCTCATGTTGTGTTTAATTATGATAATTTTTTTTATTTTAGTTATGATTAAAAAAATTAAAATTATATCATTTTTTTAAGTTATAATGTACATATGGTGCACAAAGAGTGCACCATAGTGTTTCCCCTTCCCCCCCCCCCAAAAAAAAATATATATATATATATATACCAATAATAACTCCCGAATTGTGAGAAATTATCATTCTGTTGTTAGCTTAATATTTATTATTGAATAAATTTTCTAACTGAAATTTTTGAGGTAATTAGTGTGCTAGTATGGTATCCGAATTCTCAACCGAAGTTGTCCAACTTGACGGTGAATTTATTTTTATTTTTTTGCATAATTCATTTCAATCAAACTTCATTTATAGTGGATTACTCTAAAGTCTCATTTAGAAACAGATTATTTTAGTAATTTTTTAGTTTTTTACAAAAAGATGTGTAAAAAAGTAAAGAGAATGGTGTGACAACTTATAGTGACTGACAATGAGTTTTTGACTAAAAAAACACAAAAGACAAAATAAGCTAAATAAACCAATAAAACAAAATGTCACATCCAAATCATAATCATTTCACTTTTTCTCTTACAAAAGTCAAAAAAGTCAAACCAAACAAATTTTTAGTTTCAAGCTAAAATAGTCAAAAAGCCAACTAAAAAAATCAATTGCCAAATGGCAACTTAGTCACTAAATGAGGCCCAGATGTTTTAGGAAAGTAAAGGTAATATTGTTGATTTTTTTTCCCTTTTTTTTTAATCAAGTATTAAACTAGGTTGATTTTTAGAAGATGTGATGTATTACTAATTGAGACCAATAGTTTCATTATTAAATATATATACTTGTACCTAACTTTGTTTCTCCAGGATCCATATTTATAAAAACCTTAAGGGAAAAAGGAGGACAAAAGCAGAAACCATCATAGTGAAACTTCCTAATCCCAACAAGGTTGGAACCAAGAATAACACTCAATCAAAAGCTAGCTTAAGCCGAAACACTGATGAGAAACCAACAAAGTGAGGAAAACAAAACAGAAAAGGATTATAATCCCAACTAGGTGATCACAATAAAGTGGTCACAACCAAGGATGTTAGATCTTCCTAGCCTTGATGGATTTCATTCCAAGGAATAGATGAAGTCATTGATTAAATAACCTGGCAAGTTGACTGAGAGCTTAACCCATGATGCAATTTTGACTTTAATGATCTCCGTCAGCCCCTCTCTATTGGCTTCACTATTGTTGAACACCTAGTCATTTTTGGTTAGCCAGATGGACCAGAGGATAGCTAAGGGTAGAGCTTCCCAAATGTGCTTTGTTAGATGCTTCAATTTTCGTCTGAACTGCTATAGAAGCAGATCCAAAACTGAGATAGGAGATGTCCAAGTGTTGGCTTATTTTTCTTACGAAGGAAAATATCATAACTGCGAGCATGCCACAAGGATTGAAAAATCCTTACAAATTAAATTCAAGCCAATTATCAAGCGATTGCGTTGATGGTTCTTTTGCCTCAACAGAGAGAACTTCAAAATTGCCAAGTGTGGAGAAAAGAAAAATTAAAAGAAGAATGAGGGAAACAGAGAAAGACGATTGAGTAAACAATTAAAGTAATAATTACTTATCTTTACTACTATGCTTCGAAAAGGAAGTGCATAAAATGCTTTGAAAAGGAAAGGCTGAAAATAAATGTTTTGAAATATAAATCTATGTTAAACTACTCCTACAAGAAATCTTGAAATCAATTGTCTTTGATTTGAATTTTGAATCTTTTACAATGTAGCCATGCATGGCTATTTATAGGCAAACATTTGTACGAAAAAACTACTTAAAACTACCCACTCTTCTACTACCTCCATTTCATACTCCATGCTCTTTCATAATTTCCTTCAACCTCCACTTCATGCTCAATGTTCTTTCATAACTTCTTTCAACCTCCACTTCATGTTCCATATTTTCCACTTTGTTCTCCATCATCTTTCCATATTTTATAACTTTTTATAACTTCCAAATGAGTAGGAGGATGCCACATGCCTTGCAATTATATAAATAATAAATAATAATAAAATTACATATTTATGATGCTAACATTACCCCTCATGGCCCTTAAAAATGATGTTTACTTGAATTTTTTGAAGAGTTGAACCAAGCACATGAATAATCTAAGCAACAAAGTGCTTCGAATAATATCAACAAAGTGCTTCAAATGATATAACAACCAATAAAGTGCTTTGAGCATGAAATTATGACTAGATATCTTGAATTATACATATGTCTTGAAGAGATATTATATCTGTGCTTCGAATCGGCATCAATCCTTTAAAGGAAATTAAACAGTTTTGTGTTACTCGTACTTCAAACACTTAGAAAACTTGAAACCTTTTGAAGTAGGTTCATATTGTTTGCACTTAAAATCATTCAAAACCTCATATTTTTAAGGCAAAGCTAATGATTCACCTTAACAAGCTGTTACAATTGCTAAATAACAAGCTTCGAATGTGGTATAAAGGACCAAAAATCACCCTTTCATGGTCTAAGTGTTTATAAATGACCAAATTTATCATTCGAAGGTCTTGCATAAAAGCTTCGAAGGATAACCTCATATTTCCCAGGCAAAGCCAATGATTCACTTTAGCAAGCTGTTACACATGTTAAATAACCAGCTTCGAAAGTGGTATAGAGGACCAAAATCATCCTTTGAATGTCGAAGGTGCCGACAAAGGACGAATTACATCCTTGGAAATACTCGGCAAAGTTTCGAAGGTTCACAACCACCAATATTGTTTCTTCGAAGCTGTTATTGATGCAAGATAGAGTGCTTTGAAGCTTACAAAATTATGGCAAAAGGGCTTTCAAAGCAACTTTTGACCAACATTGTGGTTATTCAAATTTTGTATATTCTGGTTCACACATAATTAATGAAAATGTTAATTTTATGCTTCGAACCAATTATTAATTCTCCGAAAATACCAAAACCGTTGTTCTTCGAACCAACTTTTGTAGAATACTAGTTACATTTTCATGTAACAAACGGCTATAAAAATGTTTATCAGTAAAGCCACTAATTATCATGCCAAAAATAGACATTATTTGACAATTAATTAATTGACATTTTACATATATTTGAAGGGAGGTACACATTTTGAAAGTTTTCAAATCCCATGTTACATTTTGAAGATGTTTATTGATGACAAAATCACCATTCAAAAATCACATATGTTACTAAAGGATCAAAGTCGTTCTTCGAAAGTGCTCACGACATTTCTTCGAACCAAATCTAAAGAGTTGGATTACTATGAAATTAGTTTGGCATTTTAACTAGCCATTAATAGCTATAAAATGATATTTCAATTAATAACATGCTTCGAAGTGTCTTGAGACATGCTTCGAAGGTAACCACAAAATCAATTGGTGATGATTTTATGGATCAACTAATAATCATATTTTTGGCCCAATATATTGCAATAACGAAATATTATTTGATAGTCATTCCATCAAAGTCAACATTTGATGTGATCCACAAATCCAAAATGGATTTCGAACAACAAAAGTGATGGTATAGTGTGACCATGAAAATTCATACTTTTTGACACTTTGAAAAATATCAAAATTTTTGAATTCATGAACAATGACTTGTTCATTATTCTTGACCACGTTTGTTGTAAAAACATGCCTTTCGCCGAATTGATTTTTATAATTATTTGGCAAAGTGGGTTGTTTTTCCATGTTAGCCATTAATGGCTTATGAAAATCACCGATAGATATATTATTTTCATGACTTGACTCTCTAAAAATTGGTTTTTGAATCCCCTGAGCCATAGATGGAACATCATTCTTAGCCAAATTTGGCTCAAGAATGTACTCTTTCATTATGTTAATTTCATAATTTGGCTCTTTAAAAACGGGCTCTTGAACCCCCCGAGCCATTGATGAAATCAACTCTTTGCTTTTGCTATTTTTAACCATGAAAAAATTCTAAAAAATTCACCAATTCCGGCTATTAAAGTCTCAGTTAAAGACTTGGTAGTGAAAGTTGATAACTCATCATTTTATTGACGAATTTTTATATCAAGTTGATGAATTTCTCCAATTAAATGGTGTCTTTTTTCTTTCATCAAATAATATTGTTAGGGATGAAAGTTTATTTTATCAAGAAAATGGATCTTTTCTTGAAGATCCAAATTTTTTTTGTTTACGCCAATAAATTTCATTTAGGCTATTTGAAATGGACAAATCCAATTCATTTTTCATTTCTTATACTTGACGTCCTACCGGGCGTGCCAAAAATTGTTGGCTTATTTTTCCTACGAAGAAAAATATCATAAATGCAAGTGTGCCAGTAAGGATTGAAAAATCCTTACAGATTAAATTCAAGCTAATTATCAAGCGATTGCGTTGATGGTTATTTTGCCTTAACAAAGATGACTTCAAAATTGCTAAGTGTGGAGAAACGAAAAATTAAAAGAAGAATGAGGGAAACGGAGAGAGACGATTGAGTGAACAATCAAAGTAATAATTACTTACCTCTACTCCTATGGTTCGAAAATAAAGTGCATAAAATGTTTTGAAAAGGAAAGGCTGAAAATAAATATTTCGAAATATAAATCTATGTTAAACTACTCCTAAGATAAGGAAAATGACAAGAAATATTGAAATCAATTGTCTTTTATTTGAATTCTAGATCTTTTACAATATAGCCATAAATGGCTATTTATAGGCAAACATTTGTACGAAAAAACTACCTAAAACCACCCACTCTGGATCTTTTACAATATAGCCATAAATGGCTATTTATAGGCAAACATTTGTACGAAAAAACTACCTAAAACTACCCACTCTTCCATCTCTTCCATTTCATACTCCATGATCTTTCATAACTTCCTTTAACATCCACTTCATGCTCCATGTTCTTTCATAACTTCCTTCAACCTCCACTTCATGCTCCATGTTCTCCATTTTGTTCTCCATCATCTTTCCACATTTCATAACTTCTTATAACCTCAAAATGAGTAGGAGGATGCCACATGTGCAGCAATTATATAAATAATAAATAATAATAAATTTGTAGATTTATTGTGCTAACACCAAGTCAGCCCCCACTAGTTTAAGATGTCAACCCATATTAGTCATGAAAATTTGTAGTGTAACAAAAGGTGATTTAGGGTCTCAATTTCAGAATCACAAAAAGCACAAAGGTTGGGAGCAAATATAACTTGCCAACTGAACAAGAGATTTGAGGTGGCAATTCAATTCCACCACATAAGCCAACCGAAAGCTTTGATTCTTGGTGGAGTAAGTCATTTCCATATATTCATGATGGGAAAAAGGGTAAGGTTCAAAGAGTCTTCCAACAGATAGCATAAAGATTTTACTATATAAACTCCAGTAAGAGAGGGAGGCCATACCAGTTCATCCTTTAAGGTGTTCCTAATTGGTTGTGCCATTTCCAAATTTCTGATCAATTCTACATATATGTCTTCCTCCTAGGCTCGTAGCTCTCTTCTATACAGAATACTCTATGATACGGGGTTAGATGGATAGTCCTGATGCATATTGTGTCTAACATATGAGTCATTATCAATTGCTAGGTAGAAGAGACGAGACAAGAGATAGGATAATAGTGTATTTGTAAGGCAAACATCATTCCATAATTTCATCATATAACCATCCCTCAGCTTGTAATGAAGATTGCTGATAAATATGGTTAGGACTTTAGAGTTTGACTTGTCCATTGAAGAAATATTCCTCCATACAGTTGAAAAGAATTCCTGGCTAGGGGTACATTTGGTATCCAAACAGATTGATCTACATTATTCTTGGCACAAATTACTCTTCTCCATAATGCGTGAGTTTCAGTGGAGAATCTCCACCACCACTTGCAAAAGAGAGATTCATTGCACTCGATGGTTTTCTTGAATCCGAGACCCCCATATTTCTTGTTAACTGCACAAGCATCCCAATTAAAAAGATAAATCTTTTTCCTCTCCTTGCTGTAATAATCCCAACCCATGATTAACGTATAATCCATGATTAAGAAGGCTTAATAAGTAATTAAAGCGAAAGTTTGCATTAATTGCCAGTGTATTGCATTATTTGTATTTATATCTGTTTATTATAAGAATATCTATTTGAAATTCTGTCATATTTTGCGAATCGAAGGCCTTATCGGCATCCAATCATGAAATTGACTTGGTATACGTGCCATTTGGAATTTTTAGAACATTATGGTAGATTCAATTGGATTTCGATTAAGAACGATTAAATTAGATTAATTTGATACACACTTGATTAGCTTTCACCAACCTTGATTAGGCTAAGCTAATCATACCATATAAATAGGCCCATTAAGCTTATGACCTCACTTATACATGATTTGGCTGAGATTTTGAGGAAGGGGGAGGAAGAACTCAACACCTTAGAGAGAGAAAGGAGAATTTGTAGAGAATTTGTGGAAGACTTAAAGATTTAAGTTAGGATTGCACTTGAATTTAACTCTAGGTATGGAAACCACACTCAATTCTTATAGATAATCCATATAAGAAATGAATTCACCAAGCTATGAGGCCACTTGCATGAATTTAGAAGGTATATCTTAGGATTATCTTGGTTATGGAAGAATTGAGTATGATTGCATACATGTATGCATGAATCACCAATTTGAGTTAGAATTCCATGAAATTCTCTACATGCATTGAACCCTCACACCTTTATTTGAGAAGTTTTTCATGTTCCTACACTTTTCATACCATTTGGTCAAGTTTTACAAAGAGATTAAACAGTTCCTCTATTGCATGGTTTCAAGTTCATGGTTTAAGCTAGATTTTGGGAATTTGGTTCATGATTTTGAGCAATTGGTTCCAAATTAATTATGTTTCCATGTTTTATAAAGTTTTCCCATGCTTTTGTGCCAAAAACATGAGTTTGGAACCTTTGGGATATCAACTTTGAAGTTCAAACACAGTTCTGGAAATTCCAAAATTCGCATTGTCCGCTCGAGCGAGGAAAGTGTCGCTTAAGTGTGAAAATCAAGCTCCCAGAAGTTTTACAAAATTTTACAAGTCACTCGAGCGACCAAAGTGGCACTCGAGCGAGGACCCTTTTACTTAGTCTTCTGCTCGAGCGACCGTCAAGCGGGAATTTCACACAATCAGTACTTTTGCCAAGTTTGCAAACTGCTCGAGCGACGGAAGTTACGCTTGAGCGACCACCCTTATTTTTGAACCCCCGCTCGAGCAAAGGAAGTTGCGCTCGAGCGGAGAACCTGTTTTTAGCAACTTTTGACGAACTCTTTTAAATGCATATTTGCATCCTCATGCCACTCCAAGTGTTCTTAGGCACTATTTGAAGTCACATAGTCATGAAATAAGCTAGAAACACATAAAGAGAATTAAATTAAAATGAAATGGTGCTTCAATTGTGCTTTTGTTGTGTTTTGTTTAGGTGGACGTCTGAGGCTTAGTGACAACACAAACCACTGTGAGCAATAACTCTGTAAAGTTATGTTTAACTTTAATTATTTTTCGATGATATGAAATGATTAGTTTTCTGAAATGCTATGTTTTGTATGAATGAATTATTGTCCAAGTTCTTGAAATGTATTCGTGGCATACTTAGCATCATATGATATGCGTCCCTTTTATGGGTCATCGAAATGCCTTTATGGCTGTCCTAATTATAGGTCATCGGAAACGTCTCTATGCACAAGAGTCATCGGAATATCGTTTGGCCGTCCCTTTATGGGTAATCAGAATGCCTTCATGGCATTCCCTTTGTGGGTCATCAGAAATGTCTCTGTGCACATGAGTCATTAGAATGCCCTTTACTGTTGTCCCTTTATGGGTCATCAGATTTGTTGACGCTAATGAATGTGCCACGTACTGTGATGAGAAACATACGAACTTTGAATACAAATGCAACTACGTATATGAATGTGTTTCTGCTTTGACGACTGAACATGTATATGAATATGTTTTTGATTTGAATCTAAATATACATAAGACTCTGTTTATGATAAAAACCTATTTCTGATATAAACTATGATTTTTGACTCTGTGATGGACATTATTCATTAAAACCCTTTATTTTGTTGTTAATCACTGGGCACCAGCTCACTATTTGTTATTATATATGTAGGTGATGTAACAACCGTATAACCCTTGAATTAGTTCTTGATTCTTGTCAAACCGAATCGATAATGATGATAATGGGATTAATCGAGTCTTGAATGGACCGATTGAAATCCGAAATTGAATAAGTTTATACGTTATATTGCATTTCTATCTGTTTAATTGATTAATTATCTTTGCGTTTATGTGTTTAAAGCGCTAATTGAAGGCCTTATCGTGACGATTTAGAAACCGTTTGATGTTTTAGAATCAGTAGAATATTTGTGATTTAATGGTGTATTTATCTGAAAATTGACTAGGAATGTTTAAATTAGATTTAAGCGAATTAATTGCCAAGCTTGAGTTAATTACCAAATTGCCACCTTAGTGGCCCTTTTGTTTATTGATTTCCAAGAGCCCTATTTCACTTAACATACCATTTGATCAGCCCTTTCTGTATAACCGACCAAAGAAGAGGTTAGAGAGAGAGAATTATTTTTGTTGAAAATCTTGGAGAATTGCTTGAGAAATTGAAGGGTAGTTGCTAATTGAGCTCATAAACCTTGTAATTGAGACTTAGGTAAGGAAATCATCTTCTCCTTGTTGTCTTTGAACTTCATTCTTACATGATTCATGCATCATTAGAGAGCTAGGCCATGAATTTGCTCATATATGTTGAATTGAAACTCCATTGTTGCATGCATGCTTGAATTGGTGCATTTTGAAGTTAAATTCTTGAAGAATGATACATGCATGTTCATGTCTAAGCTTTAGTCCATGCTTTCATTTTGTTTTCCAACCATTGAGCTCATTAGAGCAAGATTTGAACCTTAATTTTGGTTTAAAGATCATGCATGTCATGTTTTGAAAGTGTTCTTGAAATTGGTTTAAAAATTGAGTTTAATTGAAATACCCTTGGGCCTTGATTTCTTAAATTGAGCTTTAAAACTTGTTATTCTATGTGTTTGAAAGAGTTTTCCAGAAAATGGGCCCAAGAGGATCGAATTTGGAGCATCAAAACTTGATTTGGAACTTGGAGGTTGAATCTGGATTTTCCAGATTTTGGCCGTCCTTCGGCGAAGTGCATTTCTTCGACTTGTTTCTTGTCGGCGAGTGTTTCACGCCATCTTTGCATCAGACCGATCGTGCGTGGAAGTTGACGCTCGAGCGGGGACCATTGTTTGCTTGTCGCTCGGCGGAAAGGAGGCGAATTGCTTTCTAAGTGTATTTATCCTCATCCCATCCTAGGCATTCTTAGGCCTAGTTTAAAGCATCTTAATGAGGATTTAGACATAGAACCACACCGAGGAAATTTAGGGATTTAATTAATATCCTTCCGACTGTGAACTTAGTGTGTGTTCTATTTGTTAACTGTTTAGGGTTGGCTCTCGGGGACGTGCTCTAGCTGCTATTAGCCCAATCTCTGTGAGTAGCAGTTGTGTAAAGATATGTTCAAAATGATTATCTTTTGAATCTTGAATGAATTGTTTATTGACGATATTGTTCTTGAATGAATGTATGTCTGTATTGTATTGTGGCATCCTTAGCATTGCTCTGTCGGTTTCCTTGTGGAACCATATTGTTTATCGATTGATGGCCATCATTATTGTTGGTCTGTTAAGGCCGGTCCTTTTGAACCGTTTATAGGCTAATGGATGTACCACATATGGTGATTGATTGAAATCTTGATTGGTGAAATCTTGAAGATTGAAATCTTGTATAATGAATTGATTTCATTCTTGTAAGGACATTCATTCATAACCTCTTTACATTGTATGTTATTCCTTGGGCTTTAGCTCCTTTGTTTATATATATATGTAGGTTCTGGAGCTAGGGCGTGGGTTGGTCCCCGCTTTTGTCAAGCCACCTATGTGCCTCCTGCGAGGTTCCGAGTTGCCATGCTATGGCTTGGGGTGTTTTGTGTCCCTATCGGTCTCCTTCTTGTTTTGTACATTTGTATAGGTTATCATCTTGTTGTCTAGGGATTTGATCCTGTCTTGTTGCTTGTAAATGATTGTATAGACCGTATGTGGATTGTACTGCCTTGAATCGTATGAATGCATAAAAATGTTTTTGGCATACAGATATTCACAGCTCAATGGACACTAGTTATTTACTGTATTGGCTTCCGCCAGGCCTTGTACTGCTTTAATCTCGGATTCTTGGCGATTCTGATGCTAAACCCATAGGGGTTTGGTGACAGTGGCGTGACGTGACCATGCCCAAAGTTGATGGCCTAAGATTCTGTTTTGTTAGCCAACTATTGTGCCTCTAAGGAGGTTCCCTTTTGTGAGCAAGTCAAGTCTAAATGGCATATGTTTAAGACCTTGTTTTCTTTGAAGTATGAACAAGTTTTCTGTTATGTGTATATTGGGCTAAGTCCATTTTGGCTACTTTTGTATTGGATGTGACACAAGACCTGCATTATGACGTCATGTATATTTGTAAAAGGTTTAAAATTTCTATCCCATATATGTCTGCACAGCTCTATGGACTATGTATATTTCGTATATTTGCTTCCGCAGCCTTTAATTACATGTTATTCCGCTAAGAGGCCTTTGGTAATCCAAGGATTACTGCCCGGTTACGATACTAAACTTATAGAGGCGAGTTTGGGTCGTGACAGAGTGGTATCATAGCACATGTTATACCGCATACATGAGACCATATGAGCTATAGGATGTCCTAGAAAGAAGTAGGGACATATCTTCAGCATGTATGAGTGTGTGGTAATCTTTATAAATGTGAAAACTAAATTTGAATTTGGACAAATAAAATTGAAAGAAATGAACAAGATTATTCCTATGTTTATTATTACTTGGTGTCTCTATAGCAACATCGAGAATATAAGGGAAAATGATACAAGTGAATCCTTAGAGGCTCGCATGAGCCGAATGGAACAGATGCTTGCGGCTTTGACTGAAGCTATGACGCAGCAACTAAGACAACAACCTTTACCTCCTCCACATCCGCTTGTACTGGTTGAATTGGACAATAGTGACATTATCAATTTGACTTAGAAATCTATGATAATGAAACCGCCGACCTTCTTAGGTGGCATTGAACCATTGAAGGCAGAAACCTGGTTTTTAGAAATGGAAAAGTTATTTGAAGTGGTCCCTTGCTCCGCAACTTAGAAAGTGCTCTTGGCTACCTACACCCTAAAGGATGGAGCCCGGAAATGGTGGCTGTTGGTCCGAAATAACAACGGGGACATGACATGGGCTCAATTCAATGAGATATTCTATAACAAGTACTTTCCCCAATGTTTCAAAGACCGAAAAGTGTTAGAATTTCAAGAACTCAAACAAGACAGGATGTCAGTGGCCGAATATGAGGCCAAGTTTTCTGAATTAGCTCGTTTTGCCCCACACATGGTGGACACCGATTATAAGAAAGCATGAAAGCTCGAGGGAGGACTAGACCTGGACATATTTGATTGAGTAGGCGTATTGAAGTTGCCAACATACGTGGAAGTCCTTGATAGAGCTCTCATTACTGAAGCCAACTTAGCCGCGAAGAAATAGACTAATGCTCTGACAACTGAATGGAGGGGTAAGAGATTGGGATCTAATTTTAAAAGTGGTCGATCATTCTCAGAGAAGCAAAATATAGGATCTTACAGTAGCGCTAGCCAAAGTAGTGGATCTGCATTGACTTGCCCAGAATGTGGTAGGAAACACAAGGGGATTTGTTATCAAGCGACGGGTGCCTGTTTCAAGTGTGGTAAAACCAACCATATGATGAAAGATTGTTCTATCAGGCTCGAAGTATCAACCGTCCAGTGGCAAGTTCAGTGAGACCCGTTTCTACATCAAGAATGAACACGAAAGCTAACACCAGGAAGGAAACCTTCAGGTAGGATTGAGTATTTGCACTTGTGCCTGGTGATGTGCAGAACACCGAATCTGTGATGTCAGATATAATCTCTATCTGTGCTCAGAATGCCTATGTGTTGATTGATTCTGGTTTCACACATTCATTTGTATCGCGTGCTTTTTCTCAAAAGTTAACTAGACTTTTGGAACCCATGAATTGTTTACTATTTGTGTCTATACCGTCTAGGGGTTCTATGATATGTGTTTATATTTGTCCGGCATGTGATATTACGATTGGTGATATGACAATATATGTTGATTTGTTGTCTTTGAGCATAGACCATTTTGATTGTATATTAGGCATGGATTGGTTGACAAAGTATTGTGCAACTATTGATTGTGTGAATAAAATCGTTGTATTTCAACTACCCGGTATGCCTGAGTTTGTTTTTACTGGAAATGGGGTAGTTTCTCCGCCATACTTGATTTCATTTATGAAAGCCAGGAAATTGTTAAGGAAAGGTTATGGGGGCTACTTGTGTTGTGTGTTGATTGAGTCTTCGGATAGTACTAAAGTGGAAACTATTCATGTGGTTTGTGACTTTCCTGATGTGTTTTCTAATGACCTACTCGGGGACTTAATTGATAGGGAAATTGAGTTTACGATTGATGTAATACCTGGAACACAACCTATTTCCAAGACCCCCTATAGAATGTCAACTTCTGAACTCAAAGAGTTGAAAGTTCAACTTCAAGAACTCTTAGACAAGAAATTTATCCGCCTGAGCACATCAACTTGGGGTGCTTCAATCTTATCTGTAAAAAAGAAGAACGGGTCTTTGAGTTTATTCATAGACTATCGTGAATTGAATAAAGTAACCATAAAGAGCAAATACCCACTACCCTGAATAGATGACCTATTTGACCAACTCCAAGGAGCCCAAGTGTTTTCTAAAATTGACCTTAGATCCGGGTATCACCAGTTAAAGGTCAAGGCAGAAGACGTAGAGAAAACTGCATTCAGAACTAGATATGGGCATTATGAATTCCTAGTCATGCCATTTGGGGTAACTAATGCACCTGTAGCGTTCATGGACTTAATGAATAGAGTGTTCAAACAATTCCTTGATGAGTTTATTGTTGTGTTCATCGATGATATATTGATTTATTCTAAAAGCAGGAAGGAGCATGAAAATCATCTAAGAATTGCTTTACAGACCCTAAGGGAAAAGAAATTATATGCAAAGTTTTCCAAATGTGAATTTTGGCTTCACAGTGTGGCATTTTTTAGGCATGTAATCAACAAGGATGGTATCTCCGTTGACCCACAGAAAATTGAAGCTATCGTGGATTGGCCCAGACCAACAAATGTATCAGAAATTCGAAGTTTTCTAGGACTTGCGGGCTATTATCGCATATTTGTGAAAGATTTTTCCAAACTTGCTTTGCCACTTACTCAATTGACACAGAAAGCTACACCATGTGATTGGACTGATCAAAGAGAGACTACTTTCCAAAAATTAAAGACTAGGTTAGTAACTGCACCAATTTTGATTTTACCTAACAGTACTAATGGGTTTCATATTTACAGTGATACCTCCTATAAAGGTTTGGGATGTGTGTTGATGCAAAATAGGAAGGTAATTGCTTACGCCTCTCGGGAACTTCGTCCTCATGAAAAGAATTACCCGACTCATGATCTTGAACTGGCAGTTGTGGTGTTTGCTTTGAAAATTTGGCATCATTATTTGTACGGTGTGACTTGTGAAGTGTACACAAACCATAAAAGTCTCAAATATTTCTTCATCCAAAAAGAATTGAATATGAGACAGAGAAGGTGGTTAGAGTTGATCAAGGATTATGATTTACAAATTTTATATCATCAAGAAAAGCTAATACTGTAGCAGATGCCTTGAGCCGAAAGTCAATGAGAAATTTGTCATATTTGCTCACCAGTCAGATAGAATTGTTATGTGACTTGGAAAGGGATGAGATTGAAGTTGTATTGCGAGAACAACGTGGGATCTTAGTTGCCATTTCTGCTCAACCTACGATCATTAAAGAAATCAAAGAGAAGCAACTTGAAGATGAGTTCCTGAAAAAGATTGTAGATGAAATTGACTCAAAACCAAGGCTCGGGTTTTTACTTGAGAACAATGTGTTGAAATTTCAGGGTTACCTTTGTGTGCCAGATTGTTTTGATTTGAGGAAACGCATTATGACTAAAGCCCATAATTCTAAATTTTCCATGCATCCAAGGAATACAAAGATGTATCATGACTTGAAACAAAATTTCTGGTGGCATGGGATGAAAAAGTATATTATAGATTTTGTGGCAAAATGTTTACACTGCCAACAAGTTAAAGCTGAACGTCAACGCCCTGTCGGATTACTACAGCCACTTCCTATATCAGAATGGAAATGGGAACATATCACTATGGACTTCATTGTGGGATTACCTCGCTTTTCTCGAGGTATGGACTCTATCTGGGTAACGGTTGATTGTCTAACTAAATCCGCACATTTCTTACCTGTTAAATCATTGTATAATGCGGATAAACTGGCTAACTTGTATGTTAATAAGATTGTGAGATTACATGGCGTGCTAGTGTAGACACTTCATTTTTGACCGACCTTAAGACTCAGACGTCACCGATTGAGCGCTTGGTGATGTTGCATATTGTGCTCGTTCTGAGGTTGCGGAGTCCCGGCTGTGAGCCTTGCCTCCAGATTTCCGGACTCTTTTATGCTTTGCCTCGGTTTGCAAACCAGGCTCCGTTTTCCCTGTTTTCTCTTCCCGAAGGGAGGGAGAGGTCTCGTAGATCATCTCTCAGTGGTCGTAGGCTACGTTTCGTGGTCGTAGGCCATTTTTCCCGTTTGGAGCCCGGTTTTCAGTTTTTCAGAGCCGACGGCCGTGTGCCTCGGTTCGGGACCGCTTAACCACCTCCGTTTGCTCTGGTTTTTGGCACATACCTTATTTCCTCCCTTTTGAGGGACACTGTGGTCCGAGAGACCGACTTCGTAGTCGAACACCACTTCCGGTACCTAACAGTCAGTTTTCGGGGCCACGGGCTGCACATTTTGGCCCCCAAGCCTTGCTTACAAGCATTGTTGGGCTCCGACACAAACTGTAAATAGTCATATTTTGAGCTACTTTTCAAGTTTGATTAAGGACCTTTTACTGTTTGAGGTCTCCTACTATCACTTGCCTCTTTAACTCTCTTTTAGGCCTATTTTTGCATGATATTTTAGGTTTATTTGTGAGCTGTTTTGGAGTTGGTCATAAACTAAAAAATATCTTGTTTTGAGCCTCTCTTCAACTTTGTTGAAGGGCTCTCTTCGGTTTGAGGCCAGCAGCTACCACTTGACTCTTTATCTCGCTTTTTGGTCTTTTGGGGGGGGAAATTTGAATTTCAATTTCCCTCCCTTTTCCCCCACTCTTTTGCCTATATAAACATCCCCCAGCTCTGGTTTTAGGGGTTAAAAAATTTTGGTTTGGAGCTCTCACATTAAATCTCTCTCTCTCTCTCTCTCTCTTTCTCTTTCTCTCTCTCTCCACTTTAAGCCTTAAAAACCCCCTTGGTTCTTCACCAACCCATAGCCCCACCCTTCCATCCCCCATTCCAGCAGCTTGAGGTTGTTCTTCAGAGCGTAGGAGTGCTGCATTTTGATCCAAAAGGTTGTCAAAGATTAGTCTTCAAGGGTAAGTCATCTTCTCCTATTTTTGACCATTTTCTTGGTTCATATTCTGGCTCCTTGTGCTTACTTTTTTGAGCTCCGACCCTAACTGAAAATAGCATTTTTTTGAGCTCTATTTCATGTTTTTTTATGGGCCTCTCACTATTTGAGGCTTCCTTGTGGCACTTGCTTCTTTACCTTTCTTTTATGCCATTTCCTTGCATAGTATTTTAGGCCTATGTATAAACTGTTTTGAGGCATGTTTTAAACTGTAAAGTGGCTTATTTTGAGCTCTTCTTCAACATTTTTGAACGGCTCCTCACTGTTTGAGGCTTCCATTTTTCACTTTCCTTTGTAGCCCTCTTTTGGCCTTATTTTTGCATGATTTGTTAGCCCCTTGTGCTTCTATTTTTGGGCTCTAGTCCAAATTTTAAATAGCCTTATTTTGACCCCCTGTTTATGTTTCATTAAGGGTCTTTTTCTGTTTGAGGCATCCTTTGTATACTTTGTGTTGAAGCCCTCTTTTTGGCCTTATCTTGCATAGTATTTTAGGCTTGCTTGTGCACTGTTTTGGGTTTGGTCACTAACTGTAAAATGCCATTTTTTGAGTCCTTCAACTTTGTTGAAGGCTTTCGGCCATTTGGGGCCAGCAGCTGCTACGTGCTTCATTATCTCAATTTTAGGGCCATTTTTGTATGCTAGCTTAGCCCCATTCGTGTTCACTGTTTGGCCTTGCTTAAAACTGTAAATATGCATTTTTTGGGACTTCCTTTCTTCTGTCTTCATGCTTCATGTTCAAATAATGCATGCTTTGTATAGCTATAAGTCATTCCATGTGCCTAATTTTGGATTTCGGGTTTCATTTCATGCATCGGGTGCACTTTTGCCATGTTTCGGGGCTGTTTTGCATCAATTTTTGCTACTAAAATTTGCATGCTAGTATGTCATATTCCATGTCTTGCCATGTGTCTTGTTAGAGTGGCATTCGGTGCCTTAGGGTCGGTCCTCGGTTTGCGTGCACGTGTGCACGCATTTCGAGTGTCTCATTTTCATCTAATGGCCTCTTATGTGAGTGTGGCTGAGGTCCACTCATGTTGGTGTAAGTCCATTATGCATTGTGTATGCTAGGCTGTATGTTAGCGCATTGCGTATGCCATGTTACCTCGTGCATCGTGTATGCCATTTCATAGCATTGTGCATGTTAGGTTGTATCTTAGTTGCATTTCATGCATGTCATGCATATTGCATTGTGTTCGGGATAGGAGTTAGCCCGAGCACGGGAAACGAGGGGCGTTTCGTACTCCGAGTGACGGAACGTGTCTCAATTCCCCAGTCACCGATACTCCGGATTATCTATGATAGAGTTAGGTCTTATTGTGTTCATATGTGCATTCATTTCATATTGAGTTGTGCAATTCGACTCCACGGCCATCATGCATCGAGATGTGTGATTGGTGACGCGAGGATCGAGGTATGCATACATATGTAAAAATACATTGCCATGCCCCTTTCTTCCTCTCTATTGCAGCAAATCAAGAATCAGCAGCCTTCCGGAGCTTGGCACGCATTCTAAAAACAATTGCAAACAGAGGCTAATTGGGGCATCACAGTGGATTTTTGCACAAGGCAACCCGGACATGCATCATTCATCATCTGGAGAAGAGTCAAGACAGTCCCTGGCTTGCATGCAAGTTTATTATTTTTCTTAGTTAATTTATAAATTAATTAGGGATTTGTACATATTTGGACTGTATTATTTGGACCCTCTGTGCGAGGGCAATGTTGTAATAAGTGTGCGTGTGTGTGATGTATGTCTTCCAACCCCACGTCTTTCTTCCCTTTTATTTACCAACTTATGATGGTTAGATTACGGCATGTTTCAATTAGCATACAGTATGATAGCATGTTTGCATTCATTCATCTGTTTTGCATGCACCGGGCTCGGCGCATCATACTAACTGCATTTGTATCTCAATTCCGAATTGAATACTTGATAGCTGTTGCATCTCATATGCCATGTTTAGAATAGCCGAGCCTGCTATAGTTGCATTTTTGCATGTGTTGCATTAGGCATTTCTGTATAGTTAGGATCATGCATGGATTTCTAATCGGTTTCTGTTTTGGCTTGGAGTACTCGGTGAGTTTTATGCTTTAGCATCCTTGCATGCGTGTGAGTGACTGCCATGAATAGCATGCTTACCATGAGGCTAACTGCTTATGTGATATAACTGTTTGAATGCCTGTGGGTGAAGGTTGGGTTGTTTAGATTGGAACAAATCACCAACTGTTTGTTTTAAGCCCACTAGATAGTGGCAAAAACATGTTTTCTAAGCCCACCCGAGGGTGGCAAATTTACGTCTTAGCCTACCTGAGGGTAGCACCATCAAACCATTTTCAGACAAACAAACATGAAATGTTTTATTCCAATTCAGGCGACCCAGTCCATACTTGTATGCTGTGCGCATCACATAGTAACCTAGGCTAATAACCGGAATAAGAACACACAATGTTTTTAAAAATAGATATCATGGTTAGTAGAGGCCGATCTTTGATCGGGCGAGCGGAGGTGCTCACGAAGTGACCTTTCCCAATCGTACCCAAGTTCCTGAGCCGAGGCAACTTTGGTGATGACGGACACGTGGCCTTAGGCAAACGAGTCAGGGTTTCCTGAATTTCCCCAAAATAAAATATTTAGGTGGCGACTCTGTATCTGGCAAAGCAGTCCATGTTTGGCACTTCTTTCAAAAATCTGTTTTCTCAAAACGATTTGCCGGATTTGGACTCGTTGGTTCAAGATTAAGAACCGTGACACAAATTGAGTCGAGTATGCGAGGTCCCCCGCTGAACTTGTCTGGCGCGACTCTGCTGGGGATTTAGAGAACTTGACTCGAACTCATGATATCTGGTTTTGACTACACTTGTGTGTTTCTTTGCATTGCATTTGCATTGGTGCGCCTAGGACACCGTGTTTGCCATCTGCTATTCCTGAGCGGTTTGCTGGAGGCTTGTCTTGTCAAGGCATAACCATAAAATGACCCGGTTGTGGGCTCTGCCGATGTAGAACACAAACCCGGTTTTACCGGGGCACCTTTTTGACCATTCGACCTAGTGCATATTCGGAACCGTAGTGACCATTCCAAACTAGGACAGGTTGCTTACCTAATATAGGTTGTTTGAGATCGCTGCGTGCGTAGTGAAACCCTAGCTCCTGACAAAATAGGACAGGGAAACCCTACCCCAACATAGGGGTGTTTTGGCTCTCACTTATCTGTTATGTGCTTTTAGAGTGCGTCTCTACAGGGAATGCATGTATCAGTTTGCGAGTTTGGGCATCGAACTGCGGGCACTAGTTCAGTATTTTGGGGTTGATTTTGCAGGGTATCAGTTGAGGCGAAATTTGGGGCGGAATTGATGAGAACACGATCATCTGTTATGCTCGTATCTGTTTTGGTGAAGTTGGGCTGAGATGCTATCTGTTTTCTCTTTTGCTAGGTAGTCTTGGAACCATAGCTTGAAGGCTCGATATCCCCGAGGTTCATCGAACTTGTCGATAGACTTTGTCGGTTAGAATTGATTTAAGGGCCATCGGTGTTCCTTTGCGAGCAGGTAAAAGGGCGATCAAACACAGATCACCGATTACGGATCGGTAGCCCTTATCCACCCCCGATGAACAATCGGTGAGGTCTCGATTTCTCTGCGAGGATAGATACCGGTCGGTTAGATGGATCGGCAGAAACACGTCGAGGATGGAGGCAATGATGCGTCAAATGCAAGAAACTATGAAACTCATGCAGCAAGACGATGTCCGCCAAGCGGAATTTTCCAAGCAGCAGGCTGCAATCATGGCTCAGCAGGTTGAGCTCATCACCAGGCTGCAACAACAAAGCGGCGCGTCTGCTTCCCAACAAGTTCCTCCTCTAGCAGGAGCTCCCGCACCCGGGGAAACGACGAATGTTCAGAATACCCAGGAGGGTACAGACATTCCTACAAGGCGACTCCGCCGATCTTACCCTGTCCAAAACACCTACCAATCTCTTGGACTCACCCTTTGAGGTCGACCCTACGGCGTTGAAATTGAGCAAGCTTGAGAAGTTGTTCAAGAAATCGAGGGTAAAATCCATCCGGACATTGAGGGCGGGTACACCGACGCAGATTGTGACAACTTTGTCGGACGGAGTTCAAGATGCCTCACATCGACGTTTTGACGGGTCGAGAGATCCCATGGTCCACTTGAGTTTGTTTTCGGATGTTCTGCGCCCGATGGAAGCTTGACAAGATTCTGAAGCTCTCCTTTTTGGCAGGACCCTGTTAGGTGGTGCGGCCATCTGGTATGCCAAATTGCAGGATTTAGTCAAACAAAGCTGGGACGAGATGGCCGAGGACTTCGTCGGACAATATTCATACAACAACCAAATCGAGATTACGACCCGTGATCTTGAGGCGACGAGGCGAGAGCCTAAGGAGAGCTTCTCGAGTCGTGGCCATTTGGAGGCCAAGGCCTCAATGATGACCATTAGGCCAACGGATAAGGATCAGATACGGATGGTTGTGCGCAACCTCTAGCCCAAACTAATGCAGAAAATGATCGTGCTCCCCTTTCCTACCTTTTCAGATTTGCATAAGATGGGAGTACAGATCGAGGACGCTATGAAGCAGGGCCTCATTGACCAGGAGAAGGAGCAGCCCAGGAGGGCGTTTACCCGTAGTTCAAATGCGACCACCAACAGTGATGCAGCTGCAAGATCTTTCGAAGTGGGCATGGTCGCCACCACCATACCAAGAGCAGCCACCCCCTTTGTTGGTGCATCCACTTCAAACCCCCGAACTTCAGACTATCTACCCCGAGGCAAGAGGGTTTTCACCCCACTCTATATGTCTTTGTCTAAAGCCCTGGGGGTACTACTCAGGAAAGGACATCTGAAACCGTTAGAGCAACGGCCTCTACCCGATCCTCTCCCTCCAAAGCATGACCTGACTAAGTACTGTGCTTTCCATCAACAAACCGGTCATGACACCGACAGTTGCGTCCGTCTTCGTCACGAGGTACAAAATCTGATTGACAACGGGGTCATCCCCGCACCAGCTCAGCAAAGTCTATCGGCACTGGGTCAGTGAACTTGGGGGATAATGTTATGTGAATGAGGGATGAACCAGCTACGGGCGGCGTTCAGTTTATTTCAGATATGGTGTATGGCACGCACAGTTTTGAGCATTTGTGAATCTTTGGTTTTGTACATTCGACTTAGGTATTGGGTCGATCTTGTTATTTTGTTTTGAGTCGATTTTCTTCTTGAGTTAGTTGGGTCTGTCTTGTTGTCGAGTCGATCCTATTTTGGTTGAGTCGGGTGATTAGGGGTGTTACCTCGGGCGTCACTTTTGTTTTGTGTTTGTCTTTTCGTTTTGTTTTGAGTCTATTTACGCCTTGGAGCGAACGCCAATGATTTTGAATGAAACAGCGGTGTTTTCACATTCTTGTGTTTATACGCCTTGCACAGTTGTGCGAAGTTCCAAATGAGATGGCATTTGACAAGATTCCACATGTTCTTTTACGTGCCTTGAAGTCATTGTAATGACCTGAGTTTTTCAAAACTTTTTGAACACTGCGGTGAAAACAAAGAGGGAGGAATTCCTCGGGTTTTGCAAAACTTTGATCAATTGAGAGAAAGAGAGGCATGCTAAGCCCTTAATGAATGAAATCTTGCTTGTTAGTGTGAGTCTTGAGAAGGATCTGGCTTGATCCAGATTGGTTCTACATTGTCTTCCTTGTGACGATTTGTAGCTTTCTTAAAACTTTCAAAAATGTTTTCTTGGTCTGCGAAGACATGTGGAATCGCTCTTGAGATTGTACAGCCAAGGATCGCTCTCAGTCTCGAGACTCGACTCTTGCTTTCAAACCTTGAACTCGCATTCAGAATATTCAACGGTCGACCACAATGTAAGGCCTGTGTGGCCAGATTTGAAGCAGCCCTCGAACAAGAGGCACCAAAGTCTGATCAAGAAGGTCAGACCTCATCAGAAGAAGCTTGCAAAGCTAGAATAGAAGTATCCTTTGAACTAGGGGCAAAAAATGTCCGATGTGCTCGAAGAACCGAAGATGGATTCTTCTGCAAATCAATACAACAGCCACTTTCCTAGATACGGATGGCTTCAAAACCCTAAAACCATCTGGCATGGACTTGTTACACTTTTACCCTTTGAGAGGCTCGCTGGGCCGAAAACCCGGAAGGGCGACCCAAGCAAAAGTTAGAGCAAAGAAAAAAAAAAAAAAAAAAAAATTGCAAAGAATGAAAAAAAAAAAGAGAAATGAAGAAAAAAAAAAGGAAAAAAAGAAAAAAAGAAATGAAAAAGAATGAAAAGAATTGAAAAGAAAAGAAGAACACAGCTTCATAAGGTTGAAAACTGCAGCGGTATGGCAAAAGTTAGAGCATAAAAGGAGAGGTTAAATACCCGAGTGTACCTTAACCCCGAACTACGTAAGGCTTGATTCCGATGTTTGAGATACGTAGGCAACTTCATTCTGAAGTCCAGCCGTAAAACACTTCAAATTTGATTGTGTCCATGCGATGGTTCTGGTCATCTTTATCTTCTCTGTATTTGAGGATTTGGTTGTGTTCGTCACTCTGAGGACTGACCACAATGCGCTGCAGTGCCATTCAAACAAGGGGCAACTTTCCGTTGCCATGCAGCTCTCTTCAAGCATGGGACAGTTTTCCTTTGGATTTGAGGTTGTGCATCTCAAGAGTAGGTTCCCTACTCGCTGAGCAGTGGCCGTTTGCAAAAATAGTTTTTGAGAATTTTTATTGAGGTTGACTAATTCTCTTGAAAATTATTCTATTTTTCTAAAACTGGACCACTTTCTTGGACCCAAAAAGGAAAATTTTCAATGCTCATAACCCAACTTGCATGATCTTAAATCAAAAATCGAACAAGCATGTTAATCTAACTATCATTTTGGTCAAAATGGTTTTAGTAGAAAGCAAAAACAAAACATGGTCAACATGATGAACTAGGGGCACAGTTGAGTTAGGTTCTCTGTCTTTTTCCCTTTATCAACGCACTTGCCAGAAAGGGCACTCTACTTGCCAGAAAAGGGCACAACTGAAGCTAACAACAAAGGGCTGAAAGCTCTCTCACCCTCCAAGCAACGAGGTATCAAGCCACGTGCGAAGCACGAACTGGAATGGGGCAAGATATTCCACTTCCTCATCTGGACATATCTGATCACGTCCAAACTCCCCGGCAGAGCATCGTCAACCGAGGTCAGCTGCAGATTTGCTACACACCCAGTTGTAGCACAGCCCCTCTGTGGGAGAAACTCACTAGCTGCGCGCAAAAGAAGAAGAATCTAGCAGAATGCTAGGGGCACGAGGCCACAACTTGCTGTTTATCCATCAACCACCCAGGGGAGGGATTTAAAATGAGAGATTGAAGAATAGAGAGATGTGCGCTGAGAGGAAAAGTGAGGAAAAAAGGCTTTTTTTTTTTAGAAAAACAGAGCTTGAGGGCCGAGTGATGTGAGAATCACAAATGAGAAAGGGTGGGAAATAATACCCAGGCGGCTCCTCGTGCCCGAGAGGTCTCTTGTCTTTGTAACACGTCGTGTGTCGTGTCTTTTGTTTTGTTTTTCTCGATTCTTGCTTTGAGTCGTTCAGAGTGTGTCTCGGTGTGTTTAGGTTGTTTACCTTTATTTTTTCGTTGTTGGGTCGTCTTTCTTTGTGTTCGTTGTAGGCTCAATACCGGTCGAGAACTCATTTTCTCAATTTCAAAAATGATTTGTTGTGTGCTCAGTCTTTGTGCCATTCTCCACATTTGTGCAAAAAGGAATTTGTTCTTTCGAAAAATGCGAGGTTTAACCCGGTCATGTGAAACAGTGAAACAAGGACCTATCTGAAGCTATGTGGGTTCCAAAGCGCAAAAGCAAAAAGAAAGAGGAAAATCGAAGCATCTGAGTGTGTTTCACCTTGGAATTCTAAGATTGTATTAGGATGTACCTCTTCAGACCTTGTCAGTGTTCCGAAGAATGAGCGTGCCTCTATCCCAAGTGTAAGCCTGCTTCAAGTCAGAATGGCGATTAAAGCAGCAACAGATGTTATCTCTCTCTAATATGAACAGGGTGTGCCCGTTTTTGAGCTGAATGTGTTGCAAACCCCTCCGAAAGGTAAATCGGAGGTCGCGTTTTAATCTGGTCTCGTTAAGGCTTGTATTCCCTTATTCGGCATTTTGTTTCAAATATGCGTTGTCACGCACATTCCACTTGCATTGTTATGCATCCTTCCACCCGCATTGTTATGCACTTCTCATGCTTGCATTGTGATGCCCATTCCAATTGCATTGTTATGCACCCACTTCACTAGCATTGTTATTCTCATTCATTGCATTGATTATGCACATCTATCTTGCATTGTTATGCACCTTTTCACTTGCAATTGTCTTTCTTTCTCCTCGCACGTGCGACGGGTCAGACTTCCTCTGGTTTAGAGCATTTGGAATACGTTCCAATGCTTATCCCTTTTCCGAAACACCGGGATACGTCCCTACGTTTCTCTCTTCTTTCTGAAACACCGAGATCGTCCTATGTTTCACATTTCTGCGGAACACCGGATCGTCCCTATGTTTCACATTCCTTGCGGAACACCGGATCGTCCTATGTTTCACATTCCTTGCGGAACACGGGATCGTCCTATGTTTCACATTCCTTGCGAACAGGATCGTCCTTATGTTTCTCCTTCTTTTCTAACCAGCGGGATCGTCCCTAATCTTTGGGATCGTCCTAATCTCAGGATCGTCCTAATCTTTGGGATCGTCCTAAATCTTGGGATCGTCCTAAACCTTGGGATCGTCCTAAATCTTGGGATCGTCCTAAATCTTGGGATCGTCCTAAACCTTAGGATCGTCCTAACCTTTGGGATCGTCCTAATCTTTGGGATCGTCCTAACCTCAGGATCGTCCCTAACCTTTGGGATCGTCCTAATCTTTGGGATCGTCCCTAACCTCTAGGATCGTCCTAATCTTGGGATCGTCCTAAATCTTGGGATCGTCCTAAATCTTGGGATCGTCCTAAACACCGGATCGTCCTAAACCTTGGGATACGTCCCTAAACACCGGGATACGTCCCCATGTCTCTCCATCTTTGGTTAAGAGCATCTGGAATACGTTCCAATGCTTATACCTTTCCAAAACACCGGGATACGTCCTTATGTTTCTTTGCATGATCATAAGTTATGTTCGGCTTCTTGCATTATCATTTGCATTTTGCCCCTGCCTGCGGGTGTGCCTGCGGGCACATCTTTTTCTATCTTGTCTGCTTTGTCTAAGTCTTCGGCCTTGTCAAAAATGGGTCGTCTCTAGGCTTTGACATTCACTCCCGTCATTCTTATGACTTTCGAGTTCTGTCAAAGAGGGGCAACTGTAGACACCCCATTTTTGACCGACCTTAAGACTCAGACGTCACCGATTGAGCGCTTGGTGATGTTGCATATTGTGCTCGTTCTGAGGTTGCGGAGTCCCGGCTGCGAGCCTTGCCTCCGGACTTCCGGACTCTTTTGTGCTTTGCCTCGGTTTGCGAACCAGGCTCCGTTTTCTCTGTTTTCTCTTCCCGAAGGGAGGGAGAGGTCTCGTAGATCATCTCTCAGTGGCCGTAGGCTACGTTTCGTGGTCGTAGGCCATTTTTCCCGTTTGGAGCCCGGTTTTCGATTTTTCGGAGCCGACGGCCGTGTGCCTCGGTTCGGGACCGCTTAACCACCTCCGTTTGCTCCGGTTTTTGGCACATACCTTATTTCCTCCCTTTTGAGGGACACTGTGGTCCGAGAGACCGACTTCGTGGTCGAACACCACTTCCGGTGCCTAACAGTCAGTTTTCGGGGCCCCGAACTGTGCATTTTGGCCCCCAAGCCTTGCTTACAAGCATTGTTGGGCTCCGACACAAACTGTAAATAGTCATATTTTGAGCTCCTTTTCATGTTTGATTAAGGACATTTTGCTGTTTGAGGTCTCCTACTATCACTTGCCTCTTTAACTCTTTTTTAGGCTTATTTTTGCATGGTATTTTAGGCTTACTTTTGAGATGTTTTGGACTTGGTCATAAACTAAAAAATGTCTTGTTTTGAGCCCCTCTTCAACTTTGTTGAGAACTCTCTTCGGTTTGAGGCCAGCAGCTACCACTTACCTCTTTATCTCACTTTTTGGCCTTTTTGGGAGGAAATTTGAATTTCAATTTCTCTCCATTTTCCCCCACTCTTTTGCCTATATAAACACCCCACAGCTCTAGTTTTAGGGGTTAGAAAATTTTGGTTTGGAGCTCTCACATTAAATCTCTCTCTCTCTCTACTCTAAGCCTTAAAAACCCCCTTGGTTCTTCACCAACCCATAGCCCCACCCTTCCATCCTCCATTCCAGCAGCTTGAGGTTGTTCTTCAGAGCCTAGGAGTGCTGCATTTTGGTCCAAAAGGCTGTCAAAGATTAGTCTTCAAGGGTAAGTCCTCTTCTCCCCTTTTTGACCCTTTTCTTGGTTCATATTCTAGCTCCTTGTGCTTACTTTTTTGAGCTCCGACCCTAACTGAAAATAGCATTTTTTTGAGCTCTATTTCATGTTTGTTTAAGGGCCTCTCACTGTTTGAGGCTTCCTTGTGGCACTTGCTTCTTTACCTTTCTTTTATGCCATTTCCTTGCATAGTATTTTAGGCCTATGTATAAACTGTTTTGAGGCATGTTGTAAACTGTAAAGTGGCTTATTTTGAGCCCTTCTTCAACATTGTTGAAGGGCTCCTCACTGTTTGAGGCTTCCATTTGCCACTTGCCTTTGTATCCCTCTTTTGGCCTTATTTTTGCATGATTTGTTAGCCCCTTGTGCTTCTGTTTTTGGGCTCTGGTCCGAACTGTAAATAGCCTTATTTTGACCCCCTATTCATGTTTCATTAGGGGTCTTTTGCTGTTTGAGGCATCCTTTGTATACTTTGTGTTGAAGCCCTCTTTTTGGCCTTATCTTGCATAGTATTTTAGGCTTCCTTGTGCACTGTTTTGGGTTTTGTCACTAACTGTAAAATGCCATTTTTTGAGCCTTTCTTCAACTTTGTTGAAGGACTTTCAGCCATTTGGGGCCAGCAACTGCTACGTGCTTCATTATCTCAATTTTAGGGCCATTTTTGTATGCTAGCTTAGCCCCATTCGTGTTCATTGTTTGGCCTTGCTTAAAACTGTAAATATGCATTTTTTGGGACTTCCTTGCTTCTGTCTTCATGCTTCATGTTCAAATAATGCATGCTTTGTATAGCTATAAGTCATTCCATATGCCTAATTTTGGATTTCGGGTTTTATTTCATGCATCGGGTGCACTTTTGCCATGTTTCGAGGCTGTTTTGCATCAATTTTTGCTACTGAAATTTGCATGCTAGTATGTCATATTCCATGTCTTGCCATGTGTCTTGTTAGAGTGGCATTTGGTGCCTTAGGGTCGATCTTCGGTTTGCGTGCACGTGTGCACGCATTTCGAGTGTCTCATTTTCATCTAATGGCCTCTTATGTGAGTGTGGCTGAGGTCCACTCATGTTGGTGTAAGTCCATTATGCATTGTGTATGTCATTTCATTCCATAGCATTGTGTATGCTAGGCTGTATGTTAGCGCATTGCGTATGCCATGTTACCTCGTGCATCGTGTATGCCATTTCATAGCATTGTGCATGTTAGGTTGTATCTTAGTTGCATTTCATGCATGTCATGCATATTGCATTGTGTTCGGGATAGGAGTTAGCCCGAGCACGGAAGCGAGGGCGTTTCGTACTCCGAGTGACGGAACGTGTCTCAATTCCCCAATCACCGACACTCCGGATTATCCATGATGGAGTTAGGTCTTATTGTGTTCATATGTGCATTCATTTCATATTGAGTTGTGCAATTCGACTCCTCGGCCATCATGCATCGAGATGCGTGATTGGTGGCACGAGGATCGAGGTATGCATACATATGTGAAAATACATTGCCATGCCCCTTTCTTGCTCTCTGTTGCAGCAAATCAAGAATCGTGACCTTAGAAGCTTGGCACGCATTCCAAAAATAATTGCAAACAGAGGCTAATTGGGGCATCGCGGTGATTTTCGCACAAGGCAACCCGGACATGCATCATTCATCATCTGGAGAAGAGTCAAGACAGTCCCTGGCTTGCATGCCAGTTTATTATTTTTCTTAGTTAATTTGTAAATTAATTAGGGATTTGTACATATTTGGACTGTATTATTTGGACTGTACTATTTATTTGGACCCTCTGTGCGAGGGCAATGTTGTAATAAGTGTGCGTGTGTGTGATGTATGTCTTCCAACCCCACGTCTTTCTTCCCTTTTATTTACCAGCTTATGATGGTTAGATTAGGGCATGTTTCAATTAGCATACAGTATGATAGCATGTTTGCATTCATTTATCTGTTTTGCATGCACCGGGCTCGACGCATCATACTAACTGCATTTGTATCTCAATTCCGAATTAAATACTTGATAGCTGTTGCATCTCATTTGCCATGTTTAGAATAGTCGAGCCTGCTATAGTTGCATTTTTGCATATGTTGCATTAGGCATTTCTGTATAGTTAGGATCATGCATGGATTTCTAATCGGTTTCTGTTTTGGCTTGGAGTACTCGGTGAGTTTTATGCTTTAGCATCCTTGCATGCGTGTGAGTGACTGCCATGAATAGCATGCTTACCATGAGGCTAACTGCTTATGTGATATAGCTGCTTGAATGCTTGTGGGTGAAAGTTGGGTTGTTTAGATTGGAACAAATCATCAATTGTTTGTTTTAAGCCCACTAGATAGTGGCAAAAACATGTTTTCTAAGCCCACCCGAGGGTGACAAATCTACGTCTTAGCCTACCTACGAGTAGCACCATCAAACGATTTTCAGACAAACATGAAATGTTTTGTTCCAATTCAGACGACCCAGTCTATACTTGTATGCTGTGCGCATCACATAGTAACCTAGGCTAATAATCGGAATAAGAACACACAATGTTTTCAAAAATAGATATCATGGTTAGTAGAGGCCGATCTTTGATCGGGCGAGCGGGGGTGCTCACGAAGTGACCTTCCCCAATCGTACCCAAGTTCCAGAGCCGAGGCAACTTTGGTGATGACGGACACGTGGCCTTAGGCAAACGAGTCAGGGTTTCCTAAATTTCCCAAAAATAAAATATTTAGGTGGCGACTCAAGATCCGCAAAGATCCATGTTTGGCACTTCTGTCAAAAAAAAATCTGTTTTCTTAAAACGATTTGCCGGATTTGGACTCTTTGGTTTAAGATTAAGAACCGTGACACAAATTCGAGTCCAAGCTGTAGCGAGGTCCCCCCGCGGGCCTGTTTACAGCTAGTATCTATTATATCTGATAGAGACCCTAAGTTCACTTCAAGATTCTGGCAGAGTCTACAGCAAGCTCTGGGAACTAAATTGAGACTAAACAATGCTTATTACCCACAGACAGATAACCAATATGAACGGACCAATCAAACATTGTAAGACTTGTTACGGATGTGTGGCCTAGACTTTCAAGGTAGTTGGGAAACCTACTTACCATTGGCCGAATTTGTGTATAACAATAACTACTATTCGAGTATTAGCATGACTCCTTATGAAGCTTTATATGGTAGAAAATGTTGATTTCCAATTTGCTGGGCTGAGATAAGTAATAGACTGTTGTTGGGACTAGAACTTGTGCAAGAAACAACTGAGAATGTGGCCCGATTCAACAATGCTTTAAAAGCGCACAAAAGAGTTATGTTGATGTCTGAAGAAGAGACAAGAAATGTGAAGTCCGGGATCACGTGTTTATCAAAGTAACTCCGATGAAGGGCCAAACGTGGTTTGGTGTTAAAGGCAAGTTAGCATCGAGATATGTTGGGTCATATGAAATCCTTGAGAAAATCAATCTGGTGACGTATCGGGTAGCCTTACCGTCGGCTATAGAGCATATGCATAATGTTTTTCATGTATTTATGCTTCGAGAGTATTTGAGAGATCCATTCCATGTCATTGAACCAACACATGTGCTTTTGAAAGATGACTACACCTATGAAGAGAGATCAATATAGATTGTTAGTCGCCGAATCAAAAGACTAAGGAATAAAGAAATCCTATTGGTGAAGATTGATTGGCAAAACCATGGAGGGACTTATGCAACTTGAGAGACCAAAGAAGATATGATGAAGAGATATCCCGATTTATTCCCTCTAGCCCCGACATTCTTCCAAAATTAAAGTAATTCGAGTTTGGAGAACCAAACTCTTCAAGGGGAAAAGGCTGTAACAATCTCGACCCATGATTAACATATAATCTATGATTAAGAAGGCTTAATAAGTAATTAAAGTGAAAGTTTGTATTAATTGCCTATGTATTGCATTATTTGTATTTATATCTGTTTATTGTAATAATATATGTTTAAAATTCTGTTATATTTTGCGAATCGACGGCCTTAACGGCATCTGATCATCAAATTGACTTGGTATACATGTTATTTGAAATTTTTAGAACATTATGATAGATTCAATTGGATTGCGATTCGGAACGATTAAATTAGATTAATTTGATGCACATTTGATTAGCCTTAACCAACCTTGATTAGGCTAAGCTAATCATACCATATAAATAGGCCCATTCAGCTTATGACCTCACTTATACATGATTTGGCTGAGATTTTGAGGAAGGGCGAGGAAGAACTCAACACCTTAGAGAGAGAAATGAGAATTTGTAGAGAATTTATGGAAGACTTGAAGATTTCAGCTAGGATTGCACTTGAATTTAACTCTAGGTATGGAAACCACACTCAATTCTTATAGATAATCCATATAAGAAATGAATTCACCAAGCTATAAGGCCATTTGCATGAATTTAGAAGGTATATGCTAGGATCATCTTGGTTATGGAAGAATTGAGCATGATTGTATACATGCATGCATGAATCACCAATTTGAGTTTGAATTCCATGAAATTCTCTACATATATGGAACCCTCACACATTTATTTGAGAAGTTTTTCGTGTTCTTACACTTTTCATACCATTTGGTCAAGTTTTACAAAGAGATTAAAGAGTTCCTTTCTTGTATGGTTTCAACTTCATGGTTTAAGCTAGATTTTGGGAATTTGGTTCATGATTTTGAGCAATTGGTTCCAAATTAACTATGTTTCCATATTTTATAAAGTTTTCCCATGTTTTTGTGCCTAAAACATGAGTTTGGAACCTTTGAAATATCAACTTTGAAGTTCAAACACAGTTTTGGAAATTCGAGTCGCCTCGGCGAGAGCGTGTAGCTCAAGTATAAAAATTGAGCTCCCAGAAGTTTTACAAAATTTTACAGGTTGCTCGAGCAACCAAAATGGCGCTCGAGCGAGGACCCTTTTACTCAGTCTTCCACTCGAGCGACCATCAAGTGAGAATTTCACACAACCAATACTTTTGCCAAGTTTGCAGACCGCTCGAGCAACCACCCTTATTTTTGAACCCCCACTCGAGCAAAGGAAGCTGCGCTCGAGCGACCACCCTTAGCATCATATGATATGTGTCCCTTTTATGGATCATCGGAATGCCTTTATGGCCGTCCCAATTATGGGTCATTGAAAATGTCTCTATGCACAAGAGTCATCGAAATACCTTTTGGCCGTCCCTTTATGGATCATCGAAATGCCTTTATGGCAGTCACTTTGTGGGTCATTAGAAACGTCTTTATGCACATGAGTCATCGGAATGCCCTTTCCGGCCATCCCTTTATGGGTTATTAGATTTGTTAACGCTAATGGATGTGTCACGTACTATGATGAGAAATATATGAACTTTGAATACGAATGCAACTACGTATATGAATCTGTTTCTGCTTTGACGACTGAACATGTATATGAATATGTTTTTGCTTTGAAATCTGAATATGCATAAGACTCTATTTCTGATAAAAACCTATTTCTGATATAAACTCTGATTTTTGACTCTATGATGGACTTCATTTATTAAAACTCTTTACTTTCTTGTTAATCACTGGACACCAACTCACTATTTGTTATTATGTATGTAGGTGAGCAAACACGTGACCAGGTCCAGAGTTGATGGCCTAAGATTCTGTTTTGTTAGTCAGCCATTGTGCCTCCAAGAAGGTTCCCTTTTGTGGGCAAGTCAAGTCTAAATGGCATATGTTTAAGACCTTGTCTTCTTTGAAGTATGAACAAGTCTTCTGTTATGTGTATATTGGGCTAAGTCCCTTTTGGCTACTTTTGTATTGGATGTGACGCAAGACCTGCATTATGACGTCACGTATATTTGTAAAAGGTTTAAAATTTCTGTCCCATATATGTTTTGCACAGCTCTATGAACTATGTATATTTTGTATATTTGCTTCCGCAGCCCCTAATTACATGTTATTCCGCTAAGAGGTTTTTGGTAATTCAATGATTACTAGCCGGTTACAGCGCTAAACCTATAAGGGTAGGTTTGAGTCGTGACACTTGTTATCACCCCAAAGAAATAAACGCTAAATTTTGTCAATTGAATTTGCCACTTTGATTGGCATCTTGAATATAGACATGTAATACAAAGGCAATGATAAGACAACTGACTTTATTAGAGTGATTCTACCTCCAATTGAGAGGTATCTTCTCTTCCATGATGATTTTCTCTTCTTGATTTTGTCTAAGGCTAGGTTTGGCATTCCTAAAAAAGCTAAAAAGTCAAAAAGTCACTATCATTTTTAAGTCACACCATCTTATTTAAATCACATCACCTTTCTATTACATCACTTCAAACCTAACCTAAATTTCATAAAAAGTCATAAAGTATACTTATTTAGAACATCCCAAATAACTCCTAAGATAGGATCCCATGTCTTAACCCTCTTAGGGTTGGCTCCAAGTGGCATTTTGAGGTAGTTGATGGGTAGAGTGCTTACTTTGCAATTAAAGAATGTTGCCACCTGGTTTGTAAAAGCATTGTCGTCGATACCAATCCCGCATATGACTGATTTGTGAAAGTTAATTTTCAGGACTGAGGCAAGTTCGAAGCATCGGAGAATTCTTTTAATACATATGATTTCATTTCAATCTGAGTTGCAGAAGATTACAGTGTCATCAGCAAATAGGAGATGTGAGATATTGAGACCCTGATTGCCAACCCAGAACCCTTTCTATAGATTTATAGAATGTACACGAAAATACAACACATCTGTACTAAAAAAAAAAAAGATTAAAAAAAAAAAAAAAAGAAAGAAAAAAGAAAAGGGCTACATGCAACATAAACTACAAAGAAAGAAAAAGTTGATGTAGTATTGTCTCCGACTATGCATATAAGTGGAATTCACAATAGGAAAAAGGACGAAAAAGAAAAGTAAAAGTGACGAGTCATTCTCTTCATATGTTCTATACCCTCCACTTCCTATACATCTGATTCCACCTATGTCATATATTCCATTCTATATGCACACATAAATAAAGTGTTATATATAAATAAATTTTCACTTTATTTTTTATTACTAGACAAAAAGACATTAGTCTCACATATATATTTTTATTCATTAATCATTATAAATTTCATTGTCTTTGTATCTAATGGTAACAAAACTTGATAACAAATTGGGTTATTTGTATATGGCTACATATTAGGAAAAATATTTTTAAAAACATAAATGTTGTTATTTCAAAAAAATTATTAGTATTGTATTGGTGTAGTAGAAATTAAATTTATGAAATGTGAGCCCAAATATGAAATGAATCTAAGGCTTTTGGGTAAAATTGAAGATTTCTAAATTTATAATATTACCATTATAAAAATTTTAAAATTTTAAAATATGTAGATCATTTTTTTTTTCTCTCTCTATAACAAATTGAATATATTCTATCAATTTAAATACTTTCAAAGTACTATCATGAGTACATAGCATTTATGCAACATATACATTGAGAGAGAGAGAGAGAGGGAGAGCTTCTCTTGGTCAACCTAAGAGGACAAAGGGAGATGGTTTATTATTGAACAGTTCAACAGTCTAGATTCGTTTTCTCTACTCATTCCTTCCTTTGATTAATAATAATCAACCCCTCCACTCTTACTCTTCCAGAAATTCTTCATTCTCTTCTTTTTCTCTCCTCCATTTATTCCCACACAATCCCTCTCTCATATATTTCAACTCTAGTGTGCCCCAACTCTCCATCAATCGGTCAATCTTCAACAATGGTTTCTGAAGATATTTGCAACATAGGCCTCACTCTTGGCTCAGCCCCTATCACTACGCCTGAAAATCATCTTCACTCTCATCATCATCATCATCAACACAATAAGAAACTTTTGTCGCTGAAATTCGATCATGTTTTGCCCTGCCTTACGTTGGGATTATCATCAGAAGAACAAAAAATCAAAACATCTGTCAAGATCGATGCCTGTAAAGTTCATGGAGAATCCACAGTTTCGCTTAGCGCGGTTTCATCGTACTCTAACTCTAGTGTGAAGAGGGAGAGAGATGAAGAGGTGGAGGTAGAGAAAGTGTCTTCAAAGGTAAGTGATGATCAAGATCAAGATCAAGAAGAAGAGGGTAGTGCAAGGAAGAAACTTAGGCTTACTAAAGAACAGTCTGTGATCTTAGAAGACAGCTTCAAAGAACACACCACTCTCAACCCCGTATGAATCTACCATCTTTCTTTATCTTTTCTTGATTTATCTCACATGGGTTTTGATTTGTATCTCTAGTCTCTATATATATATTATGTAACGATTATTATAGCTTAGAATAGTGGTTGAATTGAACTGTTTCTGAATTTGGTACCCTTATATTGAATTATCAGAATCAAAAGCAGGCCTTGGCAAAACAGCTGAACCTACGGCCCCGACAAGTGGAAGTTTGGTTCCAAAATAGGAGAGCCAGGTAGTCCACTTATTCTCTCTACATGATTTTGTTGCGATAATCAAACGACGTAAAACTAAAGTAGTAATCATAATAATAGTTTTGTTTTGGGTATCTAGTTTTTAAGATCATGGACCGTTAAAAAATCACAATAAGATCATGGTAGAAAAATTAGAATCTTTGCCTCTACTTTATAGTACTACTATCCCTAGGGTACTCTATATAAGTTCAATATGTTTGATCTGAATAGGAATTAGCTCATAATATTGTATTTTGTTTTCTTGTTTTGTTTTTAACAGGACTAAACTGAAGCAAACTGAGATAGACTGTGAGTCATTGAAGAACTATTGTGCAAAACTGAAAGATGAGAACAGAAGATTGCAGAAAGAGCTGCAAGATCTGAAAGCACCAAATGTGGCGGCGCCGTTTTACATGCAGCTACCGGCAGCCACCCTCACCATGTGCCCCTCCTGCGAGCGGATCGGCAGCACCGGTGGCAGCGAAAACTCTTCTAAAAGTCCTTTTTCAATTGGAGCTAAGCATCACTTCTATAGTCCCTTCACCCATCCTTCAGCAGCTTGTTAGACAACTAACAAAGGACACAACACAAGACTTCAAGTTAGCCTTCTATAATCTATATCCCCTTACAACTAGCTAGTCTCAAGCTATGAATTTATACTAATAATTTACTTTCTATTTCTCTATTGTATATATGTTTTGTACATCTTTGACGATAGTCTATGAAGGGGAAATTTTCTTTTTGAGTTTATGTTATTAGTGATTCTGATTCATAAAATTTGAACTTTGATTTTTGTCATGGCATTAGAGTGAAGGGAAAGAAAAAGAAAATTAATGAAAAGTGGATGGATACTTAGATAGATCAAATCTGAAGTAAATACTGAGTATAGCGGTAAAAATTGATGAAATCTTTGTTGAATACATCAATGGTGTTTCAAATGTGAAATCCTCCTTACATCCACTATGAACATAAAGCAATTAAACCAGTATTACCAGAAACATTAATATTGAATTTAGCAATCCAAAACTATTCTGAAATTATTTTTTATTTTCTCCCATAAAAGTTTTGTTAGAAACAAAAAGAATTAAATATAATGAACGAAAATTTATAAAAATGAGAGTTTTTGATAAAATAAAAAAATAAAAAAATGAGCCATAATGATTTTAGAAATGTACTTTTACATGATTAACTGAAATAAAATAAATTACATTTCATTGAATGCTTAATGCTTTTAAAAACTTAGTTAAGAAATAATTAAATTTCCAATAATATAATCTATTTATGGTTGTTTGGGATGACCTAAATAAGTGTACTTTTTATCTTTTTACGAAAAGATATGTAGAAAAATAGAAAAGTAATGTGATAAAAAAAATAAAAAGATAAAAAGATAGATTATTTTTGTAGTAGCCAAACTTGGCCTTAATTAAACCATTAATTCCAAATGCATATCAAGAAACAGCAATGCTAGGTATCATGAAAAATCTTTCATGAAAATAATCATGAAAACTTTGTGACCCTTGGATTACACTTAGAATAAAGCACCACACACTAATCAAGATAATCTAAGGATCATAACTCTTTCATGACCACTTTCATGAAAAAAAATTCATGATTCCTAACTTTTCCCATCAAGAAATGTGTCAGGAAATTACCCGTACGTCTGGGTACACACTGGTTTTTCTTTTTTTTTTCTTTTTTTTTTTTAAACATATCTACACACTGGTTGAAATGGCATTTCTTTCATTTGACTGAGCTATTGGGGTGATGTGGCAGAGCGAGGAGTGGAAGATGAACAATTTTAGTTGTTGATCCTAATTAATGTTGCATTTTTGTTACATATCTATATATTATTATATTATAATGTCAACACTTGATTTGGCTCCGTTAGTGGATGATAAGATTAATTTTCTAGACTAGACAGTCTATTGGGTCAAATATTGAGTTATATAAAATAAAAAATTAAAAAAAAAAACTTCTAATTTGGTTTAAATTTAAAATTAAAACCATGTAATTTTCATTTTTATTCCAAAAATATCACCAATTTTTTTTTTTTTAATTTTTTTTTTTTTCAATCTCCACTAAAATAGGGTAAATAGGAAAAATTAATAGTTAACCCCATAACTAAATTTTGGATTTTTTTTCCGATACCATGGAGCCGATGGCTAATATATATATATATATATCATAAATGTTTAGATATAAGTTTTGAAATCTTGTAAGCTAAACCTTGGAATTTCTGCTCATAAAAGGATGAAAGTAAACAAGAACAAACTAATTGATTAGATCACGTTTTTGTCAAATAATAATCTTACGAACCATGAAAATTTAATAATTTTACTATGAAATTTTAAGGTGTAAATCAGAATAAATATTATCCACATATTTTAATTCTAAATAAAATTCTGACAATCTTGCTAAGTATATAGCGACCTTTTGCATTTTAGTCTTGAAGTCTATAACCCTTTTCTCAGATAGCAAATCGCTGGAGTGAGGTTATAATTAAATATAACATTTAATTCTTTCCTGACAACAATCATATTCAGTTAGATAATAGATAATGGTATTTCAAGCAATCTTAATTAACTTGGTACACATAATTAAGGAAAATGATTTGGAGCCCTAATTTCCCTCCCCTAATCCCCCTAATTTCCTGTTTTGGCAACTGTTTCTTTTTTTCTTTTTTTTTTTCTTACTTAATATGGAAATTAGGGGGATTAGGGGGAGAGAAATTAGGGGGATGTAGCAAGACCCCATAATTAATCTCTAATTTCTTATGATTATAAGCAAACTTGGTCTCACTTTTTTTTTATTTCATCTTTCGTTGTCGCGCATGGTATGCATACCACAATAGAAGTAATAATCTTAGAGATTTCTAAGATTGCAAATGATATGGTTATGGAAATATGGTAATTAACAAGAATCCATGCAAACAAATTAATGCAGATAATAAAGAAGCTCTCCAACCTAGGAATATAAAGTATTATAAAAAATTATTTAATAATTTTAAAATATCATTGTCACATGTATTTATGGTTCTCTTTATTAGTTTACTAATGTAGTTGTAAAAAAGAAGATAAATAGAACTAATTTTATCTCTCGAAAAATGTTATGAACGCCAAATAATTTATCAAATTTTTTACTAAACCTCTCATATAGATGTGGGACCTATACAAACTCACATGTGTGTAGTCCCACACCTATGTGAGAAATTTGATAAAAAATTTGATAAATTATTTGAAATCCTTAGCATAACTTTTATCTCCTCATTCAATTGATTAAGGTAGGTCAAATTAATTCTGTTCATATATACAAGCCCATTTCACATTATAGGGTTGGGCATGCTATCTCAGGGTTTCAATGCCACTTAAATGGCTAAATTTCGTGCCTCAAAAAATCAGTGGAGGCTAATTGAACATATGTCATTGGATGGATTCTGGGAGAAGTTATTTGCTGGTTTTCAATGTTGTGATTCGTGGAATGGATGAAAATATATGATAAAATGTGATTAGTGATAAATATGATCGCGTGACAATCTTAGAGCAATCATTTTTCGAATTCTAGAATTCGTTATAATCGTTAACAATTGGTTAGGATGGGGTGAGATGACGCTAAATTAGATAAATCACAAGCATGTAAAAAATTAATAATAATAAACACAAGATTTATTTGGTTTCTCCCGTGAAACTAGAGCTATGTGTAGAGTAATTTTTATTATCAAATATTGAGATAGCCGCCTCCTTTCAATTGTTCATATATAAAGTTATTATAAAATATTAAAAATACTCTTACTCTAAATTAATTCTACAGTTAAGATAATAATTAACAACCCAAAGAGACTTGGCTAACTTAAATGTGACATATAATCTAAGTGTTGATCACTATTACTCTCTTGAGGGTTTAGTCCCGAGAAGGAGATTATGGGTTTAACTCTATCTAATAGAAAGTTAAATTATGAGACAAACACTTGATACTTTGTAAAGGTAAGGAGGTTAACTCTCATAAGTGTTAATTTAACAGTTAACAACTGACTTTCGCTGATAAAAAATTTTTAAAAAAAATTAATGTTGTTATCATTTGGTACAAAACTGCTGCGGCAACCTTTAAGCAATTTGCTGCAACATATTCAGCATCATTGTACCCAAATCAGGATCCAAACTTACGACATGCTTAATCACAAAGAAATTAATTGAATTAATTAATTTGGTATTGATTTGTTCAAACTTGTGATCAAGTTGGTGCTCCTAGTCTTCACCTCATTCATGCTCATTATCTCATTCATGCTCATTATCATGAGACAGACTCTGAGTAATCCTATATTTACCATCTTTTTATATATTTATGGTATCATTATAATTATTAGATATTAATATTACTTATATAAACTTCAAGGAGTTGACTCAGTGGGTGTAACTTAGGACTCTCTTGGGGTGTACTCATTCCAAATATCACGTTTACCTCCTATTAGGTATTATCAACTTCTTGGGCCACGTATACGAGTTATAAGAGTTTTAAAAACTAAATGTTTTGGTCTCTAAAAATAAAAATTTTGTTGCAAAAGATATTTAGGGATCAATTTCTATCGTCGTGAGAGTAGTCATTAAAAGATCGTCCCGAAAAGTCAAAAATAAAGCTTTTAGCGACAAAATTTTGAAAATGTCACTCATAAATAGACTTTTAAGGATAAAATAATTTGGTCTCAAAATAATTTATTTTTTTAGACAAAAAACTTAGTCCCAAAAAGATAATAATTCATCACTAATATCTAATTTTCGTTGCTAAAAATATAATAACGACATTTTTTGTAACAAAAATATGTAGTCCCTAAAAAATAATTTTATCCCTAAATTTTAATCTCTAAAACTTTAATTTTTTATAATGCCTATCCAATATTTGCCCCATTTAAATAAAGGAGACACTTTACGTAAATTTCAAAATTAATTGAAATACACATAAACAGGTGCAGAAATCCTATTACTGGAAAAAAAAAAAAAAAAATGTTATCCGTGTAAATCTATTTTATTAATAATTGTGTTTGTACATAAAATTATACACCAAACATATCATCCATGATAAATATAGTAATAAGTAGGGTAAGCAAAAACATGGTCATTAATCATAAACATCGTCGTCAATGAATCATTGATCATAAATCATCAATCTTAACGTCATCGCCCACGTCTCACACCATTGTCGTATGTGTCGGCTCTTGCACGCCACCAACATTGCCTATTTTAATTAATCCCTTTTAATATTTTAGTTGTTCTTTCCCGCCCCCCCACAATTCCTCTTATGTGTGCGGGGCGTGCTAGAGTTTTGCATGGTTGATGACGATTAATATGTTTCAATCCTATATATACTATGAAAAACATCAAACACTCTTTCTGTAATTGTCCTATATTTATTCTATTATTTAATATAAAGTACATTTAATTTGATAGGACCCGATGTTATATATATATATATATTTTAAAAATACTTTTATATTTTATAATTATTTCATTAAAAAGTTATTGAACAATTTCTTTCATTCATTCAATCACTCTCTCAATTAGGATGTAAAATTGACCCGTAGCCTGCCCCAAAACTCCTAAGTTAAGACTTAGACTATGCCTTTTTCTGGCCTAGATTGATCTATGCCCAATCTGAGGCATGCTCCCGACCGACGCCCAACGTCCCTTTTCAAACTAATTTGGTAATTAAAAAAATTTATCAGGCCCATCCGAAGCACGACCCAAGACCTAATTACTCCTTGGGTTTGGGCCTAATTTTTTGAAAACTAGTCCGGTCTGAAAAATGTCAGGAGCCTGTTAGGCCCGTGATAGGATCGGATCGGACTGGGCCCTTTTTACACCCCTATCCTCAATTACGAAATCATTCAAAAATTTAAATAGAAAATTAAAAGTATATTCATGTAATAAAAATAATGTACATGTATAAAATTTATGAGACATTTATTTATAAATCACTTTTTATTTATTTTAAATTATTTTTTTATATTTTAATAAATTTTATGAATGATAACTTTTTGTAGCACGTAAAAAAATGCATAGAAGTTGAAAATTTTGAATGAAATATTTCAATCATGTATAACAATCTTTTAGGGTTTAATAATCCTCACATTTACCAAAGAAAGTGCAACAAAGTCAAACTGGTGATTCATGTTTTGATTGCATAAATAAATATATTCTTGGGGAACGACCATATAAGGAGCCATATGGCCTTTCGAAATTATTTCTACAACTCATCAGGAATTTCAATATCCTGATGAGGGCACAATGAAGACTTTCTGTAGATGTTTTTTTTCCCCTTTTCTCTATGGATTCAATATCTACGCAAGATTGGACGAAATAGTTATAGGACTGGGTGATTTGAATTCTTCATGTTTTAAATGTCAATATATGTAAATCATTCATAAAAATTTATAATTAAATTATTAATCACAGTAACATAATTTTATCAAAAATAAATTTATAACAATAAACAACATCATTTGACCAAAAATAAATCGTTCATCTTTTCTTTCTTTCTTTTCTTTTTTTTTTTTTTTTTATAAAAAAAGTTAAAGTTATTATGTAACTATGATTCACAAATCAATTTGATTTTATTCGTAGAGTATTTAAAGGTGATGAGCACAATGTCCCACATCACCGGCGTGGGACTCCCACTTTTACTTTATAAGCGTACTGTCCCCTCCACTTTGTATGAGGCATTTTCTCCTGAGGAGGAACAAAACCATGAGGGTGGACGACAAGATCCGTCCCTCAACTCCAAAACGTGAGATGATAGGTACGCAAATTTGGCATCAGAAGAAGGGTTGTCTAGTAAACTCTACCGCTACTGCGACCTAGTATGTTGGAAGGTTATGATGAGCACAATATCCAATATCACCTGGGAGGGACTTCCATTTCCACCTTATAAGTATATTAACCCCCTCCACCTTGCATGAGGCTTTTTCTCCCAAGGAGGAGCAAAATCGTGAGAGGGGGACGACAAGATCCGTCCTCAACTCCAAAGCGAGCAATATCTGTAGGGGCGTGAGAGGACAGGCAAGCAAACATCGCCTAGGAGGGACTCCTACTTCCACCTTATAAGCTTACTGGCTCCCTCCACTTTGCATGAGGCCTTTTCCCCTGAGAAATAACAAAATCGTAAAGGGAGGACGACAAGATCTGTCCCTCAACCCCAAAGCGGACAATATCTACTGCGGCGTAAGAGGACAGGTATGCAAATTTTGGTCAGTACACTTATAAGGTAGAAGTAGGAGTATCTCCCAAACGGTGTGGGACATTATCCTCTTCAAAACCCCCCAGCGTACGGGGCTGCAACAACGGGAGAGTTTACCGAATAACCCTTCTTCTAGTGCCAAATTTGTGTACCTATTCTCTCACGCCTCTACAGATATTGTCTGCGTTGGGGTTAAGGGACAGATCTTGTTGTTCCTTCCTCACAGTTTTGTTCTTTCTCGGGAGAAAAGGCCTCATATAAGGTGAAGGGGGCCAATATGCTTATAAGGTAGCAGGCGATGTGGGACATTATCCTTATCATAACCCCCCAGCCTACTAGGCCACAACAACGGGAGAGTTTACCGGACATCTCTTCTTTTAGCGCCAAATTTGCGTGCCTGTCATCTCTCGCCCCCGCAGATATTGTCTGTTTTGGAGTTGAAGGACAAATCTTGCTGTCCCCCCTGATGATTTTGTTCCTCTTCGGGAGAAAATGCCTTATGCAAGGTAAATGGAGCCAGTACACTTATAAAGTGAAAGTGGGAGTCCCTCCCAGACGATGTGGGACATTGTCCTCATCATAACCCCCAAGTAGGCCTCAACAACGGGAGAATTTATTGGATAGCCCTCCTTCTAATGTCGAATTTGCGTGCATGTCCTCTCATTCCCCTGCAGATATTGTTTGTTTTGGGGTTAAGGGACGGATCTTGTCATCTCTTCCTCCCCCCCATTCCTTATGGTTTTGTTTCTCTTCGGGGAAAAAGGCCTCATGCAAGGTGGAGGGCGTCAGCACGCTTATAAGTTGGAAGTGAGAATTGTTGGAAATGGTTATAAAATTCTAGGTAAAATTAGAATTTTTTCCTAAGTTTGGTATATTATTTAAGTGGGACCCATGTGTCGATTTTCGCGGGTCAAAGTGGTAACGCGTTCTATGCCACGTTGTGATTCATATGGTGTATTTGGTTGCTTAAAACCATTACCGAGTGAATGGGAAATTGAAGCCAAAGTATGCTCTATGGAAATAGAGTTTTGGTAGAAAATCCTTAAAGGATTGAATAAAGCTTATCCCACATTGACTTGGTGGGAAATTTTGAATGGGTTTATAAGGCATGGGATTGGAACTTGGGGTGTGCCCCAAGGGGTACCCAAGTGTTTTAGAGAGGGAGGTTATGTGCAAAATGAGCTAGACCCATTGGACTCAAAAATCACCACACACGCGCCGTCTCCGCCGCCATCCGTCCAGTCGGACGGGCGGGCTGGGCTGAGCTTGGGCGCGGGTGCGTGGTTTGTGGTTAGGTTGGGCTTGTTCAGCCCAATACTTATTTTTTTGGGCCAAAAACATTTGAATTTAATTTTATTTTTTGGTAAAATAAAATCCAGAATTCAAATTAAACCGAAAATAAACTGGTCTGGTTTTTTGTTGTACACTCAAACAGGTCCCTTCCATTTTTGAACCCAACAGATTTAAATATGTTTAAATTCAAAACCGAACAGGTTTCAACTTGTCCAAACAGTGCCTATCTATTCAAATTGAACTGGTTTTGCACCTGTTTAATTCAAAACTAACAGCCGCACTTTGCCTATAAATAGACTAGCCCCTCATTTGGATTTCTACTCCAATTTTCGTACTCCATCTTCTGCTATAAATCTCTGCATTTTGCTACATTTAACTTTAAAAAAAAAAAAGAGTGTAAACACTTAGTGTGTTCGTTAGGCAAACAATTTGTAATGCTACTATTGTTTGTAGTTGATCATTTCATTCTGGGAGATAGACGTCCACATTTTGAAAGCACCGTGGAGAGGACGAATCTGCCTTAAGAACACAGTGTCAAACACTGGACTTGATCAGAATAATATTCAAGAATTAATCAAGTAAGTTATTTAATTTATTTTCGGAGTTATTATTATTTATTTAAAATCAGTTTTTAATTTTATTTTTGTAACAAAATAAAATCTGTTTTATTTATTTATTATTTCAAGTTTGATTTTTATAATCAAACAAATTCTCTCATTTTCTTTATTTCTTTATATTCTGGTTGTTGTTTAGTACACAACGGTATTTAATCTATTTAAATACAGTGAAGATTGTCCAACAATCTTAAGACAAAGTATTTTTGGTATCTTCATTGTATTTAATTTTCTGTGTTTTCAAAGTAATATTCTGGTTAGAAAATACAAGTAGTATTTATAAACTATTTGACGGATAGTAGTAAAATATTATCTATTTTCTTTGACAACTAGTAGTAATATACTGGTGTCATAAACAATTGCAGAATATTATTTGGTATTACAGAAAATTATTTTGGTATTTTATTTTTCTAGTTTTAGTAACAAGGAAAATAAAATTATTTTGTGTTATAATTTATTTTCTGGTTTTAGTAACTAGAAAATTAATTTGTGATTTGATTTTCTGATTTTTGTAATCAGATATTATTTCGGTATTTTATTTTCTGGTTTTAGTAACTAGAAAAATAATTTTGTTAATTTATCATAGCTCATCGTGAATATACATGGAAGTATTTGATTATGGAGTTAAATATTAGTTTTACAAACTAATTTCATTTTCATTACGAAGAAACCTTTGGGGCGAGTTTATTTTCTTTATTGGTTTACTGATTCATTCTTTAATTTCTGTGTATGGATCCGTAGTCATGAATAGTTTCTGCACATGAGTCGGAAAATATATATATATATATATTCACAAGAACATTTTAATGTTTATATATATAATTAGTTTATTTGTGTACAAATCAAACTGATTAAAACAATGTATGTTTTGTCGGTTTTGGAGTTTATAGTTTAAAACGTGTTGTTTTACTTACGTTGAATTTTTGGGTTGAGAATCTTTTTATATCATGATGTAAGTTTTGGGATCATGCATGATAAATTTATTTTGTTAATTTATGCTTTTATTTGATGCGTTTGATATGCATATATTGATATCAACTCAAGTAATTTCTTAAAAATAATCTCATTTGATTTGGAATGATAATTGATATGTTCACTTTGTACATAAATAGATTAATTTAATTATTTCTAATCAATTTGAATGGGTATTTAAACACCTGAGAAATTTCAATAAAGATTTAAGTAGTTATATCATTCCATTTAATTTGAAGTAATTTTGAGAAATCTTTTATGTGGATTATTATTTGTTGAATTTGTGACATAAGATATTGTCAATCATTATTTTACTTGTGTAGTAGAATTTGTTAAGCCATAAATCATTGTTTTAATATGGGAGTGTATCTCTTGCATTAGTTGAGATAATTTGATTTTCTTCTGTCACAAATATTTTTATGACAGTGACACTTTTTCGTAAATGAGTTGCAAGAATGTATACAATCAAATGAATTTTTTGAATTGTTTGATTCTTAGGGAACATTTTTATGAGGATATGATTTTGTCAAAATATTAATTCTGATTTGTGTAGTCATAATTATTTTGAATTTTTCATTTGAAATTTATGAATCATGATTTGAAATTTATGAATCAAGCACATCATAGACAACAAGTGATGGATGTTATATTTTGTTTTATATTAGAAGTGATAGGGGTGGTGAATATGATGCACCATTAAATGAATTTTGTACACAACATGGCATTATTCACCGAACTACAGCACCTTATTCTCCACAGCAAAATGAAATTGCTGAAAGGAATAATAGAATCCTAAAAGAAATGATAAATGCCATGTTACTAAGTTCAACCTTACCACAAAACTTATGGGGGGAAACAATATTGTCTGCTAATTATGTTCTTAACAGAATACCCACAAGAAAACCAACAGCACTCTTTATGAATTGTGGAAAGGTCGACCACCTTCCTACAAATACTTAAAAGTGTGGGGGTGTTTGGCAAAAGTTGAAGTTCCTGTTCCTAAAAAGACTAAAATTGGACCAAAAATAGTAAATTGTGTGTTTATTGGTTATACTCAGAATAGTAGTGCATATCGGTTCCTGACTTATAAATCAGAAATACCTGATATAAATGTGAACGCTATTATAAAGTCAAGGAATGCTGTGTTTTTTGAACATGTCTTTCCTTACAAGAAAGGACAGGAATTAAGTTCACAAAAAAGAACTTATGATTGTACACAAAGTCAGGAGACTAATGACAATCAAACACAAGAGACTAGTAATGGTCTCGACCAACAGGATTTAACTGATGATGAACCAAGAAGAAGTAAGAGAGCGAGAACATCAAAATCCTTTGGTCCAGATTTTCTGACATACCTGTTAGAAAATGAACCTCAAAGCTTTAAGGCAGCAATGACAGGTCCTGAAGCACCTTTGTGGAAAGAGGCTGTTAATAATGAAATTGAATCCATTATGCAAAATCATACTTGGGAATTGGTGGATCTTCCACCAGGTTCTAAACCTCTTGGATATAAATGGATATTCAAGAGAAAAATGAAAGCAGATGGTTCAATTGACAAGTATAAAGCAAGACTTGTAGTTAAAGGTTACAGACAAAAAGAAGGTCTGGACTATTTTGACACATATTCCCCTGTAACAAGAATAAAATCCATTCGCATGCTTATTTCTATAGCAGCGTTGTTTAATTTAGAAATATATCAAATGGATATTAAGACAGCTTTCTTAAACGGTGATCTAAATGAAGAGATCTATATGAAGCAACCTAAAGGGTTTGTAGTGTCGGGGCAAGAAAAGAAAGTTTGTCAGCTTGTAAAGTCTCTTTATGGATTAAAACAAGCGCCTAAGCAATGGCATGAAAAATTTGATCATGCTATGCTTACTAATGGGTTTAAGATAAACAAATGTGACAAATGCGTCTATGTTAAAAACACTGACCAAGGATATGTCATGGTTTGTCTTTATGTAGATGATATGCTTATCATTGGAAGCAGTCAAAACATGGTCAAATCAACTAAGCAAATGCTTAACAAAAGATTTGATATGAAAGATATGGGGGTCGCAGATATTATATTAGGAATGAAAATTACTAAAACATCTGACGGATATGTATTATTTCAATCACATTATATTGAGAAAATTCTTGATAAATTTATCAAGGATGATATAAATTTAGCTAGAACACATGTAGACATCAATCTTTATTTATCAAAAAATAAAGGTGATGCAGTGTCTCAGTTAAAATACTTCCAAATCATTGGAAGCCTAATGTACCTAATGAATTGTACTCGTCCTGATATAGCTTATGCTATCAGTAAATTGAGTAGGTACACTAATAACCCCGGAGAAGACCATTGGAAGGCGATCATTCGGGTTTTTATATATCTAAGATTCACCTATGATCATGGTTTGAACTTTACTCGATATCCAGCAGTACTTGAAGGTTATTATGATACCAATTGGATATCGGATACTAAAGATTCAAAATCCACTAGTGGATATGTCTTTACTCTGGGAGGCGCTGCTGTTTCTTAGAAGTCCACGAAACAAATTTGCATCGCATGATCCACAATGGAATCCGAGTTCATTGCTTTAAACAAAGCAGAAGAAGAAGCAGAATGGGTTCATCACTTCTTAGAAGACATTCCAATATGGCCAAAACCTATGCTAGTTATTTGCATTAATTGTGATAGTCAATTTGCAATAGGCTGGGCACAGAATCATATGTATAACGGTAAGTCACGACATATTCGTCGTTGACATAATACCGTTAGGCAGTTGTTGTCAACTAGAATAATCTCAATAGATTATATAAAATCTAAAGAGAATATTATGGATCCGTTAACAAAAGGTTTGACAAAAGATATAGTTCATCGAAGGCGATGGGATTAAAGCCTATTACATAAGAGTCGTCATAATGGTAACCCTACTTATATGACTGGAGATCCCAAGAACTAAGTTTAAAGGGATAATTAAGTTATGTATGGCTCGCCAGAAATCACCAAGGGATTAAACTTCCCTACCCATTCCTATGGTGAGAGTGATATCTACAACATATGTTGTCTACAGAGGTATAAAGATAAGCTTTGCTTTTAATGATTACTTATATCTTGATTAAGGCATAAAATCAAGACGAGTATAAGGAGATATTCATAATAAGAATCACCTATATGAGTGTCAAACTGGGGCCGGTTCTATGAGAATGAAAGATGCTAAATTCTCTAGAAACACTCATGAAAACCAAAAGCGTTCAAGGCCAAAATGAACACAATAGTGAGAACCACGATGTGTTAAAAGATATTTTGTGTGAAATCTATTGTCTTGGCTTACACAAACAACTGAACAATTCAAGGCATCGTATCCATTGGTTAGCTAGTAAGTCCGATAGGTTATCACTAGGGAAGGTTCAAGGCCGAAAACTACCTATCCTGATGCAAGATATTTTCGACTTATACTCTTTCGATAAAGTCTGCATATCGTTGCATTTCTGTTGTCATCAAATTCCATTCATGTGGGGGATTGTTGGAAATGGTTAGAAAATTCTAGGTAAAATCAGAATTTTTTCCTAAGTTTGGTCTATTATTTAGGTGGGACCCGTGCGTCGATTTTTGCAGGTCAAAATGGTAACGCATTCTATGTCGCGTTGTGATTCACGTGGTATATTTGGTTGCTCAAAACCATTACCGAGTGAATGGGAAATTGAAGCCAAAGTATGCTCTATGGAAATGGAGTTTTTGTGGAAAATTCTTAAAGGATTGAATAAGGTTTATCCCACATTGATTTGGTGAGAAGTTTTGAATGGGTTTATAAGGCATGAGATTGGAACTTGGGGTGTGCCCCAAGGGGTATCCAAGTGTTTTAGAGAGTGAGGTTATGGGCAAAATGGGCTAGACCCATTGGATCCAAAAATCAACACATACGCGCGCACCGCCGCCATCCGTCCGGGCGAGCTGGGCTGGGCTTGGGCGCGGGTGCGTGGTTGGGTTCGGCCCAATACCTATCTTCTTGGGCCAAAAACATTTGAATTTAATTTTATTTTTTGGTAAAATAAAATCCAGAATTCAAATTAAACCGAAAATAAACTGGTCTGGTTTTTTGTTGTACACTCAAACAGGTCCCTTCCATTTTTGAACCCAACAGATTTAAATTTGTTTAAATTCAAAACCGAACAGGTTTCAACCTATCCAAACAGTGCCTATCTATTTAAATTGAACAGGTTTTGCACCTGTTTAATTCAAAACTAACAGCCACACTTTGCCTATAAATAGACTAGCCCCTCATTTGGATTTCTACTCCAATTTTCGTACTCCATCTTCTGCTATAAATCTCTGCATTTTGCTGCATTTAACTTTTAAAAAAAAGAGTGTAAACACTTAGTGTGTTCGTTAGGCAAACAATTTGTAATGCTACTATTGTTTGTAGTTGATCATTTCATTCTGGGAGATAGACGTCCACATTCTGAAAGCACCGTGGAGAGGACGAATCTGCCTTAAGAACACAATGTCAAACACTGGACTTGATCAGAATAATATTCAAGAATTAATCAAGTAAGTTATTTAATTTATTTTCAGAGTTATTATTATTTATTTAAAATCAGTTTTTAATTTTGTTTTTGTAACAAAATAAAATCTGTTTTTATTTATTTATTTATTATTTCAAGTTTGATTTTTATAATCAAACAAAATCTCTAATTTCCTTTATTTCTTTATATTCTGGTTGTTATTTAGTACACAACAGTATTTAATCTATTTAAATACAGTGAAGATTGTCCAATAAGAATCTCTCCCAAGCAATGTGGGACATTGTCCTCTTCAAAAGGTTAATGGCTTAGATCATGTGGATTTTGTTTGGGATCCAACCTACAAAGTAGATGATGTGCCACTTTAATAATAGGTGAAAGTTTGGGTAATTTGTCGCTATTTTTTTGGAATAATGATTTTGTTTTCTAAAATTTTTACATTAGCAATATGCTAAAGCAATAGCAGGAAGACACGAACATATGATTTAGGGGATCACTAAATTTTTTAGTGAGTAATGTTAGGGATTCTAAATATTTTACCAAATGTCTCACATAGGTGTCAAATTCACATGATATAGTTCCACACCTATATAGAATATTTGATAAAATATTTAAAATCTCTGACATTTTTTTTCTTTCTAATCTTCTAGGCACGATGATCTTGTGACAATATCATTCTTTTTATTTTATTTTGTTTTTTTTGGCGACGTTGTCTATCACACGTATTCGGTTATGTTGGGGCATTCTGCCAGCCTTATCGCATTAAAAAATTCAGAACTTGAGCTAGGTTGGGCTCGGTGTTGGGAAAATAATAGTTGGGCTACGAACAAACACGGTCTGGTCTATTAGTACGGAGGATTCTGTTTACATTAAAAAAAAATCAATAAGTACTCTCGATTTTTAAATAGATTCTATTTAATTATTTAAAATTTTATTTTATTTTCATTATACCATATTATTTTTTCAAATTATCCTCAAGATAAATTCAAATAACAAATAATAAACAAACTTAAAAAACTAAATTATTTCAAATCTTTTCAGTACAAAAAATAATTCTTAAAAAAAAAAAAAACAAAACTTATACGCACATCAGCACTATAAATATAGAAAAAAAACTAAACTTTTACATAAGTATTATAAAATTTTTCAATACAGAAAAAGAAAAATTACATTATAAAATATCCACAAGAATGCTTGTGAAAAAGTAAAAATCAAACTTATAAGCACATAAGTATCAGGCACTAATAATAAAGAGTAGTTCTCAAATAATGTACTATTTAAATGATAAAATAATAACAACTTCAATAATATTTTATTATTAATTTAAGAAAAAATTATTTATAAGTTCTATTAGGGAAACTTATGCTACATATGGTCATACAAAAACACTTATGTTCCCATAAGTCCTGTGTGAAGTTTGTTGAAAGATTTGATACCTACATAAATATAACGTAACGTGACATCTACGTAAACGTAACGTAACGTCATGACACCTACATAAACGTAACGTAACGTGTCACGTTACGTTTCGCAAACTTGTTAGGTTTTTTATTTTTTTAATTGAATGTAAAAATGTTACTTTCTATAGTAACATTCAATTTCCTATATAGCAAATTAAATGTTACCATAGATTAAGTTTGCGAACTGTAACGTGACGAGTCTGGATCCTCGGCCGCACAAGCCTGCGGCCATCCCTGTGGCACACCCAAAACGATGTCGTTTTGGGGGAAATTTCAATTTAAAAAAAAAAAAAAAAAGCTGAGCAGAAACCAGAGGGGAGGGAAAGAAGAAAGAGAGGAGGGGAGAAGAAGATCTGTTCTTGCTTTTGATTCACACAGCTCTTGTTGATGACTGTTAATCAAAATATATATAAAAAAAAAAGTTAAAAAAACTAGGTATTCAATTAAAATCAGATAATCAGAAGAAAATAAAAAATTAAAAATTAATAATAATAATTACCTAACATGCCATCTCAAAGACCTGATTGGATCAAGGGCGGGACGGCAAGGTTTGGAGCAAACCACCGTCTCTCTCCGATCAGATCTTGAAAAACAAACAGAAACAGAGCTCCTCATCTCTTCACAGGTTGCGAAGGCGTTCTTTTGCTGCACTGCACAATGATTCATTTTCTTCTTTTTCAGATCTTAATATGCCTGAATTCGCAAGAACACTTTAATTGATTATTTCACACAAAACAAAGATTCGAGACAAAAGCTTAGATTCGTGGAAAAGGAAACACCGGACTCGATCCAAAAAAATAATCAATAATTAAATGATTTTATGAACAGATCTGAGAGATTGGAACAGTTCAAATCCAAAAAAATAATCAATAAACTTTAAAATTAAGGGAAAAACTATTCAGATCTATCGTTCGAAAAATAATAAAAATCATATTTAAAGTAATATACTTTTCGAATCAACAAATCAACAATTACGTCGCAAAAATTTATTTATTTATTTTTTTTGCAATCAATCAGTTAATTTCTTCGTAACTTGTAGGCCAATATAGAAAAAAAAAATTTGGGGGTATTTTTAAACTAATATACTCTCGAAATTAACAGATCAACCACTTGTAGCAAAAAATCAAATATTTTTCATGCCAAATTGTACCCAATAAAAAATTTTACTTCTTTTTTTTTTTTTTTGACATATCTAAACCATTCTACTCTTGAAGTTAATAGATCAACAACTACGTCGCAGAAAATGAAATATTTTGCAATCGATCAGCTGATTTCTTCGCAAATTGCAGGCCAATAAAAAAAATTATTTCTTTTTTTGGATATGTTTAAACCGAAATTAACAGATCAACTACTTGGTAGCAAAAAATCAAATATTTTTCTTCGCAAATTGCAGCCAATAAAAAAAAAAATCTCTTCTGTTAGACATATTTACACAAATCTACACTTGAAGTTTACATATCAGCAACTCCGTACCAAAAAAATCAAATATTTTGCACTCAATCGATTGATTCCTCCACAAATTTCGGTGATAAAAGATTACTTTTCACAAGATAAACATAATCTTAGCTTGGCTAAAAAAAGATATTGATTTTTTTACAGATTTACTCACAGATCTGTATTGAAAATATCAATTTTTAAAAAAAAAACAACGGAAATGAAATTTTGAGGGGAATTGTTTTGAAAAAAGTAAATTAGGAGGAAATAAAATCGAGAAACAAGCGTACTGGTACGTTTTTCACCGCAAAATTTTCATGAAGTGCCCGAAACAGTTCGGCTTCATCACACAAAAAGAGAGAGAGAGAGAGAGAGAGAGAGAGAGAGAGAGAGAGATAGATAGATAGATAGCTAGATACCTCAGGCAGCTGCAGAGAAGTGCATGAAATTCCCCCCAAAACGACGTCGTTTTGGGGGTGCCGCAGGGATGGCAGCAGGCTTGTGCGGCCGAGGATCCGGACTCTAACGTAACACTTATATAAACATAACGTGACGTGACACCTACATAAATGTATGTGACACCTACATGAATGTAACGTCACGTGTCACGTTACGTTTCGCATATATTAATACCATTTATTTACAACTCATAAGATCTTGTGGAATACATTCCTATCTAAATAGGACTTGAAACTCTATAAGAAATTACACAGGACTTAGCCTAGCATAAGTGTCCGAAATAGGACTTATAAATAAGTCTCCCTTAATTTAATTATTGGTCACTTTAATTTTTTTTTAAAAACGATATAGAAAATAATTAATGGTACTCTACAAAAATTGTGAAACCCCTTTATATGAATACTTATCTCTTTTTTGATGGGTTACTTCAAAAAGCTATTTTGATTATTACTGTCATCCATTATTGGATTTTGTTGAAACTTTCTTTTAGGGTTTACGGTTTCAAAATAATAATGATAATAAAAATTAAAACAAAAAAAACAAAAAAAAAAACCAATGATATTGATGATGATGGTGAGTTTTGGTATGGTAGATTGGAATTTTGGAGGAAAAAAGAAGGAAAAAAAAAAAGAAAAAGAAGAAAAAATAACTTTGATCTCTTGGTAAAGAAGATACAAATATTTGAATTGAATAACTAATAAGGGTGAACAATGAGGAAGAAAATTTATTTTGAGATTTAATATGCGTTATCTTTATTAGTAAATTTATATTATAATATATTAGAAATTAAAATTTATAAATTTAAATTGAGCATACTGAAACATATTTTGGGTTCAAATAGAATCCCTACATTAGTACCTAATATACTCTGGACCACGTGGCCCACTACCATCCTAGTGATAAGTCTGGGCCTGTGAGACGGGCCTACGGACTCCATACCAAATCTTTCAATCAAAATAATAACGAAAGAAAGTCCTCTGTAAAGAAAAAGAAAAGGGAACTTACCAATAAGTCTCATATACAAAGTTCAAGACCTATCTAATCCCCAATCAAAACACTTGTGATGGGTCGTTGAACACACCAAAAATAATCACTAAACTATACCAAATTCTATCAGAATAATGGCAAGTCCAAGTATCGATCCACAGAGACAATTGTGAAATTAAACTAATTTAATTATTAAATTCCTAAATTAATTTTGATAAAAAGATTGATTGTTCATAGCCTAAATTAATAACAAATAAATTAAACTAAGAAATTAAATTATCAATAATAAATGAAATTGGGTTTACTGAATTGGGGAAAAAATTAGGGCAAAGAGTCCACCACTAGCCACGTAATTAGGGTTTCCAATTGAAATCAATTATGCTATGGTTTGAATGGATTAATGCTTTGCAACTACAAGCTCAAAGCATTTAATAAGAAGATCATCACATTCAATGTACGAGCACGAACCATCTCAAGTAATACAAATCGTTCACTCTAAACTAAGGTAGTGATACGACTCGTTCCTCGTAGCATGGTTCGTCTCATACCTTGAATGTGAAGGAATAGAAAACTCATGTATGGATAACATTCAACAATCACAGAAAAGTCAAATATTCGAAAAAATAATGAAAAATATATAAAAGAAACTTCTAAATCACCATACAAATGTTCAAAGATTTACATAATTAAAAATCAAAAAGAAAACAAAATAATTACATGGCTAGGGTTTCATCAAAACCCTAGAAAAGGAGACTAACCACTCATGGAGGAGTGGAAGGAGGTAAATGGAAAAGAAACCACCATGGGAGACATCCTTGAAGCTTTTTGTTTCTCTTCCCTTCCAAACCCTAGCGTCTCTCTTCAGGTCAAAACAAGTTCAAAACCCTAGAAAAACCTTTTCCTTGCCTTTTTATACTTCCAATCTCGTCCAAACAGGTTTAAAACGTCGGGTTAACTTTCCCAGAAAAAATCAACGCACGTGCGGGAAAGTCAACGCACGTGCGGAAAAAGTCAACGCACGTGCAAGAAAGTCAACTCTCTCCAAATTTTGTCTTTTTGCCCATTTTATGCTCCGACTATGGACAACCTGATTGACATTCAACACACATAAAGTATACAGTTTGACCAGCAAGTGAAGTTAAAAGATTCTAATTAACAGCCTCAATGATGTACATTTCGGCCTTAAAGCGTGCAACATTTGATTTCTCACATTTTGCCGCACGTGCATGAACAATGTCGCATGTGTGGGAAATTTTTTTTTTTTTTTTTTTTTGCAACAAGTACAACACAAATTATATATATATATTTTATTGAACAAGTATAACAATTTCCCTTTTTTTTTTTTAACAAAATTCTAAGCATGTTAAATGTGGTTGAATACTTGATTCCCCATAAACCACAAAGCAGAAATCAAGGTCTTACCTAGGTTAGGGAGGGTCCCTTCCACCCACACACATATAATGACCTTTTTTTGCTACATTGCAACAGCATAGTTTAACAAAGACAAGAAGCACTCGCAAGCGTATATGCTTCAAGAAAATGGAAATCTAACTCCCAACACCTAACAAAAGGCACCAGAGTTATGGCATAAAGTTGCCACTTCAGAATCCCCCAGGTAATAAAACCCAGCGTAGTTTATATCCTTCGGGCTAGTACAACCCAAAGTATACTTAACCATTTCTACCTTTAATTGACATCCGAAATAAATATAGTACATAAGAACATAACAAAATGACCACTAAAGATATAAGCTTCACGCGAAAACCAAGGGTATTACTTTTCTCCCTAACTGTGTTTGTAACTTTCCCTATTCTCCAATAGGGTGATAGACTAGGTTGATTCGGTATCCAGAATTGAGGCGCATAAAGCTACCTCAACCTATGGGGCTGCCATACAGAGTTCAAGCCAAGGTAGTTTCGAAGCAATCTCTACACCCCTAGGTATTTAAACCAGACTCTAGTCTCGAAAATCCCAAACCTTTGTGTTCTAGGCTTTGCCATTCGAACTCTAGTTTCCACCGTCTCAATTGGTCTCCTAGGAACTCACTACAAACACGGTTAGGTGGCTATACCAGACCGTCAGATGCCGTTCGGGCACGGCTAACACCAAAGGAAGTACACCTTTAGAGGATTTAAAGTCTCCTAGACGCAAATAAAGCATAACGAGAACAAAGAAAAAAAATAGCATAGAAGAAAAAGAAAAGAGAATAAGAAATTAATCTATCAATCGTAGTAAAATGGGTCCATCAAAGCAGTGGACTCAATCATATCCCATTCCCAATCCCCTCTATATATGGTTTCAATCTTTGGCCATTCACTTTGAAAGTGTGGCCAGTCTTTGGATCTCGCACCTCAACGGTGCCATAAATAAATGCCTCAACAACTACAAAGAGGCCATCCCATCTTGATCTTAGCTTACCCGGAAAGAGTCTCAATTTTGAATTAAAAAGCCACACTTTTTGGTCGGGTTCAAAGGATTTCCTATTAATGTGCTTGTCATGGAATTCTTTAGTCTAAGCTTTAAAAACTCTCGAACTCTTATGTGCATCATTCTGGATTTCCTCCAACTCATTGAGTTGCAATTTTCAGTTGAGCCCAGCCACGGCCATATCAAAGTTAAACTTGTTTATGGCCCACAATGCTCGGTGCTCGAGTTCAACCGGGAGATTGCAAGCTTTTCCGAACACCGCTCTATATGGTGACATCTCAATGGGTGTCTTATAAGCAGTACGGTAAGCCCATAATGCATCAATTAACCGTTGTGACCAATCTTTCCTATCTGGTCTCACCGTTTTCTCAATTATGTACTTTACCTCCCTATTTGAGACTTCCACTTGGCCACTAGTTTGAGGGTAGTATGGAGTGCCAACTTTATGAGTGATAGAGTATTTTTTAACTACCGACTCAAAGAACCGGTTACAAAAATGTGTACCCTGATCACTTATTATGGCTCTAGGAAACCCAAAACGACTAAAAATGTTTTCATGCAAAAATTTGATTACCACTCTATGATCGTTTGTTCAAGTAGCTATTACCTCCACCCACTTAGATACATAATCTACTGCCAAGATAATGTACTCAAACCCGAATGACGACAGGAAAGGACGCATAAAATCAATCCCCCAAACATCGAATATTTCTACCATAAGAATAGGGGACATTGGCACCATGTCACGCTGAGACATCTAACCCATTTGCTGATAGCTCAAACAAGTTCTACAAAATTGATGGGCATCTTTAAAAATTGTGGGCCAATAAAACCCACTCTGTAAAATCTTGGCGGCCGTTTTATGCCCACTAAAATGACCGCCACATGCAGAAGAATGACAAAATGTAAGAATGCTATGCACCTCACTCTCCGGCACACAACGTTGGATCACTTGGTCGGAGCAATATTTAAACAACTCGAATCCTCCTAAAAGTAATACATGACCTGCGAAAAGAATCGGTCTTTGTCTTGCTTAGACTAATTCTGCGGAACTTGCCCAATGGCTAAATAATTCACAATATGTGCAAACCACGGGGGGCTCGCTTGTGACAGCTCAAAGAGTTGTTCGTCCGGAAACGAATCATGCAAAATAAGAAGGTCACTAGTATATTCAACGAGGATTCGGGAAAGATGATCCGCCACCACATTCTCAAATCCTTTCTTATCACGGATCTCTAAATCAAATTCCTGAAGCAACAAAATTCATCTAATCAACCTAGGTTTTGTCTCTTTCTTAGATAGTAAATACCGCAAAGCGGCATGATCAGTGAAGACTATGACCTTGGAACCTAGGAGATAAGACCGGAATTTGTCTAAGGCAAGGACCACAGCTAGCAACTCTTTCTCGGTGGTAGTGTAATTCAATTGTGCATCCGAGAGAGTGCGACTAGCATAGTATATAGCAAATGGTGCCTTTTGACCCTTTGACCCAACACAGCCCCGACAGCATAATCGGTGGCATCACACATGATTTCAAAAAGAAGCGACCAATCTGGTGATTTCATGATTGGGGCGGTGGTCAAGGCCATTCTCAGTGTTTCAAATGCCTTTAAGCATGCCTCATCAAAGACAAAAGGCGCATCCTTAACTAGTAAACTACACAAAGGACGTGATATCTTACTAAAGTCTTTGATGAACCTACGGTAAAAACCTGCATGCCCTAAGAAAGACCTAATTTGACGCACGAAATTGGGTGGAGAAAGGCCTGCAATGAGGTCAACCTTAGCCTTGTCAACCTCTATACCTCGAGGGGACACAATGTGTCCCAACACTATACCCTCACAAACCATAAAATGGCTCTTTTCCCAACTCAAGATTAGGTTTGCCTCAGTACATCGTTCTAACACTCTAGTCAAGTTCCTAAGGCATTCCTCAAAAGATGGTCCAAACACCGAAAAGTCATCCATAAAAACCTCTAAGAATTTCTCCACCATATAAGAGAAAATGACCGTCATACACCGTTGAAAAGTTCCCGGTGCATTACATAGCCCAAAGGGCATGCGCTTGTAAGCAAAAGTGCCAAAAGGGAATGTGAATGTGGTCTTTTCCTAGTTAGCGGGATACACTGGGACTTGATTATACCCCGAGTAGCCATCAAGAAAACAATAGAAACCCTGCCCTGCTAACCGTTCTAGGATTTGGTCAATGAAAGGTAAGGGAAAATGGTCCTTCCTAGTCGAAGAATTTAGTCTCCTATAATCAATGCACACTCGCCACCTAGTAGTGGTTCGTGTGGAGACTAACTCTCCTCCCTCATTCTCAACAACGGTGATGCCCGATTTCTTGGGCACGACTTGTGTGGGACTCACCCACTTGCTATTTGAGATGGGGTATATGATACCCGCATCCAACAATTTCAAAACCTCCTTCTTCACCACCTCTTTCGTATTAGGATTCAGTCTCCGTTGCATTTCGCGAGAAGGTTTGGTGTCCTCCTCTAGATGTATATAATGCATGCACACGGAGGGATCTATCCCTCTCAAATCAGCCACTAACCCCCCTATAGCACTCCGATGTGCCACGAGAACACTCATTAACTAACTCTCCTGCTCTACAGTCAAGTCAAATGCAATGATGACCGGTAAAGTATCTTGGGGCCTTAAAAATGCATACTTGAGTGTGGTCGAGAGTGGCTTCAACTCAAGTGTAGGCGGTGTGACCAAAGATAGTATGGCAGGCTCTCTCGATAGAGGAGGAAATGACTCAAACCAGGCTTTCCATGGAGGAAAATCCAATGTAGAAGAAGAATTAAGCAAGAAATTCACCTCCTCAACTGACCCATCAATATCAAAATTTTCAAACCCAAAATGAGCTAAACAAGCCTCTAAAGGGTCCTCTACAAGAATGGAGGGCAAAGCCTCCTCCACAATCTCATCAACAACATTTACTAATAAGCACTCCTCTCTCTCATGAGGTTGTTGGGATGCTTGGAAAACATTAAGTTTCACATTGCATGTTACCAAATGAAACTTCCATCACCCCGGTACGACAATTAATGCATGCATTGGCCATAGCTAAGAAAGGTCGACCCAAGATCACCGGGATTTGTTTCCTAGAACTGGCTACCGGTTCCATATCTAAAACCAAAAAGTCAACTGAAAAGTAAAACCTATCGACCTTCACTAGCACATCCTTAATTGTGCCACATGGCACTTTGAGGGACCGGTCAGCCAATTGAAGAGTAACAGTAGTGGGCTTCAACTCGCCAAGCCCAAATTCTTCATACATAGAGTACAGCAACAAATTGACACTAGCCCCTAAATCTAATAAGGCCCTATCAATGAAATGGTCCCCTATAATGTATGCAATGGTTGGGGCACCCAGGTCCTTAAGCTTAGGAGGTGTGTCATTCAACAAGATGGAGCTTACTTGCTCTGTGAGTAGGACCTTTTAGGACACAAATGTCCTAGATTTACGCTTTTGCGTACAAAGGTCCTTCAGAAATTTGGCATATGATGGTACTTGCTTAATCGCCTCCAACAGGGAGAGGTTGATTTTTACCTGTTTAAAGACCTCCATCATTGCTTCCATAGATGCCGCCTTCTTATTAAAAGGGGACGGTGTGTCAAGGCTCGAGTGAAGTGCTAGGGACTAAGTCATCCCTCTTAAGTGTTTCCCCTTCACCCTTGCTCTCCCTAGGTGAACCACCGTGGTCACCCTTCTTAACTCTAGTTGCATCAGACGCAACTGACTGAAGCTCTAACTTCCTACCACTTCTCAAAACAACCACCGCCTGCACTTGCTCATGTTGCTTCCTATTCCCACCCGAACTCTCTGCCCCGTATTGTTCCTTAGGGTTGGCCACAGTTTGACTTGGTAATTTTCCTTCCTCTTTCCGATTCATGTTGTTAGCCATTTGACCAAATTGGGTCTCTAGCTTGGCAATAGAGTGAGTGTAGGAGTGAACTACTAGTGCTAACCGCTTAAGTTCTGAGAGAACTTCCAACACCTGAGTCTCAAAGGCAGAGTTGCCCTGAGGAACAGGCGGGGGTTGTGGTTGTGGTTGCCGATATGGTTGTGGAAGTCGATAAGGTTGCGGTGGTCGGTAAGATGATTGGTTGGCAAAATTATTAAAATTTTGCCTTGGTGGTGGAGGTTGTAAGAAGTGGTTTGTGAAGGGGGGTCTCCATGAGAAATTAAGGTGGTTTCTCCATCCCAAATTGTATGTGTTGGAGTATGGATCATTACCCGAGTTAGAGAATCCTTGAGCCGCATTCACATGCTCTTGGACTAACTCCGAAAATTGTGATGCCAAAGGGCACTCACTTAAGTCATGAGCAGGGCTCGCACAAATAACACATGCCTCGTGAAATTGAGGCAGATCTTGCTGGGTAGGGGCATGTCCCGTAGCTAATAATTGGTCCATCTTGCGGGACAGTGCCTTTACTTGTTAGGCTAACTCTAGGTTTTGCCCGACCTCATAAATGCCCCCTCTTTTCGAGGCTTCAACAGTGGTTGCCGGACTTGCCGAGCTACGAAGGCATGGTGAAGGGAATTATCACTTAAGTTCTCAAACAATTGCCATGCCTCGGCATCATTTTTAGACATAAATGTCCCACCACAAGACAAATCCACCATTTGGCGGTGCAGCTCAGTTAAGCCATAATAGAATGTTTGAACAAGTTGCCAATCAGGCACTTAGTGGTGGGGACACTGTTGGAGAAGGTCTCGAAGTCTTTCTCACGTCTCATGGAATTGCTCGCCATCCATTTGAGCAAAATTTGTGATGGCTCGCCTAAGTTGGTTGGTTTTACCTATGGAAAAGTACTTCTCCAAGAACCGTTGCTGTAATTGGTCCCAAGTTGTAATTGAATTAGCAGGTAAAGAATTTAGCCAGTGTTTGGCTTTATCCTTTAACGAGAATGAAAACAATCGCAACATTAAGGCCTTATTTGTGAAATTTTGGATCCTCACTGTCGAGCAAATTTCCAAAAATTCATTCAAATGCTTATAAGGATCACCATGAGTTAGTCCATGGAATGAGGAGAGCATTTGTATGGTGCTGGACTTAATCTCATAATGAGCAGTAGTGTGTTGGGTAATTGGATGCATGATGGTGATGTATATGCAGTAGGTGTAAAATAATCCTTAAGGGTCCAGTTAAGCACATTCGGGACATCAGGATTCGTCATCTCTAATGGCTCAATGTATGAATATGAATACTCAAGCCTAGGAACACGGGCAGAGGCCCTAAGTCTCCTAAGGGTCCTTTCTAGTTCAAGGTTCAAACTTTACAATTCAGGGCGACAAGAACGACGCCCGTGCATATACTACCCACACACACACAAAAAGTTCGACTCTGTACACTAAGTTATGAAAGCAGAATGCTAAAGGAGAAATACTCACAGCGGTTCAACGAAAATGCTTTACTCATCTTGCGGATGCTTGACGTGTAGATGTTGTCTCCAACTTCTATTTGAGCTTTGACTTTCGTTTTAGCACTTTGGTGCTTTGCTTGTGAGTGTTTGTTTCTGTTTACTCACTTTAGTGCTGCGTTTTTTTTTTTTTTTTAAAGCTCGGCTGTGCTCCGCTTGCACTTCAATGATAGCTCCAATTTCAAACGCTTTACACACTTAGCAACACAAAAGCATAAAATTCTAAACTAAAAATTAAAATAAGAATGTAACTTTAAATTAACTAATTTCGCCAGAAGTCCCCGGCAACGGCGCCAAAATTTGATGGGTCGTTGAACACACCAAAAATAATCACTAAACTATACCAAATTCTATCAGAATAATGGCAAGTCCAGGTATCGATCCACAGGGACAATTGTGAAATTAAACTAATTTAATTTTTAAATTCCTAAATTAATTTTGATGAAAAAATTGATTGTTCATAGCCTAAATTAATAACAAATAAATTAAACTAAGGAATTAAATTATCAATAATAAATGAAATTGGGTTCACTGAATTGGGGGAAAAACTAGGGCAAAGAGTCCACCACTAGCCACGTAATTAGAGTTTCCAATTGAAATCAATTATGCTATGGTTTGAACGGATTAATGCTTCGCAACTACAAGCTCAAAGCATTTAACAAGAAGATCATTACATTCAATGTACGAGCACGAACCATCTCAAGTAATACGAATCGTTCACTCTAAACTAAGGTAGTGATACGACTCGTTCCTCATAGCATGGTTCGTCTCATACCTTGAATGTGAAGGAATAGAAAACTCATGTATGGATAACATTCAACAATCACAGAAAGTCAAATATTCGAAGAAATAATGAAAAATATATAAAAGAAACTTCTAAATCACCATACAAATGTTCAAACCTTTACATAATTAAAAATCAAAAAGAAAACAAAATAATTACATGGCTAGGGTTTCATCAAAACCCTAGAAAAGGAGACTAGCCACTCATGGAGGAGTGGAAGGAGGTAGATGAAGAAGAAACCACCATGGGAGACATCCTTGAAGCCTTTTGTTTCTCTTCCCTTCCAAACCCTAGCCTCTCTCTTCAGGTCAAAACAAGTTCAGAACCCTAGAAAAGCCTTTTCCTTGCCTTTTTATACTTCCAATCTCGTCAAAACAAGTTTAAAACGTCGGGTTGACTTTCTCAGAAAAAGTCAAAATATGTGCGGAAAAGTCAACGCACGTACGGGAAAGTCAACTCTCTCCAAATTTTGTCTTTTTGCCCATTTTATGCTCTGACTATGTACAACCTGATTGACATTCAACACACATAAAGTATACAGTTTAACCAGCAAGTGAAGTTAAAAGATTCTAATTAACGGCCTTAATGATGTACATTTCGGCCTTAATCAACTTGCACCAATTAGTCCTATATATTTTTAATTGTTACCAAAAAATTCTTTTTTTTTTTTTTAATTTACAGTTGCTGTTACATCCTACTATCGTCGAACTTCCGTTGACAGTCACCGGAGACTCGTCGGAATGTTCAACATCACCAGGAAGTCGCCGGAGTATCGTCGAAAGTTCACCGGAGTGTTATGAACATTAATGGAAGTCGTCGGAATGTTCAGAATATTCATTGGACGTTAAGAATATCATTGGAAACTTACCAGAATGTACACAATATTGCCGGGAAAAAAAAGAGAATAAATGAAGAAATTATAGCAAAAAAAAAAAAAGCAAAATATGCTAAATATTGATAAACTAAAAGAAAAAAAATGGAACAACAAAAAACAGCAACAATGAGAAAAACATATGCTATTTTTCAATTTTTGTAAGGTTTAAGCAAACAATCTCTAATATTGATCAAACTGAAAAACAAGTTTTGAAACTATAAAATGTTACAGTTTCAAAGAAAAAATCTATTAAGCATTTATCTTTATTAATCAAACTGAAAAACATGTTATGAAACTGCAAAATTTTACAGTTCTAAATAATGTTATTAAACTGCAAAATTTTACAATTTTATACCATGATTCATTCCAGTACCAAAAAATTTTGAAACTGTAAAATTTTACAATTTTCACCGCATGTAACTAAAACTCGAAAACAATTTATTCAAAACTTGAAAATTTTCTCCATTAGAATAGAAAAAGAGAAGTGTATAGCAGAGAAAATGTAAAAAAAAAAAAAAAAAAAGAGATCGAAGGAGAAAGACGGATATAGAGAGAGGATTGTACTCTGGCAATTATTTTTTGTTCAGATCTAGACAGATATGATGTAGATCTACTCAGATCTGATGTACTACATCAGATCTGAGTAGATCTACTCCAGATCTAAGTAGATCTACTCATCTTCTTCATCTTTTTCGTCGGAAACATATCTTCTCTATCGTCGGTGAGGTAAGGAGTCAGCGGTCAGTGGTTGGCGGTGAATCTCAATCGATGGTAGTCGTTGGTTATCGGTGACTATATATCAAAAAGAGAAAGAGAAAGAGAAAAAGCAAGATATGGTTATCCGTCAATGATCACCGGAAATCACAAAGAGAATAAGAAAGGCATAAAAGAAGAAAGGTAGAGAAGAAGAATAACATTATTGGACTTTTGGGTACAAATAAAAAGTTATGGGAGTAAATAGACTACACGTTTTTCAAAGAAGACTTCTTGAGAAAATAGAAAAATTACTATTCAATTGTGATTTTAAAAAATAACTACAAATTTACAATAAAAAAATTAAGACTTTAATTATTAATATACATAAAGTTTACCACTAATTTTAAATTATTTTAAAAAATTCACACTGAACAATAATTGTTCCAAAAAAAAAAAAATATTGTGACAAGTCCTATGAATGATATACTTAGATCAGGTGGTATGCTAAAATAAAGTCCAGTTGATTTTAGGCCTTGTTTGGGAAGACTAAATAAGTGCACTTTTTGTCTTTTTTGACTAAAAAATTGAGGTTGAAAATATAGATGTTTGGATTAACTTTTTGATTTTTTATAGAAAAATGTGTAATAAAAAATTGTGAAAATTGGTTTTTAGAGAAAAATTTGAATTGGGAGTTGTGGAGCCGTAATTGTTGACTTTTGGTAAATAGTGTTAACTTTTTAACTTTTTGACTTTTTAACTTTTTTCAAAGATCCCAAACAAGGCCTTAGTTTTCAACTTTAGCCAGCTCAACAACATAATCAAAGGGGTTTTTTTTTTTTTTTTTAATTTGAAAATGTCATTACTTTTATTGTACATATCTATTATTAATGAATAAATAAAATTATATATTTGATTGGATTTGAAATTATATATAAATTTTTTTTAAAAAAAAGGTGAGAAACTTTTCAGTTTAATAAATAGAAGAAAAAAAAATCATATTTTTAAATAGTAACAATTTCAAAACTAAGCTCTAAGGCCGGATGGCACTACAACATGTAAGACTTTTGGCGACAAATTATTTTGGTCCCTAAAACCATTAATTTGGTCTCTAAATAATTTTTGTGACAAAATTAAATTCATCACTAAAAAGTCACTAAAAGTATGTCTAGAAAAGTCCTTAGCGAAGTGTAACAACCCAGATTTTTAATTATTCTGTAAAATTTATACTAATATTATTTAATCTCAGTTAAGAAAATATATGATTTATTATTATGCGTAATTTTGTAAAATAATATAATTATTAAAAGTTTAGGGGTCAAAATGTAAATAATAATATAGATAATATTAATAATAATTTATTTTCTGTTAATATATAATAAAATGTAATTTAATTAGAAATTAATTAGCTTTATATAATTATTTATAAAGACTGAGGGCCGAAGTGTAATTATAAGAAATTAATTAGATAAGTATGGATCTAAAAGGATTTGGATCAAATCTGGGGTGGATTACCGTGGGCACGTGTTGGGCCAGGAGTGGCTTCTCCTCACTATTTAAGGAGAGTTGATTCGGCTGGAAGAAAGGGAGAGAAAGAAACAGAGAGAAGAGAAAGAAGAAAAGAGAAATAAGAGAAAGAAAGAGAGAAAAGAAGGAAAGAATAATGGAAGTTGATTTGTCACGACCCGCTCCCCGTACCCAAGAGTTAAGCATCGTGATGGCCAGTAACTAAAGTTACCTCCGGCCAATTCTAAAACAGATCAATAAACACAAACGGAAGTAATATTTAAATGATAGTACCAAAATAATCATTGGAGCTTCTATTTTTAATACAAATTATATTGACCAAAAAGGTCGTTATTTACATAAAGAAATATCATAAAAATGCCGTGTGTCTATTCCGCAGCCCCCGCATCTAAGACTTTCCAAAAGCTATTTCCTGAAAATTGGTAAACAACTATAAGCACATGGCAGAGTGAGAAATATTATACCAAGAGTATAAGGGACACGAAATAACCATGGATCGTTAATTAGGCCAAAACATTTATATAACAAATCATTTGAGTAGCAGAAATCATTTGACAAATAATCCTTTAAGTAATAAAATTGAGATTATGCTTAATCAGAACAAATAATCTTTTATTGGTAACCAAATCATTTAAGTAGCAGAACTGAAATACAGAAGTTATGTAACCACAACCACAAGTCTGATGCGAGCGTAACGAGCGAGCAGAGGTCATGAAGTGACAATCGAGCAGAGCAGATTCAAGAGGTGGCTTGTACGGATTCTAGAGGTGGCTCCCACAATAGTGTAGCACTTAATTCCGCACAGCACTTTGGTCCGCACAATCAGAGGTCAGTGGATCCATGACAAACAGAGGACCACAAAGTGGTCAAACAGAGGCCAATGGTTATTTAAGTCCCCCAAGGCGTAGGACTCCCGTGGTGGTACTTACAAAACATAATTGTATATAAGGTCATAGTCAAATATTCCTTAAAATATAAACAAACATATCCATGGGTTTCCTTTTAAGCAAATAGGGTTCAGATATAAAACCACGTAACTGAAATGTTTATAAAACATAACTTTTATTAAAAACATAACTTATATAAAACAGATTTTGGTAATTCAAAACATAAGTAAAATATATTTTGGTGACTCAAGGTATAATATAACTCACCTTAACTTTAATACCTTACTCTTTCTTTCAACTGTTAAAGACCCTTTTAATTTCCACCATTTTTTTCTTTCTTTTCCTCTCTTTCTTTTCTTCTTTCTCTTTTCTTTTCTTCTTTCTTTTCTTTCTTCTCTTCCTTTCTTGAGTCAACTTCTTCTTCTATTTATACAATTTCAATTCGTGTTGCCCAAGAAATTGCCACGTGTCACTCTCTTATTTGACCTCATTAATTCAAGTTTATCTCAACTTAATTTAATTATGCTTTGGCCCCTAAACTTTTAATAATTATATTATTTTACAAAATTACACATAATAATATATAATAAATTATATATATATATATACCGAACTGAGATTAAATAATATTAGTATAAATTCTATAGCATAATTAAAAATCTGAATTGTTACAATCTTCATTCCTTTTAAAATTTCGTCCTCGAAATTTGTCATATGTGGAAGTTATCCGCTGCGCACTCTGATAAATATATATTAGATGATTAATCTGATAAAAAATAGTGCTCAAAAAAAAAAATTTTACCAAAAATAACTCACTGTCTAGATGTCAAAAATTATTTTGGGCCAAAATAAGAAATAATTGGTGACTTTAAAAAACATTCACTCGTTTTATGTACGATAAAAATAAATAAAAGTAATTAAAATAAGAACACAATGACAGAATTATATACAAGAATTAAAAATTTTGAGCTGAACTTTTCATTGATGGGAAATAGTCTCAAAATGAGTATCTTTAAAATTTGAACCCACTTTTTTAAAAAACATCAAAATAAATTTTTTTTTTAAATACTGAACTGAAAATTATATGGATTTAATTATATTATAATTTTGGTAGGTGTTTAAACCCGACATCCTTCTTTTCTTGTTCTTCTTTTACTAGAACAAATATAAATTATATCTAATATCCTTCATGAATTAGGCATACTAAAAAAAAATTTATTATATGTAATCATATAAAATTATAATATAATTTAATTGACGAATAAAATATAATAATTCGGTACTAATTACCTTCTAACCCACTTCTTAAATGTACATGTGTTCTATGCTCCAATGATGATTTTTTTTTTGAAAATAAACCATTGCTCTGATACCATTTGTCACAACCTGCTCCCCGTACCCAAGGGTTAAGCATCGTGATGGCCAGTAACTAAGGTTACCTCCAGCCAATTCTAAAACAGATCAATAAACGCAAGCGGAAGTAATATTTAAATGAGGGTACCAAAATAATCATTGGAGCTTCTATTTTTATTACAAATTATATTGACAAAAAAGGTCGTTATTTACATAAAGAAATATCATAAAAATGCCGTGTGTCTATTCCGCAACCCCCGCATCTAAGACTTTCCAAAAGTTATTTCCTAAAAATTGGTAAACAACTATAAGCACATGGCAGAGTGAGTTATATTATACCTTGAGTCACCAAAATGTATTTTACATATGTTTTGACTCACCAAAATCAATTTTACACAAGTATATTTTATTATTATATTAATAAAAGTTATGTTTTATAAAGATTTCAGTTACGTGGTTTTATTTCTAAACCTTATTTACTTAAAAGGAAACCCATGGATATATTTGTTTATATTTTAAAGAATATTTGGCTATGACCTTATAAACAATTATGTTTTGTAAGTACCACCACGGGAGTCCCACGCCTTGGGGGACTTACATAACCATTGGCTTCTGTTTGACCACTTTGTGGTCCTCTGTTTGTCATGTATCCATTGACCTCTGTTCTGTGCGGACCAAAGTGCTGTGCGGAACTAAGTGCTACACTATTGTGGGAGCCACCTCTAGAATCCGTACAAGCTACCTCTTGAATCCGTACCTCTGTTCTGATTATCACTTCTGTGGCCTCTGTTCTGTTCTGTTCTGTACTGTGGTTGTGGTTACATAACTTCTGTATTTAAGTTCTGCTACTTAAATGATTACTTAAAGGATTATTTGTCAAATGATTTCTGCTACTCAAATGATTTGTTATATAAATGTTTTGGCCTAATTAACGATCCATGGTTATTTCGTATCCCTTATACTCTTGGTATAATATTTCTCACTCTGCACCCAAGGGTTAAGCATCGTGATGGCCAGTAACTGAAGTTACCTATGGCCAATTCTAAAACAAATCAATAAATGCAAGCGGAAGAAATATTTAAATAAGGGTACCAAAATAATCATCGGAGCTTCTACTTTTATTACAAAATATATTGACCAAAAAGGTCGTTATTTACATAGAGAAATATTATAAAAAATGTTGTGTGAGTGCCTATTCCGCAACCCCGCGTTTAAGACTTCCCAAAAGCTATTCCCTGAAAATTGGTAAAAAACTATAAGCACATGACAGAGTGAGAAATATTATACCAAGAGCATAAAGGACACGAAATAACCATGGATCGTTAGTTAGGCCAAAACATTTATATAAACAGATCATTTGAGTAGCAGAAATCATTTGAGTAACAAAACTGAAATACAGAAGTTATGTAACCACAACCACGGTCTGTAACGAGCGAGCAGAGGTCCGCGAAGTGATAATCGAGCAGGTACGGATTCAAGAGGTAGCTCGTATGGATTCTAGAGGTGGCTCCCACAATAGTGTAGCACTTAGTTCCGCACAGCACTTTGGTCCGCACAGAATAGAGGTCAATGGATACATGACAAACAGAGGACCACAAAGTGGTCAAACAGAGGCCAATGGTTATGTAAGTCCCCCAAGGCGTGGGACTCCCGTGGTGGTACTTACAAAACATAATTGTTTATAAGGTCATAGCCAAATATTCTTTAAAATATGAACAAATATATCCATGGGTTTCCTTTTAAGTAAATAAGGTTTAGAAATAAAACCACGTAACTGAAATCTTTATAAAATATAACTATATTAATAAAACATAACTTGTATAAAATAGATTTTGGTAAGTCAAAATATACGTAAAATATATTTTAGTGACTCAAGGTATAATATAACTCACCTTAACTTTAATACCTTACTCTCCTTTCCACTATCAAAGATACTTTTTAACTTTCACCATCTTTTCCTCTCTTCTTTTCTTCTTTCCTTCTCTTTTCTTCTTTCTTTTCTCTTTCCCTCTTTTTCTTTTCTGTTTCTTCCTTTCTACGGACTGATTCATTCCTTCTTATTTATAGGGGAGAAAACGCCACACGTGGCCGATCCGTATCCTTCATTCCAGATTTGATAATAATTAAATAGATTTAATCTTATCCTAAATAAATATTTAAGATAATTACTTTTTAACCCAATATTTTAATATAATTATATAAATAAATTAATTCTTAATTAAATTACACTTTATCTTATACAAACAGAAAATTAATTATTTACTTTAATACTACACTCATTATTATTATTATTTATATTATCTATATTATTATTATTTATATTTTGACTCCTAAACTTTTAATAATTATATTATTATACAAAATTACACATAATAATATAGATATAATTTATATTTGTTATAATAAAAGAAAGACAAGAAAAGAAGGATGTCGGGCTCTAGCACCTATCAAAATTATAATATAATTAAATTCATATAATTTTTAGTTCCATATTCAAAAAAAAAAATTATTTCGATGTTTTTTAAAAAGTGGGTTCCAATTATATATATACTAATTTTGAAATTATATCCCATCAATGAAAAGTTCATCTCAAAATTTTCAATTCTTGCATATAATTTTGTCATTGTGTTCTCATTTTTATTTTTATCATAAACAAAACGAGTAAAAAGTTTTTAAAGTCGCTCCTTATTCATTATTTTGGCCTAAAATAATTTTTGACAACTAGATAGTGAGTTATTTTTGATAAAAAAAATTTTGAGGTACTATTTTCTATCAGATTAATCATCTAATATATATATATATATATTTATCAGAGTGCGCAGCGGATAGCTTACACACATGGCAAATTTCGAGGACGAAATTTTTAAAAAGGGGGAAGATTGTAACAACCAAGATTTTTAATTATGCTATAGAATTTATACTAATATTATTTAATCTCAGTTCAGAAAATATATAATTTATTATATATTATTATGTGTAATTTTATAAAATAATATAATTATTAAAAGTTTAGGGGTCAAAATATAAATAATAATAATATAGATAATATTAATAATAATAAAGAGTGTGGTGTTAAACTAAATAATTAATTTTCTGTTAATATAAGATAAAATATAATTTAATTAAAAATTAAATTAGTTATATAATTATATTAAAACATTGGATCAAAAGGTAACTATCTTAAATATTTATTAAGGATAAGAACAAATCTATATTATTAATTATCGAATTTGTGTAATAATTGGCCCTGCCACGTGTTGAGCACTGTGGCGTCCTCCTCCTTATTTAAGGGAGGAGTTGATCAGCCTGCGGAGGGAAATGAAAGAAGAGAGAAAGAAAAGAAAGAAGAGAAAGAAAGAAAAGAGAAGAAAAGGGAAAGAATAGTGGAAGGTAAAAGGGTTTTTGATAGTGGAAAGGAAGAATAAGGTATTGAAGTTAAGGTGAGTTATATTATATCTTGAGTTACCAAAATATATTTTACGTATGTTTTGACTTACCAAAATCTGTTTTATACATGTTATGTTTTATTAGTATATTAATAAAAGTTATGTTTTATAAAGATTTCAGTTACGTGGTTTTATATCTGAACCCTATTTGTTTAAAAAGAAATCCATGGATATGTTTCTTCCCGTACCCAAGGGTTAAGCATCGTGATGACCAGTAACTGAAGTTACTTACGGCCAATTCATAAACAATAAATAAACGAAAGCAGAAGAAATATTTAAATAAGGGTACCAAAATAATCATCGGAGTTTTTATTTTTATTACAAAATTATAGTGACCAAAAAGGTCGATATTTACATATAAAAATATCATAAAATGCTGTGTGAGTGTCTATACCGCAACCCCGCGTCAAAGACTTCCCAAAAGCTATTCCCTGAAAATTGATAAAAAACTATAAGCACATGGCAGAGTGAGAAATATTATACCAAGAGTATAAGGGACACAAAATAACCATGGATCGTTAGTTAGGCCAAAACATTTATATAACAAATCATTTGAGTAGCAGAAATCATTTAAGTAGCAGAACTGAAATACAGAAGTTATGTAACCACAACCACGGTACAGAACAGAACAAAGGTCACAGAAGTGACAATTAGAACAGAGGTACGGATTCAAGAGGTGGCTTGTACGGATTCTAGAGGTGGCTCCCACAATAGTGTAGCACTTAGTTCCGCACAGCACTTTGCTCCGCACAATCAGAGGTCAATGGATCCATGACAAACAGAGGACCACCAAGTGGTCAAACAGAGGCCATTGATTATTTAAGTCCCCCAAGGCGTGGGACTCCCGTAGTGGTACTTACAAAACATATTTGTATATAAGGTCATAGCCAAATATTCCTTAAAATATAAACAAACATATCCATAGGTTTCCTTTTAAGTAAATACGGTTTAGAAATAAAACCACGTAACTGAAATCTTTATAAAACATAATTTTTATTAAAAACATAACTTGTATAAAACAAGTATGGTAAGTCAAAACATACGTAAAATATATTTTGGTGACTCAAGGTATAATATAACTCACCTTAACTTCAATACCTAACTCTTCCTTTTGTAACAACCCAGATTTTTAATTATTCTGTAAAATTTATACTAATATTATTTAATCTCAGTTAAGAAAATATATGATTTATTATTATGCGTAATTTTGTAAAATAATATAATTATTAAAAGTTTAGGGGTCAAAATATAAATAATAATAATATAGATAATATTAATAATAATTTATTTTCTGTTAATATATAATAAAATGTAATTTAATTAGAAATTAATTAGCTTTATATAATTATTTATAAAGACTGAGGGCAGAAGTGTAATTATAAGAAATTAATTAGATAAGTATGGATCTAAAAGGATTTGGATCAAATCTGGGGTGGATTACCGTGGGCACGTGTTGGGCCAGGAGTGGCTTCTCCTCACTATTTAAGGAGAGTTGATTCGGCTGGAAGAAAGGGAGAGAAAGAAACAGAGAGAAGAGAAAGAAGAAAAGAGAAATAAGAGAAAGAAAGAGAGAAAAGAATGAAAGAATAATGGAAGTTGAAAGGGTCTTTGATAGTAAAAAGGAAGAGTTAGGTATTGAAGTTAAGGTGAGTTATATTATATCTTGAGTCACCAAAATGTATTTTACGTATGTTTTGACTTACCATACTTGTTTTATACAAGTTATGTTTTTAATAAAAATTATGTTTTATAAAGATTTCAGTTATGTGGTTTTATTTCTAAACCTTATTTACTTAAAAGGAAACCCATGGATATGTTTGTTTATATTTTAAGGAATATTTGGCCATAACCTTATATACAAATATGTTTTGTAAGTACCACCACAGGAGTCCCACGCCTTGGGGGACTTAAATAATCAATGGCCTCTGTTTGACCACTTTGTAGTCCTCTGTTTGTCATGGATCCATTAACCTCTGATTGTGCGGAGCAAAGTGCTGTGCGGAACTAAGTGCTACACTATTGTGGGAGCCACCTCTAGAATCCGTACAAGCCACCTCTTGAATCCGTATCTCTGTTCTGATTGTCACTTCTGTGACCTCTGTTCTATACCGTGGTTGTGGTTACATAACTTCTGTATTTCAGTTCTGCTACTTAAATGATTTCTGCTACTCAAATGATTTGTTATATAAATGTTTTGGCCTAACTAACGATCCATGGTTATTTCGTGTCCCTTATACTCTTGGTATAATATTTCTCACTCTGCCATGTGCTTATAGTTTTTTACCAATTTTCAGGGAATAGCTTTTGGGAAGTCTTAGACGCGGGGTTGCGGAATAGACACTCACACAGCATTTTATGATATTTTTATATGTAAATATCGACCTTTTTGGTCACTATAATTTTGTAATAATAAAAATAAAAACTCCGATGATTATTTTGGTATCCTTATTTAAATATTTCTTCCGCTTGTGTTTATTTATTGTTTATGAATTAGCCGTAGGTAACTTCAGTTACTGGCCATCACGATGCTTAACCCTTGGGTACGGGGAGCGGGTTGTGACACGAAGAATTTTTGAAAATGTCATTGAAAATGACAATTAGCGACCAATTTTATATTGTCACAAAATGTTTGATTTTACAAAACTAAAATATTTTGTTGCTAATACTTTGTCACAAAATGTCTCCATTTTGTCGCAAAAAGCAAAATAATGACTTTTTTAACAACAATTATATTTGGTTGCAAAAACAAATATAGTGACCTTTTTAACAGCAAATGTATTTGGTCGCAAAAGGTTTGAAATAACATTTTGAAAACATTCAATTTCGTAGCTACAAGTTGACATCCACAGCCCAAATCTATCCCTGTATATAGAAAAAAAACATGATCAAATCTTACACATAAGATCAAATCTATTCTTGTATATACAAAAAACAAATTACAAAAAACAAAAAGTATCCAAATTCACTTCAACATAGTTCATTATATGAGTTAAATCCCCAAACAAGATCAAATTAGTTAAACATTGTATAAGTTAGAACTCTATGACGACTTCAACTTTGTCTTTCTCTCGCACTACCTCTTTACTAGTTCAATTACAAGAGCAACATGCCCTAAACAATTAGTTGTTCCACGACCACAAAAGCTTATCACCGTCTATAGTCATAAAGAAATGATGAAAATCCTGCACACACAATCATAATCACAAGTGTAAACAAAGTTCAAAAATGTAAAAGAGATGTAGATGAAATCCAAAAATGGATATCAACCTTGAAGAACTCAACTAAGGCATTTGAAGCAAATAAAAGCTCAGATTTTTTGGACAAATTGAAAGAAATTTTTTTTAAAAAAAATTATTGGACTTCTATTACAAGTGTAGCATTATCAGCAGCCCAAGTACAAGCAGCCTACACAAGAGCTGCAACCTCAGCACAAGTGTGTGCAACTGCATTATAAGTGTGTTCAACAATTAAATCTAATTTGTAACATATGCAAAGGTATTAACTTCTATTATCAATTTCAGCATGTATTTTATAAGGAATAATTTTAATATTTAAAATTCAAAACATTACCTGGTAGAGCTGCAAAAAACAAAACAAATTAGGGGTTAAAAATACTTGAAAATAAATTCAAATACATTACAAAGTGTATATTGTACAAGGCATGAAGTGGTCACATGGTATAGAAAAATCTATATAGCAAGACAAGTGTATCTTCATCAAAGTTATAGGATATATATGTCATTGTTATAACTATTAAGATTGATAATACTAAATGCTTTTAAGTAAAAGACTATAAGAATTATTGCTTACAAAATGACCTACATACCATCATCTGATTATTAATGTCCATTTTCTGAATACAACGAAATACCATGTCAGCCATTGATAACAGGTGCTGTGCAGCTCAAGATCAATCAACTCAAGATCAATCAAGTGACCATGCTTCTCAATCAAGTGGCCATGCTTCTCAATAGTTATAAGGCAGAGAGTGGCCATGCTTCTCAATAGTTATAAAGTAGCAGAGCAAAGCGGTGGCAATATGCAAATTATATCAGATTTAGTCGTGTGTATAGGTTAAGAGTTACTGGTGCATCTTAGTATTAGTTAAGTGCATGTTAGCAAAACCTTGTAACTCTATTCTGTTAGTTTGTTGAGATGTGTCTATATAACTATAGAGCATCTCCAACCCACTAGGTATATCATGCTTGTTAGTCAAAATGCCTAGTATAATTCATTTTTTTCAACTCCAATGCATTAGGCATATGATTAGGCTTTTTAGCTCAACTCACATTCACTAGCTACATGTAGCTAGCCTTCAAGGCTAGGCAAAATGTATTTAATTATTAAGATCATTTCCCTCCATCTTTGTTGCTGATGTGGCACTTTATAAAATTAATAGTATTTAGATGAATAGGTAAAATAAAGAGTATGGTTGGAGTAGAAACATGAAATAGTTGATAGACAAAATGAAGTATATACTTTATAGTAATATTTAGATAGGTAAAATGCCTATTACCGTTAGAGATGCTCTAAAGATGAAATTGAAGTTTTATGAAATATAATCTTTCTCTGATATATTCAAGTTGTTCTCTCTTTCTCTTCATGGTATCAGAGCCCTAGAGCTCTCACGAGCAACAATGGTGGTTCAAACGGAGAAGCAATTGCCTGCAAATGTTCTCCTTTTCGTCTCCAATCTAAACTCTTTGATTACAGTTAAACTCGAATCTTCAAACTATTCCATTTGGAGAAGTCAGATTCAAAATTTCTTTGAAGCTACAGAATTATTTGGTTTTCTTGATGGATCTGCTGTCTGTCCATCTGCTACAACTCTCGATGCTGCTAATAATACAATTTCCAATCCTGAGTTTCTGCAGTGGAAGTTGACTGATTCTTGTCTTCTCAGTTGCATAATTGCAACTATTAATCCTTCAATTTTTTCTTCCGTTCTTCATCTGAAGAATTGCTGTGATGTTTGGTCAGCTCTCAAGAAACGATTCACATTACTTTCTCGCTCTCATATTCATCAGATCAAGAACCGTTTGAGCACTACTATGAAGAAATCCAAATCAATGGAAACCTATCTTCAAGAAATCAAAGATCTGGCTAATCAACTTGCTTTAGCATCTTCTCCAGTCTGTGATGAAGATCTCATTCTTCTGGTACTCAATGGCTTGCCTGAGGAATATAATGCGTTCAAAACTACTATTCGAGCCAAGTCAGAAATACTTACGATGGATGAACTCTATTCTCTTTTGTGTTCTAAAGCCATACATGTTGAAAATAGTCACAAGCATGGTACTTCTGAGCTCACCGTGGCTTTCTCTGCTACTCATCCTCATTCAATCACAGACAATACTTCTGCTACATCATCAGGTCCATCTTCTCATAATCAGCCATATTTTGGACAATCTTCTTCTTCTTCTCGTAATTTCTCTTTGCACAACAGAGGAGGTTCTCGATCTCCAGGTCAGTATAGAGGTGGTGGTCGGTACAGCAGTCACCGAGGCAGAAGATGAGGAAGACCTCAAAATTATGGCTTGATCTGTCAAATCTGTGGCAAAGGAAATCACTCTGCATTAGAGTGTAGACATCGCCTGAATACTTCTTATCAACCTGTGTTTCCCTCCTACACCATGGGACCTTCACAAATGCCTGCTTTTACTCCTAGAGTTTTTTCTGCACAAACTCCTTCTCCTACTATGCAGACCACTTCAGCCCCATGGTATGTTGATTCTGCTGCAACTTCTCATCTCACAAATGATCTGAACAATCTTCAGCTTTATCAACCCTACCAAGGCCATGATCAAGTCATGATTGGGGATGGAAATACTCTTCCAATTCATAACTCTGGCACTGGTATATTGTCCTCTCCTTCTTTTCAATTTAGACTTAATAATCTTCTTCATGTTCCACAAATTTCTTCCAATTTGCTATCTGTTCATCAACTTACCTCAGATAATAATTGTAGTGTCACTTTTGACAATGAGTCCTTTGTGATCCAGGACAAGCTCACCAACAAGGTGCTCTGTAGAGGACATCATCAAAATGGCCTCTACCAGTTTCCTTCTTCATTTCTTCATAAAGCTTTTTCTGGTACTAGTTCTCTTGCTACTGTTTGGCATAAGAGACTAGGGCATCCTTCTTCTGCTATATTTCATACTATTGCAAATAAAAGTGGCTTGTCTCTTAGTCATCAAGATTGTAATACCTTTTGTCATTCTTGCTGTGTGTCTAAGAGTCATAGACTCCCTTTTGTTCTTTCAACTAATAAAACTCATGCTCCTTTCACTCTGATTCACTCAGATGTTTGGGGTCCTTTTACTCAAGTGCAGTCTTCTTTTACCTATTTTGTTGTTTTCATTGATGATTTTAGTCATTTTACCTGGCTTTATCCACTATCTTATAAAAGTGAAGTATATTCTAAGTTTTTAGAATTTAAAACCTATGCTGAAAATCAGTTTTCCACCTCTCTTAAAATTTTAAGAACTGATGGAGGAGGAGAATATACTAGTCATCAATTTGAGAATCTTCTTAAATCTCCTGGCATTGTTCAGCAGCTTAGTTGTCCACATACTCGGCTCAAAATGGAGTTCTTTGGCATAACAGACATATCATTGAGACAACCATTACCTGCTTGATCAATCTTACGTACCTCTGAAATTGGTTTGAGGCTCTTGCAAGCTCTTTGTATATTTGATTAATAGAATGCCTTCTCCTACCTTTGGACAATCACAGTCCTATGAGGTGCTATTTCTGACTTCAGTTATAATTTTTTAAAGTGTTTGGATGCAGATGTTATCCATGGTTGAGACCTTATACTTGTCACAAGTTGCAACCAAGATCTATGGCTGTGTCTTTATTGGCTATCATTCAAGTTATAAGCTCTGAGATGCTTGGATCCTCTTCTGGTCGAATTTATATTTCTAGACATGTTATATTTGATAAATATTCTTTTCCTTTTGCTTCTACTGATGCTTCCTCACCTCCACTTCTTTCTTCCAAATCTGCTATAAAGTCATTCTTTTGGGGTACTACTCCTTTGTCTTCTTCTCAGGTTTCTACTCCATCTCTTTCTGTTCAGGTTCCTACTCCATCTCATTCGGTGTCAGCATCTTCTTCTAATTCCTACTCCTCTTCTCATCCAACAAATGTTTCTGCTTCACCTCTTGTCTCACACAATTATGATGTTATCTCTTCCCCTTTATCTTCTTCTCCACCTGGCATTCATCTTACTATACCCATTATACCTCGTCCTTTTTCTCACACTCTCAATTCTCACCCTATGCTCACTCGAAGTAAAACAGCTAAATCTGGCTTGGTTGGTGCTCTTCTTGATACTGAACCTCGAACCTATAAAGAAGCCTTGCAATGTCCTCATTGGCATAACTCTATGCTTGATGAGTTTCAAGCCCTTCAGACTCAACAAACCTGGTCTCTTGTTCCTTCTTCTGCAAATCAAAATATTGTTGGCTGTAAATGGGTCTTTCGAATCAAAAAGAATTCCGATGGCTCTACTGCTCGGTATAAATCTCAACTTGTTGCCAAAGGTTATCTTCAAGAAGCTAGTGTTGATTTCTTAGATACTTTTAGCCCAGTTGCCAAGCAACCTACTATCAGAGTCTTCCTTTGTGTTGCTCTTCACTTCCATTAGTCTATTAAACAGTTGGATGTGTCTAACGCCTTTCTTCATGGCAAGCTTGAAGAAGAGGTCTTCATGGCTCAACCACCAGGTTTTGAGGATTCTCAGTTTCCTACTCATGTGTGTAAATTGAACAAGGCTCTTTATGGTCTTAAACAAGCTCCCAGAGCTTGGTTTTCTACTTTCTCATCTTTTCTGCTTCAAATTGGTTTTGTTCCTAGTCATTGTGATAATTCCTTGTTTGTTCACTCTACCTCTACCACTCTTACTTATCTCTTTGTCTATGTTGATGACATTCTTGTCACTGGCAACTCTTCTTCTTATATTCAATCCTTAATTTCTCAGCTTCATTCTGCTTTTTCTCAAAGATCTCGGTTCTCTTTCTTTTTTTTTGGGAATTTCTGTTACTACTTCTTCTTCTGGTTCATTCTTGTCTCAATCTCATTATGCCTCTAAGTTGCTTCACAAGGCTGGCATGTCTGATTGTAAGCTTGCCCCATCACCTCTTAGTCCTTCTTCTTCCTCTTCTCTGTCTTCTAATTCTTCTTTATCTGCTTTTTCTAATCCTTCACTCTACCGAAGCCTCGTTGGTGGTTTACAATATTTGACCATCACACGTCCGGATTTGGCCTTTGCTGTGAATCAGGTTTGTCAACATATGCAATCACCCTCTCAAAATGATTTTGCTAAGGTTAAACGTCTGCTCAGATATGTTCAAGGAACCCTGCACCATGGTTTACATTTTTCCCGCAGTTCATTTGACATTCATGCCTTCTCTGATGCTGACTGGGCTGGTAATCCTTGTGATAGGCGATCTACCTCTGGTTTCTGTCTTTATCTGGGCTCTAATTTGGTTTCGTGAACCGCCAAGAAGCAGTCCACTGTGGCTCGCTCTTCTACGGAAGCTGAATATCGGTCCATGGCTCAAGCTACGGCTGAGGTGTCTTGGCTTCAAATGTTGTTACATGATATGCATCTGCCTTCCTCTGTTCCTGTTCTTTGGTGTGACAATCTGTTGCCCTATCCTTGGCTTCTAATCCTGTTTTCCATGCGCGGACTAAACATATTGAAATAGATTATCATTTTGTTCGCGAAAAGGTCTCCGCCAAGCAGCTGCTTATTCGGCATATTAGTTCTTCTGATCAGATTGCTGATGTGTTTACTAAAGCTCTCCCTGTTGGCCGTTTTATGTTTCTTAAATCCAAGCTTCTTGTTGCTCTTCCCACCTTCAGCTTGCCCGGGGATGATAACAGGTGCTGTGCAGCTCAAGATCAATCAACTCAAGATCAATCAAGTGGCCATGGTTCTCAATCAAGTGGCCATGCTTCTCAATAGTTATAAAGCAGAGAGTGGCCATGCTTCTCAATAATTATAAGGCAGAGCGATCGATTCTTGAGCGTTGGCAATATGCAAATTATATCAGATTTAGTCGTATGTATAGGTTAAGAGTTACTGGTGCATCTTAGTATTAGTTAAGTGTATGTTAGCAAAACCTTGTAACTCTATTCTGTTAGTTTGTTGAGATGTGTCTATATAACTATAGGTTTGTAATTGTAAAGATGAAATTGAAGTTTTATGAAATATAATCTTTCTCTAATATATTCAAGTTGTTCTCTCTTTCTCTTCAGCCATTCCATCACCTTCGACGTCTATGAGCTCCTGCAAGAAGAAAGCAATTCAAACTTCTACAAATTCCAACCTATCAAATTATTATTAAAACTGCGTAACCTCATAGATCTAAAAATATTTTACTGAAAGCAGCATTCTACATGTTAAGAATGCTCCAACAATGTTATAGTTGATGAGTTTCACTGAATATATTACCAATGATAAACCATGAGTCACAGTTGATGAGTTTTACTCCTTCAATGGATAAGTTCTTTAATTTATCACAAAGTTCAATCCACAAAGTGAACCTTTATTATTCACATTATTAAGTTATTAAAAAAAAACAACCATTTGATCCAAATGATACAAATAATGGAACCCATTAATAGCAAATTACAATAAATCTCTTACAATAAGTAATATTAGCCAACTCCTCACCATAGCCAACGTAGAGGGAAAGAAAGAAAAAAGTACATAACAAGGACATTTATATTTCTTCTTGTCAATCTTTGTCAATGTAGAGCATGTCTACAATTCTTTGTAATGACACCATCAACTCACACACACAGAATACCCACCCCACCCCCAAAGAAAATAATTGATAGACAAATGTTTTCTGTGATCTGGTTTTCAAATGGATTGAAATGCCAATAACTAGCTAAAGAAGAGCATCAATCAAACCATATGAACCATCTTTCACTTTTCAAACATAATTCGTCTTGAACTATCATCATATCACTATCTAAGCCATCTCAACAGATGATCCCAATATAAATAATCAAATCCAAGTCCTAAAAGAAAAGTATAAAACAATCATCTTCATGCCAACATGAAGAGAATGAATATATTAACTCATGGGTAAATTACACAGACAGATTCTAAAGTATACTAGTTATTTCATTTTGGTGCCCAATCTTTAATTTGTATCCATTATATTCCTAAACTATACACATTAATTCAATGATCTCTTCCTACAATTAACTTTAGACAAAAATGTTGGCATCATGCTTATATAAAGCTTTGAAGAAGAATATCTTTAAATTGACTTAAAAAATGGACAGAAGAATACAGTTTAACACAAACATGGAACATATATTTATTTATTTAAGCTCTGATGATATTTCATGTTATATTAGAGTTTGACATTACTTTTATTTATTTAAATTTTTTTTTTTTTTTTTTTTTTTTTTTTTTTGGGTAATTAGATCCTTGTCAGGGATCTTCACCTCTCCCCTAAGATGATCCAGCCAACACAGAACAGGGAACATATATGCCTGGTTCCCTTAACAAACCTAAGTTAAATTAAAATTCACATCAAAAGGACGAAGTAAACAAAAATCAAATAGAATGAGTTAAATTAATTTTATTAATTCAACATTAAAACTAATTTTTGGTTACAATCTATATTAAAAACTCAATACTACTTGAAGGATCGAGAAATACCTTGATAGAGAGTGAATTAACCAATTGATGTCTTTAAAGTAGCAAAAATTTGCAAAAAAAATGAAAAAGAAGATGAAGAATCAACCTATAGAAAAACTACATCCATGACAATGTGCAGGCGAATCGAACAAAAATGTGAACTACTTATTGTGTTATTTATAGATCTACAATATATATATATATATATGAACACATTTTCAAAATAACAAACAAACAGGTACAAACAGAAAAAGTCATATGAACATATTTTCATTCAAATTTTAGGTTGGTAGATAAGATTAGATATATGATGCATAATTAGTACATCAAATAATTTAAATGAAGTGAACATAAGAATATGCCCCTGTTTATTAACTGATTCCAAGTAGAGAAAGAAAAGCAGAACATAAAGCTGAAGGAGAAGAGTAAAAGCACTTTTGGGAGCTGTGATTTGGGTGTGTTGGGCAAAAAGTGCTTAAGATCTCGGACAATACCATTTCGGCCGGTTGGGATTGAAGATGTTGAATCTAAGCGTGTTTTGATTGAATTGCCTGAAGTTTTAAGGAATAAGAAGCAACAGGAGGAGATTAAGACAAATTTTGGGTGTTTTGATTAATTAGGTTTAAAAAAATCATAATTACAAAAGTTTCTTTCTCTCTAAACATTATTTAATACTTTCATATATACCATGGTATTATATTTTTGACTAATAAAAATCTGTATTACACTAATTGGGTTGTTTTTTATCTCCTAACTAATCAACAGTCGGCATGTCAAATCTGTAAAATTTTCTATTATGATAATACTGTAAAAGTGTGGAAGCTTTATAATGGAGTTTGGAAGATGGACTGCTTCCCTAGTCTTGAAATGCATACTGATTGGGTTAGGGATGTTGCTTAGGCACCTAACTTGGGACTCCCTAAATCCACAATTGCAAGTGCTTCACAAGAAGGAAGAGTCATTGTGTGGACTGTGGAAAAAGAAGGGGATCAATGGGATGGTAAGGTTTTGAAGGATTTTCATACCCCTATTTGGAGGGTCTCTTGGTCGCTCACTGGCTGATGGGAAAAACAATGTAACATTGTGGAAAGAAGAAGTAGATGGAGAATGACAACAGGTGACAATAGTTCAACCGTAAAGCTTGAGCCCCCATCCCTTTTTTCTCCTGATTATAGTTCAATACTTTGCTTGAAATTGAGGGTCCTAAGACAGTCAAAACTTTTAGTCTTTCTGAGAAGTCAGTTGCATGATATGAAGGTTTATGAATAATTTTTCCCTGATAATTACTACTCACCTGAATGTTTACAATATACTTCTCAATATCTGGTTTAAAGATTTGTTTGCCAGGTTGTCTGCTCATGACAACCTGAAACTCATGTGCATTTTACATTGAATGTGGATAAAATTTTTGCAATGTGAAGGTGTACCCAAAAATTGCTAATCTGAAGAGGCTTTTAAATAATTGTGGTATTTGAAATGAGAATTTTTTAACGGAAATATACTGGATAATATAGCAAGTATACATAATTGTGTCTCGTAGTGCACGGAGATATTTTAAGCACTGATAATCTTATTTATTAGTTCTGATTTCTTAAATGATCTGTTTGTTTGGCACAATAATCTATTATAATGCAATTCTGTTTGAGGCGTAGATTTCATTATTGATTTATAACGAAAATGGCAAAAATAATCAGAGAATAGATGATATTCTTGCGTCCTTTTTCTCTTACGCATCCTCAATTCTTCATCTCCAACACACATTAGATTAGATATACATATATACACACATACAAGTTCAATCTATGTAAACAATTCTTCAATTCCAACACGCATTAAGATAAGAAACAAGTTCAATCTCTACAAAACACAAATTGAAACACAATAAGAAATTGAAAATACAATAAACAGGCCGATTATGGAGATCGGAGATCGATTACGATAAACAGAGATTGAAATACGATAAGAAATAAAGTAAGACATGGATTGAAACACGATAAGAAATTGAAAATACAATAAACAATTCAATCTATGTAAAACACAGATCAATTACGATAAGAAATTAAAAGTTCGAATTGGAGCTCTTACGGGTCGATTACGAAGATCGATTACACACACACACACACACACAGAGAGAGAGAGAGAGAAAGAGGTGCACCAAAATTTAAAGAAGATTGAGCTCCCAATCTGCCTTGGAGCTCCCAACTTTAGGGCTGAAGATTGAGCAAACCGAGGTGAGAGAGATTGAAGATTGACAATTGAAGATTGAGCTCAATCTTCAATTGTTAATTGAAAAATGATTATTAATCTTCAAATGTGGAGCTCAATCTGCCTTGGAGCTCTTACAAGTCTACTATGTATGAAGATCGATTACGAAGAGAGAGAGAGAGAGAGAGAGAGAGTGAATGAGCAAGTTAGGGCTGAAGTGAAGAATGAGGTCCTGACTATTCAATTGTTAAAATGATGAAAATAGTAGGTCTCAAATTGTTTTTAATTGATAATGATGAAAATATTTGGTCCCTAAATGTTAATAATATATTAGCAACCAAATTTATTAGTCTAAAAAAATTATGAAAATATTAAGTGAGTATATTAATAGTCATTTTTACAATCTTAGAAGTAAATTATCATATGTTTAAATTTGTCCCTAAAAGATTATTTTTAGTGACCAAATTTAATTAGTCCCTAAATATTAGTCTCTAAAAAAACTAATTTCTTGTAGTGTGGTATGATAGCTGCATTTTATCAAAGGCATTGAGATATAGTGGGGCATTCAATTTGTGATTTAGTCATTTCCGTTCTTAATTCAGGGGTATTGCCTAAGGAACTCAATCAAATTTTTTGGTGTTAATCCGTAAGACTAGAGCTCCTCAAACGGTTAATGATTTTAGGCTAATTAGTCTGTGTAATATTCTTTACAAAATCATAGCTGAGGTGCTTGATAATCGTTTAAGTAGTGCTCTTCCAATCTTTTTTTTTTTTTTTTTTATCAGCAAAGAAAAGATTTTATTAATAATAAGAAAAGAAAGAAGGGACTTGACTGAATTGCATCATAGCTCAAGAATACATCCTAACTAGGTTGGCACCTATAAATGAGCCCAATCATATGCAAGCCAAGGCCAATACAAGAGGTTGAAGAGAGAACAACCAAACTGAAGAAAAGAAAAATAATAAAAACTACAAAACCCATCAACCAGCTAGAGCCTTCAACCCATCCAGACAGTATAGAAAATCATGGATAGCAAATTCAGGCAAATGACTAAAAAACTTCACCCAAGAGACCACTTTGATTTTGATGCTTTCCACAATATTTTCCCAAATAGGGGTTTTAGAGTTAAATATCTTGTCATTTCTTGCAATCTATAGGCTCCAAAGCACAACGAATGGAATTGCTTCCCAAATCAGTGCACCCAAATTTTTGATTTTTTGACCATACCACCATAAAAGCAAGTCTTGTAAAGAGCAAGAAGAGATCCACTGAGAGCCCCACTAATACATAATTTTATACCAAACCTTCCAAGCATGATTGCAAAGCAAGAGCAGGTGAGATGCATTTTCATTATCCAAACCACAGAATGCACAATGATTAACCGCTGGAATAATAGACCTTCGGGCAAGAAGATCCGAAGAGGCAATCCGATTCCACCAAACAAGCCAACCAAAAGCTTTGATTTTGGGGGGAGCTAATGATTTCCACATTTTCATAATTGGAAAGGGAGTTAATCTAAGAGAATTTTCAAAGATCTCATAAAGAGACTTAACTGTGAATGAACCGGATGGTATAAAAGCCCATAACAAAGTGTCCTCGCAATTATTACTCAAGTTGATTGGTTGCGGCAATCTGCTAATCAGCTCAAGGTGCAATTCATTTTCCTAAACTCTCAGACTCCTCCTGTAATTGATATTCCAGTGAGTTTGATTATCCACAATCGAATGCAAATATTGGTGAACACAAGAATCTTTATTTGAAGCTAAAGAGAAGAGTCTTGGATAGAGGTTGGACAAGGGAGTACAAGAGACCCACGCATCAAACCAAAATTTGATTCTTTTACCATCACCTAGCTTGAACTAAATATTTTCGAAGAATAATGCAATTGCTTTAGAGCCATACCTTTCCATAGATGAAATACTTTTCCACATTGAGGATGAGTGCCTAATGCTTGAGCCATTTGGGAACCAACAATCTCCATTTACGTTATTTTTGGCACATAAAACTTTCCTCCACAGTGAACTTTTTTCAGTGGCAAATCTCCACCACCATTTGCATAAAAGAGTATCATTGGCTTCCTTAATTTTTCTGAAGCCCAAACCACCAAAATATTTGCTAACAGAGCAAGCCTCCCAGTTGAGAAGATGTAAATTCCTTTTGTCACCACTATCCCCCCATAAAAAAGATCTTCGATATTTATCAATTAAGTTTGCCACTTTGGAAGGGATTTTGAAAATTGATATATAGTAAAGTGGGAGAGAAGATAGTATAGATTTGATCAAAGTAATTCTACCTCCGAGAGAAAGGTACCTCCTTTTCCACGATGCTAATCTTTTCTTCACTTTGTTTATAATAGGCTCCCAAGTAAATACTCTTTTTGGGTTGGCCCCAATAGGCATTCCTAGATAATTGATTGGTAGGATTTTCATTTTGCAATTGAAAAATTTTGCTACTTGTGATGTGAATTCCCTGTTTATCCCGATACCACAAATTACAGACTTCTGGTAGTTAATCTTCAACTCAGAGATTAACTCGAAGCAACTAAGAATTCTTTTCAGGTTTGTAATCTCATCCCAGTCTGGATTGCAAAACATGAGGGTATTATTTGCAAATTGCAGATGAGATAGGTTTAGCCCTAAGCCACCTAAATCTACACCCTTGATAAGATTGAGGCATTTAGCCCTTTGGATGAGAATAATTAGTCCTTCAACCACAAGATTAAAGAGAAAGGGGGAAAAGAGGTCACCTTGTCTTAACCCTCTTTGTGGAGAAAATTCTTGAGAAGGGGAGCCATTAACCAATACTGATATATGATGAGAAGAAATACATTCTTTAATCCATGATATCCATTTATCACCAAAACCAAATTTGTGAAGCAAATGGAGGAGAAAGTTCCAATTAACACTGTCAAAAGCCTTCTAAAAATCCAATTTGAGAAGGAGCCCTCCTGAAGAATTATGCTTCCACAAATCAACGACTTCATTGGCTATGAGAATGCCATCTAAGATTTGCCTTCCTTTTACAAAAGCTGACTGAGTTTCATCTATCAATTTGGGCAAGACAAATTTCAATCTTCTTGATAAAATTTTTGCTAGAATCTTATAAATACAACCTATCAAACTGATGGGCCTGTAGTCGGATAAAGAAGATGGATTCGGTATTTTTGGAATCAAGGTTAAGAAGGTAGAATTCAAACCTTTTTTGATCCTACTATTCTGATGAAACTCATTGAGAAAGAGACAAATATCAGCCTTAATGAAAGCCTAACATTTTTTGATGAATTTCATATTGAAGCTATCTGGACCTGTAGCCTTACTTCCTTCACAGTGATTTATGGCATCCCAAATCTCAATTTATGAAAATGGTTGCTTCAACAAGGTTATATCCATATTTGAAAGAGAGCACTTAAAAGGTCTTGAGAATGTGGATCTTGAAGGCCATTTTCTGAGAAAAAATTCTGAAAATGAGACTTGACTCCACTTTTTATCTACTCTGGACCCTCTACATTTTCTCCATTGATGAATAGATTTCCTAGTGAATTTTTCCTCTGCCTAGTGCTTGCCATCATATGGAAGTATTTAGTGTTTTTATCCCCATCCTTGAACCAAAGCTGCCTTGATTTTTGTAGCCAAATGCTCTCAATCAGTTGTGAGATTTTCCAGAAGTCAAATTTCAGTTTCCTCTTGTTGGCAAACTCTTCCTTAGATAAAGAATGGTTCTCTTGAAGGAGATCCAACGTATGCAGTTGGTTTTTGATAGAAATTAATTTTTCATTTAGATTACCGAATTCAACTTGATTTCATTGCTGGAGAGCTAATTTTACTTCCTTGAGTTTCATGAAGATTCTGTGGCCAGCCCATCCAAAAACCACGCACAAACTCCAGGCGTCTTTCACTATATTTAGGAATTTTGGATGAGAGAGCCAAGCATTGAGAAATCTAAACGGCTTTGGTCCCCAATCTCTATCGTCTACCATAAGAAGAATTGAATAGTAGTCAGATAGTATTCTTTGAAGACCCCATTGCTTGAAGCCAAATCTGTCCAGCCATTGTGAATGTAGAAGAAACCTGTCTATTCTGCTTCATTTATCAGCCTCTTAGTTGTTTGACCAAGTGAAAGATCTTCCTTGTAGAGGTAAATCTCTTAACTCCAGATTGTTCACCATCTCACTGAATTGTTTCATGCTAGCAAAGAGTGATAGGCAACCTTTTCTTTCCCCAATTCTAATAATTTCATTAAAGTCACCCCCAATGTACCATGGTAAATCATACCTAGTTCTGAGACTCAGTAATTCATCCCACAGAATTTTCTTGTTACTGGCTTCATTTGGGGCATAAACATTAATCAAAATGCAATCAAAATCTGGGGAAATCGTACCTTTTAGAAGAATGAAATTTGGACTTTGAATGCACTCACAAACTGAGAATAATGACTTGTCCCAGATGCAAATAATACCTCCCGAGGACCCCTCGGTTTTTATTGCTGCAAAGCTCGGATCATTATGTGGCCATATTGAGTGAATGAGTTGGCTATTGATAACTTCTATCTTTGTTTCTTGGAGAAGCAGGATATCAATTTTTCTTTGAGATATGAGGTTTTTGACTCCTCTTCTCTTCTCCCTTTTCCCTAAACCCCTTATATTCCAAGAGATAATCTTCATCAGAAATAGAATTATAAATCCATTAATAATCTGTGAGTGCCAAGAATTAAATCCTCTCACTCATTGCTCCATTGACCTGTAGCTCATTCTGATTATGGAGTTCTTTGAGCTTACTAACAACCTCATAATCATCTTCTTTACTTTTCAATCCGAGAAGTTTCCTAGTTTCCCACACTGCCTGAGCTTCATTAAGAATAATTTGATTTCGATTAGCTATGGCATCTGAAGAAATTGAAAGTGAAATAGCTGCAAATTTAACGGAATGTTTTCGCTCTTTTTCCTTCCTCCCTCTTCTACGGTTCTTATTGGCAGCAACATTTCTAAGCACATGCTGTAGAAATTTCCTTTTGCTTTTCCTTTTGGATAAACCCACAAGTGGTTTAGAGATTCCATCAACTGTTTTTATCCAGTGGTTTTCAAAGGCCCTAGGGGCTGTTTCAAGATTAACAGAGTGGGACAGAAGTGAATCTGGGACGAATGACAAAAAGTTGTTCTCTATAGAATCCGATTGAGATGCAGGAGGATTAAGAAAGGAAGAGAGATGGCTTCGGACAAAAGGATTAGGGATTGGAGATTTGGGACTAAGGATGGTATGAGGGGTGAGAATATGGGTTTGGGTGATGGCGTAGGCTGGAACATGGTTAGGATCCTCACGCTGGATCACTTTTGTGTGGGATGGGCCAGCTCCATATGAGTGATTCTGTTGATAAAGAGAATACTTTGGGTTAGCAACAAATGGGGTTGATGAGTTAGAAGAGGATGGGCTCAAAGGTAACACTGGGTTAATTAGGCTGGATACCACTTGTTTATTTTTACAAACGGTAATTTAGCCCATCACCTGAATTTTTGAATTAGTAAACTTTTCAGCTTCCTTAACGGCATGGCTGCTTGCAATAGGCATGCTCTGACATTCCTGTTCTCCATACAATGATGGTTGTCCCCCGCCGGTTAGGATTCTAGCTTGGATAGCCAATTTCTTCCCCTATGGAGATTTGATGCCACGTTGTTCGACCCAAGTCGGGTAGGCATTGTGCATATCATTCGAGTCAGCTCCTTCAACATCCACGTCATTAACTTCTTGCCTAGAAAATTCTCCAATAGCTTTTGGCTTGTAAATGTTCAACACCTGTTCTTCTGCAACTCGAATAACATGTTCACCATTCTTATAGGCCAAAGTGATGGCGTGGTTAATGATCTCGAACTGATTTCTTATTATCATAACTTTTCCACATTCAAAAGATAGGTTCTTCAATGTGGAATCATCAACCATGATCACTTCACCCCAAATACTTCCTATGTTCTTGAATGTATTGAAGTTCTAGAGATTCAATGGAACTCCATAGTAGTTAATCCACACTGTTCTTATGTTAGGATTGGTTTGTTTCCAAAGAGACCATTCTTGCGCATCCTCAAATCGTGTATTAAACCATTCCTTATTGTTGTTGACTCTATCTCTCATAATCTCTTTTGATTCAAAAGTTAAGACATATGATTTGCCGCCCATTGCATGCACCTGGATTTTCTTGGTATCCTTAGGAGAGAAGGAGGCCAATATGGATTGATTTGCATGAGAAAGACTTGCTTTCACCACCATACTTCTATAGAGCCATTCATTTCCCACTTCCTCTGCATGAATTTTGATAGATGGCTCAATGACTTGAATCTTTTTAGCTTTTTCCTTTCCTTGCAAATTGTTTTTCACAATTTCTGCATAGGAGAGTTTGTTGTGGTTTTGTACTCTTGACAGATTCATTGGAATGTGATGACGTAAATCATAAGAATGACCTCTCTATTTTTGTTCTACCTAAAAATACTTGGGATATGGTGGTCTCTCAAACCTAGCAGGCTTGACAATAAGACTATATTCACCATACCATGTTCTATTGAATTTTCAAGCTGCCTCCACTGCTGAATCTGACCTCTCATATTGGATGAAGCCAAATCTTGAGTTGAAGCGCTTGGTTCTTCTATTGGGAATTGAAGCTTGAATAACCCTACCAAATCTTTGAAAAATGCCCTTTATGGAATCCACCTACAACTACTCTGGAATATTGGCTATAAAGACTGTGGAGGGTGTTCTAGGCTTTCTTTGCTGTCTAGAAATGATTGTCCATCCATGGTCGACTGCTCTTTTCTTTGAACCGACCTCCATTCTCCTTTTCGTGATTAAAATTTGCTATTTTTCCTTGCTCTTCCACTCTTGATTTTGCCTTTTCAAAATGCTTTTGTTGGGGGTAGATTGATTTCTGATAATGTTTTTTTGGCTCATGAGTTGGTGGAGTTCATTCGTAAAAGAAAAAGGGGATCTAAGTCGTTCTTTGCTTTAAAATTAGATATTAACAAAGCCTATGATAGAGTGCATTTGGATTTTCTACTTCAGCTCATGCGTATTATGGGTTTCAATTAGGGGTGGTCGCAGTTCGGTTTTAGACAATTTGTGGATCGATTTAGACCCACTCACATGTATGCGGTTTGAGCAAAATCCAACCCACAACCGGCTGCAGTGCGGATTGTGGTTTGTGCGGATAGGGCTCACGGATGTGCGGACGGTTGCAGACAATTTGCGGATTGGACTTTTTAAAAAAATATATATTTTGGAGTTTTTTTTCCCCATTCTGTAAATATTTATTTTGGGCCCTTTTCCTCTTATTTTCTAAAATGCTCCAATATTAATAATTGATGAATTAAAACTTATAAAATTAAAAGCACAACAAAATCAATTCTTAACACAAACAAATCATTCAAAATCCTAAACTTTTAAATCAAATCATAAACTAACACAAACACATCTTTCAAAATTCTAAACTAGATCATCAATCTCATTCACTATCTACTATCCAACAATACAATTAAAGTAAAATCATTTAAAATTCTAAGCTTATCTAAAAGTAATTCATTATTAACTTTTATATTCATAAAAAATGCAATAATAAAATAACAACGGTCCATGTTTTAAAAATAAAAATAAAAATAAAAAAAAGTCTAAGTGTGGGCAAGTTCTTGCAGGTGCGGATTAAACCCGTAACGCATAATCATGCCATATTCCAAACCATATCCGCTTACATTGTATCTGCAAAACCGCCCATTTGTATGTGGATTGGTTCGGGTTGGGCGGTTCGGATAACCCTATACCCAACCCTAGTTTTAGTCATCATTGGTTAACTTTAATTTCCCAATGTATTTCTACTGTGTCCTTCTCGATTTTAGTTAATTATGGGCGTTCCAAGTGGTTTCACCTCAATGTGGGTTGCGTCAAGGTGATCCTCTCTCTCCATACTTATTTCTTCTGGTTATGCAAGCCATCTCGGTAGGGTTTGAGAATCTGGAGAGGCAAGGGGTGTGTAGGGGTGTTGAGATGAGTCATCATAGCCCCTCAGTGTCTCATCTTTTGTTTGTTGACGATTATTTTATTTTTTTGCCTTTTGTGGCCGAGGAAGTTTGGATGTTGAAATGGTTTTTAGAGGCCTTTTGTTGTCAATCTGGACTTAAAATAAATTTTTCCAAATCCGTGTTGTTTGTTAGTTCTAACATGGTCCGGGCAGACAAAATGTTTTTACAGGAGAATCTAAATATTAAAATTGTTGACAAACTTGGTGTGTATCTCGGCTCTTCTCTGAATTTCGTTGGCAAAAAGGTGCATATATTTTCAAAACATTTTCCACAAATTTTCTACTAAGTTGCAAGGAAGGAAACGGGGTTTGCTTTCCTTTGGGGGTCGTGATGTGCTGGTGAAACATTCCCTTCTGTCTATACCTTTGTATTTACTTTTAGTCTTTAAGGCCCTGGTTTATTTTATTAAACAAATTCGTAGTGTGATCGGTCGTTTTATTTGGAAAGTTGAACAAGGGAAGGGGTTGTACTGGAAAAAATAGTCAACGTTTTGCCCGCCTAAATCTTTAGAAGGGTTGGGGTTTCAGGATCCAGGTTTTTTTAATCAGGCTCTCTTAGCTAAAGTTGCTTGGCGTGTGTTAACAAAGCCTGACTTGCTGTTACGTCGAGTGTTGTTGGCCAAGTATTGTAGAAAAATCAAATTTTTAGAGGTTCAACCATCTACAACGTGCTCTTGGGGTTGGTGTAGTATTCTATGGGGTAAAGATTTACTTAAATAAGGGCTTTTTTGGTGTCTTGGTTTTGAGGATGAATGGATCCCAACTATTGAGAATAGCCTCATTGGTCAGTGAATGGGTCATTTTTTCTCTTCTTTTAGAGTGGCACATTTGATTAACCCTTTTAGCAAGGTGTGGAAGAGGAATTTGGTTTAGCTCTATCCACAACAATTAGTGAAACATATTCTACAAATGCCTATTCCTCACGTAGTGTCTTGTGATCAATTGGTGTGGAAATTTAGTCCAGGCAATAGACAGTAAAATCTGGATATCTTTTGATTGTGGATAGCAAATCCTCCCTGTGTGCTAAGTTATCTATAGATGTAAGGGATTTTTAGAAGAAACTTTGGCATACCCATTTGCCCTCTAAGTGGGCTCTTTTTATTTGGAAGGTGATGCATCGTATCTTACCTGTTAGAACTATCTTGAGAAGCATAGGAGTAGTTTTGTCCATGGAATGTCCTCGGAATGTCCTCATTGCTTGCAAAAGGTTGAGTCATTGGAACATTTATTTTTCCGATGTTCTTTTTCTAAATATATCTGGAAAGGTTCTCAGTTAGGATTGGATTTTGATAGGGGAAGACCTCTGTTAGTGCAGGAGTGGGTAATTAACTGGTTTAACAATGCACCGGATGAGAAGGCTCTTATTGAAGTTATTAAAATCATGTCGGCTATTTGGGTGTTTCGTAATCAAGTCACTTTAAATAATGCAGCCCTTAGATGTGCTAAATGTGATTAATTCAATGGTGTGGGATGGCACTAAGATACACACTAATATTTGTTCCAGACCTGCTTCTCCTCCTTCTAAGGTGCCTGTTTCCGAATTTATTCACTTTACTATATCTACTAATTCGTTACAGGGTCCTCTTTGCTCCTTTGATAGATTTCTTGCTGATGGCGCATGGAACAAGAGTCTTGCAAAGGAGCAGCAGCTTGGATTGGAGTTGATTACCAAGGGCGTTCGGTTCTTACTCGTGGATTTTCTTTTTTTGCTACTTCAGCCCTGGTTGCAGAATCACGTGCTTGCTCGGAAGTCGTCAAATGGTGCAGCCTCAAGACAGCAAAGTTATCCAGATTTTAACGGATTGTCAACGGTTAGTTCAACAGCTTAATGGCTCTATGAAGGCTAGCTGGGATATTAGGCAGTATGTTGATGATGTCAGAGCTATGTCTATGTATTTTGATTATATTAGTATTGTAAAAGTTTCAAGGATAGTAGTTCAAGCAGCACATTGGAAGGCCAAGGCTGCTGTTAGGTGATGTGTTTTGTTGTAAAACATTTTTGTTTGTTTTAATCTGTGTCTTCTTTTCTCACCAAAAAAAAAAAAACAACAACAACAACAATTTCAAAACATACCTATAGTAATGCACAAAAAAGTACCAAATTTTTAACACTTAACTACTAGTTATTTGGATAGCAAACGAGTTGAGTTGAGTCGAACCGAACTTCAATTTATTTGGACTTGTTTATTTAGATTTTAACAAAAATGAGTTCGAGTTCGAGCTCAATAAAATTTTAACATACCAAACTTGAAAAATCTAAAAATCTCCTAAATGTTGATTTGTGATTATGTATCAATTTTAAGCAATAAATAACCATCTCAATCAAATAATCAAGAAAAATTGACACAACTATTTTAATGTAAAAAACCCACAATTAGAGTATCTCCAATTGTGATAAAAAAAAAAAAAAATCACGGGTAAAAGTTACAAAACAATCCATTAAGAAGACAAAAGGAATTACACAAGTGCACTCTCAATTACCTATCAAATCCACGCCTGAATTGAACCGACCCCTATATGGCTCTTTCACCATGGTCTTCATCTCAGAATCGTCTTGTCCAACGTTGAATCCACAAAGCCGATATTGAATCCACGACGATGAGCCATTCCAAAATCCACCAAAGCTTCTGACCTAAATTCTTCGAAATCCACCGAATAACAACTCTCTCATTTGTGAATAAAACAAACTAAACAAACCCTTTGATGTAATCCACTCAATTCATGATTAAACTCTCACAGATGTCTAACAAAAACAAGCAAATAAGCTCCAAATATAAAACCCTAATACCCAAGAAAAAGATCTGGAAGTCGTAACCCTAAAGTCTGACTGAACCGCATATTTATAGAAAATAGATCCGTGATCTCCGCTCGAGTGCAAGAATGACCGTTCGAGTGGATCTACGCTTGAGCGAAAAAAAACAACTCCTAGTACTTTTGCAAGCGAGAGAAACTTCTGAAATGTCGCGATCTCCAACATAGTCAACAAAGTGGCAATCATGAAAGAATTAATTTCTGAAACATTTCTGCAAGGCACAATTTCGATTAGATTCGCATCTAAAACTCAAAACCTCACTGAAATAAAAGATGGAATATAATTACAACTAAAAGGAGTTTTGTCAAATAGGATTGCCAAAAATAAAAACCTAATAGGACTCGAATCGAATTGGCTTAAGTTTGACTCGAGTTCAAAACTATTCACGAGCCTTAATGAGCCAAAAAATCTATAAATTCATACTTGCATATGAGAATTAAGTTATAACTGAAACCTTAATTATACAATTATATATATAATATCTATCAAAATATTAAAAGAAAAGTCAATATCTTACAAAATAATAATATTTACCACCACTATTATCTAAATTTATTATCTATAGTTAGCTATTATTTACATATATATAAATTTAGTTATTTTTTGCATTTACATTATTGAAATTTATAAATAACACATTTATCCTATTGTTTATAGTACATATTTTTATGTTATTTAATATATAACTAGTATATTTATTCTATTATTTAAATAAATATTAAACGAGCCCAACTAACAAGCCAAGCTAACGAACCGACCTTTAGTATGTTTGGACTTTTATTAAGATTTTAATGAGCTCAAATTCAAACGTAATAAAAATTTAAGGAATCAATTTTGGACGAGCCCTTACTGAACCAAGTTTGAATCTGATCATAAATGATTCTATTGATTTAGGCCAAGTTTGGGAAGACTAAATAAGTGCATTTTTTGACTTTTTATGAAATATGAGTTGGATTTGGGTTGGGTTTGAAATGATGTATTAGAAAGGTGATGTGATTTAAATAAGAAGATGTAACTTAAATAGATAGTAACTTTTTAACTTTTTAAATTTCTTTGAGAATGCCAAACTTGACCTTACCGTCCTACTAGTTATAACTAAATCCTATTTTTGTATAACTTCAATTCACTAAACATAAATTCTCTTTTCTTTTCTTTTTTTTCCTGAAAGTGACTACATATTGCAAGCACTAAACACAAAAGAGAGCAACAGACAGGCCTCTCACACAAGTGCTACGTTAAGTTGTATGAATTAAGGAATGACTCATGAACACATCTTTAGGTGTGGAATATTGTACAACATACCCATGCATAACTAGCTCAAGTAGTTGACTGCAATGGCTGACTGCAATGGGTAGAATCTGGTTGACTGCAATGGCTGCAACTGGTTGACTGCTGTGCTGTTATGTCGACTGCAATGGCTGCAACTAGTTTGGAGCTTGGCTGTAGGTTTGCTCAGCTGTTTGTTTTTGGCTACTGTTGATGGGTGGTAAACTCAAGTAGTTGTATTTGCTTTTACTCTGTGTTAGTTTCTCACCAGCTTGAAGCTTGGAGCTTGAACTAGCTCCAAACTCCTCTTTATTAATGTATTTTATCATACTTTGTATGTTTCTTATCAATTAAAATTTTTTGCCAATAAAAAAAAAAAGACTTGGAATAACTATATATGTTTCTTGCCAACACTTCACAATTTGAGCTGTACCACCTGAAGCGCAATCTCTTAGGACAAGAAGACTTAAAAAGTGTAATTCAATTAGAAACTATCATAATCATAAACGAATTGAGTAGTTCATAGATGGCTCGAAATGAACTCATTTATGATTCATTCAAGCTCTTTTGAAAGTGCTATACAAGAACATGATTTTGATTACACAATAAACTATACAAGAGAATAAATACACACACAATAACACAAGAAATGCGTGGTTCAGTAACATGCCTAAGCCCACGGAGAAAAATGATAAAAATTCATTATATGCAATAAGGATTACAAGAACAATTATGCAACTCTTTTTTTTTTTTGTTACTCTCAAAATCCTACCCGAAATAAACAATATATACTATCATAACATTAATTTGAGTATACAGTAAATATAAGATATCTCACAACATAATGTACTTCCAAGCTGAATTTAACCTCAAACTAAAATAAGTTTCTCACTAAAACTTGGCTCGATTGTTACCTATGCATAAATAATAATATAAATGTAATATATATTATTATAATATATTAATGTACTTGGAACCAACTTCGTTCACATTTTTCAAAATAAAGGGGGGCACTTATGATTATGAGATTGAAATATTAAACGCAAGCATTTAAATACTTCGAAACTCACTCACCAGAAGTTGTGTGCTGATAAACAACATCAAACTTACTGAAATGAGAACCCAAAAAATAAATAAATAAAAATAAATGTGACTACTAATTATGACAACACTAACACCATATTAGCTACCCTTATCATCATATACAATTCAACAAAGTAATAGTACATGCCCTAAATATATTACATATTGCATGAACTCATCTTATCTGGTTTACACACACCAGGCACACGGCAAAGTACTGCTTTAATCCACGTTTAATAATCTCAAAAACATGAAGACACACTAAACATAGTCATAGGTAAGACATTTCCTATAAAATATATCAGATTGGGCTGTCATAGGCATTACCCAACCGTAGCATTAACAATCACACAGCACGGTTGAAGAGCTTAATTCCGTGCCAAAGCCTAAAAATGAGATTTAAGCGAATACTGATAGTTATGATGCAAGATGGGTTGTTGAAGGCCACCCATTCTGATTATTTCTCATGGTCATGGCCCCAATCGGTAAGGACCTTCGCCCATATAGTGTCCTTCCATATAGAAAGCTGCGTTCTGCGGATGAATTCCATCCATTACCATGAATTGCATATCTTCAGACGGTTTCCAGTGTCGTTTCCTCTGGTTGATGAACCAGTTATTAATTTGTTTTTGATCCAAACCAGTTGATTCTGCCAAGGCCACCTTCTCGGTCTCCTGTGTAGTTATCACAACAATCCTTGTCTTAATAACTCAAAAAAATAAAAATATATGGACAAGAAAAAGAATCAAACCCCCCCCCCCCCCAAAAAAAAAAAAAAAAAAAAAAAAAAAAAAAAAAAAAAAAAAAATTCTTCTTAGAATGTTGTTTGTTTCATAAGAAGATTGAAAAGATTATCAGTTGAAGAGGGTGAGGATACCGAAGGATAAGGCCATTTGTAGTGCAACTCCCACCAATTGAGTAGCTTTTGCCGAGCTTCTTTGGGTAGTTTCCCTTTCTTCTTTTTCTTGGAAAGCTCTTGCTTGAGACTACTCAAGTAACCACTATACTTCCTCAACAGGTGGTTCTTCAGTTCCCGATCTTCAGCGCGTGGATCAATCTCTGGCAGTTCTGTTTCTCCACCACTGTTGTCTTGATCCTCCTCTTCAGATGAACCAACGCCCTCGCACTTCTCCTCTGTGCATTCAATGGTTGGAAATTCATAAAGAAAAATGTAAGCTCTATGGAAAAAGCATTGAAACACAAGGATACATTATTTCCTGGCAAACGACATTGAAATTTACTAGCAGTAATACTAGCAGTTACACATCACCAGAAAATTTAATCTCCGTAGCAATTTTAGTACGTCCACAATATATGCCTTATGCATTTGCATAAAGATAATTACAAAAAAAAGACATAAGAAACAATTCAAGAAAAGGTGATAATAGCCTGCTAATTCACTTATTTCTTTTTTCTTTTTTCTCATAAGTCAATCCCAAAACAATATATGCTGCCCCATGGTGTGAATTATGAAATTTTAGGTGGATATGAGTCATAAACAATGTATGTTGACCCTGGTGTTACGTGTGTACATTGCGGTTACTCTACAAGGAACTGCAGGCTAAAAGTGAAGCCTATATATCATTTCCCTAGAAGAAAAGTAAGAAAAAAATTTTGGGTACATCGGAATACTAGAAGAAAAGTAAATATGGTATTGGAAAAATAGATGTTGAGGCAAAGCTACTAGATAAGACAAACTTATATACCTGCAAAAGCTCAAACATGTAAAAAGTCTCTCAATCTCTCTCTGGGGTTCTACACACACACACAAGAAAATTATTCTCCCTGCAATCCTTTCATCTCTTCCACAAATATTACAATACAGTAATTCAAATCAAAGAAACTACAAAAACTAGATAAATAAATTGTCAGAGTGGTGACACAATAATAAGCAGAGACACTTCTATGGAGGAGGTGTGTTGTGTTCAACACCTGTGCACGATGCTCTACAAACCTGCAAAAGCATGGTTGCATATAACAAACTGGGTAGGAGGGGTTCTTGCAGTCATTAAGTAGTAGTGATAATTGTCAGTGATTATGAGACTGCCCAGCAAATTGGTAATTCTCATTCTCTCTCTCAGTAGTAGTGACATGAATTGACGGTGGCAAGCCAACCTCAACCACTTTGTGGAGTTCCCTTTCCCCTTTTCCTGGCTCAACCATAAGTTTTTATGAAGAAAACAGCAACACTTTATTGAACTCACAGTTAATAACCACTCCATGAAGTGATGCTTTTGCACCCTCCTCTTCGTTGATATACGTTATCATACTTTGTACGTTTTTCCATTAATAAAGTTTCCTTTTTGTTGATCTAAAAAATAACCACTTCATGAAACTCTTATTAATTGTAGAAACAAAAATTATCCCAAATTTTGTGTTTAAATCCTGATCATACCTTTTTTCTCTTTAATTTCTTTATTTTTTTGTTTCAAAAATCTTACTCCATTGTCTGAAAGTGTACAAAGCAAGTTGAATCACCTTGTTAAACCAATGAACAAGTAATTGTCACAGGCGGTCTGTTTAAACTAGAATTCAAGCAAATTAACAAGTTTTCTGGAACCAACTTGCATTGGAAGAATCAATATAGATCTTCTTTGCCGCTCAAAAAAAAAACTTGCATTGGAAGAAGAAAAATGTTTTAGCAACTTCCATGTCAAATTTAAGAAGGCCAACACTACAAGCTCTAACAAAACAAAAACACCATAATTAACTGCATTCGACTAGATAGTAACACTTAAAAAGTATCTAATTGGGAAATTAACTTTAAGAATGCAACTGTACAAGAGCAAAGACTAAAATCTACCACTTACTCAAATCTAGGAAGCTTTAAATTTTGAAAAGAGAAAAAATTTACATGAACAAACAAATCAGTAAGCAGTAAACTGAGCAGCATGTGTCAATTCAAAGTCAGTGTCACTAATGCAGATTCAGATCTGCTTGATAGGAAGACCAATTTATGGTGTGAATGTCCATCTATAGACATGTCAATCCCTAAATATGAATTAGAATGCATATTCACAGCCTTTTGGGACATCATCTCAATCCTCTGGGAATAACTTTTTGAGATTCAAAATAATAACAATAAAATAGCAAGTAAGATTGTATCCCTAGACTAGTATTGTAACAAACTACAAAAACAAAAAATCATATTACAAATGATATTAATAAACAAAGACATTGGTTGATAAATCATATATGGTTCTCTCTCAATGCACAAAGGGAATAAACAAAGACAAGAACAAAAATAAGAAAACATACAAATACCAATCTATTCAACTGATAAATTAAAAAGAGGACACCACATTTTTATGGGTTACGCTTTATATAACCTCTTACAAAGTAGTGAAAGAAAAAAAAAAAGTAGAATGTAAATATTTAATCTGTTTAATTTGATTTTCAAGACCTATTTTCTTATTTCTTAAATAAAAACTCCTTTCACGAAAATAAATACAAAGAATATATTCTTAATGATGTGTTTTTTTATTTTTTCACCAAATTAGTTCTTAGACTTTTCTCTCTTTTTTTTTTTATTATTTAAATTTACAAAGACAGATTTTGAAAAAGGAAACAAAACATTAGAAAGAAGTAAATATGGCAACAAATCTGCCAGAGCCGTACAGGGAACATGGGGTAGCCAATAGCGGTAGCACTGAAATGAACAGCATCCTATGTTCTTCATTTTCCAAGGGCCTATTCCACTCCAACTCTCACTCCCCATTACACTTGTAGTTATTATAGACATACATACAAGTTAGATTCACGACCAAAAACAAATTTGTGTTTCACTTAAAAGCCAAAGACAAAACTCAACCAATGACCCGCCAATAAAGAATGATCCCTGCCCATCTCGAGGTCTATATATATCTCCCATAATAACTACTATAGATTCAGACTACATACATACGCCCATATACATATCGATATATGAACATGCATACCAGTTATATAGAGAATGTGTAAGCTTAAAGATTGGAGGAAAACCCATGAATGATTTTTCTCATCATTGTTTATCCCATATTAAGGGAACCAAATCAAAAAATTTCACTATACACTCGTGAATCTTGATTAGGGTTTTAACCCCACCCCTCTCTCTCTCTCTCTCTCTATATATATATAATTACATATACAGATACATTGGATGTTTCATATATTGGTCAAAGTTTTCTGCACTGGAATCGGGGACAGTCATGAATGAAGGAAATAATGGACAGGTAATGAATGGAGGAACTATCAGTTTTAGCTTTATCAAGTGAAGCCGAGCCAAATCCACCTCTGCAACGATCGAATCCGTGACTATAGCTACATTCTTCTGCATATTTTCCACGGTAGGTAAGATAAAAATGTAAAATCTCTCTAGAGAATAGTGTGCGACAGAGAGAGAGACACAGAGAGAGAGAGAGAGAGAGAGGGGAGGGTACCAGAGTTAAAGATCCGGACGGGGCCATTGTTAAGCAAGTTGAGTTGTGCTTCGGTCCTTCGCATGAATTCCATCGCCTCTTGCAATGGCCTTGTAAGCTCCTCTCTATACTTCACCAGCATGTCGTAATAAGCCTCCTACATATCCATTAGAATTTTTAAGTGGGTTTAAAACTACCCGAACAATTCCCAAATACTGTATGTAAAAGAGAGAATGAAAAAAATAAATAAATAAAATAAAATGAAAAGACTTCTTAGTTGTAAAGAAGGGACTTCAATCTAATGATCAGGTTAAGTTAAAAATAAAATAAAAGAGTCACCATGAACTGATCGAGTTCTGGGTCTTTGGAACCATCTCTGCAAATCGCTGAAGCTCGCTGCCTTGCCTCAAACTCTTGCCGAACGGCCGTGAGCCGCGCCACCACCTCCGGCGGAGCTCCCACCTAAATTTTAAGACCACAGAGAGAGAGAGAGAGACAGTCAATCTTTAAAATGCATGCTCTCTTCTTTAACCTTTTCTATGAGAAGTTTGTGGGTTACCTTTTGACAATCCATGTAAGCCTCCAAAAGATTAGAGTACTGAGGGTGAGCCACGATCTTGGCCTTGATAGAATCAACATCATTCGAGTTCTCATTACCTTGTTGATTATTATGATCTTGTTGATGATGAACTGTTTGGTGCCCTCGAATTATAGAAGGGTAGTGAAATTTCTGAACGTGTTGAGAAGTTCCCGATTCAGTCTTCACAATTGGATGCGATTGCGATTCAGATTGATAACAACCACCCGATTGAAGATGAAAGCTATTCATACCCATCTGGGTTTGATGATGATTACTCACGTTCGAGCCACTGTTAGTTCGTCCGTACACAGAAGCACTGGGTGCAAGAACCGGACCACCATACAAGAAACTAGCCCTTGGAGCTGTGTTGTCACTCAGCTGACTATAATCCTCCATTTTCTCAACAAACCCAGATGAGAAACACAGCTAAAACAATAACAACGAAAAACCCAAAACCCTAAATCAATAATTCACCAAGAAAAACCAAGAAACCCTAAAGAGTGGACGACACAACAACTCATCTACTTCCAAAGAACATAGATAGAACCTGAAATAATTAATGGGTTTTATTGATGGTTTTGAGAAGTGCAAAGATTTTTCTTGAAAGAAACAGCACAAATAAGCGAGAAACAAAACAAAAACAAAAAAATCAAAAATCAAGAGTTGGGTTGGGGATCAAGAAAGCATAGGTGGGTAGTTGCATGGTGTTCGGAAAAATTAAAGGGTAGAGAGAGGAAGGTTGATGCGGCGGAGGGGGGTGGCGAGTCCGGAACCGGCGACGGTTGGGTGACTTGGGTGGGTGACAAGATGGTGTTTTGTGAAGAATAAAGAAATAATTTCAAAATAAAATATGTACTACTAGTATATAAAAGCAAAGAAGAAGACCCAAAAGATAAGGGCGAGCCTACTTCCAGTTAGATTTACCTCTCTTTCTTTTTGTTTTCTTTCTTTTCTTTCACCTTTCCTTTTTCCTTCACGGGTTTGGATTTTTCACTTTGAGATCCTATTATATACAATGAACAATTATTATAAATAAATGAATCAGGCTATAAAATAAAATAAAAAATAAAAAAACTTATATTGTCAAAATAGTCCAAATTTTTTTTATATTTTATATTTTAATTATACAATTGCTATACATATATTGATAGTTATTAGTATTTTTAAAAATAAAAAATTAAATAAATAAAAACATTAATTACAGATCAACAAAGTGGAAATGAAAATTGTGGCTTGGTCAGTGCAAGTTTTCATTGGTACTTAATTTTATTTACTTTATAAATAATATACGAAAATAGTAACAATCATAAAAATGTATTTCACCTAATGAAATAATTGATAGGAGCAATTATTCATTACAATCATTGAATAATTCACATAGAATTCATCATATTTAGATTAAACTTTCATTACATTTTTTTTTTCTATTTCTCTTATAATAAAATAAGGAGCTTGATGTGTAGCTCGAAAAAACAGGGCACTAATGCCCCGAAATTCCCTTTAAGGCAAAAAAAAAAGGAAATTAGGGGCATTAGTGCCAAGCACTTTAGTGCTAAAAAACATTTTCCATAAAATAAATAAGGGGGACTATTAAGAGCATCATTTATCAAGTTCATTAATGCATTTTTTTGAACTATTTTATAGCATAAAATCATAGTTACACACTCCATAAAACTCAATTATTGTCTAACTACTTTAGTTGAATATCAAACCATTAACTACATGCAGGTAGAGAAAGAGGACACAACAAATAATTTTAGGCAATAAAATATTTAATATATTATATTTATTTATTGCATATTATTTGTCATTTAATCAATTATTACTATATTAATAATAAACATTAGTGGTGAAATCATTAAACTAATTCAATTGTAATATATGAGATAAGGCACAATTTGATAAATTAAGAAAATTTATTTGTAAAAAGTTTTATATAAAAATTGAATCATAATGATATAATTGTGTTATTTTTGAAAATAAAAGTTAGAATAATAGTTATTTTAAATTGAGATGACTGAAGCATAAAGTGTTATATCATTTTGTATGTAAATTCAATATAATTTTTTTTAAGGATAAATTACATTGACTTCCATGAAATTTAGATACAACAAATCATACGTTTTGAGATATTTAAATTAACCTCTTTATTAGTAATTTTAAAAGGATTGGAACGAATGTAGGTATTTGAAGACTTAAAGTTAAATAAAATATACATTTTAACGTAAAAAAGACAACAACAACTACTTTTTTTTATTAAGATTAACAAATTATGAAGAAAAATGAGTTAAGTACTACATAAATTAAAACTTTTAAGGAGTCTAATATAATTATGCAAACTTGTGAAATTAGTTGTATTTTCTTCAATTTTTAAGAGACGTGGATGTAATTTATCCAATATTTTATTTATATGTCATTACCTTAAACAAATGTGATAGTATTTTATTATTTTAATTCTCTCTTAAATATTAAATTTGGAATTGGAAAAAAAAAATAGAGAGCTTGTTGAAAAATATATTTTAAAAGATGATTAGTTAAAATTGAAAAATAAACTTTTAATTAAAATTTAACAATTTTGATTGAGATGCTCTAACACAAGGACTATAGGAGGAAAATTTATAATAAAATACATTGATGAGAGATATACATATAGCACCCTCAATAAGAGATTATGGCATTTTAAAAATTGGAATTTCATATCAACAAATTTTTATCTTTTGAAAATTATCTTTAAAACTTTACCTATTAGTTGCCAATAATTACACCGGCCATTTTCTCTTTAAAAAAAATATCTATCACTGTAAATTTGGTATTAACAATCTTTTAAGGGCATTTTTAACCAATGCATCAATTTTATCATCAAATTTAAATAAAAATTTAAAGAAAAGCTCTATTTGATATCAAGTGCTCCAATAGAGGGTTTTGCAATTTCATCAAATTACGGTCGACCGAGCGGATGACTGGCCAATACAAATTTTTTACAATTTTTCTTCTTGAGATGGTCATTCGGGTTGTCAACCGACCAGTGTAATTTTTTCACAAACTTTTGCCTTGAGGTGGTCATCCGAAAGGACATTTGCGGGACATCCGGTGATAAAAATCCAATGACAATAAACAGTGATTTGATTAAAGGCACATTAATCCTCAATTTGATAAAAGAAAAATGAAATTTTAGATTTGATACCGATTTAATGAAACCGTTGATACTGAAAAAGAAATCATTTTTCATTAAATTCAAATTTAATAATAAATTTGATACACGGAGAGATGGTCCAACACATACTTTGTCATTTGATTATACAATTCCCAAGAAGAATCTAAATTAAGAAGGAATAATGCTTATATTATCTGTGGCTCAAAAGAATAGAGGCTTTTTCATTTCTACCATGATAATGTGGAAATTTTAATAGGAAATGGAGATAGAGTTAGCTTCTGGAGAGATCCTTGGTTGGGTTCAACAAATCTTTCAAGTTAATTTCCAAGATTGTTCCAGTTGGTAGAAGACAAAGAGTTGTCCTTGAGTTTGCAAGTAGCTAGAAGATCTAATCTAGCTGGGTGGGCTTTCAATTTCAGAAGAGCACTTCGAGCTTAGGAAGAAGATGAGTTGGCCAAATTAGCCACTGTCTTGGGGGAATGCCCTATTCTACGAAGTGATTTAGTTGATTGTTTGGTTTGAAAGTCTACACAGTCAGGGATCTTTAAGGTCCATTTTCGTTTTGTCCAGGGTTTGGTAAATGATGGCCCCATTCAGAGATCGGTTGACCTCATTTGGAATAACTTCTTACCACCAAAATTCAAATTTTTCTCTTGGTTAGTTTGGAAAGGGATACTGAAAACAAAAGAACTGCTTCATAGGTTTGGCATCTTGGTGGGTGTTGATGTTATGAATTGCATTTTTTGTCATGAAGCAATTGAATCAGTTAACCATATCTTGCTGCATTGTCCTTTTGTTTGGCAAATATGGTCTGCTATTGCTCTATGGTGGAGTTTTCAGTAAGCTATGCCTAGTTCCATTGAAGGGTTGTTACTTTGGTGGTTGGGTTGGAAGTTTAAGAACAAAGTTAATCAGGTTTGAAGGGCTTTACCAGCAGCAATATTGTGGTCTGTGTAAAGGAATAAGAATGAGTGTGTTTTTCAAGAAGTTCAGTCCAATCTTAATGATCTATGTAAGTGTATTAAGGTGAGAGTAGCAATATGGCTGAGATCTCATATAAGTGGTGCCTCATTCTTAGTTAATGATGTTGTTTTTAATTTTCATCAAGTTAGAATTTGTTTGGGGTCCTCTTAAGTTTGTCTGTGAAATGGTGGAGATGCTGCTGATTTTTTTTGCAGATACACTGTGGATATGGTGGAGTCTTTTTTTTTCTCAAGACATGATTTGTCTTCGCTTTCTTTGTTGTCGTTCTTCTTTTTTGCATTCTAACTTCTTTGTTGCCGCGTAAAGGTACTATTGGTTTTTCTCAGTAATTGATCTGTTGCTGTTTTGTGTTCTGTTTCTACAAGTGTTCTGTTTCTGTTCTGTTTTGGTTTGCTGCTTCAGGAGTATAGATTATTAGTTGGTTCTGGGTTGAAGTATGGGCTTTGTCACTGGTGCTAAGTTTCTAACTTAATGTTTAATTTTGTTGTTGTTGTTTGTTTACTGCATGAAGATTGAGGTATAAGATTGAGTGTGTTTTTCTTTTTTTCTCAAGAAGCCCAGCCCAATTTTAATGATTTATGTGAGTGTATAGAGATGCACTGCTGATATGATGGAAGTTCTATTTTCTATTCTGATTTTTGGTATGCTGCTTTAGGAGTTTGGTTTTTTGGTCAGTTCTAGTTTGAAGTACGAGTTTTTGCCATTGCTGCTACTTTGCTAATGTTGATGTTCAATTGATGTTGTTGTTTGTTTATTGATGAAAGATTATAGTTTGAAACGGGTATTTTGTCTTAGGATGTGTTTACCTATCTTGCTCTGTATGTTGGTTACTCACCAACTTGGAGCTTAGAGTCAGTGCTAGCAAATGATTTTGTGTGCTTCTTGGTGCCAACTTGGTTAGGATCTTGATGTATCACTGTGATACTTTTTGCACTCTCCTCTTTATTGATGTACTTTACATACTTCGTACATTTTTCTATCAATAAGACTTCTTTTTGCTTATCAAAAATAAAAAGAAGGAATAATGCTATATGTACCAATTAATGTACACACTAGTGTACTAACAGATGATGTGATATCATTTGTATGGTTTTAGATATTTGTAATTTATATAATAAATGTGGTTAATAATAATATCATAACACTAATTGCTACACTATTATATACACTAATTGGTGTATGTAGCACAACCAATTAAGAAAAAAGTAGTCAATACATATGATACATTATTTAATTAAGGGAATTGATATATTAATGCTCCACATTTTATTTCTCAAACTTTACCTTTTCATCTTTCACTATGACTATGTTTGGCATAAATTTTTTGGGCTAAAATAGATATAAAAAAACAAAATAAATTAGAAAGTCAATAAAATAAATTGTCACATTCAAACCATAATCATTTAATTTTTTCTCTTACAAAAGCTAAAAAAGCAAAAGACTCATCCCAAATGAGACTTTTTAATCCTAGACTAAAATAACTAAAAAGTCAACCCACATCTATGTCTCTTTAATTATGTTAACAATTACTTCACAACATAAAAAAATATGGTAATTTTTACCAAAAATAGAAAGTTTTAAAAGATTCATAAAATTGTGAGGCTGTTTGGTGTAGTTTAAGAGGCTATTTATAACTTCTTATTTTGGTGTAGCTTTTATTAATAAATTGAAGAAATTGGTTATTGAGAGTTGGGAGAAGAGGTACTTTTATCGTGATTTTTAATTTTTAGCTTATTCGAAGATGTATCAAATAGACACTTTTTCATAAAAAGGAAAAAAAAATTAACAATTACCAAGTACATTAGCTTCTTAAATTCACACATTAGCTTTGAAAAAAAAAAATTAAAAAAGTAATTGTCAAACTCTACCAAAGCGTGAATGGAGTGTTTCCAAATTAATAAAAGTTACAACCGATACGAGTCAAGTGTCTAATTTTCATCTAATTTAACAAGGATTAATGATAGAAGCAGGACATTAATGTTCACGTGTAATCTTATAGATTAAATTCATTAATTAATTAAAAGTAAGTGTCTAAATTGGAATTTTAATGAAAGTCCAATACTGAAATTATAACTTTAGCAGAAGAACATTGTAGATATATTGAAATTTTCTATATGTTTAGAAATAAGATATTCTAGTTGGTTTTTTAATTTTTTTATTATTATAATAAGACATGTGAAAAAACAAAGAGAATGATGTGATTTGGTATTTTAACTTATTAATTATTTTAACCCCAATTCAACTTACCAAATGGGCTTGAAAAAGCTTAAATTTTGATTTTTTTTAAATATATAAAAAATAATAATAATAATATGACATTAATAAGTCAATAAATCAATAAAAAATTTTTTTTTTTTATAATTGTCAAAATAGCCCAAAGTAGTGAATAGAATGAAGGTCTTTTCTTCTTGTTCACTGAGAGAAAGCAGATTTAAGACCAACAGGAGACTTTAGGTATGTTCATGCTTGCATTACTCCACTTCAGAGATATGCATTTGTATTTGAGAAAACATAGGCGAACGCGCATTTACATTTCTAATATGTATATATATAGGAAAATATTTGAGATTCTCAAAATGTATTTACGATTTTATTCACATGATGTGATAAAATTTGTGTTAATTTTTTATTTATTATATAATTAAGTGATCTTTTGGCAACATGATAAAAAGTTGCATTTGTAGCTTGGGAGAAAAAAAAAAGTTACAATTTTAGAAAGAAGTCATCTGGTAAAGATGAAAAAAAGTTACAGGGAAAATTATAATTATATCTTTTATATTGTTTAGGGTTATGCATGGGTGAACATGTAAATTTTTTAAATTAGGATATGATAGTTTTGTCATTTTATTGTGATGTAACATTACAAATAAATATTAATTAAAAAAGCTAAAAGTATCTTTTTATCAATTTTTCAAATCAATCTTCTCAAAAATAAATAAATAAAACAAATTTTTTTTTTTACCCAATCACGGTGCGCCACCTCACTGGGGGTCAACCCCCGGTGAGGGTCTGAAGCATTTTTTTTTTTCAAATCACTTTCTAAAAAAATCAAAAATTTAATTAAAAGTCAAAAATTAACTTTTAACTGTTTTTTTAAAATATCTTTAATAATAATGGAGTTAACTCTCATATCACATTATTATAAATAAATTTATAAATATAAATGTTTATTCATATATATATATATATATATACATACATACATGTAAGAGTTTTACGCATTTTCTCTCTTTCTCTAAATTTGGAAATGTATGTATTTTGAAGCACTGTGGCGATGGGGAATGTGTTTGGTGCAGGCACACCCTGCCTATATGGGGGATGGGTACGAATTTTCAACGGTAAACAGTGAAAAGTTGGCCCTGACGCCTATCGGAGAAGAGAATACTGTTTTTGACATAACCCCATTTTGCAGATCAACCACGTGGACTCCCAACCCAAACATCTCCTCACATCACACACTCACTCACTGTCAGAGATAATACTAACCTACAACTATCTATACACGACAATAAATTATATAAGTTGGGAAGAAAGATTAGGGTTATTTTAATAAAATAAAATAAAATAAAATAAAATATCACATTTAATTTATAATTATTACATTTTTTTTATAAAAATTTAAAAAAATTAAAATATTCTTATTAAATAAAAATTTTTAACCCTAAACTAAAATAGTCAAAAAGACAAATAACTAACTCACTTTTCAAATGAACTTATAAGAAGTGTTTTTCTCCCCTCTATGGTGTAGGTTATAATGTGCTATTTTGGGAGCATAACAAAAAGTCACGTTTTTGGACAAAATGTCCAAAAACGCAAGTGCCAAAAACGCCAAATAATTGGTTTGGCAAGTGCTAAAAACCCAGGTGTAAAATTACAAATTAGAGCCTATGAAAAATAAATAAATAAATAAATTTCTTATGTTGGGTAAGGGTATTTTGGTCATTTTAATTTGATTTAACACTATAAATAAATATTAAACTAAAAAGCAAAAAGCTAACTTTTTACTAACTTCCCAAATCACTTTCCAAAAAGCTAAAAAGCTTGGTAAAAAGCCAAAAGCCAATTTTTTACCAACTTCCCAAAACACCCCAATGTATTATTGAGCTTGTGAGGTTTATTTTCAATCCCATTTTAATAATCTGAATACTTCAATGAATAAAGTTCATTGAGTAGTTTATACCTGAAAAAAATATGTTTCGATTAAAAGATTACTGATATTCAATCAACGTGATTTTTTGTAAATAAAAGTACTCGATGAGCTTTTAAGTTATTTTAGAAAGATGATTAAAAGTTATTTTTCAGATTTTAACCCATTTTAAGTCACATCATCTATCACATTTTTTACATATTTTTTAAAAAAAATTCAAAAAAATCAAAAGTCAATTTTTAATCATATTTTCAAAATAGGCTATTAAACGATTTGAATTATCGAAACAAGATCCACAATAAATCCCACGAATTCATAATATGTTCCAATCCACGCAGTGGATTGAAGATAAGTCTTCCATATACAAGCTTCTTTTAAGAAGTGGGTTAAAAATCGTTTTCTAATTTTTAACTCACTTTGAGTTATATTATCTCTTACAATTTTTTACACGTTTTTTTTAAAAAAATCAAAAAAATTAAAAAAATTAACTTTTAACTATCTTTTTAAAATATCCCATACTATCTATACTATTATATTATCGGAATACACGTGGTGTGGTAAAATCTTTTCTCTTCTTAATGTCAAGTGAAGAAAATAAAAATAAATTATGTATATTCTACTGAAGTTTAGAATTATTTATAAAAATATAGGTATTAGGAGAAAAAAACAAATATTGTGTTAAATTAATAATTATATATATATATTAAAAAATAATAAAAAATTATGTGAAGTAAAAAATATATATAAAAAAAAAAGTAGTTACAACTGTTTTTGACGTGAAATTTTATTTTTTGTATGTAATAAAAAAATTGTTTTATCCCGTATATATATATATATATGTATACAGTCTATAGAGAGAGTATTAAATAGAGAGAGAGAGAGAGAGAGAGAGACAAGAAGGACGTATAGTGGGAATCATGTAGTTCTGAGAAGGCAGAAAAGTGTAGGGCCCATAACACTCCCGGAAGACCCGCGCTCCTTTTTTTTTAATTTTTAATACAAAAATATATATAAAAGTTATAAAAAAAATAAAACATAATGTAAGATTGATGTATGGTATTTTTTTTTAGAGAAAATTGTATTTCAGTATAACAGTGGAAAAAAAAAAATTATATTTTTATGATAATGTAATTTTTCTCTGTGTATGATATAAATTTATTCATGTATTTAATGTAATTATTTTTGTGTGTCAGAGTTGCACAAAAAAGATATTTATAGTGTAATCTTTTTTCTATTGCTCTATATAGATATGCAATTTCTACTATTTTTTTTAAACATAAGTCATTTTTACAAGTATTTATTTTAGAATAAATAAATAAATTTTATAAAATTATATCGTTATATATAATTTATTTTATTTTATTTTATATATCATTAATATTTCCGTTTTGAATATAGGGTTGGGGGTGTGTTCTGAGAAGAGATTGGACGTTTCCAGAGTGGGTACTTAAGCTCGAGTCTCTTCAGGGGGTAATTGCCATGTTCATGTTCAGTTGTCACGCTCACAGCCTGCCTTTTGCAGTGCCCTTTCTCTCCTCTCCTCCTACTTCGCCTCTTCCCTATACACTCCCACCCCCCACTCCACGTATATATGTATGGGAAATGGAAACCAGAATATGAAAACAAACGCAAAAGTTTAGGTTTAAATAGTTAATAAAAATAAAATATATTAAAATAATTAATAAGATAATATTTATATTTAAATTATAATTATAATTATTTTATTTTTTTTATAATTATCAAATTAATTTTAAAAACATCAATTATTATCTCGAATATAATTTTTTTTAATAAGGCTAAAATAGTCAAAATTAAAAAGGCATAGTTTGGGAAGTTGGTTTTGGTGGGTTAGGGGCTAAAATAGCCGCAAAAAACAAAATAGGTTATTTTAGTCATAAAAAACAAAATATCAAATCTAATCTATAATCATTACACTCCTCTCTCACAAAAAAAATTAAAAAAGTCAAAAAGCCAAAAAATCCTTCCTAAATCAGGCTTTTTAGTCCCGGGTTAAAATAGCCAAAAAGTCAAAAAATCAACTCACTTCCCAAACGGAGGCAAAGTCAACTATGACTTCGTTTGGCTATCCCAGTTGGAACTAAAAAAACACAAAAATTAAAATAGGCTAAATAAAGTAATAAAATAAATATGATACATTCAAACTATAGTTATTTTATTTTTTTTCTCATAAAAATTTAAAAAATAAAAAAAATTCATAAAATAAACTTTTTAGTAACAATCTAAAAAAGTCTCGACTCTAAAAAGTTAACTAAAAATGTTTTTGCAAAAGTGACAATTAAAATAGCCTATTTCCAAACGGGGCCAAAATGATGTTTGATTGGGAACCTATTTTGAGAAGTATTAAAAGCTAGTTTTTTTGACTTTTTAAAATTTTTTTTAAATGTATAAAAAAATAGAAAGGTGATGTGATCTAAAAAAATAAAAAATAAATAAAAAATTGACCTTTAACCCAAATACCAAAATAGGGAGAAGGGGATTGGACTAACAATTTTAGAATTGTTTGGGAATAGACTATTTTAATAATTTTTTATTTTTTTATGAAAAGATATACAGAAAAATAGAGATGTGATATGATTTAAAAATATATAAATAAATAATAAAAGGAAATTACTTAACAGTTAGACAATGAAAAAAAAAAATACACAAACATGAAAGGGTGCAAATGAGATTTGCACCCCTCATGTTTTTATAATTTTTTTATGCCCCACTGTCAAATAATTCCTCCTAAAAAAAATAATAAATATGCTATTTTAGGAGGTAACAGAAAAAACCCCTTAATCCAGGTTTGTTTAAGGGTTTGGTAATATTATGGGAGTATAAATTCTCTCCAAAAAATAGTGTTAAAAAAAATAAATAAAAAATTCTCTCCAACTGTAGGATTAGCAGTATCAGGGAAGGATTGGGACTGCTAATTCCCCACTAGAATTGGTAGTTAAAAGTAGGGCTGAGCAAAGAATTCATGAAATTCGTAATCCGATTTAGTCCAGTCCAATTCGATAGGTTTGGATTAGTTTTTTGAATCCGTGATTCGGTTCCAGATTGAAGAATTAAAAATCCGTAGTCCACGGATCGGTTCCGGATTAAATCTCACGGTTCCGGATTGGAACCGATCCGGACCGTATACAAATAGTCTATATTTTTATTATATATCCTCCCCAATAGTATATTTTCTTATTCTATATAAAACATAAACTCAAACTTAAACCTGCATAATATCTTCTTTTATTACTTTTGTTTATTAGTTTTAAATTTTAATTTATAATGGTCTAAATACTTATAGTGAAACTAATTTTCTTATGGTTGTTTAAATTCTAGAACAATATGTTGCTATTATAGAAAGACATATTGCTATTGTGGAACTAATATAGCGCTATATTTATGTTTTCATGAAATTAAAGTGTTATATATATATATTGTTATTTAATTATGTGAATTCATGGTCCTAAACCGATCCAATCCGTATTTAAATGGATTGGTTCGGGTTGGTTCCAGGATTTAAACGGATTGGATTGGTTCCAATTTTTCAGGAACTGTAAATAATGGATTGGTCCTGATTTTACCCCAATCTTGTCCAATCCGGACCATGCTCACCCCTAAAAGACCACTTTACTCTCTATTTTACAGAACAAGAAGTTTATTGTCTATGTAGTAAGGGTATTAATTTTACAGATTTAGGGTTATTTTTGAAAGTTGGTTAAAAATAGTTTTTTAATTTTTTAATTTTTTGACTTTTTTTGAAAAAATATTTGAAAAAAATAGAGTGGTAATGTGACTCAAAATAAGTTAAAAGCTGACTTTTGACTTTTAGCAAAGTTCATAAATTGAGCCTATCAACTAATTAAGATCATCATATTAATGTACAAATAAGCACATTTTATTTTATATGTTCAACTTAATACTAGCACACTAATAATCTTTACACTCAACCTCATCCATCTTAATTCACCAAACAAATGAGGCCAAAGAGATTGTTTGTGGGAATTCTATGACTTTTATGATCTTTGATTTTAATCTCTTATGGTGTTAGTTATAACACATTATGATGTTATTTATGATATTATTTTAATTATAAACTAAGAACTCTTTAATTATATTCTAACACAATTTTTTATTTTTTTTAATTATAGCACATCCTAAACAACTACTATGACTCATAATATTGAACGCAAATGTCATTACTTGCATGAGGGTGTGTCCTATATCATTACCTATTATTTGTTATTGTATATATGTATGAGTTTTGTTAACTAGTGTCATAAGCTAAGGTTGCATTAAAGAAAGTAAATCACTTCCATTATTATAAAATTAAAAAATAATAATAATAAATGTTTCCTTGGAAATAATTTAAGTCTTTTCTAATTAATTTTTTTTTCAATCTTTACTTTTTAGGTTTTTTTTTTTTTTTATGTTTGTTGAAAAAAAAAAAATGTTTTACTTCTTTTTTTATACATTTTTTTGTTTTAAAAATTATTAATTAAACTTATATAATCTAATTTATCTACCATATCATTTTTCAATGCGTGACATCGAAAATATTAATACTGGCTTGCTGAAATCGTATTTTAGAAATTTACATTTTCTTTTTTAAATGAAAAAGTTTTTGATTTGGTCAAATTTTTGAAAGTTAGAATTGATTTTGACTTTAGTGCTTTATATCATATATAAATTTAATCAATTTATATTTATTTTTCTCTTATTGAATCGTCTATTAATTATTTGAATTTTTTTGAAAAAAAATTATAAAAGAAAAAATTAATTTAATTTTTGTAAGCTTTTTTTGTATAGAATTTAATTTATTTGAGTTTTCAATGAAAAAAAGTTCTGCTCAATTTTTTTAGGGGTTGATATTAAAATTTTATAAAATAAATAACATGCAATATTTTCATAATAGTTGAGATCTTTCAACATTTTCATAGAGAAATTTTAGCTCTTCACAAAGAAATTTGTCATTTCTCTGTGACAGGTTGAAATTTCTCTAATAATATTATTGAGAGACCTTAACTAATAAGAAAAAGAATATTGGACCTCCCCTACTAACAAAAATTGGAGATGAATATTTCACTAATTTTTTTATTTTTTAAATTTTATAGTTGAAAAACAAATTTAAATTTTTTTTATTTAAAATGACTCAAAGAAAGAAGATATTTTAGTCTTATTACAAAAGAATTTAAATTCTTTTCAATAAAACATTCATTATTATTATTATTATTATTCTAAATTCTATACCAGTGGAGTGGTGATTCATTTGCAACCTTAAACTTAAGGCATTTGTTAATAAAACTCTATATTATGGGTCATACTAAGCCCATATATTAAATAAAAAAAAAAAAAAAAAAAAAAAAAAAAAACAAAAAAAAAACACTATTCACAAAAATCAAAAAAACAATTCAAGACAAATTTTCAAATTCAATTTTTCTAAAAAAATTTTTTTTTTTTTTTTTTTTATTTTTTTTTTTACACAAAAAAAAAAAGTTAACTAAAAAAAATCTATATTTTTTTTTTTTTTTTTTTTAAAAAAAAAAAAAAAAAACGCTTTATTTAGTCTTCCCAAACAAGGCCTAACAAATGTTCCAAGGGCACTTAATAAGGAATAAATAATGAGTTTTGCATTTGTAATAAATAATTTTATTGAAATAATTTAGTTTAAATTTTGATAAAATAGTTAAAATTTCTAACATTTTTAATTTTAAAATCCAGTCACATCGTAAAAATATTGCATGGGTGGAATATATATTCTGAGAAAAAGTAAGTTAACTAGGACAAATGGTGCTATATTTTGAAGTATGCATTTTGCATAAATGTTTAAAAATATATTTAGGAGTGATTTGGGAAGCTGATTTTTAGTTTTTAAATTATTTTTGGTCACATCACTTTATACATTTTTACACACAAAGTGACAAAAAAAGTCAAAAAAATTTAAAAAATTAATTTTTAACTAACTTCTCAAATCATTCCTTAAAAAATTATTATATGGACTAAAGTCACATTGATTATATGACTTCCATTACATCAAATTTTAATCTACACATTATTTTATGATGGTAGGACACTTCCAACGATAATAGGTATTTTACATATCTAAATATTATTATAAAGTATATATTTTATTTTACATATTAACTATTTCATGTTTCTACTTCAACCATACTCTTTATTTTAGCTATTCATATAAATACTATTAATTTTATAAAATGTCACGTCAGTAACAAAGATGGAGGGAAATGATCATAATAATTAAATACATTTTGCCTATTTTTGAAGGCTAGCTACATGTAGCTAGTGAATGTAAATTGAGCTAAAATGCCTAATCATATACCTAGTGCATTGGAGTTAAAAAAAAAATGAATTATATTATGTATTTTGACTAATAAATATTACATACCTAGTGAGTTGGAGATGCTTTTTCTAAAAAAAAAAAAAATTGGTCAATTACCTACCCGAAAGAGAAATGGAAAGTAGTTTGTCTTACACGTGGAATCAATAATGTAAATCTAAACTCACCAAGAATTGCTGTAGGAGATTGTCATAGATGGGCATCCTTTTTTATTTTATTTTTTTGGCGGTTGAAAATTTTGGTTTTTTCATGCATGTTAAGAATTGTGAAACATTCTCACCAATTTGCAAATGATAGTGTGTATTTTGATGCCGATTTAATTGGGATGATCATTAGTGTGCTTAATCCATTCATATTTTTTTTTTTATTGATGTGATTACAATGTATCTTTGTACTATGCTTTATATCAATAAAAACTTCTTTTTGCTATTAAAAAAGTTAAAAAAAAAAAAAAGAAATGTGAAACATTGGAGGTGAAAACAGCAAAGAACAATAAATATGACTTTTACATGGAAAATTTATTCATAAATTGGAGGAATGTTGATCTATTTAGTCTTAAAAAAAAATTTATGAACCAATTAGTCGGCTTTTCGTCTTAGAAACCTTTTGGTTTCAGCACCTCGTCTTGTGGTTGATTTAGAAGGATAAGCCTGTTTGGGTAACTGAATCATCTTAAGTTTTTTCTGTGTCCTCTATATTTAAGGGGGCTTGTGTATGTGCTGACCCTAGGCTGAGAATAAGCAAACTGGTATGGGTTAAATATTTGCCTCCCAAAGTACAATTTTTTGGGTGGCTAACATGGAGGAGTAGACTTAAGACCTCAGTGTTTCTTCAAAAAATTGATGTGCTTCAAAACAATGCTTCAACTTTATGTGTGTTATGCAAAATTGTGAATAGAGTTGCTGTTTAACTAAAACCATTGTACACTGAGCATAATTTAACTATGCAAGATTTTGTGTTTAATCTTAAGCAAGTAAGGAGGTGTATCTCTGACAAGTGGTTGTGAGTGTTGGGAGTGTTACTTTGTTCTCTAGTTTTCTTGTTGTTTTTCTAGTTGGTTTCTCTCCAACTGTGAGTGGTGCTAGCAAATGATTGAGCTTGCTTGTTTGGTGCCAACATCGTTGGGATTAGATAGTTTAGCAATGATGCTCTTTGCTCCCTCTGTATTTATGGATGTAACTCTTGTAATTGTATTACTTGGTTATCATCAATAAAGTGTTTTTCGCAGTTTCAAAAAACATAAAAAATAAAAATTAGTACTTTTTTTTTGAAAAGTTGCATTTATTTGATTTTGTACCATTAAAGTTTAAGTTCATTCCTTTTTATGATTCATTTTTCTAATTTTATGATTCATTTTTGGGATTGGAATGGAAATGTGTGGTGTAGAAGATTTTTTGAAGCGATTATTGACTAAAGTGTTGATTATCGAGCATGAAAATCAACATTTCTGTTAGTGTGTTTTCTGATATTACATTGGAGTATTACATTAGGTTGTTATTCTTGATCTTTGCTGTTTGTTGCCTTGTTGTTGGTTGGGCTCTGAGCTATCCCTGCTAGTTGCTGCTGCTGCCACCACTTGGTACTGCTGCCACTTGGTGCTGCTACTAGTTGCTGCTGTTTTTTTTTTGGTGTTGCAGAGCTGTTTTTTTTGGTGTTGTTGCTACTGATTTTTGGGTGCTGATTTTGGTATCTTTGGGCGCTGATTTTTGGTATTTTGGGGTGCTAATGATCTTGGTGTTGTTTGTTATGCTTTTGTTGTATTTTTTCTTGGTTTTGGTTGGTTGCTCACCAACTTTGATGGTGTGCTAGTAATGGATTGGGCAGACATATTGGTGCCAACCTAGTTAGGATTGGTATGTCTTGCTATGATACTTTTGCACTCATCTCTTTTCCTTTCTTGATGTTATGATTTTTTTGTTCATCAATAAAGGTTTATCTTGCCGATCAAAAAAAAAAAAAAAAAGAGTTTATGTGTTACGTTAATTAGAGTGTTACGTTTGAAAAAAAATATACTAAATAGTTTTTTTGAAATATTACGTTGTTACGTTTGAGAAAAGTACACTAAAGAATTTTTTAGTATGTTACATTAGAGTGTTTTGTTTGGAAAAAATACACTAAAGAATTTTTCGTGTGTTACGTTCACTACAACAAATAAGAGTTTTAGAGACCAAATGTTTTAGTCTCTAAAAGTGAAAATTTTGTTGCAAAAGATAGTTACGGACCAATTTCTATCATCGTAGGGATAATCACTAAAAGTTCGTTTCGAAAAGTCAAAATAGGACTTTTAGTAACAAAATTTTGAAAATGTCACTAATAAATAGACTTTTAAAGACAAAATAATTTGGTCTCAAAATGGTTTATTTTTTGAGACAAAAAATATGGTCCCAAATAAATAATAATTCATCACTAATGTCCAATTTTCATTACTAAAAATATAATAACGACATTTTTCAAAATAAAAAATATTTGGTCCCTAAAAATTAATTTTTTCCCTAAATTTTAGTCCCAAAAATCTTAATTTTTTGTAGGGATTGATTGGAGTGTTAAATTTAGGAAAAGTATACTAAGGGTCTGTTTGGTAACGTTTACGTTTTCAGTTTATATTTACAAAAATTTTATAAACTAGTTTTTGTTTATTTATTGAAAAATATAAACTATAAACGCGTTTGGTAATTGACAAAATATTTTAAAAATTTTAAAAATATAAAAAAGAGTGAGAAATGGAAAGTGGTTGTTGAATTCACCCATGTGTGAAAGGATTGCCATGTGTGAACACACACCCCATGTGTGAACACACTTGGGGGCTACCAAACCAAGGTGGCTCACCAACCACCACCAAACCAAGTTAGGCTCACCAACCACCCAAAGAGTCAAGAAATGGTGGCTATCCAAGGCTCTCCCATCTACTATAAATAGAGGGTGAGAGAAGAGAGAAAAATGAGAGAACCGAGAGAGAGAAGTGAGCAAACCGTGAGACAACAAAGAGAGTGAGAGATGTGAGTTAGAGAAACCGTCTCTCTCGGTGTGAGAGAGGGAGACGGGTGAATGGGTGAGTGAGAAGAGTGTGAGCTATGTTATAAGTGATAAGGTTTTAAACCACGTTAAATATTGTGTCTCCTTGTGCATGGGTGTGTTTTTCTTGATTTCATTAAGATCTTGGCGGGATCCAGATCCCAACAAGTGGTATCGAGCCTCGTGGTGGCGGTAAATGAAGTTGTTCAAAATCGGGTTTGAGCATACCAGAGCAAGGACTCGAGAAGAGGAGTCCAAATATGCAAAGAGACATAGAAGTCAACGCCACGCCATCGAGATCGGTGTTGCGGCGCTAATGGTGCAACCGCGGAGAAGGATCCGGGCGGCTATGGTGGCGTACAAAATGTTTTGGCTAGATCTAAGCCATTTGAGTCCGCTTTTGGTGATCCAATAGTGTTTGCCAACTATTTGGAGTATTGATTTTGAAGACGAAGTTTGTGTAAACGAAATATTTTGTCGAACACAAATGTTCTGAACAAAATTACAATTTGGCGTTTGAGATAATTGTGATATGGCCCAACTTTTGGGGAAGTGTTTGATAAGGTCAAGGTTGGTCGTGAAGTCGAATAGTGAAATCGTTTTTAAAAGATTGTCAAAACATGGAAGTTTGTCATCTTCAATACTTGAAGAAGATGTAATGAAGATGTTAGAATAGACAAATTCTATTGAACAACCAGATACAAAGCGAGATAGTTCATTGAAGATCGGAGGATTGCGACATAATTATCTCAAGATCAACAATGGAACTTTCTGGTTGTTGAGGTGTTTCAATCAAAGACCATTCATCGATAGATGATTTGGCGAATGAGCACTATGCAAGAAAGTGTATAGCTGACGATGCTTTGACAGATGGAGCTACTGTCAATCATCAAAGGCACAGACAACAAGCGTATGTGGAAACGCGCAAAGGTTGTTGAGGAAAGAGGAAAAGCTCCGAGCAAAGAATTGCTTCAATTGAGATAAGGCATATATCTTGAAGTTCAAACATAGCAAGTGAAGACATCAAGCGTGGAAGAGTAAAAGAAGAAGAGTTGAGTTGAGGATGAAGGATTCCTCCTCCTCTTGTATCTTGTGTTATATCTAAGACTATGTTGAATTTCAAATTGGATCGGGTGAAGGGGTGATTTGTTGAATTCACCCATGTGTGAAAGGATTAACACACAACCACCACCAAACCAAGTTAGGCTCACCAACCACCCAAAGAGTCAAGAAATGATCTACTATAAATAGAGGGTGAGAGAGAGAGAAAATGAGACAACAAAGAGAGTGAGAGATGTGAGTTAGGTGAATGGGTGAGTGAGAAGAGTGTGTGGTGGCAAGTGGCAACGAAAGACGGTAGTGGAAAGTGGTGACGATGGGTGGTGGTGGTGGTGGTTGGTGAGTGGGTGGGTGGATAGGTGGGTGACGGTTGCGGGTGGTGGGTGGTAGCAAGTGGGTGGTGGTGGTAGTGGTGGCGGGTGGTGGCAAGTGGGTGGCGGATGGCAGGTGGTGGTGGGTGGTAGTGGCAGTAGTGATGGTGGATGGGTGGGTGGGTGGCGGTGGTAGGTGGTAGTGGGTAGTGGTGGTGGTGGTGGTGGTGGTGGTAGGTGGGTGGGTGGGTGTGGTGTGGCGGGTGGTGGATGGCGAGTGGGTGGTGGTGGTGGTGGTAGTGGAAGGTGGGTGGCGGGTGGGTGGTGGTGGTGGTGGTAGAAGATAGGTGGGTGGTGGGTGGCAGGTGGTTGGTGGTAGTGGGTGGCTGGTGGTGGCGGGTGATGGATGGTGGTGGCAGGTGGGTGGTGGCAGGTGGTGGTGGCGAGCGGTGGATGGTAGTAGCGGGTAGCGGGTGGGTGGTGGTGGTGGTGAGGGATGGGTGGTAGTGGCGAGTGGGTGGCAGATGGGTGGTGGCTGGTGAGTAGTGGTGGCAAGTGGTGGTAGGGGGTGGGTGGTGGTGGCAAAAGATGATGGTGGAAAATGGTGACGGGTGGTGGCTAGTGTTGGGTGGTAAAAAAAAAAAAACTTAAAACTTAAAACGGAAACACATTTTTTGAATTTATATTTTTTGGCCAAATTTATAAACCGAGACCACTGATTTATAAATCAAAAATTTACCAAACAAGTTTTTATTTGAGTTTTTAAAATTTTTGTAAATATAAATAGAAAACTGAAAACGTAAGTGTTACCAAACAGCACCTAAATAATTTTTTTGGAATGTTACGTTGTTACGTTTGAAAAAAATATACTAAAAAGTTTTTTAGTTTGTTACTTTAGCGTGTTACGTTTAGAAAAAGTACACAAACAAGTTTTTAGTGTGTTACATTAATTGAAATATTATGTTTGGAAAAAGTACACTAAGGAGTTTTATAATGTATTACATTAGAGTGTTACATTCAGGAAAAATACACTAAGGTGTTTTTGTATGTGTTACATTAATTAGAGTATTACGTTTGAAAAAACTATACTAAGGAATTTTTTAATGTGCTACATTGGAGTTTTACGTTTTTTCAGTGTTATATTGAAGTATTATGTTTGAAAAAAGTACACTAATTTTTTTTTTTTGAAATGTTACGTTTAATAATTTTAATATTATGAGAAAATTTACATTTATCATTCAACACATAACACCTGAGCGTTTATACCTTGCCCTTTATGTAATTTATACTAGAATGAAACCTTTGAATCTATAAGAAAAAATGAAGGATCAAACAATTCAAAAGATCATTATTTAAAATTTATTGATATTTCACTCGTTTTACATTACACGTATACAAAAAAAATATATATGTATATATATATATAATTTGCCTAATTCATTATAAATTTAAGACTACATTATCCAACAATGCAGTCGCCATATAATAATTGTTATCATTATTATTCTCCATATCACAGTTTTGGCCAATGTAATCTGGTTGATAATTAATCTTAACTAATGCATACCCTACATAAATATTGTCCTTTTAATACATGCTTAAGCAACCAATCAAGCTTAAGAAGAATCCAAGGAGATCAAGTTCCACAACCGATTCACACGTTAAAAAAAAAAGGAAGCTACGTGGATTAGTGCCCTTCACATAGTTTGATAATTGATCTATGATTCCCTCCAGCTGCTTAGAATTTTAGGGAAAAAAACTAGGAATTCAAAGATAACATTTCAAAATTTTACCCTATATTTTTTTCAGAATTAAAAAAATAAAAATAAAAATTATTACGGATAAAGTTTTGTGGGTTTTTTTAAACTTTTATTTTTGGTAAAGAGGCACATTGAAATTTCTCAAAATAGAGAGGGTAAAATCATCTTTTAACAATTTAATTGACACTTCCATAAATAAATAAAAAAAATATTATGTAATTGTATTTTAAGACAAACCAAACATGCTTTTTTGCTTGGGAAGTTTTTAGCTAAAGAGTTGTTTATTTAGATATTGCTAAACAAGTAGTGTGTTATGGATCATACTCAAAATGAATTTAATTCATAGATTTGATTTTTTGATAAATTTTTTGATTTTTTTGGTTGAATCCGAAGTATTAATCAAAATTTTAAACATATAAATGCAATAGTAATATATTAAAACAACTGTCATTTTGCTTTTGCGTAGGTGAAATATTCTCCTTTTGTTTCCACTAATAAAATAACAAAGAAAGAGGGTTAAGGAATCATAAGTAAGTCAACAAAGCATCCTTGTAGTTAGACGGTTAAATCACTACAACAGTAAACAAAGCTAATGGGCACTAAAGCAAGCATTGACAATAAACTAGGTTGAGATTGGAGCTCTAAAATTAAGCTTTGAGGTTTGATTAGACATGAAAGGTTGAGAAAATTGTAAGACAACACAAAGCTTGAAGACTATATAACTGAGAAACAACTGGTTTTCATTAGCATCTTTTGGCAAAAAGGATGACCCAAAAATTTTTAATCTAGAAGTTCAGAAACTCATCAATTTGGTAGTACTATATTCATAATTTTGGTCTTCATTTTTCGTGTTGTCGGAAGCAAAAATAATTGTTTTCATTTTTCCAATAAGTAATTTTTTCAAAAATAAAAAATCAGTTTTTTCAAGAAAGTTTTCTGAAAAAAAGTTTAGAGGGACTGTTTGCCAAACAAGTCTTGCAGGTTATTTTTTTATTTTTTTACTTAATCTGCCCAAATTTAGTCCCAAGCACAATCTTTGATTGCATGTTTAAAGGACTAAGTCCAAATACATTAACTCAAACTTGAGCTTATAGCAATCTCATGTAAGTTAGAGAAAATTATTTATAAATTAAACTTCCCTACATAAAACTTTTATAGAATGTCGTCGGGTTACATTTTTTATTTTTGTTTTTCTAAGTCATAATTTTGAGCATTCTGACTGTTAGGATTAGTGTGGTCCCATATACTTATTATGTTGCTTTATACGTGTATTTGGGTTAAGATAGTAGAGTCCGGAATCTATTAAGAAACCTAATATGTGTAGGATTTGATTTGCTTAATTATATGAAAGTATAATTCACATGAGTAGACTATTATAAATAGTGATGTGGACTATAGAATTTATCTAAGAGAGTAGCGAGAGAAAAAATAAAGATATAGGGGTCAAAGAAAAAATACTGCGTGGATACCAAATGAGAAAGGGCTCAACCCACCCTTGAGTATGGGATTCGAATAGTAGTGGTATGGGTTTTAAATACTTTGGTCATCTCACATGTGTTCTCTATTTTGAGCATTGGGTTTGGGTAGTGGTGTGGATTTTGAGTGTTTTGGTCATCTCGCCTATATTCTTTATTTTATTTATAGTGGAAGCTCTCTCCTGTGAATGTAGACAATTTGAATTGAATCACGTAAATCTGTGTGTGATTGTTTTCTCTTTGGTGTATGTGGGTGTGCTTCCTTTTGATTTGGTGGAATATAACATCAATCCCAACACTAACTTAAAATGAAATGAACAATATATATATGTATATATATATATTTTGGTATGACATTACTTTTAATTTAATTCATTTGTTTTAGAGAAAAGCCTCAAACCCCCACTGGGGTTGAACCCCAAGCCCCCAGTGGAGTGTGATTGGTCCAAATTTATTTATTTATTTTGATCCAATGACCAACCCCCACGTGTGTGTGTGGGGATGGTGAAGGTGTTGGGAGACTGGGGGTCTCCAGCACGTTTGTTTGTTTTAATATTTCATCGCACTTTCTGTGATGGAAGAAGGTTGGCACCCCCAGCACCCTTGGTCAAAAATTTTTTTTTTTTTTTTTTTCCTTCAATCACCAACCCCCACATGTGTGTAAAGGGTTGGGGGGTGGGTGGGTAAGTAGTGGGGGTCCTTAGCAAAGTTGTCCTATGATTTATGACAAACATGTAAGATTAGCTGTTGTTGGACTTTTGGTCTTTGCATCAATATTTAATTTGAAATTTATTTATTTATTTATTTTTAAACAGTATCAAACACTGCATTTTTTATTAGAACTGCCTGAGCTTTTCAAACTTTTTTTTTAAGCTTTCTCATCTATTTTACGGAAAATTGCTGTAGATTTGCTCTGCTAAATTTACACAAATTGTAATGAATCAAGAGACTTTTGGTCCCATTATCATATCATTTAAGTAACCCTACTGATCTCCAAATTCACAACAGAGAGAATCTAAACAAACAAAAACATGACTTAAGTCTTTTATTTACGTTAAATCTGTGGTAGCCCAATGATGTGGATTTTCCACTTAATCCATTGTGTGTTTGCCACATTGGTAGCCAAATAACTTAATAATAATAAATTTTATTTAAAAAATAAAATAAATGATTGGGACATGTAGACCTAAAGTCTTCAACCAATAAGTGTGGCTGTTGGAAAAGTAGGGTAATGCAGAACCATAAATTAAAAGGAAATAGTATTCATGATTTGATTATATTAGTTGGATGAAATTTGGTTTAGTTTTTTAAAATTATTTTTTGAAAAATTAGAAATTAATTTGACAAAAATAAATACTATAAAAATATTAGCCTAATAAAAAGAATATCCTAGGAAAATAATGATTTTTTTTATTTTTTCATTTTTTTGTCCAAAATTTTATTTTTATTATAAATTGATTCTAAAGTGATAGTGTCATTTTTAGAATAATATACCACTTTGATATGTTTTTTGATTTAAAATTTTGTATATATAATTTTTCTATTGGTATATCATTCCTCATAAAATGTTATCTTTACACAAGTGAGAATTTGTGCATATGAAACTCTCAATATGTTAGAGAAGGGATAATGGTTTTGATCAATTTAACAGTACAAATTACAGGTTTAATAAACTAAAACGGAAAGAATAAATCAAGCTACAGTGTTGACCTCTTTATTTATTCGTAACGAGATGGGTCAAAACGAAAAGTCAAAAAAAAAACACGTGACTCATGACGAATCACAAATTAAAAAGCGACACAAGCTTATCGAAATGGAAAAATTATTTTCCCAATCAGTAAAGACACCTAATCGGCAATGTTGTGTTGCCGATGAGGCTGGGTGACATGATTGGCAACACAACGTTGCAATAATGGTTAAATATTTATTTCAACAATTATCACACATAGAAAAAGAAGTTAAAGGATGACTACCCATAAAAAGAGATCCAAGGAGTGAGGACAAGGTACGAAATAATATCCATAAAATAAAAAAACACACATAATTCCTCTGTCCAGGTAATTCTTATTTTCTAAACATGAATAATGTCAAAATAATTTCTTACCTAGAATGGTAATGACTTTGACAAACTAAACAAAAACTAAAGGCAAGAATGAGCAACATAATACTCGTACAATCACGAATCATGTGCATGCATGACAAACACTTGTTTTAATAAGCCGCTATCTTTGGTTAGAAAAATGATTTATAAATAAACTTTTTGTATTTAAAAAAAATAAAAATAAATAATAATTACTTCAAAATGATGTACTAGTAATATTTTTAAATCATGAGTTGTAATAGTTAGTGCTTTAATTTGAAATAAAATGACTACTTCCACGTCATTTTATACTGAAAAAGTTATTTATATATATCATTGTTTCTTTGGTGATTGAATTTTTTTTATGATCAACAAATGTTAGCTTTTTCCACCTGGCAAATTTATACACTTTAAGTTTTTGAACTTTTACACAGTGGGGAAGAGGGGGGATGGTCCCTCACTCACGAGGGTGTCGTCTGGGTGAGGGGCGCGCGAAAACAGCGCGGGAGCTGTTTCCCGATGCACATTACTTGTATCACCCCCACTCGCAATCCATCCAGAAGTTACTGGTTGGTATAGGACAGTGTGGTTCTATGATGCTTCACATAAAAATAATAAAATTTATAATTTTATATTAAATAATTAAAAAATATAAAATAACATAAAAATTTATAATTAATTTAGTTCTCGTTTAGTAACCATTTCAGGGGCATTTTAGAAAAATGATTAAAAATTATTTTTTATTTTTTTTTTGACTTTTTAGTAATTTTTAATCCACTTCTCAAAATGAGCCTTAGAGCTGAAAAAGTATAAAAAGATAAAATAGGCTATATAAGTCAATAAGACAAAAGGATTTTACAAAACAAAACGTGAAATATGAGTTAGGTTTGAAGTGATATAATAGAGAGGTGATGTGAGTTAAATAAAATAATTGTGACCTAAATATAATGTGCTAAAATAATATGTGTTATTTTAGCACATGCTAAACAACCACAAAATGTCACATCCAAACCATAATCATTATATTTTTTTCTCTCACAAAAATCAAAAAAATCCAAAAATAAAAAACAAACGAGGCTAAAAGAGTCTCAATATAAAAAAGTTGGCTATTATAACCAATGCCAAACAAAATTTTAAAATATAATAACGTGATACCCAAGATCAAACAGTTTATTTGGTTCTGGTTTTCAGAAAACAGTTTTCAGAAAATTGTACTTTTTTTATTTTTCATATTTTAATGTTTTCAATTAATTTTTTTAATATTTAAAAAAAAATTAATTTTTAAACACACCTAACATAAATACACTTAAAAAGTATAATATTTGTGAATTTTTTTTTTAAAAATACACTAAATATCAAAAAATATATTAAAAAATATAAAAATTCAGTACATTTTTTATATTTTTGTGTATTTATTAATTTTTTAAAATATTTTTTTACAAATATTTTACTATTTAGATACATCTAAATAAGATGCATCTAAAAAAGTAAAAAATTACTTAAAATTTTAAAAATATTTATTAAAAACATAAAAAATAAAAACAAAAAACTTAATTTAAAAAAAATTAAAACAAACACACTAAAGAGTGTTTTGAACAAATAGTTTCAAACATATTTTTTTGACATTTTTTAATTTTTTAACTTTTTTATATAAAAAAAATAAATAAATAAAAAACTAAAAAAGGACTTTTAATTCACTCTTCAAAATCAGCCTAAATAATTTTTCCAATCAATAAATAATTTTTCGAATCCATCATCATTTACTCTCTCTATCAGTGTCCCCACTCCCTCTCCCCTTCCTCTTTCACTCCACATTTGCTTTCTTTTTGATTCTTTTGGGTCCCACCTGCCATCTTGTCAAATGTTACGTTATTATTATTATTTTAAAAAATAATTCTATTTAAATATCGAAGAATTGAATGAAAATTCTTTTTTTTTAAAATAAAAAAAAAAAAAAAAAAAAAAAAAAAAAAAAAAAAAAATAAAAAATCAAAAAAATATAATAAGGGGATTAGGAAAAATTTTTTTAGGAAGATTTTTTTTTTCCTTGAATATCATTAATCTTTTCAATATATATCATTATTTAATACACATAAATAATATTTTTTGGAATTTAAACATATCTTAATTTACACCTTAAATTTTCATTACTAGTTATAAGGTAACACACCACTTGTCAGTTTGAATACACACTACAATCCACATCCAAATATCTCCAATTTCAGTGCAGTATAGACCTTCATTTTCAGAACACCATAGATCTTCATTGTTAGAGTTGATGATCTCTATCTCCTGACGGAGCGTTTTGTTCGGCCTATGCATTCTCGTTGTTTCATATCTCCATCATCACCACTGTTTCACCGTTCACTTGTCAGTGCATTGTCGTTGTTTCTGATCTCCATCTTCACCATCATCTCACCGTTGTTTCGCTGATGCAATGTTAGTGTTGAAAATTTGTAATTCTTACCCTTGATTCACACATTTGATTCTCACCTTGATATATTTTTCCTATCTTTTTTGATTTGGTTACTAATTCAACTTTCATAGTAATTTCTATTTCAAATTTGGCTCAACTCTGGTTGTCTGAATATAATATCATCGTACAAAAAAATAAAATTGAATAAATTAAATACGTTCAAAATATTTATGTTGAACAAAATAAATATATTCATACTTTATATATTAAACAATTTTAACTCGTTCAAAATTACAATATTAAACATATATTAAATTTTACATGATTTTTTTTTTTTGTTAATGTTGAATACATCGACTTTTTGTAAAAAAAAAAAGAAAAAATATATACCAAAACATAAATTAAATTATTGCATTGAATTAAATTTGAAAAAAAAAATTCTTAAGGAATTAAAATGTTCAATTTTTTATATATGAACATTTATAATTTGGTCAGCCATATCAGGGGCTTTTTAAAAAAAAATTCCTAAATGTTACGTAATTTTTTGATAAAAATTATGATAATTTGTGGTTCAAAAATGATGTTGCACATATTATGGTAATATTATAAATTTTGTGATAATGTTACGCATTTTCTTATCCATATATTTTTGAATAAAACAATGTGTAACATTATTACAAAATGCGTAATCTTATTTCTGAATCACAAATTGTTATAACTCTATCAAAAAAAATATGTAATATTTATCACAAAAATATATAATGAGGATGCATATGATATACACATTTTAAAAAGTTTGTACTATAACATTTCCCTAATATAATATATGTGCCAATTTTGATTTAAAATTTAAATATATAAAATTCAACTCTTTCATCTTGTTATTATAAATTTTAGATTGTGAGTCTACTAAAAATTTTTAAAGGAAAATTTATTTGCTACTTAGGTTTTGTTCTATCACCATTTACTACTTGGTTTTGTTCCATCACCATTCACAAAAATGCCATTCAAAAAATGATGAAAACTGAAAGTAAAAAGAAAGTTGGGATTGTTTGGGAAGTGTTAAATTAATATATTTTTTGACTTTTTATATAAAAAAAAATGTAAAATATGAGTTGAGTTTGAAGTGATGTGGCAGAGAAGTAATATGATTTAAATAAGATAATTATGATTTAAATAAAATAATATATTAAAATAATATGTATTATTTTAGCACATGCTAAACAATCACTGGCGTCTTTTGGAAAGTTGGTAAAAAATCAACTTCTAACTTTTTATTCATTTTAAGTCACATTACTTCTCACATAATTTATGCACAAAAAGATAAAATAAATTAAAAAAAATTAAAAAATTAATTTTTTACCATCTTCTTAAAATATTATTTTTTTTTACCAGCATTTGATTAGAATAATAATTTCTTGATAAATTTTATTATATATTTTCGGGTACATAGAGGGGGTCCGGAATAGCCTACTATACAACCCATGTGGGGGGGTGGGGTCCATGGGACATTGGGGAAGCCTATGGTATGTGAGACAGAGATGATACTGTTTTTGTGGAGGTGATACTCTGGATTGGTTCCCACCATTGGTCCTATCATAGTAAGAGAGAGATAGAGATAAAGAGAGGAAGTTAGATGAGTGGGGGTCTTTCAAATGATGTGATTTGCGTGGACCACCACCTTCGTTTTTGTGGGTCCCAATATTTTAATTGTAGTTTCACAAATGATTGTTTTTAACAATTTGCTTTGAAAATTACTTTTTACACAGGATTTCTGTACATATAACGCACAGAAACTCTTGTAAGTGTGGTTCTTCCATGAATTTCATCTGTGAATTAATGTTTGTTTTCGGAGTTGGAACGGAGAGGATTGATAGTAAAAAAATTAAATAAAATTATATTTATTTTAATGATAATTATTAGTGTAGGAATTGTTAAATTATTTTTATATAAAATAAATATAAAATAATAAAATAAATATAAAAATACAAAAACATTAAACATTAATATTTTTAAAAAAATGTCCAACATGTAAAAAATTTTAAAAAATAAAAATAAAATAAAAAATTTTCAGAAAAAAAATAAAACAAATAAAATAATGATTTTTACTGAACAAAAAATATAAAAAATTAAATATTAATGTTCAAAAAAAATGTCCGACATGTAAAAAATAAAATAAAAATAAAAAATTTCTAATCCAACGGACTATTTTTCTAATACCAAATTCTGGAGGCGCATCCGAATTCCCTTGAGGAGGCCCATCTTAATCCGAAACTCACTATCAATCCCCTCTCCATCTCTCAAAACAAACACAATATTAGTGAATCTCATCTCACTACCAATCTCAATCCCCCCCTTTAACTCTCCAACTAAACAGGGCTGAGAGATGTTAGAAATATATGTGTGGAACTATGATATTCATATAAAATATTTGATAAAATATTTAATAAAATATTTGAGATTTTTAATATTATTCTTTTATTTTTATGTGAAAATTATTATACTTTTTGGAGTTTTTTGACAATAGCTTTTTGATTAAAAAATATATAAATAAAATAGGTTAAATAAATTAATAAGGCAAAATTTTACATTCAAACTATATTCATTTCACAAAAGTCAAAAAAAACTAAAATAATCAAACCAAATAAATTTTTAATCCCAAACTAAAGTAGATAAAAAAGAGTCAAAAAATCAACTTAAAAAAACCAAATACCAAGCGGTAACTTTGTACACAAAAATTATGTGCATATAGTACTGCAGAATTTGCTCTGGAGTTTATTTAGAAATTTTTAGTTATTTTAATAATTTTTTAGTTTTTTTTATTATTTTATAATATAAAAAAAATTTACTATGTGTTTAGAATGATTTGTAATTTTTTTTTATTGAATAAATGATGGTAAAAATAAAAAAAATTTGTTTGAGGTCTAAAATGTTATATTTTATCTTATTAATTATTTTAAATTTTTTTATTCTTATTAAATATTTTAACCAAAACTAAATATATTTTTTGACTTTTTATGAAAAGAGATGTAGAAAAAAAGAGAAGTGATGTGACCCAAAAAAATAAAAAGTGCACTTTTTTATTACACCTCAAACAAACTCTAAACATCCCAAACAAAGCCTCTACGTAGTTGACTTTATATATATATATATAGCGGTGTTATTACATGTAATCAATATTTTGAATTTTGATATCACTTCATCTTAAAATAATAGTCTCTTTTGAAAAATTTCACTTTTTTTGAATGTACAATTATTACATTTTAAAAATATTAATTTTTCAAAATTACCCTTTGATAGCATATTTTTTTAAGAATATCAATTATCATAATTATAGTTTTTGTATTGTTAATAAATTTAAACGAAAAGCAAAATAGGAAATTCATATTATTTTAATCATTGATTTTTTAGAAAGGACTAAGACAATGAATAATGGAATAATGGAATAAAAGTCTAATATTTTGGGACGGGTGAAATATTGTATTATATTTGCAACTTTGGTGATACTATTATGTACTTTTTAGTGATTTTGGAGTTTATTTAACTTAAAACTTTATATTATACTCTTAAGTAGTAATTTTTTTTGTTTTATTTTTTTTTAGAACAATTAAAACTACATATATATAAAGGTAGAAGATCATAGATAGTTCTCGAACAGAGAATTGAATAAACATAGAAAAACATCGAAAACTAATTCTAAAAATACAAAAACCAAAATCATCAATACGTCCAAACGAAGATCAAGAGTTCTCTACTAACATCCTCACCCTGCAAGCCTCAGCAACAAATCCCTGCAAAGATATCAGAACACATCTAACAAATACATAAGTATACAAACAAGAACGAAGTAGTAGATTAGACAGTTCTATGCCAAGCAGGTTGAAAAAGACTGGGGTTGCCGACGCTGTTTTCAATGCATGGCTCTTTCTTATGCTTGCCAAGATCAAAATCATGGGTTGAAGTCTTAGAGCTCAAATTCTCTTTGGACCTCCTACACAGAAATTTCCAATGTGCTCAAGAACTAGTGCACGCAACTGAAGTCTTAGTGCTCGAATTTTTTTGGGGCCTTCTATATGAAAAATCCCAACTTATTGCTCCAAGATCGAATCTAGTAATTGTGCTTCATGTACCGTTGAGTCAGGGGCTTGTTGTTCTGATAGAGAAATATCGTTAACCTGTTGTGATTGTGGCTCAAGGACACTCAGGTGATGTTCATTGGGTTGCACTTCAACATTAGGATCTTCAACCATGTCAACTGATACATCTGATGGAGGGGACTGTCTTATTTGCATTTGGACAATCGACAAGCTCTGGCGATGAATGAATCCGAATGTACCACCATCATTAAGTAGTAATTATACCTTGAAAATGTAGTGTTTTTCGTTAAAAAAAAAATAATTTCCGTCTTGTTCATATTTTTAAGATAACATAATTTTTTTGAAGTTGGGTATGGCTTATTTTGGAAAAATGGCTAAAAGTCATTTCTCAACTTTTAACTCATTTCGGATCACATCATCTCTCATATTTTTTTATACATTTAAAAAAAAAAATTTAAAAAGTTAATTTTTAACTATCTTTTTAAAATAATCATGTATTATTATTATTATTTTTTTTTAACATCAGACTTTTTTTTGTCCGGCTGAGAAGTTTAGATGGCATGTTGTGGGCCACCACAGGCTAATTTTAGTAATTCAAACTTTTATTTTTTAGGGTTATTGAGTAAATTATTCATACATTTAAATTAAGTTGAGAAGTCCATTGTCAAAATAATACTTGTAATTTATCATCTAAAATAAATATAATTTAATTATATGATTATTACTATTTAATTAATTTAAATTTTTAAATGGATAATCTGGTCGACATAAGATGGACAATTTGATAACCGAGGTAAACTAAAGTGGAAAAATATTTTAATTTTGGGGATGGCTTTCATCCAGTCCAATCATGGACTGGAGGGTACTGTTGAGTCTGTGGGGGTTTATCACGGGTCTTTTTTGGGTAATTCAAATCGTTGAATATGTAAAACTCGTCAAGTACTATACATTTATAAAAAATCACATTGATCGGACATAGATAGTTATGTGATCAAATCAGTTTTGTATAAAAAAAAATAGACGGTGAAAAAAAGCGACTTACAAAAATCTGATTTGATCACATAGTTATCGATATCCGATCAATGTAATTTTTAACATACATATAGTACTTAACGAGTTTTACACAATGAACAGTTCAAATTATTAAAACGAGACCTATAATAAACTCCTCCCTTTAATTTTTGTGTGCTAATTGTCAATAAATTTTACTACTAAACAGGAGCCTACATATAGAGAAGTTATTGTTTCTCACCGGCGATGTCTCAATAATATTGTGATTGGTAAAAGAAATAAAATTTATAATTTTATATTGAGTATTAAGAGATAAGAAAAAAACATAATATTTTGTGATTAGTGCGAATTATTGGATACATAAAATTGAAAGCATCAAATAATTTTTCGAAAAATAATTTGTTCTCTTAAAAATGTCTTTTCTAATTTTTTTAATGTCTAAAATAACGTCGTTTTAAACAATATTTTTTTTTTTAGCCTTGGTATGAAATTTCAAGAAATTAGGAGCCAAAAATTAGGACTCTCTGGCACAACCTAATTTTTCCTACATATATCGCATTGGCATTGATGTTGATATAACCCATCATTCTGATACCTAATCAGCCAGTGGGCTTTGTTTTAAAGTGATTGATTGGATGGTCGTATAAAGTCTTTTTTTTCTTAGGTTCCATCATAAATAAGCAGATGAGACCTTCCTCAATTGAGAAAAATTTATGAAAAGCGGAAGTCGAACCTTTCACATCATCAATATCACAAAGTGCTTATGGGCCTTTGGTCTTGAATAGTCACAAACTAATCAGCCCAAGGCCCGTCCAAACTAATTTTACTAGTACAGCCCAGCCCAGCCCAGATTCATCATCAAGCAGAGTTGTAAGTTCCACGAAGAATGTGTATTTGATTTGTGGAGAAAAATGAAAATAAAAAGAGATTTATGAAAAATAAAAAAGTTGCCATGTTTGGTAAAGCTTTTTAAATATGATTCCACAACATGATTTGAGTGTTCTGTTTGTTTATAATTTAAAAAAATTGATTTTACACCCACTTTCCAAACACACGTCTACTCGATCATCCTCCTGGACGTTCCCTCAAACGTCCGGCAGGTCGTTTGACTGGTTGACTGGAATAGTGTTTGTGTTTTTTTTTTTTTTGGCACCTGTTATTTTTGTATTTTAAATAAAAAATATTTTGGGAATTTTTTTATAATTTTTTATAAGTTTTGAATAGAATTTTGGGTTGTATGTTTAGTTATGAGTGTAAATTTTCTTAATCAAACTGTATATTCAATTGTGTATATTTACAAAGAGTTCAGCGGTTTATATAGCCTAAACCTATGACTGAATAAAGAAATACAAAGAAAAGGAAATTGTCTAATTCTTAATATACACAAGCATGCCATATGTACAATATATATTCTCACACCCCCGCTCAAACTCAAGGTGTTGTAGCAGAAAACACTGAGAGTTTGCTAAGAAGAAACTAAAATTGAGCGGTAGTGTGAGTCTTGGTGAAGAAGTCCGCAAGTTGCAAAGTCGATAAGACAAAAGGAAGCGAGATAGAGCCAGACTACAGATGCTGTCGGACAAAGTGATAATCAATCTCAATGTGTTTTGTCTGTTCATGGAAGACAGTATTGTAGGCAATTTGAATAGCACTGAGGTTGTCACAATAGAAGGAGGTCGGATAAGACTGAGGTACACCCAAATCAAAGAGAAGACAACGGCCAAAGATTATCGATAACATTGAAATCGAAATGGAAATTGAATAAGTTTATCTATTATATTGCATATTAGTGTTTAGAATATTTGTGATTTAATGATATATTTATCTAAATTGTGATTAGGTATGATTAAATTAGATTAAAATAAGCTAAATTAAACAATTTCAACACTTTGATCCCATACTACACTTGAACCAACTCATTGAAGAATTAGAGAGAGTTGAGTTCATTTTATGGATTGCTAGAAGAACTTGAAGATTTGAGGCATAGATCGTATAATTGAACTTCTAAACCTTGTAATTGAGATTTAGGTAAGTGAACTCACCATCCTCTTGTTGTCTTTGAGCTCCATCTTGCATGTTCTAGGCTCCATTGTAGAATCAAACCATGTTTTAGTGCAAACGTGTTGAATTAGGGTCATTTTGGTACATTTGGAAGTTGAATTCATGGTAGATGATGCTCATGTTTCTAACAAAGTCCATGTTTTCATCTTGTTTTCAAAGTATTGAGCTCATTAGAGCAAGATTGAAACTTGAATTTGGTTAAAAATGTCATATTTACATGTTGTTCTTGAAAATTTGTTTGAAATTGAGTTTAATTGAAACACCCTTGGGCCTTGATTTCTTAAATTGAGCTTTAAAATGTGTTATTCTATGTGTTTGAAAGAGTTTTAAAATGGGCCCAAGAGGATCCATCAAACTTGAGTTTTGAACCATCTTAATGAGGATTTAGACATGGAACCACAAATTTAGAGATTTAATTATCATCCTTTGAACTTAGTGTGTGTTCTATTTGGTTGATATGTTCAAAATGGTTATCTTTTGAAAATTGTTTATTGAACTAATATTGTTAATGATTGGCCATCATTAATGGATATATTGATTGAAAATCAATGAATTGATTTACATTCATTCATAACATCTTTACGCTTTATGTTATTCTATATATATATATCATTATATTTAACACTTTAACATATAATATAAACACACACTTTTCAAGTTCATGAGATGCCCTAATTGCTTTTCTAGGACACCCTATAACTCATTTGGACAATAACTAGTGTCCATTAAAAACATTTTCATGCATTGATCTATACAATCATTTACAAAACCTAATCTATAATTGCTTATAGTGAAATAGATAATGCAAATGAACCAAATGATGAATTGAAAGACTAGACCAACAAGAATGTAAATGCCAATGAGGTAGACATTATAAGATGAAAGTTGTTTGAAATGTTAAGAAGCAAGAAGGTGGTGGATGTTGACAATACTATTGTGACTTGGACTAGTCCTTCTTTGAAAAGTATTTTCCGAGTTTGAACAAATATGAGAAGAAATTCACTAAACTTGCTAGATATGCACCACATATGGTGGATACCGAATATAAGAAGGCCATAAGGTTTAAAGGAGGCCTTAGTAATAAATGTTTTGAAACTTTTGTGGGTGTTCTCATTGATGGAAACAATCAAACACCAATTTTAAATTCAAGAAAGGCAAGCATAACAATTAAAACCCCAAAGTATCCTCTCATGTATTGATTGATAAATTGAATAGACCCTTAGAACCCATGAATTACTTGTTATCATCACTGTTGGGATCCATGACATGTGCATATATGTATCCTTGTGAGATTATTGTTGGGGATATGCATCTATTTATTGATTTCGCCATTGAATATTGATCACCGATGTAATATTGGGAATGGATTGGTTACAAAAATATCATGCTACTATCGATTGTGTGACCAAGCAAGTAGTTTGTTTGTGTTTAATGGGAGTGGAGTAGTACCTCCTCCATATCGATTTCTTGATTAGAATGTAAAGGATATCAATGATAATGTTAAGATGTGAATTGCATTCCTATAGTCGAGAATTCGATGTATTTGATGATTTGCGAGGATTTGATTAGATTGAATTACCAATATCTAAAGCTCGAAAGTACAATTGCAAGAATTGTTAGATAAGAAGTTTATTTTTGTTTGTGAAGAAGAAAGATGGCTCTGCATTGATTAAAAGAATAAATACCCATTACCACGTATTGATGATTTATTTGAAAGTGTTTTCAAGATTGATCTTAGATCGGTATCGAAAGTTAAAGAAGATGTTGATAAAGCTTTGAGCGAGGTATGGCCACTTTGAATTTTTAGTTATGAGTCACGAATGCCGCATTTATGGACCTCATGAGCAATTTTTAAACCATACCTTGACGATTTCATTGTGGTATTCATTGATGACATATGGATCTATTCTAGAAGAACATGAACATCACCTAAGACTTGCAAACCTTAAGAAAAGCTGTATGCTAAATTGTCTAAATGTGAATTTTGGCTTGATCATGTGATGTTTTTGGGGCATGTTATTAGCAAAGATGGAATCTCTGTTGATCCTAGACCAACGAATGTAAAGTCGCTTTTGGGTGGATATTCTGAAGATTTGTTAAAGATTTTTCCAAAATTGCCTTATGACCAAAGGAATCGGCATTCCAAGAATTGAAAACCCGACTTGACTCTACCTCGGATGGTTTTTTAGTGATGCTTCTCATAAGGGTTTGGGATGTGTTTTAATGCAGAATGGGAGAGTTATTGCTTATGCTTCCCGACAGTTGAGACCACATGAAAAGAACTACCCGACCTATGACCTAGAACTTGCTGCTGTGGTTTTTGCATTGAAAATTTGGCGTCATTATTTGTATGGGGCAACATGTGAAGTGTATACTAACCACAAGAGCCTGAAGTACTTTTTCACTCAGAAAGAACTGAATATGAGACAGCGGAGATGGCCGATAAAAGATTATGATCTCTGATTCGTACCATCAGGAAAAGCCAACAAATCGATTGGGAACTTAGCTTGAAGGAGTTGCTTTGTGACCTTGGGAAGTCTGAGATCGAAATTGTTTTGAAGGAACAAGGTGGAACCTTGATTGAGGAAATTAAAGAAAACAACAAGGATGATTTCTTGAAAAAGGTTATTGAAGAAAGAGATTCAAAGGGGTTCAAATTCGACAACAATGTCTTGAAATTTCAAGAAGTGTGCCAAATGACGAATTGAAAAGAAGAGTTACGCAAGAAGGCAAGTTTTGATTCACCGGGAATCTGAAAATGTACCAAGATGGTGGCCAGGAATGAAGAAGGAAATTGCCGACTTTGTGTCCAAATATCTTCACTACCAACAAGTCAAAGCTGAACATCAACGACCTGCCGGATTACTGCAACCCTTACCCATACCAGAGTGGAAATAGGAGCATATCACGATGGATTTTATCGTTGGATTACCTCACTCCAGGAAAGGTATGGACTCTATTTGGGTTATTGTTGATAGATTGACCAAATCTGCACACTTTTTACCTGTCAAGACAATTTATAACGCAGACAAATTGGTTGTTATCTATATTGATGAAATTGTGAGATTGCATGGAGTGCCTGTATCTATTGTTTATTGAAATTTACATCGAGGTTACGCAAAGCCAGTCTTGAATTGAAATTTGAGTAGTGCCTATCATCCTCGAGACAAATGGTCGAAAGGACCATCCAGACTTTAGAGGATCCGAGGATGTGTGTCCTTGATTTTGAAAGTCATTTACAACAATACCATTCAAGTATCGGTATGGCGCCTTCGAGGCATTGTATGGCGAAAGTGTAGATCTCAATCTGGGTAGAAGTTGGAGATGGGCAGATTGTGTATGAAACGATGAAAAGATAAAAAGAGTTATGATATTAGAAGGCGAAGAATATGAAGTTGGTAATCACGTGTTTGTGAAAGTGACACCAATGAAAGGCGGACTCGCTGGAGTCAAAGGCAAGTTAGCGCCAAGATATTTATTGAGAAAATCAATCGATGGCGTATCAAGTGAAATGGAACATATGCATAACGTCTTCCACATTTCGATGTTGAAAGACTATCTCGGATCCTTTTCATGTGATTGAGCCTACTCGGATAGTGCTTAGTGATGACTACACTTACGAGCGGCCTATCTGATTGTGAGCAGACGGATCAACGAAGAACAAGGAGATCCCACTAGTGAAAGTTGATTGGCGAGAACCATGGTGGTGTGTATGCCACTTGGGAAAGGGAAGATGGCATGGCTAGGCGATATCCTGATTTGTTCCCGCTAGACCCTGTTTTCTTCCACACTGAAGGCAACTCGAGCTTAGGCGACTAAACTCCTTATAAGGAGGAGGCGTAACAACCTCGTATTGATTATCGATAACCTACTGAATTACGTCGATTATTGCTAACGATAATGGTGATAATTATCTTGAATGGGTGATTGAAATCGAAATGGAAATTGAATAAGTTTATCTATTATATTGCATATTGCATCTGTTTGATTGAATGACTATCTGTTTGAATTCATGTGTTTAAACTGCTAATTGAAGGCCTTATCGGCGGCCGAATTAGAAACCGTTTAGTGTTTTGTAATCAGTAGAATATTTGTGATTTAATGATATATTTATCTAAATTGTGATTAGGTATGATTAAATTAGATTAAAATAAGCTAAATTAAACAATTTGACCTATTTACCATATTGCCACCCTTAGTGGCCCACTATGTCAACACTTTGATCCCATAGTACACTTGAACCAACTCATTGATCAGCCATTTCTACACTCTAGCCGACCAAGAGAGGAGAATTAGAGAGAGAGTTGAGTTCATTTTATGGATTGCTAGAAGAACTTGAAGATTTGAGGCATAGATCGTATAATTGAACTTCTAAACCTTGTAATTGAGATTTAGGTAAGTGAACTCACCATCCTCTTGTTGTCTTTGAGCTCCATCTTGCATGTTCTAGGCTCCATTGTAGAATCAAACCATGTTTTAGTGCAAACGTGTTGAATTAGGCCTTAATTGCTTCATGCATGGTCATTTTGGTACATTTGGAAGTTGAATTCATGGTAGATGGTACATGCATGCTCATGTTTCTAACAAAGTCCATGTTTTCATCTTGTTTTCAAAGTATTGAGCTCATTAGAGCAAGATTGAAACTTGAATTTGGTTAAAAACTCATGCATGTCATATTTACATGTTGTTCTTGAAAATTTGTTTGAAATTGAGTTTAATTGAAACACCCTTGGGCCTTGATTTCTTAAATTGAGCTTTAAAATGTGTTATTCTATGTGTTTGAAAGAGTTTTCCAGAAAATGGGCCCAAGAGGATCGAATTGGGGGCATCAAACTTGAGTTTTGAACTTGCAACACAAACCTGGATTTTCCAGATTTTTGATGTCCGCTCGAGCAAATCATGCTCGGCATTTTCTTGACTTGTTTCTGAGACGCTCGGCGGAGTGTTTCACTTCAGCGTAAAATCGAGCATCCGGCATCTTACCTGTTCATCGTGGAGTAATGCGGCGGAGGATAAGTTGGCCTTCGGCGGGGGCCTTTGTTTGCTTGTCCGCTCGAGCGAGTAAACCTGCGCTTGAACAGAGGCTCTATTTCATTGAAAATGCACATCTTTGCATCCTCATCCCATCCTAGGCATTCTTAGGCCTAGTTTAAGGCATCTTAATGAGGATTTAGACATGGAACCACAGGAAATTTAGAGATTTAATTATCATCCTTTCATTGTGAACTTAGTGTGTGTTCTATTTGGTTTCTTGTTTAGGGTTGGCTCTCGGGGACATTAGCCCAATCTCTGTGAGTAACGATTGTGTAAAGATATATTCAAAATGGTTATCTTTTGAATAATTGTTTATTGAACTAATATTGTTTCTTGAATGAATGTATGTCTGCTGTATTGTGGCATCCTTAGCATTATTCTTTATTCTGAGCTCTGTCGGTTCCTTGTGGAACCATCATTCTTGAATGATTGGCCATCATTCTGGTCCTTTTGGACCTACTGTTTATAGGCTAATAGATGTACCGCATATGACTGATTGATTGAAAATGTTGAAAGACTGAAATACTGTTTAATGAATTGATTTCATTACTGTAAGGACATTCATTCATAACATCTTTACGCTTTATGTTATTCACTGGGCTTTAGCTCACTGTTATATATATATGTAGGTTCTCAGCTAGGGCGTGGGTTGGTCCCTTTTGTCAACCTATGTGCCTCCTGTGAGGTTGAGTTGCCATGCTATGGCTTGGGGTGTTTTATTGTCCCCTCTCCTTCTTGTTTTGTACTATCGTATAATCTCTTGTTTTTATTGTACCGTTATCGAGGGATTAGGTTCCCGAACTGACTGTTTGTAAATGATTGTATAGATCGTACTGTTTTGATCTGTATGAATGCATGAAAAATGTTTTTGGCATCTGATTTTCTCAATGGACACTAGTTATTTCTTGTATTGGCTTTAATCTCGGATTCTTGGCGATTCTGATGCTAAACCCATAGGGCCGGGTTTGGGTCGTGACACCAAACAAACTCAGCAGTAGCATTAGTCATAGCACAGTACTCAGTTTCGACAGTAGAGCGAGCAACAACAGTTTGTTTCTTGATTTTTCAAAAGATCAAGGAATCATCAAGAAATATACAAAAACCAGAGGTGGACTTGCGATCATTAACATCACCAGCCCAATTAGAATCAACATCGACCACAAAGTCTAAAGAGAAAGTAGAGGACAACAACAAGCCTTGAAAGATTGTACCCCGGAGATAGCGAAGAATGCAAACCAAAGCAGCCCAATGGGTAAAGCGAGGAGCAGAAACGAACTAACTAACCACATGAACAGCATAAGCAAAATTAGGGCGAGTGACAGTCAAATAAACTAAACAACCCACCAGCTCGCGATAGACCGTAGGATCATCCAGAGGGGCACCATCAGTTGAGTTGAGCTTCATATTAAGCTCAATAAGTGTATCAGAAACCTTAGTATCAGTAAGACCGACATGGTGAATAACCTCAGTAGCATACTTGGCCTGAGACAGAAAATAGCCCATTGGAGAATAGGCAAGCTCAATATTAAGAAAATACCGCAATGGACCCAGATCTTCATTTTGAAGGTACGGAAAAGATGTTACTTACCTCAGAGATAGCAGAAGAGTCAGAGCCAGTGATAATAATATCATCCACATAGAGTAGGAGAGCAACAAAATAAGCCAACATATATCTCAAAAACAAAGTAGAGTCGGAAGCAGAAGGATGAAACCCAAGCTCCGTAATGGCAGTCTGAAAGCGATCATACCAAGCACGAGCACACTGTTTCAAACCATACAGAGCACGCCAAAAATGACAAACCTGTCCAGATGAGTGGAAAAGACCAGGGGGAGGACGCATGTAGACCTCCTTAGTGAGATGACCGTTAAGAAAAACATTCTTAACGTCTATCTGATAGAGAGGCCAATGTTGAACAACAGCAATAGAAATCAAGGTACAGATAGTAGTCATCTTGGCAACAGGGAAAAATGTCTCTTCATAATCAATACCATACTCCTGTGAGAAACCCTTGACAACCAAGCGAACTTTGTAGCGCTCGAGAGAACCATCATAATGAGTCTTGACTTTATAGATCTATTTGCAACCAACGAGATTCTTGCCAGTAGGCAAAGGAACTAACTCCCAAATGTTAGTTTTCTGTAAGGCAAACAACTTATCCTCTATAGCTTGAACCCAATTAGGATCCTGACAAGCCTCCGTGTAAGATTGTGATTCTGAAAAAGAATGAATAACAGACAAAAAGGTATGATATGAAGCAGAAAAACATGTATTAGACCAACCCAACCTATTTGGAGGACGATACTCACGAATAGGATATCGGTATGCAACAGGATCAGAGTCCTCGGAAATAGAAGGAGCAGCAACAGGAGTAGAGATAACTGGTGGTGGAGGAGCCTGGCGACAAGAATAGACCAACAACGGAGGAGAAGAAGAAGCCGAATAAGGAGAATGAGCCATAGGTGACGCAGACGGAGAAGTAGGAATGGGCTCAAGAAGAACAGTGGAGATGTACTCATCAGACGGGACCTCATAAGGAAATGGGTCAATATGAACTAAATCCTCTTTGGAAACTAGAGCAGTGAGAGGAGGAAGTTGAAAGTAAGACAGACGTTCGAGAAAGGCAACATGATGGGAGACATAAAGGTGACGAGAGACAGGATCGTAACAGCAGTAGCCTTTTTGAGTAAGACTATAACCCAAAAAGACACAAATGATAGACCGAGCACTAAGTTTGGTCCTATCTTTGCGGGAAGAAGGACAAAACAGGCAGACCCAAACACACGAAGAAGGGAGTAGTTAGGAATTTGGGAGAATAAAGCCTCATAAGGAGACCGACCAGAAAGAAATGGAGTAGGCATACGGTTGAGAAGAAAAGCAGTAGTAAGAACTGTCTCCCTCTAGAATGGAGCCGAAACTGAGGCAGAGAGAATAAGAGACCTAGATGTCTCTAGGAGATGACGGTGTTTACGCTCGGTTCGACCATTTTAGGCAGGTGTATTTGTACAAAAAGTTTAATGAATGGTATCCAAATTGGCTAAATACTCACAGAACTCATTTTTAAAATATTCCCCACCCAAGTTAGACCGTAACACTTTAATTGTAGACCCAAATTGAGTAATAATCATAGACTGAAAAGTACGATATATCTGATAGAAATCGAACTTATGAGTCATAAGATAAACCCAAGTGTAACGGGTGTAATCATCAACAAATGACACATAGTATGCAGAAGCCCCTTTGGTAAGAACAGGAGAAGGGCCCCAAACATTAGTATGAACTAAAGAAAATGGTGTAACAAATATAGAAGAACTGTTACGGAAAGGTAAGGATGTCATTTTGGCAAGTTTACACCCCCGACACTTGACAAGTTGACTAGGAGAAACTTTACCTAGTATACCTGACTGAGCTAAAGACCGTAAGCGGTCAGCAGATAAATGCCATAATCTAGAATGCCACAAATAGAAAGGACTTGACAAAGAATCTAACTGAAAAGAAGAAAAGGCAATCGGAGAGGTAGTCATAGACAGATTAAAGCTCTCCACTACATAGAGGTCTCCAACTCCACGGTCAATCCCAATCTACTGCTTGGACATTCGATCCCGTACAAAACAAATAGAAGAAGAAAAGATAACATCAAAACCAGAGGCATCAAGTTGACTAATAGGTAATAAACTGACAGATAACTGAGAAACATATAAGACAGATGGAATAAAGATTGCAGACGGTAGGACAGACCCAACAAATATAACTGATATACCAGACCCATTAACAGTATTAACAGTAATAGGAAATGGAGGGGGAGTACAATTCTGAAGTAAAGAGAGATGAACAGTCATATGATGAGAGGTACCAGAGTAAAAAAGCCAGACAACCGAAAAGATACTTGAAGAAGACCTAAGCAAACCTGAATGAAGAGAGGAAACAATAAAGACAGATAGAGATGGTTGGGAGATAGACAGTATATGATGAAGCTGGCTAATCTAAGCACTCAAGGAAGCCAAGTCAAGATCAGGAGCCGAAGCAGATGCAGTAAAATCGGTAGGAGACTGAAAAATATTTCGAAGAAGGGACACAGAACTGGATTGGAAACTGCTGAGAAGACAAGGCAAACAAGTATTCCTTCTTGGGACAATGATACTTCCAATGACCCCTCTGATGGCAGAAGGCACACTCATCTGAAGCAAGTGACCTATTTTCGTGCCTAACAATTTTTTCATCTGACATTGTAATAAATAAGAAGTTGATAGGGCAAACTATTTAAAAAAAAAAAAACTAGAACTAGATGGGTCACTGTGTAATAGACAGAAAGCTCATAGGCAATAAGTAATAAACCCAAAACAAAGTCTATGGGTCAACCAACCATGATATACTCAAAACAATTCCTGAGTCGAAGTAGGACCAGAGAGAGAAAGAAGAATCCACCGAACCAGAATCTTAAGAGGGAGAGAAACAGAGTGACCAACGAACCAGAGAAGTTTGAACCAGAAGATCAGACGAAGTAGGCTAACCAGACAGGGTTGCGAATCGAACTAGCGGGATCACAAATCGAAGGAGCAGACGACGAATGCAATGAAGAACTGAACCACAGAGAGAGAGATCCTAATGTGGTGGATTATGATATTATTCCAGTGACAGAGGAAGTTGAACCAGGGAGGTAACTGAACTGATGTCACAACTGACAAACGAAATCGAGACTCCGGTGAGAAACGTGACTTCAAATATCACTAAAAGAGTTTGATGAGCTTCGATCAAAGCCAAAGAACATAATCAGAGGGCTTGACCGAACTAAAGCTCAAAACCAGAGAAACAGTTGCGCTTTAGGGTTTCGCATTTGGCTTTGATACTATGTAAGTATTTTGAATGAAACTGTATATTCAATTGTGTATATTTACAAAGAGTTCAACAGTTTATATAGCCTAGACCTATGACTGAAAAAGGAAATACAAAGAAAAGGAAATTGCCTAATTCCTAATATACACAAGGAAGAAAAGGAAATTGCTTGCCATATATATAATATATGTTCTTACAATGAGTTGTAAATTTTTGAATCAAATATCATATGTCACATTACTCAATTCAAAACTCATAACTAAACAAAATTTTCACACTCAAATCATAATTCTAAAACTTACAAATTTAAAATACAACTCTATTCTCAAATCATAATTTTAAAACTCTACCAAATGCAATTTCATTCACAATTTCTTATTTTTCACCCTGACATATTTTGCTATAAATAAATTGAGTATAGTGAGCAACTTTTATTTTTTTGTTACAGGAAAATCCTTCCACTCTTCTGCAGATCCAAGGCAGCGCCTCTCGTAGAGATTACTAAGATGTCCTGTTGTTCATTTCAAGCAAAAGACTATAACCTGAGAACTTGATTCAGCCTTTCAAGACAAGTTCCGTTTAAGTCAGGATTCACGCAGCAAGAGAATATCGAACCCACAACAAGTGATATGGTAACAAAAACTTGAAACTTAACCTCCTAGCCAACTACACTACGTCCAGGGAATTGGCCTAAGGAATTTCGAACTTGAGACCTGAGGTCTTAACCCCCAAGCCTTTACCAAGTGCGCTACAGCCTTTACCAAGTACAGTAAGCAACTTATTACCCCAAAAAATAGGATATACAAATTCTATCATTAGGATGGTAAAACAAGTCAGATCAAGCTTGCTTTGAAAAACTTCGACTTTAAAATATTTTGAAGCTAATTACTTGTTTAGCTGATTACTTGTTTAGCTTTTGAGCGGATCTCAAACCTTTTTATACAGTCATGGATATTATAAAACGTTTAGTACACGTCAAGAAAAATGTTAATAGTTGCAAAGGAAACAATTAGTTCAGTCAATAAAATAACACAAACGGCAATATCATGTTTTTATTCCTTAATCTTTAATTTACAAATGAAGCAACAGATCAAACATTTTCAATTATGTACACAACCATCAACAAGAAATGTAGTATTGCAGATTCACACAACAGTATGTTTTTAAACTTGTTTTTACAAATCATTTTCATCACTACCCAACTATAAATTTATGCTTATCACCACTGGAGACTCACCCTCGTTGACAACAAATGTTTTGGAAACTTTCTTTAAAGCAGTAACAACCTGCACTTCGTATGTACCTTGAAAGCCTCTGAACTCGAACTGTCCTTGTTCATCAACATGCCCGTGAGCACCGGACAGCCACTCGTCCTTCAGATCGAGGTACCTCTTACCGGTTTCATTGATATCACCTTCCGCATTTACCAACTGCGCATGGTCTCGGCTCATAAACAACTCCCAGAATCCCCACAACATTACACCATCCACTGCAGGATGAGCAAAAGCTTCCCGAAGCATAACTTCCAAGTCATCTGCTCTAATGTGCTCGTTGATGGAAGACACATCGAGCTCAGTGAACCATATTGGAAGACCAAGAATACCCAATTTATCAAGAGCAGAACAGACTATGGGCCCAACAGGACTATCTATGTGTCCCTGAATTCCGATTCCTCCCACTGGAGCCCCTTGTTCCTGGAGGTCAAGGATATGTTGAATGTACTTTTCGGGAGATGATCGAGTGTCACATCCGTCCTCGACATGATAATCATTCACGAATAGGATTGCAGATGAATCTAGTTGATTCGCAGTCTTGAACATGTTTGCGCGGATATCTTTACCCAAGTGGTCCTGATAAAATGATCCGTGAAGCATTTCATTGTTCACATCATAGTGTTTGAACTTGCCTTTGTAGCGTGTGAGGAGGCCCGTTAGGCGGTTTTGAACAGCGGTCATCATATCATTTTTGTTCAGAGCTCGTATCCAGGATTGAACCGTGCTTTCGACCTCCCAGAAGATGCAATGGCCACGGGTTTCAATGTTGTGGCTCACACACAAGTTCAAGAGCTCATCAGCGTCCCTGTAGTTAAAGTTTCCTTGTTGTGGCTCTGTCCAGTACCACTTCAACTCGTTTCCAAAGACAGCCCAGTTGAAATTTTTGGCAAAGAAATCAACGAAATCTTCGTTGTCTATGTTTGTTCTGCTCACACATGACCCGAAGGGAAAACTATTTTGTGTTTGCTTGACTTTCACGAAGGTACCAAGCAAACTGCTGGAGTCTGCTCCAGAGAATTTCAAGACGACATCACGCTTGCGTATCTGCATGTTAAAAAAAACAAGGTTTCAAATAAAAGTTGCAGCAATGAATTTCTATCTTTAATAAAACTTTTTTTCACCAATTCATGTGAGAAACATAATAAATAGTTAAACAGCTAAAGCTTTTTAATTCTGAAGGGTAACCGATGTAACAATGAAATTCACTGCCCCTTTTTCTTGACTCTGGGTGATCAACTGCTGAACGTGCCTACTGCCTAGTCTATAGCCAACCAATTTCAAGAAAATAAATAGGAGGAAAGAAGCAAACTTAATTTCATGAACATGCATGGAAACAAAAATATTCCCTACTTCAGATGTACAGTTTATAGCATATAATCTATGAACTACAATATAAATCATGTCCAGCAATTACCTTATCAGTTTGCCTCCTCAAATGTCTGAACCTTGCCTGCCGATCAACCGGGAAAATTTGAAATCCACCAACCATCAAGTCAACGCCTGGAGCAGGACCTTGAACATAAACCATCACCTTATTTGGTTGTTTCTCAATTCTAAAAGACCCACCAATTTCATGCCATCTGTCATCATTAAGCTCGACTTGACCCCCATTGACCCACTGGTTATCGACACTAAGTGCAACATTCACATTCTGAGGCGCAGATGTTGTCGAACCAATTCGAACCCACGCAGACACTTGGTATGTCAAATAAAGTTTCAAATTATCAGTGATCATCTGAGCAGGACCCATCCACGTCTGGGTGCGATTGGTCACAAGAATGTAGCGACCACTTAGAGGCTCCTGAGGTCCCAGAGAATCTCTTGCCATTGGAGGAAGTATATGTGGTGAACCAGTTCCGACACTTAAAGTGCAACTACCAAGGGGAAACCAACCGTTGGTGCCATCGTGAAGGTTGCCATTGGTGAGTATGTTAACTCCAAAAGCTACATTCTACAAACGCACGAGAACCATATTGATGTGTTTAAATTCTAAAATTTTGACATTGAAAGTATGGTTGGGAATAAATAAGTAGTGGTATACACATATAAAACTCTCAATTTTTGAATCTTGAGTTCAACCAACCTCAAAATCTGGCGGAGGTGAAGGAGGGACTTTGTCAGCGTGCTTTACAACTAAGCTGTTGAGAAGAATATCAGTGCCTGGGGGTGGACCTTCTAAATAAATTACCACTCTTGATGGGGAAGCATTTAGAAGAAATTTCCCCTGCAACTGTACCCAATCTTTGTCTGTGGCCTGCAAGCTTTAGAAGAAACCAACTACTTTAGCAAGGATGGGATTGTGAAGAAAACTTCCTATATCAAGTATGTCGCAAGCTTGACAAGAAGTAGGAAACCAAATATTCTTACATATCAAAATAATTAAATAAAGTGAAGATTGAGTGAAACATAATGCCAAATAATGTTCCATTTCTACGATTTCCATTTATAAATCCAACGTGTAGAGAGAAAAGTTCCAAAAAAAAAATGTTGAAGTTGAATGCCTAGACATGAGGATTCCCCCAACAAAAAGCAAGGTAATTATACAACTTGAGATAAGGTGAGAGAAACTTACTTGGCAATACCTATATATTGTTCACGGAGATCTGGTGTCTGAACCCACAATGTTGCCCGTAAATCTGCACTAGTGACATTGTTACCAAATATTCGAGCTATGGCAGTAATCTCATAAGCAAGCTTTCGCTGCACTCTTGCAGTTATCTCCTGCTGAATCCCATTCCAGCTCTGTGTGCGTTCTGTTGCAGACGCAAAGAACTTTCCAGACATTGGCATGATTTTTCCATCCCCCATCGAGTCATGTAAAACAATCTTGCATCCTCTTCCAGACCAATTGTTAAGGCCATCCTCAAATCTCGGGTTTAATATGATGTTCTCATCTCCGGTGAAACATTCTGTGCTCGTACCCTATCAAATCAGACAGGAAGATATACCAACAACAAACAAGTCATTTAAAAATTTATTTATTAAAAAAAAAAAAGAAAAGAAAACCAGAAAACTTTGATTTCTTCATTCCATTTAATCATCATGTGATCCCATTTTGCTGCTTATTTGCAGTCCTCTTGTTGCAATAGAATAAATGGGAAAATAAGTTAACTAATATACTTACACCACTTTCACTGGTATTGGGACACGAGATCACTACAGAATCTATGAGTAAGTCTATTCCAGCAGAAGGCCCTTCCAAATAAAATATAATCCGGTCAGGCAAAGTTGACAGTGAAAATGTGCCTTCCAATTTTTCCCACTGCCCTTTTGAAACAGAAGTCCTGCACACAGTGATTTTGTTAAAAAATAAAAAATTTAAAAAAATTAAATTAAATTAACAAAGACCAGCATTAAGAAAGGAAAGAAAAAAATAAAAATCGAATACCTTCCAATGAACAAATAGCTAGTGGCTGAATCTCGGTATTCTAATTTCAGCGTGGCCAGGACATCAACAAAGCTCTGAAGAGGGCCTGAAACACCAACACGAGCAGAAACTGTATAGGTGGAACCCGGGGAAACTTTGCCTGTGATATCTTGCTCCAAACCTTGCCAACATTCTTTGCGATTTGTAGTAACAGCATAATTACTGTCTGACTTTGCCAATAGTCCTTCACCGTCGCCAGACTCAGCTGAAACTATAAATGCATCACAACAGTTTGAATGCCATGAATCAAGCCCTTTAGAGAAGTCATGGTTCATTAAAACATTAGTAGCAACACTACTCCTTGAGCTGTTTGTGTTTCCATTTGATTTCTGCAACGATGAAGAAGTTAGTTCAAACACCAAAAGCCAATACAAACACACGTTGAAATACGGAACAAATTGAAATCGTCTATCACAAAACATTCCGATTTGTTTCCTCATTGGTCAAGTAATTTCATCAATACCCAAAATAAGGGGAAACAAAGAATAAACAAACTCAAAGTTGCAGAGAAATGAGATGCTTCTTAACACTGGAACTGTTATTTAGACACATAACAACATTAATTGGATTCACAACATTAATTGGATTCACAAGCCTGTATGCATGTTAAAATGAACCGTTACTTGGACACATAACAACATTAATTGGCTTCACATGGGTATGTATGCATGTTAAAATGTTCCAACTTTCACTAATGTAAACACAATCATGGGTTCAGTGTCATAATTCCCAACACTAATTCAAAACAACCCTTTTCATTTACCATTTATGGGCATACTTTGCAGTGCAAACTGCCAATAACATTTAATTCCTTATTTTGGGGACTTTAATGCAGAGAGTCAGACAGCTACATAGCTAAATTCACTGATTTGGCTCAATTCAATCCTTGTCTTCAAATCCTATCCACCCTCCCATTAATCACCAATGATATAAAAACAAAAATCAAGTACCCCAACTTTGAAGCAATGCTAGATACCCATTAACAAAAAAAAACCCACAGAAAACCCAGAAAGCAAGGAAACCAAACAGACCGTACCTCGGAGTGAAAGTTGTTGGCATTGCTCGCTGATGGGTTCTCCATAGCTTCTCCAGATCCCTACAAAAACCACACATTATCATGAAAAACAGGATCAGAGAAATTTTAATGCGTATGAAAAAAAACAAACAGAGCAATCGAAGAGTACCTGTGAAAGGCTGTGCTTGCGATGGGTTTTAGAGACTCGACCTGTGAAGCAACAAGTCGATAGCCTCCTCATTTATATACCCACCTCTCTCTCTCTCTCTCTCGGCCTCTGCCTCTGCCTCTGGGGCTTGCAATTTTGCAAGTGAAGTCTACGAAAATGGTGGGTCCATCCAAACCCACCAACCAATCAAACCCCTTTCTAACATTAAATTACCTTTTCGTCATCAGATGTTCCTTTTGTCTGGGTAATCCGAAACCCAGATCAAGATAATCCAAGAAATTGGAGTCTAAGGTTGTCTCTGTTTTTGCCTTTTCTTTGCTTTTTGGTTTTGATGATTGGATTACTTAGGCTTTCAGACTGGGTAAGCTCTGTTTCTAGCTGTAGCCCCCTTCAAATGCTTGAATTAGAATGGAAGGCTTATAGGGTTTATTATATGCTGTTATTTACCTTTTCCATTAATCTATTTTTTCTATATTAGATACCTTGCTTTCTTTTAATGTTTCAGTTACGAGGAAGGTTCAATAATTTGTTGGGTAGGTAAAGACTAGCTTTCATTAAACATGAGGCCTCTCTCTGTTTACTCTGTTTATTACCAAAATCTGCCAATCTCGGCTTCCAATTTTATTTTTTTATTTTTTTTAAGGACATGTTTGGTAATATTTATGTTTTTAGTTTATATTTATAAAAATTTTATAAATTAATTTTTGTTTATTTTTAAAAAAACATAAACTACAAACGCATTTGGTTTAGACAAAATGTTTAATTTTTTTTAAAAAGAGTGAGAAATGGCAAGTGGTGGCGGGTGGTGGGTGGAGACGAGTGGTGGAGGCGGAAGATAGTGGTGGAAAATGATGGCGGGTGGTGGTGGCGGAAGACGGTGGTGGAAAATGGTAGCGAGTGGGTGGTGGTGGTGGTGGTGGTGAGTGGCTGGGTGACAGTGGCAAGTGGTGGGTGGTAGCGAGTGGGTGGTGGTGGTGGCAGGTGGGTGGCGGATGGCAGGTGGTGGTGGCAGGTGGGTGGCGAGTGGTGGGTGGTGGTGGCGAGTAAGTAGCAAGTGGCAGGTGGTGGATGGTGGTGGCAGGTGGCTGGTGGCGGGCGGTGAATGGAAGTGACGGGTGGTGGCGGGTGGATGGCAGATTGGTGGTGGGTGGTGGTAGCGGTGGCGAGGGGTGGGTGGTGGTGGTGGCGGGTGGCGGGTGGTTGTGGCAGGTGAGTGGTGGTAGGGGGTGGGTGATGGGTGGTGGTGGCGGAAGACGGTGGTGGAAAATGGTTGCAGGTGGTGGCTAGTGTTGGGTGGTAAAAAAAAAAAAAAAAACTCAAAACATAAACTGAGACCATTGATTTATAAATCAAAAATTTACCAAATAAATTTTTTTTTAAACTTTTATAAACATAAACTAAAAATATAAGTATTATTAAACGAGACCTAAGAGTTCATTCGATTGTGTTTAGTCCTATTTTAAGACCATGTGGAAATAGACAATTTCATAATGACAACTTTGGCAGATCGATTACCTGCAAGTACTCTGCTTTGTTAGTTAGGGGAATCGGACAACTTTTGCCTGTTTGGGTTCACGTCCCTCGTGAAAAAAGGCCTTTGCGTCCGGTTCTATGTCTTTATGTCTAACCCATGTGCTCAAATATGTGATAAAATCTACACCAAGTCTAGATTTCCTACATCAAAAATCTGTATTTCTTACATTTAATAAACTTTTAATTGTACAGTGTTATAAAAATAAACGGTTAAAATTGTTCTAGGTATAGGGAAAAAATGATTTTCTGTACAAGAAATCTGTGCCAATAAACAAACCATAATGCAATGATTATCATATTTTATTATCACATTATGTTTATCATCTCATGGGTCATCATTGCATTAAAAAAAACATAGATATGGTGATTGAGCTATTATACCAATACAGTGTTGTCACATGAGATGAGATAATATGATAAACATAATGTCATAACGAAAATGTGATCAGCCTACCATCATTGACTCAACAATACCTGCATTTCAAGAGAAAAGCCAATTTTTAGCTTTTTATCCATTTTGAGTTACATCACCTCTCACATTTTTTTACCCCTAAAAAAAACAAAATAAACTAAAAAAATTTACTTTTTACCAATTTCTCAGAACACCATGCTCCTGAAAATTTGGGGAAGAGGAACCCTCTCTTGTTGATTTCTGGCTATTGCAGTGCAAGTGTACCCAATATAATGTAAACCATCCTCCTCTAGAGTGAACAATTTTTCCGTTACAATCATTCTCTATTATCTTTTTACTCAAAAATTATATTAAAGACCTTCAACAGCAAAGTATGCAGCTGAATAATACACGAAATTTAAATATTCTATTTTTAAGTTTAAAAGAACTCTCCAGAAGTTACAGGAATTTATGATGTAAAATCATGAAAGTCAAACACACAAAATGATCCCATACAAGCAGGATACAAGTTCTCTTCAAGTCTACCAAGAAAAATGCACTTCCTCAAAACCAAGTTGTCCTTTGTGTTGTGACGCATCAGACAAATTTTGTTAGAGGCTTTCAGGAGATGGATTGACCCAACTACCAAATCTTGGCCAGAAGCCAACCCACCTATTTGCACCAATTCAAGGGAGATGAGTTCAATTTGAGGATCAATATCTGTATAAGTTAAAGACAGTAATTTACATGGATATACATAACATTACTTCCGAAGCAATTTAGGTTTATGGCATTGGGTAGTTTAATGGCTTGTATGATCCAATCATGCTACTGATTTATCAACTAATCAAAGAAAGGGGAACATATTTAATTCTTCATGAAACAAGAACAGTTGGATTTCACCATGCTAGATACATCAACAAGTGTGCTAAGCACTTCTATTTGTCTTCCAATACTTGTATCATCTACTTGTCATTCATTTATTCTAAAATTGACTACATATGGACATTCCATTCCCAACACAATTTTATCACTTGAATAAACGACTTCATTCCCTCCCCTCAACTCCACCAAAAAAATTCATAATAATCATAATAATGAGAGAGAGAGAGAGAGAGAGAGAGAGAGAGAGAGAGAGAATAGCAAAATTAAACAATGTTGGAAGCCTGGAACAGTTGTCATGTTGTCCTCGGATAAAAGAGTTGGTATCAAACAAGTTGACTTGGACCACCTCATAATCCAACCCAACATACAGATCTGATTCTTTAATCATCTCACTCCCATAACAAGGCTTGATGAGCACTATTTTGTTGGCAATCAAATCTAGAAAAAATTACAGCTTATGTTGGCATAGAGTTGGCAAATTATTGTTTTTGGAAAGATTTACTAGACCTAATTATGTGCATTTATCTTCCAAGTGGTAAAAATTGATTTACTATTACTATCTTCAGTTTGTAAACTGGGTTTTGTTCACTCCAAGTACACTCGCCAGTCACTGGAGTTGACTGCTTCGTTGATGGGGATGCTTCAGCAGAGCCTCGACCTTTTGGCTATTTACAGCATTCCGGTATGTTCTTTTAACCACGGTCTCAAACCATACATAAGTTGTTTCACACAATCTGATGCACAACTCAACACTTGATAGACGGTCCTCACGGCGTCTGACACACTATAGCCCACAGACTGTTCATAGCACTACTCACGGCATCCATACACTGTGCCCATACACTGCATTCTGCACTGACACACTGCTCACAGTATTCACACAATCAGATTCATATCTGCGATTCTCGACCGGTAATCGATGCGTTTTTCCATTTGTACTTTTCAGCCTCTCTTCCAGCTCCCTACTGTAGGAGGTGCTTCAGCAGGCCCTTCCGCCCCCACTTGAGACGGTAGAGTACACCCCTGCACCAAAGTGGGGCACACTCACGTTGGTAGTAGCTCACAAGCGCCAGTCCCTGATGACGACGAGTCCGAGGCGAGCAAAGCGAGTCATCCGAGGAGGCGGGGATGGCAATCGACTGTGCTCGAGATGACGGCGTTGATGACGATGCTCCTAGATCTTCGTCCAAGAAGAGGACGAGGACAGACCCCTAGGCCTGAGGCCACTTGAGATTGATCTAGATTTCTGCTGATTTTCTTCTTTTTTTGTTTCTGTTTTTGTACTTTTTCTTTTTACTTGTAGCTAGAGTACCTTGTACTGCTGCGGGCAAGTTTTGTTTTCTTCAAAACTTTGTACTTGAAAAAGATGATGAAATGAGACAAAGTTTTTTATCTGAAAAAGTGTTACATTTTAGTACATTTTTATGCTTCGCATTGCTTTACATCACATCACATCACAATGTAGATGGAATTAATCTTCTGTCTGAAAGTCAAACATTTGTATTGCAATAACCAAGTAACGAACCGGCCAATAGCAAAACAACTCAAACAAACCACTGCTTATTCTGAACACACAGTCCATAGACAAGATTCTACATTTTATTTGCACGGCAAACCTTGAACAAACAATCCAATCGACAAGATGGAATACAAAGGTAGAATCAATTTGAAGTTGAAGCACACTCGGATGTCCCAAATTTTCTCCTTCTTCTTTTCAAGATAGATGTGGAGAATGGCACAGCACTTTGAGCACAGCATGATTAAAATTTTTTGAATTTGGAAAAAAGGTTTTTCAAACCGAGGTATTGAGTCTACAACTGAACACAGTAAAAAAAGACTCAAATAGAAAGTACACGACCTAACCACAATGAGATACGCTCGGAAAAGACTAAAAACAAAAGTTGAGGTAAACAAAACAAAAGACACGACGTACAGACGTGTTTAAAAAAATGAGAAACCTCAAATCACGAGGAGCCAGTTCCTCCGGGTATTATTTCCCATCCTTTCTCATTTGTGATTCTCACATCACTCGGCCCTCAGGCTTGGTTTTTCTCTCAAAACCCTTTTGCTCACTTTTCTCTCGACTTACACTTCTCTATTCTTCAATCTATCATTTTTTCATCCCTCCCCAGGGTGGTTAATTGTAATAACCCTCATCACTGATCACCGATTAATTATCGATTACTGCTAAACTGAGAATGATTATGATTGGTAATTGAACTCGATTTGGATTCTTGAGCGGTATTGAAATCTGAATCGATTGAATATTTATATTTGTTCGAATTGCATTCTATCTGTTTGACTATTTGATTATCTGTTCATGTTTTTATGTTTAAAACTGTTAATTGAAGGCCCTATCGGCGGCCGAACCCAAAATCGATTAGTATTTTGTGATCATTATAATTTATGTGAATTTATGGTGTAATTATCTAAAAATTTATTTGGTATGGTTAAATTATATTGTTGGACTTATTTGCGGAAATGCCATTGTGAGTGGGCCCTTATTATAACATCTTTAAGCCTTATACACTCAAACAAAACAAATCCTTCAGCCATTTCATTGAGCTCTACCGACCATAGAGAGAGAGAGAAACTTGAGGAGTTGATCTCATTTCAAAATGTGCTTGTAAATTGCTTGATAATTGAAGGAATTGGAACATAGGTTGCAAATTAAGCTTCCTCACCTTGTAATTGAAGCTCTATGTAAGGAATTTAACCTCTCATTGTTGTGTTTAAGCTTGTTCATGCCTAGCTCTTGTATCTTTAGTGATTTGAGCCTTGAATTGGTCCATACATGTTGAATTGAAGCTCATATCATGTATGCATGTCTACATTGTTGCATTTTGGGGGTGATTACATAAGATTTGGTACATGCATGTTCATATTATTGTTAGAGTCCATGTTTTCATCTTGTTTTTGGAAGATTTGAGCTCATTAGAGCATGTTTTGAAGTTTGAAATGGTTTAAATCCATGCATGTCATGATTGTAGCATGTTCATGAAAATTGGGTTTGAAAATGAGTTTAATTGAAACACCCTTGGGCTTTGATTTCTCAAATTGACCTTTGTAACATGTTGTTCTATGAGTTTACTTATGTTTTCCAGAAAATTAGCCCAAGAGGATTGAAATTTTAGCATTTAAACTTGATTTTGAGCTTGGGACTCAAGTCTGGAATTTCAGATTTTAGTCGTCCGCTCGAGCGGGGGAAGTGCCGCTCGAGTGGAAAAATCGAGCTCCCAGTACTTTGCACTGCATTACAATCCGCTCGAGTGGGGTTTTTGGCGCTCGAGCGGCTATCGAGCGCCCAATCGAGCGTGATTTTTGAGTATCCAATACTTTTTGGTTCGCTCGAGCGGGAAAGTTTACGCTCGAACGGGGACCTTTATTGCATGTCCGCTCGAGCGGGGAGATCTGCGCTCGAACGGGACTCTGTCTTTTCGAAAATTCTAAAAATGTTTTCTAAGTGCATCGTTACATCCCCTTCCATTCTAGGCATTCTTAGGCCTAGTCTAAGGCATCTTAATGAGGATATAGATGTAGAACACACCGAGGCAAATTAGGGATTAAGTTATTATCTTTTCCAACTGTGTAGCTTGGTGTGTTCAATCTGTAAACTGTGTAAGGTTGGCTTTCCAAGGAGATGCTCTAATTCACTGTAGCCCAGAACTCTATGAGTAACAATTGTGTAAAGATATGTTCAAAATGATTATCTTCTACATACTGAATTGAACTGTTTACTAAACTGATATTGTTTACTGAATGAGTGTATATCCTATATTCTGAACTGTACTGTGGCATCCTTAGCACCTCTCATTTCTTATTCTTTATTATAGAGATCTCTGTCGGTTCCTCGTTGGAACCACTCATTTCTTGATTGATGGCCATCACTTCATCGTTCGGTCTTTTAAGACCTCTCATTTCTTGTTATGCTAAAGGATGTACCACATATGGTGAATAACATTACATTGAAAAGACTCAAATCTTATTTAATGAATTGTTTTCATTACTGTAAGGACATTCATTCTTAACCCCTTTACGCATTATGTTATTCACTGGGCTTTAGCTCACCGCTCATATATATATGTAGGTGTACAGGCACCAGACCAATGCTAGAAGCGTCGGGGTAAGCTCCAGTTTTGTCAAGCCAACCAATGTGCCTCACTGCGAGGTTCCGAGCCTGCCAAGCTATGGCTTAGGGGTGTTTTTATTTCCCCGTTTGTCTCGGCACTGTTTTGTAATACTGTATAGATTGATAGTACTGTACTGGTTAATAGGGACTTGATCCCTGTTCTGAATGTTTGTAAATGTTTTGTATACTGTTCTGTATAAATGTATGAAAAATCTTTTTGGCATACAGACTGTCACAGCTCATTGGACATTGTTTATTTACTGTTTGGGCTTCCGCAAGCCCCTGTACTCTGTATTACTGTATTACTGTTCAATAGACTTTCGGTAATCTCGGATTATTGGCCGGTTACGGTGCTAAACCCATAGGGGCGAGTTTGGGTCATGACAGAGTGGTATCAGAGCCAGGTTAATCACAAGTTATACCGCACACACGTGTCCAAATGAGCTATAAAGTGTCCTAGAAAAGCGTTTAGGGCATTACATAAGCATGATAAGTGTGTGGTTATGACATGACTGAATATGTGCTAATGTGATAAACTGTTTAAGCATGTAACCGTTTATGTTTATAATTGTTATAACTGCTTATAGTGAAATGGATAATGCAAATGAATTTGAGTCGTCATCCACTGAGGCAAAAATGGCAAGATGAAAAGAATGATGGAACTGATAACTGCAAGATTAGAGCAACAACAGAATCAACAGCCCCCACCTCCTTCTCCGGCTATACCGGAACAGAATGTGAATGTTAATGATGGGGACATAATTGCTCTCACCCAGAAGTTCAGCAAACTGAAACCGCCATCCTTCCAGGGAGGCCTTGAACCGTTAAAGGCTGAAGCTTGGGTCCTGGAGACCAAAAAATTGTTTGAGGTTTTTCCATGTTCTGAGGCACATAAAGTGCTGTTGGCTACCTTTACTCTACAAGAGGAAGCAAGAAGGTGGTGGATGCTTACCCGTGAGGACAACACTGTTATGACTTGGGCTCAATTCAAAGTAGCCTTCTTTGAAAAGTACTTCCCTCAATGTGTCAGGGATAGGAAGGTGACTGAGTTTGAACAACTGAGGCAGGGCACGATGTTCGTTGCCGAATACGAAACAAAGTTTACTGGACTTGCTAGATATGCACCACACATGGTGGACACTGATTATAAGAAGGCTAGAAGGTTTGAAGGCGGCCTGAATGTTGCAATACTGGACAGAATAAGTGTTTTGAAGCTACCGACTTATGTAGGTGTTCTTGACCGAGCATTGATGGCTGAGTCGAACATCGAAGCAGTGAAACAATCTGAACCACCAGCGTCCGAATGGCGTGGAAAAAGGTAGGGTTTTAAGTTCAAGAAAGGTAAGAACAACCCACTGAACAAAAAGCAAAATACAGGGTCAACGACTACTTCTAGTCAAGGAAACCGTTCTTTTCCGCCCTGTTCCGAATGTGGTAAGAACCATAAGGGAGTTTGTTATAAAATTTCAGGTGCTTGTTACAGGTGTGGCAAGGTGGGCCACATAGTGAAAGATTGCCCTTCCACAGCTCCGGGCAATAGTAAAGCCGCAGGCAGCGCTGCAGCATCAACTATTGCACCAAACCTGAACCCCAAAGCTACCGGGAAAGAGCCCATGAGGTAGGGCCGAGTGTTCGCCCTAGTACCAGGAGATGTGCAAAATACCGAGACCGTTGTGTCAGGTATCCTCTCTATTTGTACTCAAAATGCATATGTACTGATTGATTCGGGGTTTACACACTCATACGTATCGCATGCTTTTTCACGAAAATTGAATAGACCCTTAGAACCCATGAACTATCTGTTAGCTGTATCATCACCTATTGGGGGATCCATGACATGTACATATATGTATCATGCTTGTGAGATTATTGTTGGGGATATGCATCTGTTTATTGATTTACTGCCATTGAACATTGACCATTTCAATGTAATATTGGGGATGGACTGGTTACAAAAATATCATGCTACCATTGACTGTGTGACAAAGCAAGTTGTTTTCCGTCCACCTAGTTTACCCGAATTTGTATTTAATGGGGTTGGAGTAGTACCTCCTCCGTATTTGATTTCTTCTGTGAAAGCCGTTAAATTGATTAGGAAATGGTGTAAAGGATATCTGTGTTCTGTACTGACTGTATCTACTGATGATAATATTAAAACTGATGTGAACTGTGTTCCTATAGTCAGAGAATTCCCAGATGTTTTTCCAGATAATCTGTCAGGGGATTTGATTGACAGGGAGATTGAGTTCACCGTTAACGTGATTCCGGGTACACAGCCTGTATCGAAAGCTCCTTACAGAATGGCTCCAACCGAACTGAAAGAACTGAAAGTGCAACTGCAAGAACTGTTAGACAAGAAGTTTATCAGGCCTACTACTTCACTGTGGGGTGCACCCGTTTTGTTTGTAAAGAAGAAAGACGGCTCACTGAGATTGTGTATTGACTACCGTGAATTGAACAAGGTAACTGTGAAAAATAAATACCCATTGCCGCGTATTGATGATTTATTTGATCAATTACAGGGCGCTCAAGTGTTTTCCAAGATTGATCTCAGATCGGGGTACCATCAATTGAAAGTTAAACCTGAGGACATTGACAAAACTGCTTTTCGAACGAGATATGGACATTATGAATTTTTAGTTATGCCTTTTGGAGTTACCAATGCACCTGCAGCATTTATGGACCTCATGAATAGAATCTTTAAACCGTACCTTGATGACTTTATTGTGGTATTCATTGATGACATATTGATTTACTCCAAAAGTATAGAAGAACATGAACATCATCTGAGACTTGCCCTGCAGACCCTAAGAGAACAGAAACTGTATGCTAAACTGTCTAAATGTGAGTTTTGGCTTGATCATGTTATGTTTTTGGGGCATGTTGTTAGCAAAGATGGAATTTCTGTTAACCCACAGAAAATTGAAGCTATAGTGAACTGGCCTAGACCAACAAATGTGACAGAAGTCCGAAGCTTTTTGGGATTGGCTGGATATTACAGAAGATTTGTCAAAGATTTCTCCAAAATTGCCTTACCATTGACTCAACTAACACAGAAGGGGATATCATTTAACTGGACTGACCAAAGGGAATCAGCGTTCCAAGAGTTGAAAACTCGATTGGTGACTGTACCGGTTCTTACCTTATCCTCAGGTACGGACGGTTATACTGTATTTAGTGATGCTTCTCATAAGGGTTTGGGGTGTGTTTAATGCAGAATGGGAAAGTAATTGCTTATGCTTCCCGACAACTGAGACCACATGAAAAGAACTACCCAACCCATGATCTGGAACTTGCTGCAGTAGTGTTTGCACTGAAAATCTGGCGTCACTACCTGTATGGGGCAACATGTGAAGTGTATACCGACCACAAGAGTCTGAAATATTTCTTCACCCAAAAAGAACTGAACATGAGACAGCGAAGATGGCTAGAATTGATCAAAGATTATGACCTCCAGATTCTGTATCACCTGGGAAAAGCCAATACCGTTGCCGATGCACTGAGCCGGAAGTCGATTACAAATTTAGCTTGTTTGCTCACTGGACAGAAAGAGTTGCTTTGTGACCTTGAAAAATCTGGAATTGAAGTTGTTTTGAAAGAACAAGGTGGAACAATAGCTGCTATTTCTGCTCAATCGACACTGATTGAAGAAATTAAAGAGAAACAGCAACAGGATGATTCCTTGATGAAAGTCATCGAAGAAAGGGAATCTAAACCGAGGCCAGGGTTCAAATTTGAAAATAATGTACTGAAATTTCAAGAAAGACTGTGTGTACCGAATGATACTGAATTGAAAAGAAGAGTTCTGCAAGAAGGCCACAATTAAAAAATTTCTATCCACCCAGGGAATACGAAAATGTACCAAGATCTGAAACAGAACTTCTGGTGGCCGGGAATAAAGAAAGAAATTGCCGACTTTGTATCAAAATGTCTTCATTGCCAATAAGTCAAAGCTAAACATCAGCGACCTGCAGGCTTATTGCAGCCCTTACCGATACCGGAGTGGAAATGAGAACATATTACTATGGATTTTATTGTGAGATTGTCTCGCTCCAGTAAAGGTATGGACTCGATTTGGGTTATTGTTAATAGACTGACTAAATCTGCTCACTTCTTACCTGATAAGACAATTTATAATGCGGATAAATTGGCTATACTCTATATTGATGAAATTGTTAGACTGCATGGAGTGCCTGTATCCATTGTTTCTGACAGGGATTCGAAGTTTATATCGAGGTTTTGGCAAAGCCTATAGACTGCATTGGGTACTGAATTGAGGCTGAGTAGTGTCTATCATCCTCAGACGGATGGACAGTCAGAAAGGACCATCTAGACTCTGGAGGATTTACTAAGAATGTATGTCCTTGATTTTCAGGGAAACTGGGAAAGTCATTTGCCATTGGCTGAATTTGACAGTTACCATTCAAGTATTGGTATGGCGCCTTTCGAAGCATTGTATGGTAGAAAATGTAGATCTCCGATTTGCTGGGCAGAAGTTGGAGATGGGCCTTTGCTTGGGCCCGAGATTGTTTTTGAGACAACTGAAAAAGTGAAATTGATACAACAGAGAGTGAAAACTACACAAAGCCGACAGAAAAGTTATGCAGATCTCAGAAGATGGGACAGAGAGTATGAAGTGGGAGATCACGTTTTTGTAAAGGTGACACCGATGAAAGGCCAACTCGTTTTGGAGTCAAAGGCAAGTTAGCGCCCAGATACGTCGGACCGTATGAGATTATTAAGAAAATCAATCTGATGGCGTATCAAGTTGCGCTTCCTCCTTAAATGGAGCATATGCATAACGTCTTCTACATTTCGATGTTGAGAGACTATCTCCGGGATCCTTTCCATGTGATTGAGCCTACTCGTGTAGTGCTGAGTGATGACTACACATACGAGGAACGGCCCATACAGATTGTTAACAGACGAATCAAGAAGTTGAGGAACAAAGAGATCCCGTTAGTGAAAGTTGACTGGCAAAACCATGGTGGTGTGTATGCCACCTGGGAAAGGGAAGCTGACATGGCTAAAAGATATCCTGAATTGTTTCCACTGAACCCTGTTTTCTTCCAGAACGAAGGTAATTCGAGTTTAGAGGACTAAACTCTTTTTAAGGAGGAGAGACTGTAATAACCCTCATCACTGATCACCGATTAATTATCGATTACTGCTAAACTGAGAATGATTATGATTGGTAATTGAACTGACTGGATTACTGAACTGATTGACTAAAATCTGAATTGAATCGATTGAATATTTATATAGGTTCGAATTGCATTCTATCTATTTGACTATTTGATTATCTGTTCATGTTTTTATGTTTAAAACTGTTAATTGAAGGCCCTATCGACGGCCGAACCCGAAATCGATTAGTATTTTGTGATCATCATAATTTATGTGAATTTATGGTGTAATTATCTGAAAATTTATTTGGTATGATTAAATTAGATTAAAATAAGTTAAATTGTATTGTTGGACTTATTTGCGAAAATGCCATTGTGAGTGGGCCCTTATTATAACATCTTTGAGCCTTATACACTCAAACAAAACAAATCCTCCAGCCATTTTATTGAGCTCAATCAACCATAGAGAGAGAGAAACTTGAGGAGTTGATCTCATTTCAAATTGTGCTTGTAAATTGCTTGATAATTGAAGGAATTGGAACATAGGTTGCAAATTAAGCTTCCTCACCTTGTAATGGAAGCTCTAGGTAAGGAATTTAACCTCTTATTGTTGTGTTTAAGCTTGTTCATGCCTAGCTCTTGTATCTTTAGTGATTTGAGCCTTGAATTGGTCCATATATGTTGAATTGAAGCTCATATCATGCATGCATGTCTACATTGTTGCATCTTGGGGGTGATTACATGGGATTTGGTACATGGATGTTCATATTATTGTTAGAGTCCATGTTTTCATCTTGTCTTTGGAAGATTTGAGCTCATTAGAGCATGTTTTGAAGTTTGAAATGGTTTAAATCCATGCATGTCATGGTTGTAGCATGTTCATGAAAATTGGGTTTGAAAATGAGTTTAATTGAAACACCCTTGGGCTTTGATTTCTCAAATTGACCTTTGTAACATGTTGTTCTATGAGTTTACTTATGTTTTCCAGAAAATTAGCTCAAGAGGATCGAAATTTTAGCATTTAAACTTGATTTTGAGCTTGGGACTCAAGTTTGGAATTTCCAGATTTTCGTCGTCCGTTTGAGCGGGGGAAGTGCCGCTCGAGTAGGAAAATCGAGCTCCCAAGATTTTTGCATTCTGATCCCCGCCGAGCGGGTTTTTGGCGCCGGCGGGACCTTGTGTCTTCGCTCGGCGGCTATCGGCGCTAATCGAGCGTGATTTTTGAGTATCCAGTACTTTTTGGTCCGCTCGAGCAGGAAAGTTTACGCTCGAGCGGGGACCTTTACTGCATGTCCGCTCGAGCGGGAAGATCTGCGCTCGAGCGGGACTCTGTCTTTCCGAAAATTCTGAAAATGTTGTCTAAGTGCATCGTTACATCCCCTTTCCATTCTAGGCATTCTTAGGCCTAGTCTAAGGCATTTTAATAAGGATATAGATGTAGAACGCACCGAGACAAATTAGGGATTAAGTTATTATCTTTTCCAACTGTGTAGCTTAATGTGTTCAATATGTAAACTGTGTAGGGTTGGCTTTCCAAGGAGACGCTCTAGTTCACTGTAGCCCAGAACTCTGTGAGTAACAATTGTGTAAAGATATGTTTAAAATGATTATCTTCTGCATCTTGGGCCGAGGCATTTCTTGAACTGATATTGTTTACTGAATGAATGTGTGTCCTATATTCTGAACTGTATTATGGCATCCTTAGCACCTCTGCTTATCTTTATCATATGAGAGATCTCTGTCGGTTCCCTCGTTGGAACCACTACTGTTTACTGATTGATGGCCATCACTTACTGTTCGGTCTTTTAAGACCTACTGTTTACTGTTATGCTAAAGGATGTACCACATATGACTGAATAACTGTTCTGACTGAAAGACTGAAATACTGTTTAATGAACTGTTTTCATTACTGTAAGGACATTCATTCTTAACCCCTTTACGCATTATGTTATTCACTGGGCTTTAGCTCACCGCTCATATATATATGTAGGTGTACAGGCACCAGACCAATGCTAGAAGCGTCGGGGTAAGCTCCAGTTTTGTCAAGCCAACCAATGTGCCTCACTACGAGGTTCCGAGCCTGCCAAGCTATGGCTTAGGGGTGTTTTTATTTCCCCGTTTGTCTCGGCACTGTTTTGTAATACTGTATAGATTGATAGTACTGTACTGATTAATAGGGACTTGATCCTCGTCAATGTTTGTAAATGTTTTGTATCTTTCTCAGTATAAATGTATGAAAAATCTTTTGGCATCTGTATCATGACTCATTGGACATTGTTTATTTCTTGTTTGGACTTCCGCCAAGCCCTCAGATCAGACATCAGATATCGCTCAAGAGGGCCTTGATAATCTCGGATTACTGGCCGGTTATGGTGCTAAACCCATAGGGGTGGGTTTGGGTCGTGACATTAATGGATAAATGGAAATTGTGGGTTCACGCCCAACACTATTAGCTCACGGCTATTTCCTCCTGGGGCGTCTAGTCGATGTTCCGGATGGAGTATCTTGATCCATTCCAATTTGTGCTTCGCACTTGGCTTGATACCTCGTTGCTTGGAGGTTGTTGAGAGCTTTCAGCCTTTTATCGACAACTTCAGTTGTGTCTTCTTCTGGCAAATAGAGTGCCCTTCTGGCAAGTATTGACAATCGGGGGAAAGACAGGGAGCCTGACTCAACTGTGCCCCTAGTTCCTCATTTTGACCATTTTTTGTTTTGGTTTTCTACTAAAACAATTTTGACCAATATGAGAGTTAGATTAACATACTTGTTCGATTTTTGATTTGAAAATCATGCGAGTTAGGCTATGAGCACTGAAAATTTTCCTTTTTTGGGTCCAAGAAAATGGTCCAGTTTTGGAAAAGACGGAATAATTTTCGAGAAAATAATCAACCTCAGTAAAAATTCTCAAAAAATATTTTTGCAAACGGTCAATGCTCAACAAGCATGAAACCTACTCTCGAGATGTGCAACCCCGGATCGGAGGTAATGGAAAATTGCCCCTTGCTTGAAATAGCTGCACGGCAACTGAGAGTTGCCCCTGGTTTGAATGGCGACTCATGGCAACGGAAAGTTGCCCCTTGTTTGGATGATGCCGCAACATTTTGTAAACAGTCCTCATTAGTGATGATCACGACCGAACTCTCAGACACGGAGAAGACGAAGATGGTCAGGACCAATATATGGACACAGTCACTTTGAAAGTGTTGGTGACTGGACTTCAGGATGAAGTTGCCTACGTATCCCAAACATGGGAATCAAGCCTTACATAGTTCCGGTGTCACAACCAAACTATCGGATTCAGAGAAGGCAAAGATGATCAAAACCATTACATGGACTAAATCGCTTTAAAAGTGTTGGGGGCTGGACTTCAAGATGAAGTTGCCTACGTATCCCAAACATGGGAATTAAGCCTTACGTAGTTCCGGTTAAGGTACACTCGGGTATTTTAACCTTCACTCCTTTTTAGGCTCTAACTTTTGCCAAGGCGCCCATTACGGGTTTTCGACCTTGCGAGCTTTTATTTTTCTTTTTTGTTTTCTTTCTTTTTTTTTGTATCATTTTTTCTCTTTTTTTTTTTTTTTTTTTTTTTTTTTTTTTTTTGCATTTTCATCTTTTTTGTATCCCTTTTTTTTTCTTCTTTTATATTTTTCTCTTGCTCTAACTTTTGCCTAGGTCGCCCTTCTGGGTTTTCGGCCCAGCGAGCCTCTCAAAGGGGAAAAGTGCAACAAGTCCATGCCAAATGGTTTTGAGATCCTGAAGTCATCTGAATCTAGAAGAATGGCTGTTGTTATTGATTTACAGAAAGGACTCATCTTCGGCTCTTCAAGCACATCAGACATTTTTGCCCCTAGTTTAAGGGGTGCTTCCGTTCTAGCTTCACAAGCTTCTGTTGACGACGTCTGACCTCTTGATCTGACTTTGGTGCCTCTTGCTCGAGGGCAGCTTCAAATCTGGCCATACAGGCCTCTCTTGATGATTGATCGTTGAACGTTCTGAATGGGTTCAAGGTCTGAAAACAGATGGATTGAATCTTGAGGCTGAGAGCGATCCTAGGCTGCACAATCTAAAGAGCGATTCCACACAGGTCTTTGCAGGACTACGCAAAACATTTTGTTTTTGAAAGTTTTTACGAAAGCGACGCATCGCTCGCGCTGAAGATAGTGTGGAACCAATCTGGATCAAGCTAGGGTCCTTCTCAGTGCTCACGCTGACAAGCATGATTGCATTCATTAAAGGCTTAGCATGCCTCACTTTCTCTCAAATTGATCAAAGTTTTGTAAAACCCGAGGAATTCCTTCCTTTTCGTTTTCATCACCACAGTGTTCAAAACAATTTTGAAAAACTCAGGTCAATACAATGAGTTTAGAGTATAAAAGAGTAAGTGAGATGCTCCGCTATTTCATTCAAATCCTTTGGCACAACTAGCTCAAAGCAGCAATAAGCATGGAAAACATGATAGCCGCAGCTGTTTCATTCAGATTTTCTGGTTGCAACTGGCTCCACAGCACAGACAGACTCAAAAGAAAACAAAAACGGTGTTCGAGACAACAACCCCAGAATCACCTGACATTCTATACAAGGGGACTAACTCGCTACAACAAGACAGACCCTAAAGCAAAAAGGACTGACTCAAGACAATGAGACAGACTCAAAACAAAACAAAAGACTGAATCGACACCCAAGCCAAAAGTTACAAAACTAGCATTCGCAGATGCTCGAAAATGCGTGCTAGACGCCACATCCAAAATACATCGAGGGTCGCCCGTAGGTTGTTCACTCCCTGATCACATACTCGCAGTATTCTCAAAATCTAATAACCCAGCAGTGACAGACTTCGCTGAGGTGGGTGGGAGGATAACCTCATTGTCGATCAAATCTTGCACTTCATGACGAAGGCGAAAACAATTATCGGTAGCGTGACCGGTTTGCTTGTGGTACGCGCAGTACAAAGCGGCATCATGTGTGGGAGGGAGATTCTTTGGGAGAGGCCTAGGCTCGAGGGATTTAAGATGCCCCCTTTCGGCAAGGATCTGGAGTGCCCTAGACAAAGGCATGTAGAGAGCGTGGAAGACTCTGCGCCCTCGGGGCAGATACTTTGAAGTCTGAGAATTTTTGCTAGACACACTAGCGAAGGGGTCGGCAAGCGCTGCCTTGACTTTCTGATCTTTCCCATGTGCAGAGTTGGGAGTGGAAGGAACTGTTCTAGCATGACGGGGCCTATCCCGGTTTTCTGCCTGGCTTGAACTGCCTTCAGTTGGAATGGGGAAGACATCATCCATAGTTTTGGCCGCGACTGCGAATACCTATTACTTACTCATCCCCCTAGCTTTCAAAGCCTTGACTGCCCACAGCAGTTGCTCAATGGGATCGACATCTGCCTTCATTTTGTTCTTACCTCTGGCCTCAGCCTGATCGAGGGCTTGGGTTGATGTTGACATGTCATTACTATAACTCGAGACAACCTCAGGTTGGCTGAACTCGAGATATGCACTATTTACAGTGGAATGCATGACATATGCAATATTTACAGTGGAATGCATAACAATGCAATTTTTACAGTGATATGCATGACAATGCAATTTTTGTTTTTTTGTTTTGTTTTTTGAATGCATGACAATGCATGATGAAGGGAAAATGCATGATAATGCATGTTTTTGAGTTTCTGTTTTTGAGATGCAAATGATGCATATTGTTTTTGTTGTTTTCTTTCTCTTTTTTGAAATGCAAATGCATGATGATGCATGATTTTGAAACGCGTGACAACGCGCGACTTTCGATATATATGACAAATGCAAATGATCTTGAAATACGCGACACCGCACAGCTTTTGAACTGCATGGAGATACAAACTATTGGAATGCGCAACAATGCAAACTAAACTCAAATGTGCGTTACAATGCACATCCCTTGAAATGCATGACGATGCAAATGAAGTGCGCATGACAATGTGACACAAGAATGTGCACATTAACGCAAGTATGGCATGCACATGACAATGTGAGACGTGTGCATAACAGTGCATTTGCCAGATAAGTCGACGCTGCAGCGTTTCATGACAAAACGTTGTAACGTATGCATGCAGGGTAACTTTCGAATCTCTCAGGAGACAAAAGGATACAAAAAGGATACGCCACGCATGTAATCGAGTGCTTCGCACAAAAAACACGGTTCGAGGTCAAAACGGAGTCCGGTTAAGCTTCAGAAATGCACTGTCTTGCACTATGTTGAGAAATGGAGGCCACAAACCACATATTTGACCCAAACAAAGTTGTAGGAGGCTCACCGGCCATCATAGGTGGTCACCGGCTGTCCACCGGCCATAAAACATTTCACCGGCCAAATATTTCACCGGTAGACACCCCATTTTTGACCGTCCTCAAGACTTGGACGTCACCGCTTGAACACTTGGTGATCATCCATGTCTGTGTTCGTCTTGAGTTCCCGGAAGTCTTGGCTACGCGTCTTGCCTCAGGATCTCTCGACTCGACTATTTTGTTTATGGTTTTGCACCAAACACTCGTGTTTTGCCTTTGAGGGGTAGGGAATGGCTTGTTGGCCATCCCCACACATCACTGGCCATGGCTTGAGGCCATTGGCCATTGGTTTGTTGCCACCGGCCAAATGTTTGGCCGGCCGGCACTATTTGTGGCCAGCCGACCATCTATTTTGGTCAAATTACATTTTTGGCTGGCCGACCATTGTTCATCTGCTTTTGCAGATATTTTTATGCCAGTTGTGCTAGCTGGCATACACTTTGCTCCCCTCCATACACATGTATGGAGGGATCTCCCTCTTGACTAGCTTGTTTGGAAAGCTTTACAAGAGGGATTGTCTATAAGAGGGAGCCTCTTCTCCCACCATTGGGGTTGAATAATTTTTCAGAACTTTGAGTTTTAGGGTTAGGGTTAGGGTTTGCATATCCCCCATCTCTATATCTCTCTCTTTTGTGTATAAGTGTGTGTTTGGTCTTATTATTGCACACAAACACCCATCATTACACCTTGCCTTGGCTACTGAGGTGCTAGGGAGCTGTTCTTGAAGTTATTGACTAGTTTTGAGCTCAAAGAACCAGCTTGAGCATTGTTCTTGAAAGGGGTCAACAAGGGTAAGAACTTCACTCTTTTTACCCCATTTTTGCATAGTTTTTTCACCTATCTTGCAACTGTTTTTAGACTTTGTGTATAACATATAAAAGTCTTTTTTTTGCCTGCTCTAAATAGTTTTTTAAGAGTGTTTTGTTGTTTGAGGGTTGTTTGACCCCTCTTAGGCCTTGTTTGGCCCTATTTTTGTCCTATTTTGGTGAGTTTCGGGACCACCTTGTTTGGGCCTCCTCACCACTGAAATCTTGAGGGATTTCAGTGGTGAGGATGGTGCCTTGAGGTCCCAAGAAGAAGAGGGCCACCCTCTCTCCTTGTTGTCCTTGAAAAGGGCCATTTTTGCCTCATGTGTGAGCACCATGTTTAAGCATATGATGGCCATGCCTTAGCTATTATTCATGTTTATTATGTCATAATATAGCTCTGTTTTTACTTGGTTTAGACACACCATGCTTGCTTAGCACACTTGTCTTGTAATGCCTTAAATTTGCCTTAACATGATTTAGGCATTGACCCTTGTCCTAGCATGATTTAGGCCTAGCTTTGTGAAGCTTTCATGCTTGTTTTAGTATGCTTTAGCTCTGTTTTCAGTTGCTTTGGTCATGCTCAACATGATTTGTATAGTTTCTTTGCATTCTAGCTTGTAGGCCTTGAATGTGGGATGTCATGAGCATGCTTTGTTTGCTTTAATTAGTAGGTTTGGCACCTATATTTTATGCAATTTCAAAGTTTGGCATGCTTGCCATGTGTCTATATTTATCTTCTTTTAAGTGTGCTTAAAGGTTGCTTGTTTGATGCTTAAGTGTTGGTCCATTTGCATGCATGTTTGTATGTGTAATTGTCCATCATTTCCATAGCATTAGCCACTGTTTTGGGCTTGCTTTGAGGGCTGCCTAAATTGGTTTAAGTCCACCCTTTGTGTGTTGATTGCATACTTGGCTTATCACATGTTGTTGCATGTTTAAGTGGCTTTGCATTTGGCATGCATTTATCTTGGTTAAGTTGCCTAACATGTTGTCACATGCCTTGCCTACTTGCATGCCCACATTACATTTCGTATGCTTATCATCCCATGCCTTACATGATCGATTCCTTAGGTTACGTGCCTAGTATCATAACTTGCTTGCATGTTCATATTGCGTGCCTAGTTCATATGCTTAGGTCTCATTGCATTGAGCATGCATTCCTTACCTCTTGATTGAGCATGATAGAGGTTAGGATTTATTGGATGTTTTTGTGTGCATTTCTTTTGCAATTAAAGTGCATACTTGGTTTTTTGGGCCATCATGCATTGAAATGCGTGGTTGATGGTCCGAGAACCGAGAACCATGTCCCTTTGAGTCATAAACATGATAAGGGATGTGATGGTGTACACATTTGCTTGAAATGCATTGCAATGCCTTTTTTTTCCCTCTGCTGTTGTCAAAACAGGATTCTGCAGGAAGACTTGGCTGGCCGGCCATCTTTAGTGTCGACCGACCAACAATTGGTGGCCGGTGATCATTTCCAGTGGCCGGTGATCATTCCATTTGGCCGGTGACCATTTCCCTTGGCCAGTGGCATTTCCCTTGGCCGGTGGCATCCCACAGGGTTCATAGAGTGCACCTTGGGAATCTTGCACTGATCAGAGAAGGAAAACAGTGTGGATAGAGGCAACTTGTGCATAGCAGTGGACTTCCGAGCAGAGCCTAGCACGCCTTGCATTGGGCCCTCTTCTCGAGGCTGTTTACTGTTTTGTTAGATTAGTTAATTTGCTTAACTAGTTTAACTGGTCTGTAATATTTAATTAGCTTGTAGGCTAGTTAAATTTGTATTATTCTTTTGGTCCCTCCGAGTGAGGGCTAATTTGTAATAAGTGTGGGTGCGTGTGTGCATGTCTTCCAAACCCCACTTCTTTCTCCCTTTTATTTACCTGCTTTGATGGTTAGTATTAGGACATGTTTAAAGTAGCATCCTTATGCTATGCATGCATGCATCATTCATCAGTATTGTGTGCACCGGGCTCGGCGCATCATGCTAACAACATTGTATTCCAAATCTGACTTGAATACGTGCTACTTGTTGCATCCCATATGTCATCCTAGGATTAGCCGAGCCTATTCTAGTGACATTCTGTATGCGTTGCATTAGCCACTTGACATGGACTTGGATCATGCATGATTGCTAACATGTTCACTGTTTTGGCACGGAGTACGATGTAAGTATTTATGTTTTAGCATCTCGCATGAGTGTGAATGTTAAACATAACAGCATGATTACCATGTGGCTAAATGCTTGTGTGATATAAACTGCCTGAATGCCTGTGGGTGAAGGTTGGATTGTTTGAGTTGGGATGACTCATTGAGATCTGTGTTTTAGCCTACTTGCGAGTAGCAAATCTCAAATCATTTTCCAAATGAACGGATATGCAATGCTTTGTTCCAAATTAGGCTATCTGGTCTATACTTTTGTGTTGTGCGCATCACATAGTAAATCTAGGCTAATAACCAGAATAAGAACGCATAATGTTTTTCAAAACGAGATATCATGGTTAGTAGAGGCCGATCTTCGGATCGGGCGAGCGGGGGTGGTCATAGCTGACCTTCCCTAACCGTACCCAAGTTCCCGAGCCGAGGCAACTTTGGTGATGACGGACACATGGCCTTAGGCAAACGAGTCAGGGTTTCCTAAATTCCCCCATTAAAAAATATTTAGGTGGCGACTTTGTATCTGGCAAAGCAGTCCATGTTTGACACTTCTTTATAAAAAAATCTGTTTAAAAAAAAACGATTTGTCGGATTTGGACTCTTTGGTTCAGATTAAGAACCGTGACAATTGAGTCCGAACTGTGGGGTGAGGCCTCACGCGGGGCGCGTCCACACCTGTTTTGTTCAAAATTGGAGTCCTACTCATACAAAGTTAGATGACAAATTTATTCATTGTATTTTCTTAGGGTACTTTTCCATGTCCAAAGGGTATAGGTGTTATGACCCTATGTCTCGTCACTTTTACCACACTTCGAATGTTACGTTTTGTGAGGATTTTCTTTTCTTTGGTACTAACCCTTATTTGTAGGTTTCTCCTCCTATTACTTCCACTATTCGCTCGGTGACGATATTGGATGAGGTTGAGAATGAAATTGTCTCCCTTCCTCCTTCTCAACCTTTGCATCATCCTCCATTGCAAGTATACTCTCGTCACCCATGCACTCAGCCCCCTTATTGCCTCTCCGATCTCTGCGTTAGGTAACTCTAATCCTTTAGCTTCTCCTCCACCTCCTCGTCATAATCCACATTGGGATCCTCCAAATTGTTTGAGTTTTTTTAGTAGTACTTATCATCCGATTTTCTAGTATCTTTTCTATGAGAGGGTTTTCCCTTCTTACCGTTCTTTTCTTGGAAAGCTTGAGTCGGAGTCCATTCCTCATTCTGTATCTGAGGCCTTTCAGAATCCTGAATAGGTAGCGGCTATGCAGACTAAGATGACGACCTTAGAACAAAATCACACTTGGGATCTTGTACATTTACCTTCTAGGGAAAGCATAGTTGATTGCAAATGGGTATTCACTATAAAATACCTCGTTGATGGCTCAGTTGACCGTTATAACGCTTGCTTGATACCCAAAGGTTTCACGCAGATTCCTGGTGTCACGACCCGAACCCACCCTTATAGATTTAGCATTGTAACCGGCCAATAATCCTTGGATTACCAAAGGCTTCTGAACAATTTATCACATATTAAGGGGCTGCAGAAACAAATATAACAACATACATAGTCCATTGAGCTGTGCTAACGTACATAGGACAGAATTCTCAAAATTTATATATGTACATGTGACGCCATAAATACTGTGACACCCTAAATATTTAATTAATACCACAACCAATCATGATAATATTAATACTAATGGAAGTGATAGTAAAATAAAATAATTTAATTTATTATACAATTAACTAGGGTCAATGTAAGATGAAGGAAAAATAATAATAATAATAATAATATAACTAAGCTATATGTACTATGTAAATTAATTTGCTATTGTGATTATCAAATATATGATGAAGAGAATTATTTGGGGGCTAAATTAATCACTAATTAGTGTAAGAAGATTGGAATATATAGATTTAGTTAAACAAATCAAGTAAATATTGAGAGGATTTGTTTTAAAGATTATTTCAAAGATTTGTTTTTAATTGAGATGATTTGCAAATATTACTAAGATGACGAAGTGGAGCCATCTGTACGTCTAGAGGAGGTGAGTCATCACTTAGGGTCATTAATAAATGGTGAGTCATCACCCAGCTTTGTATAGGAGGGGGCTGTGATGTTGGTGCCAGCAAAACATAGAAAAAAAAAGGGCATCATCAGAAAAGAGAGTAAGGGAAAGACCGAAAAACCAAAGGAAATAGTAAGACTTAATATTAACGTGAGTTATATTATACCTTGAGTTATCATAATATATTTTACGTATATTTCGACTTGCCATAATTTATTTTATACAAGTTATATTAATATTTTAATTACGTGGATTAATTTCTGAACTCTATTTGTTTAAAATGAAACCCATGGATATGTTTGTTTAAATTTTAAAGAATATTTGACTATGACCTTATAAATAATTATGTTTTGTAAGTACCACTACAGGAGTCCCATGCCTTGGGGGACTTAAATAACCATTGGCCTCTGTTTGGCCACTTTGTGGTCCTCTGTTAGTCATGAATCCATTGACCTCTGTTCTGATTGTCACTTTTGTGACATATGTTATGTTCTGTACCGTAGTTATAGTTATTTAATTACATAATTTATGTGTTTTAGTTTCTGCTACTTTAAATCATTCATTTATTCAAATTAAGTTCTGTTACTATTTTAGCTTAAATAATTATCCATGGTTATTTTATATTTCCTATACTCTTGGCATAATATTTCTCACTTTGCTGTGTACTTATAACTGTTATTCTTTCAGATGACGAAATGTAAGAGAGACCCATAACCTCACGTAGTGAAACTCACACAAGAATTTGATGTTGAACCACTATTTTGTTTTTCTTTTCTTTTTCTTTTTTTTAATTTTATTTTTGCTTCCTTTTGTTTTTACTCAGGGCCGATCACTGAATAATAAAATAATAAAAGTGCTATAGATGTATTTTCTCTTATTAAAATAGTAAAATGAAGTAAATTTTCTGTTTAATTATTTTTATTTCTTTTTGCCTCTGCTACGCCATTTAATTTGCCATAATCAAAATAAAGTAGTGAGTTACTATAGTGATCTCGGTTATCCCTTTACTGTTCAATTGTATTCCAGACTCAGTTCCGTGAAGTTGTTAGTTGTACTTGTCTTGTTGCCCGCCTTTAAATCGGTTCGTTTGGGTTTTAGGATGTGTTGGGCTTGGTTGATTTAGGTTGGTAGAGTTTGGCTTCCATTGTTGTTGCACAGTTTTTGGATGGTCCGCTCGAGCGGGTCTTCTTGTGCTCGAGCGGGGTTTACACTCTTCCAGTATTTTGTGTCCCTGCAAAACTTCTGCAGGTGTGTTTTCTACGCTCGAGCAGGTTTCCTGCGCTCGAGCGGGCTTGTTGGCTCTCGAGCTGGTAGTACTTTTTGGGAGTAAGCTCTGGGAGGAGGAAATATGCGCTCGAGCGGACTGGTTTTCACGCTCGAGCGAATGTACTTTATTCTTGTGTCTTGGAGCTCGAGCGGGACTTATTGCGCTCGAGCGGACATAGTTTTTTGTTCTTGACGCTCGAGCGTTGTGTTTTCTGCTCGAGTGGGAACGTCGTATATCAGTCGGCAGTTAGGCTTTTTAAAACCACTTTTTACATTCACACTCTCTCTCTTACTTTTCAAAAACACCATTTGAGAGCTTCTCTCTCTAAATTCTTCACTTCTCTCTAAGTGTTGATCTAGCTAGAGTGTTTTCCAAACCTTTGGCATTTACAAAAAGGTTGTTGATTGTCGTGGGTTATCCTTTGATCCAAAAATCTTGGGATTTGGAGCATCTTCATTTTCGTCATCTCCTTCGTTGGGTTTCATCTTTTGAGGTAGGGATTCCTACTCACTACTATGGGTTTTGACATAGATTTTTGGGCATTTTGTTAAATGGTTGATTTTTGGAGTTAGGGTTTGAAAAGGGTAAAAAGGGGTTTTGTTATTTTGATTCTAAAAATGTGTATTTTGGGTTTCAAAATAATGTTATTGTTGTTGGTTGTTGATAAGTAGACTATTGGGTCAACATTGGGAAATGGGGTAGAAAACCCTAATTTGTTGTGCAAGTTAATTGGCATAATTAGTTTGGGAAGATTGTAGTTATATGGAATTGAGTTGGAAATAATGAAATTGGCACATTATATGGTAGAATGGTGGAGTTGGATTTATTAATCGCTCCCTTTTGAAAACATTGATATTTTATCTGTTGGAGCTTTTATTATCTGTTTAGAAATAATTGCTTAGGCTACCGGTGGAGGGTAGTTTTGATTATTGTAGACAATACATGATGATTAGGAAAACTAAAACTAATCAATTGGACGTGTCATAGAGTATGACGGTTGATAGAATACATTAACGTTATATATTGATTGATTGTGTATATGACTTATATGTATATACATTGTATGTGTGTGGGAGGAGATAGGGGATGTACTCCACGGTTTAGAGGAAGATGGGGGATGGACCTCTAAACCGGATGTTGTTTGGGAGAAGATAGGGGATAGACTCCGCTGATACAGCTCATATGCTTGTCAGTTAATGTGTTGATATAGATCATATGCTTATCTTTGGAAGTGTTGATATAGCTAATATGCTTATTGTAGACGTCCCCGAACGCCCCGGGAGGGTTAAGTCCCGTTCCGTTCATATTGGGGTCACTACAGTTCAAGGACTCAAATGTCACGGTTCTTAATCTTGAACCAAAGAGTCCAAATCCGGCAAATCGTTTTGAGAAAACTGATTTTTGAAAGAAGTGCCAAACATGGACTGCTTTGCCAGATACAAAGTCGCCACCTAAATATTTTATTTTGGGAAATTTAGGAAACCCTGACTCGTTGCCTAAGGCCACGTGTCCGTCATCACCAAAGTTGCCTCGGCTCGGGAACTTGGGTACGATTGGGGAAGGTCGCCGTGAGCACCCTTCGCCGATCAAAGACCGGCCTCTACTAACCATGATATCTGTTTTTGAAAACATTGTGTGTTCTTATTCCGGTTATTAGCCTAGGTTACTATGTGATGCGCACAGCATACAAGTATAGACTGAGTCGTCTGAATTAGAACAAAACACTTCATGTTTGTTTGTGAAAATGGTTTGCTACTCGCAAGTAGGCTTAAAATGCAGATTTTGCCACCCTCAGGTGGGCTTAAAAAAACGTGATTTTGCCACTATCTAGTGGGCTTTAAAACAAACATTTGATGAATTGTTCCAATCCAAATAACCCAACCTCCACCCACAGGCATTCAGGAAGTTATATCACATAAGCACATAGCCTCATGGTAAGCATGCTATTCATGGCAGTCACTCACACGCATGCAAAGATGCTAAAGCATAAAAACTTACCGAGTACTCCAAGCCAAAACAGAAACAACATTAGAAATCATGCATGATCCTAACTATACAGAAATGCCTAATGCAACATATGCAAAAATGCAAACTATAGCAGGCTCGGCTATTCTAAACATGGCATATGGAATGCTACAGCTAACATGTATTCAACTTGAAATTGAAATACAAATGCAGTTAGTATGATGTGCCGAGCCCGGTGCATGCAAAACAGATGAATGAATGCAAACATGCTATCATACTGTATGCTAATTGAAATATGCCCTAATCTAACCATCATAAGCAGGTAAATAAAAGGGAAGAAAGACGTGAGATTGGAAGACATACATCACACTCACCCACACTTATTACAATTTTTGCCCTCGCACAGAGGGTCCGAATAAATATACAGTCCCGAATAAAAGAATAGTACAGTCCAAATATGTACAAATTCCTAATTAATTTACAAATTAACTAAGAAAATAATAAACTGGCATGCAAGCTAGGGACTGCCTTGATTCTGATGAATGATGTATGTTTAGGCTGCCTTGCGCGGAAATCCACTGGGATGTCCCAATTAGTCTCTGTTTTGCAATTGTTCTTGGAAAGCGCGCCAAGCCTCGGAAGACTGCTGATTCTTGATTTTGCTGCAACAGAGAGTAGGAAAGGGGCATAGCAATGTATTTTCACAAATGTATGCATGCCTCGATCCTCGTGCCACCAATCACGTATCTCGATGCATGATGGCTGAGGAGTCGATTTGCACAATTCAATATGGAATGAATGCACATGAAAACACAACAAAACCTAACTCCATCATGGATAATCCGGAGTGTCGGTGACTGGGGAATTGAGACACGTTCCGTCACTCGGAGTACGGAACGTACCTCGTTTCCCGTGGCCGGGCTAACTCCTATCCTGAACACGATGCAATATGCATGATATGCATGAATGCAAACTAAGATACAACCTAACATGCACAATGTTATGAAATGGCATACACGATGCACGAGTTAACATGGCATACACAATGCACTAATATACAACCTAACATACACAATGCTATGAAATGGAATGGCATACACAATGCATAATGGACTTACACCAACATGAGTGGACCTCAGCCACACTCACATAGGAGGCCATAATGATGAAAATGAGACAACTCGAAGTGCGTGCACGCGTGCACGCAAACCGAGGACCGAACCTACAGCACGGAATGCCACTCTAGCAAGACATGGCAAAACACACAAAATGGCATACTATCATGCAAAAATCAAAGGTAAAATGAGATGCAAAACAGCCCCGAAACCCGGTAAAATGAAACCCGATGCATGAAACGAGTCCCGAAACACGGGTTTTGGCGCATGAAATGGCCTATAACTATACAATGCATACATAATTTGAATATGAAATGAAAAGACAGAAGCAAGGAAGCCCCGAGAAAATCATTTTTACAGTTTAGAGTGAGGCCAAAAAGTGGGCCCAGGTAAGACTAAATTAGCATACAAAAATGGCTCCGCAAGGGAGGTAATGAAGCAAGTCACAAATTCTGGCCCCAAACAGAGAAGGGACCTTCTACAATATTGAAGAGGGGCCAAAAATATGATGTTTCACAGTTTATGACAGGTCCCAAAAACAGATACAATTATGCCAAAGATCTCATGCAAGAAATGAGCCAACAAATGGGCAAAGAAGCAAGTGGTGCATGGAGGTCTCAAACAAGTGAGGGCCCTTCAACAATGTTTAAGAGGGACCCAAAATAAGTCTTTTTACAGTTGATGTCCGAGCTCAAAACAGTGTACAAATAGGCTCAAAATATCATGCAAAATGAGGCCATCAAGAGGGCTATAACATGAAGTATACAAAGGGTGTCTCAAAAAGTCATAGACCCTTAATGAAACATGAAGAGGGGGTCAAAATAAGACCCTTTTCAGTTCTGATCAGGGTCGAAAAACAGAGACACAATAGGCTAATAAATCATGCAAAAATGGGGACCAAAGAGGGGTTCAATGGCAAGTGACACATGGAGGTCCCAAACAAGGATGAGTCCTTCTTCAATGTTGAATAAGGGCTCAAAATAATCCTATTCACAGTTTATATCAGAGCTCAAAACAGACTACACATAGGCTAAAAATATCATGCAAAAATATGGCACAAAGAGGGCTAAAGAGGCAAGTACCAAAAGGGGGTCTCAAACAGTGAGAGACCCTTAATGAAAGATGAAATAGAGCTCAAAAAAATTCTACTTTCATTTTTGGTCGGAGCTCAAATGTATAAGAAAGAAGGGCTAAGATACAGACCAAGAAAAGAGCAAAAAAGGGAAAAACGAGACTCACCCTTGAAGAACCAAACTTTAGCAGCCTCTTGGTCCAAAATACAGCACTTCTAGCCTTTGAGAAGGTCCTCCAAGCCGCTGGAATGGAGTGGTGGTGGTGGTGCTAGGTGGTGGTGAAGAAATGGTGTAGGACTTTTAGGGTTTTGGTGCTTGAAATATAGAGAGAAAGAGAGAGATTGTATATATGAGACTCAAACCAAAGTATTCTAACCTAGAAAAATTCAGCTGAAGCTCTGGTTTTATAGACAAAAAGGGATGGAAAAGAGGGGGAAAAAAGGGGGGGAAATTCGGATTCAAAATTCCCCCCAAAATGGCCAAAAGGTGAGCTAAAGGGGCAAGTGATAGCTGCGGGTCCCAAATGGCCAAGATCCCTTCAACAAAGTTTAAGAGGGGATCAAAATAAGACACTTTTTAGTTTACATCAAGCCATGAAAATAAATACAAGTAGGCCTAAACTATCGTGCAAGAAAAGGGAAAAATTGAGGGGTAAAGAAGCAAGTGATAGATGGAGATGTCAAACATCAAGAGGTCCTTAATCAAACATGAAAAGGAGTTCAAAATATGACTATCTCAAGTTCGGGTCAGAGCCCAAAAATGTAGAATGAAGGTTCGGGAGCCGAAACATGCAGTTCGGGGCCCCGAAAGTGGGCTGTTAGGCACCGGGAGTGGTGCTCAACCACGAAGTTGGTCTCTCGGACCACAGTGTCCCTCAAAAGGGAGGAAATAAGGTGTGTGCCAAAAAACAGAGCAAACGGAGGTGGTTAAGCGGTCCCGAACCGAGGCACACGGCCGACAGCTCCGAAAAACCGAGAACCTCCCAAGCAAGAAAAATGGCCTACGACCACAAAACGTAGCCTACGGCCACTGAGAGATGGCCTACGAGACCTCTCCCTCCCTTTGGGAAGAGAAAACAGAGAAAACAGGGCCTGGTTCACAAACCGAGGCAAAGCACAAAAGAGTCCGGAAGTCCGGAGGCAAGGCTCGCAGCCGGGACTCCGCAACCTCAGGACGAGCACAATATGCAACATCACCAAGCGCTCAATCGGTGACGTCTGAGTCTTAAGGTCGGTCAAAAATGGGGTGTCTACACTTATCTGTTGAAATGTGGATACGGCTTGTATGCTTATCGGCTAAGATGTTAATACAACTAGTATGCTTATCTATTGTAAAACAGGAAGCGATTAAAATGAGTCACTGTCTCATATAAGTGGTTGGCTAGTTTCTGAGCCGTTGGTGTAAATTGAGAAAATTATAAGAAATGGAAAATGAAATGAAATATGAACATAGTGGTCATATAGTGGAAATATGTTATGAATTGATTTATGGTAATTAAACATTTATCAATTGCTAATGTCTTAGTTATTGTTCATACTGTGTTTAGCATATCTCTACTGGGCGTTGGCTCACCCTATATGGGACATTACTTTCAGGTACATGTAGCATACCACCTCCAAGGACTTAGCTTGGATGGATATGGGAGTTGAAGACTCTTTTGATTTATTTCATTGTATTACATGTACATCAAGCCATGGGCTTATTTTGTATAGAGTTAGTACTCTTCTTTTGTGTAATCAAGTGTTAACTTGGAAAGCTGTAAGCCTATATGGCATTTGCTTTTGTTGTTAACATGTAATACTGTTGTAAGGACTACTCTGATGAATGGAAAGGTGTTGATTTCGTTATGTCATTGCGTGTCTAAAATGATGGGATTTATGTTTTTTTTTTTTTGAGGCGTTCTGCTATACAATTCCAATTCTAAGCCTTGGGCTTGGGTCGTGACAAATACGGTAGTCTTACGTCACTCATTTACACAGATAAAGTCAAAAGGGAACTTAGCCCAATGTACAGATAAACGGAAAACTTGTACATACACCAAAAGAAAACAAGTCTTATACATTCTCAAAACGTGACCACATGACTTTACTTAATCTAGAACCTTCTTGGGAGGCACAAAGGGTAGCTATCACGACCCAAACCCGCTCCTATGAGTTTAGCACCGTAACCGGCCAATAATCCGTAATTATCAAGGCACCTTGACAAGAAAGACAAGAATACTGTAGTACAATGGTGGCGAAGCCAAAACAGTAATAAAAGATGTCCAATGAGTCAGAATAAACAGATGCAAAAAGACTTTTCTGTAACATATTCACATTCATAAGCAAAACATATATACACCGTATGTACAACATTCAGGTTAAGGACCAAATCCCTAATTAACACAGTACAGTAAAAGTCTTAAAACGGTATTAAAAAACAAAGACGAAAGAGTGAAACTGAGACACCCCAAAACAGCCTTAGCTCGGTCAGACTTGGAACCTCGAAGTGAGGCGCGATGGTTGGCTTGACAAAAAGTGAGCTAACCCAACGCTCTTAACTCCGATCCGGTGCCTGGACACCTACATATAAATATAAACAGTGAGCTAAAGCCCAGTGAATAACAGTTGTGTAAAGAGGTTAAGAATAAATGTCCTTTCAGTCATTAAATAGTCATATTAGTCATTTAGAAACCATAGCAGTTATATATGATACATCCAATAGCAAAACAGTACAGTAGGTCTTAACAGACCAAATAGTCAGTTGATGGCCATCATAACAGTAAAAAGCAGTGGTTCCAAACATGGGAACCGACAGAGATCTCTGTGATAGTAGCAATAACAGTACAGTAACAGTAAATTGCTATGGATGCCACGAATACAGTTTATAAATAGGACAAACATTCATTCATTAAACAATAACGTTTCAGTAAACAGAACAGTTAATCATTCAGAAAATATTCATAATTGAACATATCTTTACAACATTGTTACTCACAGAGCACTGGGCTATAAGCGGCTAATGAGCGTCCTCGGATGCCAACCCTACACAATTACAGGATGAACACACACTAAGTTACACACTTGGGAATCAATGACTTAGTCCCTATCTTAACTCGGTGTGGTTCTACATCAATATCCTCATTAAGATGCCTTAAACATGGCCTAGGAATGCCTAGGATGGAAAGAGGATACACAGATGTACTTTAAAGCACTTTTCAAAATTTTCAGAAAATAAGGGTCTCGCTCGAGCGTAGAAAGCTACACTCAAGCGGACATGCAGACAAAGGATCTCCGCTCGAGCGTGACTTCCTTTGCTCGAGCGGACTGTAAACTTAAGCAAAAGTACTGGATGCATGCAATTCACGCTCGATGGGTGCTCGACCTCCGACAAAAGTCCTCGCTCGAGCGTGCATTCTCTCGCTCGAGCGGACTGTAAACACATGAAAAGTACTGGATACACGCATTTCACGCTCGAGCGTTACTTTCACCGCTCGAGCGGGATACATGTACTCAGAGTGTACGCTCGAGCGTGAAGTCTTACGCTCGAGCGGGGGTCCAAAATCTGGAATTTCTAGATTGAACCTCCAAGCTCAAATTCAACATTTAAAGCATCAAATTCGATTATTTTGAGCCAATTTTCTAGAAAACACTTTAAAACCCATAATATGACATGTTTCAAAGATCAATTTGCAAAATCAAAGCCCAAAGGTAGTTCAATTAAACACAAACTTCAACTTAAAATTCAAGAACATGAAGGACAATACAAAACTCATACATGCATGAGTTGTCATGAACTCTTATGCTCTAAGACATGATAAAATGCAAGTTTGAGCTCAAGAATATGATTAATTCATGGATTAAAACCAAAATAGAAACATGCATGTGGGAATTTCATGAAAATGACTTCAAAATGCTATGGCATAGACATGCATGTATGAATTCATTATCAAATTCAACTCTTTAAACCAATTCTTGAATCTAAACACTAATTTACCATGGACCATGCAAGATACAACTAGAATTCACAATCAAGAAGATGATTTCCTACCTTAGGTCTTCAATTTCAAGTCTAGAAGCTCAAATATACAATGAATTCTTCAAATCTTCTACGTCTCCAAGCCAAATTCTTGATGAGCTAAGTTTTCTCCTACTCTCCCTCTCTCTCTCACACGGCTATGGCCTCAAAAGAGTAATGCCAACACATGTAAATCAAGACTAAACAATTGGTCTAGCAAGGTCCACTTAATGGCATTTTGGTAAATAAGCCATCTAATGTAATTTAACATTATTTAATCTAATTTAATCATTCCAAATCAACTTGTAATTAAATCTACCATAAAATCACATAGATTCTAACTAGCATAAAATACCAATCAATTTTAGATTCGACCACCGATAAGGTCTTCAATTTGTAGTTCAAAACTTAAAACATGAACAGATAAATCAATGGCAAACAGATAGAAATGCAATCAAACAACATACTCGTACAATTAGTTTAGAATTTCATCCTAATCAGTTACTTATCATGTTCAGTCACAGTTTAGCAGTAATCAGTGGCGAGGGTTGTCACAGTAGCCGACAAAAACGGAGTGCCAAGCGATCATCACTGTACCTGGTCACGCGTCTGATCACCTACATATATAAATAATACAGTGAGCGAAAGCCCAGTGAATAATAATAAAGTAAAGGTTTTATTGAATGTTGTCCATAACCATTACAGAAACAAGATTCAGAAGTTACCAGAAATGAATTCATAACCATGTTCAGATATCAAAGTTCATAATAGAATCAGATTCAAAATCATACTCATAATCATAATTTGCAATTAATCATACATGTTACATCCATTAGCACAAACAGAAACAGTTGACTCATAAAGAGACAACCATTAAGGCATACAGTTGACTCACGTGCACAGAGATGGTACAGTTGGCTCATGAGACGTATGATTGACCCATAAATGGGACGTATACAGAAAGATCCATAACATTTGGCTCATGGGACGTACAGTTGGCCTATAATTAGGACGTAACAGAATAGACAACAGATGTCATCTGAAACTAAGGATACCACAAAAAAATTTCAGAAACATTAGACAACCATTCATTCATACAAAAAATAACATTTAAGAAAACAAATCATTTCATATCATTAGAAAATAATTAAAGTCAAACATAGCTTTACAAAATTATTACTTACAATTGGCTCTAAAGGCAAACAGACAGATCAAACAGCTTAACCTACATAAACAGATAACGGATGCACACTGAAACACATACTCTGAAAACACTTAACTTAATTTTCCTAGCTTTTAGTGTGTTTCTAAGTCTTTGTCCTCATTACTATGTCTTAATTATGGCCTAGGAATGCTTAGGATGCAATGAGGATACCAGAATGCTCTTAAAAACACTTGGCCTGATTTGCTAAAAATAGGGTCCTCGCTCTAGCACAACTTCCTTCGCTCGAACCAAGGTTCAAAAATGTGAGTGGTCGCTTGAGTGCAACTTCCTTCGCTCGAGCGATTTGTAAACTCTACAAAAGTACTAGTTGCTTGATTTTTCCGTTCGATGGTTGCTCAAGCGTGAGACTGAGGTCCTCACTCAAGCGCAACTCTTATCGCTTGAGCGGTCTACAAAACATGTAAACTTCTGGGAGCATGCATTTTACGCTTGAGACAACTTTTGATCGCTCGAGCGGAAATGCAAAAATAAAGATGGTCACTTGAGTGCAGGATCTATCGCTCGAGCAGTGAGGTTGAATTCTGGAATTTTCAAATTCACTTCCAAGCTTCAAAACCCATCTTTAACCTTTCAAAGCACATATTTTCGAAGAAAAAGCTTAAGAAACATGTATAAACTTATAAAACATGGTGAATTCAAGTTCATTTCGCAAAATCAAAGCCCAATAGCATGCCAATTGTGCACAATTAAACTTGAAATATTGAAAACATAACATGCATGCAATTTCTTGACTTCAAGGCTTTCAAAACAAGATCAAATAAGGTGTTTAACTCAAAAACATGTTGAATTCTTAGAATATGACCAAAGCAAGGACATGTAAGAGGGGAATTCCTTGAAAACAAACTCAAATTTAATGGAATGAGCATGCATGCATAATTTGCTTCTCAATTATACTTTATTAGCTACAATTATGGATCAACTCTTATATTCTCTTGAATGTTCATGGAAACTAGCTTGAGCTCCTAAAGTATGACTTGAATTATTACCTAAAATCCACAAGTATTTGAATCCTAGTAAGCTCTTGAGTAATTCCTCAAACTTTTCCTTAAATCCTCTAGCGATCTCTTTTATCCCTTTTTGATCTCACTTTTCTTCCTCTCCTCTCTTCTCACGTTTTGTTTCTTGTGGGCTCAAAGATATGTTGAAGAAAAGAGATTGGTTGAGGCATATAAGAGCCTTATATAGGCTTGATTAGGGAGTTTACTTAAAGCTAATCAAATGGACATTAATTATTCCAATTTATTCGTTCCGAATCAAATTTTAACTAAACCTACCATAAAGTTCTAAAAATCTCAAATAATATAGAAATCAAATCAATTTTGCGATCGGATGCCGATAAGGCCTTCAATTTGCAGAACAAATCAGAAACACCAACAAATATTTCTACGATAAATAGATAGAAACACAAATAATGCAACAGACATGCAATTAATTTAGAATTTCATCTTAATTACTCATTAGGCATAATTAATCATGGTTTATTGGTTAATCGTAGGTTTACAGTCTTCCCCCCTTAAAGAGTTTGGTCCTCCAAACTCGAGTTACCTTCATTTTGAAAGAATATCGGATTCAGAGGAAACAAATCTAGGTATCTCTTCATCATGTCTTTTTCTGTCTCTCAAGTTGCATAAGTTCCTCCGTGGTTCTGCCAATCAAGATTTACTAATGAAATTTTCTTGTTTTTCAATCTCTTGATTCGGCAATTCACAATTTGAATTGGCTTTTCCTCGTACGTATAATCATCTTTTAGAAGCACACGAGTTGGCTCAATCACGTGTAACGGATCTCTCAGATAATCCCGAAGCATTAATACATGAAAGACATTATGCATATGTTCTGTGACCGGCGGTAAGGCTACCCGATAAGTCATCGGGTTGATTTTCTCAAGAATCTCATATGGTCCAACATATATTGGTGCCAACTTACCTTTCACTCCAAATCGTGTCTGGTCTTTCATTGGAGTCACTTTTATGAATGCATAATCCTTGAGTTCGTATTCTTTATCTCACCTTCGGATATATGCATAACCCTTTTGACGGCTTTGAGCAGTTTTCAATCTTTGTTGAATCAATTTCACTTTTTCAGTCGTTTCTTGCACAAGTTTCAGTCCCAACAAAGGTCTGTCACTTACCTCGGCCCAACAGATCGAAAAACGGCATTTCCTACCATACAAAGTTTCATAAGGAGCCATACTGATACTCGAATGATAACTATTGTTATACACAAACTCGGCCAGAGGAAGATAAGTCCTCCAATTCCCTTGGAAGTCCAACACACACATTCTGAGCATATCCTCCAAAGTTTGTATTGTTCTTTCTGATTGGCCGTCTATCTGTGGGTGATAAGCACTACTTAGTCTTTGTTCAGTCCCTAAGGCCTGTTGCAAACTCTACCAGAATCTTAAAGTGAACTTAGGATCTCTGTCAGATACAATAGATACTGGCACACTATGTAATCTCACAATCTCATTTATATATAGGTTAGCTAGCTTATCCGCATTATAAAAAGCTTTCACATGTAAGAAATTAGTAGATTTAGTCAAACGATCAACGATGACCCAAATAAAATCTATACCGCAAGAGGAACGAGGCAAACCCACAATGAAAACCATAGTAATGTGCTCCCATTTCTATTCCGATATTGGAAGCAGCTGTAGTAATCTAACGAGTCATTGATGTTTAGCTTTAACTTGTTAACAATGCAAGCATCTAGCCACAAAATCAGCAATGCTCTTCTTCATTCTCGACCACCAAAAATTTTGTTTCAAGTCATGGTATATCTTTGTATTCTCCGGATGCATAATACATTTAGAATTCTAAGCTTCAGTCATAACACATTTCCTCAAATTCAGACAATCCAGCACACAAAGTCGATTCTGAAACTTCAACATATTGTTCTCAAACACAAATCCTGGCCTTGGTTTTGAGTCAATTTCATCAACAATCTTCTTCAAAAATTCATCCTGCAATTGTCTTTCTTTAATTTCTTCAAGTATAGCAGGTTGGGCAGAAATGACGGCTAAGACTCCATCTTGTTGTCTCAACACAATTTCAGTCTCATTTCTTTCCAAGTCACATAACAGTTCTGTTTATTCGGTGAGTAAACATGACAAATTCCCAATAGATTTTCGGCTCAGGGCATCTGCGACTGTATTTGCCTTCCTTGGATGGTACAAAATCAGCAGGTTATAATCTTTAATCAACTCTAACCATCTTTTCTACCTCATGTTCAGTTCTTTTTAGGTGAAGAGATATTTCAGACTTTTGTGATCAATATACACTTCACAAGTCACGCCATACAGATAATAGCGCCAAATCTTCAGTGCAAAAACCACAGCTACAAGTTCAAGGTCATGGGTCAGATAGTTCTTTTCATGTGGTCGGAGTTATCGTGAGGCATAAGCAATCACCTTCTCATTTTGCATTAGTACACATCCCAAACTTTTATATGAAGCATCACTGTAAATTTGAAACCTATCAGTACCATTAGGCAAAGTCAAAATTGGTGCAGTTACTAACCTGGTCTTTAGTTCTTGAAAGGTCGACTCCCGTTGATCAATCCAATCAAATGGTATATTTTTCTGTGTTAACTGTGTCAATGGCATAGTAAGTTTTGAGAAATCTTTCACAAATCTTCCGTAGTAACCTGCAAGCCCCAAAAAACTTTTAACTTCTAACACATTAGTTGGTCTTAGCCAATCCACAATGGCTTCAATTTCCTAAGGATCAACAGAGATATCATCCTTATTGATTACATGCCCCAAAAATACTACACTATCAAGCCAGAATTCATATTTGGATAATTTTGCATACAACTTCTTTTCTCTCAAAATCTGTAAAGCAGTTCGCAAATTATTCTCATGCTCTTCCTTGCTTTGGGAGTAAATCAAGATATCATCAATAAACATAACGATAAATTCATCGAGAAATTGTTTAAACACCCTATTCATTAGGTTCATGAATGCTGTAGATGCATTGGTCACCCCAAATGGCATTACCAAAAATTTATAGTGCACGTATCCAGTTCTAAAAGCGATTTTCTCTATGTCTTCTACTTTAACTTTCAATTAGTGGTAGCCAGATCTAAGGTCAATCTTTGAAAAGACTTAGGCTCCCTAAGTTGGTCAAATAAATCATCTATCCGGGGTAGAGGATATTTGTTCTTGACAGTTACCTTGTTCAATTCCCAGTAGTATAGACACAGTCGCAAAGATCCATCTTTCTTTTTGACAAACAAAACTGGAGCACCCCAAGGTGAAGTGCTTGGATGGATAAACTTCTTGTCTAGCAAGTCTTGTAATTGGGTTTTTAATTCTTTGAGTTCAAAGGTTGACATGCGGTATGGGGTTTTTGAAATTGGTTGTGTTCTGGGTATAATGTCTATAGAAAATTTAATTTCTCTAGCAATCAGATCTCCAGGTAGTTCATTGGAAAACACGTCAAAAAATTCGTTAACTACAGGGATATTCTCGACATTAGCATTATCAGTAGTTGTATTCAGAGCACAACATAAATAACCTCAACATCATTTCCGCAATAATGTACTGGCTTTCATAAAACATATCACATACGCTGGAGAAACTACCCCATTCCCAGCAAATACAAATTTCGGTAACCCCGGAGGTCAGAATACAACAGATTTGTTCACACAATCAATAGTAGCATAATGCTTGGTCAACCAATCCATGCCCAATATACAATCAAAATGATCAATGTTCAACGGCAGCAAATCAATGTACAATGTCATATCACCAATCATTATATCACATGCCGGATAAACATATACACATATCATTGAACCTCCAGATGGTGTAGACACAAATAGTAAACAGTTCATAGGTTCTAAAGGTCTAGTTAATTTTCGAGAAAAAGCATGCGATACAAATGAATGCGTGGAACCCGAATCTATCAACACATAGGCATTTTGAGCACAAATAGGAATTATACTTGACACCACTGATTCAGTATTCTGTACATTGCCAGGCACAAGTGCAAAAACTCTACCTTGTCTAAAGAGTTCTCTTTCTATATTAGTTCTAACATTTGTTCTTGATCCAGAAGCAGATCCTGCTGAACTTGCCACAGGGCGATTGGCATTTTTTGACCCAATTGGACAATCCTGTATCATATGGCTTGTGTTGCCACACCAGAAGCGAGCACCAGATACCCGATGGCAAACCTCTCTATGCCTTCTCCCACATTCAGCACAAACAAGTACGGATCCACTGTTTTGACTTGAACCGCTAGTCAATCCCGTATTTTGCTTCTTATTTGTAGTAAATGAACGTCCCTTTTTGAAACCAAATCCAGATCTTTTACCTCTTTATTCGGTTGTTGGAGCTTTAGACTGTTTCTTTGCAGCTATGTTGGCTTCGGCCATGAGAGCTCTATTAAGTACGTCTACATATGTGGACAGCTTTAAGACGCTTACCCGATCAAATACATCTAAGTCCAATCCTCCTTCGAATTTTTGAGCTTTCTTATAGTCCGCATCTACCATGTGAGAAGCAAAACGAGCCAATTCAATGAATTTAGCCTTGTACTTGGCTACAGACATGTTGCCTTGCTTGAGTTCCTGAAATTTTGAAACTTTTTGGTCCTGAAAACACTGGGGAAAGTACTTGTCATAGAAAATTTCGTTGAATTGAGTCCATGTCATATTCCCATTGCTCGTTCGGATTAACAACCACCATCTGTGGGCTTCATCTTTTAGGGTATAGGTAGCCAAGAGAACCTTTTGAGTCTTGGAGTATGGAAATACTTCAAATAACTTTTCCATCTCTAGTAACTACATCTCTGCCTTTAATGGTTCAATACCACCAAAGAAAGTTGGCGGTTTCATCTTCATGAACTTCTGAGTTAGGTTGATGATGTTGTTGTTGTCCGGTTCAACTTGTACCAGTGGAGGTAGAGGGGGCAGAGGTTGTTGCCCCAGAGTTTCTGTTAAGGTTGCTAATATTTGTTCAATTCGACACATTCAGGTTTCGGAAGATTCATTTATATCATTACTTCTTGCATTCTCCATGTTGCTATAGGTAAACAAAACAATAATAAACATAGGCCAATAATTCTTTTCACAATGTTCAAAGCATTCATTCTTGTTCACATTGTTCAGAGTATTCAGTTAGTTCATCTCTTTCAACTTCATATTTATAGAAATTAACACACCCTCACACATGCAGATAAAATATCCCTAATTCTTTTCTAGGACATCCTATAGCTCATATGGACTCGTATGTGCGGTATAACACGTGCTTTGATACCACTCTGTCACGACCTAAACCGGCCCCTATAGATTTAGTGTCATAACCAGTCAGTAATCCTTGGATTACCAAAGGCCTTTGAACAATTTATCACATATTAAGGGGCTGCGGAAGCAAATATAACAACATACATAGTCCATTGAGTTGTGCTGACGTGAATGGAACAGAATTCTCAAAGCTTATATACGTACATGTGATGTTGTAAATACGGTAGTCTTACATCACCCATTTACACAGATAAAGTCAAAAGGGAACTTAGCCCAATATACAGATAAACAAAAAACTTGTACATACACCAAAAGAAAACAAGTCTGATACATTCTCAAAATGTGACCACATGACTTTACTTAATCCGAAACCTCCTCGGGAGGCACAAAGGATGGCCGATAAAAATGGAGTTCCAGGCGATCATCATTGTGCCTGGCCATGCGTCTGATCACCTACATATATAAATAATACAGTGAGCAGAAGCCTAGTGAATAATAACAAAGTAAAGGTTTTATTGAATGTTGTCCATAACCATTACAGAAACAAAATTTAGAAGTTACTAGAAATGAATTCATAATCATGTCCAGATATCAGAGTTCATAATAGAATCAGATTCAAAATCATACTCATAATCAGAATTTGCAATTAATCATACGTGTTACATCCATTAGCACTAACAGAAACAGTTGACCCATAAAGGGACTGCCATTAAGGCATACAGTTGACTCATGTGCACGAAGACGATACAATTGGCTCATGAGACATACAGTTGGCCCATAAATGGGACGTATACAGAAAGATCCATAACAGTTGGCTCATGAGACGTACAATTGGTCCATAATTAGGATATAACAGAACAGATAACAGATCTCATCTGAAGCTAAAGATACCACAAATACATTTCAGAAACATTGGACAACCATTCATTCATACAGAAAATAGCATTTCAGAAAATAGATCATTTCATATTATCATAAAATAATTAAAGTCAAACATAGCTTTATGGAGTTATTACTCACAGTTGGCTCCAAAGGCAGACAGACAGATCAAACAGCTTATGGCGCGCGTGACCTACAAACAGATAATGGATGCACACTCAAACACATACTCAGAAAACACTTAACCTAATTTGCTTAGCTTTTAGTGTGTTTATAAGTCTTTGTCCTTATTACTATGTCTTAATTATGGCCTAGGAATGCCTAGGATACAATAAGGATGCCAGAATGCTCTTAAAAACACTTGGTCTGATTTTTTGAAAATAGGATCCTTGCTTGAACGCAACTTCCTTCGCTCGAGCGGTCTGTAAACTCTGCAAAAGTACTGATTACTTGATTTTGTAGCTCGACGGTCGCTCGAGCGTGAGACTGAGGTCCTCGCTCAAATGCAACTCTTGTCGTTCGAGCGGTCTACAAAACATGTAAATTTTTTGGAGCATATATTTTACGCTCGAGCCAACTTTTGGTCGCTCGAGCGGAAGTGCAAAAATAAGGATGGTTGTTCGAGCGCAAGATCTGTCGCTCGAGTGGTGAGGTCGAATTCTGAAATTTTTGGATTCACCTCCAAGCTTCAAAACACATCTTTTTGAAGCAAAAGTTTAAGAAACATGTATAAATTTATAAAACATGGTGAATTCAAGTTCTTTTCACAAAATCAAAGCCCAATAGCATGCTAATTGTGCACACTTAAACTTAAAATGTTAAAAACATAATATGCATGCAATTTCTTTACTTCAAGGCTTTCAAAACAAGATCAAATAGGGTGTTTAACTCAAAAACATGTTGAATTCTTAGAATAAGACCAGAGTCAGGACATGCAAGAGGGGAATTCCTTGAAAACAAACTCAAATTTAATGGAATGAACATGTATGCATAATTTGCTTCTCAATTCTACTTTCTTAGCTACAATTATAGACCAACTCTTATATTCTCTTGAATGCTCATGGAAACTAGCTTAAGCTCCTAAAGTATGACTTCAATTATTACCTAAAATCCACAAGTATTTGAATCCTAGTGAGCTCTTGAGTAATTCCTCCAATTTTTCCTTAAATCCTTTAGCAATCTCTTTTCTCCCTTGTTGATCTCACTTTTCTTCCTCTCTTCTCTTCTCACGTTTTGTTTCTTGTGGGCTCAAAGATATGTTAAAGAAAAGAGATGGGTTAAGGCATATGTAAGCCTTATATAGGCTTGATTAAGGAGTTTACTTAAAGTTAATCAAATGGACATTAATTATTCTAATTTATTCGTTTTGAATCGAATTTTAATTAAACCTACCATAAAGTTCTAAAAATCTCAAATAACATAGAAATCAAATCAATTTCGTGATCAGATGCCAATAAGACCTTCAATTCGCAGAACAAATCAGAAACACCAACAGATATTTCTACAATAAACAGATAGAAACACAAATAATGCTACAAATATGTAATTAATTCAGAATTTCATCTTAATTACTCATTAGGCATAATTAATCATGGTTTATTGGTTAATCGTAGATCGGGGTTGTTACACCTAGTAAAGATTTTGGTACCCCTTTTGCCCCTGTCGCCAAGCTTAGTTCTGTATATCTCCTTATCGCCCTTGCAGCATCTCATTCTTGGTCTCTTCATCAGCTGGATGTAAAGAATGCATTTCTGCATGGAGATCTTCTTGAGACGATTTATATGGCTCCTTTACACGGTTTTCTAGTTGAGGAAAAGTATTTAGGGAACGTGTGTCGGTTAGCAAATCCTTGTAAACAGTCTCCACGAGTATGGTTTGGTCACTTCAATTCTATTATTAGATCTATGGGCTTTGTTCATTGCCATTTCCGATTACACTTGTTTCATTCACTAGAATTCTGCAGGTCAGTGTATAGTCTTGTTAGTTTATGTGGATGATATTATTCTCATACATGATGACTCTATCGACATTGGTCAAGTAAAAAAAGACTTGGGCTAAACTTTTGATATTAAGGATCTGGGATGTCTCAAATATTTTCTGGGAATTGAGGTGGCTCTTTCAAGAAAGGGGATCTCCTTATCTCAAAGAAAATACACCCATGACTTACTTCAAGATACTGGTATGTTAGGGTGTAAACCTACTTCTACTCCTATGGATCCTAACGTCAAACTTATATCAAAGTTTAGTGAGTTGTTGGATAACCCAAGCATGTATCAGCATCTTGTTGGACACCTTATTTATTTAACCAACACTAGACCTAATTTAACATTTGTAGTTAGTATTGTGAGTCAGTTCATGTATGCACCTCGTAAAAAGCACCTTGATGCAGTTCATTATATTTTGAGGTATTTAAAAACTTCTCTTGGCTTGGGATTGTTCTTTACCGCTGGTCTCCAATCTGGGCTCTCCTATTTCAATTATGCAAATTATGCATGATTTAGGACTGATCAACATTCCACTTTTAGCTTCTATACTTTCTATGGTGATCATCTTATCTCATGGAAAAATAAGAAGCAAGTGGTGGTTTCTAGGTCTTCTACAGAGGTTGAATATTGGGCTATGACACATGGGACATATGAGATTCTTTGAATTCGCTATATCCTGACAGAGTTAGGTTTTGAAGAGACTATTCATTCCTCTTTATTTCGTGATAACAAATCTGCCGTTATGTTATCCTCTGATTCTGTACTTCATAAGCGTACCAAGCATATCGAGGTTGGCATACATTTCATTCGAGAAAAGGTTCGAACTGGCATTGTACGTTCATTGCCTATTTTTCTTAGTAGTTGACAGATGTGTTCACAAAATCTGTGGGACCAACTTTGCTCCAGTCTTCCATTGACAAGCTGCGTTAGTCTTTCATAGACAAGCTGCGTCTGTCGAATATCTTCATGCCAGCTTGAGGAGGAATGTTGAATATAAAAATCAAAATATTATGTTTGAATATGAAAATTATAATAAGAATTATTCCTATTATAAGAATCTTATCTTGTTTATATTATTTCCTAAATTGTATCATGAATATTATACATATATATATATATATATGGCATCTGCCTCATGGATTCATAAGTTAAATAATTCTTTTCATTCTTTTATTATAAATGTATGTTATTTAAAATAAATAAAACTTTGTATGATATAGATGATATTTAAATATTTCCGTGAAAATGACATTTGAAAATTTGTGGGTATTGATACAAGGGTCACTTGAAAGGAGACCAAAAAAATAAAAATAAAGATAAACTAAACGTTTATTACTATATACATTATATAAATTAGATTAAATTATATGAGATTTGTGTAATTTTGTTTGTTTTATTATTCATGAGTCACATCAACATCTAACTAATATGATGGTAAATCCAAATCTAATCACATTCAGTTTTCAGAATTTATTTTTTAAAAAATTTTACTTTTTTTATTTTTTGTATTTTTTTGTATTTTTATTAAAATTTTTAAATATTTTTAGCAAATTTTTTTATTCATAAATATATTTTAAAAGTATAATATTTGTGAAAAAAAATCTTTAAAAAATTCACTAAATATAAAAAATACAAAAAAAAAAATGAAAATTCAATACATTTTTCATATTTTTGTATATTTATTAATTTTTAAAATATTTTTTCACAAATATTTTACTATTTAGATACATCAAAGTAAGGTACATCTAAAACTTAAAATTTTAAAAATATTACTTAAAATTTTAAAAATAGTCACTAAAAATAAAAAAATATATATATATATATAATAAAAAACTTAATTTTTAAAAAATTAAATTCAGAAAACTGAAACTAAACACACTAAATATTATTATATTTATATTCTCTATCTCAAGTAAATTATAGTACTCTTCTATTTTAAATGGAATCTCACTTCATTTTTTAGTTTTATTGTAATAATTAATTCTTTTTTTTTTTTTTGGTCAATCAATAGAGAATAAATTACAACTAACTAGACTAACATGAGTTTTATTTGGGAAGTGGTTTGACTTTTTCGTTTTTTAATTATTTTTAGTCTGAGGCTAAAATGTTCTTTTGGGTTAGTTTTTTTAACTTTTGTAAGAGAAAAAATGAAGTAATTATAATTCAGATATGACATTTTATCTTATTAATTTTTTAGTCTATTTTATTTTTTTATGACCAAAAAATTTGTGGCTGAAAAAGCTACCAATCTCAAAAAGTTACTTGCCAAACAAGAGCATCATCAGACATAACTCTTGCATTTTACTAAGAACTTAATGATTTGATCTCTCTTACTTGCACATGAGTCTTATTCTTCATTTAATAAAGATAATTATATCAACTAAATCAACTAAGAGATAAAGTAAATCCCAAGTGTGCTTCCTCCGGATCTTAAGTTCAACTCTTATTAGGTACTATCAATTCATTAGGGCGATGCTTGCAGGGTCTACTTGAGATTTGTTCGATCCATGTGGAGGGACACTTTGCATAGTTTTGGAATTAGTCGATGTGAGTGTAAATTGACTCGGACACTTATCATAAATAATAACAATAATAATAATAATAACAAACTATGAAATAAAGGGTAATGCTATAGTGTGCAACTTACACCTTACACCTTTTTGTGTTCACTTACACCTTACACTTACACCTTTTTTGACTTGCACTTACACATTTTGTGTAAGTGAACTTATACATTTCATTTATACCTTCCACTTACACTTACAACTTACACTTACACCTTACACTTACACCTTTTTGTGTGAGTCAACCCACTTACACCTTTGTGGGTTGCCTCTGAAATAAAATACAACTTACAGAGATAAGATACAATTAACCTCGTAGGGAGGTGCATGGAAATTTTTTTTTTTTTTTTTGAAATAAAGTGGGTTAAATATAAAAAGTTACTCAAAATTTTGATGAAATGAGTTCAAACCAATACTCATGGTGGTCTTCTTTTTTTCTTTTTTCATTTTTAAAAAAAAAAAGTTTGAGAGGTCACCAAGTAGTGCATATGATGATCATTTTTTTTTTTTTTTTAGAAGTGAAAGTTACCATTCAAAATATATATTATTAATATTTTTTTTCAAGGTATTGAAATCCTTACTGGTGCTGCCCTAACCTGGTTGGAAGTAAATAGTCACGTAGCAACCATGTACAGTAATTGTGTAATTACTTTCTATCAATTTTTGAAACAATATTGTAACTTGATAAAAAATAAATAAATTAGGAGTTAATTCTAGTCATCATTTGGCCCAAAAACTCGTCACTTAACCCAAGCTGGCTCAGTCTTTTGGGATTGTACCAAGTCCAAGTCCGTACCCGACCCAAATGAGGTTGAGATGGGCCTATCGTTTGAAGCCTAGTTGGCTCGGAAGCCATATAGAAAATATGACAAATAGTGGTTAATTTCAGCTGTTAGGTTGTTTCTACCTATTGGGTTGTGATAGGCAGCCCGTCGGGTAAGATTTGGGCCACAAGCTTGACAAAAAAAAAACCACTAGGCTTAGCTTGCAGGTGAGCTTAAAATGCCTAACAGAAAAAAACTTCAACTTGTCACAAACAAATGATTATTAAAAATTTGTCATTGTGTGACGTTTTTTAATATAGTCTTTAAAAAAAAAAAATTCAATAATAAAAAAAGAGGTTTAACCATCTTGTTTCTGAGATGATGAAATGAAAGAAGTTATGAAGTTTGAATACTTAAAAATTGTAATAAATAAATCATGTTTAATAAAGTCGTGAAGTTTGAATACTTAAAAATCGTTTATCGGTATGCAATAGTGACGATGAGAATGAGAGCGACTATACGCCCACTAGACACAACACAAGGACAATTATATTCCTAAAAGTCCAATCTTTAAAAGCATTTTTCAAAATTCTGGAAGGTGATGATGATGATGTGTTATTTTGAACAATGTTGAATATTTAATTTTCTATGGATTGAATTTCAAAGTCGGGCTGCGCCGACTCTTCGCTACGAAAGGTATGTAGTAGAGACCAAGGACCACTCACTGTTGGTAAACTTTGAGAACATTCTGACAATTTCACGATTCCCATGTGAAAATTTCACAACATATATATGATTTTTTTTTTTTTTTTTGGTCCATAGGATGGAGAAAGTTTGGACCTATGGTATTAGCGTTTACCATAAGCATATTGAAGGAAAAAAAAAAAAAAAAAAAAAAAAAAAAAAGAAAGGTTGTAAAAGATTCAAAGTTGGATTCTTTTGGCCTTGTTTGGTTTGGTTTTGAGAAAAAGATTTTGAAATTTTTTTTTTAAAAATTTTGTTTGGTTTGTAATTTTTCTCAAAAAAATTTTAAAATCACTTTCTCTCTCCTGCACATTAATCAACTACTTTTTCTGTCTCCTATCTCTTTTTCAATCTCTTTTTCTCTCACATACATCTACTCAATTACAACAAAATATCAAATTATCCTAAACTCCTAAACTATTTTCAAAATATACAACCAAACAAACTATAAAAATTTCTAAACTCTCTTCCCAAAATATTTTTTGAAAACTTATCTCCCAAAATCAAACCAAACAAATGTTTGATTTGGTTGCTGGATTTTTTTTATGTATAATTGTTGAAAAAATTAAAATTAATATAATGAAAATATTAATAAATAAAAAATAATTATCATTTTCATATAAATTTACATTTTTTTAAGGGGAAAATAATTTTAAAATATCTGTTTAATATTTATTTTTTGTCGAACTAATTTATATTTATAAAAAGATAGGAAAACTAATTCTGAATTTGAAACCAAACAAATAATTTCCTTTTAATTATTTTGTACACAAAATCCTCTGATATAGCATGAGACTCACACATTTAGCCTCCGTTTGGGAAGTGGGTTAGCTTTTTGACTTTTTGACTTTTTGACTTTTTTTACTATATGAGACTGGGCTCAAAAGCTTGGTTTGGGAAGGACTTTTGGCTTTTTGATTTTTTTGACTTTTTTGTGAGAGAAGAGTGTAATGATTATAAGGTTGAATGGGATGTTTTGTCTGCTGTGGCTCATGAGCTTATTCTGTCTTTTGTAGCTCATTGAGCCAAAAAAGCTCAATGAGCCCTTGCCAAACGTAGAGTTCAACCTCATATAAGAGAAATACCTCCGATTTTATGATCAAATTATGTGCACTTAATATATATATTTATATTTTTTGTCAACTATTTGTCTAACATCATATCATTAAAATTATATTAAATTAGACATTCAACTAAATATAAAACATGCATTTAACAATTCTAATAACTGTAAAATCACCTCCTTTTTTTTTTTTTAGGAGTTAAAGTTTGAACCTCAACTATAACATATAAGAGCATCTCTAATGTTTAGTTTATATATATATATATATATCAAATTTGAGTAAAAGCTTGATTTAATATCGAGCATTCCAACGGAAGATTTTGAATTTTCATCAAATCATCTGCCGACCAGCCAATATAAAGTTTTACTATAAATTACAAGGAAATGGACGTCCGGGGGGGACAATTGGCAGGTGGTTCGATGCAACTGTCTGCTCTACATCTTCAATGGCTATCTATAGTAATTTGATAAAGATCTCCAGTCATCCGAATTTGATAAAAAGCTTAACATATCCTCAATTTAATACTAATTTGATGATAGCGTAGGAGTGTAACAAGCCCGCGGGGGACCTCGCTACAGTTCGGACTCTCGCATTTTGTGTCGGTTCGTAATCTTGAACCAAAGAGTCCAAATCCGGCAAATCGTTTTGAAAACAGATTTTTTTTTAAAGAAGTGCCAAACATGGTGCTTTGCGGAATCTGAGTCGCCACCTAAATATTTTTTAAAATGGGAAATTTAGGAAACCACGACTCGTGCCAAAAGGCCACGTGTAATCATCACCAAAGTTGCCTCGGCTCGGGAACTTAGATACGATTGGGGAAGGGCATAACATGCAAGCACCCGCTTCGGTCAAAGACAAGCCTCTACTATCCATGATATCGATTTTGAAAACATTGTATGTCCTTATTAGGTTATTAGCCTAGGTTACTATGTGATGCTTTCATGACAAATAAGTATAAATGGGCCGTCTGAATTGGAACAAAACATCTCATGTTTGTTTGTTTGAAAATGGTGTGATGGTGCTACCCGCAGCCAGGCTAAAATGTGGATTTGCCACCCTCAGGTAGGCTTAGAAAACATGATGTGATTTTGCCACTATCTAGTGGGCTTAAAACAAACAATCAGTGATTTGTTCCACTCCAAATAACCCAACCTTCACCCACAGGCATTCAAGGCAGTTATATCACATAAGAGTTAGCCTCATGGCAAGCATGCTATTCATGGCAACACTCACACATGCAAGGATGCTAAAGCATAAAACTTACCGAGTACTCCAAGCCAAAACAGAAACTCATTAGAAATCATGCATGATCCTAAGTATACAGAAATGCCTAATGCAACACATGCAAAATGCAAACTATTGGCAGGCTCGGCTATTCTAAACATGGCATATGAAATGCTACAACTAACAAGTATTCAACTTGGAAATTGAAATACAATGCGGTTTGTATGATCTTGGCAGCAGTGCATGCAAAGCAGATGAATGAATGCAAACATGCTATCATCTTGTATGCTAATTGAAATATGCCTAATCTAACCATCATAAGCGGGTAAATAAAAGGGAGAAAGAAAGGGGGGTTGGAAGACATGCACACACACGCACCCTTATTACAGATTGTGCCCTCATGAGGGTCGAATAAATATCTGATCCGAATGAAAGAATAAAACAGTCCAAATATTACAGTTCGAAATAATATACAAATTTCTAATTAATTATCAAATTAAACTAGAGAAAGAAATAAAATTGGCATGCAAGCGAGGATTGCCTAACGCTTGAATGATGTATGTTGGAGCGCCTTTGCGCGGAAATTCCTTTAGGATGCCCCAATTAGCCTCTGTTTACAATGTTATCTCGAATTGCGTGCCAAGCTCTAAAAGCTGTTGATTCTGATTTTCTTTATGTAGCAGAAGCGGGGAAAAGAGCGACAATGTATTTCACAGATATATGCATGCCTCGATCCTCGCGCCACCAATCACATATACCGATGCATGATGGTGAAAGCAATTTGCACAACTTCGATATAGGATGAATGCGGATGAATGCTACAATGAAAACCTAACTCCATCATGGGTTATCCGAATTGTCGGTGGCCGGGGAATTGAGACACACTCAAGTCACTCGAGTCTGGAATGTACCTCGTTTCCGTGCAGGGCTAACACCTATCCGAACACAATGCGGTATGCATGATATGCATGAAATGCAACTAATATACAACCTAGCATGCACAATGCTATGAAATGAAATGCCTCGAAATCGTGCTTGCAGACGCATGACGAAAGAATGACATCTGAGAATGCAATGGACATGAAATGACATATATAATGCAATGTGTATGAAATGGCATATGGAATGCAGGATGGACTTACACTGACATGAGTGAGCCTCAGCCACACTCTCATCAGAAGCCGTCTGATAAAATAAAGGTGCCTCAGTGCGTGCCCACAGCGCGAGCGAAAGCGGTGATGAAATGGGATGTAAGATCGGATAAAAGCGAAGTGCCTCGAAATGCGTGCCGCAGGCGCGCATAAGCCGAAGCGATGCTCCTAACTAAAATCGGATAAATCAAGGTGCCTCGAAATGCGCGCACACGACCGCAAACCGAGGCGATGCTCCTAACACGAATCGGATAAATCAAGGTGCCTCGAAATCTGGCGCTGCGGACCGCAAACCGAGGCAATGACAGATAAGCATGGACATGCAAATTGGACTTACGCCAACATGAGAGGGCCTCAGCCACACTCACATAAGGCGCCATCGGATAAAGCGAAATTGCCTCGAAATCTTGCGCCTACAGCACGCATAAGCGAGGCGAGGCTCTAAAGCACCAAAATGACATGCGAATGAGATGTGGTAAATGGCATAAGGAAGATGCAAAATTCAGCAACTAAAATAATGCAAAAACAGCCCCCAAATTATGATAAAATTGCAACCGATGCCCAAAATGCGATGAAATGCACCGAAATGGCCTCTGACCCTATTAAACATCTGAGAATATGGACATGGAATGAAAAATAGTGGCAAGGCAGCCCTAAATTAGCATTTTATCAGCACAAAGCAAGGCCAAATAATGCTCACAAGTATGGAAACAAAAGCTTGCGAAAATCACGGTAAAGAGAATTACAAAGCAAGTGATATGTACAATGCTCGAACCCAAAAAAACAGTTCTACAACATTTAAGATGGAACAAAAATATGTACAAATGCAAGAGATGACAACCTCTAAATCGGTATGTATATATGCTAAACATAGCATGCAAAAAGGGGCTATAAAGAGAGGTATCATGAGCAATGACCAAACCACTTAAGACCCTTGACAAAAGTGTAAAATAGACCAAAACAAGACACTCTCTAAGCCTGATGGAGGCTCAAAACAGAAGCTAAGTAAGCAATAAAGCATGCAATTTTAATGGCCTAAAGAGGGATATTGAAAGAGGTGTATCATGGAGACACCAAATGAAGATGAGCACTTCTTCATATTTGTAGAGGGGCATAAAATGAGAACAAAAACAGTAGGTGTCGAAGCCAAAGACTAAAAGGAAATAAAGTAAATATTTGACTCAAGATTAGGCGAGAAAAAGGATTTGAATGCTTACCCTTGAAGACAACTCTTTAGCTGCCTTATAGCCTCAATTTGCTGATCCTTAGGCCTTGAAGAAGCTCCCTTTGTTGCTGAAATGGAGCAGTGGTGGTGGTCTTCTTGGTGGTAGCTCGATGGCGGGCTGCTATGTGAGAGGTGGGCTGCAGTGGGTATGGGTTTGGTGTGGTGTGTAGCAAGTTGATGAGGGTGAGAGAGAGACCCGTGGGTGTGTATTTGGGTTGCCGTGGGTATGGGACTAGGCCGAGAGAGTGAGATGGTGAGAGAGAGAGAGATGTGTAGTGTGTGGTGATGGGTGTGTGTGAGGCTGGGTGTGTGAAACTATGGTATGCAAAGGTGTGGGTTGTTGAGAGGTGTGTTCAGGGGTGTGTAGCTATGAAGTGAGAAGAGAGCCGTGTGGTGTGTGAATGCAGTGGAAGGGTAGAGAGGTGATGGGTGAGTGTTGCTGCCGTGAGTGTTAGGTGTGGAGGGTGTATGCTATGTGTGTGATGGATCTGGTGGTGGCTCGGTGTTGAGAGGAGAGTGAGTTGTGAATGTGATGGAGAGTGAGTTGTGAATGTGATGGGTCTTTGTTTTTTAGAGTGAAAAGAGGAGGTGCGGTGTGTGAGGAGAAGGTGAGGATGATGGTGTGTGAGTCTTTGGATGGGTGGTGAATGGGAGAGGAGAGAAATGGGTGGTGAATGGATGTATGGTGTGTCGAGTCGGTCTGAGAGAGAGAGAGGTGAGTGGTCATGGGTCTCTAGAGAGAAAGGTTGGTGGTGAGTGTATGGTCTCATGCATGGGTGTGTTAGAGAGAAGAGAGATCGGTGGTGAAATGGGTCTCTAACCGTGTGTGTGCTCAGTGAAGTCGGTGGGTGTCTTGCCAAGAGAATCGATGGGTGTGTTTGGCGGCGAGAGAAAAGAGTTGGGTTTTCATGCATGGTGAGAGGTGGGTTTCTTTGGATGGCTTGCTCGGCGATGGGTGTGTCATGTGCATGAAGATGAAAGTGGTGATGTAGTATGCATGAAGATGAAGGTGGTGATGTGGTATGCATGAAGATGAAGGTGGTGATGTGGTATGCATGAAGATCAAGGTGGTGATGTGTGTGCTAGAGTGGAGTGCATCGAGAGGGAGGGAGAGGTGTGTTAGCTGGATTCCTGCTGCCGTGAGGGAGGGGTAATGTGCATGTGTATGAGGTTGATGCCATGGGTGAGGAGAGAGGTCTGAGAGAGAGAGTGGAGTTGTGTGTGTATGTCAATGGTGTATGGATCTTGCTGTGAGTGAATCCAAAAGGCTGTATCATCCCTCTCAAAGGGATGTATATGCATATGTGTATGAGTGCCTTCCTCTCTTTACCCGTGTGTTGTGTGTGGAACTGTGTATGAGCATCGAAATGTGTGAATGATGTCCCCCACCCTTCAACCTGTGTCTGCTCTCATTGTGTATGCATTTCCTAGGTGTGTCTTTGTGAGAGGTCGGTTTCCTCTCCTTCTCCCCAAGCCCGTGTCCCCCTCCACATGCATGTGTCTCTGTGTATGGTGAAGTTGGCGGTGGTGGTGCACTTGAGAGGAGAATGTGTCTTTTCTCTTATTGTTTTTTTTATTCACCACGAGGCACCCATGAGGCCAACCAACAAACATACTCAAATATTATCTCTTTTCTTTTTCTTCTTTGCCTAAAACAAAAACTCACCGAAATTCTCTTTTTTTTGTAATTTTATTTTGTTTTCTATTTTTTCTATTTTTGTTTTGTTTTGATCATCATCATTTTTTTTATATATATATAATATCACATGCCATTTTATATAAACACACCTAAAAATTTATAAAAACACACAAAATCATATAAACTTATACAAAATGATAAATTCACATAAAAAACATTTTAATTTGACCAAAATGGGTGAACTTCGGGATTTCAAATCTCAATTTGATTTTTCTGGTGAGGATGGTCAAAATAAAGTGCCCAAGTCTTAGGTAGGTCAAAATGGGGTGTCTCTGATTGCCCTCTTTGTGAGAACTTCGAAGTCATGAAATGACATGAGTGAATGTCAAAGCGAGAAAACGACCCTTTGACAAGGCCGTAAGACTTGGGCAATCACACAAAATGCAATGCATGTGGTTGAACCGAAGGTTGCCTCGTATCCCTTTGCAAGGAATCAAACCGGCGTAGTTCGGGGACAAAATGCAAATGATATGCAAGAAGATTTTGATAATTGGACTTACGCTTCTGTGGCGGTTTGAAGATTGAGGATTCATGCAATGCCTTTGTAATGAAGTAAAATAAATGATATGCAATGTAATAAACATAATATGATGCAATAGATAGGAAGTGAAGGTACCTTACGGGCAATTGGTAATGACCTACCTCGGCAATGTCCTACCTCATCTTGATGTGGGGATCTTCCCTTCTTCTCGGTTAAACCACGATAATACTTTTCTCACGGCGATGGTCATGACTTTCCCTATTCTCCAACGGGTGTGAGACTAGGTTGATTCGATATCGAGAATTGAGGCGCATAAATATGCTATCTCAATCTATGGAAATGCCATCTGATTTCAAGCGAGGATATACCTGGGTATTTAAACCAGACTTTAATCTCGAAATCGAACCTTTGTGTTCTAGGCATCAGCCAGTCGAACTCTCGTCTCCACTGTCTCGGTTGGTCTTCTAGGAACTCACCGCTAACATAAGCGGTGGCCATACGGACCACAGGAAGTCGTTAAGACACGACAAACACCAAAGGATTGCACCTTTAGAGGATTTAAGGTCTCCTAGACCGTGAGTGCACAAGAGGTATTTTACTTCATCCTCTGTATTTTTCGTGCAATTCATAACTTTGTCATGCTTGAACACGTAGTTTAGCTTATGACATAGTGCCTTCTTTATGTCTTAAGCATGTGACTTAGGCACTTGAATTTCATGAACCCTAGGCTCATCGAATAATTGCGAACGCACGGCGCACATTAGTTAGAAATTGAACACACGGCTCAAACATTGATTCATGAACACACGGCCGAAGTTGAAAATGAGCATCTGACATATCTTGACTTAGAGTAGAACACACAGTCCCAAAACTCAGATTTACTGAACACGCAGCCCAGATTTGAGGTGAACACACAGCTCACAATTTGAAAAGTAGAACACCTGACCCTAAACTCCGATTCTTGAACACGACCAGATTTGAGGTGAACACCACGACCACAATTTGAAGAGTAGAACACCTGACCCTAAACTCCGATTCTTGAACACACAACACCCAGATTTGAGGTGAACACCTACCCCACAATTTGAAGAGTAGAACACCTGACCCTAAACTCCGATTCTTGAACACCACAGATTTGAGGTGAACACCATTACAATTTGAAGAAGAGTAGAACACTGACCACCCTAAACTCCGATTCTTGAACACACACCAGATTTGAGGTGAACACACGACCCACAATTTGAAGAAGAGTAGAACACCTGACCCTAAACTCCGATTCTTGAACACACGGCCAGATTTGAGGTGAACACCGACCATTTGAAGAATTTGAACACGCAGCCCAAACCCCTGAAATTTTGAAATCTGAAATTTGAACCATGACCCAAAACTCAAAATTTCTGAACACGACCCAGATTTGAATATCTGATTTCACTTGCACGACATTTCATTTCCTTGGCACACAACTCATTTTGTTAGCATCTGCTCCTTTTGTTGGCACCTGACTCATTGCATTTCATTGGCACCTGACCCATTTCATTTCATTGGGACCTGACCCATTTCATTTCATTGGCACCTGACCCATTTCATTTCATTGGCACCTGACCCATTTCATTTCATTTCATTGGCACCTGACCCATTTCATTTCATTGGCACCCATTTCATTTCATTTCATTGGCATCTGACCCATTTCATTTCATTGGCACCCATTTCATTTCACTTTATTGGCATGACGACCCATTTCATTTCATTGGCATCTGACCCATTTCATTTCATTGGCACCCATTTCATTTGCATTTGATACATGTATTCATTACGAATGCGGTCGAGTCTCGTATAGTCTTGAGGATATGGCTCGACCGACCAGAGAGTGGTCTGTGAGCTCCGAGGTTGTCAGGATTTAGTTGACTTAGCGATTTGGAGCGATTCTGCAGGGATTATCGCATTGTCCTTCGGCGGGGCATTGTTATCTGCTCTGGCGGAGAGATGGTGGGACACCACCAATTCTTTCCATTTTCTCTCTTGGGGATATGACCATGACCCCGGATCTTGGTTTTGGACACTCTTTGTATTGATAGTATGTAGAGCACATCGACACACACCCCACTTACATCTCATATCTGCATCGCTTTTCATATTTGAGCGATGTCTTGCCCTTTTCATTTTCAGATGCCTCTTGTGTATGCTCCGCCACGGGCAGACCATCCGGACCTTCTCGAGGAGGCGAGGCAGGGGATCGAGGATGACTCTGATTCGGATGGCGGCGGTGATCGAGAGGTTATCCTGAAGAGGATGAGAGGGCCTCCTCATTCCGCTCTCAAGAGCATTGACGCTGCTGTTTCCTGCTTTATTTTTCTTTTTACTAGTAGTTTCTAGCACTTTGCATTTTATTAGGAAGTTTTAATTTTCGTAAAACTTGTACCTTTGCTTGTTGTAAAAACATGATGGAATGAAACAACTTTTGAAAAAGATGTGTTGTATTTTAAATTCTTGGCATCACATCGCATTGCTTTGCACAAAATGGAATTGAAAAGCGTGCCTTGTGTATTTACGAGTCGGGGTAGTGAACCGGCGCAACAAATCAAAAGAACTTAACTCATTAAGATATAACAAGATCTTAACAAGTTTACAACTCGATAAGCAAAATACAACAATGTTAACTACCCAAGAAATAAGACTTAGCAAAATTGCATAAATAGAGTAACAACTCAAAACACAAAATGCGACAGCTCGACAAACACTTACAACTCGATAAACAAAAAAACAACTCGATAAGCAAAATGGGCGTGATGCTGCAAAAAAAAAAAAAAAAAAAAAAAAAAAAAAAAAAAAATAATAATAATAATAATAATAATAATAATAATAATAAACATAATACTAATAAAAATAAAAATAATAAAAATAAAAATAAATAAAATAATAAATAAATAAATACATAAATAAATAAATAAATAAAAATAAATAAATAAATAAATAAATAAAATCACCAACGGAGGGCATTGGAAGTGGCGGCATTCCCCAAATTCTCAGCATGTTTAACTTCTAAATAGCTAATGGAGCAAGAGGGAAGGACACTGGCCTCGAGAAATGGCCATCAGCCAACAAATTTGACCAGTCAACCAAAGTTGATATCTATCCTCCATTCACACCTTGTTCCCTACAAAAGCCACCTGTTGACACTTGTCCTCTGAATAGTGTTTTACTCCCCTATAAAAGCCCCAACCTTGGAACTCATTCATTTCATCACCACTTCTCACAAAAATGGAGGTATTTCTTGTAGAAAATCTCATATCTTGGATTTCTTCTCTAGATGGCTCGGAAAAGTTGAATTTTCGAGGTTTCGGCTTGAATGCACTATTCACGCTAAGCCAGACCCGACTGCACCTTCCTTTCCTCCATGCATGGCGAGGTTTTGGAATCGGTGACACCGTCTTGACTTTGGTGGGCAAGAGGTATGTCCCACTTTTGAAGACTTTCAAGTCTGATGGAATCTGGCCTTGAGGAAATCTTAACTCAACTTTGGCTCGTTCAATCCTTAGAGGCGGATGTGCGGTCTCAGCAGCGTGATACTCGATCTCTGATTGGTAACGGGATGGTGGATATCCCAAGTCTGATTTACCGTTTCTTTGATGCTGGCGATCGCAACGACCAGCGGTGGCAAAGCTTTCGGCAGCATGCCCTCTGTTTGTGCATGTTATCTCATTTTCTATTTGCCTCTAGTTTTGGTGGAGCCAGCATTCGCCTGATTGAAGTGGCTCAAGGTTTGAAAGAAGGAAAGAACTGTATCGCCATGGTGCTGGCTGAGACGCTGATGGGCTTGGATGCTTTTCATCGCCGGGAGACAACCAGATTTGCAGGGAGTCCACTACTATTGCAGGTAATGTTTCCCTCCCAAGCTCACATATGTATTTGCTCACATCACTCGGCCCTCGGGCTCGATTTTTTTTCTCTCAAAAACCCTTATCTTTCTTTTCTCTCATCGCACATCTCTCTATTCTTTATTTTCTCATTTTTCATCCCTCCCCAGATATGGTTGATGGACAAGCTACAAGTCGTGGACTCTTGCCCTGCTTATTGACCGGCTATTTCTTTTCGGCCGTCTAGTGAATGCCTTTGATGAGGCATGGTGGTTTGAATGGATGTGTAATTTGTCGTGACCGCATTGCTTGGCGTTGTCCTTGGCTCAACTTACGGCGATGGGCTCTGACATGTTCCAAGATCTGAGGATCCGGTTGATTAGCTTTGACCCATTGTGTATTCTATTTTCCATTCCGTATTCTGCGCCCGGTTTGGCCATGATCGGACTTGCCCACGGAGAGGATTAGTGCGGCTACTTTCGGCCGAGGCTTCTGACTCACTCGGCAGGCTAATGCATGGAGGACAAGGAGCTCGGCCCCGCTCAGACTTTCACTTGCACTTTGTCGATGAATCTTTGGGATTGGCTCAATGAGGAGGCCTGAGAATGGGCCTAGGTCGACATCGAAGCCGACTAGCTCTGGGAGGCGCGAGGACACTGACTTAACTATGCCCCAGTTATTGCTTTATTAGGACTTTCAAGTTTTACGCATGAGTGTAATAAAAAGCAACCGATTGTATGCAAGAGCAAAGGAACTCTGTTTTGAAATCAATGAAATTGAAGGTTGTGGTACTGAAAATTTTCCGCTTTGGTCCAAAAATGGTCTTAGTTGTAAAAAGATTAGTTTGAACAAAGTCAACTTTTATTAAAACTTTTCAAAACTATTTTCGATAAGGATCGAGCTGGACACACGAGATCTATCCTTTGAAATGTACAACCGGATCTTAGCTGGAAAGTTGCCCCTAGTTTGAAACGGTACCCGGCACCTCCGGCAGCGGAAAGTTGCCCCTAGTTTGAATAACCTTTGCAGGAGATCACGGTAAATCTTGATGAATAGAGATGGTGAGATGATCAATATGGACAAAGTTGATCGGGAAAATGTTTATGGGTGAACTTGGGATGAAGTTGCCTCGTATCCCAAAGATGGGAATCAAGCCTTACGTAGTTCAGGCTCAGGTTCACTCGGGTGTTTTTACTCTCCTTTTGCGCTCTAGCTTTTGCCAAGGCCGCTCTTTGCGGGTTTTCAACCTTGCAAGCTCAGTTTTTATAATTTCAAATTTTTTGTGCTCTAAGTTTTGCCTAGGTCGCCCTTTCGGGTTTTCGGCCTAGCGAGCCTCTCAAGGGTAGTATTTCTTCAACTTGTCCATATTGATCGGTTGGGAAAACTCTAAGCCATCTAGATCCATCAGAACCACAGCTCCACCTGACCAGATTGACTTGATGATATAGGGACCAGTCCAATTGGGTCTGAACTTGCCCCTTGGGGCGTGGATGGGAGCTCGGTTGTCCTTGAGCACCAAATCTCCTTCTTTTAAGTTCCTGGACTTAACTTTCTTGTTGAAAGCCCGGGCAATTCTGCGTTGATAACCCTGAACGTGATACAGCGCTTTCAGTCTTCTTTCATCAAAAAGCATGAGTTCCTCAAATCTACTCTGTTGCCAATCTGCCTCGGCTATCTGGCACTCAGCCAATACTCTCAAAGACGGAACCTCAATCTCGATAGGTAGAACGGCCTCCATCCATAAACTAGTGAATCTGGTCGCTCGATGAAGTTCGGATCGAAGTCTGTAGCCTGAGCAAATGGCGGCTTATCGGCGGTCCGATAGGTTTCCACCATCTTACGTAGTATCGCTTGATATTCTTGTTGGCGGCCTCATTTGCTCCGTTGATGCATGTGGCCGATAAGTAGATGACTTGTGAAAAGCTACGTTGTATTTCCCCAACAAAGCTATCACTGCGCTCTTGAAGTGGGAACGATTAACTGAGATAATCTCGTTTGGGACCCGTAACGACAGATGATGTTGTTTACGATAAATTTTGCTACATCTGAAGCCTTCAACACCGCATAAGACTGGGCCTCAACCCACTTTGTAAAGTAATCTATCGCCACTAAGATGAACTCATGCCCATTCGACCCCTTTGGCGTGACAGCCCCGATCACATCGATTCCCCAGACCGAAAATGGCCATGGCGAAGTCATGTTGTACAGCTTCGACGGCGGGATGTTCATGCGATTTGCATGGATTTGACATTTGTGGCATCGCCGAACAAAACCAATACAATCCTCCTCCATGGTGGACCAATAATAACCCTGTCTGAGAATCTTCCGTGCAAGCATTACTCCGTTCATGTGCGCCCCACATTCCCCTCCATGGATGGCTTCCATTAGACGCTCTGACTCCTCGGCATTCACACACAGTTTATGCATTCCCAGATGACCCCGTTTATACAATTTACCTCCGCAGATGATGGTGAGCGGCCAATCTTCTTCTTGCTCTCTTGTCTTTGGCATTCACCTGGCGGGTATGCTTCCTTTCGAGAAATTCCAAATGTCGTAGTACCAAGGGTTTTCATCTGAACTTCATCTATGGTGCAATCGTGATAAATTTGGCGCAAATTTGTGGTCAATGATATTTGGGCGCATCCGGACTCCAAATGGGATGTCTATCATGGAAGATAGAGTTGCTAAAGAATCTGCGAACTGTTGTTCTCTCTTGGTAGATGGCGAAGTTTAACTTCTCAAACCAGGAATTAGCAAGTCAAGGTTTGGTGATATAACATCATCCTTTCTTCCTTGACTTTCCGATCTCCTTTTGCTTGAGACACAACAAGGTTCGAGTCCCGATGGCGTCCATCCGTCTTGCCCTAGTTCGAGCTGCTTCCAAGCTTGACAATGCCGCCTCATAATACGCCGTTGTTCGAGACTTTGAATCGGAGTTTGAAGGCGAGAGGATCTGAGGAATTGTCGGTGCTATCGGCAACACTCCTATCCCATACCCGTATTGATTTGGCGCTCCGTCAAAGTACATAAATCAATATTAAATCGTCGATATGCAAAATTGATTCATCTGGGAGGCGGTATTCAATGCTTCATCCCCTCAACGGGTAGTCGGCAGGAACTCTGCTACCGCTCTTCCTTTTCTGAGACTTGCGGCGTCACGTATGTGAGATCAAATTCGGAGAACAACTGACAACGGCGAGCTAGCCTACCCGTAAGTCTTTGGTTTCTCGAAAAGATATTTGATGGGATCGAGGCGTGAAACCAACATTACTGAGTGAGCTAACGGTAGTGCCGCGACTTCCTAGTAGCCCATACCAAAGCTAGGCAAGCCTTTTCGGCGGTGTATCTGGGGTCTCATACTCGACATCTTCTTGCTTAAATAGTAGATGGCTTTCTCCACCTGTCTTACGATTCTTGCGCAAGCATACAACCCATTGTGGTCTCGATTCTTGATAGATACATTATCAGCGGTTTCCCGGTTGGCGGTGACAACACGGGTGGAGTTACGTAGATACTCTTTAATCTGTTCAAACGCTGCTTGACATCGGCCGTCCCATTGGAACTTCCTTCCTTTCTTCAGGAGACCAAAGAGTGGTTCACAAGTCAAGGTTAATTTTGAGATAAACCGTCTTATGAATTGCACTTTACCCAGAAAGCCTCGCACCTCCTTTTCAGTCCTTGGTGGTGGCATTTCTAAGATGGCCTTGATTTTGGATGGGTCGACTTCGATGCCCCTTTGTGTTATCAGAAACCCCAGCATTTTTCCCGCTGTAACACCGAATGTACACTTTTGAGGGTTTAGCCGCAACCGGAATTCCTTGATCCTTTGGAAAAACTTGTGCAACCCGGTGTAGTGGCCCACTCTATCTTTGGACTTGACAATCATGTCGCGTACACCTCAACCTCCTTGTGGATCATATCATGCGATATTGTGGTGGCGGCCCGTTGATAAGTAGCTCGGCGTTCTTGACCCAAATGGCATGACCACATGGCGATATGTTCCCCAGGGTGGTGAATCTGATCTTCTCCGGTCTTGGTGCCATCACGATTTGATTGTAGCACGAAAAACCATCCATGAATGAGAAGCGAGCATGCCTGTTTGTGAAATCCACTAACTCATCGATGTGTGGCGGGGAAAGTCGTCGCCGGACTAGCTCTGTTCAAATCACGAAGTCCACACACTCGGATCTGCCATCCTTTTTACGGCCGGAGCGATGTTGGCCAACCAAGTTGGATACTCGGATACTAGCAAAACTGCGTCGATTTGTAGTGATCTCTTCCTTAATCTTGAGAGCCCAATCCGGGCGGATCATACGAGTTTACGCTTGGCAGTGCGGCCTCGGGGTCAAGGGGATCGATCTTTGTACAATCTCGGGATCGATTCGGGCATGTCTTCGTGGGACCCGCGAAAATATCTTTGAAATCTTTTAATAAGCGACTAAGCGCTCGCGTTCCTCCGAAGACAACGTGGACCCGTCTGGACGGCCAGCGGGTCCTCCTCGATACCAATATTCACGGTAGTGATTTCATCCATTAAGGGTTTAACAAATCTCTCTTGCTCTTGCTCAATTAAGCGTTGTAAAACCGGAGCGCCGTCCTCGTCGTTTTCATCAAAGTTTTGAAAGTCTGAATTAATGCAATAAATGAGGGGCCGAGAAAAATACTCGAAACCGAGATACCTCGTTCTCATTAGGTGCATCAAATCGTCCGTTTCGCCGGTTACTGCAGACTCAAGGAAAATGAAAAAAGCGACACAGGGCGGGACTTTGGCATCTGGGTTAACATCCCAAGATCACGGACTTCGGACTTCGGTCGGTGGAACTGATTCGACTCACTAGACTCGGTGGAATCGATTCGGCTCACTACTGACTCCGATCTTCTTTGGATAGAAATCCTCCTCGTCTTGCCAAGTGAGAGAGGTGCGATGGATGCATCAAGATAGGCTATTTGGTAGGCCCTTGACCGTTTCATTCCCTATCATGGAAGCAGGAGTTATTCCCCAAGCACTCTTGGTCGATCGGAGGATCACGAGAGACATGCGATGCTACCCCATTTCAAATTCGGTGCCCTCGGGATCCTTTGCCTTACCTTTGCTTAGCCTCGGTGATGGAGTGCATGCGCTCTGCGGAAACATCATCCCCGGATAGCTGCGGTCGAAGAAGATCTCGAAGCCTGGCACGCGCTTCTTCTCCGCGTTGATCCACGGCTCTGGGAAGCCGCGAAATGGAAAATCCTCCCCCTCCCGGACAAAGCGTCCGTTTAGGGTACCTTGAATGGGCCTGTGCATCAAGTCAAAAGGCTTCGGCTGCTTTGCTCACAGCTCTTCGGCCACTTCTCTTCCTTTCCTCGCCCGATCGTCCTTGGTGGGTAGATAACTTGATCCAAAAGGTATGTCGGTTGTGTGGCACTTGACCAAAAGCTGCAACTCCTTTCTGCCACTCCTTCCTAATCCCATCCGGGGATGTGTTGTAGCTTGTTCATGAGGTAGGCAGTTGGTGACATACACTCCCTCGTGCTGACCATAATGTTACGCACTGGCGGGCCTCCGCAAGTAAACCACGACAAGAACACGTCCTCCTCACCGTGTTCAATTTCCATGGTGTAGACACCTCCGTGAGGATGGATTGGCCAATTCCCAAAGGCGATGGCTACTCCCTTTCGTAGGGGTATTTCACCACGATGTAGAGTGGAAGAGACCGCCTTTACGATGCAACCAAGGTCGCCCCAAAAGTAGATTGAAGGTTCTTGGGAACATCAAGGCGTGAAAGTCAATATTATGTTGTCTGGCCCAACCTTTGTGCGAACAACGGCGGTCCCCATCACTTCCTATTTGGTATTATCATAAGCCTTGATCACTGGTAGTTGGAATGAAGTCCCAGAACTTCAACCCAATCGCATAAGCGTTAATTTGGGCGAGACGTGTCAGCGGACCGGTATCCACAAGTACCACCGGTATCCATTTGTCTCTGCATTCCACTGAAATGTAGAGAGGCTTGTTATGATTCACGCCCTCGGTGGCGATTCTTTGTGCGAAAAGGTCAATCTTGAGAACCTCCTCCGGAAAGACCAGTCCAACCGGTTGTTACGGTGTTGTCTCAATAGAAAGTTTAGACTTGTCCATAGCGAGATAGGGCGGCACATGCATGTATCCTCGAAGCCATAAGCGATCCCGAGATAGAGATATGCGCTTGTATTTTCTTTAGCTTTTGAAACCTTTGCCTCTTCTTGACTTGCTTCTCTTTCTGTTTCTCCACCTCTTTATCTTTCCCGGATACCTCGGGTTGGTCCAGGTGTGGGGGCTTGAAATAACGCCCCCTTCTAGCGATGTGATCCACCTCTTCAAGATACAGTCTTTGTCAGGTTGGCCACACTTGATCTTCGTCTGTGTGGGCAAGATACAAGTCGTCATCTTCCCACCACATGCCATTAGTATCTAACGAGCACCTATCCAGGTTAAAACGCGATCGTACTCTCGGCACCTTCATTCCACATACTTACGGCATGTTCAATTTTCGTGCCCACACTTTTCCACTTCCTCATGATTCTTTGCTTTTCGGACTCTCTCGAATCCCACCTTCTTTCTTGTTCCTCCAACATCAATTGTGCGGTTTTCAAAATGTCACATTCTGGCGAAATTCTCCGTCTGGCGCTCTCCGGAAATTTGATCGATCCTCGGCCCTTAGGCCACAAATGGTACCCCACCTGTCGGGACTTGTTACTGAAACTTCTAATATCTGGTGATCATCCAACCATCAGGTAACCTGCCGACTCCTCATGCTCAAACCGGTTATTTGCTGCGTCCACGATTCTTGGTCATCAAAGAAGCTGAAATTGGCAAAGTCCTCCTCCATAGTAATCAAATCATCCGCCGCTTGTTGGGTTCATCTCCGGATCATACACAATTGATCTTCTCCGTGACCCACTCGGCTCGGTGGCAGTTGACAAGATATATCTGCTTTCGGATCATAAGCTCTGCCGGCTAAATTCTCGAGCAGCTCCATCCAGTTGCAGTTCTACTTTCCTCGGAAGCCTGCCCCGTTTCATTTTTGGTGGTCACCACCTTTGGCTCGATTGGGGTTGTCAAGGTGTCCAACATGCACAAGACAGTGCAGTTGGGCAGGTTCACCTCTGGCTTGGGTAGGTGAGAGGGAGTAATATAGGTACTGGGATCGTATGACGCGACCCCAGTTGGGTAGAAGTTGTCCCTTTTTGGTGGATCTTGGTTGTGGTTGGGGAGTGGGTTGTTTGTGAGATTGGGACCTTGGGGAGGTAAGATGATGTTCTTGTCGATGAGGTCTTGGATTTCATGGCTGTCGATATACCAGTGCGTATCATGACCTTCTTCTTTGGTGGTAACCTGATGTTGGCGAGTTGTAGGTAGGAGGAGTGGGTTTGGTAATGGCCTTGGTTCTAGGGGTTTGGTGCCTTTTGATCGAGAACTCAAGGGCCTTGGACAAAGGCATAGACATTAGAGTGAAATTTCTCTGATCCCTGGAATGGTATCTGTTGATTGATTGGGTATTCTTCTTTGCCGGATCTTGAAAGGGTGTAGCAACCATGGAGTGCAGGAAGAGGAGGAATGGTGGTGACCACACTAACCTCGAAGTTCTAGTGTTGGCGGCGCCGCTCAGACTGCGTTGTTATTGCGATTGAGCGTTCTTGAGTGCTCCTATCTGATGCAGGAAGAGGCCTGTTTCATGGCGTCCTCGACTTGCATTCCCATTTCATGCAACTCTGCAAAGGTGGATAAGGAGATCAAGACCATCTTCAACATTAGCTTGGGGTGGAGATTGCGCACAATCATCCTGATCTGATCCTTATCTGTAGGCCTCAAGGTCATCATGGATGCCTTCGCCCTCCATAGACCCACGAAATCGGAGAAGGATTCCTTGGGCTCTGCCTTGTAGATTCGAGATCACGAGTTGTGACCTCGTCTGGGTGTTATATGCATATTGCGACAAAGGCCTCGGCCATTTCATCCCAATTCCTCTTGACATTGTCTTCCAACCTTGCATACCGGTTAGAAGCTATCCCGATAAGGTTCGGCCAAACAAAAGAAACCACGGGGCCTAGTCAAGCCCATTGGTCGCGGGGCGTCCGAAATTGCGGAGGTGGACCATAGGATCTCCGGACCCATCAAAGCAGTCGATTTGTGGCATCTGAAATTTGGCGGCAATGTATGACTACATCGGTATAGCCATCTTCAAGGTCGGCATGGCTTTCACCTTGGGATTTCTTAAAGAGTTGCTCCAACTGCTCAATTTGAGCGGTTTGGTCCACCTCGAACTCAAAAAGTCGGGTGATTAACGAGCAGATCTGCCTTGGGCAGTTGAGGCGGAAGTGGAACATCTTGGCCCGTTGGAAGGCTGTGTCACTTTGAATATTCAGGGATTAGGTGGGATGTTCTGAGTGTTTGGGGGAATATTCTGAGGGTTCGGTAAGGTGTTCTGATCAGTGGGGATCTGTTCGGGTAATGGAACTCCGGGTGGAGGAGAGGAGGTATATGAGAGGCGATCTTTGTACTCTGCAATCGAAGCCTGGTGATCAGATCGGCCTGTTCGGCCATAATTGCGGCTTTGTTATGCAGCGAAGTCCGCAGCCGGACGACATCATCTTGCATTTGCCTCATACTTTCTTGCATCTGGCGCATCATCGCCTCTATTCCTGTATTCTGCGGATCCATTTGAATAACGAGTGGCTTGTATCTCAATAGCGGAGCGAAATCTCAACCCGACTACTCCTTCTTTGGAGCAATTCTTTGTCTCGGTGATCCTGTTACGACCTGATCGCCTCCTCGGCCTTCTTCTAGCGACTGGGGGTAGAGACTGAAACACAGGATGTCCGTCAACCAGATCCTCAGATCGAGTGGTCGGCGACCTCGTGTCCAAAGTGCTTGGGAATATCTGTTGGTTGAAGCAATTGTCTTTGCGCCCTAACAAAAGATAAATAAAGAAAAAAAATAAATAACCCGATAATAAAGCAGGCGACATAACGACTTAAAATTGAATATACCACACACGATCGAATTACACAACACAAGGTCGATAAAATGGGCCAAGAAAATCGAGGCGACATAACGGCTTAAAATTGAATACACCACACACGGTCAGTATACAATCAACACCCAATTGGTAGTGGCTATACTTGTCCTCAAACCTTTGGTCAATATCTACGAATCAACATTACGGCGAGTCATGATAACCCACAGATGCGATTCTCGGATAAGCTGGTGATGTCATGAGCGTAATGCCGCGAACTGATACTCCTGATGAAATGATGCCCGCGAACTGATACTCCACACTCCTGGCTGATGCCGTGGGCTGATGCCCAAACTCATAAGCGATACATGCATTCCTGTGAGGCGCACTCTAACAAGCACATAACGGATAAGTGAGAGCCAAAACACCCCTATGTTGGGGTAGGGTTTCCCTGTCCTATTTTAAATCGAGAACTAGGGGTTCACTATGCACAGCGGTGGTTTCAAACAACCTATATCGGGTAAGCAACTTTGTCCTAGTTTGGAATAGTCACTATGGATCGAATATGCACTAGGTCGAATGGTCAAAAGGGTGCCGATGGCAGGGGTTTGTGTTCCCATCTTTGTCGAGCATGTAAGCAAGCCTTATGGACATGACTTGACAAGACAAGCCTCGAGCAAAACCGCTCGGGGAATGGCATATGGCAAACCACGGTGTCCTAGGCGCACCAATGCAAATGCAATGCAAAGAAACACACAAGTGTAGAAAAAAGCAGATATCATGAGTTAGTCAAGTTCTCTAAATCCCAGTCGCGAAGCTGTAACAAGCCATGAGGACCTCGCTTCTGATTCGGACTCTCGCATTTTGTGTCCGTTCGTAATCTTGAACCAAAGAGTCGAAATCCAAACCGTCGTTTTGAAAAGATTTTTTTAAAGAAGTGCCAAACATGGTGCTTTGCGGAATCTGAGTCGCCACCTAAATATTTTTAAAATGGGAAATTTAGGAAACCACGACTCGTGCCAAAAGGCCACGTGTCCGTCATCACCAAAGTTGCCTCGGCTCGGGAACTTAGATGCGATTGAGAAGGGCATAACATGCAAGCACCCCTTCGCCGGTCAAAGACCGGCCTCTACTATCCATGATATCGATTTTGAAAACATTGTATGTCCTTATTAGGTTATTAGCCTAGGTTACTATGTGATGCTCATGACAAATAAGTATAAATGGGCCGTCTGAATTGGAACAAAACATCTCATGTTTGTTTGTTTGAAAATGGTGTGATGGTGCTACATGAGCGAGGCTAAAATGTGGATTTGCCACCCTCGGGTAGGCTTAGAAAACATGATGTGATTTTGCCACTATCTAGTGGGCTTAAAACAAACAATCGATGATTTGTTCCTCCAAATAACCCAACCTTCACCCACAGGGCATTCAAAGCGGTTATATCACATAAGCGATTAGCCTCATGGCAAGCATGCTATTCATGGCAACACTCACACACATGCAAGGATGCTAAAGCATAAAACTTACCGAGTACTCCAAGCCAAAAGCGAAACTCATTAGAAATCATGCATGATCCTAAGTATCTGAAATGCCTAATGCAACACATGCAAAATGCAAACTATTGGCGGGCTCGGCTATTCTAAACATGGCATATGAAATGCTACAACTAACAAGTATTCAACTTGGAAATTGAAATACAATGCGGTTTGTATGATCGCCGAGCAGTGCATGCAAAAGCAGATGAATGAATGCAAACATGCTATCATCTTTATGCTAATTGAAATATGCCCTAATCTAACCATCATAAGCGGGTAAATAAAAGGGAGAAAGAAAGGGGGGTTGGAAGACATGCACACACACGCACCCTTATTACTGATTGTGCCCTCGCGCGGGTCGAATAAATATCTGATCCGAATGAAAGAATAAAACGGTCCAAATATTACAGTTCGAAATAATATACAAATTTCTAATTAATTATCAAATTAAACTAGGAAAGCAATAAAATTGGCATGCAAGCGAGGATTGCCTCGCCTGGCTGAATGATGTATGTTGGAGGCTGCCTTGGCGGAAATTCAGCAGGATGCCCCAATTAGCCTCTGTTTACAATGTTATCTCGAATTGCGTGCCAAGCTCTAAAAGCTGTTGATTCTGATTTTCTTTGTAACAGAGAAGCGGAAAAGAACGCACAATGTATTTCCTGAGATATATGCATGCCTCGATCCTCGCGCCACCAATCACGCATACCGATGCATGATGGTGAAACAATTTGCACAACTTCGATATAGGATGAATGCGGATGAATGCTACAATGAAAACCTAACTCCATCATGGGTTATCCGAATTAGCCGGTGTGGGGAATTGAGACACACTCGTCACTTTCAGATCTGGAATGTACCTCGTTTCCGTGCAGGGCTAACACCTATCCGAACACAATGCATTATGCATGATATGCATGAAATGCAACTAATATACAACCTAGCATGCACAATGCTATGAAATGAAATGCCTCGAAATCGTGCTTGCAGACACTTGAGGCCAGAATGACATCTGAGAATGCAATGGACATGAAATGACATATATAATGCAATGTGTATGAAATGGCATATGGAATGCAGGATGGACTTACACTGACATGAGTGAGCCTCAGCCACACTCTCATCAGAAGCCGTCTGATAAAATAAAGGTGCCTCGAATTGGGTGCCTGCGAGCCAGCGGTGATGAAAATGGGATGTAAGATCGGATAAAGCGAAGTGCCTCGAAATGCGTGCCGCAGGCGCATAACCGAAGCGATGCTCCTAACTAAAATCGGATAAATCAAGGTGCCTCGAAATGCGCGCTGCGGACCGCATAAGCCGAGGCGATGCTCCACAACACGAATCGGATAAATCAGGGTGCCTCGAAATCTTGGCGCTGCGGACCGCATAAACCGAGGCAATGACAAACAAGCATGGAAATGCAAATTGGACTTACGCCAACATGAGAGGGCCTCGGCCACACTCGCATAAATTGCCATCGGATAAAAGCGAGTACGCCTCGAAATCTTGGCCCGTGAGGCTCTAAAAGCACCAAAATGACATGCGAATGAGATGTGGCAAATGGCATAAGGAAGATGCAAAATTCAGCAACTAAAATAATGCAAAAACAGCCCCCAAATTATGATAAAATTGCAACGATGCCCAAAATGCGATGAAATGCACCGAAATGGCCTCTGACCCTATTAAACATCTGAGAATATGGACATGGAATGAAAAAATAGTGGCAAGGCAGCCCTAAATTAGCATTTTATCAGCACAAAGCAAGGCCAAATAATGCTCACAAGTATGGAAACAAAAGCTTGCGAAAATCACGGTAAAGAGAATTACAAAGCAAGTGATATGTACAATGCTCGAACCCAAAAAACAGTTCTACAACATTTAAGATGGAACAAAAATATGTACAAATGCAAGAGATGACAACCTCTAAATCGGTATGTATATATGCTAAACATAGCATGCAAAAAGGGGCTATAAAGAGAGGTATCATGAGCAATGACCAAACCACTTAAGACCCTTGACAAAAAGTGTAAAATAGACCAAAACAAGACACTCTCTAAGCCTGATGGAGGCTCAAAACAGAAGCTAAGTAAGCAATAAAGCATGCAATTTTAATGGCCTAAAGAGGGATATTGAAAAGGGTCTATCATGGAGACACCAAATGAAGTTGAGCCCTTCTACAATGTTGTAGAGGGGCTCAAAATGAGCACAAGAACAGTAGGTGTCAAAGCCAAAAACTAAAAGGAAATAAAGTAAATATTTGACTCAAGATTAGGCCAGAAAAAGGGATTTGAATGCTCACCCTTGAAGACAACTCTTTGCTGCCTTATAGCCTCAATTTGCTGATCCTTAGGCCTTGAAGAAGCTCCTTTGTTGCTGAAATGGAGCAGTGGTGGTGGTCTTCTTTGGTGGTAGCTCGATGGCGGGCTGCTATGTGAGAGGTGGGCTGCCGTGGGTATGGGTTTGGTGTGGTGTGTAGCAAGTTGATGAGGGTGAGAGAGAGACCCGTGGGTGTGTAGCTGGGTTGCCGTGGGTATGGGACTGCCGAGAGGAGAGAGAGTGAGATGGCGAGAGAGAGAGAGATGTGTAGTGTGTGGTGATGGGTGTGTGTGAGCTGCTGGGTGTGTGAAACTATGGTATGCAAAAGTGTGGGTTGTTGAGAGGTGTGTTCATGGGTGTGTAGCTATGAAGTGAGAAGAGAGCCGTGTGGTGTGTGATGGCAGTGGAAGGGTAGAGAGGTGATGGGTGAGTGTTCTGCCGTGAGTGTTAGGTGTGGAGGGTGTATGCTATGTGTGTGATGGATACGGTGGTGGCTCGGTGTTGAGAGGAGAGTGAGTTGTGAATGTGATGGAGAGTGATTTGTGAATGTGATGGGTCTTTGTTTTTTAGAGTGAAAAGAGGAGGTGCAGTGTGTGAGGAGAAGGTGAGGATGATGGTGTGTGAGTCTTTGGATGGGTGGTGAATGGGAGAGGAGAGAAATGGGTGGTGAATGGATGTATGGTGTGTCGAGTCGGTCTGCCGAGAGGAGAGAGAGGTGAGTGGTCATGGGTCTCTAGAGAGAAAGGTTGGTGGTGAGTGTATGGTCTCATGCATGGGTGTGTTAGAGAGAGAGATCGGTGGTGAAATGGGTCTCTAACCGTGTGTGTGCTCGGTGAAGTCGGTGGGTGTCTTGCCAAGAGAATCGATGGGTGTGTTTGGCGAGGAGAGAAAAGAGTTGGGTTTTCATGCATGGTGAGAGGTGGGTTTCTTTGGATGGCTTGCTCGGCGATGGGTGTGTCATGTGCATGAAGATGAAAGTGGTGATGTAGTATGCATGAAGATGAAGGTGGTGATGTGGTATGCATGAAGATGAAGGTGGTGATGTGGTATGCATGAAGATCAAGGTGGTGATGTGTGTGCCGAGTGGAGTGCTGTCGAGAGGGAGGGAGAGGTGTGTTAGCTGGATTCTGCTGCCGTGAGGGAGGGTAATGTGCATGTGTATGAGGTTGATGCCATGGGTGAGGAGAGAGGTCTTGAGAGAGAGTGGAGTTGTGTGTGTATGTCAATGGTGTATGGATCTTGCTGTGAGTGAATCCAAAAGCTGTATCATCCCTCTCAAAGGGATGTATATGCATATGTGTATGAGTGCCTTCCTCTCTTTACCCGTGTGTTGTGTGTGGAAGCTGTGTATGAGCATCGAAATGTGTGAATGATGTCCCCCACCCTTCAACCTGTCTGCTCCATTGTGTATGCATTTCCTAGGTGTGTCTTTGTGAGAGAGGTCGGTTTCCTCTCCTTCTCCCCCAGGCCCTGTCCCCCCTCCACATGCATGTGCCTCCTGTTTTTGGTTGAGTTGGCGGTGGTGAGTGCACTTGAGAGGAGAATGTGTCTTTTCTCTTATTGTTTTTTTTTTATTCACCACGAGGCACCCATGAGGCCAACCAACAAACATAATCAAATATTTTTTTCTTTTCTTTTTGTTCTTTGCCTAAAACAAAAACTCACCGAAATTCTCTTTTTTTTTGTAATTTTATTTTGTTTTCTATTTTTTCTATTTTTGTTTTGTTTTGATCATCATCATTTTTTTTATATATATATAATATCACATGCCATTTTATATAAACACACCTAAAAATTTATAAAAACACACAAAATCATATAAACTTATACAAAATGATAAATTCACATAAAAAACATTTTAATTTGACCAAAATGGGTGAACTTCGGGATTTAAAATCTCAATTTGATTTTTCTGGTGAGGATGGTCAAAATAAAGTGCCCAAGTCTTAGGGCCGGTCAAAATGGGGTGTCTACAAGGAGCACTAAAATTGGAGTCATTTCACCAAATTTAAATTTGATAAAAGAAAAGATACAGGGTGTGTTTGGTTTGGTTTTGAAAGATAAATTTTTTTTAAAAAAAAATTAGAGATAGAGTTTAGAAATTTTTTTAGTTTGTTTGGTTGTATATTTTGGAAATAGTTTTGGAATATGAGAGTTTAGGATAATTTAATATTTTGTTGTAATTGAGTAGATGTATGTGAGAGAAAAAATGATTGATTGATGTGTAGGAGAAAGAGTGATTTTGGAAAATTTTTTTCAAAATCACTAAACCAAACAAAATTTTGAAAAATTTTCTCCAAAATTACTCTCTTAAAAGAAAACCAAACAAGACCACCGCGTTAGAAACACTCTAGATGTCTTTCAACTATCCTAAATCGATAGTTTCTAGAGTTGGATGATTTTGTTTCTTTCTATTTTGATCAATTTGAAACCCTCATATCTATTTCATGTTTGCTCTCAATTTATCATTAGATTCTACACACCAATTAAGTGCTTAAAATATTGATTATGAGAATCCAAAGGAGACATAAATATTTGTACTTGTACATACAAATTAGTAAACAACATAAAAGCTTGCAGGGACGAGATGGACCAGGTAGCTATGGCCGTGGGGAAGAGGAAATATGATGACTTGGCAAAAGTCCACTTTGGGGACTTTGAAAATTAAATGAGAACAAATTAACAATTAATTAACAGTCATTCAAAGGATTAAAAAAAATTAAGATGCCTTCTAGAAGGACCTTGACTAGTAATTGATTAGCTCCACAAGTACAAGTTAGACCATACATCTATCATTAAAGACTTGGAAGAAATGATAAGTTTTAGGAGAAATTACAAAGAAAAATATTAGGTTTGACTTTATTGAACAAATTAAATTCAAATCAAACTTTGACAATTTGCTAACTTTATTTGTCATTTATTGGTCAAATTGAATATAATGTATCTTTTATCAATCTTTAAATTCAATTCATAATTGAAGAATTACACAAATACAAGAAAGGCATGCATTGCTACCTTGTGTTCATATTGCTTTTAAAATAAATTTTGGAATGCCTCCCATCCTTGTAGGATGATGACAATAGTGAAGGGTAAATTACACTTTTCACTTTTCACCTTTATACTTTAATTTGAATTTTATTTGAATTTTTATTATTTTAATTTGAACAAATTAATTCTCACACTTTTATTTCAGTTTCAATTTAGTTTTTCTATCAAAATTTTTGCTAATTTTTTTGCATGTCCACATTAAAGAGATTAACGAATATCCTAAATCATTAATTTGAACTTCTGACTTGAATGGAATGACTGAATTAAAACTAAATTTAAAATGTATAGGCTAAACTGTTTAATTTTAAAAAATAAGAATCAAATTAAAATTTAGATCAAATTACAAAGATGGAAAAGTACAACATGAATTGCTAAATTATACTATGAGTTTTCTTTTCTTTTATTTGGCTTTTCGAGCGGACAAAAAGTAATTCAAAAGATCACATTTTGGCAATTATTTCACCAAATTGAGCAATAACGTTTTTAGCCGAAATAATTTATCGCAGATAAAAGAAAGCTAATGAAAAGAGATGTACATTCACGAGAGGTTCAGTTATTATTGGGAAATTCTAGACTTTTTATCGAGGGAAATTGGTCAAGAATAATTTACAAATATTACGAAAATTTTATAAGAATAGACATTTAACTATTAAAATAAACGACACATAATAATAAATATATCAAATCATCAACTGACACAAATTTTGACCTCTTAGTGAATTGCAGGGAGTTTCGTCCTCTTATTGAAATAGATTTCATTTGGCAATTTTTTTTTTTGTTTATTCAATTGTGACATTTTTTTTTCTCTCTTCATCTATACACATTTCTTTTAGATAAAATTTTAAAAATTTATATACTTTTTATGGAATTCTAGCTTCATTAAAAAATATATAATTTTTTTTTAAAATGTTTCCAAACTGGACGTAGGGTTAAGACTCTTCTAATCTATAGCCTATGTTGTTGAAGAAGAAGAAAAAAAACAACCCAAACTCCCCCGTACTCGTATTGCACCATGAAAAATAAAATAACAAAATAAATCCCTCCACGCGAAGTGTTTTTTCTCGCCCAGCTTATCTTTAGTAGTAGTTGCTTTTACGCATGATGTGTCGTTTTAGAATGAAGCCGAAAACGAAGCGTTTGGCAACAATAACAAAAACGCAGCACCTTCCAAAAAGTCAAAACCCACCATTTGGGAAGACCCCAAAACGCAGCTTCTTCATTTACCAAACTACTCTCTGAAAAAATTATTATAAATTAATTCAATATGGCGTTGACATGCCAAAGGGCAAAATTATAAATCTAACTAAAAAGTAAGAATATTTTGGTCATTTTAGAGTGATGTGACATTTTTACAAAATATTAAATCAAAAATAAAAAAAATCAGCTTTTTATTAACTTCCCAAATCACTTTTAAAAAGTCAAAAAGCTTGATAAAAAGTCAAAAGCTAGCTTTTTACCAACTTCTCAAAACATAGTGGTCTGGTTTTAGAAGTTGGTTATTTTAGTTAGTTATTTTTTTTTTAATTCAGTTAAAATAATTATGTTTGAAAAGTTAGTTAATTTTTTTTGATAGTTAATTTCATGGTTATGCGAAAAAAAGTGAAATAATTATAGATTGAATGTAATTTTTTATTTTATTAATTATTTTAATTTATTTTATCTTTAGTCATCCCACTCCCAAACACCCCATTGTTTTTTAGGGTATTTACACACAAGTCTTATTTTATAAACTTATACTCTATTAATACAGTATAAAGTTTAACTAAGATTTTTTGGACTTTCAAGTCCCATTAAATTTTTAATAGTCGGAATTGCCCTTCAAATAATAATTGTTCTTCATTTATGATTATTTATAGACGAACAAGATGACTTGACATTTATTTTGATTTGCAAAACTTTAAAATATCAAATTTCAAATTTTAAATTTTTAAAAAAAAAAAAAAAACTATGTTTTTTTGAAAAAATTTATAAAAAATTGAATTATTTTTTTATGCAAAACTAAAAATTTTGTGTCTATAAAAGAGTATGATGATAGAACATTGACATGCAAAATTGCAAGAAAAAAAAAAACTTTAAAAATGAAAAAATTGATAATGTTCTCAATTTTATTGAATAGTTAAATCAAACCAATAAGTAGAAGGACAAAAACGTTTAATCTCATATTTTATTTTTTTCATCAGTTAGTGAAATAATTATCTGGAACATTATTATATAAAATTGATAATGTTCTTAGTTTTAAAAATTAAAAAAAATTAATAATATTCTCAATTTTATTAAATAAAAATTATATTTTATTAAATAAGACTTTTTAGTTCAAAATTTTTTAAATAAAACTTAAATTATTATAACATTTGTAAGTAAAATTTTTATGTAATTTTCCATTCAAAAGTTGCGGACCCAAACACAATAAACCTACTGTTCACCCACTTTCCTTATGTGGTAGAAAGTAGAAACGTAAAATACATTTTTTAAAAAAAGTCAAAATTATCAAGGGGGATTTGGTGATAGTCCCCTCACTATCTAATTTGTCTTTTAAAAAGACAAGAATTATATAAGTACTTTCAAAACCCCCTGATATTTTGAAACTTGTTTTTTTACCATATTACCCTCATAAAATTTTACTTTATATGAAAGTAAAATTTTACTCCGTATGAAAGTAAAATTTTACTCTGTATGAAAGTAAAATTTTACACTCTGAAACTAAAGTAAAATTTTACTCTGTATAAAAGTAAAATTTTACTCTTAATTTTACTCTGAATAAGAGTAAAATTTTGCACTCTGAAACTAAAAGTAAAATTTTACTCTGTATAAAAGTAAAATTTTACTCTGAAAAACAAGTAAATTGTGAGACTCTAAAGCTAAAAATAAAATTTTACTCTGTATAAAAGTAAAATTTTACTCTGATTCTATCAAATGAAAAAAACAGAGCAATAGAACCAGAGTAAAATTTTACTCTGGTTCTATCAAATGAAATTTAATGTTTACTCTGAAAACAATGACTTACAGAATGTTTTGAATAAATTGGCACAAAGACGCGACATATGTAAACTAGAAAAATAGGATGCAATAAGTTGTCACAATAGAATCATTAGGCATTTCATGTATAATTTTGTAACTGTTAATACTATCAATCTAGACCACAGTAATGTAAACCTCAACGCACATGAGAAACTAATACACACATATATATATATATATATATAGATATATATATATATCACTGCGATTTGCACACACACATATATAGATATATATATATTCGAATTCAAATCTCAAAACACACAAACACACACATATATATAGATATAGATATATATATATATATCAATGCGATTGGCAAGTTCTTCACAGCTCCGGCCATAGAGGAAGCTAGGGTTAGAAGAGAGACGAGAGAGAAGGTCTGAATACGTGACTTCTTCACTCCTTGGTCATAGGCGTTGACTTCAACCGCCTTAAGCTAGTCTTTGCCTTCCTCCCGTCGACTTCCTCACCGTTTGCTTCAACCTTGCCATTTCTCTAGTTTTAGAGAGAGAAAATGAAAATTGCAATGGAATGGTAAGAGAGTGGGGAAGAAAGTGGGTATAATAGTCATATAAAATATTTAAATAATAAATTTATCTTTTATGCAAGATTTAATAATTATGAGGGGATTTAGAAAATATAATTTTTTTCTTAGTCTTTTTAACAATAAAAGGGAGGCAAAGGGGGTTTATAGCCAAATTTTCCAATTATGAAATGGCATGTTTGGTTCGAATTGAGCAATGTAAAGGGAAATGCTCCGGTGTAATGCATACAGTGTAACCTTATATAAAATTATGTAAATTTTTATGAATTTATATAAGTAATTATATAAAAATATATAAATTGAATATAAATTTGTGTGAGTGTATTAAAATTTATGTGATTAAGCGAATATGTGTCGAATTTGCGTATTTTTATGAAATCACTTATTTAAATTTATGAAAACTTATGTAATTCTATGTAGAATTGCATATGATGTGCAATGCAAACCAAGATTTTTCCTACCCATTATAATAAGCTAAATATTTCAGTCACTTTCATATCTTTCATTTATTAAAAAAAAAAATTTACCTACATAAGAATTTGGGATAGATAAGTGGCTTAATGAACAATATTGTTTGGTTGTGTGTGTGTGTTTTTTTTTTCATATTCTTATAAAATAAAAAATAAAAAGTTTTAAAATACTCACAGTTTGTATATATATATATATTTTTATTTATTAAAATGGTAAATTACATTGATCACTCTTTTATTATTTTTATTTTTTTTAGATCGGGAAGAAAATCTTCACATTGATCACAATTTTTTATCAATTTTACATTGATGACTTTTTAGATTTAGAAAAAATATAATAAGCCCCTATAAATTTGGTATAGTTACACTTTCCTTTATAAATGAAGTAAAATACACATTATATTATTATATAATACAAGCAAACACGTTGTTGCCTTTTTGATATTGAAAATCTCAATATAATTTTTTCATACTTTTTGAATTTTTTAACATTTAAAATACACGTCATTCTATGATTAGTCTAAAATATAATTTACATAAATTTAGTTAATTTTTAAATCCTCTCAATCATTTCCAATAATATATTAGTATTATTTCATTAAATTTTGTGATTTTCAAAACTTGCATTGATGTAATTACTATTTTTAGTTTCAATGATTATGGTATGAAATTGTGACAATCCTAATTCATAATTAGCCGTTAATCCGTAATTAAGGATGTGAATCAAGTGACTAAATGAAATTATATGTTAATTGTGTGATTTGTATTATTTGAATTTCTATTTGTCTGTTGTAGGAATATCTGCCTGAAATTCTATTTTGATATAAAAATTGAAGGCCTTATCAGTATCCAAACATGAAATTGACTAAGTTGATGTGTTATTTAGGATTTTTAGAATGCTATAGAAAGTTTAATTATAAATTGATTCGGATCCAAATAATTAAAATAAATTAATTACTAATTTGAATTAGCTTAACTTTAATCACACTTAATTAGTTAAGCTAATCCTATCATATAAATAGAAGACATAAACTTAACCAAACATGATCCTTCATCATTTTGACCAACAAAAATGTAGAGAGAGAGAGAGAGAGTTAAGCTCAACCTTGAAGGAAGGTGAGTATTGGAAAGAGAATTGAAGAATTGGCTTGTAATCTAAGCTAGAGACTTGGAATTGGGAAGAACTTAGGATTCTTGCTAATTCAATACTTTAGGTGACTAATCAACTCCTAAATCTTATGTTTCAGCCATTTATTATGTGAATTCAAGATGAATTTGAGTCTATGAGTGTAAATTGAACTAGGAGTGAAGAATTTAGAACCAACTCTTGCATACATGCATAATTCATGGAATTTGAGTTTGAACTTCAACAAATACTTACATGTATGGGCCTATATTTGCATGATAGAGAGAATTCAACATGAATTTACTTATAACACTTCATTTGTTCATGTTTTGAAAGATTAGAGTTCATATTATTGCATGCATGTACTTCAAAGCTTGATTTTGAAGAATTGAAGAGTATTTGAGCATGAGTTTAAAGAATTGATTTGATTGTGATCTTTGATTTTACGAATTGAGCCTCAATTCATGTTTTTACACAAGTTTCTAAGTGTTTTCTTAAGTCTTGGCTCAGAAGAATGTGTTTTGGTGCAAAGAGATGGAGTTTTGAATTTGGAGAGCAAATTTGGAAATTTTAGAGTTCGCAGGGTTCACTCGAGTGATGAACTCTTCGCTCGAGCGCACTTTGCGAGCTCTCAGAAGTTTTGCAAACAGTATAGTTGGCTCGAGCGACCTAAGATTCGCTCGAGTGAACTCACATTTGTTAGGCTCATGACTCGAGTGACCAAAAAGTTAGCTTGAGCGTAAAATGCGAGCTCTCAGTACTTTTACAGACCAAAGGTTCCGCTCGAGCAAACTGCCCTGTTTTTTGAAATTTTGTCAAGTGTTTTCAAAGTACATAATCGCATCATCATTCTATCTTAGGCATTCTCAAGCCATGGCTTAAGCCACAATAACGAGAAAAAACTTAGAAACACACTAAGAAAGAATATAATAAGTCAAGTGTTTCAGTATGTATTTGTCACATGTTTGTATAAGTCATGCGTCGTTGTCTGTCTGATCTGTCCGATTCCTCTGATTTGATTCTAGAGCTATCTATGAGTACCAGTTCTGTAAAGATACGTTTATTTATATGCATTTTCTAATAATAAGTTGCACTCTGTTTTCTGAAATGATATTTTCTAACTGAATGAATGATTGTCCAATTTCTGAGATATAATCATGGCATCTTTAGTATCTATTATCTGATATTTAATATCTGTGATTTGTTACTTGGTACCAGGGATCTATGTGGGTTCCAATCATAAAACTATCTATCAAACCTATATCTATTATGATTATGCATAATTATCTGTATGATCTGCTCTATGTATGGGTATCATATGACCATTTGCTCTGTATATGGGTTTTATATGACCATCTGCTCTGTTAGTTAAGGGATATACCATGTATAATTGTTTACAAATCTAAATATATATAAGAATTTATTTCTGATTTGAATTTTGATTTCTGAATCTGTTATGGACATCATTCACCTTTACTCTAATGTTATTCATTGGGCTCCAGCTTATTATTTATATTATATATATAGGTGACCAGGCGCATGATTAGGTTTGAGACTTCTAGTTTAGATCTTGTTTGTGTCAGCCAACCAGTGCGCCTCCTGAGGAGGTTCTAGGAGTCTTGTTTCTGTGGACAATGTTTGTGACCAAGCTAAAAAACACGTTTTAAGCTTTTGTTTCTTTTATTTATTTGGATAAGTCTTTGTATTACTCTGTACTCAGGCCTAAGTCCCTTTTTGTTATCTATGCATGTGGTAAGGCAAGAATGACGTCATAATATATGTAAATATAAGTTAAGTTTTCTGTCTCATATAAGTCTGCATAGTTCTGTGGACATTGTATGTTGATATTTGCTTCTGCTAGCCCCTTATTTTGCTAATATATCTCAGAGGCATTTGGTAATCTTAAGATTATTGGCCAGTTACAACGCTAAACATATGGGGGCGGGTTTGGTCATGACAGAAATCTATATCTATACTTCTATCTATACTATTTCATAAAATATTATTGGTTAATTTTTAAATCATCTTAATCATTGCCAATAATATATTAGTATTATTTCTTTAAATTTTGTGATTTCAAAAACCTGCAATGATGTAATTATTATTTTTAGTTTCCATGGTTATAATATGAAATCTATATCTATACTTCTGTCTATACTATTACATAAAATTATTATTGGTTAATTTTTAAATCCTCTTAATCATTGGCAATAATATATTAGCATTATTTTCACTACAACAAAAAACACAATCGGCGACTAAAACTTATTTTTTCGTCGCTAAAAGTATGATTTTTGGCGACTAAAATGCAATTAGTCGCCAAAGTTGATCCCTTTTGCCGACTAAAACAGGTTAGTCGCCGAATATAATGCTTTTAGCGACTAAAACGCACTTTAGTCGCCGAATATAGGGTTTTTAGCGACTACAGGCTGTTTAGTAGCCAAAAGGGACGGTTTTTGGCGACTAAAATCATTTAGTAGCCAAAAGTGATGCTTTTGGCGACTAAAAAACAGTTTAGTCGCCCATTATAGGTGTTTTGCAGACTAAAATGCATTTTAGTCGCCCAAAGTTGAGGTTTTGGCGACTAAAGTTCTGTTTAGTCGCCGAATGTCCTTCCTTAGGCGGGATTCATTTGTTTTAGCGACAGAAAACAAGTTAGTAGCCAAAAAAATGGAGAATTGGCGACTAAAATTGAGATTTAGTCGCCAAAAGTGCAACCCAATTTTTTTTTTGTAAATATTTTATTTTTTACATGAAATATATTAAATAAAATAATTTATTTTTATATATACAATTTTGTATTAATACCAGTGAATATAGTATATAAATAATAAATGTTACAACAATAATCATGTGATCTGAGAGTGGTGTAGTGGGGAGCAGTGTTGCTAAAGGTGTTGGCGTGCAAGTCTTGGACGTCCCAGGTTCGAACCCTGCGACAACAAGCGGAGGCTTTTTTTTTTAAAAAAAAAAAATTAGTATTGGCGACTAAAGTCGTTGGTCGCCGAAAGATAAATTAAAAAAAAAATTAGTATTGGCGACTAAAGGTTTAGTCGCTACAAGTATAATTTCCCAAAATGGAATGGAGTATTGGCGACTAATTATTTGGTCGCCGAAGACATATGTATTGCCAACTAACAAATGTTTAGTCGCCAAAGGAATGCGCGACAATTTATAGGCGACCACAGCGGCGACTAAAATCTTTAGTCGGGGAAAGTGAAAAAATTAGTATTGGCGACTAAAAAAGGGGCTTTTGGCGACTAAAACTTTAGTCGCCAAAAGTGCTTTTTCTTGTAGTGTTTCTTAAATTTTGTGATTTCAAAACATGCAATGATATAATTACTATTTTTAATTTCAATGATTATGGTATGAAATCTATATCTATATTTTTAATTCTATCTAAACTATTATATAAAAATATTATTGGGTCAATAAATTAGAAAATTTTAACCTAATTTTTTTTAATATTTTTTAAATAATAAAATCCAAAATAACGTGTGTCATAAATTCATTGGTTATTTTACTTTAATTGTAATTATTGATTTTTTTATTATTATTATGGTAATATATTTCAAATTTCATAATAACAATCTTTCAAATTGTTAAATGTATATATATATATATATATATTTTATGATATTGATATAAAAATAAATCAAAATTTTAAACTATAATAACAATAGAACACTAGTACTTCACCAAATTTAGTTTATTTATAGTATAATAGTAAAATGAATCCATGCAATACATATTAATTATAACCTATCAATGTTAATTTTTAAATTTTATTGTGTAGAGTTCTACTTTTTTATTAAAATTTTACATTTTATTTATTTATTTTTTTTATAAAAAAATCTTACAATGTTTTTTATTTTTTTAAATTTTTTTAAAGCTAAGAAATATATTTGGCATAAAACTATTGGCACATCAAGCTACATATCTAATTTTAAGTCTTAAATGGAAAGTCCAAAATAAAATTTTATAAGCCACATATCATTTGAAATTTGAAAATTTGTAATATTTCAAACCTCTAAACCTCTAAAATTATGCAACATCATCCGTTAGTACACTAATTAGTATACCAATTGGTACATATAGTATTATTTAATTTAAAATATGAAATTCAGTTATGATATAGTGATCGTATTTGGTAGTATCTGATATAACGTTCTAAAGTCAATAATTACATATGTCACGTGACGCCCATCGAATGATATGAGGTATTATAATATGTGATACCAAAATCTGATAGTAAAATATGATCACATAATATTACTCCTTTTAAAAATCTGCATATAAAGTGTGAAAAGTATCCTTAAGGTAAATCATAATAAGTTTCATCATCTAATGTTATCCGTAGTTGAATACCCTATATGGTCTAAATAATTTGGTCCAAAAATAAATAAATAAAAATTAAGTCTAGACTAGAGTTTTTATCAATAGACAAGGCTTTAAACACTAAAATGGTTCAATTAAGGGCATCTCCAACGGTGCATTACTTTTTTTACCAAATTCGAGTAAAAATTTGAGTAAAAACTCTCTTTGATATCGCCTGCTCTAACAGAAGAATTTAGCTTTTCATCAAACCACCGGTTGACCAGGCGGACGACCAGACGGTCGATCTTCCAGTCAACCGACCAATGTCAAATTTTCACAATGGGACAAGGAACAACAACATCAATGACCAAAATGATAAGGGGTCATTCGGAGGGTCGACCTTCCAGTGTAAAATTTTCACAAAATTTTGCTTTGAGGTGGTCATCTGAGAAGACATCAGGGGGACATTTGAGGAGACATCCGGTGGTGAAAATACAACGGTAATGAACAGTGATTTGATGAAAGGTACAAAGCATCGTCAGTTTGGTGAAATATTTGGTATATTCTCAATTTGATACAAGTTTGGTGAAACCATTGGAGCACAAAAAGAGAAACTTTTTAACTAAATTTAAATTTGGTAATGAATTTGGTGTAGCATTAGAGATGGCCTAAAAAAGTTAAGATTGTGGGCTAACTTATTTACTTTATTTTATATGCAAATATGTTTTATTTATTTAATAGATTAATTTTGAAAGTGACATATAATTTAAACAATGAGAATGGTTTTAGTGGGTATATGCTAAGAAAAATTATTTTATGGGATAAGTTCATCCGTAAATAGTTGAAGATGCATTAGTATAATTAATTTTTTATAATATGAAAACTAAATATATATGTATATATATATTAATTTTAAAATTAAGAAAAGATTAGTCTTAATGGTGGAGTCAAACCAAGAGAATGGCTTTAGGGTGATCTATGTGTTATACTAGCCTAGCTCAAGTTTGAACTTTAATTTTTATTTTTAATGGTTGACTTAATTATAATTGATCTATTTGAGGAGAGATCTTTCATTTATGCTTAACAAGGTGAAAGTCAGTTTGAGGGGTAACTGAAAAATGGACTATTCCCTTTGTTCTTTTTGCTATTTTATTCTATAAAGTAGTTTTAATGTTAATTATTTTTATTGAGTTTCACAAAGAAGATAAAGGATAAAAGTTAATTGACACATTTGATGTGCTATATTATTGGATGAACATAAGATAAGCTACAATTACAAAATTTCATGACATAATTTATTTATGTTTTACCATAAATGCAATTTTTATAATTTCTACTATTTTTTGCCTTTATGTTTTACTATTTATATTATAACACATTTTTTGTTTTAATAGGCGGAACACACCATTGATGACAAGACTAAAATAATAATAATTTTAAATATTAGGAAAATAATTAAAATTTATTTGATTTTAAATCTCTTTTTTCCCTATATTTTAAAATATTTTTAATTACTATTTAATATTAATATTATTTTTTAATTATTTGTCTGATACCGTGCATAGAACGGGTGTAATCCTATTTTTAATATATATTAAGAAAATTACAATATCATTTTTATTCAGTATTATGTGAATTAAAATTTTTAAAAAGTTAAATATAATTATGTCAAACTATAAAACTGAATATATTTTTTTTAAATCTCAAAAGTGATTAGTGTAATTTATCCTTATTAAAAAGCAAAAAATTATTTTTAAAAAAATATGTTTTGTAAAAGATTAAAATAAAAAACAATAAAAAAATGGAGGAGATTATAAAATGTAGAAAAGTGATTATGTACTGTTTGTCTCATTCTCGACCAAAAGAATAAGTCCAACGACGAAAAGCACCCAAGTTTGAGCCGGTCCATTCAACCACGATGTCGCATATTCCGAGTGTTGCCAACCACGACGTCGGGTCGAGCTCAAGATAGTTAGGTCAAGTTTGGCATACTGTAGAAAAGTCAAAAAATTATTTAAAAAGTTAATATTATTAATTAAAAGTCAATAATTATGACTGCACAACTTTCAATCTTAATTTTTTTTTATAAATCAATTTTTACAATTTTTTATTACACATTTTTTCATAAAAAGTTAACCTAAACATCCATATTTTCTTTCTTAATTTTTTAGTCTAAAAAGATAAAAAATACACTTATTTAGGACACCCCAAACAACCCCTTACTATGAGCTCTTTTCTTTGATTGGTTCCACTTAATTCAGTCAAATGAGAGACTTTGGGATATTCTAAAAAAATGTACTTTTTGATTTATTGGCTTATATGGGTTGGGTTTGGTTTGGGTTTGATGTGATGTGTTAGAGATGTGATGTGATTTAAATAAGATGATATACGGATAGTGACTTTTTGACTTTTTGTATTATTTAGGTTATGCCAAACTTGATAATTTAATTGGTATTTGTTTTATTTAATTCTGACGTGAAATTTTAAATATATAAACATAATAAAATGAATGAACAAAGGGTAATAATATTACACAAATTTTCCCATGAAATGGCATAACTTTTTGTGGACATTCGATTTTTTTATTTTTTTTATTTTTTTATTTTGTTGCGATGGACATTTTCAAATGACACATCGTGTCATCTTAATAATCATAATTTTTTTTTAGAAAAATTATCCATTAGTGATAATTAAAAAAATTATTTATAAAAAATATAAATATTGATAATTAAAATTATAAACCTGCTCACTAATATGTAATAATTTTTGAAAACTCACCATGAATGATAATTTTTTTAATTTTCTTCCTTGTTATATATCTTGCTCCGATAAGAAAACAAAAAAGAGAAGAGATTTTCTTCTCTTAGACTGTTCTATTCCACTTCTAAGCATCAGCAACCAGTATATTATTTAATACATTTGTGTGGAAATATATTTTTATATAATTAAATTCATTAAATATTATAATTTTAAAATACTATTTTTGATATTTTTTATCTATCTATTTCTCGTTTTAAATATTTTTAACTCTCATCAATTAATAATCATTGGTTATATCATATTATCTATGAGTTAATCATTGTCGCTCATATATCATATTATTTTTGATTCATTTGTATTATTTTTTCATATCTTTAACTCTCATCAATTAATAATCATTATCTATATCATATTATCTATGAATCAATTATTATCTCTGATTTATCATATTATTTTTGAATCATTTGTATTATTTTTTCCTAACAATGAAAAATTACTTCAGTTATATCCCACTCCCCTCATTATTCTATTCGTCCCATGACAAAATAAAGTGCAATTTTGTGTACTAAACTTATAATATGTTATGTGTAATCTATGATGGACATTTGATTCCAAACCCAAAAAATAAATGGTCACATAGTTTCAAATATTCATTGACAAATCCTTCCGATGAAATTTTTATATATAAATTATAGTGCAATTTTTTTATTTTTATTATAGTCAAATTGTCCAAACGTAGGCAGAAGGGAAGTCTTTACAAAATCAGATCAAAAAGTAAAGCCCACGCATAGTTTACATGAACCAGACCTCATTCTAGTCTTTCCCCCTCCTCGTAATTAATGAAGGGGTTTCTATTTTCAGTTTCTATTGTCAGATAACAACTATTGTCTTCGGCCAATTAAATTCATCTCACGACTTGACAACATCTCCAACCCCAATGTCAAATGTTTGATTAAATTTAAATTTGATAAAACATTCACATTTTAATATTTCAATTTAACATTAAAAATTTCATCAAATTTAAAATTTTTCAAATCTTTTATCAAATTAAAAATAAATATATCTTTTATCAAATTATTATCCATAACCATTAAAATTATATTGACCGATCGATTAGCGGGTATTTACCCAATCAATCAATGTTTTGATAAAAATTTAAAAAAATTTATGAAAACACGTAATGTTAAATAAAATCTTAAAATCTTTAGTCAAATTTAAGGATTATTTGAGATGTTCTAAATAAATATATTTTTTAATTTTTTATAAAATATAAATTAAATTTAAAATAATATAATAAAGAAGTGAGGTAACCTTAATGAAAAATAAATAAATGCTCTGACAAGTAGAACATAGAGGGAGAGAGTACAATACCATCGCATTCGTACCGATCGGTCCAATTTCTTAACCAACCTCCACACCGAATTTCAACAATGGCATAACTACAAAACCCGCCCATCCAGAAACTCACACCCCACACCCAAACGCCTCCATTTGACCGGCGACCAAAGTCTCCATCGCTCTCTCTCTCTCCCCTTCCTCTCTCTCCCTCTCTCTCTCTCTCTCTCTCTATATATATATATATATGATTATATGCAATGGCATCAGCAGTGGATTTGCAGAAGAGTTCTGAAACTGTTGAAGAAGTGAATAAGAAGAAGAAGAATAGAGGATTATTGGATATGGAATCAAATAAGATTAGGAACCGAAAAGTGAGCGTTAAGAAGAAGAAGAGGAGTTCGTTTATGCCGAAATTCGGATGTTTCAGATCGGAGGATTACGGTGTTCCGACCGTCGAGAGATCGGACGGTGACGGAAATTTCGATATGGAGTCGACTTCTGTCGGAGCTAATCGGTCGCCGACTCACCTTCTTATTATGGTTAATGGAATCATTGGCAGGTTAGTTCGTCTCGTGATTAGATTTTTGATCATGACTGAGAATAACTTTAATGCGAGTTCTGGAATAGTACTTTGGGAATACTGACGAAGATGTGTTTGGATTATAAACTTATCTTATTAGTTACTCCTTTATTCTCGTGATACACACGAACATATGAGAGTAACTGCTAAGCTTTTGACTGTCTTTGTACACATGTATTGGCGACCTCACCCAAGTTCATTTTTATTCTTATTTTTATTTTTATTTTTTTGAAATTTTTTTGATACCCCTCCTGAATTTTTTTAGAAACTATTGATGATATATTGAATTGTTAATCATCAATTTTTTTAAAAGCTTAAAAAGTTAGAGAGATAATTATGCTATCCAAATCCTCCTATGTAGGCACGCTAAGTATCATAATTATCGAATAAACTGTGAGATTCAAACACAAGATCTATCAGCTACTCTATGAAACAATCTGTGTTACATTTCATCAAAGTCAACTTAACGATACAACTCTGTCCATGAGTTTAAGAAAATTGTAGTTAGCCAATTAGTAATTCAATTTAAGAATCGGACTATTGAGCTTACTGTTTTTTGCTTTTTATTTTAAATTTTGGTTATGTAAGATACTGTAGTTTAGCCACGTTTAAAACAATTATCTCGATGGCTTGCTCTGCCACCGAACCTCTTGGATTACTCTGTAGCTTGATTTTGGTAAAACCAAGCTGCTATTGTATGGATATTTTATTTATTTATTTATTGTTATTGTTATTCCATGTGTGCAGTTCTCAAAATTGGAGATATGCTGCAAAACAGTTCTTGAAGAGGTATCCTCAAGATGTTATTGTTCATTGTGAGTTTTATGATCCATCCACCTCCTTTCTTCCTCTGTCTATCTTTTTTACATTGGGTTGCACTTTATTTATCTATGTCTTTATTTCTAAAAACTAGTTTCATGTTTTCGTCAACATTGTTTAATATTTTATTATTTCTACTTTGTTCCTCTCATCTTTCTTGAAGTATCAATAGTTGATTACTTGGTGGTGTGAGTTGGGTTTTCCTTGTTTCTTCTTTTATACTTTTGGAATTTGTTTTACAAAAGAAGGATGTGAGGAAAATTGCACAATATGATAATTTCTTTTGGGGGCCAATTGGTGTTCCTCATGTTTAAGGAACGACTATGCTTTGCAAATAAATACTTGAAGCTAATTTCTTGACTGGATCAACTGGTCCCACCCAAAAAATGTGATCCTTTTGACCTTACTAAGATGCTGAAAATCTCCAAGTATTGTGTTCAATGACTTTAAGGAATGCAATATTAATGCAACCATAATAATATGAGGATTTGGTTTTTTCAAAAATGAATTACTTTAAAGAACAGAGGATTTTTGTGGCCAACCACACAGGCATTGTCGTACTTTTGAGGACTTAACCCACTAACTAAGAAGTAGAAAGAAAATGGGATCTTGATGTTTCTTAGCAATAAGTTGACAGAAACCTTTCTAATACTTCCGCAACCATGTTATTGCCACTCCATCATGCTCTTAAACTAGGCCCAGAGTGCGTCATCGGATAAAAGAAAGATTACAAGTCTGGAAGAACATCCACTACAGCTGTCAAAAAATAAGAACATTGGATCTTGGCCAAAACTCCTTCAGATATAACTGCATTTGCTTTCCATATTTTGTAGATCCCCTAAACCATCTGAGAAAATTGTTGTAGTGTAAAACCCTAGAAGAGAAACTAAGACTTTCTATTCTTTGTATCAAATCAGGACACCTGGCAATCTGGTTTCAGTAGCATTACCAATTGAAAGACCTCATATACTGGCCTAGAAATAGTTGTTGCTCAACTTTCTTTACACGTGCTATAGTTATAGATTTGTGGTTACGTTAACAAGTATACATTTTTCTATCATCACCAATCAAATAACACTGATCATTATGCCAGGTCAACATGGATGTTTTAGATCACTGAAACACGATCCATGGAGGATCAGATAATTGAGAAGAGTTTGATTTCGTTACAACTTACAAGTCCATTTTCTTGTTCTTTTTTGTTTTTCTGTAAGAAAGGATTCACTTTTCCTGTTATTTCTACCTTTTGCACAGATGCTTGAAGAGCATGTTCCTTGTATCTGTGCTAAAGTGCATCTGGTTTATCGTATCAAAGTTCTTTGCACACTTTTGATACTCATTTGTGTCAATACCTTCTGTTACTAACGTGAATTGCATTTAACTAATGCTTTATGTCCAGGCAGCGAATGTAACTATTCAACGTTGACATTTGATGGTGTTGATGTAATGGGAAACAGATTAGCGGAGGAGGTGTGTAATAGATCCATCTTCAAGTACTCTACTTTTTGCTTCCATTTATGCATACTGTTAATTAGAGATTCATGTCAGATGTGGTTTCCATCGTTTGTTTAATTTGTAGTTCATTTTGTAAAATTTATTGCTTCTTTCAGGTGATATCTGTTATAAGACGGTATCCAGGCCTTCAAAAGATATCTTTTCTAAGTCACTCACTAGGTGGCCTTGTATCAAGATACGCTATTGCTAAGCTATATGAGGAATCTTCTCAAGAAAATGGAGAATATAGGAGTGATGAATCTAAAGATCCATTCCCAGAAGATAAATTTAAAGGAAAAATTGCTGGACTGGAACCCATGAATTTTATAACCTCTGCGACGCCGCATCTTGGTTCAAGGGGGCATAAACAGGTTATTGATTTAGACTCTGCATGTCACATTCTTTTTTCTTTTTTTTTCTTTTTAACATTATGTTTTCCCTTTCAGAAAGGAAAATGTTATACAATTAATCTTCTTGACATATCAGTGGGTCTAATTTTTTGGTCTGAATATCAATAATCTTTCAGAAATTGTGAGGGTCTTGAACTCAAAGCTCTTTGTGGGCAGAAATGGAAAATTTCCCTTTTTTTTAGTGCAAAATATCTCATACAAGAGATGCTTTGCATGGTAGAGACAACTCATCTTTCAAGAAACTTCATGAGAATAAGCCTCACGTAGTTCTTCATTAATCATTTCTAGTCTTTCTGCAGAATGCTTTTACTGTCCAAAATTGATATGAATTTTTTTGGCAAATTTTGTAAACATTTTACCTTCACATTTTTTTCCTTTTTATTTTGACGACATTAAACTTCTAAAATGTATTAATTAAAGTAAGATAGGAAATAATTACATCTACAAAAAAGGATATGGATTAAGCGATTAGGTGGCTATGATTTTCTCTCATTTTTGATGAATTCTTCAGGACATAGAACAGAGTGATACCTCATTTTGATCCTATAATTAACAGAAACAAATGGTTATGGCCTCCATTTCAATCTGTAATACTGAAGCTCTGTTTATGCCAGTGGACAAGATATGCTGAGTGCTGAGACCTTTGGTAGTGACGGCCTCTTTTGGTCCCACATCTCTGTACCATAGAGATTTTAATCAAGGCCTAAGCCTTATTTATAGCATCATTGTTCTTCATTTATGGTGATCATTTTTGTTGAGCACTAGTTTTTGCCTCTCTAATTTCTTTCTTCATCTTTAGCATCTTGTTTTTACTAATTTTACTTATTCAAAGTACTTTTGAATGCTAAAGAAGGTTATGTCATGTCACTAGGGGTTTCTGAATATATCACAAAGATCATGGGCTTATATAAAATGCTGGCATGCTCTATGTTTTTATGGTCCTTGTATCCTTAAATGAGTTTTATATGGTTTTCAGACTCCTGCATTTTGCGGCTTTTATTCCCTGGAGAAAGCAGCCGCTCATGCATCATCATTGCTTGGAAGAACAGGGAAACATTTATTCTTGAGAGATGGTGATAATGAAAAACCTCCTATTTTACTTCAGATGGCCTTGATACTGATGATCTTCCATTTATGTGAGCCCTCGTGAATTTAATAGATTCTGATCAGAAGTCAAACAAATGTTTCTTTGTGACTGCAAATGATATAGAACCTATCTTGACTCCTTGTCTTGTCTCTGCAGATCTGCTCTACGGTCCTTTAGGCGTCGTGTTGCCTACGCTAATGCACGATATGATCGTATCCTGCCATACTACATACATTTGTTTATTATTATTTACTTTTTTATGTAGGAAAATATTTGGAGATAAAATGTCAGGACATTTAAACATATGCTCAAGCAATACATGAAAAACTAGTTAGGCTATTCCAATTTTCTTCTTTTTGAAATCCTCTAATTTATGTTAAGAACTTAACACTTCCTCTTAGATCTTGTTGGATGGAGTACATCATCACTGCGGCGTCGAAGTGAGCTCCCAAAGGTAATTCTTAATCTTTATGGAGCTTTAGAATTGTGTTTCCAAATTTTCTTACTTTTTTTTCTTTCTTTTTTTTCAGCGTCAAAATCTGTCAAGAATTGACAAATACCCGCATGTCGTAAATGTGGAGTTAGCAAAACCTGTGAATGCTCAAGAAGAAATGTCTTTAGAGGGCCAAGTCAATGTATGCAAGACCATTGATATGGAAGGTTAGTTACCAAATTTTTGTCAATGTTATTCATATTCTACAGCACTAATCCTACAAGATTCAAGAACCATTACTTCCCATTAAAAAACCGAGTTAAAAATTAAAATAGAAAGGGTTTTTCCTTCATTCTGAATGTAGATTTCACTCGTATATTTAGTTTTTCTGGAATTGTGAAAGAGAGTAAAAAGTTTCTGGCAATATTGTGAATCCCGCTCAACAACATGTTGTACCAGCTGGTACATACCATTTTAACAGGAAACTGGAATAATGGAGACTCAACACAGTTCCAGTTAATTTTCTGGTTTGTACCGGATTATTTTAGGTGTACCGGGCTAGCTCAATTTCCCGGCATACAGACTGTTCTAGCATATACCAGTCAGTGAAAAGAATGAAAGAACTGAAAATGAATTTCAGTGTGAAGCAAGGTTGAGCTTCGAACTAGCATGTCTTGGTTTAGTCAAAACTGGAAAAAAAAAAAAACACGAACACACACAACACACACAAGCCTGATTTGTTATAGCAAGTGGAAAGAAAATGGAAAAGAGAAATTGAAGAGGTAATACTAGAAGTTCTAGAACAGTTATTTGGTGAAGAACTTTATACAAGTAAATGAAATTTTCATTATGCTCTTGAGGATTTGAAGTTCAATATGATTTCATTACCATCATTTCAGATTGTCCAATTATTCTGAGCTCTATATGTAAGTAAAATATTTATTCTTGATTATTCCCTATTTTTCACACTCTTTCCTCATTGCGTCCAATTGTAGAGGCAATGATCAGGGGTCTCACAAAAATGAGCTGGGAAAGGGTTGATATTGACTTCAGTGGAACTAAACAGACTTTTGGCGCACAGTACTATTTAGGCAAGTTTCTTCTTTCTCTTTAATTTAACTACAGAATCAAGGAAAAACATAATAACCTCAATGAGTAAAATGCGGTTTGGAGGTCAACCTCTTGAAATGGATTGGAACTCTCTAGTTTGAATTCCCCTCCAGATAAAAGAGGGTCAGCACAATCAGATTTCAGTCCATTTGGCAAAATAGAAGAGAAGTAAACAAAGAAATGATAGTAGTACTAGTTTATCTTCTTCTTGTTTGGATAGTATAAGAGTGAGATAAAAGAGAAAGAAAGTAGTTTATCATCTCTTCTTGTTTGGGAAAGATAGTAGTATCAACATTTCTAATGAGTGACCTTTTTCTTTTGTTCTGCTCGTGCAGGTAAAAACTTACTGTGTGAATTCCGCCGGAGCTGATGTGATACAACATATGATCGACAATTTTCTGTTATAGGTGTCACCAAATTACATTTATTTATGCATCAATTTATTTTATTTTATTTTTCAGTTTCTTCCATATGGAGATAATGTAAATATGCGCAAGCAATCCTTGAGCATTTCGATCCTTTTAGAACTCTAATTTTTAAAATTTCAGAAACAGTCGAGGGAGTAATTTTCCCTGTGTTAGAGTTATATGTAACTTTCGGCCTAACATGCTATTTTAGTAATTTTTTTATTTTTTGACAAAAATATAAGGTAAAAAAAATTATATTTGGAATGACTTGTTGACTTTTTATAGAAAAATGTACAAATAGTAGAGAGAAAAAAGAATATTTAACTTTTTTTTTGTATAAATTATTGACTTTTTTGATTTTTTTAATGATTTTTTGATTTTTAAATTAAAATATTGAGTTAAAAGTGCCAAGGAATAGTTTAAATTATAGTGCATTTGCGAAATGTTTGATTGGTGGTGGTGGTGCGCTTATAATTTCAGTTCGTGGATATTATTTTAGTGTAATTGGTATACTGGATGGTGTCCCGATTACTTTGACAACATGTGTGGAACCTAAATGTGGGCTCTACGTGTTGGTTCATGTGTTGTTAATGTAATCAGAATATTGTCATCCCATAAATACTTGGGGGGATTTTATTTATATCAAAAAAATATTAAGTACGTTTAGTTTTTCAATATATTTTATTAAATTATTTAGAGTTATAATTTATTTTCAGTATATCTTATGTTTTTTTTTACAAATTATCTTCAAAGGTATATCTAAATAACAAACAAATCAAAAATTCTAAATTACAATACTTTGAAAAACCCTTTCAAAACCCTAATATATGCATCAATATTTTGACACAAGATAAAATGAGAGACAAATATATTCCAGCAAACCACCTAATTCTGAATTATACTGGCTAATTGAACTTCCTAGCATGGATTCTTCGTTCTCATACTTGCATATCATTGATTGCCAGAACCACTCAAAGGCGAAACAGCCACAACCATTTTCCTTTGATAAGTAAGGGTCTGCCATGTCATCATCATCGTCGGGGAGTTGTTCAAGTTCATCCCTTACCTGGAAATTATCATTCTTTTTAGACGATAGAGAGTGGATTAGTTGAAAAATTTAGGAAATATTAATGGGTTGGCTCAAATTTTTTGTCTAGGATCTCGTGTCATTACCTGGACAAAGGAAAACTCACCAGAAGATTAAATTTTATTAATGAAAACTTGTAGTTTCAGTAGAAGATGAAGAAAAGGTAAAAGTAATTTGAATATATTATGAAAAAAAAAAAAAAAATCAATTTAGAATATTGTCATTATTAATTTATTAATAAATTTATATTAAAATATAATAAAAATAAAAATTTTAAAATTTTAATTAAACATATTGAACTATTATTTGGCGACATTTAAATCACACAAATAGTGAAATATTTACCTCCTAGATCACGTGCATACTTAGCCCAGCTTCTGTGGCTTCGCATTAAACAGTCTGGTTGTGACAATAAAAGGCCAGCCTGGCTGCACTGTGCAAAGCCCAGTTTGTACAAGTTTTCCGAAAATTCACTACAAGAAATAAGCTTTTTAGGAACAAATTTATTCCGTCTCTAAAAGTATAATATTTATTGGGAAAAACTTAAGTCAACCAATTTTCTCCGTTGCGAGTCGCGAAATTTGTCCCAAATGGTCCGTCCGGAAAAGTCAAAAAATGACTTTTAGAGACAAAATTTTGTATTTGTCACTATAAATAGACTTTTAGAGACAAAAATATGTGGTTGGAAAAACTTTTGATTTTGAGACAACCAAAATTTGTCTCTAAAAGTCTAATTATAGTCCAATAGGCAGAGTAGTTATGGAGACAAATTAATTCAAATGTGAAGTTGGAACAATAGTGATCTCCTCTTCCCAAAACATTAAAAAAAAAAGAGAAAAGAGAATGGAAAAATAACTGTTTCTTTAATTCTTTTGGGAAGGAAATTGGTCTCTAAACTTTTAGAGACCAATTTCGTGTCTCAAAATTAATTGTTGTCTCCATAACCACTCTGTCTGCTGGACTATAATTAGATTTTTAGAGATAAATTTTGGTTGTCTCAAAATCAAAAGTTTTTGCAACCACATATTTTTGTCTCTAAAAGTCTATTTATAGTGACAAATGCAAAATTTTGTCTCTAAAAGTCATTTTTTGACTTTTCGGACGGGCCATTTGGGACAAATTTCGCGACTTCATAACGGAGAAAATTGGTTGACTTAAGTTTTTCCCAACAAATATTATACTTTTAGGAACGGAATAAATTTGTCCCTAAAAAGTTGATTTCTTGTAGTGATTAGAGAAAATATATTGTGAAATGATGAAAAAATAATTACAATAGGTACAGAAGGATGTAAAATAGTTACAAAAGAGGACTGTTATTAGTCCCTATTTAATTTTTTTGAATCCTCTAAATCATGCTTTTTTTATTATAATTATTCTCTAAAGTAAAATTATATTAAAGGATGATTTTTTAATAGAATGCATATCTACCAAATAAAGACAACTCTACAATATTGTACATTCACCTCTCCCCACCATAGGAATTCACACTTTTGCCGACTAAAAATTTAGTCGGCAAAAGTTATCCGCGACTAATTTTTTTGGTTGCCACTTTGGTCACTAATTGAGGATCGCGAAAAGTAATTAGCGACTAAAAACTTTTTTAGTCGGGAAAAAATTCTATTTGCCAACTAAATTTTTAGTCGCTAAATATATAATTACCACGACTAATCCATTTTGTAGCTAAAACATTTTAGTCGCCAAAAGTGATATTTTTCCGACTAAATATGTTAGTCGCTAATTATACCATTCCCCGAACAAACATGTTAGTTGCCAAAAGTAACATTTCCCGACCAAATCTATTAGCTGCCAAAAACAATGTTTGCGCGACTAAAACTTTAGTCGGCAATAGATCTATTCACGACCAAACTCTTTGATTGCTAAAATTAATAATATTAACGACTAATTATTTAGTTGCCAAATATACCCTTTTGCCGACCAACATTTTGGTCGCCAAATGTAAGTGGTCATACACCGACTAACAACTTTAGTCGACAAATATTACTCATCTTTCCCGACTAATCACTTGGTCGCCAAAAGAGGGAAAACAAAACCCATTTTTGGTCGCCAATTCAATTCTTTTTTTGTTTATCAAAATATAATAATCCATCAAATCCATTCAATATAACCTGTAATTTGCAAGAATTATTCAAACCAACAAAATCAACTGAATCATGAATATCCAACAAAATACATAAATCATCAAATCCTTAATCTGTTTAATTAAAGTCGTCAATTATTATAAATTTTCATCCACAAATAATTTCAAACTACATAACTGTTCAATTAAAAGTCATGTATTCTATATAATCATCCAATTCACATTCATCTAGCATAAAAATTTAAAACATAACAACTACTTGTTATTATATTTTAAATTTTAATCCATGCTCATCTATCTAAAAATATAACTATTAGTTTATCCAAATATTTTCTATACACATCTATCCAAAAATATATAATCCTTCAAAAAATGTAACAAGTGCCAACTGATCCTGTATAATTCAGCGTCATGCATGAGTTCATCCATCTGTATCAAAGAAAAACAAAAATATTGTCAGGTACTTTTTTTATGAAAATATTTGCACATCAAATGATTATAAAATTGGACAAAAAATGAAAAATGTCAAAGGAAAGTAAAGATAATATGAACAAATTAAATAGCTATCAATATGTCACGACCCAAACCCGCCCCTATGGGTTTAGCATCAGAATCGCCAAGAATCCGAGATTACCAAGGCACGCTTAATGAAGAAGACAAGATATAACAGAGTACAGGGGCATGGCGGAAGCCAATACAGTAAATAAACAATGTCCAATGAGCTGTGACAGTCTATATGCAAAAAGATTTTTCATACATACATAGATATATACACAGTACATAACAGTATGCACAATATTTACAGTCATTCAGAATATGGACCAAATCCCTATTAAACAGTACAGTAACAGTTTATACAGATTACAAGACAGGTACGGAGACAGATGGGGGAAGTAAAAACACCTCTAAGCCATAGCTTGGCAAGCTCGGAACCTCGCAGTGAGGCACAGTGGTTGGCTTGACAAAACTGGAGGTAACCCGACGTTCCTAGCCACGGTCTGGTGCCTGTACACCTACATATATATACGAGCAGTGAGCTAAAGCCCAGTGAATAACATAATGTGTAAAGGGGTTTAGAATAAATGTCCTTTAGTATTGAAAACAGTTGTTTCATTCAGTATTTCAGTTGTTCAGTACAGTAAATAGTCATATGTGGTACATCCATTAGCATAACAGTACAGTGAACAGTAGGTCTAAAAGACCGAACAGTAAATGATGGCCATCAATCAGTAAGCAGTAGTGGTTCCAACGAGGGAACTGACAGAGATCTCTGTAGCAGTAATAGTCAGTAACAGTAGTTGCTAAGAATGCCACAATACAGTTCAGAATATAGGACATACATTCATTCAGTTAACAATTTCAGTTCGGAAACAGTACAATTCAATTGTTCAGAAGATAATCATTTTTGAACATATCTTTACACAGTTGTTACTCATAGAGTTCTGGGCTACAGTAAGCTAGAGCGCGTCTCTAGTCGCCAACCCTACACAGTTTACAGATTGAACACACTAAGCTACACAGTTGGGAAAGATAACAACTTGGTCCTTAATTGCCTCGGTGTGTTCTATATCTATGTCCTCATTAAGACGCCTTAAATATGCCCTAGGAATGCCTAGGATGGAAATAGGATGTAAAGATGCACTCAGAAAACATTTTCAGAATTTTCAAAAAATAGGGGTCCCGCCGATTCGGCAAAGTAGTACTCGGCGGACATCTAAACAATAGTTCCTTTCGGCGTCACTTTCACGCCTTCGGCGGACGTGCAAAACAATCAAAAGTGCTGGACGCTCAAAAATCACGCTCGATTGGGCGCTCGATAGCCGCTCGAGCGTAAGGCACAAGGTCCCGCTTGAGCGTCAATTACCCAGCTTGAGCGGATGTCAAAACAGTGCAAAGTACTGGATGCACGAATTCCTCGCTCGAGCGTCACTTCCCTCACTCAAGCGGAAGACCAAAATCTAGAAAATCCAGATTTGAGCTCCAAGTTCAAAATCAAGTTTTGATGCAAAGTTTTCGATCCTCTTGGGCCAATTTTTTGAAAAACTCTTATAAACTTATAAAATGACTTGACACAAAGCTCAATTTGAGAAATCAAAGCCTCCAGAGGTGGTTTAATTAAACTCATCTTCAAACCAAATTTCATGAACAATATTCAAATGTGACATGCAAGACTTTAAATCAATTCAAAGCTTCAATAAATGCTCTAATGAGCTCATTCTTTTCAAAATAAGATGAAATCATGGACTTAAACATAAATATGAGCATGCATGTAACCTTTTGCCATAAAAAATAACTCAAAACTTTTCAATATACACATACATGCATGGAATGAGTTTCAATTCAACATGCTAGAACTAAATCATGCCTTAGCTCTACAATTTGACATGAATCATGCAAGGATCAACTTAAAGACAATAATGAGAGGTTGAATTCCTTACCTAGGTCCTCAAATATAAGTCTAGAGGCTCAAGAAGGCAAATCTCCTACAATTTCTTCCAATTTCCAAGCAAATCAACAAGTTGAACTCAAACTCTCACTTTCTTTGTCTCTTGGTCGGTTGAGCTCTCAAATATGGCTGAGGAAATGTTTTGTCTCCATATATTCAAGCCTCTAAATGTGTCAAGTAGTGGGCCACTAAGTGGCAAATATGCGATTAAGTTCAACTCTTGCCAATTAGCTTAATTTAATCTAATTTAATCATACCAAATTAGTTTTCAATTAAATATACCATAAAATCATATAAAATCTAATTAACACGGAACATCGATCGATTTCAGATTCAGCCGCCGATAAGGCCTTAAATTTGCAGTTTAACATAAAAATATGGACAGATAATCAAACAGTCAGACAGATGGAAATGCATTTAAACAGATACAGTCAATCAATCAATTTCAGATTTCAGTCAGTTAGTTCAGTATTTCAATCAGTTCCATTACTTATCATAATCAGTCTCAGTTTAGCAGTATTCGGTAGTTAATTCCAGAACAAAGGATTTGTGGTTGTTACACAATACCATTTTATAAATAAAACAACATTCATATGTATATATCCAATCAACATTACAATTCTATTAATATCATCATTTCCAATGTTGTTTGTCGTCTAGTTTTAATACCAACCGCATCCCCGGACTTTTTCATTTGTGGTCTTTACTCAAATAAAGCTTCTTTTTATTGTTCTTTACAGAAATGTTTGCTTTTGTTACTATTTCAGGAACTGTGGAAAAGGTGGTGTTTTGTTGCTTTCATAAGTGTGTTTAATCTAAGCCGATGTGACTGTGATGATCTCGGGGTTGTTTGGGTGCTATTTTCAATTTTTGCCCCCATACGGCTCGTTTTTGCCTTTTTCTCTCACATTTTTTCGTCTATATCTCTAACCGTATGTCCTATTGATGCGCCGCTTACTCTCACAAGTTTGTTTAATGTAGGCCTAGGTGACCGTTATGATCTAGGCCTAGGTCACTCAATTTATTTCAAGTCCATGTACTTAGGTCATAAAATCCAACAATGGTTTCACCAAGATCCATATGCTCAATAATTCCAACATCAGACTTGATTTCCAAGCTCAAATCAAAACTACACAATCCAAGTAACCATCTATAGAAAATCTCGAAAGCTCCATGTCCATATTTATTATGCAAGGCAAAAGATATAAAAGCCAAATTCTATCGAACTTTTCAAAAACAAAAAGATGTAACCTCACACGACTTTAGATCTTGGTACCATTCTCGTTTCAGAAAAGTATTTTCCATCTTGAAAAGTTACTTACGTTATAAGAAAATTTTCTAGCAAGATTTCAATGATAGTAAACAACTAAACTAAACTGTCATAGTTAAAATAAATTTGTCAAGAGAATTCCATTTGTCATAGCAAACAACTCAATCTAATAACTTTCATTGCTTTAGTCTTTTAGGTTTGCCAAACAATAGAGAGAATTTCATTTGTTTTTCATACCATCCTAATGTTAACATGAAATGAAGACGAATGTGAGATAAATCTAATCAATTTCCTTGCACCAAAAAAAAAAAAATAAAAAAAAAAATTCCATGTTAAGAAAATGGGCATGGCTTCATCCGATCCTTAATTGATCGATCTTTATTAGGCCGTGGGGCCCACCACGGGTCCCGTTTTGATAATCTGAACCATTGAATGTATAGAACTCGTCGAATACTATATGTCTGTAAAAAATCACATTAATTGGATATCGATAGCTATATGATCAAATCAGTTTTGTATAAAAAAAAAGTGGACGGTGAATAAATTAATGGTTGACAAATCTGTTTTGATCACATAGCTATCGATATCCGATTAACGTGATTTTTAACAAGCATATAGTACTCGACGAGTTCTACACATTAAACGGTTCAAATTATCAAACGGGACTGTAGGGCCCCCACGGCCCAACAAAGATGGTCAGATTAAGACCGGATGAAGCCATTCCCTAAGAAAATAATTCAAAAAAAAAAAAATGACAAAACATTTATATACAAAATCATAATGTGTAAATGATTACCAAGTTTTCAAGAGTCAAGGATGCCTTATTCTTATAGGATTACAGATTAATGCAGTGACAACTAATAATTAACTTGAGTGCACACAACTACTAAAATATATTAATTTATATTTTCAAGTCCTAAAGAACCTGAGTCTCACCAACTCTACAATTTTCAAGTCCTAAAGAACCACCTACATTTTTCTCTATTTCCCTCACCTTTTCCTTTCCCTTTCAAATTCCTATCCAAATCCATGATCCAAACACAACCTAAATAGTTCTAGAAAATATGAAGTCCTTTTTTGCCAAATTCTCTATGTACTAGCTTAATAAAGTGCAGCCAGAAAATACTTACAATAAATTGTAGATCAGTAAATTACAGAATTCATTGTATAGAATGCCATAAAAAATGCATAATTTGTTATAAGATTCTAATATTCACGGACCTTCATTGAAAGCTAGTGGACATCTGGGAACGTTTGGATTTGTTATAATAGTCTCACTACAAGATTATAATTTGTTATAAGATTATAAGATTATAATTTGTTATAAGATTCTCACTACAAAATTTCTGGATTTGGTCACTATCAAAATAAGCGTGATCATCTTTTCAATTTTAACAGAGATTCTATGTACATTATGCATGTAACCTCAATGGACATCTGGGAACTTCAGACCACTAAATGGGCTATAAAGACAAAGGGCGTTTTGAACAAATTTGAACTCTCAAAACCTCTGATGATTAGCAACATGCACAAACTATTTCATGAAAGCACAAAAAAGTGAGACTAGACCTCATCTGTCCATTATTATAAGCATTTAATGATAGAAGCGTATACGAAGAAGGCCGATTGCCAGAGAAGGTCTGTGAAGGACAATATAAATATTAGGAACAAACTTTCAACGGAAAGTAAGAGACTACATGTAGTGAGAGAAAAATTACCTTGAGAGAGATAAGATGAGGGGGAACATTCTCATTCTGCAACTTTTATAGTGTTTATAAGAAACAAAAATTTAGTTAAATGGGAGAATTACACTGACATTGTGTCAGTTACACTTATTTACCAAAAAGTGAAAAACATTATACACATTAATAATCAATATTATAAACTTTTTTTTTTATTAATTTGTAATTTTTTTTCCACTAACCCAACTGTCAAGTAATTGTCCCTAGTGTTAAATATCTTGGCGCTTTTAGCTAGATGTTGCAATCACAAAGCAAATTAATAGAAAAAAATCTTATGATTTCCAGATATGAATGCACACAATTAAAAATGGAAAAAGAAACAATCAACACTACAGAAATTTTTCATAATGTCAAACACCTCATGATGCAGCTACATGGCTTTAAAGTTTCACAAAATCACCATGAGGATTCTTCATGATGGTTGTGGCTGCTTCTTTTCATTTATTATTACTGAAAAATCTAGAAATCCGCTAGATATTGATTTGTGATTATGTATCAATTTTAAGCAATAAAACAATCCCAATCAAACAATCAAGACAAATCGACACAATGATTTTAACGTGGAAAAACCACAATTGGAGCACCTCCAATTGTGATAAAAAAAACCACGGGCAACAACCACAAAACAATCCACTAAGAAGATATAAAGGAATTACACAGGTATACTCTCAATTACCTAGCGTATCCCTGCCCGAATTGAACCAATCCCTATGTGCCTCTTCCAACCCCGTCTTCACCTCAGAATTGTTTTGATGATGAGCCACTCCAAAATCCACCAAAACTTCAAGCTCGAATTCTTCAGAATCCACCGAAGAACAACTTTCTTTTTTTGTGTAAAACAAACAAAAAATCCTTTGATGTATACTCTTTAAACCATGAGTTGAATACTCAATCAAAACATCAAAGAAAACTAGCAAAATATCCCCAGATATAAACCCTAGAACCTAAGAAAATTTGGAGAAGTAATCCTAGATTTGGAGCAACTTGTCAATTTATAGAATCTAAAATCGCGAGGTCCGCTCAAGTGTGGGAATTGACGCTCGAGCAGGGACTCTATATGACGTGTTCTGCACTAAGGTGTACGCTCGAGCGGGGAAATGGACGCTCGAGCGTGAAAACACGGATCACAGTATATTTGCAGACTTACCAAACTTCTGAAACTCAGCATTCTCCGCTCGAGCGGGGGAATGTTTGCTTGAGCGGACAGGCAACTTTGAATGCATTTTTTTCATTTTGCTTCGGGGGCGCTACCCCATGACCCCGCAAGCTAATCGGGTAGCTCGACCCCCATCACAATCAGTGAAGTGGCAATCTTGAAAGCATTAACATCACAAACTTCTTTGCAAGGCTCGATTCGGGTTGGATTCACATCTAATAAACTCATAGCCTCACTGAAATAAAAGTGCGAAAACAAATACAATTGAAAGGAGTTTTGTCAAACGGGGTTGCTAAGAATAAAAACCTAACAATCTCCCCCTTTGGCAATGCTGTGACAAAACACACCTAACAAATAAAATCCTAATCACCCCAACCAATTACAGCCAACAAACGCAAACTTCTTTCTCAAGGTCATGATCTGCAAAACAACTATCAGTGTCACAATCTCCAAAACAACTATTAGTCCCACAAGAGTATATGAAAAAAGCAATAAACATATGACAAGATTATCTTGAAGCATGAGATGGAAACCATGAATAGATGCGACTTGGAGATTTTAAGAACATGTAGTATGAATAGATAAAAACTAAGATACATGCACCTGATACATGACATGAATAAAACCTATCAATCTCCTGTAAAGATAAATCAAACTCCCTCTCACTAATAGCAACCACAAATTGAAAAAAAAATTAACAAGAAGAAAATGACAAAAATAATATGGTGGAGCAAGCAGGGAATTTTAGATTTGCACCTTAAAACACACAAGACTATCCAAGAAGCACAATTACTCGAAAACACAATGTGCACTGCCTCTAGAAAATTCCTCATAAAAGAAAGTGATGCATTATGTGAAAAGCATAGATCCCATGAGAAAAGTGTGTATGTGACTCTTGGAGTTCGACAAACACGAGATTCAAATCCAAGTAGTGATCTGATTGCTGGACCTCCGGTATGAGAATCTAAGCACAACAAAGGAAAGTCAAACCATTAGGAATCAAGGGATATTTGGTGAGTAAAGGCGGAGGCTCCCCCTCAATCAATGAATCCTTTATATTTTTCCTTTTTTTTTTTTTACATCTTTTTCTTTTCTTTCTTTTGCACGTCTTTTTTTTTTGTTTATTTCTTTTGCACATTTTTTCTTTCTTTTGCACACTCATTGGCGGCTGACACGTTCAAAAGTATGGAAACTGAACCAGAGAAGCATGGATATAATAAGGATAGCCTGGTTGGTGACTCTGAGGTAGCCTTTTCCTCATGGCTGGACTCCAAAGAACAGAAGGGAAAGCCGTGGAGATGCAAAAAGATGGAAGGTGGTTAAACAACTCAACATCACCCAAGATATGCTAGTATCGGTCAATTCCTCTAGAAAAACAAAAGATACCATGCCAGAAGTCCACAGAGAAAAAAGATCACTGAGGCAGAAGACTCCAATATTTGCTAATCCAAGAGTGTATACAGAATGAGACATACCAATCAAAGAACACACACTCCAAAATGAGTAATGATCATAGAAAGCACACACATATTAACATGTAATGGATATTCTCATTAATTCCAATATGTACCAAGGACCACTAAAAAATTTCAAGCTTGCAAAACCATACTAAAGTTAAGTAAAAAAAAAAAAAAAAAAAAAAAAAACATTCTCTATCTAAGTAGTCATCATCTTATTTAAGTCACATCACTTCTCTAACACATCACTTCAAACCCAACCCAAACCCAACACATATTTTATAAAAAGTCAAAAAGTACACTTATTTAGTCTTCCCAAACTAGGCCTAAGAAAATCTTTTTGGGATTTTTTTATTTTTATTTTCTTTTTCTAAACAAAGTAAGACAGAAAACAAACATGCACACATTAAATAGCTCAAAAAAAAAAAAAAAAAAAAAAAAAAACACACACACACAGAAACCCAAAAACTAAAATGAATAAACAAATTAACACAAGTCAAGTTTTCTCACCCAAACCGCTTTAGTATGAACAAAGTTGTGAGAATTGCGGTTCTTGGGTGGTGTCTTAACGTTGTAGTTCCCTTCCTTTTCAATGGGAACTCGTCTCGACGTGGTTTCCAACTTTCTATTTATAGGTTTAGGCAAATGCAAACTCGCTCCATGTTTGGTCTCAAGCACATTTAAATAACGAGATCTATTATGACCCTTAACCTCATTACCACAAATGAAGTGTCTCCTACCCCACGAGATGTTGGAATTTCTTCCATCTTTATGAGACACTCTCCCATGCAACTTATAACAATAAGGGCGAATATGACCATGCATACCACAATGATGACAAATAAAAACAGGGTGTACCTTTTTTTCTTTTACCTTACCAACTCTAGGAAGTTTGAGAAGTCCATCCTTATGTTGAATTTTTTGTTCTCCTTTTCCTTGAGTTCTTGTATCATGAGATGTAGATGCACTCTATTTTTGCTCTTTGTTATCACCAAAGCCAATACCACTCTTGTCACAACACATTTGTTGAGACCCAATGATATCCTCCAAAGTCTTTGATCCTTTGTTCCAAAGACTAATGGTAGACATAGCACACTTGAGCTCTTCCTCTTTCTTGATCATTAGTTCTTCCAAGGCAACTTGAGACATCTCGAGAGATTCAATCTTTTCTTCGTACATTGCATAGATTTGTTGTAGCTCATTCCTCTCTGTCTTACAAGCCAAGAGTTTTGCACAAAGAGCTTGTCAATCATTAGCTATCTTGATGGCATCAGTCTTAGCCTCAGAAATCTCCTCCTTAAGTTTGACATTCTCACTTTCACATGCTTTGAGTTTTGTTGTGAGTTTGTCATTCAATTTGGATAAGTTAAGAGACTCCTTATACAACTTTCATAAGCTTGCTCAAGTTCTTCATTATCACTCTCCGAGGATTCATCATCAATGGCATTCTCAACCAACCTCTTCGGATACTCTGTTCGTCATTCAGTTTCAGAAACCGCCATGAAAGCAAGGAATTGTTTATGTCCCTCTTCGCCTTGATCTTCGTTGTCACTTTCATTTTCATTAAATTCTGATTCATCATCCCAAGTGATAGCGAGGGCTTTTTTCTTCTTCAAATAGGTGGGGCATTCTAAAGCAAAGTGGCCAAATCCTTGGCATTCATAGCATTAGACTCTTTCAAAGTTCCCTTGTATCTTTCATTTCTCCTTCTTGGCTATAGAATTAATTTTGAGTTTATCTTTACCTTTAGATTTATGAGTATGAGTAGATTCCAAAAGATTAAGATTCTTTTTCAAAAAAGATTTTTTAAATTGTTTAACAAAAGCAGCCGTAATCTTGGAATCTATCTCACAATCCTCATCAGAATCCTCTCCAACTCTATGAGCACTACTAAAAGCAATAGCATCTTTTTGTTTCTTTTTGAGATTCCTATGTGCCTCTTAAGTTTGGAGATTTCCAACCAAGTGATCCAGTTTGAGGTTGTCAACATCTTGAGCCTCCTCAATAGCCGTAACTTTTGGTTGGAACCGATCGGGCAAGGATCTCAAAATTTTTCCCACAACTTTGGATTCTGGTATTTTTTCACCTAAACTGAAGCTGAAATTTACAATATCACTCAACTTCGCATAAAATTCATCAAAGGTGTCACTATCTTTCATAGAAAGGTTTTTGAAACTAGACGTAAGACTTTGAAGTTTTGAGCGTTTAACAGAAGGAGTGCCCTCATGAATAGTTTGTAAGATATCCCAAGCCTCTTTTGCGACTTCACAATTACAGATACGACTAAACTCTTCAGGTGTGACAGCGCAAAAAAGAGAATTGATAGCTTTACTATTCCAGCTACTATTTTGGTAATCAATTGTGTCCCACTTATCAATTGGTTTGGGAAAAGTTACTCTATCAACGGTAATCGTTGGTTCAGTCCATCCATACATGACAGATTGCCAAACTTTTTCATCAATAAATTTTAAAACGATCTCATCCGAGCTTTTCAAAACGAATAATTGGATCCGTCAAGTAGGGGTGGTCGAACCATAGAATTTCCCTCACGAATTGAATCCATTATCACAAATCAAACAAGATCTCGTTCAAAGAGACTTTTTTAAAAAAAAAATAGAACGACCCGCTCTGATACCAATTGAAAAATCTATAAATCCGCTAGATATTGATTTGTGATTATGTATCAATTTTAAGCAATAAAACAATCCCAATCAAATAATCAAGACAAATCGACACAACGATTTTAACGTGGAAAAATCACAATTGGAGCACCTCCAATTGTGATAAAAAAATCACAGGCAACAGCCACAAAACAATCCACTAAGAAGATATAAAGGAATTACACAAGTATACTCTCAATTACCTAGCGTATCCACGCTTGAATTGAACTAACCCCTATGTGCCTCTTCTAACCCCGTCTTCACCTTAGAATTGTCTTGACGATGAACCATTCCAGAATCCACCAAAGCTTCAGGCTCGAATTCTTCAGAATCCATCGAAGAACAACTCTCTCTTTTGTGTAGAACAAACAAATAATCCTTTGATGTATACTCTTTAAACCATGAGTTAAATACTCAATCAAAAAATCAAAGAAAACTAGCAAAATATCCCCAGATATAAACCCTAGAACCCAAGAAGAAGATCTGGAGAAGTAATCCTAGATTTGGAGCAACTTGTCAATTTATAGAATCTGAAATCGCGAGGTCCGCTCGAGCGTGGGAATTGACGCTCAAGCGGGGACTCTATATGACGTGTTCCACACTAGGGTGTATGCTCGAGCGGGGAAATGGACGCTCGAGCGTGAAAACACGGATCACAGTATATTTGCAGACTCACCAAACTTCTGATACTCAGATTCTCCGCCGGCGGGAATGTTCGCCGCCGACAGCAACTTTGAATGCATTTTTCATTTTGCTTTGGAGCGCCGCCTCAACCCCGCGAGCCGATCGGGTAGCTCGACCGTCATAATCAATGAAGTGGCAATCTTGAAAGTATTAACATTACAAACTTCTCTGCAAGGCTCGATTCGGGTTGGATTCACATCTAATAAACTCATAGCCTCACTGAAATAAAAGTACGAAAACAAATACAACTGAAAGGAGTTTTGTCAAACGGGGTTGCCAAGAATAAAAACCTAACAATTACTATTAGTATTATTAATATTTTGGTTTTTTGCATAGAAGCAAAATGGAAATTTAGAGAACTATTGGCTAGACAAAAAATTGAAAGTAAATATCAATGGGGGGAAATAACAAGGTTATGGAAAGTTATCCATCTTACCTTTTCGTGAGAAAGAGCATTTGGCTGTGCAAAAAAGTTAGACATGAGTTCATCGTGGTTACTCAACACTTCACCTGTAACACAATTCAATGAAAAATTTGGTAATGGATAGAAACACCATCAAGAAAATAAGCGATCTACAAACCACCTTTACCAAGCCATTCAAGTATGCTTGTTTTGGCAAAACTGAGATAAGAAATTATGGCCAATAAAGAGAGGGGGAAAAAAAAGGAATGAGGTACCTAAGGTACACAAGTTGCTGACTTTTCACAACACCAATAAAATCACAAGGAATTACTCAGCCGTAAAAGTTCCGAGAAAATGGGTTATAGGGACAGAGTTTACAACACAAAAAAAAAAATATACAAGCTAAATATAATTAGGAAAACTATAATCAAAGAAAACACATACATTAAGGAACAATTAATATGAAAGTCTCATATTATTAAAAACAAAATTAGGAAAACTAATCTTCATTTGATCATGTAATGACTAACAAATAAGCAAGATCATCTTACAAGTTTATCATCCAAATTCAATCAAAGCTTCACAAAACACGTCTTAAACCCTAAGTTTCATTATTCAACAGAGAGTAAAGTACTCTAAAAAGAGATAGTTCTTTGACTAAAGATATAACGCATATCACCAAGCTTTAGTAAACCCTAAGTCTATTGGAAAATTTATTCTAAAAGAAGAGACACATGTGCACTCAATTTTTGGATTGTAGGTCTATTTTCTATTTCTTCTTCTTGATTCTTCTTCTTTGACTTTTTCTTCGAGGATGAAGAATAAGCCAAAGATGAACGATTCATCATGAAGAAGCTTAGATCCGATCAGATAACAAAGATAGGGTTCGGACGTTGCGAATTTCACATTTTCATGAGAAAAGTGAGGATTGTACAGTTGTAATTGACCCTGTCGTACTTCTGGAACCACTCCATCTTATATCGGTAAGGCCTAAAGACGAAAACATGCTTCCCTAACACGACCCTAGCCAATCGATTGAGACTGTAGTGCAGTAGATCCACATCGTCTCTTCTCAGCCCTTTCACCGCCATAGAATTCAAATCCATTGGATTCCCAACCTTGATTTCGTGGTTCCTTTCGAGCTTCTTCGCAACAGAGGCCATGTCCATACCAACGGCGATGACTCAACGATCGTCGAAGAACTTTTGGAGAGATTTGGGGATAAGGTAACAGAGGCGCCGAAATGAGATAGTTTTGAGGGAAATTTGAACATTGGCGAATTTGGGAGGGAGGTCAAATATTAGGTGCTGTTTGGTTGATTTTTTTTTGGAAAATATATTTTTGAATTTTTGGTTTTAATTTTTTGAAAATTGAGTTTTTTATTTTTATTTTTAGTGAATATTTTTTTAATTTTAAGCATTTTTTTAGATTTACCTTGCTTAGATGTATCAAAAAAGTAAAATATTTGTCAAAAAATATTTTAAAAAATTAATAAATACACAAGAATACAAAAATGTACTGATTTCTAAAAAAAAAATTATTTTTAGTATTCAGTGAATTTTTTAAATATTTTTTTCACAAATATTATACTTTTAAAGTATATTTATGTTTGGTATATCAAAAAATTTTAAAAAACATTAGAATATAACATTTAGTGAAAATAAAAAAATACGAAAAATAAAAAATTTCAATTTTCTGAAAAGTGAATACTGAAAATCCAAACCAAACAAGCTAATCATATCCTTCATAAAATTATATAAAATTGACAAGTAAGGTAGTTTTGATTTTTTAGATTTTTTTATGAAACTAATTTTTAGTTTTAAAAAAATAAATTTGAATCAAGTTTCAGAAAATCAAATCAAACATAGCCACCCCTTCAACTTTGGAAAGAGTTTTGATCTTGTTAATTCGATTATGTCAACTTTGGGTTTTGTGGGCTCATTTTGAGACCAATTTTGGCGATCTAAACAATTCACTTTTTTCAATTTATTGACTAGAATATTCATGAAAAAAAATAAAGAAAATCGAATATCGATAACTGTAATTTCAAAACACATTTAGATGGATAATTTGAGAGAATCCAAACTCCTTTAGAAAGTCTTAAAGGAATTGAAATTTTGATGAATTGGTAGATCGTTAAAAGTTTGGGTGAAGCTTTCAATGGATGAAAGCAAATTCATGAGAGAGATTACAAGGAAAATGTGAGAAAGAAGAAGAAGAAGAAGAAGAAGAAGAAGAAGAAGAAGAAATGTGAAATTGGAATCTAAACAAACGAGAGAGAGGAATGAGAACAGGTGGAGACCATATCACCCATACATACACAATAAATGGATTAGGGCTTTGAAACTAATGGAAGAGAAAGGAAAAAGAGGGAGAAATATATCAAACGACTAAGATCAAACCCATATTTAGGATCTCAGGCAACGGTGACCACGAAGGAGGTGAATCGGTGCTCTGATTGTCAACGAACGGAATGAAGAGTGGCGAGAAAAGCTGTTCTGTGGCTAGTGGAGCGACGGTGAGAGAGAGAGGAGAGAGGAGTAGCGAAGAGGGAGTGGGAGAGAGAGAGATGCTGGTTTGTTTAGGGTTTGGTTTGGAAACAAAATATATAAATCCCTCCAATTCGCGACTACACATTATTGGTCGCCAATTAATTTTATAAATCCCTCCAAATATTTTAGTTCTTTGGTGACTAAAAAATTTTTTAGTCGCTAAACATTTTTTCATTCTCACTTTTTTTTTTGTCTTCCCTCTTCGACTTTTGCCGACCAAATTTCAGTTTGATCGTAGAAAATTATATTTTGGCAACTAAAAAAATATTAGTCAGCAAAACTCCAAACCTTTATCGGGCGCTACTAGTATAAATTAAGTATAAGATGAAGATCACAGAAGCAAAGTTCAGTAAGGCAGCTTCAAGAATCTTTATCCGGCACTACCAGTATAAATTAAGTATAAGATGAAACTATAAGATAAAATTTAAGTGTTACGAATTTTAGGCTTTCACAACCCAAAAAAAGAAAAATAAGAAATTACATGTTCCTTGAATCATTTTATAGAAAAAAAGGGATATTTATACCTCAAATTGTTTTTAGGGAGAGTTGAAGATGCTCTAGAAAATGGGGATGGTGAAGGCCCTGGTGAGTGAGACATTGTAGAACAAAATTACTTTAGTCAAAGAGAAAACAAAGATAGAGAGAGTCACAAAGTGAGAGAGATAGATATTAGGGAAAGAGAGGCAGAGAGAGGGACATAGAGAAGACAAAATAGAGAGGACATACTGGGGTAATACTCCAATAGCGGATCGACGGTGGTGCTCGATGGCAGTGATGCTCCTTACCCGATGACGATGGAAACAAAGCAACAGAGATTCAATATCAAGAGGAGGGCAATCGGCGTGAGAGAGAGAGAGAGAGAGAGAGTAATGGAATGAGAGAGACAGAGGCGTGAGAGAATCGAAAGAGGGCAGATGCAAGAGAGAGAGAGAGAGAGAGTCACAGAGTGAAAGAGAGAGAGAGAGACGTGTTTAAGCCCTAAAATAGCCACAAAAGACAAAATAGGCTATTTTAGTCACAATAAACAAAATATCACATCTAACCCATAATCATTACACTCTTCTCTTACAAAAAAAGTCAAAAAAGTCAAAAAGTCAAAAATTTCTTCCTAAACCAAGCTTTTTAGCCCAGGCTAAAATAGCCAAAAAAGTCAAAAAGCCAACCTACTTTCCAAACGGAGGCTAAATAGTGTGTTTGAAATCCCTCCAAAGTTCCTCACCAAATTAATTTAAAAATCCCTCCAAAATGATAATAAATAAAAAAATAAAATTATAATAATAAATAATAATGATAATAATAATAATAAAATTAAACATAAACTCAAATTGGGCGGTATGTGTTGCCACAAAAAAAAAAAGAGTTTTATTGCCAACTAAATGTGTTTTAGTCACCAAAAATGTATATTTGCCGACTAAATGAGATAGTCACCAAAGATTAAAAATAAAATTATACTAGATATTGGGTGACTAAATTTTTTTTAGTCGGCAAAAGTTGGTATATGACGACTAAAATTTATTTAGTCGCTGAAAATAAATTTTTGGCGACCAAACTTTTAGTTGCCAAAAACAAAAGCAAATTTTTGTTTTACATTCAGTGACTAAATAAATTTAGTAGCCAAAAGTAACTATACAACGACTAAAATATTTATTAGTCGTTGAAAATAAATTTTTGGCGACCAAACGTTTGGTCACCAAAGATAAAAAGTAAATTTTTATTTTTCATTCAGTGACTAAATTATTTTAGTTGCCAAAATTATCTATACAACGACTAAAATATTTTTTAGTTGATGAAATTAAATTTTTGTCGACCAAACTTTTGGTCGCCAAAGATAAAAAGTAAATTTTTATTTTTCATTCAGCGATTAAATTATTTTAGTTGCCAAAACTATCTATACAGCGACTAAAATATTTTTTAGTCGCTGAAATTAAATTTTTGCCGACCAAACTTTCGGTCGCCAAAGATAAAAAATAAATTTTTATTTTTCATTCAGTGACTAAATTATTTTAGTTACCAAAACTATCTATACAGCGACTAAAATATTTTTTAATCGCTGAAATTAAATTTTTGCCGACCAAATTTTTGGTGGCCAAAGATAAAATGTAAATTTTTATTTTTCATTCGGCGATTAAATTATTTTAGTTGCTAAAACTATCTATACAGCAACTAAAATACTTTTTAGTCGCTGAAATTAAATTTTTGCCGACCAAACTTTTGGTGGCCAAAGATAAAAAGTAAATTTTTATTTTTCATTCGGTGACTAAATTATTTTAGTTACCAAAACTATCTATACAGTAACTAAAATATTTTTTAGTCACTGGAATTAAATTTTTGCCAACCAAACTTTTGGTCGCCAAAGATAAAAAGTAAAATTTTATTTTTCATTTGACGACTAAATAATTTTAGTTGCCAAAACTATCTATATAGCGACTAAAAAAATAAATATTTTGCGACCAAAGTTTTGGTTGCAAAAAATAAAAAAGTTAGATTTTATTTTTCATTCGACTAAATAATTTAGTAGCCAAAACTAATTATACAAATGACTAAAATATTTTTTAGTCGCCAATCGTGACATTTTTAGTCGCTAAAATTTTTTTAGTCGCCAATAATCAATATACCCCGACTAAATAAAATTAGTAGCTAAATATTGTACTTTTACCGATTAACATAATTTTTGGTCGCCAATTCCACAATTTTTGGCAAACAAAATATTTTTAGTCGGCAAAAGTAGTCGCCAAAAATGTATTTTCTTGTAATGCCTGCCTAAATGTATTCATCACTCACTTAAACCCAACGTATTTCTCTTCATCAACGTTCCTTTATATCACTATCCTTAAACACAACGTTTCTCTTCATCATTATCATAAACCTAATGTATTTCTCTTCATCATCATCTTAAATCCTAAACATAGTGTTAAAAAAATTGTTTATGTCCGGCACACAGTGCTGAAAATATTATTTATATTTGGCAATACAATACTGAACAAATAATTTATGTTTGACAACACAATATTAACAAAATTATTTACGTTCAACAACACAGTACTGAATCAACCCACTAAATCAACTAATATTGTAATTCTAACCCCTTCCCCCTCCCCAAAAGAAAATAAAAAGGGAGAAATAAATAAAATAGTTCGATTTTGAAGAAGGAAAATTTGGGATACGTCACTTTTACCTTAGAGATTGAAAGATGAAGAATTGAAATTTGGATAGGAAGAGACAGAAGAAGAAAATAATAGAATACCTTAGGGATGTGATGGGATACTCATAAATAAAAAATAAATAAATGAAGGATGGAATAGGATGGGATGGGGTTGGTTATGGGTGGGGGGAGAAGAGAGAGAGAGAAAGAGGTCGATCTCGGTGAGGACTTGTCAGTGATCGAGCTTCTTTGCGGTGGTTGAATTCTCGAATGCATCATGTAATTTGAGAGTCAATTTCATAATTCTTAAAAGTAAATAATTAAAATGCTAATATATATGTATGTATATGCATATTTGGGTATATTTGTGGTGTGGTTCAAGATGGTAAGGAAAAAAGATGAACGGTCTTTAACCATGATAGGAAGGATGTATGAAATTAGATAGATATATATATATATTAATGTGATGATATTATATAAATTTGGTATTAAGTAAAGTATTAAAAGAAACCTTATTAAAATTTAAGATTTAGAGTGGGAATTCAAAGAATTAAAGTATTTGCTAGTAACAATTCTCTTACAAAATTATGAAAATATTGTGAAATTATGAAAATATCCTTCCATAACCTACTTCTTCTGACGTGACTTTCTTTATTTATTGTTTGGTTAAAAAATTTAAAAAAGAAAATTAGAAAGAAAAAGAAAATAAAAAAAATAAAATGTAAATAAAATATATATTATATTTTATTTAATTTTATATAATTTTTTTTATTTATTTATAAATCTCTTTCCAAATTTTCCAATCAAGATTATTGATTTTCAAATCTCCAACATCTCTATTATTGATACTGAATAATTACGTAACAAAGAGTTTGCGTGGAAGGTCAAACATTTCTCCAAAATTTCTCATGCCACGGTATTCATGAATGAATTTGCAGGGTTTCCAAATATTAGTCTACTTACCTCAACAGTGCCATAGTCTAGAATTTATGTACCTACCCTAAAATAATACTACTACTGTAACATCAACAACAACACTGTATATATACGTACGTGCAACAGAAAGAGAGAGAGAAGATTTTTGGCGTGTTTAATAAGTCGAAAATCAAAAAGAATGCATAGACCCCCCATCCAAATCCAAGCACACAAGACGAGAGAGCGAGACACACACACACATACACACACCTGTGGATGATGGACAAAATGAGTGAAAATGAAACAAGAGCAAAACCCATAACCTAATCAACCACACGTCTCCATGCTCCGCTGTTAAGAGTGTCTGCGTGTGAGTATATGTCTGAAAATCTACATTCTGTGTTTTTTCTTTTTCTTTTTTACTTTTTTCTTTTTTTTTTGGCGGATTTTGGAGATGCTGATTTTGTTCCATTTCTTGTATTTCTTGTGGTATATATCTAGCAAAGTGAACAGTGTGGGTTTTGTCTGTGTTTTGCCTTTTGAGTTGGTATGTACAGTAATTGTAAAGCTGTATATATCAATCCTTGGTTTTTTGTTGGCTCTACAAACGAGGCCCGAGAGGCATATCCTTTTCTGGGTCTTTGTTATCTTTCTTTCTCTTCAAAACCCTACGACCAATTTTTTTGCCTTCCACCACTTCTATAGATATTGCTATTTAATTCAATTATTGAAGGTCTCTTAGTTAGCACACTTCTGTGGATGACCCTTTGTCATCTGACTCTCTCTCTCTCTCTCTCTATCCCTTTCTACCTCACCCTCAAAAGCGACCATAATATATCTGATATTTTCTTTCTGGTTTTTTTCTATCTGAGAATTCAGAAATGGGTAGCATTCAAAATTGTGCATGTTGCCTCAGAAATCGACAGCTAATCATTCCCTTGATCTTCCTGTTGATTTCCAACTTTTCCAACTCTAGATTCATGGTTGAAGGTAAGTGGGTGTGTGTGGGTTCATCATCAATTTTTCTACACATTTGACAATATTTATGCGCAAATATGCAGATAATTAATTTTAATTTTCCTTCCTCGCAATCATGTACTGCAGGTAGAGCAATTTCCAACCTGGTTGGCTCCGTTTCAAAGCTGATAGACTATCCTCCGGTATGGTGCCTTATCTTTTCACTTCTCTGTTTAAAGTAAAAAATTCAGTAAGTTTGGTGCAACTTCTTGCAATTGCAATTTGATAATAAAAAAGCAAAAACAAATAACACTATTTCCTCAATTCCTTAATAATTAATCTGTTTTTAATTTATTTTAACTATTTTTTCTGTTAAATTATAAGTGTGGAAGGCAGAAATATTCTCCATAAAGAATGCAAGATAAGATGCTCCTTCTTGTACTATGTAAAAAGAAACCAACTAGTCAGTGATCACTCTCGATCAAGAATGGTTGGGAGGATCCTCCAACAATCAAGTCAAAAATATAATTGGTCATATAATGTTTGGTTAGGAAGAAAGATTTTCTTCTCCCCTCTATTACTTCCTTCGCTTTTTCTTATTCTTTCTTTTATAGTATTATTGTCCTGGCCTTGGTCGGTGCATTAACATCTTCATCTAAGGGCTCTGGTTATTACCAGACTATGATCGGATAAGTAGTCAGGTTGCTTTGATCCTTTGCTGTTATTATGAATGAATCCATGGGTATTCTTTCATTTTGCATATCCCCGTCATTTTGCATCTCTCCTTTTACAAAGTGATTTTACTCGAGTTTTAGCCACGTGACACTATCCCCTCTTTTGACGGACCTATCAATGATTTGGTTGCTTAGCTGGACTTTGGCTTTGGGCCAATATCTTTGGACTTGAGGTCAATATCTTTACCCCTCCATAATAAGTAAAGATTATACCAACAATAATATTAGGTAACTCAAAATTTTATGATTTAAATGGCTCAAATCACTTAAAACGATATCGTTTTGACAAATTTTGAGTGTAAAACGATGTTATTTTGATAGATTTGAGTCATTTGAGTCACAAAATTTTGAGCTACTAAATATTTTTCTTATACCAAACACTTAAAAACTATACCATTCTCTCGAAAAAGATAAAATTTTCGAACAATGATTTTGGAATCAACTTCCGAACCAAAAATGAATCATAAGTTTTTGTTTAGAAATTGATTTCTAATCGCCGTATTTTTATTTAAAAATTAATATTCGAACGAAGTAAATTTAGGCATGGAAATAAGGTGTGAAAATAGAAGCTCTCACGAGTCCCTCAAAATAAGATAATCTCCGTTTGGGAAACAAATTTTGGACTAAAATAGTCATATAAGACAAAATAGTCTATTTTAACCAAATAAGACAAAACATTACATCCGACCTATAATCATTACATTCTTTCTCTCACAAAAAAAGTCAAAAAAGTCAAAAATCCTTCACAAATCAAACTTTTTAGCCCAGGCTAAAATAGCCAAAAAAGTCAAAAAGCTAACTTATTTCCCAACAGAGGCAAAATAACTATAAACAGTTGTTAACTTCGTATAAACTGCACCATTATTGTATATTATTTTGCAACTTAGGCTTCAAGCTTGAAAAATAGAAGCAGTATCTTTGGAGTAATTAATAACACAAGTCTCCTGCACTGAATTATTCCTTTTGTATATTTTTGTTGATATATACATTTAATTATTTATGTATATGTGTATAAGGGGAGGGAGGAGGAGGTGGTGGTAGCATTAGCGGTGGCGGCAAGGAGAAGGTTGATAGGGTCGAGGCCGCCAAGATGTGAGAGGAGGTGCAGCTCTTGTGGGCATTGTGAGGCAATTCAAGTCCCAATTGCCCCAAAACTCAAAAAAAACCATGTTGCATCATCAAGAGCTGATGACATTTCCAACTACAAGCCCATTTGTTGGATGTGTAAATGTGGTGACTTCATTTTCAATCCATAATTTTATTTATAAATTAAAAAAAAAATGTAGTTCTCAAGTTTGTGCGAAAAGGTTGAGCTTTTCTATTTTGTTATTTCTTCTTTGTGAATATGTGACATGTAAATTAATTTATGTATCCTTTCAAAAGTAAATTAATTTATGTAAATTAATTTATATATATTTTTGTTGAATTTCATAAATATATATTGAATATACGGATGACATTGACATAACATGGTATTTACCATTATATTCTATCATATTTCCTCCTTTGCTCACCATTTATTCTAAAACTTTTGTAGTATGGCGTTTTGTTGTTTTTTTTAATTTTTTTCAGAAAAACATAAAAAATTGTTTAATGAATTATTTAGTTAATTTTTTTGAGAAAACATTAAAAAAAAGACGCCTTTTTTTGGAAAACTATGTTTGCACAAAATAAAAATAATATGAAATCTAGAGTGGTTTTAAAATTTTCATTATTGTTATTAAAATAAAAACACAAAACATAACTTTTCAAAAAAATTTCAGGTAGCCTTTGATACGTTGGCTTCATTTTGGAAGTTGGTTGATTTTTTAACTTTTTAATTTTTAGCACGAGGTTAAAAGTTGTTTGGATTGATTTTTGATTTTTATAAAAAATAAATAAAAGGATTATAATTTAAATATAATATTTTATTTTATTAATTTAATTTATTTTTTTTAGAGTTAATTTAATAAAAAAACACTTAAAAAATTTACTTGCCAAATGAGGGCATTGTTTATGTGATGTTGTCAATAAATAAGCAACTTCAAAATACATTAGTGCGTTTTTTTTTTCTCAGTGGTGATAGATCCCACTAAAAATAGACCACTAAGTCAGCTCTAAAGAGTTGGCAGTTCAGAAAATAAAAAAAAAATAAAAAAAACAAAGAGCAAAATATCAAATCAATTAGAAGCACAGTGTTTTTATAGAGCTATTAGAGCTCCTTGTTTTAGTGGTCTCAAACAATTTTCTTTCTTTTCTATACGTAACAAAGTTAGATTAACATTTATTTTTTCGTATTCCACTACGTTTGTAATAAAAATATTAAGCGGATTTTATTTTTTTTTTTTTAAAAAAAAATTTTTTTTTTTTTTTTTTTTTTTTTTTATATTATTATTTTTTTTTATATATTTTTTTAAAAAATTAAATAATTAAAAAATTAATTTTAATTTATTTCTCAAAACAATATATATATATATATATCACATGATACTCCGTGTCATGACCCAAAAATTTCAGTAACTTCATTTTATTAGGAAAGAAGCGCAGCAGTGACTGTGGTACCTTCGTTTGATGTATATTATGACCTTATTTTTATAATCCAAACCGTTTATTTTGTAGGGTTTGTTGAGTATTTCATGTCTACCAAAAATCATATTAATCGGATATCAACAACTATATAATCGATAACTAAAAAAATAAATAATAAGTTTTTCTTTTGAGAAATAGTATAAACAATATGCGATTCGATCATATAGTTATTTATATCCGATTAATATAATTTTTGTTAGGCATGAAGTACTCAACAAATCTTACAATATGAACGGTTTAGATCATAAAAATATGACCATAATATACCTCAAACGGAGATACCATAGTAACTGTTATGCTTTGAGCACAACAGGAACCCTGTTCCATTTTATTATATTTTTATGTCCAAGTTATTACAGCATTATTAATCAACTAAACTTGTACCGGGACGATGAAGGAGGTAGAGGTGATTATCGTTGTTGCTGTTGCGGACCGAATATTTCATCGCGAGGTGCTTCAGTTAAAAAAAACAAGATTGGACCCTAAATTGTATATAGACCACTGAAAATTGAACAAAATAATTGTAAAAAAAATATCCACTACTTTAAATTAACAGTTAATTAAGAATCGAGGGTGCTACGCTCGGTAATTATCATGTAGTTATTAATTTTGTGATGCTGCCCTCATTGAGTCACGTTGAAAATGTACGCATTAACTTTTAAGTTAAGGTAATATCTGAGAAAATTATTATTATTTTAAAATTAATTTACTTTTTTATTTTTTTAAATCACATCAATCAATATTTCATATTTATTTTTCTACACATCTTTTTATAAAAAATCAAAATATATATATTTATTTAGAACATTCTAAACTACTCCTAGTAGGTGTTTGGGGTAAACTAAAATAGTGTATTTTTTTTTTTTATCTTCATACACTTATTTGGATCACATTAATAATATCTATTAATATCTCCTCTTTACTTTTTTTACTATTTTTTTTATTTTTATACACATTTTTTTTATAAAAAATAAAAAAAAATACACTTATTTAGGAGATTTCAAACCATCCCTTGATTTTTTAATGAAAATTAATTTAAAATTTTCAAACAAAGCGAAAACTACTTTTGTTGGTAATTTTTACCAAAAAAAAAAAGAGATTAATATATTTAACCAAAAAAATGGTTTAATTTTATTTTTATTAGTTTTTTAGTTAAAATAATTAATAAAGATAAAATAAGTTAAAATAATCAATAAGATAAAATGTCATATTTAAATTATAATTATTTTATTTTTTCTCTCATAATTATTAAATTAATTAAAAATAAATTATCTTCTTAAATATAATTATTTTAACTAAATTTAAAATAAAATAACTAATTAAAATAGTTAAATTTTCAAATCACGCCTTTTGTTTCCTATTATTTTTAGAAAAATGCTATGAGCCCTCAATAATTTGCCAAATTTTTTTTCAAATTTCTTATATGAATGCAATACCTATACAAATTTACATGTGTGAAAGTTTTATATCCATATAAAAAATTTGATAAATTATTTAGTATCCTTAACATTACTCTGTTCATTGAATATTGAAGAGTGGTTGGGTCCGCTATTAAGGGGTTGTTTGAGGTGTCTTAAATAAGTGTACTTTTTGTCTTTTTAGATTAAAAAATTAAGAAAGAAAATATAGATGTTTGGGTTAACTTTTTGACTTTTTATAAAAAAATATATAATAAAAAATTATAAAAATTGATTTGTAGAAAAAAATTAAGATTGAGAGTTGTGTAGTTATAATTATTGACTTTTGGTGAATAGTATTAATTTTTTAATTTTTTAAATTTATAATTTTTTTATAATATGTCAAACTTGACCTAAATTCGAGTATACGAGGGGAAATGTGACCACATTCGGAAAGCCTCAGGCTTTGGTCGAGTCTTTAATGGAATTAGACAGTGTTGTTAGGCCCGTGAGGGTCCACTACGGGTCTCTTTTTAAAAATTTGAACCGTTTAATATGTAGAACTCGTCGAGTACTATATGTCTGTGAAAAATCACATTGATCGGATATCGATAGCTATGTGATCAAATCAGTTTTTTATCAACCGTTAATTTATTCACCGTTCATTTTTTTTATACAAAACTGAATTGATCACATAGCTGTTGATATCCGATCATTGTGATTTTTTACAAATATATAGTACTCGACGGGTTTTACACATTGAACGGTTCAGATTTTCAAAATAGAATCCGTAGTGGACCTTTACGGGCTCAATAGCACCGTTCAATCCGATTAAGGACTGGACGAAAGCCAGGCCCTTCGGAAAAGTCTCTGTAATTAATATATGATAGAGAGAGAGAGAGAGAGAGAGAGAGAGAGAGAGAGAGAAAAAAGCAGGTGGATACCAGAGCGGAGCAGTTCTGATTTCGTATCTAACAAGATTTGCGTGTGCAATCAGAATCCACTCCTCGAATCTATAAACCAACAAACACCACACCAATCTATAAATTATTTTGTTATCGTGGAGCATTGTTTTACATCAGTTATTATTTTGGTCAGATTTGTTAGAGGATTAAATTAGATACAACTGTTAATAAAGAGATGTTTAATGAAAAGATTATTAATATAAAAATTATTAGTGAGAAAATTAAATAAAAATATATTTATTTTTGATAATAACATAAGAAATGATTGGTGATGGAATTGATAAATTATTTTTATATACAATAAAAAAACATATTTCTATATTAAAAAAAAAATCTAAAACAATTCTAAAAAAATTTTAGACATAACAGCAATTGAAAAAAAACAGTTCTCTTTCAATCCCGTGGGACTCAGGGTTTTTTTGGGAAATCACTAAAAAAGTTAGTTTTTTAGTTTTTTTTTATCCAAAATAAATTAATTTTTGAGCAAGGATTCTCTAGAAAGTGAAAACTTTGTTTTGTTTTTTTAAAAAACTTTTTTAAAATTATTTCTTTCTTTTTTTTTTTTTTTTTTTTTTTTTTGATTTTTTAATATTTTTAGCAATTTTTTTCCTAGAGTGATTCCTAAAGTGCAGATCCAACGGTACAAAAGTCACCATCTATACACCATCTATATAATTTGAAAAATAAAAAATAAAAAAAAATTCAAACTTCAATTTTGTGCCGTTGGATCTGCACTTTAAGGATCACTCTAGGAAAATTCACTCTAGAAGATCCTTGGTGCATTTGTCAATCACAGGTCATTACCAGCTATGCTAGTCTCATTGCTTAGTGGGATTGTGAATCTTATTGGATTATTAATAGGGGAAAAATAATTTAGACCTTTAAAAAGAGAGTTTTAATGGAGTATTAATTTGTCTTTTTTCTTTTCATTTTTTATCTTTTATTTCACTGTGTTTTTTTTTTTTTTAATAGACAACTCATTAGAGTTACACTGTAGCAACTCTAATTAAAACTTTACAGTACTTCCGTTAATCGGGTGATTAATTTCTCAGCCAAACATGCTTTTAATGGGACCACGTCAATCTTAATCCAATCCTACTACTCATGTTGGAAAACAAACGTAACTTTAGAGTATTTGAGATAGGCTAAGGTTTCGTTTGAACAATAGATTGATTTTTTAATTTTTTTGATTATTTTAATTTAAGATTAAAAAATTTAGTTTGGATAAGTTTTTGTTGACTTTTTTAATTTTGTAAGAAAAAAATAAAAATAATTATAATTTGAATGTAAAATTTTATATTATAAATTTTTAATTTATTTTGTCTTTTTATGGTTATTTTAATTTTTTAACTCCAAAATTTTACATGTCAAACGAGGTCTAAAATAATCAATTTCTGATTAAAATAGTTAATAAAATAAAATACTTTATTATATCACTTTCTTTATTTTTTTAGGGTAAACTATCAATAAGTCTTAATAGTTTGATTTAATTTTCATCAAGTCTTATTGAAAATAAATCTTAATAAAATCGTCGTTAAAAATATTTTTTTGTAACAATTTTTTTGTATATGTTGCTAAAAATTGACAATTAGTATTTTTTTTTAATCACGATTTTTATAAATTATTGCTAAAATTTACAATTACTAAAGTTTTTCTGTGACGAATTTTTTAAAGAATGTAGCTTGCCTCTAGTCTAAGATCGGACTGGACAGTGTTGTTCGGTCCGTGAGGGCCCATCACAGGTCCCATTTTAATGATTTGAACCGTTCAATGTGTAGAAATCGTCGAGTATTATATGCTTGTAAAAATCACGTTAATCAAATATCGATAGCTATGTGATCAAATCAGTTTTGTATAAAAAAAAAATGAATGGTGAACAAATTAGCGGTTGACAAAAAACTGATCCAATGACATAGCTATTGATATCCAATCAATGTGATTTTTTACAAGTATATAGTACTCGATGAGTTCTACACATTGAACGGTTCGAATTATCAAAACGAGACTCGTAGTGGGCCCCCATGGACCAAACAGCACCATCTAGTTCGATCTCGGACTGGAGGCTCGGACTGGAGACAAGTTGCTCCCTTTTTTAAATTGTCACTAAAAATTAAAAATTAATGACGTCGCTAAAACTTATAATTAGTGACATTTTTTATGATAAAATTTTTAAACTATCACTGAAAATTAACAATTAGTGACGTTTTTTTAATGGTGCTTGATGAAACACGTCATTAATGATTATATGTAGAGGTGAGCAATGGATATTTTGATACGCTGTATTTTTGACGGATGTGTGATGTGTGATGACGAGCAGATGGTTGCGGATTGATTTTTTTCAATTCGCCTAGTTTTGGGCGAGTGGCGAATTTGAGGTTCCTTTAGCTGCAATCAAACCGTCATCGCGAGCACCCCTAGTAATTTGTAAAACTTTATATTTTTAATTTGTTTAGATATTCTGTTTGAATTTTCAATTGAAAAGGAATTTAAATATTCTGTTGTATTTTCAATTTGAAAATCTTTTTATCAAATGACAAGTGTTGATATTTGGTATTTTTGTGTGAAAAATATAAGGTTTAATTTTGTTATTTTTTAAAAAATCAAATTAAATAGTTTTTGAATAAAAAAAATAATAAAATAGTTTTGATAATGCATGATTTTCTTATATGTGTTTATTATTGGTATTTGACAATTTACTTGATAATCTTTTGGTTATGTTAAGTTGAATTGTTATTCAAAAAAAATGTTGATAAGTTGTTGTATTATGTTTAAAATTTGTAAAAGTTTAAACCATCAAATCAATTCACATCAATCCGCCAATCCGCATCATCCGCATCCGTCAATCCGGCAGACGAATGCGGATTGATTTTTTTCAATCTGACAATCCGATAGACGGATAGCGGATTGGAGGTTTTTTGGCCACAATCGAACCGGAACCCCCCTAATCACATGACTTATTGAATAATAAGTTTATCTGTTAGAACCTATACGTAAATCCCCTATTTTTTTATATGTTGTTTCGTAAAAAGTCATATAACTAATTAAAATAACTTATTCCCAAATATGGCCTTATATCTTAAAGGGCTGGTTTGCAAAGTTGGTTATTTTAACCTAACTAAAAAAAAATTGTGTTTTAGACGATAATTGATTTTTTATTGTTGTTTTAATGATTGTAAGAGAAACGTAAAATAATTGTGATTTGGATATGACATTTTGTATTATTGACTATTTCAACTTATTTTATCTTTATTAATTGTTGGAACTACATACAAGTGGGAGAATGAGAAATAAATTACCAACATATAAGGGAGTGCAAGTAACACTTGCACTTGCACCTCTGCAATATTTCATTTACACCCCACTACAGACACCTGCATTCTATGTATTAGTAATTTTTTTTCCCTTTTCTCAGTTACATATAGTTCCCATTGATTATTTTACCTTCCAACCCAGGGCCAAAATCTCAACCAAAAAATATTGGATTTCGCACTTTCAATTAACATGTGAATTTGTTTCAAAATCATGACACAATTTTTCATGAAAAAATTGCCAACTAATGGGACACTAAAAATAATATTCGCATTTTCATGATAGTTGTATAAATTTTGTTTTTGTTTTTGTTTTTGTGTGTGTCAGAATTGTATCATAAAATATTTCATTTATAATGTAATTATTTTTTTTAATATTTCAGTTATTTGTAATTTTTTTTTTTCATTTTTCAAACAACTACTCCATAGTATGGCCTTATTTGGTTGAATTTTTTTAAAAAAAAATTAAAATTTGATAATCAAAATATAAAAGTTAGAAGTATCTATTCCTCAACTTTTAATAATTACTTTTTTTCAGCTTATTTAATCAATTTATGCATAATAAACTATTAAGCAAAAACTACACCAAATAATTTGACACAAACTCTTAAATTAAAATAAAGTATAATCAACTTATAAAAGCTACAACAAACTGCCCCAATACATCATTGTTGTATTGCCCACATAACACTCTAATTTTAAATTTAAATTCTACAATTTATATTTATGGTAAAATTATGAATCATTATAAAAGAAAACTAAATAATGTTAACAAGTGTCCATCTACTACTGTTTAAACAAATATTGTTGCGTGTCAAATACACTTGTTAGCAAAACCTACAATAGGAAATAAATGTTGTAATGCTACTTTTTGTGTATTAATAATATTGTGCTTATAACTTTTTATATTATATTATATTTACTATTTTATTTGTCAATATAATGGATCTCATAATTAATATATGTCTCTAAAGTTTATTTTGGGAAGTAAGTTTTTTTTGAAAAAACATAAATAAATAAAAAATAGAGAGATTATGTGACCCAAATTTTTTTTAAAAAAATTGACGTTTAACCTAGATGTCAAAATAGGCCTAATACCATGTTAAGTTGACACACCAAATTTAAAAAAAAAAAAAAAAAAAAAAAACAACAACAACAACTACCACCACCACCAAGAAGAAGAAGAAGAAGATGTTTATGGTACCATTACTCTTGGTTTACTTGGCCTCCGTTTGGCAAGTTGGGTTACGGATTTTTTTGGCTATTTTAACCACAAAAGACAAAATAGGTTATTTTAGTCATAATAAACAAAACATCACATCCAACTCATAATCACTACGCTCTTTTCTCACAAAAAAAGTTAAAAAAGTTAAAAATTTTTTCCCAAATCAAGCTTTTTAGCCCAGGCTAAAATAATTAAAAAAGCCAAAAAGCCAACCCCACTTCCCAAACAAAGCGTATTGGATCTAATTTTTAAATTGCATGACTCATATTCTATTTTAAAGGGTGTTTGGAAAGTGACTATTTTCGTTGATTTTTTTAATTTTTTATGAAAAGGCTTACAGAATAATAGAGAGAGAGAGAGAGAGAGAGAGAGAGAGATTTGATTGGGTGTTTTGACTTTTTGTCTATTTTAGCTAAAAAGCTAACATCCCAAACGGATAATTTTCAAAAAAATAATCTAATAAATATTGGCATCGTTTGGGAACTTTGCTATTTTAGTTGACTTTTGACTATTTTATGAAATGAAAAAAATTGTTTGAGATGATTTGTGATTTTTTGTAGTTGACTAGATGCTTATAAGAGAAAAAATGATTGATGGTGTGTAGAATGTGATATTTTGTGTTATTAATTATTTTATTTTATTTTTGTTTTTATTGGCTAGTATCTTAAAAAATTTTACTAAAACTTCTATTAAATGTCTGATATAAGTGTGAGACACATACTAGGTGAATCTCACACCCATATGAGACATTAATAAAAATTTTAATAAATCTTGAGATCTCTAACATTACTTTAAAACCAAATACTCAAATGTTGCTTTGGGGTTTGCTTATTTTTTGGTTTTTTTTTCCACTTATTTACATTTTTATTGAATTTAAAAAAAAAAATAAATTTTAAGCTTCTAAATTCAGCTTGATAAGAAGAATTGAAAAATTATAATTTTTTTTAAAAAAAATTCCAGAAAAGAAAAAAAAAGTAAATAATAGTGGATTTTTTGGACATATTTTGGCTTTTTTATTTTTTTTAAAAAAAAATTCAAAAAAAAGTATATATTTCATATTCATCTCCACAAGATGGATAATAAAACTAAAAAATAATTAATAATTTTTTTTTAAAAAAAAGCTATTAAAAAATTCAAAAAAAAAAAAGAACTTTTTTATTTTTTATTTTTAAGTTGCCAAAAGAGTAGATTTGGGGTTGCCAAAAGAGTAGATATGGGGTGACCCAGCAATTAATGATAATGAAATTATAATGACAACAATGATAGAAATTACTAATTTTGAAACTTTAAAAAGATGATTAATGACATAAAATTTTTAAAAAAATACATATATAAAATCAAAATATCAAATCATTTATAACAAGACCTATTATTACATTATTAATAATAGCACTAATTAGTGCTCTCACACATTTTTCGAAATAATGAATGATTCAAAGGGTAGTTGTTGGGTCGGTTATGTTATGTGCTGTCATACTGCTATCTCTACAGTCAATCTGATGGGTTATTTTATAGTAACTTTGTCACTCACCCATCACAGTCCCACCTCTCAGAGTTTTCGATTTCTGATCTCCTGCTTTTACGGTTGTACAATGTATTTCGACAATTGCGAAAAAAAAAAAAAAAAAAAAAGACAAATTACTTACACCCCCTTAAAATTTAATGAAATTATAATTTTTTTTAAAATTTTAAAAATTACATTATATCTCATCACAATTAACGTCGTTAACGGATATCATAAATTAATTAAAATGCTTGTCTACACTCCTTTGAAGTTTAGCTAAATTACAAATTCCTTTATGAGATTTAGCTAAATTACAGATTCTCTCTAAGGTTTAACTAGATTATCATTTTTAAATAAGTTATGAAATGTAAAATTAAAATGAAAAAACACTTATCACACTATAAAAAAAATTTAAGGTTTTAGAGATTAAAATTTATGGACAAAATTATTTTTAGGAGACCAAATATTTTTGTTATAAAAAATTTCGTCATTATATTTTTAGTAACGAAAATTAAACATCAATGATTAATTATTATATTTTTTGTATCAAATTTTTTGTCTCAAAAAATAAACTGTCAAAGAGAGGGGGTGAATTGGGTTATTAAACTTTTTTTTACAATATTAAAAAATAATAAATACAAAATACAAAATTCAAAACAATGATTATCAATATAAAAGTAAGAGAGATAGAGAGAAAATCAAACACTGAGATTTATAGTGGTTTGGCACGCCGGGCCTACGTCCATTCCCTAAGGAACCTCTTTGAGAATTTCTTCATTATCAAGATGAATTAATACACTACCAAAACTTCACAAAGCTTGTGCATTTTACACAGGTCTTACTTTTATCTATTGAGCCTTACTCAATAATAAATGCCTTACTCTTACAAAAATCTCTCACAAAATAATGAATAAAAATAAGAGGTACTTTAACTCTCTTTTACAATAATTTTCTCATAAAGAGTAGATATGAAAGTGTAAGAATAAGGACTACTCTTAAATCTGAAAGTGAAAGAGCAGAATATAATAATCTCAAAATTTTGGAGCGCGTGCGCGCGCACACACACACACACACATATTTTTCTCTTCAAGTTCTCTAATTTTTCTCCACACACAACATTTTTATTTATACCAAAACATTTACCCGTTGGAAAGACAGAAGCTCCTTCGGATTATGAGAAGTCAGCACAAATCTCCATCATTATGGGTTCCTTGAAGTCAAAAGCTATATGAAAATTGTGTCTACTTTGCAACTTTTTCTTTTTCCTTTTGTAAGCAAATTCAAACTAACTTACAACTTTTCCTTTTTCACTTGATTCTTGACACCAATGGAGAGTAAAGTCCAGGGAACTTTGAGGTCGGCGAGTTTGATCTCGGACAGAGGGGCACAGATGAACGAACAGTGTAGGTTCCATCACCTCAGAATACTGAGGTAATAGAACCTAGGGGGCAACTGTGGGGATATATTTTCTGAATACTAACACGTGGCAAGGTGACGCCGACGTGTCAGCCGAGGTACCACGTGTCCTGGTCGCGACGCCGAGGTGATCTCGGCAAGGTTGAGGTTATCTTCGAAGATATCGGAATCCGAGATAAGTGGATAAGGAACAAGAGTCCTAGAATGAAAAGGGAACTCAACCTGGATGAGGGACAAGAGTCCTAGAATAAGAGAAGACTTCAGTTTGTATTAAGATAAGACTCTATCCTAATCTTACTGGGAGTCCAAGATTAGCAGTAATCCTGAGTCCATAGAAGTTAGGCTTCTATTGGGACTAGGTTTATGTTGGCTATAAAAGAGAGGCACCCCCATAGGTCTAAGGTATGTTTTTTAGGCTCAAGCTTGTGAGTTGAATAATTGATTATCTTTGAGAGATATATTGACTTGATCGTCGGAGTGCCCTGTGTTTTCGATCACCGTCCGCTTAGTAATCAACCGAGAAACCGCGTAATAGATGGCACTTGGTGACCCGCAATGTAAATATAAGAATCCCACAGTGGTTGTGTGAGTGATTTTCTGATCACACTACCCGCTTAGTAATCAACCGAGAAATCTTGGCAGAATAGATGGTACCTGACACCAATGTAAATATAAGAATCCCGCGGTGGTTCGTCCACCCGGGGGCACTCCGACGATCAAGTCAGTATATCTCTCAAAGATAATCAATTATTCAACTCACAAGCTTGAGCCTAAAAAGCATACCTTAAACCCATGGGGGTGCCTCTCTTTTATAGCCAACATAAACCTAGTCCCAATAGAAGCCTAACTTCTATGGATTCAGGATTACTGCTAATCTTGGACTCCCAGTAAGATTAGGATAGAGTCTTATCTTAATACAAACTAAAGTCTTCTCTCATTCTAGGACTCTTGTCCCTCATCCAGGTTGAGTTCCCTTTTCATTCTAGGACTCTTGTCCCTTATCCACTTATCTCAGATTCTGATATCTTCGGAGATAACCTCAGCCTTGCCGAGATCACATTGGCGTCACGACCAGGACATGTAGCACCTCGGTTGACACGTCAGCGTCACCTTGCCACGTGTTGGTAGTCAGAAAATATATCCCCACGACTGCCCCCCAGGTTCTATTACCTCGGCATTCTGAGGTGATGAAACCTACACTGTTCGTTCATCTGTGCCCCTCTGTCCGAGATCAAACTCGCCGACCTCAAAGCTCCCTGGACTTTGCTGTCCACTGGTGTCAAGAATCAAGTTTCATGCTTTCCAAGCTGCTTGAAATCGCACCTCCTAGCCGATGTTCTGGTTCCATTAATTCGTAAACTCCAAGAGCTTTGCAACTGCTCCACTCAAACTCTCTGGTGAGTTCCTGATTTCCAGTCATCTATTTGACTCCGGCGATTTTCATATTGGCGTTCATTTCACTTGGTAGGTTCATAAACTCTTTACTTGCTATTAAGCTCAATCTTTCATAACTCTTCTGAATCTATTTACTTGCCATTTGTTGCCTTCTATTTTAAATGCTTTCAAGTTTTGAATTGTTTGAATGCCTGGCACTGTTCTTGTCATATCCGCTTTCTGTTGCTAGCATCGTGTCTAGGTCATTACTTTTTTGTTCTTCACATACTTACTTAATGCCTATGCACTTGGCTTTATTCTTGAACTTTGTCGTCTTCTTGACTATTTTTTTTTTTTTCATTCAATCCTTTGGCTTTTTGTCTTTCTAACTCTTTTGCTTAAATCTGTCATTGTTCCAAGCTTTCAAGCTTCTACAACTGTCTTCATTCCTCTTCTCCGGTGAAGCTTACGTCATTTTGTCATTGTCGTCAAACTTCGGCAATTCTCATTCCGGTTTCCCTCTTTCTGGTAAACCACTGTTCCTCCTGGTTTTATTTCTTGTTGCTTTCTAAGAAGCTCTGCTTCATTGTTAATCACCATTGTTGTTTTACCTGTTGTTTCCAAATCATCTTCTTGAATACACACTGTTCACACATCTGTTGATTTCTGCCACTGTTCTTGGCTTGACACACCTATGCAATCTTTTTGTCTTGATTTCCTGATAGCTTCATCATCATTCTTGATTACGAATAACATTCTTGTTTCTGTCTTCTGTGTCTTTTTCTAGATTCTTGCTTTTAATCCTTGCCTTCAAACTCCGAGGTGCCAATCGCCGAAAAGAGCCTTGATCAAACTCTTTGGGAGATCGATGCTGAGCTCGAGGCCGAGAAGGCTGCTAAGAAGTCTTTCCAATTGTCTTCTATTTCTTGCCATTGATGCCGAGTAGTTTTGTTTCCTTCTTTTACTCCTTGTACCTTGTACTTTGTCCATCTTTGTATGCTTTTAATCCGGCTGACGTGCCATTTTTGTAGTCTGAATAATTTATTTTTCAATATTCAGGCCGAAGTGCCTACTTTCTTCTTTAAATGCATTTCTCTGATTTCTTCTTTGAATGTATGTCTTATTTTTTCTGCTCTTGTATGATTCTATACTTAGAATAATTTGCATGTCTTCAAAGTACACCTTGACTGTGCAATCTCTTCGGGTAAAATACCTCTGTCACAACTTCTAATCTTGCTCATCTCGGCCTTGTCCTAATACTTGAAAATATTGTAACAAATATTTTCACAAGTGTTGCTTAGGACTTGTCACTTTCTCAATGTCTTCTATCAAGACTTCAGTTTTTCATATTTCAAGTTTTGACAACCTGGTAGTCTCGGCAAATACGCAGATATTGCTTGAGCTTGACTTTAACTTGTAAATTTTTTTCAAAAATTTCAACAAGTGTTTAGCCATCATCCTTTATCTCGGCTTAACTTCAGCTTGTAAATTTTTCTCAAAATTTCAACAAGTGTTAAACCATCTTCCTTTATCATAACCTTGGCTTAACTTCAGCTTGTAAATTTTTCTCAAAATTTCAACAAGTGTTAAACCATCTTCCTTTATCATAACCTCGGCTTAATTTCAGCTTGTAATTTTTTCTCAAAATTTCAACAAGTGTTAAATATCACATCGGTTTAACTTCAACTTGTAAATTCACACAGAATTTCAACAAGTGTTAAACATCATCTCGGTTTAACTTCAACTTGTAAATTCACACAGAATTTCAACAAGTGTTAAACATCATCTCGGTTTAACCAACTTGTAAATTGTTACAAATTTCAACAAGTGGTAAACATCATCTCGGTTTAACCAACTTGTAAATTGCTACAAATTTCAACAAGTGGTAAACAACATCTCATTTTAACCAACTTGTAAATTGCTACAAATTTCAACAAGTGGTAAACATTATATTGGTTTAACCAACTTGTAAATTCATACAGAATTTCAACAAGTGTTAAATATGACCTCGGTTTAACTTCAACTTGTAAATTCACATAGAATTTTAACAAGTGTTAAACATAACCTCGGTTTAACTTCAACTTGTAAATTCACACAGAATTTCAACAAGTGTTAAACATGACATCGGTTTAACTTCAACTTGTAAATTCACACAGAATTTCAACAAGTGTTAAACATGACCTCGGTCTAACTTCAACTTGTAAATTCACACAGAATTTCAACAAGTGTTAAACATGACCTCGGTTTAACTTCAACTTGTAAATTCACACAGAATTTCAACAAGTGTTAAACATGACCTCGGTTTAACTTCAACTTGTAAATTCACACAGAATTTCAACAAGTATTAAACATCATCTCGGTTTAACCAACTTGTAAATTGCTACAAATTTCAACAAGTGGTAAACATCATATCGGTTTAACCAACTTGTAAATTGCTACAAATTTCAACAAGTGGTAAACATCATCTCGGTTTAACCAACTTATAAATTGCTACAAATTTTAACAAATGGTAAACATATTCTTCTTCTCTCTGCCCCTGCATGGTTTCCACATACTCCTTTGCGAATCTTATAAAAGGTCTTCAACTTGGCTAACTGCAGTCCAACCTTGTGTGTTTTCTTTTTTCTCTTCTTGGATCTGAGATTTGCTCACTGAGCTCTTTTCTTTTCGGACTTAAGTGCCGAGATCTTGTCTGCTAGAATCTTGGATTTGCTCACTCAGGTTGAGCTCTTCTCTTCTCGGACCTACTTATCTAGGCCGAGATCATGTCTTCTAGGATCTGGGATTTGGAATCCGGAATTTGCTCACTTAGGCTGAGCTCTCGTCTTCTCGGGCCTACTTGTCTAGGTTGAGATCATGTCTTCTTGGATCTGGGATCCAGGATCTGGAATCCGGGATCTGCTCACTCAGGATGAGTTCTTCTATACGTGAATGTTATCTCCTTGGGAGCACTTATGCCCCCTGTCTTTGCATCCCTTTTGGAAGGGTCTTCGTTCCTCCGCAGGTATCTATCCTTTCATACCTAGAGGTCATCTTCGTTGTAGTATCCGCTTCGATCTGTTGTCTTTGGTGCGTCACCTTCCTGGCCGACGTCTTTCACTCCGTGACTCTGGTCACGAGTTTTTGTGTTGCGGTTGTCCCTTTCAACGTCGAGGTTGATAGGTCTCCCATTCCCAGCAGGAGCGTTGTCTCCAGTTTGATCATTCTGTCCGTCATTGGCCATCTATTCTTCTTTCTTTCATTGGCCATCAATTTTTCTTTCTTTCATTGGCCATCTATTCTTCTTTCTTTCATTGGCCATCTATTCTTCTTTATTTCCCATAGACGGCGCCAAATTGTGTGAGTGATTTTTTGATCACATTGCCCGCTTAGTAATCAACTGGAGAGCACTGGCAGAATAGATGGCACCTGACTGACTCGCAACAGAAATATAAGAATCCCGCGGTGGTTCATCCACCCGGGGGCACTCCGACGATCAAGTCAGTATATCTCTCAAAGATAATCAATTATTCAACTCACAAGCTTGAGCCTAAAAAGCATACCTTAGACCCATGAGGGTGCCTCTCTTTTATAGCCAACATAAACCTAGTCCCAATAGAAGCCTAACTTCTATGGACTCAGGATTACTGCTAATCTTGGACTCCTAGTAAGATTACGATAAACTCTCTAAGAGTCTTATCTTAATACAAACTAAAGTCTTCTCTCATTCTAGGACTCTTGTCCTTTATCCAGGTTGAGTTCCCTTTTCATTCTAAGATTCTTGTCCCTTATCCACTTATCTCGGATTCCGATATCTTCGGAGATAACCTCGGCCTTGCCGAGATCACCTTGGCATCACGACCAGGACACGTGGCACCTCGGCTGACACGTCGGCGTCACCTTGCCATGTGTTGGTACTCAGAAAATATATCCCCACAACAGGCGAAACATCTTCAAGGACTTGTTTACAATAAAAAATTAAATAAGTTTTCTTCTGCAATCATTATAGTATATCAATTTCAAGATTTTGACTATATATATACATATATTTGATGCACTGCACCGCATCGCACCACCACAAGCTATTTATAAATCTTTAATATATTCAAAAGATACTCCGTATAAATCAACTATTTTTATAATCGATACATTCAAATATGATTGTAAAGTAAATTTGAATTTAGTGCAATATATATCAAAATGATATAATACAAATTTACTCAAAAGAGACAATCACATCAAATTTGTCAAAGAATGAATAGTGATTAAAACATGAATAGTAAAATTTTTAAAATATTTTTATTCATGTTTTAATCACTATTCATTCTAATAAAAATATTTAAAATATTTTTATGAATAGTAAAATTTTTAATCACTATTCATTTTTAAAAATTTTACTATTCATGTCTCGAGTGATTAAAAATTTTACTATTAATTCATTTCTAATTTTTAAAAATATTTGGATTTGTCTAACATGAATAAAAATGAATAGTAAAATTTTTAAAATATTTTTATTCATTTTTAAAAATATTTTTATTCATGTCTAATATATTAAAACAACAGCTGGCTAAGATTCGTCAAAAGAAGAGAGAGCTAGAAAGGAAAAATGCACAATTGGAGAATGCAGTGCAATATTATGTAATGGTTATGATCCCAAGACTCACAGAAGTCGAAAATAGAAGGAGACATGTAAAGGAGGCTCATGAAAAACTGTTGAGAGAAGTTAAACGCAAAAAATCTGTGAAGCCTTCTAAAAACTTATATGTACTCGAGTAATATTTTTTCCTTCTGAAATAAAATTGCAAGCATTTCTCCTTTTTTTTTTTTTATTTAAAAAAAAAATTGTGGGTATATATACTCTCCCTCAAATTATGCACAGAATATACAAACACCCTCTTAAGATTACTTGCATTTTTATGTTTTATTTTTATTTCATTGATGTAATCTCAAAAGATCACATAATACGAATCTCCCTCTAAATTAATGCACAAAAGAAAATTACACAAATTGTAAAAAAGCAGATTACCAATTTATAATATCAAAGGCCATTAAAATTCGGCCAAAAACAACTACACCAAGTGTACTAGCATAAAAAGAGAAAATACAAATAAAAACAATTTATTCAGATAGGGTAGAAGCAAATATTATTAAATCCAAGAGAGTTTGGAGCACATACAATTATATAAAAATATAACACAGTGCAAAAATAATTTTAACATGTTGATCGGGAAAAAGATGTTGGTGGATGTAAAATTTTGTCGACGACGAGGAAGATCGGTGACAATGGTGAAGAACAGTGATGATGATGTAGATTAGTGTTGATGGAGAGGATTAAAAAAACAGTGAAGATCGGTAGATTGGAGATAAATCTTGGTGGATTAGTGATGAATTTATGTAGATTTGGAATGGATTTTGGTTAGATCAATGAGGGATTTGGGTTGATGATGATGGTGATGAACGGAAATAATGGAGAAGATTGGGGATGAATTTTGTGTAGATCTGAGGTGGTTTTGTGCAGATCGGATGCGGATGTATGTAGATCGAAGATATTTGTGATGAAGTTTATGGATGATGTTGTGGACGATGGAGCTGGTGGTGGACGATGGTGAGGATGATGGTGTTTGAAGATGAAAGGAAAAAAGAGAGAGCAAGAGAGAGAGAGAGAGAGAGAGAGAGAGAGAGAATATATAAAATATTTTTTTATTTTGATTTTAATTTTAATATTAATTTTATTTTTAAAAAATAAACATCATATAGGAGTATTCATCATACCAAGTTTAGTTCTAATTAACAAAATTGTTCTTCATTAAGTGGCTTGGTAAATATATCAGTTAATTGACAATTTGTAGGCACAAATTCGAGCTCAATGTCACATTTGAGTACATGATCTCTTAGAACATGATGCCTTATTTCAATGTGTTTAATGCGTGAGTGCAGAATAAGATTTTTTGAAAGGTTAATGGCACTTGTGTTGTCACATTTTATAGGAATATGATCATAACGAAATCCAAAATCTTGAAGTTATTGTTTTATCTAAAGCAATTGTGCACAACACTTAGCGGCGGCAATGTATTTTGCTTCAGCAGTTGACAGAGCCACTGAGTTTTGTTTTTTGCAAAACCAAGAAATGAGTGAGTGTCCAAGAATGTGTCAAGTACCACTTATGCTTTTTTGATCAAGTCAACATCTCGCAAAGTCGGCATCCGAGTAAACAAAAAGTTCAAAAGTGGTTTCCTTAGGATACCATAATCCCAAATTTGGAGTGCCAACAAGATATCTGAAAATATGTTTGACTGCAATGATGTGTGATTCTTTCGATGCTAATTGAAAACATGCACACATACAAATACTAAACATTATATTAGGTCTACTTGCAGTAAGATAGAGTAAAAACCTAATCATACCTCGATATTTCTTTTCATCTACAGGTTTATCTTGCTCATCTTTGTGGATTTTTATTGATGTGCTCATTAGAGTTGTTGCAGGCTTTGATGATTCCATTTCAAACCTTTTGAGTAGATCCGTGATATATTTCGATTGATTTAAATGGATTCCATCATTAGTTTGTTTAATTTGTAGATCAAGGAAGTAATTCAACTCCCCCATCATACTCATTTCAAATTCACCCTGCATATCTTTAGCAAATTCTTTGCACAAATTTTCATTAGTAGCACCAAAAATAATATCATCAACATAAATTTGAACAATTAGCATATCCTCCTTTTTGATTTTTATAAACAGTGTTGTATCAATTTTTCCTTTAGAAAAACCTTTGTCAAGTAGAAAATTATTTAATTTTTCATACCATGCTCTAGGAGCTTGTTTTAAAGCATATAAAGCTTTTGAAAGTTTGAAAACATGATCTGGATATTTTTGACTTTCAAAACTGGGAGGTTGTTCAACATAAACTTCCTCCAAAACGTACCCATTTAAGAAACCACTTTTAACATGCATTTAATACAATTTGAAATCTTTAAAACATGCAAAAACAAGTAACATTCTAATAGCTTCAAGTCTAGCAACCGGTGCAAAAGTTTCATCAAAATCAATGCCTTCTTCTTGATTATAACCTTGGGCTACCAATCTAGCTTTATTTCTAGTAACAACTCCGGATTCATCCATTTTGTTCCAATAAACTGGATTATCCTTAGGCCGAGGGGTCAAAAACCAAACTTCATTTCTTTCAAATTGATTTAATTCTTCTTGCATTGCTAAAATCTAATTTTCATCTTTTTCAGCTTCTAAAAATGATTTTGGTTCAATTTGTGAAACAAATGCTAGGTTATCACAAACATTTCTAATAGAGGAACAAGTTTTTATACCTTCCGCTATGTCACCTATGATAAGGTCTTTAGGGTGGCCATGAGCATACTTCCATTCATTTGGTAGATTTGATTCGTTTTTTGGACGAGCATATTTTTCTTGAAGATTCTTCATTGTAATTTCTTCTTTGTGCTCCGAAGATGGATTTTCTTTATTTGTTATGTAAATGCGCTCCATTCTTAGATGTGTTTCTGTAGTATCATCACTTACAAGATTCTTGGAAATAATGTTGTTAGATTCATCAAAGGCAACGTGTACAAATTCTTCAAATAGTCAATTTCTTTTATTGAATACTCTATAAACTTTACTAGAATTCGAATAACCAAGAAATATAGTTTCATCCGATTTAGCATCAAATTTTCCTAAGTTATCTTTATTGTTATTCAATATAAAGCATTTACAACCAAATGCACGTAAGTGACTAATATTTGGTTTTCTACCTTTCCAAATTTCATAAAAGGTTTTCTTAAGAATAGGTCTAATTATAGCACAGTTTACAACATAGCATGTAGTGTTAACGGCTTCCGCCCAAAAATATGTAGGTAAATTATTTTCACAAAGCATAGTATGGGTCATTTCTTCAAGAGTTCTATTTTTTCTTTGAACCACACCATTTTGTTGAGGAGTTCTAGGAGCAGAAAAATTATGATCAATTCCAAACTCATCATAAAACATAATAAAATCATCATTTTCAAATTCTCTACCATGATCATTTCTAATACTACAAATATTAAGATTTTTTTCATTTTGAATTCTTTTACATAACTTTGAGAAATTGTAAAAAGTTTTATTTTTGTGTGTCAAATATAAAACCCATATATATCTAGTATAATCATCAATACAAACAAGAGCATAAGATTTTCCTCCCAAACTTAATGTTCTAGATGGTCCAAATAAATCAATATGCAAGAGTTCAAGAGGTCTAGCAGTTGAAACAACGTTTTTGGATTTGAAAGAAATTTTAGTTTGTTTTCCAAATTGACATGCATTACAAAGTTTGTCTTTTTCACAAATAATTTTTGGTAAACCAAGGACTAACTCATTTTTTGAAAGTTTAGAAATTAAATCAAAATGAGCATGTCCTAATCTTCTATGCCAAACCCAACCATTATCTTTATAGCAGATAAACATTTAATATAAAAATGATAAGAGAAATCATGCAAATCAAACACATATACATTTTCATGTCTATAACCTACAAATAAAGTTTTGTTTTCTAGGGTATTTTCAATAATGCAATGAGTTTTCTCAAAAATAACTCTATAACTTTTATCACATAGTTGACTAATGCTAAGCAAGTTATATTTTAAACCTTCAACAAGTAAAACATTTTCAATAATAGGAGAAAGATTTTTACCAATACTACCTACACCAATGATTTTAACCTTGCTATTGTTGCCAAAAGTCACATATCCGCCATCATTTGGTTGGAGTGTGGCGAACATAGCTTTATTTCTGGTCATGTGCCTCGAATATACACTGTCGAGATATCATCTATCATTACTGGATTTTGTCTTGAAACATACCTACAAAAATTTTCTATTGGTACCCATATATTCTTGGGTCCATAAAAGTTAGAATTTGACACTCTTGAAATGTCCTTAGGGACCTACATCTTTTCTATTTTAGCAAAATGATTTCTTTTAACATGACATGAAGGTGAAATATGACATTTTGTACCACAAAAATGACATGTGAGATGAGAGTGACTAGAGGATGCATACACAAAACCATTTTTGACAGTTTTTACTTTTGAAAAAAGTTTATATCCAATTCTGGCTCTACCAAAAATACGATTTTGATTTTTAAGAATTTTATCTAAAGTCTCTCTACCTTGAGTGAATTTTGAAAGAGTATCTTTCAAGTCTGAAATATTTTCTTTCAAAACAATTCGCTCCTTTTTTAAAGACTAATTTTCTTCTTGCAATACAATTAATCTTTTCTCGGAAATTGAAGACTCTTTCCAAGTAAAATATCATTTTCCTCTTTCATTTTCATGGCTTCATTTTCTAAGGCATTTATCTTGGAAGTTAAGGATTCATTTTCTTTTCATAAACTTGAAATCACTTTTTTTTGACAGTTACTTTTCAAACTAAGTTTTTTAAATTCAGTATGTAATTCATCAAAAGCTGATTGTAATTCATCAAATGTAAAAGATTCGTCACTTACCTCATCTTCGTTTCCAAGTGCCATTAAGTATAGGTTAGCAACCTCATTTTTGCAAATTTCGGTTTCTGAGTCGCTTTCGTCGCTATCTTCTCCCCATGCTGCAATCATGGCATTCTTCTTGTCCTTCTTGAATTGTTTCTTAAGTTCCGAACATTCTGATTTGTAGTGTCCAAGTTTGTTGCATTCGTAGCAGGTAATTCAGATTTTTTGTGATTTTCTTCCCTTTGAAAATCCCTGTTGTTAAAGTCTTTTCTGAAAAAATTTCACACACCTTGTTTCTTTTTTACAAACCTTTTGAATTTTCTAATGATGAATGTCATTTCCTCATTATCATCCGAATCATCTTCCTCATCCTCTTGATATTTCAAGGTGAATTTGAAGGCTATTCATTTCTTCTTGTTGTTGTCCTCATTTTCCTTTCCTTCTTGCATTATGAGCTCATGAGTTAAGAGAGATCTCATTAACTCATCTAGACTTAACTTTGATAAATCCTTGACTTCGGTAATGGCAATGACTTTTGTCTCCCAACTTTTTGGCAATGACCTAAGCACTTTTTTTTATAATTTCAGCATTGGTATATATTTTGCCAAGAGAAGTTAAACTATTAATAATATCAGTAAAGCGAGTAAACATTTGAGGAATAGTTTCATCAAGCTTCATTTTAAAGAGTTCATAATTATGGACTAACAAACTGACTCTAGATTCTTTAACTTGTTTGGTTCCCTCATGAGTCACTATAAGCTTATCCCAAATTTCTTTTGCGGTTTTACATGTGGAAATTCTGTTGAACTCGTTGGCATCTAAGGCACAGTACAACATGTTTGTGGCTTTGACATTAATTTGGGTTATTCTAGTATCTGATTCATTCCACTCATCTTCAGGTTTTGGTACCTTAAGGCTATCTACGGTTTTGGTAGGAATTTTTGGACCATTGCAAATAATTTTTCAGTATTCATAATCATTAGATTGAACATGTATAGTCATCCTAGTTTTTCAATAACTAAAATTTGTGTCGCTAAACAGTGGTGATCTATTGGATGTTTGTCCCTCAGGTGAGGAATAACTAGAGATTTCCATGATCTACTCTAAGACGGTTAAGTCACGCAAACTAGAGTCTAGGCTCTGATACCAATTGTTATCCCAGTCAGGCAACCTAAGAGGGGGTTGAATTGGGTTATTAAAAAAAATAAATACAAAATTCAAAACAATGATTATCAGTATAAAAGTAAGAGAGATAGGGAGAGAAAATCAAACACTGAGATTTATACTGGTTCGGCACACCGGGTCTATGTCCACTCCCAAGGAACCTCCTTGAGAATTTCTTCACTATTAAGATGAATCAATACACTACCAAAGTTTCACCAAGCTTGTGGATTTTACACAGGTCTTACTTTTATCTATTGAGCCTCACTCAACAATAAATGCCTTATCCTTACAAACATCTCTCACAAAATAATGAATAAAAATAAGAGATACTTTAACTCTCTTTTACAATAATTTTCTCAAAAAGAGTAGATATGAAAATGTAAGAATAAGGACTACTCTTAGATCTGAAAGTGAAAGAGCAGAATACAATACACTTAAAATTTTGGAGCACATATAAATTTTTTTTTTCTCTTCAAGTTCTCTATTTTTTTTCCACACACAATATTTCTATTTATACCAAAAAATCTACTCATTGAAAAGACAGACGCTCCTTTGGATTATGAGAAGTTGGCACAAATCTCCATCATTATGGGTTCTTTGAAGTCAAAAGCCATATGAAAATTGTGTCTACTTTGCAACTTTTTCTTTTTCGTTTTGCAAGTAAATTCAAACCAACTTACAACTTTTCCCTTTTCATTCTGCAGGCAAAACGTCTTCAAGGATTTGTTTATAATAAAAAATTAAATAAGTCTTCTCCTGCAATCATTATAGTATATCAATTTCAAGATTTTGACTATATATATATTTGATGCACCGCACCGCCACCGATTATTTATAAATCTTTAATATATTTAAAAGATGTTCTGTATAAATCAACTATTTTTATAATTGATACATTCAAATATGATTGTAAAGTAAATTTGAATTTAGTGCAATATGTATCAAAATGATATAATACAAATTTACTCAAAAGAGACAATCACATCAAATTTGTCAAAGAATGAATAGTGATTAAAACATGAAAAGTAAAATTTTCAAAATATTTATAACAAATGTATCATAAAGTATGTATATTTCAAACAGATAATATTTTGTGTCAAATATGTATATTATTTGCATTTTCTCAATTAATAGATTATACATCATCAAAATTAAACAACATGATTAACATAAAACATTTTGAGATCAAATTATTTTGCCCCTAAAAGTCTATTTATTATTGACATTTTTGAAATTTTATCGCTAAAAGCCTTATTTTTTACTTTTCAGTGCGACCTTTTAGCGACTATCCTTATGACGATAGAAATTAGTCCCTAAATGTCTTTTGCAACAAAATTTTCACTTTTAAATATCAAAAAAATTGGTCTCTAAAACTCTTATATATTGTAGTGTTAGATGGTGAAAATATCATAAAATTAACAAATAATTAAATAAGTTAAAAACACAAGAAATTGTATAGCGATTTTAGTTTTAGACTTGATCCATGTGATATTTTGGATTCGGGTTTATTGGTTTTGTATGGTTGTTCTTGTCTTATTCCTCTTTTCCCTCATTGAGTTTGGCTATCGAGATGTGTTGATTGTGTTTGGGACAGGTTAGTACATTGTTTTTTAAAAACCTTGTTGCCCATAATTTTGCTCTTACGCTCGAGCGTCACTTCTTGCGCTCCAACGGACTTTGTGAACTCTCAGTACTTTTGCAAGCCTGCAAAACTACTGGAGAGTGTATTCTACTCTCGAGCGGTGTTTCCAACGCTCGAGTGGTCGTGTGCTTGAGTGGTCATTCTTGCACTCGAGCGATGGTCTTCTGTCTGTAAAACTACTAGGAGTATGTATTCTATGCTTGAGTGTCACTTCCTGCGTTCGAGTGGTAACGCCTTTTTCATTGTGCCTTTCCTCTTGAGCGTCACTTCTTACGCTAGAGCGGACTGTGCATATATTAGTTCGTAAAAGTCACTTTTTACATCACTTTTTTTTTTATCTCTCTCTCTAAAACATTTCAAAACTCTAAATCTAGAGCTTCTCTCTGTAGAACTTGCTCTCTCTCTCTCTCTCTCTATCTCTCTCTACAAATACATCAAGATCTATCCATTTCTCCACCTTATTCTCTTTATTAAAAAGGTAGAGCTTACCTAGAGTTTTGTTTTCATCCAAATAGAGTTGGATTTCGGCTTGCTTGAGATTTCTCCACTCTCTTTTTGGTCTTCTAGCTTTGAGGTAGGGATTCTCTACACTTTCTTTGGCCAAAATAGGAAGGATTGCAAATATGAAAGGCCAAAGTGAGAAAAATTATACTTAAAGAGCCAACGTGAAAAATGGGTGAAACGTTAGGGGGGCAAAGTGTAATTTACCCTAAAAACTTTAATCCTATTGCTGTAGCCTTTTTGTCTTCCCTGTACCTATTGTCATAACCTATTCAATTTCTATTGTTGCAGCCTTTTGCCTTTCGCCATATACTACGTATAATTTCAAATAAAAGACATAATTCTTTAGATAGAGAGAGAGAGAGAGAGAGAGAGAGAGAGAGTTTATTTGGGGAAATTGTGATTGATAGAATTTGGGGAAAAGTTTAGAGAGAGAGAGAGAGTTGGACAAAATATGGGAAAAAAGACTAATACTTTCACAGTCACAAAAATTCTTTAAGTAATCTCTTCATTTATTTTTCAATAGTTCCTTTTTTTCATTTTGTGTAGAAATGTGATTGTGGTTTTTTAAATTAATTGGGTTTTTTAACTCACTGTATTTTTTGAAAAAAAAAAATCAGCTTATTTGGTTTTAATTTTCTGAATTCAGTTTTCTATTTTTCGTTATTTTATTTTATTTTTAATAAATATTTTTAAAATTTTAAGCAATTGTTTTACTTTTTTAGATGCACCTTACTTAGATGTATCTAAATAGCGAAATATTTCTAAAAAATTAATAAATACACAAAAATTTGAAAAATGTACTAAATTTTCATTTTTTTTTTTGTAATTTTGGTATTTAGTGAATTTTTTTTACAAAAATTTCACAAATATTATACTTTTTAAGTGTATTTATATTAGGTATCTAAATTTTTTTTACAAAAATTGCTTAAAATATTATAAAAATTCATTGAAAACAAAAAAAAAATGCGAAAAATAAAAAAGTAGAATTTTCTAAGGTGTGGTGGGTGTTGTTTTGGAAAAAGCTTTTCAAAAAAGGAATAAAAACCAAGTTGAAACGCCCCAAAGAAATTAACACCAATAGGCTCATTATCTTCTAACAACATAATCTTGTTTTCCAAATTTATAGCTCTCATTGCTTAAAGTATATGGAATATAAAGCCTCATCATTAACATCATCACCAATCTCTAATATGTGTGTTCATTAAACTCTAGAGATTTATAAAAAAAAATACTCCGCATGTGATTATACATTCAATATTCATAGAATATGAATCTATAGCATGTGGCACAATGAGTCTAGTACAATAGGGTTACAAATTACAAGGCTTAAGCCTGGTTATATAAAAATGGTTTTCAAACCCATTCATGTAAAGCCCTTGGCTTGTCAAAAATAATAACAACAAAAGAAAAGAGCCTTGTGCCCTCAAAATACATTCCTTGCCTGTAACTCGGCGGGATCACCATATCTTTCCCTACACAAACACAAAATCCCATAGGGTGAGCATAAAACCCAGTAAGAAGATCTTAACAAAGTATATATATATTATACATGTAGGACAATTTTCACTGTAATTAATTAATTTAGTTTGTGTACTTAACAACAAACAGAATTTAAAAGAAATAAAGGAAATGAGAGAATTTGTTTGATTATAAAAATCAAATTCGAAATAAAAATAAATAAATAAAAACAGATTTTATTTTGTTACAAAAACAAAATTAAAATTTGATTAAATAAACAAAAAAAAAACAGAATAATAAATTAAACAACTTACTTGATTAATTTCTTTGAATAATTATCTGATCAAGTCCAATGTTTGACACTGTATCCTTAAGACAGATTCGTCCTTTCTACGGTGCTTTCAAAATATGGATGTCTATCTCCCAGGATGAAATGATCAACTACAAACAATAGCAGCACTACAAATTGTTTGCCTAACGAACACACTAAGTGTTTATACTCTCTCACAGAAGAAAATAATGCAGCAATATGAAGAGAATGTTTGCAAAATTATGAAGGACGAAAATTAGAGTTACAAAATTCAAATGAGGGTTGTCCTATTTATAGATGGATTGGTGGCTGCAGATTTTGAATTAAACAGGTGCAAACCTATTTGAACAGGTATGAAACCTGTTTGGTTTTGAATTTAAACAGATTTGAATCTGTTGGGTTCACAATTCAAATAGATAACAAAAAAGAGAAGGGCCCTGTTTGGGTATACAGTAAAAAAGCGGACCAGTTTATTTCCGGATTAATTTGAATTCTGGATTTTATTTTACCAAAAAATAAAATTAAATTCAAATGTTTTTGGCCCAAAAAAATAGATGTTGGGCCGGACAAGCGACATGCGTGTGTGGTGATTTTTAGGTTCAATGGGTCTAGTCCATTTTGCCCATAACCTCTCCCTCTAAAATACTTGGGTACCCCTTGGGGCACACCCCAAGTATCAAACCCATGCCTTATAAACCCATTCAAAACTTTCCACCAAATCAATGTGGGACAAGCCTTCTTCAAACCTTTAAGGATTTTCCACCAAAACTCTATTTCCATGGAGCACACTTTGGCTTCAATTTCTCATTCACTCGGTAATGGTTTTGAGCAACCAAATATACCACGTGAATCACAACGCGACATAGAACGCGTTACCACTTTGACCCGCGTAAATCGACGCACGGGGCCCATCTAAAAAATAGACCAAACTTAGAAAAAAATCTGGTTTTACCCAGAATTTTATAACCATTTCCAACAATACAGTCTCCTGAGATGAATGCATATGTCATGTGCGACGCCCCAAAATTTGAGGACAACATGATAGGGTTTAAAACTTAAAATCAATTTTCTTAATTAAGAATTCTCATCAATGTTGCCACCAAATTTACCATCTTCCATTAATTAACAATACAGAAACTAAAAGTTCTTAAATTACAACTCCAATCAAACTTAAAACTTTGTCTTAGTACACAAATATAAAAAGACTAGAGAAAAACTAGAAAACTCAAAAAAATGGTTCATGGAATTTTGGCATGCTTTAAGCTAACCAGGGTTGAATGTTGCCTTCCAACACCTCGATGTTTCCTTCGGTTTCTTCAGTACCTGGCATAAAATGCCAGGGCAACGGGAATGCCAATGAGCGACGAGCTCAATAAGATATTATAACCCGAAAATACCCACTCCGATAGTAATACTCACAATTAATGAATACTGTATAGTTAATAGAATAACAAGCAGCATTTAATAAGCATAACAGGAATACTATCAGTTGAAGTAATAACAATAGACAACAAGAACAATGGCAAGCGGAAGCAGAATTTCATCATAAGGAAAAATGCCAACTTTTCTTTTAAATTCACATAGATTTGGTTTATCAGATAAGTTTAAGTAACTCTCCGTGGAGCACTATTTCCACTCAATCGCTAAACAATGGCCATGGGCAATTCTAACTCCCCCTTGGTCAAATATTCAAATGTTACTTCTTTGTCAGAACTACCAATGATGCCCACGCACTGAGGTTACATACTCGAGTCGTGACATCACGGTGCGCCCCTAAGGAACGGTCTATGTTGTGACACCAGCACCACCAATCTTATATCGCCTACACCGATAAGAGCCGAAATACCTTCCCGTGCTATGTTAGGGTTCGCAACTCACTGGCGTAAGCTTCTAAACCGGGCTCACCCCATCACTTTAAAATTTTTAATGTATCATCGGTTCAATTTCGTGTTTCTTTACTTCGTCGAATTCACATCTTTTTTAATGCATGTGTGAGCTTTAGCTTGATAACCACAGTGATATAATGTTTATATAGCACAACACAATCATATATGGAAACCAAAATAAATGTGATAGAATGTCTTAGGAATCATCATGAAATGTCTTAAGAATTAACACACTTCTTCTTTTAGCACTATATGGTCAGATAAAAAATATGAAACGCATATCAAACGAAGTTCAACCATTATAATATTTTAACTGGTGCTATTTCATCGAGTTAGAAAAATATTTCGAGAAGAATACCAGGGCTAGAAACGATTTTAAAATGGAGAAATAATTTTTGGAAGAAAACTGGTTTTCTAGGACAGTAAGTTACATTAACCTCCAGCACAGGTGTTCTGTGTTCGAAAAATAAAAAGGGGCCTCAAATGGTGTCGAAAAGAGGCATGGTTAGAACGGTTTGCTAAATTTTTGAGTTTAGAACATATTTCCAGAAGGGTGTGAAGATTGAAAACCAATGTAAGTTGATCAAATAATTTTTCTAAGAAAACTGGACAGATTCTGTCGTATTTTAGTAAAACTACAATTTCTCCTTTTAGACTTATCCATTTTTTTGTGAAATCAGCAGAAATTGAAAGATAGCTCTTCTATCTAACTATCCCAAGTGGTCGTGCAGAAAAACACCATTTTCAGAGAAAATGGGACCGGTTTGAAGTCACTATTTTTGCTGTGTTATGAACAACACTTAGGACAAATATTTATTTCGGTAAGAAAATGGTGTCCAATGATTTTATAAAAATTTACACGTGCATAGAATACCTATATATACTCCCAGTACCAACAGATTTTTGACACAAGTTATTTTCAATTTATTAAAGCATTTTACCTCTGATAAAATCTGAAACAGTGAAGGAAATATATGTTTTGAGTAAAAATGAACCAACCCTATCTCATTTTACCCCCATGCAAGATTATTTCAAATAATAGAGAATATTTGAGCACATAAGAAGATAAAATCAGTAGCTAAACCATCTAATCTATGCTTGTAAGAAGGATAGAAATCATATAATCATAAGATTGTCATTCTATCAAAACATAAACATGCATTGAGTTATTCTTGCTATGTGTGTATTAACAATGAATACTCTTGCATATTTTTAATATATAGATTCAGTAAAAAAAATCTAAGGGAGGATAGAGGTTGAGTATTCTTACCTCAAGAGCTTTTACAAACAATTCTCAACACTAGTTTTGAATTGGTAACCACCAAGCAACCCTCTCCTCTTCTTCTCTTTTTCCTTTCTTTTTCTCATCTCTTTTTTCTTTGTTTTGCTCAGCTGGGTCTATGTAATGGAAGGGCTGAATAGTGCTCTTAGTTATAGGAGTTTGAGGACCTATTTTATTTTTATTTTATTTTTTTATTTTTCCTCGTCTTGGGAATTATTATCTACAAGCATAGGCTTAGAGTGTAAAGGTATGCATAGGCTTAGAGTGTTAAGGCATGCTTGTCCACCTTTGATGAGGTTGTGTGTTTTGTTGGAGAAGCATGCTCTTACATATGCATGTACAACAAAGCCCAAGGAAAGACCTTGGGAAGAGGCCAGCCATTCTCTCAATTTCAATTTTTTTTTTTTTTTTTGTATATATATGGTTTTGAGTCACTTTAATATTGTAATATTATTTTATGTAACTAAAAGACATGAGATTGAACCAATTAATCTCCAGAGGTTAATTTTTATGTGCACAAATTATTAATGCAAAACTTTATACAAAATAATATACATTAAGAATTAGATTTGTGTAGTTATAAAAGTGACGACAACGACGACGATGACGACGACAACAACAATAATAATAACACTATGAAGATAAAAATTGCACTAATTAAATAATTAAAAGTTAATTATAGAATTTCGTTACAAATGTTGTTATGGAATTGGATTATGGATGTTGATTACAAAATTTAAGTAGCTAAATAAAATTACCAAAATAATTTAATATGCAAAAATATGGGTTCTCACAACCTATCCCCCTTAAAAAAATTTCGTTCCTGAAATTTTAACACATGCTTTTATCTTCAAACAACTGAGGATAGTTGGCTCGTATTGTATCCTCTCTTTCCCAGGTAGACTCCTCCACTCCTCGGTGCTGCCACAACACTCGCACCAAGTGGATGACTATCACGACCCAAACCCGCCCCTATGGGTTTAGCATAAATGTGGCGATGTCAGAAGTGATTACCAAAGGCACCGCTGATAATGACAATAATCTGAGTAAGGAGCAAGCGAAGCCAAGCAGTAAATAAAAGATGTTCAATGATTGTGAAAAATTTGAATGCAAAAGACTTTTATGCACAAGCCACATTCATAACCAAAACATATATACATACGTCATACACACATGACATGCGGGTTAGGGACCAAATCCCTTCAACATAACTGTACAATTAAGTCTTATTCAGTCAATACGAAACGGAGACAAAAGGGTGATCCTGAACACCCCAAAACGGCCTTAGCTTGAACGCACTCGGAACCTCGAAGTGAGGCACAATGGTTGGCTCGACAAAACGAGAGCTTAACTTGACGCTCCTAGCTTTGGTCCAGTGCCTGGACACCTACATATAAATATAAATAGTGAGCTAAAACACAGTGAATAACAAATGTGTAAAGGGGTTAAGAATGAATGTCCTTTCAGTAATTAAAACAGTCGTTTGTATCAGTAAATCAGTTATTCAATCAGTGGCTCATGTTTCATGCCATAACAGTTATTTAGAAACCATAATAATCATATGTGGTACATCCAATAGCAAAACAATACAGTAGGTCTTAATAGATCGAACAGTCAGTTGATGGCCATCATAACAGTAAACAGTAGTAGTTCCAAACATTGGAACTGACATAGATCTCTATAACAGTAGCAGTTATAGTATAGTAACAGTAAGTTGCTATGGATGCCACGAATATAGTTCACAAATAGGACAAACATTCATTCAGTAAACAATGCCATTTCAAAAAGCAGTACAATCAGTTGTTCGGAAACAATTATAATTGAACGTATCTTTACAACATTGTTACTCACAGAGTACTGGGCTACAGACAGGCTAGTCAACGTCCTCGGGTGCCAACCCTACACAGTTGCAGAACGAACACACACATTAAGTTACACACTTAGGATTAAAAACTTAGCCCTTAACTTGACTTGGTGTGGTTCTATAACATTATCCTCATTAAGATGCCTTAAACTTGGCCTAGGAATGCCTAGGATGGAATGAGGATGTAAAAATGTACTTTAAAACACTTTTCAAAATTTGCTGAAAACAAGGGTCTCACTCGAGCGTGGCTTCCTTCGCTCGAGTGAGCTTACCAAAACAGAGGGGTTGGTCGAGCGTAGACTTCCTCGCTCGAGCGGTCTGTAAAAATGCAAAAAGTACTGGTTGTTAAAATTCTCCGCTCAATGCTCGCTCGATGCTCGGTCGGCGTGAGACATAGAGCTTGGCCTTGAGTCTCGTCGCTCGAGCGTGCATCTGTGTGCGCAAAAACCTGAGAGCTTGCAATCTACGCTCGAGCCAGGATGCAATTGCTCGAGCAGAATTTAGGAAACAAAGGTTCTCGCTCGAGCGTGGAATCCTTCACTCGAGCGAGGAAGCCAAAATCTGGGTTTTCCAGATTTGCTTCCAAAGCTCAAACCAAGAATTAAACTTAGCAAAACTCAACCTTTTGGGCCAATTTTCTAGAAAACACTTGGAAACTCATGCCACAACATGTTTCTGAAGATCAATTTGTAAAATCAAGCCCAAAGGTAAGCCGATTGAACACCAATTACAAAGAAACTTCAAGAATAAAACTTAAATACAACATGCATGATCTCCCTTGAATTGCAACACTTCAAACCAAGATTAAATTGGCAATTTGATAGAAAAACATGGTGAATTTCTACAGTACAACCATGGTATGACCATGCATGCAAGAATTCCATGAAAAACAACCTCAAAACTCCAAAATAAGGACATGCATGTATGGATTAATTCTTAAACCAACACCTTAAGCCAATTCTTGACTCTATACTCCAATTTTTTCATGAATTATGCAAGTAACAACTTAAATTCAAAATTAAGAAGATGAATTTCCTACCTTAGGTCTTGAATTCCCAATGTAGAAGCCTAATTATGCAATTCCCCTTCAATTCTTCTAAGTCTCAAGCAAGACTCCTTGTTGAACTCAATTTTTCTCCCAACTCTCTCTCTCTCATGTTTGGTCTTGAAGGTGGATGAAGAATGGTATATCAAAATGTGAATTAAGCTCCAAACAAAGTTTTAATAAAGTGGCCCACTTCAATGGCAAAAATGTAATAAACTCAAACTAATGTAATTTAACTTCATTTATTCTAATTTAATCATTCCAAATTGAATTTTAATTAAACCTACCATAAAATCATATAAATCCTAATTAGCATATAACACTAATTAGTTTCTGATTCGGTCGCCGATAAGGCCTTCAATTTGCAATTCGAAGTCAAAACATGAACAAATCATTAAATGACAAATAGATAGAAATGCAATTAAAGCAACATACTCATGCAATCAGTTCAGAATTTTAGCATAATCAATTACTTATCATGCTCAACCATAGTTTAGCACTAATCAGAGGTGAGGGTTGTCACAATGACTTTGCCTCTCAGGTTCTTTTCTCGTTGATCCATAATCTTTATAGGCCTTTCCTCTAAGTTTGCATCTTTATTGAGATCAAGATCTCCCAAATTGATAACATGGGAAGGGTGTGGCTCATACTTCTGTAACATTGAGATGTGAAAAACATTGTGCACTATTGCGAGTTGTGGTGGTAGTGCTAAACGGTATGTCACTTCTCCTACTTTGCTCAGAATTTCGAAGGGTCCGACATAATGAGGTGTAAGTTTTTGTTTTTTCCTGAATCATGTAGTACCTCGACGAGGTTGAACTTTGAGAAAGACATGATCCCCTACCTCAAACGTTAAGGGTCGTCTCCTTTGATCCACATAGCTCTTCTGTCGACTTTAGGTTGTGATTAATCATTGTCTGATCAATCTTATCTTCTTAGTGGTCTCCTGAACCAAGTCTGGTCCTAATAAGGTTGCCTCTCCTACTTCAGTCCAACAGACTGGTGATCGACAAGGTTGCCCATAAAGTGCTTCATATGGTGCCATTCCAATACTGGCCTAGAAACTATTGTTGCAAGCGAACTCAACGAGACGTAAGTGTTTCTCCCAACTTCCATTAAAATCCATAATGCAAGCTCGAAGCATATCCTCCAAGGTTTGTATTGTTCTTTCAGATTGTCCATCGGTTTGTGGGTGAAATGCAGTGCTAAACCATAGGTTCGTTCCCATTGCCTTCTGCAAGCTCTGCCAAAATTGAGAAGTGAATCGAGAATCACGATCAGACACGATTATAATTGGTACTCCGTGTAATCTGATAATTTCTTTGATGAACAATCTACTAAGTGAATCTAACGTATCTGATGACCCGACATGTAAGAATTGGGCTATCTTAGTTAGTCGATCTATCACTACCCATACACTGTCATGTCCCTATAGTGATCGAGGCAAACTTGTCACGAAATCCATGGTTATGTGTTCCCATTTCCACTCTAGGATTGGTAAGGGTTGAAGTGTCCCTGCCAGTCTTTGGTGTTCAGTCTTTACTTGTTGACATGTCAAGCACTGTGACAAAAACTTTGCTACATCCCTTTTTATTCCGCCCCACCAATGTTGGCATTTTAGGTCTTGGTACATCTTAGTACCTCCTTGATGTACTGCGAATACTGAATGGTGGAATTCCTTAAGTACCTTTTCTCTTAGTGAGTCGTCGCTTGGCACGAACATTCGACCTTGATATTTCAAACTTCCGTCTGTGTGAATTTCCCAACTAGGCATGGTTTCACTAGACTTCATTCATGCCTTGATGAATGCTACCTCATGATCGTACTTTTGTAATTCTAATATCTCACTCAAAATTTTAGGCGTAACAATCTGAGCACCAAAGTAAGCCTTTTCATCTTGAACCTTCATTTGTATCCCAAATTCATTGAGCGTTCCAACCATATTCCATTCTCGAAGTGCTAAACTAGCAACAATCCCTCTATTCTTGCGACTTAGCGCATCTGCCACCACGTTAGCCTTGCTAGGATGATAGAAAAGGGTAAAGTGGTAATCCTCAAGATACTTTATCTAGCATCTCTGACTTATGTTTAGGTCTTTTTAGGTGAACAGATACTTCAAGCTTTTGTGATCAGTGAATATCTCAAACTTTTCACCATACAAGTAGTGTCTCCAAATTTTGAATGTGTGAACTATGGTTGCTAATTCCAAGTCATGAGTGGGATAATTCTTCTCATGGTTCTTTAATTGCCTTGATCCATATGCTACCACCTTGCCATTTTGCATCAGTACGCATCACATACCTTCTTTGGAAGCATCACAATACACATTGTACCCAACGTCACGTTCTAGTACTATGAGAATAGGGGCACTCATCAATCTTTTCTTAAGTTCTTGGAATGAATTTTCACAAGACTCGTTCCATTCAAACTTAACCCCTTTTTGATTCAAATGTGTCATTGGTTTGGCCAATTTTGAGAAGTCTTGAATGAATCTTCGATAGTAACCGGCTAATCCTAAGAAACTATGAATATCAGACTCCCACAATCTGTATCTGTGAAGGTGATTGGCTCCGACCACTATTTGGGTTGCTTCGGAGGTCGGTGAACCATCGCCACTTCTTTGTCTGACCTTTGCTTGATCTTGCGAAGCTTGTCTCGCTGTGCCGACCAAGATGGTTTGCCGCCCGGAAGTCCGCCCGCAATGATCCTAATTTATTCCATTATGGGAGTGGGTCTGCTTGGAGGTCAAGGTTGTTTTTGGGCTCTATCATCATTCCGTCTCGGCTGATCAGCTTGCCTTGGTGGAATGCGTCTGTCGTTCTATCTCGGGGGATCAATCCAGGCTCTTTGGTGTGGTCGGGTTGTGGTGAACCATGCCAATTGTCTCTGATGGATCAGGTCTTCAACCTGATCCTTAAGATTGATGCATTCCACGGTGTTGTGGCCATGGTTGTGATGAAAACGACAATATTTGGACTGATCCCGTTGGATGGAGACAGACTTTGAAGGTTAGGGCCATTTTAAATTGTAGTCTTGTTGGATTTGGTTTAGGACTTGCTCCTTGGGTGAGTTAAGAGGGGTATACCACTCGAAACGACTAGATGGGCGGGAAGGAGGCGATTGATCGAAGCATGGGGGTCAATTAAAATATTGGGTGGGTCGGTGAGTGTACTAGGAGTGTCTGGGCTTGGGCTCTTTTCTCTTGTCTTTGGATTGTGGGGGTTTGAGTGTAGAATCTTGGCGAGCTGCCAAAGAGTCTTCAGCGTTCATGTATTTTTGGGCTTTGGCAATGAGGATGGCCATGGTAGTTGGTGGGTTTTGAAGAGGAAAAGAGGAAATCAGACGGGCGCAGACGGGCCATAAAAGACTGTTAAAATGACCTTATCATCATTCTCCTCGACATGTAAAGCTTCTGAATTGAAACGAGTGACAAAGCTACGTAATGATTCCCTTTCTGTTTGTCGAATATTTAGCAGCTGAGTCGCTGGACGTCGTTGACGCTGAGCGCCAATGAAATGGCTCAACAGGGATTCGCTCAGCTGGTGAAAATAGTGATAGAGTCTGGCTGGAGCTGACCAAACCAAAGTCGCGCTGACCCCTTGAGTGTCACCAGGAAGGCATGCCATATGATCTTATCAGGAAAAGCATGGCGGATCATGAGCATTCTATATGCTTTCAGGTGGTCGACCGGATCAGTTGTACCGTTGAAGGTGTCGATCGACGACATTTTGAACTTAGGGGATAGAGGTTTATCTGTAATAGAAGCGGAAAATGGGGACTTGGCAGTGGTGGAAGGTTTGTTCTGCATGTTCTGCATGACCCCTTGAAGTTAGAGCTTCATGGCTTGCAACTCTACATCCCAAATGAGAACATTGTCTCATTTGGAATGAAGCGGGGGTTAAACATTGCTAGCTTCGCCTTCGTAGATAGGAGCATAGTGTGGTGGATGGTGGTTATGGAAGGGCTGAGGCTCGTCTTGATGAAGCTGCAAGCCCTGAGGAGGGGGGTGGAAGCCCTCTAAGTTCGACGACTGAGCTTGTGGGGCGAATGGTGGGACAAGAGGTCCTTGGAAAATATGCGGTTGGTATGGGTGGTGGTTTGGGGTTTGTTCTTAGTTTGGAGGATTGTCTTGTGGCAGCGGAGGAGGAGGAGGAACATGGAGATCACGCTAGAGCAAAGTGTTGATTAGGGACTGGTTTTGCTCAGCTAAGCGGTTGATGCTGTTAATGAGTTCTGTGAAATACGGAGGTGGGTTGTTTGGGTTGGAGGACTTAGCTTAAGGGTTGTTGGTATTGTGTTGCGAAGCCATAGATCTTGTTGTAACCATTCACTCCAACGTAAAAGTGGGTGATAGGGATGCCTTCGATGACGATAAACACAACTGTTGACCGAAAAATTTCCACAGACGGTGCTAACTAATGATGCTGTTTTGTTAGGATAGGATGAGTCGGATTGATCCAGGCGCTCCATGAGTTGTCTGTCCTTCATCTTTGTAGTCGCACCTGCAACAAGTCTAGTAGGAAGGTTTCAAAATGGGGGTGGTTCTTTCTCGTGGACCCTCCGACGATCAAGTTAGGTGGTATCGAATAACAGTCTAGAGAAAGAGAGAGAGAGAGAGAGGAAGAGAGAGTTTCTTCTTACCAAAACGTCTTTAAGAAGCTTCCTTATATTGCTTATTAATCATTTCCTTGTCCATTCATCCTGTCCCGTTGGCCGAAAGCCTACAATCTACATGTCGTTGACTATGGTGGTTTTCCCACGTTCTAGAGGAAGAGGTCTTGTTGCATTTAATGGTTTGACAGTCTCATTTAATACTTGGCATGTGGGCTCAATAACTCTCTAAAATCTTTATCTGCGACATGGCTAACTCCATACCTGACACCTGTCTAGCTGGTACCTGGGCTTGGTCATTGTGAGTTCTCTACTGAGCTTGGTATCAGGCCTGTTCTACTAGGCTTCAGCCAAGTGACTATTTGGGTAACCCAAGACAACCCCTCCTGGGCAATGCCCATCAAAATGAATGGATAGGATATATTTGAAATAGTTGACAAATTGCTTATTCAATATTTTTACATAAATCAATGACTATACTAAAAAATAGCTTAAATTTGAAAGATACTAAATCGATTAAATCACACCAAATCGAACCGTTTCAATTGGTGCGGTTCGATGCAGTTTGATGGGAGAAACGGTCTGTATCAATTCTCAAAATAATAAAACCGACATTATCGGCTCGATAAATTTTTTTATAAATACCAAACCAATTACATCCTTAGTGGTCATATGGCCTCTCTCATGTTGACAGATTTTTAATGAATTCCTTAGCATTCATATGACCTATCTAACGTCGACAAATTTCAGTGACTTCTTGGGCGGATAGTGCTCATACTGCCTCTCTAATGTCGACAGGTTTTTAACCACCTTGGCTTTCATATGGCCGCTCTGATGTCAAAAAAGATTTTATGACCAAATTGAGCTACGAGGCTTTATATGTATTATATAAACACACCTTTTGCGTATAGGCCACCACATTCCTCTTTATCGTCCATGGCTTCTAGCAGTAGTGTTCTATTTGTTGTACATAATACTAATACTGAGCAGTGTTTCATCAATTCATGTTACTATTGTCCAGACAATCTAAACCAATTTTCTGTGAGCCTTGGACGAGGACCTTCATAGCCTTTCACTACAAGAAAGAAGCTCTCCCTTGCTCTTGTCAATGGCACGATGGTATTTACCATTCAATATCCTCAAGAGAGTAGAGTTTTGGCGTTTTTCCACGGCTATTAGACTAACTTGATTGGTTTATTTGTTTGTTTGTTTTTTAATCTCATTGAAAAACAATTTTATTCAAAATTGTGGTGCAAAACCGAAAACAGAGATTTGGGTTGTCTTTGTTTTTTGGGTTTAAATTTTGGGTATTGCTGCTATACCTTAACTAATAAAGAATACAGCGGATGAGAAAGTTGCAAAGGGCCACATATCTTTAAATCCAGAGCATTGCAAATCTATTGATGTTTCACTGGGAGACCCCATCCTTTTGAAAGTGTAAGTTCAATCTACTGTTATGTTTGTATGCCATAGCCTACATAGATATATTTACATGAATTTTGCAATTTCATTTTAAAAAGTAGTGTATTATTGATTTATAGGTTTTTTCCACCATTGAATGGGTTTAATGTGGATGTATTGAGAATCACAGTAGAATTATTTCCTAGAAGTTCAAGTTCGACTCAAATGGTATGCAGTTCTAAATGAACGTATTTACATTTAGCAGCGAAACTTTTTAATAAATTATCACTGATCAAATTTCATTATTGTGTAGATAATGGCTTCGACTTGGGGAGAGAATTTATTATGGTCCAAATTGTGAAATTAAATAAATATATTTACGAAAAAAATCAAAATTATATACCAAGAACATATGTTGATAATTATAACTAAATTACAACAGAAATACACAATATAATAAAATGGTAAAGAAACCAAATCGAAGCCTGCACGGTAGCAGTTTCCTTAAAATAGATTTTGCCGCCTCATGGGTCGAGTGCTTGAGGAATTCCAGCGTCTGTCTCCCAGGATATGACGGTCAAAAACCAGCTACGAAAAAAACACTCTGTCTAGCTTAGCGAACAAAAACTATGGCAGCACTCTCTCACTGTAGGAACTTTCTGGCAAACTACTTGTAAAATGGAAGCAAAAATTTCTATATAGAGACTTGACAAGAGGGTCTCAATTTATACATGTATAAGGGAGAGGGGAAGAGCCTCCAGCCTTTAAGGCTATTCATTAAAGCACCATTAACCAGCATCCATAGCCCATTTTCAAAAAGTTGAAAAGTTTGGATGCCCAAAGGATTCACACCCTTTAGCCAAGAAAAAGGATTTAAATACTCTTTAAAAATCCCTTTCATGAATATAACATCATGAGGCAATTTCTTGACAATTTCTTATTCAATTCTCAATGATTTTTAGCCCACTTGGACCCAACACAATAGATGGTTGAGACCCACTTTAATATTTAATTAAAATCACCACACTTTAATATTTAATTAAAGTCATCAAAAAATCATTTTTTCCAACAATCTCCCACATGAATAAAAATTGACTGAATGACTCAACAAACGGACACCGTTCAACAATAATGACTCAAAGAGAGAGTATAACGAACTAACCCCGACATCAGAGAAGGTAGCTTTTGGCTTTGAACCTCTCTCGGTGAAAACCTATCGAGTTTACTGGCTGATCAGTGAATATGACATCTTGAACTGCTCTGCCGTTTATGTAAACTGAGACAATAGATCTCATACAAGAATTACTCCTACCACCATTCTGTTCTCACTGGTGTGCCCTATATGGCCCTGGGTAGGGATGGAAATCTGAACCCGGCCCGACGGTGACCCGACCCCCCGACCCCGGCCCCGTTTAGCCCCGATATAAAATTACCATTATGCCTAAAGTATATATATGGATATACGGACAGCCGTCACGAATCATAATCAACAATGTATATAAATATATGTTCAACAGATGATAATCGATCACTAAAATCAAGGACTAAGTATACATGATGGTACAACAAGCTGCATAAAAGGTACCAACCAAGGGCACACGCCACCGGACCAACCGCAAAAAACAGTGAGGCATGGAGGGCAGCAAAAAGAGCTGGACACCTACGCATATATACACACAAACTCGGGCTGCGAGAACCCCATATATAATATATACATAGCTACATGAGAAACATACTATATAGATATACGGGCTAATATAAGCATATGAAATAAATAAAAATATTTGATCTATCTGATAATAATGAAATCGGTTGATGAAATCGTATATATAATCAGATCATATGTGAGATACGTCCAATACTATCAGTAGGCGTGTCATAATTTATCCAAGTAGGAGTTAGGATCTAAATTCATTGATGATGTTCGACAATGATCAATATGATGATCAAAAAGTAACGATACGATGGTTAGTCTATGAACCTGATGATGCCATGATCACACATTGATGCATTGAATAATAAATATCATCAAATAAACAATTATGATTCATAAAACAATTGATATCGGATTCAAGAGATTATAACATTTGAATCTTTACACAACAAATTGATTATTTTAATTGGGCACATATAAGAAGCCCGCGTTATAAAAGCAAAGCCTAATAAAACATTAATCCTGACCACAAAATACGGTCAAATAACTAAATAATTTAAATATTGTGGTTCCATCCTTTGGTTCTATCTATAAAATCCTCAAATTTATGCCTTAAACCAAATTGGAATGCCTAGGATGGGATGGATTAGGATGCCTAAAAAAATATAAAATAGGATGAGGAAAACAAAAGTACACTTCTATGCTTTCGGCGCCCATGAAATGGGAACGGCGGGGTTCAAGCTTGCCCTCGGCGTGCGAATACACTTAAAAATGATGAACAATGCAAAGAAATCTTGGATCTCGCGACTTTCTCGCTCGGCGTGAAACTCTCTCCCGCTCGGCGGGTATCGCTCAATGAAGAAAATCGGCGAAAACCCCTTTAGATTCGAATAACCTTCACAAAACCACCGGGCAAAATACGGAAAATCAGATTCAACCTCAAGTCCAAACCCATTCAACCTCTCCAAGCTCCAAATCCTCTTGCTCCTTTTTCGAACAAAATTTCTAGAAGAATAACAAAATTTAAAGAAAAAAAAGTTTTATTTAAGAAATCAAAAAAAAAATCAAGGCAAATTAAAATTCCAACAAACAAAAAAAAAAACAGCATGCAAACATGCAATGCAATGCAAATCAAACAAAAAAAAAAAAAAACTTGCTCAAAACTGAAAATACAAAAAATAAAAAAAAAAACAAAAAACATGGATGAAAAAACATGCACAAACATCAACACATGAACATGCATTCAACCAAAGATGATGCAACAATTCAAGCACAACACAAGCATGGTGCTTTCTTGGTCATACTTTAGCTAAAACATGGTTTTCTACAATGGAGCAAGATGGAATATAGATGATGGAAAAGAGAATATGCTCAAAGATAACAAGAAGATGATAATTTCCTTACCAAAATTTCATTTTCAAAGAGAATTTAGCAATTTTAACAAAGACAACAATTTCTTCAATTACTCAACACTTCAAACCAACTCTCTCCTCTCACTCACTCTCTCTCTTCTTAATTTAATCAAAATAATTGAAAATGAAGATGTTGAAAAAATGTGTTTGAATGAATGAAAACCTAATGTATGTGTGAGATAGTGGCCCACTAGGAGTAAGAATTGTAAATAAAAATTAAAAATTTTAATAATTTTTAATTTAATCTAATTTAATCATCAATAAATAAATTTTCGATAAATATATATAAAATAAAAAGAAATCTTCAACTTCTAAAAACTGGTTTGAGGTTTCGATAATAAAATTATAGATTAAATTATAAATTAAACACATAAATAAATATAAAATTAAGCAGATAGAAATATAAATGCAAAGATATATGAATTCTTTTTTAATTTCATTCGATCTCAATCAATCATTGAATTGATGCGATAACTTGATTTCGGTCATTATCGATCGGTCGATTTATAATAATTATATAATAATTCAATTTATTATTGAATCGATCACGAGGGTTGTTACAATATATGTGCGCTTAGGTTTGGTTCACTTCATTCACACACCCACTCACAGTTGGGTGCTGCGCTCTCTCTCTCACAACGACGGCAGTGCTGCTTCACCCTTACCGTCGTTGCTTTCCCCTCCATCTCTCTCTCACATACGATGGCTGTCTCTCCTCCCTCACCGCCGTTGCTTTCGCCTCCCCCTCTCACTCTCTCACACACAACGCCGATGGTTGTCACTCATCCCTCACCACCGCTCGTGAACAGATCGTGACCCGTTGCCACCGATCACCGATCTGACAGATCGTGAACCCTGAAGCTCCCTCTCTCTCTATATATATGTGTGTTTGTGATGATGATTGTTGATGATACTTGTAATGACCTAGAATTTTTTTTTTAAAATAGCCAGTGCGTAATTTAATTGAGCAAATTTTCGAATTTAAGTGCTATGTAAATTCTGTGCGAAAACAGCTCGGTTTTGTATTTTTTAAAAATAGTTACCGATCTCAGAAAATTATGAAATTTTTGTATGTTGTTCATATACGAGTCTAGCACGTCGGGTAAAAATTTCAGAATTTATTGATGAGTATTTATTTTATAAAAATTCGCGGATTGATCGGTGTTCGGTCTAGTGTATAGCAGAATTTGAAAGTGAGTTTTGGGTGTTTGGTCTTTTTTTAATTATATGATTGGTAGTAACCACCTTGGGAGTTGCTATTATTTATTATATAGGGTTATAATAAATATTTAAAAGTTAAATTTATAGTGTGTACCATACGGTGAAAAATTATATATTTTATAAAGAATGAAACATGTATGTATTGTGAAATGAACAAAATATCATATTTTGTGGTGTACAAAAATATCATATTTTGTGGTGAGAAAAAAAATTATGCCATTTTATAAATTATATTATAAAATTTGAAAATAGTATTACAAAAAAATTATAATATTTTTTTGGAAAATCATCATTTTAGAAAGCCACCAAACCCACATGGGGTTGTCTCCCCCATGCTTTTGCCTTTCCCCTCCTTTTTGCTTTCCATTTTGGCTGAATTTCCTCTCCCTCTCAACGTCTCTCTTTCTCTCTCTCTCTCTCACACATAGAGTGTGTCTCTCTCCCTCTCTTTCTATGTTCACCATTTTTGCTCAAGCTTCAAGCTTGAAATGGGAGTATTTAGAGTGAGATTTTGCAAAAGTGTTGTAAATGGAAGTTGGAGAACTTGTCGTAATCTTCGCAATGGTGTTCACAGATTCATGATCGGGCGATGTTTGCATTTTCAGATATATTTTTCTGCATATTTGAGGTAGGGACTTTCTTCATATTTTTACATTAAAGCTATATTCGGATTATTTTGAGACAATATATCATTATAAGAGGTATTGCATATAGGTATATTTTCAGATTTTTGTTTGGTAATTTTTGAAAGAAAAATTATGTTGAAATGTTAAGAATGTTGGTATTTTGAAATTGATTTTGAAAAAAATCATTTTGTGTTGTTAATTTTGTAAAGGAAATCTAAAAATAGAATTTAATAGTTGTATGGATTATATCTACATCATATTATGGTTAGATAATTTATTTTGAGAAATTAAGGTTGAAATATTTATCTTATCCTTGAGTTTTGGAATTTATTTTTTTGAAAAAATAAATTGATATTGAGGAATATTGTGTAAAGTGTTAGCGATTTTTCCTACACTTCTTTATGCACTTTTGCTTGATTATATGGAGTTTAGAGTTGTATATGATTTAATTAGAATTTTTGGAAATTTTGTGTTTTATTTGCTTAAAAGAGAAATTTTGAAGAAAATAAAAAGTTGATGCCCAAATTGCGAAAGTGTAAACTTGGAATATGTTTGTAAGATTATGAAAGAGTTATGTTTTTAATTTGAACAAAAATGGACTTCGATTCGATTGGTTTTGAAATTTTTACCGGTTTGTGGCCAAAAGAGCATTTTAAAAAAAAATAAAGGAATTACGTTTAACTTTCGGAGCTTTCAATCAAAATAGGATGTCATAGTTAAATAATGCTTGGAGAATGAGTATGGAAAGAAAATGATGTTTTCTCGGGCATTAACGGTATTATTTTACTTAATGTATTTGTTGGAATAAAACTGACACGGTTAGAAATAGACCTTGAGAGGTTACCGGACGTGATTGTGATATGAAAACTAGTGTAGTTGTTCATCTTTGATAAAATGAGGAATATGATTTGTTTCTAATTGTTGGGAATCATGGGAGATTCCAAGTTATAGTTATATGTTGGATTATATGCCTATGTTGTTATTTTTTAATTAATATGTTAGAGATGGCTATTGGTGAAAATTTACCATGTTGCAGTTAAATGAGGATTTTGATAAAAATGGTAATATTTAATAAGTAGGGATATCCTACTCCTCTTTATGAGTTTTGTCTTTAAATTTTAGCATTTTGATATGTTGGAAGTTGTTGTGTAATTTTGAGAAAGTTTGGGCCTTTGTGTAATTTTACAAAAGTTGAGATTTTAAATATATAAAACCTATATGCATGTTTGGCATGGAGAAATGGGATTAATGTTGAAACATTGATGAAAATGGAACCTTAGGGTTGTTATGTAATTTTTGGGAATAATGCCTTAATTACATTGATAAATTAATTTGTGAAATTAATTTGAGAAATGAGAAATGAAATTGAAAATGTTGGAATTGGGAATGTACGGGACTAAAGGGTGTAGTTGGACAAGTTATCGCTCACCTAGTTGAAATGTTGATTTTATATCCATTTGGTGCATTTATTTTCTGTTTAGAAATAACTGCTTTGGGCTATCGGTGGAGGATAGTCTTGATTGTTGTAGACAATGCATGACGATTAGGAAAACTAAAACTAATCAATTGAGTATGCTATTGAATATAGCGGTTGGAATAATACATTAACTTTATGTATTGATTGATTGTATATGATCTATGTTTATATACATGTGTTGTGTGGGAGGAGATATGGGATGTACTCCGCGGTTTAGGGGAAGATAGGGGATGGACTCCGTTGATACAGCACTAAGATGTGTATCAAGTGTGGATTATGGAAGTGTTTAAATTGATTTGATATAGCACTAAAACGTATATCGTTATCAATTGTGAAGTATAGAAGTGTTTCTATGTTATGTTGATACAGCACCAAAATGTGTATCTTTGATAAAGTAAGGAAATGGTTTATGTGTTTTTGATACAGCATTAGAATGTGTATCCATTATGAATTATGAAAGTGTTTAAAAGATGAGTTACAATCTCATTAAATTATTTGGCTAAGTGTTGAGTCTTGTTTCAAACTCAAAGTTGAAAGGAAATGGAAAATGAATTAGAACATGGACTTTAATGTCATGAAACTGAAATATGTTTTTGAAAGGATGTAAAGGGTATGGCCGGTTCTGAGCCAGGATTATGAATTAAGAAATGGAAATTGTTATGAAACATGGATACATTTGTCATGTAATTAAAATGGATTTGATGAATTGTTTAATGATTCAATTGATAATGAGATAATTGAATGGATTAAAAATAATGTCATGTTACTATTGAAGCATGTTTATTTATTTAAGTTAATTGGTTGTGGCTAATTAAATAAAATGGATTTAAGAGATTATGTGATAAAACCTTATGATTTTGACATGATATAATTTCACGAAAATGTATAAATATCTTTGTACTCGTATATCTTTTAATGTTTTAATATGGGTTTGCTTGATGAGTTTTGCTCACCCCTGTACATGTGTACAGGAATTTGGCTTCTAATTTGAAGATCAAACAATGGGTTTTACCATTTCATAAGTGTAATGTAGAAATAGATTGTACTACTTCATTTGTTGTTTGGTTGAGTGCTATCTTTTTGTAAAGAGTAGTGTCCTCTCTTTTATTGTAAGCCTCATGGCATTTCTTTTATTTGTATATAAATGTCATTGTTGTATAATCAGAGGGAATATGTATATTTAATTATTCATCATTTCATCCAATGATGAAATGTTATTTGTAAATAGACTTAATTAATGAATATTGGTAAGGTTATCCGAGTAATAAAATATGAGACGTGTCAATACTGATATATGTGTGTGTGTGTGTAATGAACATTTCAGATTTAGATCTCTCTTCTTCTTCTTCTTTTTTTTTTTTTTATATGTTGTTGATGATGATATGTGTGTGTGTGTGTGTGTAATGAACAATTTCAGATTTTTATTTTTTATTTTTTTAGAGTTGATGATGATGATGAAACAATAGAATTTTTTTTTTTTTTTGAACAAAATTATAAAAAAAATAAAAAAATAAAAAAAGAAAACAAATAGGTCGGGGATTTTCGAGGTCGGGGAAACCCGATCCCTGTTGGGGAGTGGGGGTAGGGGGTGTGATGGCGTCCTCGCCGGGGATCAGGGGCGGGGACAGGGATTTTTTTGCCATCGGGGATCGGGGATCGGGGACGGGGAGTGTAATCCCCGGCCCCGGCCCGGTCCGTTGCCATTCCTAGCCTCGGGCACTAGCTTGGTTCAGTGAGTGATTTCAAAGAATCTTGGCCTATCCAATTCTTCTAGAAGCGGCCCCACTTCACACTCACATAGGTGACTCTACTTGAGTATCCTGCTATACTCAGCTTAACAGCTTAACACACTAGAGTCATTAAAAGCTTAGCTTAACCTTTAAACTTGCAGGTATAACTGATAAAAGGAATGACTGGAGGTTTAACCTCCTCAATGACATACCACCGTTACACGCAATTAGGTTATCCCATTGAACCTAGATCTTGGGATCTTAGTCAACTAGGTTGGGTTTCCATTCCGATAAATTCCAAAGGCCTCAACCCCATTCCTTTTGACGACATCTCGATTAGCACTCGATTTAACCCTTTGGTTAGCGGATCCGCAATGTTGTCCTTAGACTTTACATAATCTATAGAGACAACTCCATTCGAGAGTAGTTGTCATATGGAATTATATCTACGACGGATGTGTCTAGACTTTCCATTATACATATTACTCTGTGCCCTACCAATTGCAGATTGACTATCACAATGAATACAAATTGCTAGCACAAGTTTAGACCAACGTGGAATATCTTCAATGAAATGGTGCAGCCATTTAGCTTCTTCCGTTGCTTTATCCAAAGCAATAAACTTTGATTCCATCGTTGATTTAGAAATACATGTTTGCTTGGAAGATTTCCAAGACACGGCTGTCCCACCAAGAGTGAACACATATCCACTAGTGGACTTTGAGTCCTTTATATCTGATATCCAATTTGCGTTACTATAGCCTTCAAGGACCGCTGGATATCGAGTATAATGCAGCCCATAATCCCGAGTGTAGTGTAAATACCATAACACCCGCACAATGCCCTTCCAATGAATAGCATCGGGATTACATGTGTATCTACTAAACCTACTAACCGAGTAGGCTATATCCGGCCTAGTACAACTCATCAGATACATTAAACTTCCAATTACCCGAGAATATTCTAACTGAGAGACACTCTCTTTATTATTCTTGGTAAAATGTAGACTTAAGTCTACAGATGTCGGTGACACACTCGTATCCGATTCACTAAACTTCTCAAGTATCTTATCAACATAATGAGACTAAGAAAGTACAATTCTGCAAGATGTTCTGGTAATCTTAATTCCCAGAATAACATCTACAATGCCCATATCTTTCATGTCAAACTTAGAGTTCAACAACTTCTTGGTAGTTTTGATCATTTCATCATTACTACCTATAATGAGCATATCATCAACATATAGACACAAAATGACATAACCTCTGTCAATGTCTTTGACATAAACACACTTGTCACATTCGTTGATTCTAAACCCACTTGATAACATTATGTTGTCAAACTTTTCATGCCATTGTTTAGGCGCTTGCTTCAAACCATACACAGATTTGACAAGTTTACAGGCTTTCTTGCTTTGCTCTGGAGCTGAAAACCCTTCAGGTTGCTCCATGTAGATTTCTTCATTCAAATCCTCATTTAAGAAAGCTGTCTTTACATCCATCTGGTGTATCTCCAGATTGCGCAAAGCTGCTATCGCAATCACCATGCAAATGGATGTTATCCTAGTTACAGGCGAGTATGTATCAAAGTAATCTAGGCCTTCTCATTGCCTGTACCCTTTGATAACGAGCCTAGCTTTATACTTATCAATTAACCCATCGACCTTCATCTTTCTTTTAAAAATCCACTTGCAGCCTAAAGGCTTACAACTTGGAGGTAAATCTACCAACTCCCAGGTGTGGTTCTATAAGATGGGGTCAATCTCACTTTTGATCGCTTCTTTCCATAAAGGACTCTCAGGAGAAGTCACAGCTTCGTGGAAAGTTTGAGGTTCGTTCTCAACCATATAAGTCAAGAAGTCTAGACCAAAAGACTTGGACATCCTAGCCCTTTTACTCATTCTAGGCTCATCTAAAACCTCAATTTGATCATCACCTTGATCATCAATATGATCATCATCACTAGCAAGCTTATCAAATTGCTCCAAAGACCTTAGAACCCCTTCTTGGGTTTGGCAAGGAAAAATGACTTCAAAGAAACATGCATTCCTTGACTCCATGATGGTATTCTGTATATGCGGAATTTCAAACTTATGTACAAGAAACCGAGAGGTACTACTATTATGTGCATAACCAATGAATATACAATTCACGGATTTCGGGCCTATTCTAACTCATTTGGGTGTAGGAATTGCCACTTTTGCAAGACACCCCCACATTCGTAAGAATTTATACGAAGGCTTAACACCTTTCCATAACTCATACGGCGTCTTGTCCACCTTCTTCCGGGGTACTTTATTTAGAATGTAATTCACAGAGAGAATTGATTCCTCTTACATGTTCTGTGGCAATCCAGAACTTATCAACATTGTATTCATCATTTCCTTTAGCGTCCTATTCTTTCGCTTAGCAATCCCATTTGATTGAGGAGAATAAGGCGCCGTGGTTAGGTGGATAATCCCAGATTGAGCACAAATATCAATAAACGGAGATTCATACTCACCACCACGATCACTTCTTAAAGCCTTAATCTTGCGGCCTAATTGATTCTCAACTTCATTCTTATAAAGAACAAACTTGTCAATAGCCTCATCTTTACTTTTGAGTAAACAGACATAACAATACTTAGTGCAATCATCAACAAACATGATGAAGTACTTATTGCCACCATGTGATTGTATAAATTTTAAGTCACACACATCACTATGCACTAAATCCAACGTTTCTGAACTTCTTTCAATAGAATGAAACAAAGATCTTGTCAACTTCGCTTCAACACAAGTTTCACACTTGTGTTTCGGATTAATCTTAAAAGATGGTATGTGATCTAACTTGATTAATTTACGTAAAGATTCAAAATTCACATGTCCTAGTCTACCATGCATAAATTGGAAGACTCAAGCATGTAGGCAGAAGAGGATGCACCTTTATTCATCTTTGGGATAATAGTCATTATATTGAGTTTAAACATACCCCCCAACATATAACCCTTACCCACATACATTCCGCTCTTGGTCAGCACGACCTTGTCGGACTCAAAAACCATACGAAAACCATGTTTACTGAGAAGAGACCCTAAGACAAGATTCTTACGAATGTCCAAAAAATACAGGACTTCGTTCAAGTTTAGCTTCTTTCCTGAGGTTAACTTCAGGACCACCTTTCCTTTCCCCTCAATAATTGAGGTAGCAGAGTGTCCCATAAACAACTTCTCACCATTTGTAACCGGTTCAAAAGTTGTAAACAACTTCTTCTCGGAGCAGATGTGGCGTGTAGCCCTAGTATCAATCCACCATTCTCTTGGATTTGAACCCACCATATTCACCTCAGAGACAACAGCAGACAAGTGCATGTCATCCTCATCATGGAAGTGCTCTTGCATATCTGCCATATGAGCACGAGGTTTAGTCTTGTATGGCTTCTTTTGTTTGCGGCAATCACTAGCCCGATGCCCCTCGCTACCACAGTTGTAGCATTTCCCTAAGAACTGATAACCAAATTCCTACGACTTGTATGCCGACTTCTTTGCAACACCACCCCTTGTCCCCAGTTTAGAGCCCTTGTTCACAGGGGGCTTCTTCATCACCCCAGAAGATTTTCCATGCTCAATGACATTGGCCTTTACTGAGGAGGTACTCCCTCCTTTCTTTCTATTATCCTCCTCAATTCGGAGTCGGACAATCAGGTCTTTAACTGACATTTCCTTGCACTTGTGCTTCAAGTAGTTCTTGAAGTCCTTCCAACCATTGGGAAGTTTCTCAATGATCACAGCAACTTGGAATGACTCGTTCAAAGGCATTCCCTCCGCATGAATTTCATGCAAGATCACTTGGAACTTTTGGACTTGGCTTATCACAGTTTTTGAATCTACCATTTTAAAATCTAGGAACCAGCCAACCACAAATTTCTTTGCCCCGGCATCCTTAGTCCTATACTTTTTGTCTAGAGATTCCCATAACTCTTTTGCTGAGCTCTTGGTACAAAACACACTGTAGAGTGACTCTGCCAAGCTGTTGAACACATAGTTCCAACAAAGATAGTCTGTCTGTTTCCATGTGTTAAGCGTCATGACTTTCTGCCTGTCTGGCTCATTCCCTGCCACGACTGGAGGATCCTCACTCAGAACCTTTGCAAGGTTTAGCGTGGTCAAGTAAAACAGCATCTTTTGCTGCCATCTCTTAAAGTTTACCCCAGCAAATTTTTCTGGGCGCTCATGGTGACTAAGCGGTCCTCCCGAAACAGTTGAAGTAACGCCGGGGTTGACCACAGAGGTCACAATAGTAGGGGTTGGCAACCTAGTTGCCCCGGGGTTCAGATCCCCACCAACATTAGTAGTAGCAGCAGCATCAGTGATAGTTGCCATTTCGAAAAATTACACCAGAATATCACATTCTGTGTTTCCAGAAATTAAACTTAACCCTAGAAAATACCAAAGTTGAAAAGTTATTTCAAAATTAGTCTCACCACAAAACCTAGAATTGAACATGGTCAAGAAAGTTTCCAGGAAGACTGGAGGGGTCACATCGGTCCCACTTAAGACCCAGTTAACCTTTTGACAAAACTTTCAAGAGCATGTTGACTCCTAGTCCATGATAAACAAATTTTAAGAATTAAATTTTCTTAGGGATGAACTAGGTTAAAACAAACCAAGGTCCAAAACTTTTACAAGCAATGTAAAACAATTGCTTTAACAATTACACGCATATAAAATGCTTCTAACAAAAGCAAATAAAACTTGCTACTACAAATTGGTAACTAAATCTCAAGCCAAACATGCTTCAAACATTTAAATAAAATAACCAATCCATAAGGATTCTATTTAGTCCAAAAGCCTTTCCACGCTTAGGCATTCCTATTCAACACAAAGGTTAGTAGTCCAAATATTTTTTGTTTTTACATCCCTAATACTATTAATTTAGTTTTGTATTTGTTTTTCCATTCCCTTTCGCATAAGTATGCCTACAAAGAAAGTTAGTAGCAAACTACAACAAAATACAAACAAATAATCTTAGGAAATATATATATATATATAAATTAAATGAAACCATCTAGCCAACTATTAATTATATAAGTAACCAATTAATATAAGGTACCAAAACAAAATAAAATTTGTAACTTCAAAATTAAATAAATTAAAACCAAAAATTTAATGCACCCAATTAGATAATTCAGATTAATACACCCAATTAAATTCAAATTAATGCACCAATTAAATAATTCAGATTAATGCACCCAATTAAATTTAGAATATTCATGTACACAAATTCATAAGACTTTATAACTCCAAAATACATTAAACTAAAATTAATAGGTAAGAGTTACAAACGAATAACCATTTAACAATTAAAATATGCAAATAATTCTAAAAATTAAATTATGTAATCTAGTCTAGAAAGTAATAAGCATGTAACAAATTAAAATCTAGAATAAAATTAGCATGTCAAAAATTGCAACATCCATAAAATATATTTTATAACCTTAAAATTCATGCAAATCATGGTTGGGGGAATGATGAACCATACGCATAAAATAAGATCATACTAATACAATTAAGTATGCAAATTATGCTAGAGCATTCTAATTAAACTAAGCAATTAGAGAATAACATTGCATAATTTACAATCATTGAATTTCCAAAGGAAAAAAAAACAGTGGACTTTTTATTTAGTACAGGTAGTCTACTTAAATAACAGAAGCAATAGCATGCAATATGTCTATATAAATCTATTTGATCAATTTCATAGAAAATATATAAGAAATCTATTTTAAGCTTGTTGTCCAAATTGTGAAATTAAATAAATAGATTTACGAAAAAAATCAAAATTATATACTAAGAACATATGCTGATAATTACAACTAAATTACAACAGAAATACACAATACAATAAAATGGTAAAGAAACCAAACCGAAGCCTACACAATAGCAATTTCCTTAAAACAGATTTTGCCACCTCACGGGTCGAGTGCTTGAGGAATTCCGGCGTCTATCTCCTAGGATACGACGGTAAAAAACCAGCTACGGCAGAAGCACTCTTTGTCTAGCCTAGCGAACAAAAACTGTGGCAGCACTCTCTCACTATAGGAACGTTTTGGCAAACTGACTTGTAAAATGGAAGTAAAAAATTTCTATATAGAGACTTGATAGGAGGGTCTCAATTTATACATGTATAAGGGAGAAGGGAAGAGCCTCCTGCCTTTAAGGCTGGTCATTAAAGCACTATTAACCAGCATCCATAGCCCTTTTTCAAAAAGTTAAAAGTTTGGATGCCCAAAAGATTCACACCCTTTAGCCAAGAAAAATGATTTAAATACTCTTTAAAAATCCCTCTCATGAATCTAACATCATGAGGCAATTTCTCATTCAATTCTCAATGGTTTTTGGCCTACTTGGACCCAACACAATAGATAGTTGGGACCCACTTTAATATTTAATCAAAATCACCACACTTTAATATTTAATTAAAGTCACAAAAAAATCATTTTTTCCAACATTTATAAGGACATTCCACCATCAGGTGTTTTTTGAGGGATTTTAAATTTTTTTTTGAGTACTAGTAATTAGTTGATGCATTATTAGAGCATCTTTAATCTTCACTTTTTATTTTATTTTATTTTATATCAAATTTAAATTTGATACTAAAAAAATGCTTAAAAATCGTCTCAAATCCTTCCATCAAATCAAGAAAGAATCATTTTTTAATCAAATAACTATCAAATCTTTTATCAAATTTGAACTTGATAAAAAGATGAAGTATTGGAGATTATTTTCTTTAATCAAATTTGATAAAAAAGTGACATTTGGGATAATAGAGAAAATTTTAGAAAGATTTTAATGAAAATTTAATGAAATGATGGGAATAGTTCATATCAAATTAAGGCTTCGTTTGGTTCAATTTTTAAAAAGAGTCTTGAGCCTTAATTATATTTCGAAAGATAAGTATTTGAAAAGAGTTTTAAAAATTAAAAACTTGTTTGGTTATGAGTTTTGAAAATAATTTTGGAATGATTTGTAGTTTTTTTTTTTTTTTAATAGTTGAATAGATAGATGTAAAGAAAAATTATTTGATTGATTGATGTGTAGAATGTGAGAGAACGAGAGAGGAGAGGAGAGGAGAGAAGAGAGAGAAAAAATGATTGATTGATATGTAAAAAAAAGAGAGAGAATGAGAGAGGAGAGAGAAAAAAATAATTTTGAAAAATGATAAACCAAACATATTTTTAAAATTTTCAATCTATAAGTTAATTTAAAAATTAAACCAAACACTACCTAAGTTTTTTCACTCAAATTCATAATAAAATTTGATGGACAAATTGATAGGCCATATTTTTGTGACTTATTACTTATTAAATCTTAGGCATAATTACCTACACCCTCTTAAAGTTTAGCTAAATTACACATTCCCTCAAGTTTCTTAAATTACATTTCGCCTCTCAAGATTTATATTCACATAACAATTTATCATATGTCGTGAAGTAAACATTAGGAATTGTTGACAAAAACTTGCTGACATCACGAAAATAGATCTTGATGGATGATATTGCTCCTGCTACCTTTTCAAAGCAGTGAACAAGCTGAATTAAAAAAAAATTTGATCGCCCACATATATTTAAATCATAACAAATTATTTGGCCAATATTTAAAAAATAAAAAAAAATATTTTTTCTTCAAAAATAAAAAAAAAAAATCTTCAAAAATAAAGTTAAAAATAATATCTTTTGAAATAAATAATAAATAATTTTTTAAATACAGTTCTGTAAAGAATTTTGAAAAGAGTTTGGATATGAGTTTGGAAATTTTTTTTATTCAAATAATGATTTGAGTTCTAAACCAAACTTTATCTAAGTTTTTGGAACCATGTTTGATTTATTGTTTAGAAAAAAAATTCAGAATTTTTTTTTTTGAAAAAATAGAAACTAATTTAATAAAAATAAATATGAAAAAATATATTAATTTGTAAAAATTATTTCTAACCTCTCAAAAAATAAAATTATATAGAATGATAATTATTTATAATTTATTTATTTCTTAATCAAATTAATTTTTAATTTTTTTTAAAAATTTCTAAACCAAGTATTGAGCAACTATTGACTAACTTGACATGATGTATCAACCAAATATCATCATTTCTCTACATAACTCAATTAGGGACATTTTAGTCAATTTACTATCTTCTTCAATGGCGTTAATTGCAATGGGGTGGAATGTAATTTTTGAAACCTGAGAAGGAATCTATAATTTAGCTAAATCTTAAGGAGGTGGAGGTAATTTGCCCAAAAAATTATTAATAAATTTATCAATTTTTTATTTTTATGAATAAATTTATAATAACAAATTTGTCAATTAACATTTATAAATAAATATATTTAATTAATAAGACGAATTGATAAGTAGGGCTGCAAATGAACCGAACTGTTCATGAACAAACTTGAACTCGGCTCGTTAAGGCTTGTTTGAACTCGGTTCGCTTACTAAATAAACGAGCTTGAGCTTAAATTTTAAGCTCATTTAACAAACGAGCCGAGCCCGAGCTCAATAATACTCGGCTCGATAGGCTCGCACGCTCAAACATATATATATATATTATACAATATATACATAAATATAATTAATAAGATATTAAACTTTTGAATTTTTTTTTCTATTATATATATGTGTGCATATATATATATATTGCAACTTTGGAATCATTTCCTTTTGTTGAGTGGAGAAGCAATGGGCCACGTGGGACTTTTATAAGCATTCATCTTTTAGCATACTTTTGTCATGGACCGATGTGGGACTCTTGTGTGCAATTCCTCATAGCCACAAAACGGCGTTGTTTTGTTGTATCATGTTTCAAACAATTTCTATCCCACATTGTTTACACAATGTTGTTCAAGATAAAGTGATCTCTATTTATGTGTAGTAGGCTGGCTTTAAGTCTTCCTTTAAGTGTTCCATGAGTTTCACTTGGCTAATGAGCCATAACGAGTCGAGCCCGAGTTAGACAAATTTTATACGAGCCGAGCTAGAGCTGACACATTTGAGCTCGCTTTGAGCTCGAGCCGAGTTCGAACATCTTTAAAATAAATTGAGCCGAGCTCAAACATTGATAAAGTCGACTCGGCTCAGTTCAATTACACCCCTATTGATAAGTGACTTTAAAATAGAGCACTTTGTGGATGTGCAGGTTTTTAATAAATATCAGAGGACGGTATTTGCATATAAAGGAAGCTTGTATGTCTGCAGTGTTGTGGAAGTTTCTCTTCGTAAGAGTGAATCCCAGACCACCCCAAAGCAAGGGATGATCCGTAAGCGCACAAAAGCCATAGTTGAAGTTCCACAACCACTGGTAATGAATGACTACTGTGTTTGTTGGTTTTTGACATTTCTCTATTTGTATGAAAAATGTTCCAGTGTACAATGATATGAATTTTATCACAAAATTATTTAAGTTTTTATAAATTCAAAAAGTGACTTAAATTTATAAAATTTATATAATTTTGTAATAGAATTGCTTGACAATTTTTTAATATTATTATTAAAAAAATTCTAATATACACCATTTTAAAAGAAGAGTTGCATGACAAATTTCTTATATTATTATTAGGAAAATTTTGATAGACATAATTTTTAAAAAAATGTATTACATATATCTCTAATTATACTATTTTCTTTTTTGTTAGGACTAATGTTTTTTTAATTATAATGTTATTTTAATTATGACTTATGAATTCTTTAATGTATGTCTAATTGTGTTTTGTTATGATATTTTCTTGGGAGAGGCTTCTCTCCAGTTCACTATGTAGATTGGAGTATATTGTTGGACCCATGAAGCTCATCACGAGTCTCGTTTTGATAATCTAAATTATTCAATGTGTAAGGTTCGTTAGATACTTCATACTTACAAAAAAATCACGTTAGTCTGAACACATTTTTGTTAACAATTTATTTTTTAAATCATATTTATTATTGACAAAAATGTGTTTCGATCAAGGAGATAACGATATCCAACCAATGTAATCTTTTACAAGTATAAATTAATTAGTGAGTTTTACAAACAGTTCAAATTATTAAAATAAGACCCGTAATAGATCACAAGTCCAGCAATACACTCCAATCCACCCACTGAACTGTTCAAGTTAATAACCCTGTTTGGTAGGGCTTATTTTCAGCTTATTTAAGATTTTAGCTTAATTTAAGTTATTTTGGTGTGTTTTGTTCAGCTTAATGGTGTAGATTTTTATAAGTGGAAATTGAGCTTTTTGGCTGAGTGGGGGAGGAGGTGCTTATTTTTTTTCAGCTTAAGCAGCAAGCTAATTGTGAAGGATAAAAATACTTAAATGCCCTTCACACTTTCAAGTTATTACAAGTCTACCGCGTATATAAACAAAAACAAACTCATTCTCTCCCTCTCACGAAAGGAGAGGGCGATTTCCGGTGAAGAAGCAATTTCCGGCGACGCTGGAAAAGATGAAAGAGGAGAGCAGAGAAGATGAGCTCGTCGCTGGAGCTCATCGCGATCTCTCTTCTCTCTCTCTCTCTACCCCATCGCGATTGCGAGGCTATTTCTGCGAACAAACCAGAGCGCACTCTCTCTTACGAACAAAATCTTTTCTCTCTCTCTCTCTCTCTTCCCAATCTCTCTTTTCTCTCTCTTTCTCTGTCTCTCTCGTTGCATTCTAAAGAGGGAGCAAAACCCTAGCGTTGTCGTCGTCACCACTGTAAGCCTTCTATCATGATCGACAGTGTTCTCTCAGGCATCACGATCGCGATAACGATCAACCCTAGTTCGCTACTGATAACCCTAACCAGAGTCGCCGTCGTCGCAATCTCAAGGCAAAACCCTACGCATCGTGATCTGAACTAGAGTCGCCGTCGTCGCGATCTACTGTCGTTGTCTCTCCCTTTCTGCCATTTTAGATCGTGGTGGCGGCTATGGTTACAGATCATCAGCGGTGTACGGATGAAAGAGGAGATGAGAAGAAAAGAAAAAAAGAAATATTAATTGGTATATTTTGTAATGAATTAATAAATTAAAAAAACGATAATTTTTTTTATTATTAATTGTAATGAAAAAAAATTATTGATATAAATGAAACAAAATACATGAATATTAATTGATATTAATTGTAATGAATTAATAAATTAAACAAAATTAAATAAATTGCACAATTTATTTCATAATTAATGAAATAAATTTTTTTAATTAAAACTGAAAAAATAACATTTTTTATATCTTATAAGGGCAAAAAAGACATTACACAGCAAAAAAATATTTTACAACTTATTCAACCAAACACTACCCTATTGATTAAATCTAAATCTATAATCCCACAGTGGCACCAAACAGTAAGAATTATTCAAAGTTGTTGGCATGGTTGATCACAGGGCACCCTAATCAGTGGAGCTGAAACATTTAAAAACATATTTAGGGAAGGCTTCAATATGGAATCAATGAAAGAAGTACTGATATCACTTGGCATTGGAGGCATGACATCCCAATTCACTCAAATACTGCAGTCTGCATTTGGCTCACGGATGGTTCCTTCTTCTGTAGCAAAGACGTATTCAGATTTATTGTAAGATAGGTTATTCTGTGAATTATTGAGATAAATAATTCCTTCTTATTCATGTTTATTTTGCAATATATATATATATATTTGTTTTGCATTATTAGTTGTAGGATTAATCTGTCAATTGTATTGGATAAAGTGTTCATCGTCCAGATAATAAAAATCACGACCAAGCAATGCAATGTGAGTCACATGGATTAATAATCTTAATCCTATGTTATAATCTGCCCAATCAAACCGCACTTATAGTATAGTTGCTTCCTTTGGTAATTTAGCTATTCATTCAAATTACTACATATTTTCGATAAGGAAAATGCTAACGCCCTTTGAGCTGTCAATAATCTCGGTATATGTATAGGAGTATAGAGGTGGGTGAAAATGTTTTTAATTTTAATATATATATATGTAAAAATGCTTTGAAAATAGTTTTGTATGCTAACAAGCGAAAGAAAAAGAGTAGTTTCAATATACCCCATTGGACCTTATTGTGAAACCTTTGCTAGTTTTTTGTATGGAAAAGAATTTTTTAGCTCTAAGCCATAAACCCCAAGTTGATCCTTTACTTTTATAGGATTTTGATATTAAAAAAATAATAATTCTTATGAATTCTTATGCATAATATTTTCATCCACTAACAGATATAAAAGACATTATAACCTTTAAATATATTATTGTCTTGTGATTACTCAATAACATGAATACTAACTAGTAACATAATTATTTTAATATTTCTAAATTTATTACGGCAAGTATATTACTAAAAAGTACAACAAAGTGTAGTAAAATAGGTTGAAATTGTCGGGTATAAAAGATAGAGGTGAAGGATTTGATAATAGCTACAATAAAGTTTTAGGATGCAAAGGCGATTGATTATCAAATTCCCACAAATGAATGAAAAGAACGAGGTCACCTCTTTTTTTTTTTTTTTTTTTTTTTGGGGGGGGGGGAGGAGATAAATAATGAGGTCACCTCTTTATCAATAGAAAAGAACACTAGAAAAAAATGTTGTGAATTCCTCCTAGAATCCAAGAATAGATAACAGTAAGTGATGACGGGGCAACTTTCTTATGGTAGTAATTGCAAACTCATTCCATTTTTGGAGGGTAATTTTAGACTAAATTTTATTTAAATATAAACTAATAGGATAAATGGGTTGAATAGTCAGGTTAGGATTTATGTAATTTGAACTCTCTAGTTCGCTCCTCAAACACTGCTTGTATCACATGCCTTTCAAATATGCCACCTACTGCTGCCAACTATACTAGCAGATTCCAAAGAACATCCTTAGGCCATTTAGATATTTGCCATATTTGGATAGCTACAAGATAGACAGTAGTTCCTAAAAAAATATAAGAACTAAAGGGCATGCAGGCCACACTCTTTGTACATGGACAAAGAGCAAAATGAAGTGGTCTATTGTTTCCACCTCTTTGCCACAAGGGGCAAGAATCCATAGAAAGCTATCTCTTTTACCTTTAGAATGTTACACCTGGAAATATACGCAAGACTCATTTTCATGGGGACATCTCAAACTTGTAGTGTCCTTTCATGACCAAATCTGCTTCCATATGCTTGCGGGAATTTGAACTAGTCATGTTGGGCTTTCCTTTTTTTGGTGGCCAGCCTATTTAACATATGATACGTGGCCCCCCTCCCCAAATATAGTTACTATAAGTTAATAACTATTGACTTTCTTGTGCTAGGTTGAATTTGAAGCATGTAAGAGGAATGTTTCTATATGGGCCACCAAGTTATGGAAAAACCTTGATAGCACAAAGCATCTGCAAATTTCTAAATGCAAAAGAGCCCATGGTCACTCTCTCTCTCTCCACTTTTTTTAATCTTATTTTGACACTTCTTTTTCCCCTCCCATTCATGCAGATTGTAAATGGACCAGATGTGTTAGATGCATTCCAAGGTCAATCAGAGAGGAAAATAAGGTCACTCTTTAAAGCGGCCCTGAAAATTCATCAACGGGGATCGGGTTTCCTCGACCCTGAAAATTCCCCGATCCAAATTTGTTGAATAACATCATCAACAACAACCCTGGTCCAAATCTGTTGAACAACATCACCAACAACAACTTTCAACATCAACACCATCAACATCATCAACAAAATCATACACACAAAGAGAGACACATACATACATACATACATACATACATGTATCCATTAACATAGAGAGAGACACACATACATATATGTATATATACACACAGAGACACACACACATACATATGTATACATACACAGAGAGAGAGGACGACGGAGGAGCTCGGCGGAGATCGACGGCGATGATGGAGGAGATTAACACAGATCTGAGATCTGTGTATCTGTGTCACAGAGAGAGAGAGAGAGAGAGAGAGAGAGAGAGAGAGAGAGAGTGGTGATTGCAATTGCGACGGTGACTCCTACATCGTGGACAGTGGCAGTGGCACTGAGGAGAAGGAGAGGTGCGAGAGTGAGAAAGAGTAGAGAGAAATGAAGGAGAGGCGCGAGAGTGAGAGAGAGTAAAGGGAAGAGAGAGAGTGAGAGTGAGAGACAGAGGGGTCATAAATTTTTAAGGGATATATATAGTAGGTTTACTTCGGGGGGGTAACGTGGGCGGGGGCCGAAATTTGGAAAACATATCACCGTCCCCACGAAAGTCAAGGATTCATTTTGAATACCATCTCGGCTCGTCGGGGTATTTTCGAGAAAAACCGCTCAATCAGGATCGAGGCGGGTCCACGTCGGGCTAGGTTTAAATTGCCATCCTTACTCGCAGGCGTGATGGTGTATGTGGTTGAGCACTTTTTTTTGACTCTTTGCTTCATATTTCTTGGCGTTTTGCTCCACGCTTTGTCGGCCTATCCCACGGACAAAACGACCTTCCTAAGCCACCATTTTGCTCTGTAAAGTCCATCCCCTTTTCAAATTCTTATCCTCATGCTTGCTATCAATGAAGATCCAACAAAATCCACAAAAAGTCCACACATGTGAAGCTCTATCCTTTCATCCATGTGTTGACACCAAAAAGTTGAGACAACAGCCAATTTGAGCATCCCAAAGTTGCCATTTTCAAACTCGAAAATTCAATAACATTATCTCCATATCTTGACAAGCATCATGAATCATGTTAATGTATAAGAAGATAATGAACAAGAAAAAAAAAAAAAAAACACTTTGAATAAAAAATCATCATATTAAGTTTTGTGAAGAGAGGTATTGCCAAAACATAAATCTTAAATTTCTTTAGGATAAAAAATCCTAACCATAAACAAAGGTTAGAGGAGGCAACAATGAGAAAGTAATCATAAGCATTAAGAGAGAGTGAGCGTGGTCTTCTTTGGTTCCATATGTATATTGCAAATCATGTCTTAAATATGTTCTTGGTTTTTTTTGCAGAAAAGAGGGGCAGCTATATTTTAGCAGGAAATCTACCTTTAGTAGGAAACATGTTTTAATTGAAAACACATTTTCTATTAAATAAATCTACAATATGTACGTTACGTCATTCAGTTACAAAAATAAATGTTGATGTGTATTACCTGCTTGGCTCCAAGGTAGATTCTTGAAGTCTAGACTTAACATCTTCTATAGCACGGAGAAAGTGGTTCATTGTTACTTTGAAATCATCCTTGACATGCTGTAGTAATCCATTCTCCACTGTGTGGACCACAGCATATGAATGTGCACGAGTGACTAGAGATGCAAGGGTAGAGCCACTACAGCCATCCGTCTTGCAAGCTGTGCAAACAAGCACACGCACAATCTCATTTCATAAATGATGATTTGATGTTTCCGTTTACACAACAATATTGCTCAAACAACTTACCAATTTCATGAAGATTCACATCTTTATCGAGTACAAAATTTTGTCTCATATTCCTTGTGTAGATGCCCAAAATTTGCAAGCGCCCTTGCTCATCTGGGTACTCTACTTTGACATGTATTTCGATTCTACCTTCCCTACAAACAAATACAATAAATAAAGTACCTTTTTTTTTTATTGAGTTAGGAAAATGAGAATAAAATAAATAGCTATTAAATATATATATACATATATTTATTTGGTTACCCATAAAAGATAAATATGTTTAAATAATTTCATTTTTCTTTACTTGATAAACTCAAAATTTGAACATACCATTCGAGTTCAAAAAATGTGGGACATTGTTCAAAAAGAATAAAGAAATCAGCAAAGAACAACACAACGGAGAGAAGGTTACCTCAGCAGGGCTTCATCTATGAGCTCCTTTAGATTTGTAGTACCAATAATAAAAATGTTGTTAAATGCTTTCGCGCCATCAATCTTAAAGGCATGCAAATTTTCAAGTATTGCCTAGACAAGGAGAAACAATAAAAATAAAAAAAATTGAAAAACGAAATCTGAGAGATATTAACCATTGCAAGTAGTTGGCTTACAAGCCTATCATCCATATGGTGTAATCCCATAGCTGCCCCTCTTTTCTGCAATAAAACCAAGAGCATATTTAAGACATGATTTGCAATATACATATGGAACCAAAGAAGACCGCGCTCACTCTCTCTTTAAGACATGATTTACTTTCTCATTGTTGCCTCCTCTACCCTTTGTTTATGGTTAGTATTTTTTATCCTAAAGAAATTTAAGATTTATGTTTTGGCAATACTTCTCTTCACAAAACTTAATATGATGATTTTTTATTCAAAGTGTTTTTGTTTTTATTATTTTCTTGTTCATTATCTTCTTATACATTAACATGATTCATGATGCTTGTCAAGATATGGAGATAATGTTGTTGAATTTTCGAGTTTGAAAATGGCAACTTTGGGATGCTCAAATTGGTCATTGTCTCGACTTTTGGTGTCAACACATGGGTGAAAGGATAGAGCTTCACATGTGTGGACTTTTTGTGGATTTTCATTGATAGCAAGCATGAGGATAAGACTTTGACAAAGGGATGGACTTTACAGAGCAAAATTGTGGCTTATGGAGGCTGTTTGTCTGTGGGATAGGCTGACAAAGCGTAGAGCAAAATGCGCAAGAAACATGAAGCAAAGAGTTAGAAAAAGCTGCTCAGCCGCATGCATCATTGCGCACACAAGTAAGGAAGGCAATTTAAACCCAGCCCGACGGGGACTCGTCCCCCTCGACCCTGATTAGAGCAGTTTTTTCCCAAAATATACCCCTGATGGACCGAGAATGGTATTCGAAAATAAATCCCCGTTGACTTTTGGGCCAGGGACGGTAATATGTTTTCCAGCCCCGGCCTTGGCCCGTTCCCGTTACCCCGCCAAAGTAAACCTACTATATATATCCTTCAAAATTTTATGACCCCTCTATCTCTCTCTCTCTCACTCTCTCTCTTCCCTTTTCTCTCTTTCACTTTCGCACCTCTCCTTCGCTTCTCTCTACTCTTTCTCACTCTCACATCTTTCCTTCTTCTCAGTGCCACCGCCACTGTCCACAATGCTGGAGTCGCGGTCTTAGTCACCACTCCCTCTCTCTCTCTGTCCCACAGATACACACATCTTCGATCTCTGTTGCTCTCCTTCCTCCTCCTTGCCGCTCTCCGCCGAGCTCCTCCGTCGTTCTCTCTGTGTGTGTATATATACGTGTTTATGTGTGTGTGTGTCTCTGTGTGTATATATACATGTATGTGTGTGTGTCTCTCTCTGTGTGAATGTATACATATATGTATGTATGTGTGTGTTTGTGCGTCTCTCTCTGTGTGTATGATTTTGTTAATGATGTTGTTCAACAGATTTGGACCAGGGTTGTTGTTGATGATGTTGTTGAACAGATTTGAACTGGGAAATTTTCGGGGTCGGAGAAACCCGATCCCCATTGGGGACATGGATGGTGATAGGTTTCCTGTCGGGGATCGGGGACGGGGGGTGTGGTCCCCGGTCCCGCCTTGCCTCGCTCCGTTGCCATTCCTACCTCCGAGAAGCACCATCACACCATGATTCACACATGTGAGTCGCTTTTCTTGCAACATTATCCTTGCCGATGACCAAGCTTTGCCCAAATGACCAGCTCCCAAAAATTTGCTCTGCAACCCGCGAAGGGACACCGTGGCCGTGACCAAGGCTAACCACGCCCGCAAAAAAGCACTGCCTCAGGTCTATTTGAAGGACCCTTTGCTTATTTGTTGAGGTACCTCTCCAAGACCATTTTGGCATCTCTCCAGAACATTTTCTATCTCTCCCAACACTCTCTAGAGCTCAACATTTCCAAACGTAGAGAGAGTTTATTTTGAGAGAAATATATTTTGAGAGAGTTTATTTTGAGAGAGATCATGCTTTATTTTCTTAAGAATCTTTCTTACCTCCTTGTATTAGGAAAAAAAATTGAAGTTCTATATGTAGTTGTGTGTGTGATTTGAGGCTACATGACCTAGTAAGGGAGTTATCTAGGAACTATGGAGGATGCTGAGATGACATTACATCATCAGATACTAGCTACATCAAAGCAAAGATAGCTTTGGGAAAAGAAAGAGTGAGGAGTTGTTTTAGAGGTCTAGAAGTGAATAACCAAAAAACAAGAGATGGAGATGGTTAGACCTTCTTTATGCATGAAGATGGAGGCTATATTTACAAGGATTGGGTTACATAAGCTAACTCATCTAGTGGCCTCAATAGCTGGAATGGTGGTCAAGTGTGCTCAGATATGAACAAGTCACTTGTCTTTGTCACACTCTAGAGTTCTCTTCCTGTCGAGATCTCTTCAAGGTCGGTCAAGTGCAGATCCCCCCAGCAACAATAGTACGAAGCATCTCGACAAATCTTCATTTCCAATATACCAAGTCCAAAATTCCTACGATCTCATGTAGAGTCATGAGGTCTCTCGGGTGCCCCATAATCGTGCCACCAATCCCAAAGGTGTCTCGAGGCTCTTCTATCTGATTTAGAGTGGCATAAGTGTATTAGGGTGATTGGAAAACAAGTGTGGAATCATATAAGAGATGGAAACTTGACTTGGCCAAGGGGGCCCAAGTTTGATGGCTCAAGTGGATACAAGCGCACACAGGTGGACAGTCCCCTTAATCTAGGAAAGAAGGCCAAATGCACCTGGAAGGCTCCCTGGAGATAGCCTCCTTCTATTTTAATACGAGAAATGCTATATGTGCAGTGGGTAGAGGTTTTGGGATAAAGGGATCCCATACACAATACAACTGTCATGGTGAAGCTATGAAGTACATGCAGATGTGATGATTACCTAAGGTCAGTCAAGTGCTTTCTGTATTTATGCACAAAACAATTGAGTGCTTATTGTTTAGGAACCACTTTCTAGAAAAATGGTTTCTTGCCTAGGTGACCATTACCTTTGGGGTCTTCGGATAAGATACTTGCTTGTTATTTTCGAATTCAAAACTTTCACCATGAGCAACCCTTTTCATATAGAATAGCATTTCTATGTTGATTGTTCCAATTGATTAAAAGCATAGGTTGTTTAAATTAATAAAAATATTTAAAAGTGGATGACAAGTTGAAATCACAAATCATAGGGCATAGAAATAATGTGAAAGTAATGCTAATTAATCCGAGTACACACTCAATAGTGAATGTTTGTCTTACAAAAGCATATTGATATAGAAACATGAAACTCAAGCCTTGTATCTTATTGTCAATGCTTCAAAAGATGAGTTACAATTACTAATTTGGAGTACATATCACAGCTACAATAAGGAATAAAGAAACATCACATAAGCAACAAATTGGCCACGTATGACATGGGAATGAAATGGGAGAAACAGAACATATAATCCATGGGAATACGAAAACACCAAAATGATGTCAAACCCAAACAGGGAAAATAATACTTGAATTATGTGAAAAACCTTAAGCTTGATATCATGAAATTAACACACGCACATATATATAACACGAATTGTAAGTAACACAACTAACATCATTTAGAAGGAGCAAATGTTGCATCTGTGCTCACCTTAGCAATGGAATCAATTTCATCAAATATGATGATGTGTAGGTCACTTTTAGCTCCTGAAAGAAAAGATTAAATGATCTCACTATAAAAGCACAACGAAGTGAATTTAGAATGAACATATGTACGCATCTTTACCAAATTTATTTTCATCCTCAACAGCCGCTTTAAAGATTGACCTTATTTCCCTCTCTGATTGACCTTGGAATGCATCTAACACATCCGGTACATTTACAATCCTCATGAATGGGTGGAGAAAAAGAAGTGTCAAAATAAGATTAAAAAAAGTGGAGAGAGAGAGAGAGAGAGAGAGAGACTAGGGGCTCTTTTGCATTTAGAAATTTGCAAATGCTTTGTGCTATCAAGGTTTTTTCAGAACTTGGTAGCCCATATAGAAACATTCCTCTTACATGCTTCATATTCAGCCTAGCACAAGAAAGTCAATAGTTATTAACTTATAGTAACTAGATTTGGGGAGGGGGCCCATGTATCATATGTTAAATAGGCTGGCCACCAAAAAAAGGAAAGCCCACAAAGACTAGTTCAAATTCCCGCAAGCATATGGAAGCAGATTTGGTCATGAAAGGACACTACAAGCTTGAGATGTCCCCAGGAAAATGAGTCTTGCGTATATTTCCAGGTGTAACATTCTAAAGGTAAAAGAGATAGCTTTCTATGGATTCTTGCCCCTTGTGGCAAAGAGGTGGAAACAGCAGACCACTTCATTTTGCTCTTTGTCCATGTACAAATAGTATGGCCTGCATGCCCTTTAGTTCTTACATTTTTTTAGGAACTACTGTCTGTCTTGCGGCTATCCAAATATGGCAAATATCTAAATGGCCTAAGGATGTTCTTTGGAATCTGCTAGTATAGTTGGCGTGATGGGTGGCATATTTGAAAGGCATGTGATACAAGCAGTGTTTGAGGAGCGAACTAGAGAGTTCAAATTACATAAATCCTAACCTGACTGTTCAACCCATTTATCCTATTAGTTTATATTTAAATAAAATTTAGTCTAAAATTACCCTCCAAAAATGGAATGAGTTTGCAATTACTACCATAAGAAAGTTGCCCCGTCATCACTTACTGTTATCTATTCTTGGATTCTAGGAGGAATTCACAACATTTTTTTTCTAGTGTTCTTTTCTATTGATAAAGAGGTGACCTCATTATTTATCCCCCCCCCCTCCCACTCAAAAAAAAAAGAGGTGACCTCGTTCTTTTCATTCATTTGTGGGAATTTGATAATCAATCACCTTTGCATCCTAAAAGTTCACTGCAGCTATTATCAAATCCTTCACCTCTATCTTTTATACCCAACAATTTCAACCTATTTTACTAGACTTTGTTGTACTTTTTAGTAATAAACTTGCCATAATAAATTTAGAAATATTAAAATAATTATGTTACTAGTTAGTAGTCATGTTATTGAGTAATCACAAGACAATAATATATTTAAAGGTTATAATATCTTTTATATATGTTAGTGGATGAAAAGATTATGCATAAGAATTAATATTTTTTTAATATCAAAATCCTATAAAAGTAAGGGATCGACTTGGGGTTTATGGCTTAGAGCTAAAAAATTCCTTTCCATACAAAAAACTAGCAAAGGTTTCACAATAAGCTCCAATGGGGTATATTGAAACTAATCTTTTTCTTTCGCTTGTTAGCATACAAAACTATTTTCAAAGAATTTTTACATATATATATATATATATTTTAAAATTTAAAAACATTTTCACCCACCTCTATACTCTTATACATATACCGAGATTATTGACAGCTCAAAGGGCGTTAGCATTTTCCTTATCGAAAATATGTAGTAATTTGAATGAATAGCTAAATTACCAAAGGAAGCAACTATACTATAAGTGCCAGTTTGATTGGGCAGATTATAACATAGGATTAAGATTATTAATCCATGGGACTCACATTGCATTGTTTGGTCGTGATTTTTATTATCTGGACGATGAACACTTTATCCAATACAATTGACAGATTAATCCTACAACTAATAATGCAAAACAAATATATATATATTGCAAAATAAACATGAATAAGAAGGAATTATTTATCTCAATAATTCACAGAATAACCTATCTTACAATAAATCTGAATACGTCTTTGCTACAGAAGGAGGAACTATCTGTGAGCCAAATGCAGACTGCAGTATTTGAGCGCATTAGGATGTCATGCCTCCAATGCCAAGTGATATTAGTACTTCTTCCAGTGATTCCATATTGAAGCCTTCCCTAAATATGTTTTTAAATGTTTTAGCTCCACGGATTAGGGTACCTTATGATCAACCATGCCAACAACTTTGAATAATTTTTACTGTTTGGTGCAGCTATAAGATTATATATTTAGATTTAATCGGTAGAGTAGTGTTTGGTTGAATAATTGTAAAATAGTTTTTTGTTGTGTAAGGTCTTTTTTGCCCTTAGAAGATTTAAAAATTGTTATTTTTTCATTTTTTTCAGTTTTAATTAAAAAAAATTTCATTAATTGTGAAATAAATTGTGCAATTTATTTAATTTTGTTTAATTTATTAATTCATTACAATTAATATCAATTAATATTCATGTATTTTGTTTCATTTATATCAATAATTTTTTTCATTACAATTAATAATATAAAAATTGTTATTTTTTAATTTATTAATTCATTACAAAATATACCAATTAATATTTCTTTTCTTTTCTTTTCTTGTCCTCTCCTCTTTCATCCATACGCCACCAGTGATCTGTAACCATAGCCACCGTCGCGATCTAGAATGGCAGAAAGGGAGAGACAAAGACAGTAGATTAGGACGACGGCGACTCTGGTTCAGATCGCGATGCGTAGGGTTTTGCCTTGAGATTGCGACGACGGTGACTCTAGTTAGGGTTGTCGATTGCGAGCTAGAGTTAATCATCATCACGATCGTGATACTCGAGAGAACGCCGTCGATCGTGATAGATGGCTTGAAGTGGTGACGGCGACAACGCTAGGGTTTTGCTCCCTCTTTAGAACGCGACGAGAGAGACAGAGAAAGAGAGAGAGAAAAAAGAGATTGGGAAGAGAGAGAGAGAGTGAAGAGATTTGGTTCGTAAGAGAGAGTGCGCTCTGTTTTGTTCGTGAAAATAGCCTCGCGATCGTGACGGGGCAGAGAGAGAGAGAGAGAGAGAGAGAGAGAGAGAACAGAGATCGCAATGAGCTCCAACGACGAGCTCATCTTCTTTGCTCTTCTCTTTCATCTTTTCCAGCGTTGCCGGAAATCGCTTCTTCACCGGAAATCGGCCCTCTTCTTTCGTGAGAGGGAGAGAATGAGTGTGTTTTTGTTTATATACCTGGTAGAGTTGTAATAACTTGAAAGTGTGAAGGGCATTTAAGTATTTTTATCCTTCACATTTAGCTTGTTGCTTAAGCTGAAAAAAATAAGCACCTCCTCTCCCACTCAACCAAAAAGCTCATTTTCCACTTTTAAAAATCCACACCATTAACCTGAACCAAACACACCAAAATAACTTAAATTAAGCTAAAACCTGAAATAAGCTGAAAATAAGCCCTACCAAACAGGGCTATTAACTTGAACGGTTTAGTGGGTGGATTTGAGTGTATTGTTGGACTTGTGATCTATTACGGGTCTTATTTTAATAATGTGAACTGTTTGTAAAACTCTTTAATTAATTTATACTTGTAAAAAATTACATTGGTTGGATATCGTAATCTCCTTGATCGAAACACGTTTTTGTCAATAATAAATACGATTTTAAAAATAAATTGTTAACCTAAATGTGTTCTGATTAATGTGATTTTTTTGTAAGTATGAAGTATGTGACGAACTTTACACATTAAATGATTCAGATTATCAAAACGAGACTTGTAATGAGCTTCACGGGTCCAACAATATACTCCAATCTACATATTGAACTGGAGAGAAGCCTCTCCCAAGAAAATATCATAACAAAACACAATTAGACATAATTAAAGAATTCATAAGTCATAATTAAAATAATATTATAATTAAAAAAAATTAGTCCTAACAAAAAAGAAAATAGTATAATTAGAGATATATGTAATACATTTTTTAAAAAATTATGTATATTAAAATTTTCCTAATAATAATATAAGAAATTTGTCACGCAACTCTACTTTTAAAATTGTGTATATTAGAATTTTTTTTAATAATAATATTAAAAAATTGTCAGGCAATTCTATTACGAAATTATATAAATTTTTATAAATTTAAGTCACTTTTTGAATTTATAAAAACTTAAATAATTTTGTGATAAAATTTATATCATTGTACACTGGAACATTTTTCATACAAATAGAGAAATATCAGAGACCAACAAACACAGTAGTCATTCATTACCAGTGATTGTGGAACTTCAACTATGGCTTTTATGCTCTTACAGATCATCCCTTGCTTTGGGGTGGTCTGGGATTCACTCTCACAAAGAGAAACTTCCACAACACTGCAGACATACAAGCTTCCTTTATATGCAAATACCATCCTCTAATATTCAGTAAAAACCTGCATATCCACAAAGCACTCTATTTTAAAGTCACTTATCAATAGGGGTGTAATCAAGCCGAGTCGAGTTGACTTTATCAATGTTCGAGCTCGACTCGATTTATTTTAAAGATGTTCAACCTCGGCTCAAGCTTGAAGAGAGGTCAAATATGTCAGCTCGAGCTCGGCTCGTATAGAATTTGTTTAACTCGGGCTCGGCTCGTTATGGCTCGTTAGCCAAGAGAAACTCATGGAACACTTAAAGCAAGACTTAAAGCCAGCCTACTACACATAAATAGAGATCACTTTACCTTGAACAACATTGTGTAAACGATGTGGGACAAAAATTGTTTGAAACATGATACAACAAAACAACGCCGTTTTGTGGCTGTGAGGAATTGCATACAAGAGTCCCACATCGGTCCATGACAAAAGTATGCTAAAAGATGAATGCTTATAAAAGTCCCACGTGGCCCATTGCTTCTCCACTTAACTAAAGCAAATGATTCCAAAGTTGCAATATATATACACACATATATATAATAGAAAACAAAATTGTTAAGTTTAATATTTTATTAAAATTTACACATATATAATAGAAAAAAAATTCAAAAGTTTAATATCTTATTAATTATATTTATGTATATATTATATAAATAAATAAATATATATATATATTGTATAATATATATATATGTATATGTTTGAGATCGCGAGCCTATCGAGCCGAGTATTATTGAGCTCGGGTTCAACTCGTTTGTTAAACAAGCTTAAAATTTAAGCTTGAGCTCGTTTATTTAGTAAGTGAACCGAATTCGAACGAGCCTTAACGAGTCAAGCTCGAGTTTGTTCATGAACAATTCGGTTCATTTGCAACCCTACTTATCAATTCGTCTTATTAAGTAAATATATTTATTTATAAATGTTAATTGATAAATTTGTTATTATAAATTTATTCATAAAAATAAAAATTGAAAAATTTATTAATAATTTTTTGGGCAAATTACCTCCACCTCCATAAGATTTAGCTAAATTATAGATTCCTTCTCAGGTTTCAAAAATTACATTCCATCCCATTGCAACTAACGCCATTGACGAAGATAGTAAATTGACTAAAATGTCCCTAACTGTGTTATGTAGAGAAATGATGATATTTGGCTGATACATCATGTCAAGTCAGTCAATAGTTGCTCAGTACTTGTTTTAGAAATTTTTTTTTAAAAATTAAAAATTAATTTGATTAAGAAATAAATAAATTATAAATAATTATCATTTTATATAATTTTATTTTTGAGAGATTAGAAATAATTTTTACAAATTAATATATTTTTTCATATTTATTTTTATTAAATTAGTTTCTATTTTTTCAAAAAAAAAAATTCTAAACTTTTTTTCTAAACAACAAATCAAACATGGTTCCAAAAAGTTAGAAAAAGTTTGGTTTAGAGCTCAAATCATGATTTGAACAAAAAAAATTTTCAAACTCATATCCAAACTCTTTTCAAAATTCTTTACAGAATTGTATTTTAAAAAAAAAATCAATTTTTTTTCTTAAAAAATTAATTAATTTATTATTTATTTCAAAAAATATTATTTTAAACTTTATTTTTGAAGTTTTTTTTTTGAAGAAAAAATATATTTTGTTATTTTTTAAATATTGGCCAAATAATTTGTTATGATTTAAATATATATGTGCGATCAATTTTTTTTTTAATTGACTTGTTGATGCTTTGAAAAGGTAGCAGAAGCAATATCATCCATCAAGATCTATTTTCATGATGTCAGTAAGTTTTTGTCAACAATTCCTAATGCTTACTTCATGACAGATGGTAAATTATCATGCGAATATGAATCTTGAGAGGCGAGATGTAATTTAAGAAACTTAAGGAGAGAATGTGTAATTTAGCTAAACTTTAAGAGGGTGTAGGTAATTTTCCCTAAGATTTAATAAGTAATAAGTCACAAAAATATGACCTATCAATTTGTCCATCAAATTTTATTATGAATTTGAGTAAAAAAAACTTAAGTAGTGTTTGGTTTAATTTTTAAATTAACTTATAGATTGAAAAATTTAAAAATATGTTTGGTTTACTATTTTTCAAAATTATTTTTTTCTCTCTCCTCTCTCATTCTCTCTTTTTTTTTACACATCAATCAATCACTTTTTCTCTCTCTTCTCTCCTCTTTTGTTCTCTCACATTCTACACATCAATCAATCAAATAATTTTTCTTTACATCCATCTATTCAATTATTAAAATAAATAAAAAAAACTACAAATCATTCCAAAATTATTTTCAAAACTTGTAACCAAACAAGTTTTTAATTTTTAAAACTCTTTTCAAACACTTATCTTTCGAAATATAATTAAGACTCAAAACTCTTTTTAAAAACTAAACCAAATGGAGCCTTAATTTGATATCAACTATTCCAATCATTTCATTAAATTTTCATTAATGGATAAGGAAATGATTAATAAGCAATATAAGGAAGCTTCTTAAAGACGTTTTGGTAAGAAGAAACTCTCTTTCTCTCTAGACTGTTATTTGATACCACCTAACTTGATCGTCGGAGGGTCCACGAGAAGGAACCACCCCCATTTCGAAACCTTTTTACTAGACTTGTTGTAAGTGCGACTACAAAGATGAAGGACAGACGACTCGCGGAGTGCCTAGATCAATCCGACTCATCCTATCCCGACAAAACAACATCATCAGTTGGCACAGTCTGTGGAAATTCTCCGGTTGACAGTTGTGTTCATCGTCGTTGAAGGCATTTTCCATATCACCCACTTTTACGTTGGAGTGAATGGTTACGACGAGATCTATGGCTTCGCAACACAATACCGGCAACCCTTAAGTTGAGTCCTCCAACCCAAACAACCCACCTCCGTATTTCACAGAACTCATTAACAGCATCAACCGCTTGGTTGAGCAAAACCAGGCCCTGATAAACGCTTTGCTCTAGCGTGATCTCTATGTTCCTCTTCATCTGCTGCCACAAGATAATCCTTCAAATCAGGAACAAACCCCAAACCACCACCCATACCAACTGCATATTTCCCAAGGACCTCTTGTCCCATCATTTGCCCCACAAGCTCAGATGTCGAACTTAGAGGGCCTGTACCCCCCTTCTTAGGGCTCGCAGTTTCATCAAGATGAGCCTCAGCCCTTCCATAACCGCCATCCACCACACCATGCTCCTATCCACGAAGGCGAAGCTAACAATGTTCAACCCCCGCTTCATTCCAAAGGAGATGATGTTCCTATTTGGGATGCGGAGTTGCGAGCCATGAAGCTCCAAATTCAAGGGGTCATGCAGAATAAACCTTCCACCACTGCCAACTCTCCATTTGCCGCTTCCATCAGAGATAAACCTCTACCTCCTAAGTTCAAAATGTCGTCGATCGATACCTTTGACGGTACAACTGATCCGGTCAACCACCTGGAAGCATATAGAATGCTCATGATCCGCCACGCTTTTCCTGATGAGATCATGTGTCATGCCTTCCTGGTGACACTCAAGGGGTCGGCGCGACTTTGGTTTGGTCAGCTCCAGCTAGACTCTGTCATTACTTTTCATCAGTTGAGCGAATCCTTCTTGAGCCATTTCATTGGCGCTCAGCGTCAACGATGCCCAGTGACTCAGTTACTAAATATTCGACAAACGGAAGGGGAATCATTACGTAGCTTTGTCACTCGCTTCAATTCAAAAGATCTACAGGTTGAGGAAAATGATGATAAGGTCATTTTAACAGTCTTTTATCTGCGCCCGTCTGATTTCTTCTTTTCCCTCTTCAAAAACCCACCAACGACCATAGCCATCCTCCTTGCCAAAGCCCAAAAATACATGAACGCTGAAGACTCTTTGGCAGCTCGCCAAGATTCTACACTCAAACCCCCTGATATCCTCACGATGACCCTCTGGTCATTTTCCCTCTCCTCTCTAACTACAAAGTCAAACGTGTGATGTGTGCTTGTCGACAATGGCAGCTTGTCTGACATCATCTTCCTCAACGCTTTCAAGCAGCTCAAAATCGACGAAGAAAAGTTATTACCTCTACAAACCCCTTTAGTCGGTTTCACAGGAGATTGGGTAACCTCCATAAGATCCATCGATCTCCCAATCACTATTGGCAAGTTCCCAAGGCAAACCACGAAGATCCTCACTTTCCTGGTCGTGAACTGCCTATCTGCTTATAATGTTATACTTGGACATACAACCCTCAATACTTTCCAAGCTGTGACGTCCACCTACCATCTGGCAGTAAAAGTTCCAACGGATCACGGGGTCGGCATCGTAAGGGGCAAGCAAACTGTAGCCGGAGAATGTTATGTCGCTTCGTTAAAAGATATGAAAATGAAAGAGGCTATGATAATTGAAGGCCTTGATGTTAGGGGCAAAGATGAATTAATCCGGGAGGAACCAATGGAAGAGTTAGTGGAAATACCCATTAATCCCGGCGACCCAACGAAGATGGCTAAGATTAGTAACTAGTTATGTCCTCAGGCCAAGGCCAACCTTACAGCTCTCCTAATCGAGCACAATGATGTCTTTACTTGGACGCATTTGGACATCCCAGGCATCGATCCTTCTTTTATTACCTATCGCCTCAGCATCGAGCCCCAGTTCTGAACATTCCATCAAAAGTAGCCCCTCTTTCATCTAAAGCGCAATAATCTTATTACTGCAAAGGTAGACAAATTGTTGAAGGCCCAGTTCATCAAAAATGTGGACTATCCCAAGTAGTTATCCAACGTAGCCTTGGTCTGCAAAAGTAAAGGCAAGTGGAGACTCTGTGTCGAGTACTCTGACCCTAACTGAGCTTGCCTCAAAGATAGCTATCCATTACCCAAGATAGATCTATTGGTCGATGCAATAGCAGGACATCAGATGCTCAGTTTCATGGATGCTTTTTCGGGTTATAACCAGATCTTAATACATGCAGTCGATCAAGAGCATAAAATTTTCATTACTGACAGAGGGACTTATCATTACCGTGTGATGTCATTCGGTCTGAAAAATGAGGGGGCCACTTACCAACGACTGGTTAATGCCGTTTTCAAAAACCAAATAGGTAGGAATATGGTGGTCAACGTTGATGACATGCTTGTCAAAAGCAAACTCGCCTCAGATCACTTAACAGACTTGCGAGAAACCTTACAGGCCTTGCGTAAGTACAAAATGAAGCTAAATCCAGATAAATATGTCTTCAGCGTTGGGTTTGGTAAATTTTTGGGTTTCATGGTTAGCCATAGGGGAATTGAGGCCAATCCAGAAAAGATCAAGGCCTTAATAGAAATGTAGTCTCCCAGAATGGTAAAGGAGGTTTAGCGGCTCACTGACAAAGTAGCCGCCCTCAATCGCTTCATTTCAAGGGCAACCGACAAGTGTCCCTTATTCTTCAAGGTGCTTAGGAAGGCTTTTGTTTGTAACGCCGAGTACGATGAGGTATTCCAACAACTGAAACACTTCATAGCCAACCTTTCTCTCCTCTCTCAAGCAATTTCAGGGGAGAACCTTTTCCTCTACTTGGCTGTTTCCAATACTGTAGTCAGTGTCGCCCTGATCAGAGAGGAAGACTTAGTTCAACGCCTGGTTTACTACATTAACCGAGCACTTCGAGGGGCAGAACAGAACTATCCTTTGTTGCAGAATATGGTTCTAGCTCTGGTCATTGCCTCCAGATGCCTCCAACCATATTTCTAAGCCCATTCGATCGTGGTCCTCACCGACCAACCTTTGAAAAAAGTTATGCAACAACCAGAGTCATCAAGTAGGCTCATGCAGCGGTCTATTGAATTTAGCCAATATGAAATCTCTTATCGACCTCGAACAACTATCAAAGAAAAAACCGTTGTAGATTTTATGTTGGAGTTCACCAATCTCACCCCAGACATACCCTCTCCACTGGCACACATCATTCCTGAGGAGGTTGACCCCCACTCTTGGACCCTTAACGTTAATGGCTCATCTAGAAAATAAAGTAGTGGAGCTGGCTTAATCCTTAACACCCCAGAGGGTAAGGACTTCAAGTGTGCCCTTTGATTCCAATTTGACGCAAGTAACAATGAGGCTGAGTACGACGCCCTGATAGCAGGTTTCCGACTGGCCAAAGACATTGCAGTAAACCGTCTCCAAGTGTTCAGTGATTTCCAATTGGTTGTCAAGCAGGTGGCGGGGGTGTTTGACACAAAGGAGGAAAAAATGAGATCATACAGGGACATCGCTCTTTCCCTCACCTGCCTCTTCAACAGTTTCCACATCAAGTATATCCCACAGGCAGAGAACTCCCAAGCAGATAAAATGGCCCAATTAGTCTCAATAGACCAGTCATACCTTAGTCACAGAGTCCGAATCGAATACCTGACCCACCCAGCAATTTCACAAGATTAACAAGAGGTCCACTTGCCCTAGAATGAGCATATTTCATGGCACAAGACATTATCTTCTTCTTAGAGCACGGAGTGTTACCAGAAAAAAAGAAGGAAGTTGACAAGGTTAGAGCTCAGTCGTCCAATTATGTTATCATTGAAGGTATCTTGTACAAGCGGGGATTCACACGACCATACCTCAGGTGTCTAAATGCTGATCAAGCTACCTATGTGATGAGAGAAATACATTAAAGAGTTTGTGAAAACCATTTAAGCGGACGATCTTTGGCCCATAAAATTCTTCGCACAGGCTACTTTTGGCCCATGCTCAGCCAAGAAGCCAACGATTTTGTGATCAAATGTGACAAATGCCAACACTTCACCAACATACCTCATGCCCCTCCAACAGAATTGATAACACTTAGCAGTCCTTATCTCTTTGCCAAATGAGGCATCGACCTAATCGGTCCCTTGCCCACTGGAAAAGACCAAGTCAAGTTCAAAGTGGTTGCCATTGACTACTTCACCAAGTGAGTAGAAGCAGAGCCTCTTACCAAGATCACCGAACGGAATACTACCAAGTCCATCTGGTAGTCAATAGTGTGATGATTTGGGATCCCTCAAGCCATTATGTTGATAATGGCAAACAGTTTGACAATGCCAAATTTAGGGAATTTTATAAGAAGTTTAGCATCAGGACATGTTTTTCCTCTTTAGGCCATCCCTAAGATAATGGGCAAGTTGAAGTCACCAACCGGTCTCTGTTGAAGATTATCAAGACCAAGTTGGAGGTCGCTAAGGGACTCTGGGCAGAGGAGTTACCGAACGTACTCTGGGCCTATCGGACGACAGCAAGAACTCCTATGGGAGACCCCTTTCGCTTAACATACGGCACTGGGGCATCATCCCCGTGGAGATCGGCCTGCCGATCCCTCGGGTAATGCATCTGAACTTAGAACTAAATGAAGAATTGCAATGGGCTGAGCTAGACCTAATTGAAGAACTATGAGAGTCAACCGCTATCAAACTGGCCTTATATCAGCAGAGGATAAGGAAACATTATAACAGTAGAGTCAAACCTAGAGAATTCACTATAGGTGATCTAGTTATGCAGAAGGCAACTTTAGCCACCAAGACTCGGCTGAAGGCAAGCTAGAAGCTAAGTGGGAGAGGCCTTACATTGTCAAATCTCAGCCTTGCCCAGGCACTTACCGTTTACAAGATATGGAAGGCAGAGATCTCCTCCACCTGTGGAATGCTGAGCATTTGAAGCGGTATTTTCAGTAAAATGACATCTTTTTCTCTTATGATGTTTATTTTGCTATCTTGGTCCGCATAGACCGCTTGTTAAATTTTTATCTTTTCAATACAATACATAAGCTCACCATAGCAAAACTTCGTATTAATGAAAAAGATATTCAACCTCTGTTATTTGCGTTGCACATGTCGTGAGTGTTAATCTAAGTTCAAAAAGCCTCAGCCAGACTGAGCACGAAGATCTCAACCACACTGAGTTCAACAAAGCCTTAACTAGACTGAGTTCCATAAGCCTTAGCCAAACTGAGTATGAAGACCTCAGCCAGACTAAGTTTCGTAAGCCTCAGTCAGAGTGAGCATGAAGACTTCAGTAAAACTGAGTTTAAAAAGCCTCAGCCAGACTGAGTATGAAGACCTCAGCCAAATTGAGTTCCGTAAGCCTTAGCTAGACTGAGAATGAAGACCTCAACCAGACTGAGTTCCATAAGCCTAAGTGAGACTAATCATGAAGACCTCAGCCAGACCGAGTTTCGTGAGCCTCAGCTAGACTAAGCATGAAGACCTCAACCAGACTGAGTTCCGTGAGCCTCAACCAGACTGAGCATGAAGACCTCGGCGGGCCGAGTTCACTACGCCTCGGTCGAGACAGAGCATGAAGGCCTCAGCCAAGACTAAGTTCAGACTATAGCGGCTGATCAAGAATATTTCATAGGTTTATGCTCAAGATAGATAGCCGACCAACCAAGGGACCCAACCGACCTACCAATTAATTTGTCGACCACCCTTAAAGTCTAAAAGCACGATAGCAAGAAGGGCTCACCCTTTAATTTAGATCCTTTTTTGAGAGGTTTAACCTTCTTTAACAAAATTTTCACCTTTACATTTTTTGAATCTTTATCTTGCTTTCAATTGCTGGTTGAACCTTCACTTTCACCTTTACTTTTTACACTTTTAACCTCCATTTCGTTCTTCATTTCAAACAATGCACATTCAGGAACCAATGGACATACATAATGAGACAAATTTTATGACTCTATAATTTACAATGATAGTTTTGTATCACATACAAGTTTATTACAAAGTGTACCATGTAAACTTCTTTATGAAAAAAAAAAGAAAAAAAGAAAAGAAAGAACACTACCATATACTTTATCAGGTACAACTTAGCTCACTCCCCCTCCATCTTCTTCTTCTCTACTGGATATGAGGTCTTCCTCCTCAATCCCCTCATCCAGCGGTGTGCATGCCACATCTCCGTCTCCTGGTCACACAAGGGCGAAGTTGATTTGGGGAAGTTCACATTTGCTCTTTGTTTGAACTTCATCCAACCGCTATCCTAGCACTCGTTGAGTAAGTTCTTGAAATAGTCTGACACTTAGAAATTCTATATTATTTTTGCCTTAGTCTGCCGCTCCACTTATTCAGTAGCAGCTAGGCTAGATGGCCCAGCCTCACCCATTTCCTCTCTGGCCAAGCTTGTGGCCACAACAACGTCTATTGCTATCTGAAATTCAGTTGATTGCTTAAACTGCTCCATAGTCGCGCCATAGAGGTCAGGATAGGCTGCCCTCTCCACTGCCAACATTCTGGCCAACTCTTCCACTTTGCTCATCTCCTCGTCTAGAGCTTTCTTCTCCACTGCCAGAGCCCTCTCCAACTCTGCCACTCGTGCGTTGACCTCCTCCTTCTCCTTTAGAGATGACTCACGCAGCTCTTCATTGTTAGTGAGTGCTTCTTCCAATCTTTCCACGGCGGTGTTGTGGGCTGACTAGACATCATTTGTTCTTTTTTGCTTCGTCCTACTTTAAACTCCAACGATGCGACCCTACCATGAGTGATTTCCAATTCAATCGTCAACTGACTTAGTTGGGTCCTGACTTCTGTTAGCTCGGCAACAGCCATAGTCCCCTCAGCCTTGATGCACTTCGCAATATAGCTCTGCACCACTGCCAACACCTCCATTTTCTTTACATTTTGAGCGTGCCTAAGGCCTTTGGCGCAGGCACTTCACTCAACCTTACGCCAACCTAAGACCTCCAGCTTGGCCCCTTGCAACTCAAATTGGGCTTATTCTAGCTGCACTCTGAGTGGCCCCACCTTTCTTCCACCCATAACTCCTTTTCCCAGTAGAACAGCCACTAGGGTCAGACTCTCCATTTGGGCAGAACCAAAAGCTCTCATCAGCTCAGCCTCCCCAAACCTAGACACATCTCTAATGGCTGCATCATTGTAGCTAGTTTTTCGTTGCTTCTCGGAGGGGTTTAGTCTCCTCGATACAATAGCCCTACAGTTCGAACTCCCGTGTTTTTTAATCTGATTTCACAAATACAATGTGAAATAGTGAAAACACAAAAGAGTCCAAATCCAGCAAATTTTTGGAATAAAAAATGCCAAAAATAGACTGCATTACTAGATTTCAGAGTCGCCACCTAAATATTTTAGGAAATTTAGAAAACCCGTGACTCATGCCAAAGGCTACTTGTTCGTCATAACCAAAATGTCTCGGCTCGGGAACTTAGATATGAGAGGAGAAGGTCATGAATTGAGCACCCCACTCAGCTAACCAAAGATCGGCCTCTACTAATCATGCTGTGATTCTTATGTACAGTATATAATCTTGTTTTGATTATTATACTATCTTTACTATGTGATGCACACAAGTATAGACTAATTCACCCATTTTGGAATGTTTTGATTTCATGTTTGTTTTGAAAAGAGTTTTGATTATGAGTTACTTGAAAAAGTAAGTTCATATGTACATTCATCAAATCATCCCAACTTAAGCAAAAAAAACCTTCATCCACCAGCATTCAAGAGGTATATCAACTAAGCACTTAGCCTCATGGTAAACATGCTTGATATGGCAATACCAACACACATGCAATATACTAAAGCAAGAAATGCTCACCTAGTACTCAACTGAGGCAAGCCAAAAGAAATGAAACTAATAGAAAAATGCATACTCTACTATGCAAGTGACTAATGCAACACATACAAAATGCAACTATGAGGTTCGGTTTATTAACATGGCACATGGCTCAACTCAAAGCATGCAATTAGTGCATGTATTTGAGTAAGTAAGAAATGACAACATTGTTTTAGAATGATGAACCAAACCCGATGTATACAAAAATGGATATCTACACATGGTAATGATATGAAATCAAAATATGATACTACATGCAACCATCATAAGCAAGTAAATAAAAAGGAGAAAGAATGAGAGGTTGGAAGACATACAGAATATTACAATTGTTACAAATTGGCCATCACACAAGAGGGTTCGAATGAATGTCCTAATTAACTAATTAACACCAAATTAACTAGCTATTACAAATTCAAGGGAATTAACTAATTAGTTACAATACACTAATTAATCTAAAGGCTACAAGCCAATGAACTCGAATGAGAGTCAAAGAGCCACACGTGCAATAGAGAACATCATTTCGAAAACTTCTCTGTTCTGCTGCCAGATTCTGTTATACTTGCATTCAGAAAATAATGTTGTTTTTGCCTTAGCTTTTGCTCTGTTTTGTCATGAAAATGACACTGCTTGTCTAAAACAAGGTGGTCGGCTAGCCTTGAAAAGTGGTCGGTCGGATGGAAGGGTGGCCGGCCGGCCATTGTTTTGAGGTTTTGTCCTGCTACAATAGAATGGAAACAAAGCAAAAACAAAGTGTTTTTAAGGGATGTTTATTCTCTCTGCCTTTCCCTATCATGAAAATTGATCAAGAGACGGGTAGACTCGATTCGCAAACCATCAATTAACGCAAACTCGTTGCGTAATGATCTATGAATCAATGGGACAAAGGCTCAATAGAAAGAGATAAAAGACCAACCAAACCTCATCCCTATCATGGAATTACCTCAAGGGAAGTGGTAGATATTGTTTCTCGAATCATTAACATCACTAAAGAGTATGTAATGACTCGAGACGCAAAGCGTCAATATAGCGTCCGATTAAACCTAAACCAATTTTATTACTCTTGTTACCACTTTTAGTCCAATTTTAACCTCTTTTACATTACCTTGCGATTCTTTATTCATTTTGTCCAAAAGTGATCATTATGTCCACTAAATGAAGAGAAATGTCAAATAAGAAGTTGTCCGTAGCATGGGAGAGATGTTATGCCATGGTAATGAATCTCTAAAGAAATTAAACCATTAAGCATGAAAGGTCTCTTTCTTATGCTTTAAACAACAATCAATTGTTTGAAACAACTCTTAAACAAAGAAAACCAAGAAAAGAGGGAGGTTACAGAGATGATTATTACAAGTGTGAGTATATGTATGAAAACTATGGAATAAAAACTATCAACTCAAATAGGTTGGTGTCTAAGGCCTAAAACACCAAACCTATGAGGACTTACAACAATACAAGCATGATATTCAAAGCATAAACTAACTAAACAATTCAAACGGTCCCAAAATAGCACAAAAGCAGTCTTTGGAATTAGTTTTAAAAGAGTGGAACATATTAACCAAAAAGGAAGAACATAAACCTAGAAAGCAAGCTTAAGGAGGGGTGGCTAACCCCCCCCCTTTTGGACCTTAAAATCACATATTTTAGCCTCTTAAAACTCTAAAAAATAGTGGCCAAAAGTTGAGAAACAAGTGGGAAACACAAGGATGAAAGCTTATGGAATAAGGTTCAATAAAGAGTAGTTAACTCATCCACCTTTGGTAACTTTCAATCACAAATTTCAGCCTGCCAAAAATAGTTCAAAACAGTATAGAAAACCGAGAAAAAGAGGTGAGAAAAGTAGGCAAAAGATGGCAAGAGTTATACCCTTAAAGATAAGACACTCTTTTGTTCACAAATCACAAGATGCTCACTCTTAAGGGGTGAAATTCTAGCTCAATAATCTCAGCAAGGAGCCTCAAAATATTGGTTTAGGAAGTATATGTATAGTGTATGTATATTGCAAGATAGAGAGGAAGAGTGTTTGGTAAGCATTGGGCACTTGGAGAATTTTTCTAACCTAAAACCATGAGGAATGGTCAAGTATATATAGAAAAACAGGTGCCTCTGTCGAAAATATATGTATTGAGCTAGCTAGTGTAGTGCATGCACATGGAGGGACAACTTGTCACGACCCAAACCCGCCTCTATGGGTTTAGCACTGTAACCGGATAGTAATCCGAGATTATCGAAGGCCTACTTAACAGTAAAACAGTAATTCAGAGTACAGGGGCTAGCGGAAGCCAATACAGTAATTAAAAGATGTTCAATGAGCTGTGACAGTCTGTATGCAAAAAGACTTTTCATACATATGTACAGTCAGTACCAAAATAGTATGCATGATTTACAATCATCGGATCGAGGACTTGATCCCTATTAAGACAAGATCTGACAAAACATTCAGTCTATACAGATCAGAAACAAAAAGGGAAAAACTAAACGACCCCAAACAGCCTCGGCTTTAACAGGCTCGAAACCTCGCAGTGAAGCATATAGGTTGGCTTGACAAAACGAGAGCTTGCCTGACGCCCCTAGCAGCGGTCCGGTGCCTGAACACCTACACATATATATGAGCAGTGAGCTAAAGCCCAGTGAATAACATAATGCGTAAAGAGGTTAAGAATGAATGTCCTTTCGGTATTGAAAACAGTCATTTCAATCAATATATCAGTTACTCAGTCATAGCAGTCATATATGGTACATCCAATAGTAAAACAGTACAGTAGGTCTAGACAGACCAAACAGTCAGTTGATGGCCATCATATCAGTAAACAGTAGTGGTTCCAACATGGGAACCGACAGAGATCTCTGTGATGATGGTAGATGCGATCTGATAAGATGGGTTGCTAAGGATGCCACAATACAGTTCACAATTAGGACATCATTCAATCAGTAATAGTATCATTTCAGAAAATAGTACAGTTCAATTGTTCAGAAGATAATCATTATTGAACATATCTTTACAACATTGTTACTCATAGAGTTCTGGGCTACAGATAAGCTAGTACGCGTCTCCGGATGCCAACCCTACACAGTTACAGAATGAACACACACTAAGCTACACAGTTGTGAAATAATAACTTAATCCCTAATTTGCCTCGGTGTGGTTCTACATCAATATCCTCCTTAAGATGCCTTAAACATGCCCTAGGAATGCCTAGGATGGAAAGAGGATGCAAAGATGCACTTTTAAACACTTTACAAAATTTTCAGAAAATAAGGGTCACGCCGGCGTGGCTTTCTACATTCGAGCGGATATGCGACAAAGGGTCTCCGCCGGCGTGACTTCGTCACTCGAAAGCATCGCAAGCAACAGAAAAAATACTGGATGCACAAAATCCACACTCGACAGGCGCTCGACCCTCGCTCGAGTGTGAGACACAAGTCCTCGCTCGAGCATGAACTATCTCGCTCGAGCGAACTGTAAACTCATGCAAAGTACTGGATACACGAATTTCATGCTCGAGCATCACTTTTGTCGCTCAAGCGGACTTCATGATCTAGAGTGTACGCTCGAGCGTGGAGTTCCTCGCTCGAGCGTGAGTCCAAATTCTGGAAATTCCAGATTTGAACCTCAAGCTCAAAATCAACTTTAAATGCATCAAATTCGATCCTCTTGGGCTAATTGTCTGGAAAACACTCGTAAACTCATAGTATAACATGATTCAAAGCTCAATTTGAGAAATTAAAGCCCAAATGTAAGTTAATTAAATACAAACTTTAGCTCAAAACTCAAGAACATGGGAATTAATGCAAAACTCATACATGCATGAGTTCTAATGACTTCAAAGCTTAAAACATGCTCCAAAGAGCCAATTCTTTCAAAAACATGGTGAATTCAAGGACTAGAACAATAATATGGACATGCTTGCAAGAATTTCCATGAAAACAACTCAAAACTCAACATTGTAGACATGCATGCAAGATTAAAGCCTCAATTCAACAATTTTAAGCAAATTCTTGACTTAGACCACTCATTAACCATTGGCTATGCAAGATGCAACTCAAATACATAAATGAGAGGATGGAACACCAACCTTAAGTCTAGAATGCAAGATATACAAGCTCAAGTGGCACAATTAACCTTCAATTCTTCTAGTTCCAAGCCAATTCTCAGATGAAGCTAAGGTTTCTCCTCTCTCACTCCCTCCTATGGTTTGCTCTCAAGAAATGGCTGAAGAAATTATGTCTAAATGTGATAAGGCTTCAATATAGTCTTAGGTAGTGGCCCACTAAGTGGTAGTTTGGTAAATAAGGCCAACTCATACAATTTAGCATTATTTAATCTAATTTAATCATACCAATTCAAATTTCAATTAAGTATACCATAAAATCATATTAATCCTAATTAGCACAAAACATGAATCAATTTCAGATTCGGCCGCCGATAAGGCCTTCAATTCGCAATTTAAAGCATAACACACGAACAGATCATTTAATCGACAAACAGATAGATATGAAAATAACAAAATATGTTCATGCATTTAATTCGGGATTTCAGTCTAGTCAGTTACTTATCCAGTTCAGTCATAATTTAGCAGTAAGCAGTGATCTTATCAGTAAACAGTAGTGAGAGTTGTTACAGTCTCCCCTCCTTATAAAGAGTTTGGTCCTCCAAACTCGAATTACCTTTGTTCTGGAAGAAAACAGGATTCAGTGGGAACAATTCAAGATATTTCTTGATCATATCGTCTTCTCTCTCCCAGGTGGCATACACACCACCACGGTTTTGCCAGTCAACTTTCACTAACGGAATCTCTTTGTTCCTTAACTTTTTGATCCGTCTGTTCACAATCTGAATGGGCCGTTCTTCGTAAGTGTAGTCATCACTTAGCACTACACAGGTAGGCTCAATCACATGGAAAGAATCCCAGAGGTAATCCCTCAACATTGACATATGGAACACGTTATGCATATGCTCCATTTCAGGAGGAAGCGCTATTTGATACGCCACCGGATTTATTTTCTCAATGATCTCATACGCCTAACATATCTCGGCGCTTAGCTTACCCATGACTCCAAAACGAAGTCCGGTCTTTCATCGGTGTCACTTTAACAAAAACATGATCGCCTACTTACTCTGCTTTTGCCTTCGATATCCGCATAACTTTTCGGCTTTTCAGGCGATTTTCGTCTCTGTTGAATCGGCCACTTTTTCGGTAGTTTCATGTACAATATCGGGCCCAAGCAAAGGCCCATCTCCAACTTCTGCCCAGCAAATCGGAGATCGACATTTCCTGCCATACAAAGCCTCGAAAGGCGCCATACCAATGCTTAAATGAAAACTGTTGTTGTAAGCAAACTCAACTAAAGGTAAGTGGCTCTCCCAATTTCCTTGGAAATCAAGAACACACATTCTCAGTAAATCCTCCAGAGTCTGGATGGTTCTTTCTGACTGGCCATCTGTCTGAGGATGGAAGGCACTACTCAGTCTCAGTTCAGTACCCAATGCTGTCTGTAGGCTTTGCCAAAATCTCGATGTAAACTTCGAGTCCCTATCAGAAACAATGGATACAAGCACTCCATGCAATCTAACAATCTCATCAATATAGACTACAGCCAATTTGTCCGCATTATAAATTGTTTTGACAGATAAGAAATGAGCAGATTAGTCAGTCTATCAACAATAACCCAAATTGAGTCCATGCCTTTACTGGAGCGAGGTAAACCAACAATGAAATTCATAGTGATATGTTCCCATTTCCACTCCGGTATTGGTAAGGATTGCAGTAAACCTGCGAGTTGTTGATGTTCGGCTTTAACTTGTTGGCAATTAAGACATTTCGACACAAAGTCAGCAATTTCTTTCTTCATTCCCGGCCACCAGAAATTCAGTTTCAAGTCTTGATACATTTTCGTGTTTCTTGGATGGATAGACAGCTTAGAATTGTGGCCTCCTCGCAGAATTCTTCTTTTCAAATCAGAATCATTCGGTACACACAATCTCCCCTGGAACTTCAATACATTGTTTTCAAATTTGAAATCCAGCCTCAGTTTGGATTCCCGTTCTTCGACGATCTTCTTCAAGAAGTCATCCTGTTGCTATTTCTCTTTAATCTCTTCAATCAGTGTTGGTTGAACAGAAATGGCAGCTAATGTTCCACCTTGTTCACGCAAAACAATCTCAACTTCAAATTTTTCAAGGTCACATAGCAATTCTTTCTGCCTGGTGAGTAAACATGCCAAATTCCCAATCGATTTTCGACTCAGTGCATCGGCAACGGTGTTAGCTTCCCCCGGATGGTACAAAATCTGCAGATCGTAGTCTTTGATCAGTTCTAACCATCTCCGCTGCCTCATATTCAGTTCTTTCTGTGTGAAGAAGTATTTCAAACTCTTGTGGTCGGTATACACTTCACATGTTGCCCCATAAAGGTAGTGACGCCAAATTTTCAGGGCAAACACTACTGCAGCAAGTTCTAAATCATGGGTCGGGTAGTTCTTTTCATGCGGTCTCAGTTGTCGGGAAGCATATGCAATCACTTTACCATTCTGCATTAAAACACATCCCAAACCCTTCTAAGAAGCATCACTAAATATAGTATAACCATCCGTACCTGAGGATAAGGTGAGATTTGGTGCAGTCACTAGTTGAGTTTTCAATTCTTGAAAAGCTGAATCCCTCTGATCGGTCCAGTCAAATGATATCCCCTTCTGAGTCAGCTGTGTCAGTGGTAGGGCAATTTTGGAGAAATCTTTGACAAACTTTTTGTAATACCCGGCTAAGCCTAGAAAACTTCGGACTTCAGTAACATTTGTTGGTCTAGGCCAATTTACCACTACTTTAATTTTCTGCGGATCAACTAAAATTCCATCCTTACTAATCACATGCCCCAAAAACATAACATTATCAAGCCAAAATTCACATTTAGACAGTTTAGTATACAGTTTCTGTTCTCTTAGGGTCTGTAGGGCAATTCTCAAATGATGTTCATGTTCTTTTGTGCTTTTGGAATAAATTAAAATGTCATCTATGAATACAACAATAAAGTCATCAAGGTATGGTTTGAAAATTCTGTTCATAAGGTCCATAAATGCAGCAGGTGCATTGGTAACTCCGAAAGGCATAAGAAGAAATTCGTAATGTCCGTACCTTGTTCGAAAGGCAGTCTTTTCAATGTCCCCTGTCTTGACTTTCAACTGGTGGTATCCAGATCTAAGGTCAATTTTGGAGAACACGTGGGCACCTTGTAACTGGTCAAATAAATCATCAATGCAAGGCAATGGATATTTATTTTTCACTGTTACCTTGTTCAGTTCACGGTAGTCAATGTAGAGTCTTAATGAGCCGTCTTTCTTTTTCACAAATAAGACTAGTGCACCCCACGGTGAAGTACTGGGCCTGATGAACTTCTTATCTAACAGTTCTTGCTGCTGAACTTTCAGTTCCTTTAATTCGGTAGGTGCCATTCTGTACGGAGCTTTAGATACTGGCTGTGTACCCGAAATCACATCAATGGCGAACTCAATGTCCCTATCAATCAAATCCCCTGGCAAATCATCTGGGAAAACATCTGGGAATTCTCTTACTATAGGAATGCTATTCACATTAGCTCTATCATCAGTAGGTACAGTCAATACAGAACATAGATACCCTTTACACCCTTTTCTAATCAGTTTAAAAGCTTTCATAGATGAAATCAGGTATGGGGGAGGTACTACTCCAACTCCGTTAAACACAAATTTAGGCAGTCTGGGTGGACGGAAAACAACTTGTTTGGTTACACAGTCTATGGTAGTATGATATTTCGTTAACCAATCCATCCCCAATATCACGTCAAAATGATCAATATTCAATGGCAGTAAATCAATATACAAATGCACATCTTCAACAATAATTTCACATGCAGGGTACATATAAGCACAAGTCATGGATCCTCCAACAGGTGAAGATACAGCTAACAGATAGTTCATAGGTTCTAATGGTTTATTCAATTTTCGCGAAGAAGCATGCGATACATATGAATGTATAGACCCTGAATCAATCAAAACATACGCATTTTGAGCACAAATTGAGAGTATACTTGACACAACGCTCTCAGTATTCTGTACATCTCCTAGCATGAGTGCAAACACTCAGCCTTGCCTCATAGGCTCTTTTCCAGTAGCTTTGGGGTTGGGTTTCGGTGGAGCAGTCGATGTTGTTGTGCTAGGGGCAGCTTTACTATTGCCCTGTGAAGTGGAAGGGCAATCTTTAACCATGTGGCCCACCTTGCCACACCTGTAACAAGCACCAGAGATTTTATAACAAACTCCCTTATGATTCTTACCACATTCGGAGTAGGGAAAAATAGAACGGTTTCCTTGACTAGAACTAGTCGTTGACCCTGTATTCTGCTTTTTGTTCAACGGGCTGTTCCTGCCTTTCTTGAATTTAAGGCCTCGTCTCTTACCACGCCATTCAGACGCTGGTGTTTCAGTTTGTTTCAGTGCTTCAATATTTGATTCGGCTATAATGGCCCGGTCAAGAACATCCACATACTTGTACAATTTCAACACATTAATTCTATCAAGTACTTCGACATTAAGGCCGCCTTCGAATTTCCTAGCCTTCTTATAGTCAGTGTCCACCATATGTGGTGCACATCTGGCAAGCTCGGTGAACTTAGACTCATATTTAGCGACAGACATGGTGCCTTGTCTCAGCTGTTCAAACTCAGTCACCTTTCGATCCTGGACACACTGAGGAAAGTATTTCTCAAAGGACTCCTTAAACTAAGCCCAAGTCACAACTGTGTTGGTGTCACGGACCAGCATCCACCACCGTCTGGCCTCTTCTTGTAAAGTAAAAGTGGCCAATAGCACTTTGTGTGCTTCAGAACACGGGAAGACCTCAAATAATTTTTCGATTTCTAGCACCCATGCTTCGGCCTTCAATGGTTCAAGGCCTCCCTAAAATGATGGCGGTTTCATTTTACTAAACTTTTGTGTTAGAGCAATGATGTCATCATGCACATTCTGTTCCGGCTGTACCGAAGGAGGTGGGGGCTGCTGGTTCTGTTGTTACTGTTGCCTTATGTAGACACCCTATTTTTGACCGTCCTCAAAACTTGGACGTCACCGCTTGAACACCCGATGATTATCCATGATTGTGTTCGTTTTGAGTTCCCGGAGATCCCGGCTGCGCGTCGTGCCTCAAGACCTCTCAACCGGCTTGTTCTGTGCTTGGTTTTGCACCAAGACTTGTGTGTTTTTTGCATTTGAGGGTAGGAGGAGGCTTGCTAGCCATCCCTGAATCCCACCGGTTGCCCCCACCCTCCACCGGCACTCCCTTTTGGCCATCGGCACTGTTTTCTAAAAAACGTTGGCCGGTCGGCACTATATGATGCCGACCGGCACTTTTTTGTGCCGATGATCTTTTTGGCTGGCCGGCGTGCACCCTTTGAACCCCTGAGACATGGTGCATGCCAGCTGTGCCAGCTGGAATGCACCATCACACTCCCCCGTGCACAAGTGTGACCATTGTGCACCCTTGAACCCTCCAAGCTTCTAGAAGCTTGACCCTTTGGCCAAAGCTTCTTAAAGAAGCTTGGCCAGCTGTCTTGGCTTCTTGATTTTGCCTATTTAAGCACCATCCATCTCCCTTTGTCAAGGGTTGGGCCATTTGAGAGATAAAAACTAGAGCTCATATATCTCTATATCTGAGATACACTTCCTCTCTCTATATTTTCTTTCTCTTTCATCCTTGTGTGTGTGTTTTTCCTTACTTTTACACCATTACACACACTATTACACCTAGCTCTGAGATTGAGGGACTTGGAGGGTTGTTTGTGGTGGTTTTGGACTGGTTTTGATCATTAGAGGAGGGCTACATCACTTGTTCTTCAAAGAGTCTTCAAGGGTAAGCATGTTGCTTTAGTTTCCCCAAACTTGCACTAGCTTTCTACCTATCTTGCTTTGTGTTTTCGGCTTTGTGTTCAACGTAAAAAAGGCTTACATTTTCATGCTTAAGAACATTCATTAAGGGTGTTTTGTGGTTTGGGTGCCAACTCACCCTTTTAGGCCTTGTTTTGGTCATTTTAGTGCCTTGTTTTTTTTTAAGCTTGGTTTAACTTGGTGTTCTTGGTCTTCTCACCACTGAAAACCAGTGGGTTTTCAGTGGTGAGGGAGGTATTTTGGAGTCGTATATAGGGGAGGGACACCCCCCCTCTCCTTTGTCCCTCTTTGGTCTTTACTTTGGCTCACATGGTAGCATACATTTTTGGTCTTATATGCCTTCATTTCAGAGCTTATTTGGGTGTTTTGGATCATATGTCATCTCTGTTTTTGGTTGGTTTTGTGGTCCTTAGCATGCTTCTTATACTTGCTTTGTAATGCTCTAGTTCGCCTATAAATGAGCCATGAGTTTAGGCCATGTTTCTTGCATGTATGAGCCTCATTCCATGAAGGTATTAACATCATTTTGCCATGTTTAGAGGCTGTAGGCCACTGATTTCGTCACATTTGGCATGCTTGACATGTTTGTTTTGCATGATGGCTTGTTAGCCTTGAGCGTATGATCCATGAACATGCATTGGTTAGGCTATTTAAGTGATTTGGAGTCCTTTCATATGCTATTTCAGTCCCTATATCATGCCTATATGTTTCCATTTACCATCTTATTCATGCTTTGAAATGTTGCAATTTTATGCCTAGGAATAGGCCTTTGCATGCTTCCATGTTTAATGCATTTTAGGGCTGTATCAAGGTTTTTGGGGTGTATTTTTGCATGCTAAATATCTATTTTTGGTTGTCCAATATATGCCATGAGTGGCCATGTTAATGGTAGCAAGGAGTGCTCCCTTTGTGCCTTAACCTTAGGCCCTTTGACTTGCATGTTTGCATAGGTAATTGGTCACCATTTCGGGCATCTTTTGCCACTGTTTTGGGGAGGTTCAAGGCCTGCCCCATTGTGGTTAAGTCCATCATTGTATACTTGCCATATGCTTGTTGCATGTTGGGTCCATTAGGTGTGGTAGCATGATGATTCTTCTTACATAATGGCCCATATTTGCATGACATTTGCACCTTGTATACTCTAGCATTTTGCATGCTTAACATGGTAGTTGCATGACATTTGGTGTGTTTGCATCCTAATTCTCATGTTGCATCATTTGAGCTATGTTGCATACATGCATTTCATGGCTTGGTTTGGGGTTGTCAAACCAAGCATGAGGGTTGAGTGGAGTTCACACTACAAGTGGTGCAACTTGTTTCAACCCTTGGTCACCAAGGCTTTTGATCCATGTATGATAAGGTTTTGGTCTCATTTGTGTGTTGCATGCACTTTCACATTAAAATGCAATCTTGGTTCCTTAGGCTATCATGCACCAAGATGCAAATTGATGGCCCGAGAACCAAGGGTCATGCTTCCTTGAGTCCCATACATGATAGGGAGCATTGACCATGTTTACATTTGCCCTAAAATCCATATCATGTACTGTCTGCCTGCTGTTGCTGTCAAACTGTCCTCTGTAGGAATTTTGTGCCGACCGGCAGGATATGGTGCCGACCGGCAAACATTTTGTGCCGATAACTTCACTCATGGCCGGTGATTATTGTACACGGCCGGTGGACATTCTATTCAGCCAATGATGATCCTCAGTGTTCAGGGAGCATGTCGTGAGACTTTGGCAGTTTTCCAGAGAGGCAGGGCAGCAAAAGCAGAGGCAACAGTGTCATGATGCGGATTTCCGGGCGAGTCGGATTCGAGCATGCATCATTCGCGCATCCCGAGGCAGGGCTGGGGCCCCTTTCTTTTATGTTAATATTAATTTGATAATTAGAAATTTCTGTAATAATTAATTTATTTTGTATTTGGACTGTATTATTTTGGGACTGTATTATTCTTTTGGGTCCCTCTGTGCGAGGGCATAATTGGTGTGTGTGGGTGTGTGTATGTCTTCCAACCCCCATCTCTTTCTTCCCTTTTATTTACACCTTATGATGGTAGATTAGGGCATATTTAAATTAGCATACAAGATGATAGCATGTGCATCCATACATTTGTCTAACATGCATTGGGCTCGGTACATCATACAAATCGCATTGTATTTCAATTTCCAAATTGAATACTTGTTACTTGTAGCATTTCACATGCCATCTTAGGATAACCGAGCCTACTCTAACTGCACCTCTGTATGTGTTGCATTAGCCACTTAACATGAACTAGGATCATGCACATGATTACTAACTAGTTTCTGTTTTGGCTTGGAGTACTAGGTGAGCTTTTATGCTTTAGCATATCACATGTGTGTGAGTGTTGCCATAATAGCATGACTACCATGAGGCTAAGTGCTTATGTGATATAACTGCTTGAATGCCTGTGGATGGAGGTCAAATTACCTAGATTGGAATAATGCATTAAAACTGTGAGTTTTAAGCCCACCAGATAGTGGCAAAACTGTCTTTTCTAAAAGCCCACTTAAGGGTGGCAAAACCTGCATTTTAGCCTACTTGCGAGTAGCAAACCATTTTCAAAACAAACATGAAATGTTTTATTCCAATTTAAGCAATTTGGTCTATACTTGTTTACTGTGCGCATAACATAGTAATTCTAGGCTAATAACCGGAATAAGAACATGTAACGTTTTCAAAATCAGATATCACGGTTAGTAGAGGCCGGTCTTCGGACCGGGCGAAAGGGGGTGCTCATAGCTGACCTTGCCCAATCGTACCCAAGCTCCCGAGCCAAGACACTTTGGTTATGACGGACACGTGGCCTTCGGCACCGAGTCAGGGTTTCCTAAATTTCCCCATTAAAAAATATTTAGGTGGCGACTCTGTATCTGGCAAAGTGGTCCATGTTTGGCACTTCTTTTCAAAAATCTATTTTTTCTTCAAAACGATTTGCCAGAGTTGGACTCTTTGGTTCAGATTACGAACCGCGACAAACACTTGAGTCCTTCGAACTGTAGTGACCCAATATCGAACTGTAGCAGGGGACTTGACTCGCCTCGCCCGGGGACGCGTTTGGGGCGTCACAGCATTTGGGGATTTTAGAGAGCTTGACTCAAACTCGTGATATCCTGTTTTGACTACGTTTATGTGTCTCTTTGCATTGCATTTGCATTGGTGCGCAAGAAGGTGGTGGATACTTGTCCGTGACACCAATACTGCTATGACTTAGGCTCAGTTTAAGGGAGCCTTCTTTGAGAAATACTTTCCACAGTGTGTCAGAGACCGAAAAGTGACTGAATTTGAACAACTGAAACAAGGTATTATGTCAGTGGCAGAGTATGAATCAAAGTTTACCAAACTCGCCAGATATGCACCACACATGGTGGACACTGATTACAAAAAGGCCAGGAAGTTTGAAGGCGGCCTTAATGTTGAAATCCTTAACAAAATCAATGTTCTGAAATTACTGAAATATGTGGATGTTCTTGACCGAGCAATAATGGCCGAGTCAAATATCGAAGCATTGAAACAGACTGAAGCACTAGCAACTGAATGGCGTGGTAAGAGACGGGGCTTTAAATTTAAGAAAGGCCGGAACAGTTCATTGAACAAGAAGCAAAACACTAGGTCTTCGAACAGTTCTAGTCAGGGAAGTGGTTCCATAACGCCCTGTTCTGAATGTGGCAAGAAACATAAAGGGGTTTGCTATAAAATATTTGGTGCTTGTTACAGGTGTGGCAAGGTGGGCCACATGGTCAAAGATTGCCCTTCCACTTCTCAAGGCAATAGTAAAGCTAAAGCTAGCACCATAGCATCAACTACCCGCCCAAAACCCAACCCTAAAGCTACTGGAAAAGAGCCTATGAGGCAAGGCCGAGTGTTCGCACTCGTACCGGGAGATGTACAGAATACCGAGACCGTTGTGTCAGGTATACTCTCAATCTGTACTCAAAATGCTTATGTTCTGATTGATTCAGGGTCTACACATTCATATGTATCGCATGCTTTTTCGCGAAAATTAAATAGACCACTAGAACCTATGAACTATCTGTTAACTGTATCTTCACCTGTTGGAGGATCTATGACTTGTGCTTATATGTACCCTGCATGTGAAATTATTGTTTGGGATGTTCATTTATATATTGATTTACTGCCTCTGAATATTGATCACTTTGATGTGACATTGGGAATGGACTAGTTAACAAAATATCATGCTACCATAGACTGTGTAACAAAACAAGTTGTTTTCCGTCCACCTGGACTGCCTGAATTTGTGTTTAACGGAGTTGGAGTAGTACCTCCCCCGTATCTGATTTCATCCATGAAAGCTTTTAAGCTGATTAAAAAATGGTGTAAAGGGTATCTGTGTTGTGTATTGACAAGACTCATCGATGCTAAAACCGATGTGAACAAAGATTCCTATAGTCAGAGAATTCCCAGATGTTTTTCTAGATGATTTGCCAGGGGATTTGATTGATAGGGAGATTGAGTTCACCATTGATGTAATTCCGAGTACACAGCCAGTATTTAAAGCTCCTTACAGAATGGCACCTACCGAACTGAAAGAATTGAAAATTCAGCTGCAGGAACTGTTAGATAAGAAGTTCATCAGGCCCAATACTTCACCGTGGGGCGCTCCAGTTTTTGTTTGTGAAAAAGAAAGACGGCTCATTGAGACTCTACATTGACTACCGTGGAATCGAACAAGGTAACAATGAAAAACAAATATCCATTGCCTCAATTGATGATTTGTTTGACCGCCATTCTGGTGCCTGTGTTTTCTAAAATTGACCTTAGATCCGGATACCACCATTGAAAGTCAAACCAGAGCAAATTGAAAAGATTGCCTTTCGAATGATGTACGGACATTACGTATTCCTAGTTATGCCTTTCGGAGTTACTAATGCACCTGCTGCATTTATGGACCTTATGTACAGAATTTTCAAACCATACCTTGATGAATTTGTAGTTGTTTTCATAGTTGACATTTTAATTTATTCCAAAAGCACGGAAGAGCATGAACATCATTTGAGAAGCGCCTCTGAGACCTAAGAGAATGTAAATCAGATGCTAAACTGACAAAATGTGAATTTTGCTTTGACAATGTTATGTTTTTGGGACAAGTAATCAATAAGGATGGAATTTCAATTGATCCGCAGAAAATTGAAACAGTAGTGAATTGGCCTAGACCGACAAATGTTACTGAAGTCCGAAGTTTTCTAGGCTTAGTCGGGTATTACAGAAGGTTTGTCAAAGACTTCTCCAAAATTGCCCTACCACTGACTTAATTGACTCAAAAGGGGATATCATTTGACTAGACCGATCAGAGAGAATCAGACTTTCAAGAGTTAAAGCCTCGACTTATGACTGCACCGATTCTTACCCTACCCTCAGGTACGAATGGTTATACTATATTTAGTGATGCTTCTTATAAGGGTTTGGGATGTGTTTTAATGCAGAATGGTAAAGTTATTGCGTATGCTTCCCGACAACTGAGACCATATGAAAAGAACTACCCGACCCATGATTTAAAACTTACTGCAGTAGTGTTTGCATTGAAAATCTGGCGTCACTACCTTTATGGGCCAACATGTGAGGTGTATACAGACCACAAGAGTTTGAAGTACTTCTTCACACAGAAAGAACTGAACATGAGGCATCGAAGATGGTTAGAACTGATAAAGGATTATGATTTGTAAATTTTGTACCATCTGGGGAAAGCTAACACCATTGTCGATGCAGTGAGTCGGAAATCAGTTAGAAATTTAGCCTGTTTACTCACCGAGCAGAAAGAATTGCTATGTGACCTTGAAAAATTTGAGGTTGAAATTGTTTTGCGTGAACAAGGTGGAACCTTAGCCGCTATTTCTGCTCAACCGACACTGATTGAGGAAATTAAAAAGAAACAGTAACAGGATAACTTTTTAAAAAAGATCATTGATGAACAAGAATCTAAACCGAGGCCGGATTTCAAATTTGAGAACAATGTGTTGAAATTCCAGGAAAGGTTGTGTGTACCGAGAGATTCTAAACTGAAAAGAAGAATTCTGCAGGAGGGCTACAATTCAAAATTGTTTATCCATCCAGGAAATACGAAAATGTACCAAGACTTGAAACTGAATTTATGGTGGCCGGGAATGAAGAAAGAGATTGCTGACTTTGTGTTTAAATATCTTCATTGCCAACAAGTTAAAGCCGAACATCAACAACTCGCAGGCTTATTGCAACCCTTACCGATACCGAAGTGGAAATGGGAACATATCACTATGGATTTTATTATTGGTTTACCTCGCTCCAGTAAAGGTATGGACTCAATTTGGGTTATTGTTGATAGACTGACTAAATCTGCTCACTTCTTACCTGTCAAAACAATTTATAATGCGGACAAATTGGCTATACTCTATATCGATGAGATTGTTAGTTTGCATGGAGTGCCTGTGTCCATTATTTCTGATAGGGACTCGAAGTTTACATCGAGATTCTGGCAAAGCCTACAGACAGCATTGAGTACTAAACTGAGACTAAGTAGTGCATACCATCCTCAGACAGATGACCAGTCAAAAAGAACCATCCAGACTCTGGAGGATTTACTGAGAATGTGTGTCCTTGATTTTTAGAGAAATTAGGAAAGCCACTTACCGTTGGCTGAATTCGTCTACAACAACAGTTTTCATTCAAGGATTGGTATGGCGCCTTTCGAGGCTTTGTATGGCAGGAAATGTCGATCTCCGATTTGCTGGGCAGAAGTTGGAGATGGGCCTTTGCTTGGGCTCGAAATTGTACATGAAACCACTGAAAAAGTGAAATTGATTTAACAGAGACTGAAAACTGCACAAAGCCGACAGAAAAATTATGCGGATGTCCAAAGGTGAGACAGAGAGTACGAAGTAGGTGATCATGTTTTTGTTAAAGTGACACCGATGAAAGGGCAGATCCGTTTTGGGGTTAAAGGCAAGTTAGCGCCGAGATATGTCGGACTGTACGAGATTATTGAAAAGATTAATCCGGTGGCGTATCAAGTAGCGCTTCCTCCTGAAATGGAGCATATGCATAACGTGTTCCATTTTTCAATGTTGAGGGATTACCTCCGGGATCCCTTCCATGTGATTGAGCCTACCCGTGTTGTGCTAAGTGATGACTACACTTATGAAGAGCGGCCTATTCAGGTTGTAAACCGACGGATCAAGAAGTTAAGGAACAAAGAAATTTCGTTAGTGAAAGTTGATTGGCAAAACCATGGTGACGTGTATGCCACTTGGGAAAGGGAAGACGATATGATCAAGAGATATCCTGAATTGTTCCCACTGAATCCAGTATTCTTCCAAAACGAAGGTAATTCGAGTTTGGAGGACCAAACTTTTTGTAAGGAGGGGAGACTGTGACAACCCTCACCACTGTTTACTGATAATACCATTGATTACTACTAAACTGTGGTTAAGCATGTTAAGTAACTGATCTGATTGAAATTCTGAACTGATTGATTGAGTGTATTAGTTTAAATACAAATCTATCTGTTTGGCCGCTAAATGATATGTTCATGTTTTATGTTTTAAACTGCAAATTGAAGGCCTTACCGGCAGCCAAATTTGAAATTGATTAGTGTTTTATGTTAATTAGAATTTATGTGATTTTATGGTATATTTGATTAAAATTTGATTTGGTATGATTAAATTGGATTAAGCTAAATTACATTAGTTAGACTTATTTACCTTTTTGCCACATTAGTGGGCCAGTTCAAAAGACCTCTTGAGACTTGAATTTGTATCATTTTGTTGCATCATTCTCCATCTTCTTGGACAAAACCGACTAGAGAGAGAGAGAGTTAGGAGAGCCTTGGTTTCAACTAGAATTGCTTGGAGACTTAGAAGATTTGAAGAATTCATTGCATATTTGAGCTTCCATTCTTGAAATTGAGGACCTAAGGTAGGAGAATCATCTTCTTGAACTTGTATTTAAGTTGTATCTTGCATGGTCCATGAGCCATTAGTGATCTAAGTTTAGAATTAGTTTTAAATTGTTGAATTGAAGCTTGTATCATGCATGCATGTGCACATTCTTGAATTTTGAGGTTGTTTTCATAGAATCCTCACATGCATGTCCATATTCTAGGTTTGGTCCATGAATTCAGCATGTTTTTGGAAGGATTGACTCATTTGTTCTTGTATTAGAAGCTTTGAAGTTGATTAAATTCATGCATGTTACATGTACATCATGTTCTTGAAATTTTGTTTGAAAATGGGTTTAATTGAACTACCTTTGGGCTTTGATTTTGCAAATTGATCTTTGAAACATGTCATATTATGAGTTTTAAAGTGTTTTCCAGAAAATTAGCCCAAAAGGATCGAATTTGATGCTTTAACTGTTGAGTTTCATGCTTGGAGACAAATCTAGAAATTCTAGATTTTGGATCCACGCTCGAGCGAGGAACTATACGCTCGAGCGTACACTCTGAGTTCATGCAATCCGCTCAAGCGGGGAAAGTAACGCTCGAGCATGAAATGCGTGTATCTAGTATCTTCTATGTGTTTACAGTCCGCTCGAGCGAGGGAATACACGCTCGAGCGAGGGAATACTCGCTCAAGCGAGGACTTGTGTCTTACGCTCGAGCGGGGGTCGAGCGCTCGTCAAGCGTAAATTTCATGCATCCAGTACTTTTGCAGTCTGCTCAAGCGAGGAAAGTCATGCTCAAGCGTAGCTCTTTTGTCAACATGTCCGCTCGAGCGGAGAAAGCCACGCTCGAGTGAGACCCCTGTTTCAGCAAAAATTTGAAAAGTGTTTTAAAGTGCATCTTTGCATCCTCATTTCATCCTAGGCATTCCTAGGCCTAGTTTAAGACATCTTAATGAGGATAATGCTATAGAACCACACCCAGTCAAGATAGGGACTAAGTTATTGTTTTCCAAATGTGCAACTTAGTGTGTGTTCATCCTGTAACTGTGTAGGGTTGGTATCCGAGGACTCTCACTAGCCTATCTGTAGCCCAGAACTCTATGAGTAACAATGTTGTAAAGATATATTCAATCATGAATATTTTCTGAATGACTAACTGTACTGCTTTCTGAAATGATATTTCTTATTGAATGAATGTTTGTCCTATTTGCGAACTGTATTCGTGGCATCCATAGCAATTTCTTTATTCTTTGTCTTTATTCTATCGCTTTATTACAGAGATCTCTGTCGGTTCACATGTTGGAACCACTACTGTTTACTAATATAATGGCCATCAACTGACTGCTCGGTCTGTTAAGACCTATTATATTGTTTTGCTATGGGATGTACCACATATGACTACTATGACTGAATGACTGATATACTGTTATAACTGACTGTTTTAAATACTAAAAGGACATTCATTCTTAACTTCTTTACGCATATGTTATTCACTAGGCTTTAGCTCACTATTTATATATATATATGTAGGTGTCCAAGCACCGGATCGGAGCTAGGAGCATTGGGTTTAACTCCTTTTTTGTCAAGCCAACCACTGTGCCTCACTGAGAGGTTCCAAGTCCTTCTAGCTAGGGCTTTTTGGGGTGTTTTAGATTCATCCTTTCTGTCTCTGTTTTTGTATAGACTGATTGTACCTGTACTGTACTATTCTAATAGGGATTAGGTCCATGTCTTGGATGATTGTATATGTATGTATATACTGTTTTGGTTCTGAATGTGAAATGTATGAAAAGTCTTTTTTGCATACAGACTGTCACAGCTCATTGGACATCTTTTATTACTATTTTGGCTTCCGTTAACTCATGTACTCTGTATTACTGTTATTACTGTTAAACAGGCCTTCGGTAATCATAGATTATTGGCGATTCTGATTGCTAAACCCATAGAGGCGGTTTGGGTCGTATGTCTACAATCATCAATCGCCCTAGCAGACGGTCGGTAGCGGCTCTCACATCGCTCAACATGTTGGAGTGCCCGCTCGCCGAAGATTAGGGAAAACCAATCACTGCGCTTAAGTGACAAGCGACAGTACTTACTGTTCCAAAGGTCAACCTCGTTGCCACTGCACTGCTTTGACTTTCGCTTGGGCACTACATCCTCACCCTCACCTCTGTGCCGCCTACCTCTCGCTCTGCCACTACAGCCTTTATTTATGGCTGGGACAGGTCACCCATTCGATCCACTCTCCTTTTATCAGACTTCCCCAAGTCCTCTAACTTAGTAACTGGGGGATCAGCATCGTCTCCTCTAACAGCCATTTCAGGCCTGGTCTCCCCCATCTCAACCCTTTCGACCAACTCTTCCACCCCCTTTTTGGTTTTCTTCAGTTCAAGCTCTCATTCCCCACTATTGTCAACAACCCTCCTTTTTTCTTTAGTTACTTTATCTCCGCCCTACTCCTTTCTTTCAAGGGGTCGACCGATGCCTTGAGGGAAATGCCAGTCCTTCAGTCCCTTACAGCTAAGGCCAAGGGGCTAGGGCGAAAGGCCAGGGCGAGCAGCCGTCTGAGCATGCGGTTTTAGAGCTGGTCCCAACTCCTTTTTCTTTTACTTTTCCGCCGTCACCAAGACTCGCTGATCTTCTACTTCTTAGGCTTTTCTCTTTTTCTCTACCTCATCAGGATCAGGATCACGATCATGATCACAATCAGGGTCCTCCTACTGGGCTCAGCCCCAGCTTTATAACAAATAGCAAAGAAGGCTTAATGAGATCATCCTATTTGAGCCCCTCACTATCCCTCCATTGCTTCACATGCTTCACCTTTCTTTCAGCAGCAACATCCAACTTTGGATTAATCGATTTGGTTGGGATCTTCCAAATCGTCTGCACTCCTCTTCTACCGTCCACGGACATGTAAAATCACTTGGTTAGCCACCCCTTCACCGATGAGGGCAGCCCCGCCACTAACCCTCTCCCAGGCATCGCCTTCAAGGCCACCCATGTCTCCTGTTGGCCTGACGCCTTATAATATGAGAAAAATTCATCCACTAACATCCTCTCTCCGTTGGTCACCCGCAGCCAATAGATCGCACACGCTACCAAGATTTTTCATGAATTTGGCACTAACTGGCCCAGTGCCACTTCCAATCGATTTAGCACATCAATCACGACCTGAGAGAGCGGCAATCTTAAACTCCTCTGCAGCGCCTCTTTGTGCAACTTCTCTCCTGGTCTGGCATCCGATGCCCTCTCTTTCACCCTTGGCAGCCTTAGTTTCACAACCTCAAGAATCTGATACTTCTCTCGGTTCTCCTCCAAGTCCCTCGTCATTAATGACGACTTGTCAAACTTGGTGTGCCAGTGGTCCAGAGCCACTTGGCTAATTGGTTGGGCATCATTATTGGAGGAACATGTCGCGGTGGTCTATGTCCCCTCCTCTCCACCATCCTTTCTATTGTGTATTTCTCTAGCAGAACAACCCCATCGTCGTCCCCCAATGAGTCAGATGTTACAGCTAGTGCTTTTTCTTGGGCCATCTCTCTTGCGTTTTTGCAGATAGCTTCAGTGGTAGGGCTAGGAAATTCGAAATGTGCTACAACGCGGAATCAAACGAAATAAAGGAGGCAAAGTCTGGAATGTGTTGGTTTTTCGCAATAAGGTATGTGAAGCGCACAAATGCAAAAGCCCACGGTTTTCCTGTCTTCCAAGGATCATGGTTGAAGTTTGCCAGTTTGCAATTTCCCACAGTGTGGTGGGAATTAGGAAACCTAACGGGTAAAATACCCAACTCTTTCAAATTCCCCATTTTTTCAACCCTTCGCCTCCACCAAACAGTTCAAAATCCGTATGCACGGCCCACATCATTCCACGTGGACGGACACTATCATTTCCCCAAACCCACTAACTCCTTTCCTTCCCCACGTCTGTTTCACATTACGTCTCATACAAAATTATTTTTAAAATCAAAACTATGTGGGATTGTAAAATAAAAGTTAAGTGGAAGTTAGCCAATGAGGATTTTCTTAATTGTTTAAAATTAAGAAAATCAAAAAAATGAGTATGAGATATTAATCACATGACTTTTCACTAAATCTCATTTTGTTTATATAAATGGGAGCATAAGATTCATTTTATGTAAGTGAAACAATTCACTTTTCTTTTTTTTTTTCTTTTTCAATGTGGTATTGTAAAATAAAAGGTAAATGGAAGTTAACCAACGAGAATTTTCTTAATTGTTTAAAATTAAGAAAATTCAATAATTTTAGAATAAGGGTTTCAAGCTCCTAGAAGGCTTTTCCCTAAAAATCTCATTTTCCTTATATAATATATAGATATAGATAGATAGTGAAACAAACTTTGTTTTTTCTTCTTCTCCCGATGTGGGATTATAAAATAAATCATAAACTAATTAAAGTTTTATTTTTATATAGTTAAATGGAAGTTAGCCAATGAAATTTTTTTTAATTGTTTAAAATTAATAAAATCAATATGAGCAATCACGATTAAATCGGTGAATCAATCAAACCCAAAATGGTTTAGCCTAATTAGTTAGGTCAAATGACCAACCAACTTATACAAAAATTAATTAATTAAAACTTTTAAATGTTATTTTAATTTTAAAATTTAAACTGTTTTGAATTGAAGTATACACAATACTACACTATTAAGATTCATTTTATATAAGTAAAATAACTCACTTTTTTTTTTCCTTTTTTCAATGTGGGATTATAAAATAAAATTTAACAATTATTTAGACGGAAAGCTTATTTCTAATCAAGAAATCTCAGTTTTTCAATATTTAATCAGATCAATCTTTAGTTTATTTCGAATCAAACAAATTTAATCAATATATTTTGATAAAACCGCTAAAATCGCAGTTAAACCAACAAATCAATCAAATCAAAAATGATTTAGCCTAATTGGCTAAGTCATAATTAATTAATAAAATTTTTTAAAATTTAAACTATATTGAATTGAAACATGCACAACACTACAATATTAAATGGGATGGGAGTATGAGATTCACTTTATATGAGTAAAATAACTTATTTGTTCCTTCTTTTCCCGATGTGGGATTATCAAATAAAAACTTGCCAATGAAGATTTTCTTAATTATTTAAAATTAAGAAAATCAAGAAAATTAGTATGAGATATTGAAACTCTCACAAGACTCTTCACTAAGTGGGATAGAAGTATAAGATTCCCTTTATATGAGTAAAACAACTCGTTTTTTTCCTTCTTTTCCCGATGTGGGATTATCAAATAAAAGCTGGCCAATGGAGATTTTCTTAATTGTTTAAAATTAAGAAAATTAGTATGAGATACTAAAACTCTCACAAGGCTCTTCACTAAATAGCATAGGAGTATCAGATTCCCTTTATATAAGTAACGCAACTCATTTTTTCTTTCTTTTCCCGATATAGGATTATCAAATAAATGCTAGCCAATGGAGATTTTCTTAATTATTTAAAATTAAGAAAATCAATAAAATTAGTATGAAATATTGAAACTCTCACAAGGCTCCTCACTAAAAACACCCTTTTCCTTATATAATACATAGATAATGAAAAAAATTTAGGGCGAAACACTAATAAATCTCAAAATTTGATCTTATAAACTGTTTAGTCTTCCTTTTTTTCTTATGAACCCAAATGTCTCATTAAAATGGAAATTACACAAAAGAGTAATCACTTACATGTTTAGGTTTAATTTTTTTAGGGATAAAAGTAAATTTCTCAAAATGTAAAATTATACATTTGGGCAATTCCCACTATAGAAGTTTTGAATTTTCCCTCATTCTAAAACAAATCTCACATTACGAACAAAAATCTAACACTCTAATGTAACACTCTAATAACGTAACATTTCAATATAACATACTAAAAAACTCATTGGTGTACTTTTCCTAAACGTAATAACGTAACACTAAAAAAAAAAACATTTTGGTGTATTTTTCCCAAACATAACGCTCCAATGTAACACAAAAAAGAAAAGAAAAAAAAAATCCTTAGTATACTTTTCTCAAACGTAACACTCCAATAGTGTAATCCCAAATATAACACTCCAATGTAACACACAAAAACACTAAAAAAACTTCTTAGTGTAATTTTTCTAAACGTAATACTCACAATTTGAAATTATACATTTGCCCAAAACTTACTAAGGAATATTTGTACTCTTTTTGAATGGTTTGAAGAATCTCACTTTTTTTTTTTTAGTGTTACAATGGAATGTTACATTTAGGAAAAGTACAATACGAAGTTTTTTTTTTTTTTTTTTTTTGGTGTTACATTGGAGCATTAAGTTTAGAAAAAGTACAACAAAGAGTTTTTTTTTTTTGTGTTACACTAAGAAATTTTTTTGGAGTGTTATATTAAAGTGTTACGTTTGGAAAAGTATACTAAGGAGTTTTTTTGTGTGTTACATTAGAGTGTTACACTAAGGAGTTTTTTTTAAATATTATATTAGAGTGTTACATTTGAAAAAAGTACACTAAGAAGTTTTTTTATGTGTTATATTAGAGTGTTACACTACGGAGTTTTTGTGTGTGTTACATTAAAATGTTACACTAAAGAGTTTTTTTGGAGTGTTATATTAGAGTGTTACGTTTGGAAAAAATACACTATAGCGATTCAGGTTTTATCCCGACCTTTATTGCATTCCGGACTCGGTCCCGTGGTTCTATATTGTCGATTATGTCTTGTTTCCTCCCTTTAATTCTTTGAACTTGAGTTGGGTTGTGTTGGATGAGTTTGGAATAGGTTGGTGTTGAGTTGGTGCAAGTGGTTGCTGCCCAAGTTTTACCTTCTTTGCTCGAGCGAGGCTTCTTACGCTCCAGTGAGCCTTGGGTATTTGCTTCTTCGCTCGAGCGAAGGTTCTTGTGCTTGAGCGAGGATCGAGGGTCCTTAGGTTTCTTTTTCAGTCGCAGCTCTTCGCTTGAGCGAGGCTTTTTGTGCTCGAGCGAGCCTTGTTTGGTGTGTCTCTTAGCTCGAGTGAGACTTATTGCGCTCGAGCCTGTGTCTGCTTTCCAGTCAGACCTGATGGTTGGTATTCTTTGCTCGAGCGAGCCTTGTGAAATTGTTTCTTTGCTCGAGCGAGAACTCTTGCGCTCGAACGTGCGTCTGCGTCTGTGGCAGGCCTGAAGCCTTGCATTGTTCGCTTGAGCGACGCTTCTTGCGCTCGAGCGAGGTTCTTGTTGTGTCTAGTCGCTCAAGTGACAACTCCTTCGCTCGAGCGAGCCTCGCATATATCAGTTTGCAGCAGTGTGATTTTTATCACTTTTTCATCTCCTTTTCACTCCAAACCCTAAATCTGGCTGCCTCTCTCTCTACACTCTCCCTCTCTCTACAAATACACCTTGTTCTAGGGTCTTTCTACCCTACTCCCTTTGTTAAAAAGCTAGAGCTTGGTGTGGGCTATCTTTTGATCCGAAAAAGTGTGGATTTGGAGCATCTTGGGTTTCCCTCTTCTTCTCCTTTGAGCTTCTCCATTTGAGGTAGGGATATTTTGCTCTCCTATATGGGTTTTAATATAGATGTTGGTCATTTTGTATAAATTGTGAGATTTGGGAAATTTGGGTAAAGTTAGGGTTTGAGTTTGAAATTATGAAATGGGGTTTTCTAATGAGTTGTTTTACTCATATAAAGAAAGTCTTATACTCTCATCCCATTTAATGAGGAACCTTGTGAGAGTGATGATCCTACATCGAGAAAACAAAGAAAAAAAATGAGTTGTTTTACTCATATAAAGTGAATTTTATACTCCCATTCCATTTAATATTGTAGTGTTGTGCATGTTTCAATTCAATATAATTTAAATTTTAAAAGTTTTAATTAATTAATTATGACCTAGCCAATTAGGCTAAATCATTTTTTATTTAATTGATTCGTTGGTTTAACTGCGATTTTAGCGATTTTATACTTTTATTTGATAATCCCACATTGGTAAAAAAAAAGGGAAAAAATGAGTTGTTTTACTCATATAAAGTAAATGTTATACTCCCATCCCATTTAGTGAGGAGCTTTGTGAAAGTTTCAATATCTCATATTAATTTTCTTAATTTTAAACAATTAAGAAAATCTCTATTGACTAGCTTTTATTTGATAATCCTACATCGGGAAAATAAGGAAAAAAATGAATTGTTTTACTCATATAAAATGAATCTTATACTCCCATCCCATTTAATATTGTAGTGTTGTACATGTTTCAATCAATATAGTTTCAATTTTAAAAGTCTTAATTAATTAATTATGTCCTTGCCGATTAGGCTAAATCATTTTTGATTTGATTGATTCGTTGGTTTAATCACGATTTTGGCGATTTTATCAAAATATATTGATTAAATTTGAAATAAACTAATTTATATAAGCAAAAGGAGATTTTTAGTGACAGTCCTATGATCAATATCTCATACTTATTTTTTTGATTTTCTTAATTTTAAACAATTAAGAAAATCCCCATTGGCTGGATTTCATTTAACTTTTATTTTTTAATCTCACATAGACGTTTTGATTTTAAAAATAATTTTGTATGAGATTTTGAAACTCTCATAACATTTAACTTTAAAATAATTACAATCCTACATCGAGAAGAGAAAGAAAAAGTGAGTTGTTTCACTTATATAAAATGTTACAATCCCACATCGGAAAAAAAAAAAAAAAAGAAAAAAAAAGGTGAATTGTTTCACTTACATAAAGTAAATCTTGTAAAAGGGGTTTTGAGGGAGAAACCTTCAAGAAGCTCCAAACTCTCTATTAGGTTTTTATTCTTGGCAATCCCGGTTGACAAAACGCCTTTCAGTTGTATTTGTTTTTGCACTTTTATTTCAGTGAGGCTATGAGTTTATTAGATGCGAATCCAACCTGAATCGAGCCTTGCAGAGAAGTTTGTGATGTTAATGCTGTCAAGATTGTCACTTCGCTGATTATGACGGGGGTCGAGCTGCCGGTCAACTCGCACCCGAAGCAAAATGCAAAATTGCATTCAAAGTTGGCTGTCCGCCCTTGTTCGCTCAAGCAAATAAGTCCTCGCTCGAGCGAAGGATTGCGTCTATGCAAAAACCTGAAAGAGCTCATTGTTCACTCGAGCAAAGAAGTCCTCACTCGAGCGAAGGATTGCGTCTATACAAAAACCTGAAAGAGCTCATTGTTCACTCGAGCGAAGGCACTAGTGGAAATCACGCGAGTTAAGGTTCTCGCTCGAGCTAGAGAAGCTTCGTTCGAGCGAGCTTCAAAATCCGGATTTCTATAAGGAATTGGTTTTCTTCTAAAACTAGGATTACTTTGGATTTCTATAAGTAGTTGGTTTTTTCCCAAAACTTTACTTACTTCTCCAGATCTTCTTTTTGGATATTAAGGTTTATATCTGGGAATATTTTGCTAGTTTTCTTTGATGTTTCATTGAGTATTCAACTCATGGTTTAAAGAGTTTACATCAAAGGATTGTTTGTTTATTCTTACACAAAAGAGAGAGTTGTTCTTCGGTGGATTCTGAAGAATTCGAGCCTGAAGCTTTGGTAGATTCTAGAGTGGCTCATCGTCAAGACAATTCTGAGGTGAAGACGGGGTTGGAAGAGGCACATAGGGGTTGGTTCAATTTGGGCGTGGATTCGCTAGGTAATTGAGAGTATACCTGTGTAATTCCTTTATTTCTTCTTAGTGGATTGTTTTGTGGCTTTTGCCCGTGGTTTTTTATCACAATTGGAGGTGTCCAATTGTGTTTTTTTCACGTAAAATCGTTGTGTTGATTTGTTTTGATTGTTTGATTGGGATTGTTATATACTTCTTAAAATTGATACATAATCACAAATCAACATCTAGGAGATTTCTAGATTTTTCACTCTTATTTTAAAATTATTGAATTTTCTTAATTTTAAACAATTAAGAAAATTCTCATTGGCTAGCTTCCATTTACCTTTTATTTTACAATCTCACATCAGAAGAAAAAAAGGAAACAGGGAATTGTTTCATTTACATAAAGTGAATCTTATGTTCCAATTTATATAAATTATTGAATTTTCTTAATTTTAAACAATTAAGAAAATTTCCATTAGCTAACTTCCATTTAACTTCTATTTTACAATCCCACATCGGAAAAAGAATGAAAAAGTAAATTGTTTCACTTATATAAAGTGAATCTTACGTTTCCATTTATATAAGCAAAATGAGATTTTTAGTGAGAAACTCTATAATCAATACCATTTTTTTTTTCTTAATTTTAAACAATTAAGAAAATCTCCATTGGTTAACTTCCATTCAGGTTTTATTTTATAATCCCACATAGAAGTTTTGATTTTAAAAATAATTTTGTATTAGATTTTGAAACTCTCTTAATATTTAACTTTAAAATAAGGGGAATTGACCAGTAAATCCCATATTTCAATCTTATGAATCATATGATCCTAATTGTTTTTTTAAAAACCATTTAGTCCTTTTGAGGGTTTGTTTACTAATTTGCCATTAAGAGTGTAATTGGGGAATGATTTTGGGGCGCCTGTGTTTTGTGAGATTTGGGTGTGATTGTGTCTCACGTCCCAATAAAAAGGTATTAGTAGCTATTTTTGTGATGTGTGTAAACGGGGCATCGGGTTGATTTGTGGTTTGTATCATCACAAACGTGGATCACCACGGTGCACCACCAAACTCCACGATGACGATGACCACGACACCGCTGACGACAACGACTCTGTGTGTATATCAAAGAGAAAAGCGTGGATCACCAAAGCGAAGCGTGGGTCGGCCGGATGTGGGTCGTGAAGTGGATCGCCACGGTGCACCACCAACCTCCACGACGGCGACACCGTAGGAATGAAGGGTTCAAGCAAACAATCCGAATTCACCTCTCGATGAGAGGATTGAAGGGTTCAAGCGGTAATCGCCGATCTTGGGCAAAAGAAAATTTCTTTCAATGTCCAAAGAAAACCTGAGAGTGTATTGCTTACGGTTCACATCCTGCAACACGGATCGGCGAGTCATGTCGACTCCCGGACTAGCCCTTTGAAGACAAAAATCGGGGCACCTAATGGGGGTTCTTACATTAAGGATACTATTTGCCTTTGGAGGATTCAATTATGTGACTCGAGCCCATGTAATCGAGAACTCGGTGGATGAACCCAAGCGGTGAAATCGAATTGGTTTGTGGAATGAAGGGTTGTGATGAGAAATGGTTCGAGTTCGATCGACAAACCCGGATCGGCGTGAACAATGGGCACAAGATTATCGTCAATCCGGTGGTCGATGTACCACGTCGGTGTACAAGATGATCGATGTGAACAATGGGCGATCGGCGTGAACAATGGGCGAAATTGAAGTTCTTTATAGCATCAATGAACGACTTCAAAGCAGTGGGTGCCGTGAGGGAGGTGGGCTGCCGTGGGTCTCTAGAGAAAAAAAGTGGGTGTGTGAGAGGTGGGTTTATAGGTGGTTGATGAAGGTGGTGAGTGAAGGCTGCTGGGTGTATATCGGTGTTGGGTGTGTTGTATGTGGTCGGTGGTGGTGCCAGTGGGAGGTGGTCAGTGGGTCTCTAGAGAGAGAAAGAGAAGTGGGTGTGTTGTATGTGGTCGGGTGGTGAGTGCCGTGGGAGGAGAAAGGTATGTGAGTGGTGTGGGATGAGCCGAGAAGAAGAGCCAAGAGGAGAGGGTGGTGTGGTTCGGCAATGGGTGTATGTGGGTTGGTGATGGGTGTTATGGTGAGGTGAGAGAGAGGTTGGGCTGAGAGAGAGAGAGAGAGAGAGAGAGCTTGGTCTTTGTTTGTTGAAGTTCTTTATAGCATCAATGAACAGCTTCAAACAGAGGATGTTGATGTGTCTCTCACCTATGTCAGGGCTACCAAACATGGCATCCACGTATCCCTTAATATCTGTCACTCCTACAATACCATCAATTGATTAACAAAAAGGACAAATTCGTCCAGCAACAATCTAAAAAATTCAAAAAGGGACTTAATTGACTAAAAGAACACATCAATAGGACTTGTTAATCTAATAGTAAAAACGTGGGACTATATAGTGCAACATGTTTTGAAATAGGACTTTTTGATAATTTTCCCTTAAAATAATTACAATCCCACATCGAGAAAAGAAAGAAAAAATGAGTTGTTTCACTTATATAAAGTGAATCTTATACTCTCATTTAATATTATAGTATTGTACATGTTTCAGTTCAAAATGGTTTAAATTTTAAAATACATTTTAAAAGTTTTAATTAATTAATTTTGTTGTAAATTGGTTGGTCTTTTGACTTAGTCGATTAAGCTGAATTGTTTTCGATTTGACTGATTCATTGGTTTAACATGATTTTAGTTGTTTTATCAAAATATATTACGTAGATTTGTTTGATTTGAAATAAACTAAGATTGACCATATTAAAAATTGAACAACTGAGATTGCTTATTTAAAAATGAACTTCCCCTCCAAACAACTCTTAACTTTTATTTTACAATCGAATAATACTAGGGATCATAAAAAAAATATCATCAAATACATCATAAAAAATTTTCATCCTTTGAGTAATGTGTGGTGTTTTATTGTATGTGTAATCTAAATGTGAAAAATCTTTCATGATCGTCTTCATGATATTTTTTTCATGATTCCTAACATTACTCTTTTACAATCCCACATCAGGAAAAGGAGAAAAAATGAGTTGCTTTACTATATATAAACATTATGTTCCCATTTAATATTGTAGTGTTGTGTATGTTTTAATTCAAGACAGTTTAAATTTTAAAATTAAAATAAAATTTAAAAGTTTTAATTAATTAATTTTTGTATAAATTAGTTGGTCCTTTGACCTAGCGGATAGGGTGAACCGTTTTCAGTTTGACTGATTCATTGATTTTACTGCGATTTTAGCATTTTTATCAAAATATATTGGTAAAATTTGTTTGATTCGAAATAAATTAAATATTGACCTAATTAAAAATTAAACGGTTAAGATTGCTTGATTCGAAATAAACTTCACGTCCAAATAATTGTTAACTTTTAAACGATTAAGAAAATTTTCATTGGTTAGCTTTCGTTCAACTTTTATTTTATAATCTCACATCGAGAAAAGAAGGAAAAAGTGAACTGTTTCACTTACATAAAATGAATCTTATGCTCCCATTTATCTAAGCCAAATGAGATCTTTAGAGAAGCCTTATGATCAATATCTCATACTATTTTTTTTTATTTTCTTAATTTTAAACAATTAAGAAAATCCTTATTGGCTAGCTTCCATTTAACTTTTATTTTACAATCTTACTAGAGGTTTTGATTTTAAAATAATTTTGTATGAGATTTTGAAACTCTCATAATATTTCTACTTAAAAGTGCTCTTTTATAAAATATATAGATATATCGATAATCTCAATGTCACTCTTACTACTCCTTAATGCAAAAATTATGAGATAATTATGATAATTTTAAATTTGTATTTAAAACTTATAAATTATGAGATACATTATTATAATTTTAAATTTATATTGTGTCGATTTTTAATTTAAATTAATAGATTGTTTTTCATATTTAGTGACGATTTAAATTTTAGTAAAATCACTACAACATATAAGACTTTTGGCGACCAATTATTTTGGTCCCTAAAATCATTATTTTGGTCTCTAAATAGTTTTTGTGACAAAATTAAATTTGTCACTAACAAAGTCACTAAAAGTGCGTCTAGAAAAGTCTTTAGCGACCAATTTTTGAGAATGTCGCTAAAAATAACAATTAGCGACTAATTTTATATTGTCACAAAATGTTTGATTTTACAAGACTAAACATTTAGTCGCTAATACTTCGTCACAAAATATCCCGATTTGGTCGTGAAAAACAAAATAATGACATTTTTAACGACAACTAGATTTGGTCGCCAAAAGACCAATAACTTTCTCTACCACACATTTTTGTCGCTAAAAGTCAATTTAGAAAATATTTTGTAACCATTTAATTTCATAGCTTAAAATGCCCAAAAATTAAATTTGTCATCCAATCAAATAAAATAAAATAAAAATTTAAAATCCACACACCAAAGGCATTTTACTACCAAACCACAAAGAGCATATAGAAAATAAAATTTTACAAAAATTAAAACACAAAGTATCCAAAGTCACTTCAACATGGTTTATTATATGAGTTAAAACTCAAAATAGGATCAAAATAGTTCAACATAGGTCATATGAATTAAAACTCTATGAAGATATCAACCACAGTCGACTTCAACACCACGTTATGGCTTTGCATTTGCCATGCCCAGTTTGAGAATGCTGGCAAAGGAAGGGCTTTAGTGGCCTTCCCTAATGGTCTTCCTGGCAAACCAAAGATGATGATCAAAACCATTTTCTTGGAAATCCAAATGAGAAGGTCTAGGGACAAAAGCATAAACTGAAGTTCTAATCAATCAGAAGGTTTCTTAGAAGGCTACTATATGATTTAAGTTGTTCATCTACTATTTATCATTTTGTTAAAACAAGCACTCTAACTTTTTGTCGTGGAATGCTTGCTTCGTGCTTTATCATATAGATTTTGTTGTTATATTAGAAAGATTGCATTTCTCTGTGGTTTTAGAAGATAGAAATATTAGTCACTTTCCATATGTGAGATAGACAAAATGATGAGCGATAGTTACCTCATAGTTTGGTGTGAAAATGGGATAGATGCCGACCATATTGGAGGTGCTTGGGCCATTGTTAGACCACGGTGTTTTGTCTATCCGTAGGAAGCGAAAACAGAGCTCTCAACACATAAAATACACAAAAGGCATTGATCTATTAAGAGGTTATAGTAAACACAAAGATCACGACCTATGTGATTACAAAAATTCAAAGACAAGAGAATTCAAACCAGCCACAAGATGAAACAGGATAGTAGAATTACCAATAAAAGGATAATGAAATTACCTGGACATAGGCATACTTGTTGAAAAAACGAACCAGAGTCCCCACAAGATAAAATGGGAAAATCAACACAGCACAGCAAACACACATTGTTGCCAATCTTTGATCTGAATCCTCTAATCTGAAAGAATTCAATCAAATTGCATAATCAGTCATACCCATGCACGCTTGATAATATCTATGAATGCTATCCACTTGTGCAAATAATATTTCTGTAAACTTAATTCAAAGTAGTATTTGACTACCTTCCACCGCAATGTCCAGATAGCAGCTATAAAGAGTGATCCATAGCAAATGCTACCAAAAGTAGTCATGGCATACCATAGAGACTTCATCAGTGGCTTGGAAGGCATTAATGCCGCTTCTCGACCACCATGGAGAAGAACAAGAGACACCATCCCAGACACAATAACATGAACAGTATTACAGAGAACTGCACTCGTCCAAAATAAACTTACAGAGAATACCTGTGTATAAATAACAGCACTTCTTAGTCTCAGTGGAAGAAACATACAATGATAGTACCTTGTTTTGACTAAACCCTGACAATAACAAATAGCACGAATAGCTAAAAACTTGCCAGCTCACCACAAGAAGCCACCAACGTCCACCATCACCCATGCTTGAAGCCACAACACCAACTGCACCGAAAGACCATAGTGCTAGCCATAAAAGCATGACTAACATGAATGTGCATGCTACTCTCATAACCCCGAGAAGACTCCACACCATCTTAACAACTCCTTGCAAAACCCACATGGTAAATGGAAGCCTACAGAAAAATATATAGTCAGGGAACAATGGAAACAGTTGATTAAAGGTTATTCCAAATCTTTATCATAAGAGAGAAGAGAGTTTTATTTAATGCAAACTAACCTTTTTCTTACAAATTAAATCATAGCCCAATACATTTGCAAGATTTTCATAAACAACTACTAACAATGATACCCACCCAAAAAAAAAAAAAAAAAACTACTAACAATGATGCATTTAATTTGGAAGAGTCATCCCAAACTAATAAAAGAATGTTCTAAACGTTAACACAACACACTAATCACAGTGAGATAAGTAGTCAATATGTGAACCGTAAATTTCATCATTTGATTTGCACGTGAACCAAGCAATAACAACCAGGCCCACCCAATAACCGTCCCAACTCCACCTGTTAGTACCTAACTACCTATTTATATTTTAAGGCTGGTAAAATGCATACTTCTCTGTTAGTACCTAACTACCTATTCATATGGGTTCAACTCGACACATGTTTTGCACAAGAATAATCAAAATTATAAGAAAAAATTAAAAACACATTTGGAAGTGGTGCCGTAAATGCGAATTGAAGGTAGATGAGTTAAAACCCACGCCATGAACTCTTCTCCAACCTTGGACATTCCATGCTTAGAGTGTCCACCATTGCCATAAATGCATTTTCCCATTTTCCCACAAACCGAGATACACATGAGATCCATAACCAATATCATCTAATGCATACAGGAAAACAAAAAAATGGAGAAAAGCAGGTTAAGAGACATAGCTTGAAGAAGAAAATTCTGCAGGTGAGGAAATGAGTGAAGTTCAACCAATATCAGATCCTTGTCAAGGATCTTCACCTCTCTCCCAAGATGTTCTAGCCAACAGAGAACAGGGAACATATATGGTCTGGTTCCCTTAACAAACCTGAGTTAGATTAAAATTCACATCAAACGGATCGAGAAATACCTATAATTAAAATTCACATCAAAGGATGAAGTAAACAAAAGTCAAACAAAATGAGTTAAATTAATTTTATTAATTCAACATTAAAACTAATTTTTGGCTACAATCTGTATTAAAAACTCAATACTACTTGAAGGATCGAGAAATACCTTGATAGAGAGTGAATTAACCAATCGATGTCTTCAAAGTAGCAGAAATCTGCAAAAAATGAAAAAGATGAAGAATCAACCTATAGAAAAAATGCATCCATGACAATGTGCAGGCCAATCGAACAAAAATGTGAACTACTTATTGTGTTATTTATAGATCTACAATATATATATATATATGAACATATTTTCAAAATAACAAACAAACAGGTACAAACAGAATGGATGAAGTAAACAAAAGGATAAAGTAAACAAATTCAAGATGAACCTTAGGTAGAAGTACCTATTTCTGAAGATTGAATAAAGTCAATATTTTTTTTCTCAACTCAAGATGCTCTGCACATACAGCTTTGGTTGGAACCTTTGGTTTTAAATTAACCTATGAAAGGAAAGGGCATGATTGCTTATTAAGAAGCATTTTAATGGAAGACAATGTGTAAGAAGTGACACCATAAGATAGCAAATTCTGAAACATCATCCTTTCATGTTTAGAAACATCTAATGAAGAACAATATGTTTATTATTTCCTAAAAATTTAAAAACTATGTTAGGCTTTGGAGCAATAAGGAAACACAAAAAGGAGACGTATCTGAAGCTTAAGTTACACAAAAAGGTGCACCCCAAGCAAGCCAACTTGAGCAACTCAAGTTATAACTCTCACTATAGTATAATAAGTGTAACACCAACAATTAAAGCAACTATGTGATTCATATCTATGGAACACACTCATTATTTTCATAGTATCATCATTAGGCATATTGTCAAACACATGGTGAGCAAAATATAAAATTGTAGTAGTCCAATCAAACACCAACAAAATAGAAAACCATCAAGAAAAAAGAAAGTAACAGATATACATATTATGAAGTTTCGATATCAATCGATCCATGAATGGGAAGTAAAAAAAAAAAAAAATCATTCATCAAATCCATCGGTCAAAAATTATAGAAAAATTCATATATAGAAACTCGAACAACAATCACAAAACACAAAAGATATAAAAAATTACAAAAATTAAGATCGAAACTTCATATATAAAACTCGTCTGAGTTTAGAAATTAGAGTTTACTTGGTACCTATATATTTAGAAATTAGAGTTTGAATTTTAAACTTCATATATATTAATAATTTTAACGATCTAGAGATCTTGACCTAGGTTTTCGATACCAGGTGAGAGAGAACTCGGGAGAGAAGTAAATCGACAACCGAGATTCTTCTTCAATGAATCGATGATGAAATCTTCCATTGATTGAAGATTGTGATGTAGAAAATGATGAAGAGAAAGAAAAAGAGATGATCGGATCAATATTGTAAATCATATATATGTGTATATGCGGAGAGAGAGAGAGAGAGAAACGCACCAAAATTTGAAGAAGGTTGAGCAAATCTGTCATGGATGCTTCCAATCTGTATTGGAGCTCTAGAGAGAGAGCAAACTCGTTGAAGAGAGAATGAGAGTTGCAACTTTTTGATTGCTAGCAAACCCCGTTTGGGTTGAAGTGAGGTCCCGATTTTTTAATGGTTAAAATGATTAAAATATTTGGTCCTAAAGTTTTTAATTGATAATGACAAAAATATTTGGAAAATGAGTGGAAGTACTAATTAGTGCTATCACTAATGATGTGGTAGTAGGCCCCACCATGAATGATTTGATGTTTTGGCCTTAGTGTTGTATTTTTTTCTTTTTTTATTGAGTGCTATGTCATTAGTGGTCTTTTTAGAGCTCCAAAATTAGTGGTCTCTATCATTGTTGAAAATATTTAGTGCCTAAAAAAGTTAATAATGTATTAGTAACCAAATTTATTAGTCTTAAAAAGTTATGTAAATATTAAGCGAGAATATTAATAGTCATTTTTACAATCATATAAGTAAAATATCATATATTTAAATTTGTCTCTAAAAGATTATTTTTAGCGACCAAATTCAATTAGTCCTTAAATATTAGTCCCTAAAAGACTAATTTCTTGTAGTGAATAAAATTTAAAAATTTTAATTAATTAATTTTTGTCTAAACTGATTGGTCTTTTGATCTAACTGATTAAGTTAAACCATTTTTTATTTGAAGGATTTGCTGGTTTAACCTTGATTTTAGTAGTTTTACATGTTACGATGATTCTTTTTTACTCATTAAGTTTTAAAAATTTCTATAATTATTTCTCTTTCAAAAACCAATATGATGATTTTTTAAAATTCATATATTTTTATTCTAAAATAGTGAAGTATTAAAACTATGTCATTTTTTTTTTTTATAACAAAGCATAATTTTAATGATTAATTGTCAATACAATAATTTTAATCTATCTAGACTATATATTATAGTAAAGGAACATTTGAAACAAAACCCTTAAATTTATATATAAAATTTTATTTAAGAAAGACAAAATTTAAAAAAAAAAATTACATATAATTATTGTATTTTTAATAAATAATATATTATTTTATCTCGTGCATAGCATGTGTGATATGCTAGTTATTAGATGATGAAATAAAATCTCTTTATTACAAATATGTAATAGAGAGAATCACAATCTGGGGCGAAATTACGTGCCCCTCATTTTTTTTTGAAGATTTATTATTATTACCTATGCATTGTAAGTATTTGTAAAATATAAATTGTGATGATTATTTAATTTTATAAAAATCACTTTACTAATTTACTATTTCAACCCATTATAATGATATGATGTCCATTTATTTGCTAATTTGAATTCTTCATGTAGCATCATCTTTTTTTTTTTGTTACAAGAAAATTTTTCCTACTATTTCGCAGGTCAAAGACAACATCCCTTGCAGAGATCATCAGGGTGTGTTGTTAGCCGTTTTGAGCGAGGAAATTATAACTTAAGAACTTGTCCCCATCTCTCAAGACAAATTCCACGTAAGTCACGACTTGCACAGCGGACGAGTATTGAACCCACATCAAATATTAATTAGACAACTTAAAATCTAACTTTCTAATCAACTGTGCTACGCTCAAAAAATTAACTCAAAAAAAAAAAATTAAACCCGTGACCTGGGGCTTAATCTCCAGAGTTGAACACGGTTTGGTATCATCTTTCAATTGCAACTCCACCGACTTATTTACAGATTTATCAAAAGACAACCAAATGAAGGAAATTTACTCACGCTCTAGGACTTTTTCTCCGACATACCAAGAATCTTGTCATCATCAAAGGCCAAGACCAAGAATCTTGTCAACATGAAAGGTCATTGAGTTCTCATTTGGAGAGTAAATATTTTAGGTAAAAAATTAAAATTTATTATAAATTGTTATTTTATTTTTTTTATAAAAAAATTAAAAAAGTGTTAAAATAGTTTATTCCTAAACGAGACTTGAAATCTATTTTGAGAAGTGACTTATTTTTAACTTATTAGTTTATTATGAAAAAAATGTATAAAAAAAATAGAGAGATGATATGACTTAAATAAGTCAATAAACCATTAAATTGACTTTTTTTTTTTTTTGCCTTCCCAAAAGAAGCTTGAGAGCTCATTTAAAGTTGGTTATTTTAGTTGACTTTTTTATTTTTTATTTTTGATCATTGTAGTTTGATTAAAAAAGTTGTGCTTGAAAAGATAATTAATTTTTTTTCTTTTTTATAATTGATTTGATAGTTGTGAAAAGAAAAAATAAAATAATTATAATTTAAATGTGATATTTTATTTTATTAATTATTTTAATTTATTTTATTTTTATTAACTAATTTAATCCAAAATCTTCTTTCCAAACAGGACCGGAAATGATTTCAGCACTAAATTCTTGCAAAGGAACCTTCTGCACATATGTGACTTTCAATTTCCACCAGCGATAATTTTTTAATTACGGAAATTGACTTTGAAGCCAAATGTTTAGGGTAATTATTTAGTATTCTTGAGTTATGTTTGTTTGGACAGATTAGATCAAATTGGATTAACATTTCCATGACTAATAGTCTTAGAATTATGAATCCTTTGAATTGTGTATCATATCCTATGTTTAGATTGTGTTAAGATTACAAGGAAAGATTAATAAAATATTATCCACTCTGATGTTTGTTTAAGGGGATCGAAATGGATAGGACATGTGATATCTTATATATTGACTATAATACTTCTATTATGGTAATTTGATAAGTTAATCCAAACTTTGACTTAGTCCCCCCAGTTTATATCTCACCCCCTATGTGGGATTGAATAGTCCATCATATGTAAGATGCCATATCTGAATGGATTATTAGTCCGTACTTAAATTTTTCAACCAAATATCGGATTAATAATTTTATTGAACTATTTAGTCCAATCACAAGCACATGTCCGCCCAAATAAATATGACCCTAGGGTATAGACACTTGGTGCTCTATAAAGTTTTGATTGGTGGAGAGGCGTAAGGATCCATAATTTATGTTGGGAATGGGGAAACAACATGGGACTAAGTAATTGGTGATTGATTTGGAGTATGACCAAGTAGTGCTCCGGAAATATTGAATAATTTCTCCAAAGTTTAACTATGTGGAATTGCAATAGCAACTTGAAGCCACAAAGTTTAACTGTAGAATTGTAATATGGTTCGTTTGGAAAGTGGATTGGCTTTTTGACTTTTTGGACTTTTTTGGCTATTTTAGCTTAGGGTTAAAAAATCTCGTTTGGGAAGAGTTTTTGGCTTTTTTGACTTTTTTGTGAGAGAAAGAATGTAATGATTATGGGTTGGATGTGATGTTTTTTCTTATTGGGCTAAAAAGTCTATTTTATTTTTTTGTGGCTATTTTAGCCAAAAAAGCCCAAACCCTCCCTTCACAAATGAGCCCTGAAACTTTATCCAAAAGTTCAAACATTTTGGCTATATTTCACATGTGAGATTGAGATTATTTTAGTCACAAAAAAAATAAAATGGGTTAAAAAATTAATGAAATAAAATAAAATGTCACATTTAAATCATAATTATTTTATTTTTTCTCTTACAAAAATCAAAAAAAATTAAAAAATTTATCCAAAACGAGACTTTTTAACTCAGACTAAAATAATCAAAAAGCCAACCCATTTTCCAATTGAATGTGGGTTGGCTTTTTGATTTTTTGGCTATTTTAGCCTAAAGCTAAAAAGTCTCGTTTGGAATAGGCTTTTTTATTTTTTTGACTTTGGTGAGAGAAAAAATAAAATGATTATGATTTGAAAGTGACATTTTACTTTACAACAATGATAGAGTCCCCCTTTTCGAAGGACCCCCACAACCCCTAAAATAATCCACACCATTTATGATATGGGCCTCACACATCATGAGTGGTGGTTGTAGGGTCCTAAAAAAATGAGGGTCTCACTCATTTTCCTTTACCATATTAGGCTAAAAAACTTATTTTGCCTTTTTATGAGTAAAATAGTCTAAATCTCACCCAAACCCACGTCAAATGAGCCCATTGTCACAAGAGCATTATTCCACCTTATTTATATTTGGACAAGTGTTCAATTGTCTCTTTAAAGAGGATAAACAAATAGTGAGACTTAGGGATCGTTTGGGAAGCTGATCTGGGGCTAAATTAGCCACGTCCGGACAAATTAGGCTAATTTAGCCAAATGAAGACAAAACAGAAGCAACGTGTTGGGTTCAAACCATTTGGGGGCAAATTTACCAAAATACCCTGGGTCTTTCCTCTGAATCTGAGGCCCAACGCGTACAGGAGGCACACACAAAGAACACGCGGAGGAGGAGGAAAGAGATGGAAGATGAGGACCTTCACCAAGTCGACTCGGTTCTCGATTTGGCCTGGACGAGTTTGACCGTGTCGTCGATCTTCGGCAACGACGACGTTCTGAGTAGCTCGAGCGACATCTCCGCCGCGAGCAACAGTTCCGGCGAGATTTCTTCGGCCTTGTTGGCGGTGCCACTGAGACTAGTGGTGGGACTGCCGGTGTTGGAGGCGGTGTCTATGGCCGTTTCGAAGAGAGTGAAGTGCGTGGGGAGGAACAACAAGGGAGTGACGTGGGGGTTCACGTCAATGATAGGGAGGAGGAGAGAGGGTGCACCTCCTCCGGTTCTCGATTTGGCCTCGATGAGGACCTTCACCAAGACGAGGACCCTTTTTGATTTATATAATATTCATATAATATGTATTCATATAAAAATAAAAATAAAAATTATTAGTATTATTATTATTTTACAATTAAAATTAAAAAAATAAAATACACAGGACAATAAAATAAAACTACAAATTAAAATTACTAGTATTATTATTATTATTATTTTAAAATTAAAATTAAAATTAAAATTATTATTATTATTATTATTTTAAAATTATGATTTAAAATTAAAATTATTATTATTATCATCATTATTATTATTTAAAAAAAATAAAAATAAAAATAAAAAACACATGCAAAAACCATTTGCAAATCTGAAAAGTAGTATGGACTACAGAGTTGTGAAAGTAGTATGCAGTTTCGAGTTATGTGTTTGGTTACGATTTGTGTATAGAGTTGTTTTTAAATTTAAAATATTAACATTTTAAATTATTTTAATTTTTTGATTATTTTAATTTTTTGAATATTTATTTTAATTTTTTACTTATTAAATTTTTTAGATTATTTACATTATTTAAATATTTAAAATAAAATTAAAATTAAAATTAAAATGAAATTAAATAAATGTTATTAAAGAACACAAATAAAGAAAAATTACGATTTAAAAAAATAAAAAAAAAAGGTTAGCAAAAAAACGGCAACTCCAAATAAAAAATAATAAATAAATAAATAAACAACAACTATTTCGAACCGTTGGGAAGCTGACGTGGACGCCATGCATATTTGAAGTACAGGTAGATGTGGATCAAGGGCACTTTGGTAAATTAACAGTAAGACACCTCACCAAAAAGTCAAAAAGTCAAAAAGGTCAAAAAGCCCTTCCCAAATCAGGTTTTTTAGCCCAGGCTAAAAAAGCCAAAAAGCCAAAAAGCCAACCCACTTCCCAAATGAGGGCTTACTATTTCAGAGTTGGGGTGCCTGTTGTGCACCCAGCACAGCAGGCACTGTTGTGCGGCCTTACAAACCTAATTTAGGATTCGTTTTGATAATCCGAATTGTTCACATTTTAGAGTACATCGAGTAGAACATACCCATAAAAAATTAAGTTAATCGGATATCATTAACTCTTTCATCCACTCACATTTGTATTCATTTTAATACTTTAAATCACAATTTCATTTATTTTTGAAGATACAAATGTGAGTGGATGAAAGGGTTAACAATATCTGATTAATTTAATTTTTTACAGGTATGTTCGACTCAATGTACTCTAAAATGTGAAGATTTGAATTATCAAAATGAATCCCAAAATAAACCCATAAAGCTGTATAACAGTGCCTGTTGTGTTGCATGCATAACAGGCACCCCAAACCCTACTATTTCACCAATAATAATAAAATTGAAACACCACCTAAATTTACCCTAGACAATGAATAATTTCTCATAGCCCTACCTTAACCACAATATCAACATCAACATCAACATCACCAGCATGTTCCCCTGTTTTCATTTATACCCGCTTCTTACGGTCCTGTCTCATTATCTGAATCAGGATCCTCTTTTTACTCTCTCTCTCTTTCCTTATTTTTTTTATTTATTGGGCTATTGGGTCCACTTTTGGATTCAATTTTGATGATCTAAACCATTTTCATTTTAAGATTTGTTGAGTATATCATACCTGAACAAAATCAAATTGATCGGATATCAAAACCTACGTGTTCAGATCATCGAACTAAAACCATTTTAAAAAGAATAAACAATTTTCCAAACACATATTTTCTGATATCCGATTAACTTGATTTTTTACAAGTATGATATACTCAACAAATCTTAAAATGTGAATGATTCGGATTATCGAAATTGAACCCAAAAGTGAACCTAATGGCCTAGCAAATAAATAGACAATGAGAGAAAATAGGGAGAGAATCCTAATTCTATCTATCCACCTCAATGGGTCCTACCGTTCGAAAAAAAGAAAAACCTCATTGAGTCCTCTCTTATAAGACACGGAGGCCAGTATTTTTATTTTTATTTTTTTAAAGTAGAGAGGAATTGGGTAATGTTCAAGATGTAAATAAAGGATTATTTTGAGAAGATGGTTAAAAATTAATTTTTTTATTTTTTTTTAAAAATGTATAAAAAAATTTGAGAGATGATGTGATCCGAAATAGATTAAAAGCTGACTTTTGACTACTAACCCACTTCCCAAAAAAATCCAAATTTGATTGATTTTTTTTAATCTATTTAATTTTATTTTTTTACAAATTAATTTGGTAGAAAAATAAAAACTTATTATTTCACATAGTTCTCTTTTTTTTAGGGCAAAAATAACTTTTAAAAATTTTAAATTATCTTTATTGGTATTTATGTTTGTTAAACTATATATATATATATATTTATAAAAAAATGGGGGGAAAAGTTTTTAAAATTACGCCAAACAAAGATATATAGCATTTGTTGTTTACAAATCATATAACAATCAGATGTATTAAGCTATCAACCAAAAACACCAATATCACTGTGATGGCCGGTACGTGGGTTGCCTTGTTCTCCTAAGTTATGTCGGATTTGCTTTCATTAAAGTGTTGGGTCTCAAGTGTGGTCCAGTCAACAATTGAGTTTGTTGTTTTGAGGATTTCTCCACAGAATTTTTTTTGTTCTTGTTTGATTCAAATTTCGAGTTTTCACTTGTCCCGAAGGGTGTGAGGTCGACCTCGGAGTGTCGGGGGAGAAGCCGAAGTTTTTCCCGGCCGAGGGCGTGGTCGCACGTCTTGGGGCCAGGCACGCGTCGGGAGATCAAGCCGCACGTGCGAGAAGCAGAGGTTTGGGCTGTGTGCACACTGCCTAAAAGACAGGTGCGGAAGTGGAGGTACGGGGGAGATTGCACATGCGAAGGTGAGAGCTGCACGTGCGGGAGAGGCGCTCCACACGTGCAGGAGAGGTGCGTATTTTGCCTCGTTTTTCGTGCATTTCAGCTATGTTTTGATATTTTATTCATTTTCATTTCATTTTCTGAATGTCTCTCTCTCTCTCTCTATATCACCTTTCTCTCTTTTTCTCCCATCTCTCTCTACACAAACCCTAAAAATCTTGTATTTTCTTTGATTTGAAGAAATCCATTGAGATTTTGGTGCTAGTCCCTTATACTAAAACAATGATCATATCGAGGGCTTCGTCTTGACCAGTGGAGATTGTTTTTCGGGGAAGTTGATTTTCGGGCTTTTTCTCCTCTTCTCTCTTGAGGTAGGGATTTATTTGATCTTTTTCAATGTCTCTTTTATAGATAGACATGTGGTATATTTTATTGTATAAAAACCATGTTGTTATGGATTTTTTTGAAAATCATGTATGGGGATCTAAGATGGGTTGTGTGAGATTGAGATTTGGGAAATTCATTGTTGTAGGATAAATTTTGGGGTAGTGGTTTAACTTGTTTATGTTTAGAGAGAGGTGAAGCCCTAATTTTAATTATATTGCTCATTTGATTTTTAAAAAAAAAAGGTTTTAAATATGGAAAATCATGTTATGAACTTAGGGAATTAAATGACGAATTGTTGATTTGTTAGGGATTAATCAAGCCTCATGAAATTTTAAACATTGACTAGATGTTGTGTCGTTCAAAGTTGATTGTAGTGAATTGGTAATTGGTAAATTTATTAGAGGGAATTAACTATGAGATTAGAATATTATTGGGTTACACTACCGTTAAGTAGGAAATTGAGGAAAATATGACTTTGTTAACCATGATTGAAATCCCTTATTTAAAGTGAAGGAAATTGAGTTGGTCACATTTTTGTGAAATGAAATAAATGGGGTGAGGCAAAGGGTGGAGAATATTAATGTGGAAGAGTAAGGTAATTGATTTTGAAATTGATGAATGAAATAATAACTCTATGTGAATTTTGGAAAGTAACTTGAGATTGAATTATGAATTTTTTTGTTGTTGTTGTTGGATTTAAAACCTCATAAGAGTCGAATCATTGTAAAACGTGCATTGAATATGTATATCTAGAGGTTTTGTCCTTGGTCATCGGTGGAGGACGACGTTGTTGTGTTAGATAGTTGTGTGTATGCATTACCCTTGTTGGTTGTACCTTATCTTGGTGTGATGGTTGAGAAAATTTGTATTGCGCTGAGAATGAGAGGTACCATTACCTTCCAGCTAGCGCCTAGAGAATTGGCTACGCTGAGAATGAGAGGTATCATTACCTTCCAGCTAACACCTGGAGAATTGGCAAAGGTACCATTCCCTTACAGCTGGTGTCAAGTAAATTGGCAGTTTATTGTGGAGAGATGTATCATTGGCTTACCATGCTTCGGGCAGGTAGAGCAGAGGTTATTTACTGTTGTTGTCTCAACTTGGTTATGTGTGTTATGTGCTGTGATGATCACGATTCAGTAAAATTGTGTTGTCTGATATGTTGAGTAGATGTGTTTATGTATAGTTGAAGGTGTTAGTTATCGAAAGTATCCCTTGAAACTTGAGTTTAGAAATTGAAAATGTGATGAACGCGTGGAAATGGACTTTGGTTATGTATTGAGTTGTAAATAATGTGAAGAAATTGGATTTGGCGAATGTGTTTTCAAAATAAAACAGTTATCATGTGGTATTTTGTTATAAATGGAAAATACAGTAATCGTGTAACAATTGTTGAAATGGGAAATGGGTATAAAAGCGAACCTTGGTGTTGTTGAATAAACTGAATGTTTTTGGGAAAAGTATTTATGTAAGCATACTTTGGTTATAAAATGTCACATTATTTATATGGTACGAGACTAGCATTCATGATCATGGTTATCTATAAGTTGTTATTGTTGAGGATCATGTTGAGATCCCTACTGAACTTTATGTTCATCTCACGTTGTTAATCCTTTTCGTGAATATCGAGATGTGCTACAAGGTCACGGATCTTCCTTAATTGTTGGCCACGGGGCCTTTTATGTGTAGGCGGAATGCCATTGATGTAAAAGGGTTAAATCCTTCCCCGTGATTTAAATGATGTAAGCCTACGGGCAATTTATTTAGATGTAAATTTGTGTTGCATTCATTTTATATTTGAATGAGAGAATTCCTACTTATGTATTCATTGTATATATATAAATAGCTCATGTATGCTATCTCTGAAATTGAACTTATAATAATGGCTTTGGTAATGGAAACCTGAGTAATAAAAAGTAGGGCGTGACAATCACTCTGCAATCACATATTTGAAGTTTAAATGGACATGCTTCACTAGATAAAAACCACATGGATCATCCTTCTTAGGCTTGAGCTACTTCTCTTTGATGTGCTTGACCATGAAAATTGCAGTGTGGGCAAACTATGTTGGGAAATTCTAATATACACCTCTTTAAAAAGGGTGTAACTTTTAGTTATGTCATTTTTTTTACAATTATAATCAAATTTTTTTTAGTTATATCTCACGTTATATTTAATTATGACATTTTTTTTTAGTTATCACTCATAAAATTAAAATTATACCATTTTTTTTTTTAATTATAAGGTGCATATGATGTGGCCCAACTATATATATCTCGATTTTTATTTTTATTTTTTTGAAATATTGCTCCACGTCTATCTTAAAATGAGACAAAAAAAATTATTTCAATCAATCAAAATTAGAATAAAATATAATTACACCCCTCATATTTGTTTAAAATACGAATTGTCCCATAATTATGAAAATAATAAATATTCCCTTATCAAAAAAATTTATTTTAAAAAAAATAATTTTTAACTACTTTCTTATATAATAATAAAATTATCTGAATTGTTAATTGAATTATATATTTATCAGATAATTTAAAATAGTTAATTGACTTAATATTTTATTAATAAAATGTGTCGTTTGTTATGTGATTGAAAAAACTTAAAGAAGCGAGATGTAATTTTTAAAATTATAAGACAATTCATATTTTTAGTAAATCTCAAAAAAATATATTTGTAATTTATCCTAAAAATTCTCAACTTAACTTATAACAAATTAAATCCTGTAATGGGATCCTACTCTGTCTATGTTTGTCATCTTACCTCGGTTAACATACGAATATGCATATTATTTTCCTGCACATATGCATCTATAAAAATGTAAAGGGGAAATTATTTAAAATAAAATAAAATAATATCTTAAGGTTTGACTGTTATAATAAATCAAATTTTAATTTTTAAATTTTGTCAAATTAAATTTTAAAGTTTTCATTGGTTTTTAATTTAAATTATTTGCCTATTTTTATTAAGTAAAATCGATGTAAAAAATAATATTTTAGTCATTAAACTCAACAAAAAAGAGTCTTTTAGACATTTTATATATTTACATTGAGTTTGATAACTAAAATGCTCTTTTTCTATAGGTTTTACTTAACAAAAATAAGCAAATTGTTTAAATTAAAAATAAATCAAAAGTTTAAGATTTAAATTGACAAAATTAAAAATTCGAGTTTATTATTTTTACAAGACTCAAACTTTTGGGTTTTTTTTTTTTGAAATTGTCCCAAATATAAATGTATGAGTAATGTTATATGAAAATTATTTTTTATAAAAGTTTTTTTTTTTTTTTTTGAAATGATAGGTTAACACCTTATGAAAAAGATGGATAAACAATAATATGATATGATAACACAAAAAAATAAATAAGTTCAGTTAATATTTAGAGATGTGTTTGTAATTTATTTTAAATTTTGAAAACAATTCTGATAAATTCATATTCCTATGCCTATAAGTCATCGAGGACAATGTTGGTTTTATTGAGGACATAAGAACATTTGTTAGAAATTTGTTGGTCAAAAAAAATATTAATACTTATGTGTTGAAATTTTTATTTTAACCTATCTATTCAATTTTTGAAACTCATCTATTCAAATTGTATTTATCTGTTGAAATTCATCGTTATTTTTTTCTATTGGTTGAAATTCATTAAGTTTTATTTTCCTATCTGTTCAATTTTTATTCTATCTGTTCAAAATCTGATACATACACACAAATATATAAAAAGGGAGGTGAAAGAGCCGTCTTATCCTATCTGTCAAAATCTTTTTTGTTAAGTGTTCAAAACCCAACTCTCTCTTTTTCTCCACAAACCCACTTTCTCTCTCTATTGTTCAAATAGTGGAGCTATTGGATGAAGTACTGTTTTTTGTGCATAGTAAAAAACTTCAGGAATCTACAAGTACGGAGGGAATTGTTGGACAATCTTCATCAGATAAGAATAAATTCTATTTATGCATTAATAATGAGATAGAATACACAAGAAATAAATAAATAAAAGAAAGAGTTTCCAAAATCTGATTAATTATATAAACTAAACAGAAAATGGAGATAGAGAATGAGAGAAGAAAATAAAATAAGTACAAAAAATACTTACAGAAAATATTTTCTTATAATGATCAAGTCCAGTGTTTAATACTGTCTCCTTAAGATAGATTCGTCCTCTCTCGGGTGCCAATAGATTATGAACGTCTATCTCCCAAAATGAAATGATCTACAACAAACAGTAGCAGCACTACAAACTGTTTGCATAGCGAACACACTTTGTATTTATACACTTTCTCACAGAAAATTAATGTAGCAAAATGCAAAGAGCAACAACAGAATTTAGGACGAAAAAATTGAGTGAAAATCCAAATGAGGGACTTGTCTATTTATAGGTGTAGAAGTGGCTTTTCATATTGGAATTAAATAGGTAGCAAACCTATTTGAATAGTTATTGTACATGTTCGGTACAGATTGAAAAGGTAAGGAACCTATTGGGTTTGAATTTGAACAGATACTAAATCTGTTTGATTTAAATTCAAACAGATATAAACCTGTTTGGTGGAGGAAAAATCTAAACATTATTTCAGAATTAATTTTGAAATTCAAATTCCGAAAAAGGTAAGAATTTTAATTTTAGAAAAATAAAATTCAAAAAGTTTTTGGCCCAAAAAGATAAGTATTCGGCTGGACAAGCCCAACCTAACCTCACGACATGCACCTGCACCCAAGCCCAGGCCTAGGCCCAACCTGCTCGACCCACCAGACGGATGGCAGCGGCGGCGCGCACGCGTGTGTTTAGTTTTAGTCTAATGGGTCTAGCCCACTTTGTCCATAACCTCCCATTCTACAAAACTTGGATGCCCCTTGAGGCGTACCCCAAGTTCCAAATCCAAGTATTATAAATCCACACAAAGTTTGCCCACCAAACCAATATGGGACAAACCTTAATTCAAACCTTTATAGAAATTCTACCAAACACACCATTTTCATGGAGCCAATTTTAGCTTCAATTTCTCATTCACCCAATAATAGTTTTGAGCAACCAAATATACTACGTGAATCACAACGCAACATAGAATGTGTTACCACTTAGACCTGCCAACTTTGGCGCATAGGTTCCACCTAAAAATTAGACCAAAGTTTGGAAAAAATATATTTTTTCATACCATTTCTAACAATCCCCCACATGAATGGAATTTGATGACAACGGAAATGCAACAATATGCAGAATTTGTCGAAAGAGTATAAATCGAAAATATCTTGCATCAGGATAAGTAGCTTTTGGCTTTGAAGGTTTCCTAGTGATAACCTATCGGACTTACTAGCTAACCAATGGACGTGATGCCTTGAATTGTCCAGTCATTTGTGTAAGCCAAGACAATAGATTTCACACAAAATATCTTCTGACACATCGTGGTTCTCGCGGTTGTGTTCATTTTGGCCTTGAACGCTCATGGTTGTTCATGAGTGCTTCTAGAGAATTTAGCCTCTTCATTCTCATATAACCGACCCTAGTTCAGCACTTATATAGTATCTCTTATACTCGTCTTGATTTTTATGCTTAGATCAATATATAAGTAATCATTAAAAGCAAAGTTTATCCTTAAACCCATACATACAACACATGTTGCACATATCACTCTCACCATAGGAATGGGTAGGGAATTTTAATCCCTTGGTGATTTCTGGCGAGCCACACATAACTTAGTTGTCCCTTTGAACTTAGTTCTTGGGATCTCCAGTAGCTGGCACAATGAATGAAAATAGCTGGCACAGGTTTAGGCCACATTGGAATGTCTTTTAAGAAGTAGCAAAGCCATTCTACTTCTTCTCTTACTTTGTCTAAAGCAATGAACTCCGATTACATTGTGAATCGAGCAATGCATGTTTGTTTAGTAGATTTCCAAGAAACAGCAGTGCCTCCTAGAGTAAAGAAAAATCCACTAGTGGATTTTGAATCTTTAGTATCGAATATCCAATTGGCATCACAATAGCCTTTGAGTACTACTGGACATCGAGTAAAGTTTAAGCTATGATCACGGGTAAATCTTTAGATATCTAAGAACCCGAATGATCGTTTTCCAATGGTTTTCTCTAGGGTTACTAGTGTACCTACTCAATTTACTGACTGCATAAGCTATATCAAGATGAGTGCAATTCATTAGGTACATTAAGCTTCCGATGATTTGGGAGTATTCTAACTGAGACACCGCATCATCTTTATTTTCTGATAAATAAAGACTGATGTCTACAGGTATTCTTGTTACATTCATATCATCTTTGATATATTTACCAAGAATTTTCTCAATATAATGAGATTAAGATAATGCATATCCATTAGATGTTTTAGTAATTTTCATTCCTAATATTATATCTGCGATGTCATGACCCACTCCCCGTATCCAAGGGTTAAGTATCGTGATGACCAGTAACTGAAATTGCCTCCGGCCAATTCTTGAACAAATTAATAAACGCGAGCGGAAATAATATTTAAGTGAGGGTATCAAAATAATCATTGGAGCTTCTATTTAATTAAATGGCTAGACCTAAATTATATCTACAAGGTGGTTTGTGCCTATCCCACATGCTAGCCTTGACATGTCACCAGAAAATGGTAAACAACTATAAGCACATGGTAGAGTGAGAAATATTATACTAAAAGCATAAGGGCATAAAATTCACCATGAATAATTATTGGCTAAACAAAGCTTGATATTAAAATATCGAGTATATAATACGGAAATCATTTAACATATAATACAAAATAATTATAACCACTGTACAGAACGGAACACGACAGATGTTATAGTGACCCTGGTTTTGACCCGTCTCTTGTGGTATTTCGGACTCGGGTTTGTATGGTTTGAATGGTGGTTCATGTCTTGCTTCCCTTGTCTTCCCCTTGATGTTGGTTATTGGGTTATAGTTATGTATTTGGAACAGGTTGGTTGCTTATTTTTCCAAGCCTTGTTGCCCAGAATTTGGCTCTTCCGCTCGAGCGGGATTCACAAATTTCACTCCACGCTCATTCGGGCGCTCGAGCAGGGATTGTGTTTGCAAAAATACTGAGGAAGCATATTTCACGCTCGAGCGCAGGGTTTCACGCTCGAGCGAGAGTCTGTGTCTTATCCTCGAGCAGGGCTTTCCATACTCGAGCGGACCGTGTTATAATAGATCGTGAAAGTGACATTTCAGATCATTTTTTGCTTTCTCTCTCTCTCTCTAAAAGTCTCCAAATTTCCAAATCTTGAGCTTCTCTCTCTAGAAACTCACCTTCTCTCTAAGATTTCATCTAAACCCAATGAGTTCTTGACCCTAGTGTCTTTGAGAATATGGTAAAGGGCGTCAAGAGCTTCGTATTGATCTAAGTAAAAGTGGGTTTCGTCATTTTTGGAGTTCAACCTTGCTTTGCTCGTCTTTTCTTCTTGAGGTAGGGATTTTCTACACTCTAATATAGTTTTTAGCTTAGTTATTTGCTATTATGTATAGATGATGAGATTTGGTTGTGGTTTGAACAAATCTAAGATTTGGGTGTTTTTGGGAAAAGAGAGGTTTTTTTTATGAATACGGGGTAAATGAGTGTGAGGCTTGAATATAAAATCATGTTGTGCCAAAATAGTTGTTTTTGGTGTTTGGGTTGAGATTTGGTAAAAGAGGGATTTTGTCCTAATTTGATTAAATCATTATTTTGCATAAATAATTGGAATTAACATTGAAAATGTGAAATAGGAAGGTTGTGGTTATAAATGCTGATATTGGATATGTAATATCTCACATATGGAAGTTTTGAATAAACTATCTATTTTGATATTGAACATCTCTTTTGAAATAATTGCATTGGGCTATTGGTAGAGGATAGCTTTGATTGTTGTAGAAATTACATAAGGATTAGGCGATTTAATGCTAATCCATTGTTGGTGTCATTGAATATGACTATGTTATAAATACATTGTCTATGTATGCTTATTGGGAGGAGAAAGGGATGTACTCCATATGTGATTATGTTTATAAATACATTGCATATGTATATTTGTTTGGGAGGAGAAAGGGGATGGACTCCATTTAAAGCAAGTTGGCCAGAGTATCCTGGGTGAAAGGCCCAAAATTTCATATATAAATGGGTGTCGATTCCTTCAGACAAAATATTCGTAAAATGGCAGATTTGAAGTGTGTATGTGTGTTTTGCATAGTTGGAAAACCATTGAGTTGTAGTCTCATTTTGGCTATTGAAAGATAATGAATTTAACTCATAAATTGAGCAGTATATATGAATTGGAAATGAATTGAAGGAAAATGAAATGAGGTTAGGTCTTAGTGGCATATGAATATGCAGGCCTTGTGGATGTTTTAGTATCGGTATTGTTTATGCAAGTAGTATTTATACCTTTACTAAACCTCATATATTATGTTAGATTATCTCTACTGGGCTGTTGGCTCACCCTATACGGGAATATTATTTTCAGGTGCAGATGAAATGTTTTCTCCAAGGCAATAGCATGGATGGACTTTCGAGAAGCAATAGCTTCTTAATTATGTCTTATGTGTGTATGTTTGTTATTTGCAAAGCCAAAGGCTTAAGATGTAATAAGCGAGACTCAATTTGTGTAACCAAGCAATGGCTTGGAAAGATGTAAGTCCACATGGCATTTAACTGGTTGTCAAACAGTGAACTCTGATATATGAAAGTATGTTGTTTCTCATATTTATTCCGCATATGAGTTATCATGATTGTATTATTTTGGGGGCGTCACAGATGTATGGACTCAAGAGGTGGCTTGTACGAACTCTAGAGGTGACTCCCACAATAGTGTAGCATTTAGCTCCATACAACACTTTGCTCCACACCAGAAATCAGAGTGTCAGTGGATCCATGACAGACAAAGGGTCACAAAGTGACTAATCAGAAGGCCAATGGTTATTTAAGTCCCCCAAGGCATGGGACTCCCGTGGTAGTACTTATAAAAAATAATTGCTTATAAAATCATTGTCAAATAATTATTAAAAGTTAAACAAACATATCCATGGGTTTCTCTTTATTATACAAAATAAGGTTCATAAATAGTATAATTGATAAAACACAAATGGCGTAAAATAACTTATGGTAACTCAAAACATACGTAAAATATATTATGGTAACTCAAGGTATAATATAACTCACCTTAAGATTGAGTCTTACTATTTCTTTTCTATTTTTCCTATTTTTTCGAAACTATTCTTCTACCTTCTGTCTTTCTTTATTTCTTTCTCTTATTTTCCCTCATTCCTTTACCTCTTTCGCAGTCCCCCCCCCCCCCCCCTCCCAAAAAAAAACTTCTTATATACATACAAACTCATGATACCTACACATAATGACTTATTCTCCCTAAAGCTAGATGGTACATGTGGCATCTAACTTTCTCTCCTGAGAGATTACAATCTAAGATTGTAATCTATTAATTAATGGCAAGTAATTGTTTGGCCTTATCTCATTAGTAGGTTTATTAATATTACTATTTATTTATTCTTACTTTTACATTTATTTATTTATTATTATTATTATATTTATTTATTTTTAACAATATATTATCATATACAACCATGATACTAATATAAAATTTAAAGGACAACTTAAATTTTCGGGTTATTACAATCTTTCCTTCTTTTAAAAGTTTTGTTCACGAAATTTGTCATATGTGTAAACTATCCACTGCGCACTTCGATAAATATATATTTGATGATTAATCTGATAGAAAATATGACCTTAAAAAAAACTTTACCAAAAACAACTCACTGTTTATTTGTCAAAAATTGTTTTGAGCCAAAATGAGAAACAGATGACTTTAAAAACTTTTCATTAGGTTTGTTTCTGAAAAATAAAATAAAATAAAATGAAATGAGAACACAATTAAACAAGCGACTGGAAATGAAATGACAAAATTGTATGCAGGAGTTGAAGGAATTTGAGATGAACTCCCATTGCTTTTATCCGTGAACTTTCCACTGATGAAAAATAGTTTCAAATTAGTATCTTTATAATTTGAACCCACTTTTCAAAAAAAGTCGAAATGATTTTTTTTTTTTTTTTTGAATACTGAACTGGAAATTATATGTATTTAATTATATTATAATTTTGGTGGATGCTTGAACTTGACACTCTTTGTTTCTTTTCCTTGTTTTACTATAACAAATATAAATTATATCTAATATCCTTCACAAATTATGCACAAAAATATATATATATATATATATAAAGTCATATAAAATTATAATATAATTAAATAATTACCCGCTATCCTACTTCTTAAATGTGCGTGTGTCCTATGCTCTAATGATAATTTTTTATTTATTTATTTTTTTTTTATAAACCATTGCTCTGATACCATTTGTCACGACCCGGTTCCCGTATCCAAGGGTTAAGTATCGTGATGGCCAGTAATTAAAGTTGCCTCCGGCCAATTCTTGAACAAATTAATAAACGCGAGCGGAAATAATATTTAAGTGAGGGTACCAAAATAATCATTGGAGCTTTTATTTAATTAAATGGTCAGAGCTGAATTATGTCTACAAGGTGCTTTGTGCCTACCCACGCGCTGGCCCTGACATATCACCTGAAAGTGGTAAACAACTATAAGCACATGGTAGAGTGAGAAATATTATACTGAGAGTATAAGGGCATAAAATTCACCATGGATAATTATTGGCTAAACAAAGTTTGATATTACAATATCGAGTATATAATACGGAAATTATTTAACATATAATACAAAATAATCATAACTACTGTACAGAACAGAACAGAACAAATGTATGGACTCAAGAGGTGGCTCGTTCGAACTCTAGAGGTGGCTCACACAATAGTGTAGCACTTAGCTCCATACAGCACTTTGCTCCACACCAAAAATCAAAGTATCAATGGATCCATGACAAACAGAGGGTCACAAAGTGACTAATCAGAAGGCCAATGGTTATTTAAGTCTCCCAAGGCATGGGACTCCCGTGGTGGTACTTATAGAAAATAATTGCTTATAAATTCATTGTCAAATAATTATTACAAGTTAAACAAACATATCTATGGTTTCTCTTTATTATACAAAATAAGGTTCATAAATAGTATAATTGATAAAACACAAATGGCCTAAAATAACTTATGGTAATTCAAAACATACGTAAAATATATTATGGTAACTCAAGGTATAATATAACTCACCTTAAGATTGAGTCTTACTATTTCCTTTCTACTTTTCCTATCTTTTCGAAACTATTCTTCCTCCTTTCTGTCTTTCTTTATTTCTTTCTCTTATTTTTCCTCATTCTTTTACCTCTTTCGCAGTCCCCCCCAACTTCTTATATACATACAAACTCATGAAGCCTACACATGATGACTCATTCTCCTTAAAGCTAGATGGTACATGTGGCATCTAACCTTCTCTCCTGAGAGATTACAATCTAAGATTATAATCTATTAATTAATGGGAAGTAATTGTTTGGCCTTATCTCATTAGTAGGTTTATTAATATTACTATTTATTTATTCTTACTTTTACATTTATTTATTTATTTATTTATTTATTTATTTATTTATTTATTATTATTATTATTATTATTATTATTATTATTATTATTATTATTACCGCTGTTATATTTATTTATTTTTAACAATATATTATCACATACAACCATGATACTAATATAAAATTTAAGGGACAACTTAAATTTTCAAGTTATTACATGCGACTCCCATATCTTTCATATCAAAACTTTTGTTTAGCATTTGCTTAGTTGATTTGATCATGTTTTAATTGCTTCCAATAATAAGCATGTCATCTATATAAAGACAAACGATGACATAACCTTTGTCAGTGTTTTTAACATAAACGCATTTGTCACATTCATTTATCTTAAACCCATTAGTAAGTGTAGCATGATCAAATTTTTCATGCTATTGCTTAGGAGCTTGTTTTAATTCATAAAGAGATTTTACAAGCCGAAAAACTTTCTTTTCTTGCCCTGGCACTACAACCCTTTTAGGTTGCTCCATATAGATCTCTTCATTTAGATCATCGTTTAAGAAAGCTATCTTAACATCCATTTGATGTATTTCTAAATTATACAACGCTGCTATAGCAATAAGCATGCAGATGAATGTTATTCTTGTCATTGAGAAATATGTGTCAAAATAATCCAGACCTTCCTTTTTTCTATAATATTTTACCACAAGTCTTGCTTTATATTTGTCTATTGAACCATCTGTTTTCATTTTTCTCTTGAATATCCATTTATATCCAAGAGGTTTAGAACTAGATGAAAGATCCACCAATTCCCAAGTATGATTTTGCCTAATGGATTCGATTTCATTATTAACAGTCTCTTTCCACAAAGGTGTTTCAGGACCTGTCATTACTTCTTTAAAGCTTTGAGGTTCATTTTCTAACAGGTATATCAAAAAATCTAGACCAAAGGATTTTGATGTTCTCAATCTCTTACTTCGTCTTGTTTCATTATCAGTTAAATCCTGTTAGTCGTGACCATTACTTGTCTCTTGCGTTTGATTGTCATTAGTCTTTTGACTTTGTGTACAATCATAAGTTCTTTTCTGTGAAATTAATTCATATCCTTTCTTGTAAGGAAAAATATGTTCAAAGAAAATAGCATTTCTTGACTCTATAATAGTATTCACATGTATATCAGGTATTTCTAATTTATAAGTCAGAAACCAATATGCACTACTATTATGCGCATAACCAATAAACACACAATCTACTGTTTTTGGTCCTATCTTTGTCTTTTTCGGAACAGGAACTTCTACCTTTGCCAAACACCCCTACACTTTTAAGTATTTACAGGAAGGTGGTCGACCTTTCCACAATTCATAAAGAGTGCTATTTGTTTTCTTGTGGGTTATTTTGTTAAGAACATAATTAGCAAACAATATTGCTTCCCCCACAAGTTCTAAGGTAAGCCTAAACTTAGTAACATAGCATTCATCATTTCTTTAAGGGTTCTATTCTTCCTTTCAGCAATTCCATTTTGTTGTGGAGAATAGGGTGTTGTAGTTTGGTGAATAATGCCATGTTATGCACAAAATTCATTTAAAGCTCAATGGATTCGTGTGTGAGATAGCAACTCGTGATCTTTCATATACTTTCAGATTCTTTTGTTGTGTCCTTGACTATTTTGTTTGACGAATGGGAATGAATGAGTGGGACCAAGGAAATCTACGACCCAATGAACGGACCTAGTAAGACATACATTATGGGGTATGGGGAATAACTAGATACTGCTTATGTTAATTGACCGAGCTGCATAACTGGTCTATGATTCCTGTGTGACGATTGCTGACCCACTGTAGTTATAAGTTGTGAATACGAAATCGTGTGGTTGACCTCGTGTTTAACCGTAGGAAAAGAAAGAATCACCTGAATAGTGGAATATTGAAATGATTAAAAAGAGGCCAAATTAATTTGTACTGTAACAAGAAGAAATGCTTATTAAGGGAAGATGTTACACCTTACGATAACGACTGATTAGTCAAGTATGATTTTGAATTTGATTTCTGGCTTTGATTTTGAGTGGCTCCATTTGTTCAAAATAATGGTTGTTATAGTGGTAAGTACTGTTTAGATTTGAACTTACGACGACATAACCAAGTGTCTACAATGACATGTCTACATGACCTTACAACACTGTATGTTATTTGCCTTGATATTACCGTAACTATTTAATTTGGAGTGTGGTCCTCCTTGTGTAATACTGTGAAGAATTAACGATATTGATTAGGATTCTTCTCCCCGTTGTTCTGACCTTGTTAAGAAATAGGATATATGGTTTTGAAGCAACATAACGATGTGACTTGGATATGTTTTCGGAAATATAGAACGTTTCTGTTATTATGGGAATATCTGCATTATGTGCTTAAGGAAGTGATGCTTATTCTATTTCTGACAAATGATGTTATGGACCGTAATGACAGGAAAAATATTGTTATTATAGACCCTGCCTACTAGGGAATTATGTCTTGAGTATTCTACAGTGAACGTTTGTGGTCTCATCTTATACGCTTATGCTCCTATGAAATAAATATATGGCATTTTGATATTGAAACGACTAGTTGTATAACACTATGAGATGTTTGTTATGTAACTATGATAAATATTGGTTTCGCCTGTGAATGGTCCGAACGGAGGAATTATATGGTAGAACAAGTTTGAGGGACCAAACTTATTTAAAGGGGGGAGAGTGTAATAACCCGACCCTCGTACATGTTTTTTGATATATTTTCAATCCCTTTATTCTGCACATTTAAATGCTTATTGTGAAAGTTCATGAGAAATTAAGTTTAATTAAGTGAACCTGATAATTATAGATCCATATCTGTTTAAAAAAAAAAAAAAAAAAAACACATCTGTCACAATTAAAATGTTTGGATTAGGAATTGAAAGCCTTAGGAGATCAATAATTCGAAATTAATCTTATATTTGAGATCAGCATAATTTCCAAATAATAATAAGCATTTTTGTGAAAATTCAATTTGGAACGATTAAATTAATTTAATTTTGTCCTATTCACCTTGTATCCATATATAGCCATGTTCTTTAGATGTTTGACTTAAACTTAGAGGTCTACCAAATATCCTGAGAGAGAGAGAGGAGAAGAAGAAATTGAGAGGAGGGGTTCTTCAAGCTAGGAATTTGGGGAATAAAGAATTTTGGCATTTTGAACACTGCTAAAAAAGCACGTGCGGGACATCACTGCCGCACGTGCGGGGGTATTTGCCGCACGTGCGGCCCATGTTGAGAAAAACGGTTTGCTCCGTTTTGCGTGTTCGACCCTCGGTTATTTTTAGGAATTTTATTCTATGCCTACTAATGTTGTAAAATACGTTGGGAGTGAATTGACTCAGGAAATGACTCCGCAAAGTAAGATGAACTAAATTGCAAGTTGTGAATGTGTGCAGGACATACTCCGGGAGGAACTAGCGTGTCATCCCAACACTGTGAGTAGTAGTACTGTCACGCGTTTACTACTGTAATAATTATTCTTACTAATGCTCTGCTCTTGCGAGTAATTCCGTTAATGTTTATGTTGTTTGAAAAATCGGTGAGAACGTTAAAGGACTCTGTGTACATCGGCATAACTCTGAAATTACCTTGCATTCTGGTCACAGTTAGTAGATAGCATTAATGTGCTACAACTTGTAAGTTCCTTATGACTCTGTATAAGAATTACATATGAATTATTAATACTGTGCAATTGATCGACGAGAAGGACTTGTGAATGTAAACCCCACTTACGAACATGATATTTTGAATATCCTATTATAGACTCCCATAATTTGATTGGTTCAACGCATGCTTTATGATATAGATGTCTGCCCAGAAGGGATTATCGAAATGAATCATCGGATAGAACCATGGACCGCCTCATACGTCAAAGAATTGAATAGCAACATCATTGTTAAATGACTCATGTTACGGTGTGAATTGGTCCGTTCTCATGAATAGTACTATAATGACGCATGTACTTCTGTAAACAATGATTATTAATGCTTTGTTAATGTAAGTAAATGATAGAAAGGATGTGTGCCTCTGTATAACTCTGAGACTAATAATGTATGTGTCTTATGTTAATGTTTGATATCCGCAAGACAATTATGTTAACTAGTAATAAACCATGAGGTTATTCCGTTCTGTTTATTCATTCCATTCATACTGTTTCATGATATGAATTGTTCGGTCTTGGAAACCTAATATTTTCTAGTATGAAACAAAGTGTTGTACGGAACTAAGTGCTGCAATGCGAGTCACCTCTAGAATCCGTACGAGCCACCTCTTGAGTCCATACATATGTAAAAGTTATGGGGCCTATGGTCGTTCTGTGAAAGTTGTGAGGCCTATGGCCGTTCTATGAAAATTATGAGGCTTATAGCAGTTCTGTAACATCTGTGAGGCCTATGGCCAATCAGTGACATCTAGGCCTATGGCTATTCTGTATGATCTGTTAGTATGAAACAAAGTGCTACACGGAACTAAGTGCTGCCATGCGAGACACCTCTAGAATCCATGCGAGCCACCTCTTAAGTTCATACATGCATGCAAAGGGCTTTATGCCATTCTGTTTAAGGGATTTATGCCACTCTATGCAAGGGCTTGAAGCCATTCTGTTTAAAGTTTAGGCCTCAGGCCATTCTGGAAATAATTACAATTATGAATCTATGGGGCCGAAGGCCAATTTGTGAATGTGTGAACCCAACGGACCAAGGTCCAATCTGTGAACCGATAAGGCCATTCTGAAATGTGAACAAAATCAAACTAACCACATGTTATGAACCGATAAGGCCATTCTGAAATGTGAACAAAATCAAACTAACCACATGATTTCTGCATTCACTTATGCTTTAAAATGAATATGTACATTGTAATTCAAGTTAATCTTTAAATTGTTTACGTACTACTATTCATGGAGCTTGACTCACTTTGTGTTATGTTTGTTGCTGTAGGCACTCCACCTGGAGGTTAGTTTTACCCCATGGCATCCGTTCCTCTTTTGTCAACCTCAGAGTGTCCAGGCACTTAAGTGAAGACAGCTCATTTTGCTAAGCTTTTGGTTTTGCACTCTGATTGTCTGCCTAAGGTTGATGTACATATATAATTCCTTTACCTATCCATGTTGTGTCACGCCCAATTCTGAGGGCTGGATCTGTATATATATACATATGTACATAGCTAAATTCTCTGATGCACGTCACTATATGTTTACCTGCTTTATGTTCTGTTTGTGATCCTGGCATAATAGTGGTCGCTCAATGGATGCAGTTCTTTTAGTTATGTTAATTTATACTGTTGAATGCTTCGTTCTAGCCCCATATATTCTGTATATCAGGTTCAGTGTCCGGTTCTGAATAGGTCATGCTCAAACTTTTAGGGGCAAGTTTGGGGCGTGACAGGCATGATGTCCAATCTTGCCACAGTTATAGCATTTACCTTTGAACTTTTTATTGCCATTGTTGTCGCCTTCTTTAGGACCATCTCCAGCAAGTTTCCTTTTCTTGTTATGTGGTTTGGGCACTTGTTCAATTACATTAGCCTTGGACTCAATGGGATTTTTATCATTCCTCTTTTCAGCCTTACGGTTATCTTCCTCAATTCTTAGTTTTACAATAAGTTCATCCATGGTCATCTCTTTGTATTTATGTTTTAAATAATTTTTGAAATCTTTTCAAGTTGGTGGTAATTTTTCCACTAAAGCAGTGACTTGGAAAGACTCGCTAAGAGACATACTTTCAACATGAATATCATGCAAAATTAATTGAAAACTTTGAACTTGAAAAATTACCGTTTGGGAGTCTATCATAACAAAGTCTAAAAATTTACCAACAACAAATTTCTTTGTGTCAGCATCCTCTATCTTGTATTTTTTTCTCCAAAGAATCCCACAATTCTTTTGCTGTTTTCAGAGGGCTGTAAACATTATACAGCATGTTGTCTAGGCCATTGAGAATGTAGTTTCTGCACAGAAAATCAAAATGTTTCCAGGCATCTATAGAGGCAACAACTTGCCGATCACTCTCATCCTCTTTACGCACTCGAGCCTCTTCAGGGAGAAACCGAGCAAGATTAAGAGTTATAAGATAGAATAGCATTTTCTACTATCGTCTCTTAAACTCAGTGCCATTAAATTTTTTCAATTTTTTTCCATGATTTATTGGAACTTGAACATGGTTCAGGATAGGGACCAGAGTTGTTGTAATAATTGGATTTGGAATACTACTTTTAGCAGCCATAATATCTGATTACAAAAAATTAGAAAAAACCCAAAACCAAAACACAAATTAATTTTCTAGTTACTCAAACCAAAAAATAAGTTATAACACAAAATAATTTTACTTTTCTAGTTACTAAAACCAGAAAAATAAAATACTACACAATAATTTTCTATAACACTACTACACAAATTAATATTCTGAAATTGTTAATGATAAATAGTATATTACTACTATTTGTCAAAGAAAATAAACAATATATTATTACTATTTATCAAATAGTATATGACTATTATTTGTATTTTCCAACCAGAATATCACTTTGTAAAAGCACAAAAAATAAATACAATGAAGATACCAGAGAATATTCAGTCTTAAGATTGTTGGACAATCTTCACTGTATTAAGAATAAATTCTATTTGTGTACTCAACAACAAACAAAATACACAAGAAATAAATTAAAACAAAGAGTTTTCAAAATCTATTTAATTATATAAACTAAACAGAAAATGGAAATAGAGAAGGAGAGAAGAAAATAAAATAAGAACAGAAAATACTTACATAAAATATTTTCTTAGGATGATCAGGTCTAGCGTTTAACACTGTCTCCTTAAGACAAATAAGTCCTCTCTCGGGTGCTAACAGATTATGGACGTCTATCTCCTAGGATGAAATGATCTACAACAAATAGTAGCAACACTACAAACTATTTGCACAATGCAGACACCCCAATTTTGACCACTCGTAAGACTTAGGCGCTTTATTCTGAAAACCCGATGATGAAAGTTACGCTGTGTAATCTTTTGAATTCTCAGCGAAGAAATTTGGATTCAAGCTCTAATCCCAAACCTTGCACCCCATTTTGGCCAAACTATTTTAAACCAAAGCCCTCTTTCAAAATATTTGTCCAAATGCTTCTACGATGTTCCGAGGCTCGCATTTCATTTAAAGCGCACTTGCTTAAACCTGAACAAGGACAAAGTAAAAATAAATGAAATGGAGGTGAACTCTTTGAAAAGAAAAAAATCTTTAAAACATCTTGGTTAAAGGTTTGGAGTTGAAGAAAATTGGAGGAAATGGAAGAAAACTAGTTGGAGAGAAGTTGGGTATAAAACTGTTAAGAGAAAACTGAGCAGCCTTCATTAAATTAGGCTTATATCTTTCTACACTTAGACTTTAGCTGTGAGCTTACCACCATTAGAAAGAGGACTTCCAGGGCTTCATTTTAGACTCAAGAATCTCCTAAAACCGAGTCCGGATGAGGGAGATATAACTGTTTGAAGTTAGGCATAAATCCAATAAGGTCAAAACTGAGCAACCTTCACTAAAATAGGAATATTTCTTAGCACACTTAGAATTTAGATATGAGGCCACCTCCATTGAAAAGAGGACGTTTGGGGCTTCATTTTAGGCTCAAGAATCACCTGAAACGGAGTCCAAATGATGGAGATATGCTTGTTTGAAGTCGGGCCTGAATGCAGATTCTAAAGTCCGATCAGACCTCACCGAGGTCATGCCGCCCCTTTTGACTTTTCAAAGCTGTCCAAATGTGCTAATATTTTGAGGAGCAACAGCTCAAGGCCTATAAATACAACGCTCAAAGTGATGTTTTAAGAGAGAAAAAAAAAACATTATCAAGAGTTAAGAAAACAATATCAAGTTAAAAATATCATATATCAAAGAAAAATATCAAGTTAGAAATATCAACAAAGAGAAATATCAAGGTGTTAGGAGTTGAAACCATCTTTGTTCTTCCTTGTTCTTCCATCCATCCATACCATACAAGAGCTTGAACTTGGATCTTGATTTGAGAATTGAAACTTGGATCTTGATTTGAGAATTGAAAATCATACTCAAACTTGAGGGTGCTTTGGAATCAAGTTTGATTTACAATAAGAACACTTCTTTACAAGAGGTAAAGCCTTATTTGTTCATCTTTTTCTTGTGTTTTCATATTATTTTGGTACTATTTTGGGACAGTTTTGAGGGCTGAAACTTGTGATTAAAAGCTACCCAAAGGTGGAGAGGTTAATCACCCTTCTTTGAACCTTATTCCAAGCTTGAATCCTTGTGTTTCCTACTTGTTTTCGCTAATTTTTCCCACTGTTTTGGGGCTGATTTGGGACTGTTTTTCAATGTCTAAACTATGTGATTTGAAGTTGTAAAAGTGGAAGGGTTAGCCACCCTTCCTTCTACTTGTTTACTAACTTGATCCTATTTAATTTTGCTCGCTTTCTATAGCTTAATTTCAGCACTATTGCATGTTATTAGGGGGCTGTTTAATTTATTTCAATGATTTATGTTTTAAATATCAAGTTTGTTTGTACTAACCAATTAATCAACTTCGCATAATCATCTCTGCAACCTCCCTCCATTCTTTGCTTATTTCGATTAAAAAGTTGTGAAAAATTAAGATTGTAGTTCAAGTATAAGAAAGAAACTCTTCAATGCTTAATGGTTTAATCTCTTCAGAGGTTTATTACCAAAGGTATAAAACGCTCTATGCTTAATGGTTTAATCTCTTTGGAGATTCACTACCACAGGCATAAAACATTTTATGCTTAGGAGGTTCATTACCAAAGGTATAAAACGCTCTATGCTTAATGGTTTAATCTCTTTGCAGATTCACTACCAAAGGCATAAAACATTTTATACTTAGGAGGTTCATTACCAAAGGTATAAAACGTTCTATGCTTAATGGTTTTATCTCTTTGGAGATTCACTATCAAAGGTATAAAACGTTTTATGCTTAGGAGGTTCATTACCAAAAGTATACAACGTTCTATGCTTACTGATTTAATCTCTTAGGAGATTTACTACCAAAGACACAAAACGCTCTATACTTAACGGTTTAAATTCTTTGGAGGTTCACTACCCCAAATGTATACATGTTCCTATACTAAAGCACAATCTTTTATTTTTCATTTCTCTTTATGCATCAATGTGTTTACTTTTAAGGGACTAATTAACCTTTGGAAATCACCAAGGAAAGTGTCATTATCACTTATTATCAAGTTTGGATTCCAATTCAGTATCACTCAAGTTTGGGTTTTTCTAAGTCATTATCACTCTTTTGAGTTTGACTAGTCCTTGTTGCACATCTTGAGTTTGACTTGGAATCCCTTATCGCTTGTAAATAAGTTTGACTCTTCCTTTGTAATTTCCCCCGAAGAAAACAAGATTTGTTTCTCTGGTTAAGTTAATACTTGTTTTTCTTTATTGCGTTTTGGACTTAGTGGACGTAAATATCACTTTTGCACAAACAGGAGAAAAGATTAAAAAAAAAAAAATGGAAAGGTAATAAAAAAAGGCTAATAAAATTGGTTAAAATTGGATTACAATCAATATAAAGAACCAATATAATTAATTGAATTCGGTCAGACGTTATACCAAGTTTATTGTGTCAAGGCTAGTTTTACATCAATTCATGATAATTTGATGAACCTTGAAGTGTCTCTACTTCCTTTCTTGAATTCACTTCATGATAGGATGGAGGGGTGGTTGTTTATTCATTACATTTATTGATCATTGTCCAAATTGTATCCGAGATCATCAAGCAATCAACTTGCTAATTGATGGTTTTGGAGATGATTTCAACCCTCTCTTGAGTATTTTTATGATAGAGAAGGGTAAAAAAAAGACAAACATGGCTAGGAATACCCTGTCTGCACTGTTTCACATCAAGTACAAAAAACAAATTTCCACAAGAAAACAAAGTATTGGATTTATTTGGGGCTCGACTGAGTCGCGTTTTGGGGTCAGCAAGGCTCCAATAAATTGCAAAACAATACACTTTTGGTCCAAAGCAGTAACTAGGGGTGAAACAGAACAAATCCTAGCAAGGCAGACAGAATAATTCCTGAGGAGCATCGAGCAATCATTACATATTATTATTGTAATAAATTAGACAGCCCCTTTCGTTTATTATTCATTCGGCTTTGTAATAATTATTTGTTTGGACACTTGGACATTCGGACCCTCCTTCGCGAGGACAAATATGTAATAAGTTGTATATCTTCCAACCCCCATTCTTTCTCCCTTTTATTTTCACTGCTTATGATGGTTAGATTAGGGATATCATGTTTAATTAGCATTTTCCATGATTTGCATCCATTCGTTCACATGCATAAAAGTTTGGTTCATCATATTATTCAAATGTCAAATTCAAACTCCTTACTTGCATACATGCGCTATCACATGCCTTGAATTGACTCACATGCCATACTAGTAGCCGAACCTTAATTGCACATTCCATGTGTTGCATTAGTCATTAAATTAGAATCATGCATTTTTTTTCTAACTATTTGCTTTCTTTTTGGACTCGCCTTCGAACATTAAGGTAAGCATTTTTGCTTTAGCATATTGCATAAGTATGAATGTTGTCATATCAAACAAACTACCATGAGGCTAACTGCTTATGTGATATACCTGTTTGAATGCCTGTAGATGAAGGCTAATTGAATTTAGATACTTTGATTCATGTATCTATGAAATCACCATTTTCAGTGATACATATTCAAAATATTTTTTTCAAAACAAACATGAAATCAAATGTTCCAACTTTTTGTGAAATTAGTCTATACTTGTATGTTACATATAGAACAAGAGCATATACCGTACATAAAAACCACATCATGATTAGTAGAGGCCGATCTTTGATCAGGTGAGTGGGGTGTTCAATTATTGACCTTCCCCTCTCATACCTAAGTTCCCGAACCAAGACACTTTGGTAAAGACGGACTAATGGCCTTTGGCACGAGTCATGGGTTGCCTAAATTTTTCAAAAATAAATATTTAGGTGACAACTCTGAAATCTGGCAAAGCAGTCCATTTTTGACATTTGATTCAAACATCGGATTTCCAAAAGAAATTGCCGGATTTGAACTCTTTTTGTGTTTCCACTGTTTCACATTGCACTTGTGAAATCAGAATCAGAACCAACACAAGTGGAGTCCAAACTGTAAGGACTATTCATTCTTCCGAAAGGGAGCGCGAAAAGTCGAGCTACACATAACGAACACACTTTGTGATTATACACTTTCTCATAGAAAATTAATGCAACAAAATGCAGAGAGCAATAGCAGAATTTATGATGAAAAAATTAAGTGAAAATCCAAATGAGGGTCTTATCTATTTATAGGTGTAAAGGTGGCTTTTCAGATTTGAATTAAACAAGTAGTAAACCTGTTTGAACAGGTATTGTACCTGTTTGGTAAAGATTGAATAGGTAAGGAACCTGTTGGGTTTGAATTTGTCAGTATATAAACCTGTTTGATGGAGGAAAAATCTAGACATTATTTTAGAATTAATTTTGAAGTTCAAATTCCGAAAAAATGTAAGAATTTTAATTTTAGAAAAATAAAATTCAAAAAGTTTTTAGGCCAAAAAGATAGGCATTGGGCTAGACAAACCCAAACCCCAACCCATCTGGACGGATGGACAATGACGCGCGTGTTTTTGGTTTGGGTCTAGCCCACTATTAGGCCAAACAAGCCCAACCCAACCTCACATCATGCACTGGCGCCCAAGCCCAGGCCCAACCCGCTCGACCCACTGGATGGACGGTGGTGGCGTGTGTTTGGTTTGGGTCCAATGGGCCTAGCTCACTTTGTCCATAACTTCCCCTTCTACAAAACTTGAGTGCCCCTTGGGGCCTACCCCAAGTTCCAAATCTAAGCATTATAAACCCACACAAAGTTTGCCCACCAAACTAATGTGAGACAAACCTTAATTCAAACTTTTATGGAAATTCTTCAAAACACACCATTTTCATAGAGCCCATTTTGGCTTCAATTTTTCATTCACCCGATAATGGTTTTGAGCAACCAAATATACTACATGAATCACAATGCAGCATAGAACACGTTACCACTTAGACCCGCCAACTTTGACGCATGGGTCTCACCTAAAAATTAGACCAAAGGTTGGAAAAAATATGTTTTTTCCAAAACCATTTTTCATACCATTTCTAACAAGAATTTCCAATATTCTACATTGCGGTGAGCTATAAATTGCTTTGAAGATATTAATGAGAAAAAAGTCATTCAAAAATCAAATCGAGTTATTTATAATATTGGATTCTTTAACCTTATGGTCATAAGTATGACAGTTGAATTTAAAATGCACAGATTCTCAAGATGCAAATCTTTAAGATTGAAAATATCTTAGAAGGACCCATATAAGCAGGTTACATTACATGTAATATATGGCACTGCTGTGAAACGTGGTGGACCCAAGCATCAAGAAAAAAATGGAGAGAGAGAGAGAAGAAAAAAAAAAATGGGTTCCACGGCGGACAGGAAACCACCACCATCACCTACTCCCACCACCGCCGATCCATGGTAGTTTCATGCATAGTTCTAAATCGCGGTATCGGGTAACGATCAAGATGTCGATCATGAGTATCGGAATCAAGAGTATCGACCGACACGTATGTCGAATTATCGGGCGTCATGGTGTGAAATTTCAAAAATCATTAGCAATCCATCTAAAACTCAATCTTATGCATTTTTTGACTCTTTTAGCCTTAATTTATCACATTTTAATAAAAATTTTGATATATAGACTCTAATTTAGTTAGTAATAATAATGATATGTAGACTCTAATTTAGTTAGAGCATCTCCAACGCTTCACTTCTTTTTTCACCAAATCTAAGTCGAAAAAATGACTTTTCACCAAATCTGATACTCAGTGCTCCAACCCTTGATTTTAATCAAATTTTCATCCGGGACAACCGGGTGGTCAACCGGCCGGTCGATCGGGTGGTCGACCAGTTAAGCCAAAAAAAATTTTTTTTTTTTTTTTTTTGATTTTTTTTTTTGATTTTTTTGAACTTTTTGAACCTTTTAGTGGTTGACCGGTTGGTCAACCGGGTGGTCGAGCGGTTGGCCAAAAAAATTTTTTTTTTTTTTTCAACGTTTTGAACTTTTTTTTTGAACTTTTTGAACCTTTAGCTGGTCGACCGGTTGGTCAACCGGTTCATCTTTTTCAACGGTCATCAACAGTGTTTTGGTGAAACGCGGAGCCTGTATCAAATTTGGTGAAACGTTTGATGAAATTTCGATTTGATATCGATTTGGTGAAAGGGTTGGAGCATGAAACAGTGTTTTTTTCACTAAATTTTAAATTTGGTGAAAGGTTTGATTCAGGGTTGGAGATGGTCTTAGTAATAACAGTTTTCAATTAACAAATATTGTAATTTTAATTTAGTTAGTAATAATAATGCATTTAAAACAAAAATAAAAAATCTAAAATATTAACCATCTTTACATAACAATTAAACCTCTTTAAAAAAATCTGACAGATTAAACCTCTATAAAAAAAAAAATTGATATAAAAATAATCTGAAATAAAAGATTTGACAGATTAAAAATTTTAAAATAATAAAAAAAATCTGAAATAAAAAATTTGATAGATTAAATCTCTTTAAATAATATATATAAAAAATATATATATTGAGCATATGTGCATTTAAAATATATATATATATATATAATATTTTTATATATAAAAAATTACATATTCTATGCCAATAATATATATATATATAATATATAAAATTATGAGAGAATAACTTAAAACAAAATAGAGCGTAATATATATATGCCGATTATATATATATATATATATATAAACAAAACAAAAATTATGACTTAAAACAAATTATAAACAAACCGGTGGTTTCTCCAGCCAAAAGAAAAAGAAAAACAGAGCATCAAACAAAACTATGACTTCTTCAGCCAAAAAAGAAAAACAGAGCATCAAACTATGGCTTTTCTAGGTGCTTTGTTTTGCTTTTCTCAATTATTTTTGCAGGTGAATTTCAGCCGTATCGGAAACAAATCGTTTACGTATCGAATTCGGGACGATTCGTGTCGAGAATCGGCCGATACGGACGTGAAATCCATTCTCGCCGGTATACTGGTGAATATCCGACTCGGCCCTCCCATTTTCCGGTACGAACCGGCCGGTAAGATATTTAGAGCCTTGGTTTCATGGCAGCACCATTGCCACCAGTCCGATAGCAGCTTCGGCTGATCTGTAGTCACCTCGACCGCCTCCCTCGGATTCGTTACTCCCGTACCTTTCTTTTCTCAAATTTGCCGTTGTCGCGTCCCTAAAATTCGTCTCCAATGCAAAAGTCAAAGATCTTTGCCTGAAATACCTATCCTCCACCGGCTCTGCAACATCGCTCACTGTCACAGCCACCAGAAGGACTAAGTAAAGCATTTCCATGGGAAGAAGGAAAGTAGTGTTGTCAGCAGCAGCGCTCGAGCTCCTCGTTGGTAGAGAGTCCAAGAATGTGGTGGCCAACATTGAAATGGGTTGAGTCACAAATGAAGTGTCCTAGATTCTCTACCATGAGTTTAGCTACTTTGACAAGTCTTGAGAGGGCAAAGAAGAAGAAGAAGAAGAAGAAGAAGAAGAAGAAGAAGAAGAGAGAAAGCAAATCTGAAGGTGAGCAAGAGAAAAATGGAGAAGAGAGAAAAAAATGGGTTTGGATAAAAGTCATTTGAACAGATAAAAGGGGTGTGAACCTAAACAAAAAAAAGACGTGTGACTGTCTTTATCAATATGGGTTGTTCTTATGATTAAACAATAAGCACATGCATCTATTACCTTACAAATTTATAAAATGGACCAATAGACGGAGTTCCCTATATTTATCATTATCAATCACGGCAAAGAATTTCACTCTGAGTAATGGGAAACGATGATAATTATTCCTAATAAATAATGAGAAAAGTTAGGGATCATGAAATTTTTTTCATGAAAATGATCATGAAAGATTTATGATCTTTGGATTACCTTGATTAGTGTGAGGTGCTTTTTTCTAAGTGTAATCCAAGGATCACAAAACTTTCATAATTATAAACATGCGAAAAAATTTTCATGATACCTAGCATTGTTGATAAATAATAGACAGGCTTGGGTGGACTTTTTTTTTATCAGCAAAAAAATCTTATTGATAAAGAAAGAAAGAAACATGCGAAAAACTTACATCAATAAAGAAAAAAAGTGCAAAGAGTATCATAAAATAAACCTATATGCAAGATTTGGCATAGAGAAACGAGATTAATGTTGGAACATTGATAGAAATGGAACCTTAGGGTTGTTTTGTGAATTATGGTAATTTACCCTAATTGGTTTAATTAATTAGTGCATGTAATTAATTAAAGAAAATGAGGAATTGGGTTGAGAATGTTGAAATTGGGAATGTATGGGACTAAAGGGTGTAGTTGAATCATTCATTACTCACCTAGTTGAAATGTTGATATATTATCCATTTGTGCATTTATTTCCTGCTTAGAGATAATTGCTTTGTACTACCGGTGGAGGGTAGTATTGATTGTCGTAAACAATGCATGATGGTTAGGCAAACTAAAAATAATCAATTGGATGTGTCATAGGGTATGACGGTTGGTAGAATACATTAAATTTATGTATTGATTGATTGTGCACATGACCAATGTGTTTATATGCATTATGTGTAGACGGTGGATGGAATACATTAACTTTATGTGTTGATTGATCGCATATATGATTCTGTGTTTATATGCATTGCTTGTGTATGGGAGGAGATGGGGGATGTACTCCACGGTTTAGGGGAAGATGGGGGATGTACCTCTAAGCCGGTTAATGGTTATGGGGAGATGGGGATGAACCCGGGATGCATTTCATATGCTCTCCCATTGTAGTTATGATCTGACTCATATGCTTATCGATTGAAGTGTTGATACGACTCATATGCTTATCAATTGAAGTGTTGTTTGTTTGATTTGATATAGCACTAACATGTATATCATCATCGCTTTTGTGAAGGATTGATTTGATATAGCACTAAAATGTATATCGTTATCGCCAGAAGTATAGAAAATGTTTCTATGTTTAGTTGATACAACACCAACATGTGTATCATAAGTAAAGTATGGAAGTGGTTTATGTGTTTTGATACAACACCAACATGTGTATCTTTAATGAATTTTCGAAAGTGTTCTAATGATGAATCATAGTCTCATCAAATGCTTTGACCAGAGTACTGAGCCTAGTTTTCAAACTCAAAGTCGAATAAGAAATGGAAGGTGAATTGTAACATAGACTTAATTATTTTGGAATTGTAAAATGAGGTAAGTGAATGTGTGAGTGTTGACCATCTATTAGTTGCTAATCTTTTAGTCATTGTTCATAGTTGGTTTAGTGTATTTCTACTGGGCTGTGGCTCACCCTATATGGGAACATCATTTTCAGGTGCAGGTAGCGTGACACCTCCAAGGACATAGCTTGGAAGGCTAGAGGCGGACATCATTTTTATTGTCCTATTCTTTTGATGTATTATGTGTAGATTCAAGCCAAGGGCCTAATGTGTAATTGAGCTAGTACTCTCTTTTGTAACCAAGTGTTAACTTGGGAAGATGTAAGCCCTTTAGGGCATTAGCTTTTGCTGTTAATATGTAATATCTTTTGTAATGAAAAACTCTGATGATTAGAAACTGTTGGTCTTCCTTATATTAATGCATGTTTATATTGATGGGTTTAGTATTATTTTGAGGGCGTTACAACTTGGTATCAGAGCTCACCAGGTTCGAACACTTTGGGTACGTGGGAAGTGATTAGGATCACAATGGGTTTGTCTTGCTTGATAGAGACTTAAGTGTGAAAACATGCTATGTGCTTATGTGATAACATGTTTATGTGGCTATTTGAGTATGGGATTTGGTTTCTAGGATGTTGATTGGATCCTTGGGTTTCTGGGAGTCCTGTTGGAAAGGCACCTGATCAATGCCGTTTCTAACTGGAACTCTAGTAACGCCTCGGGACTATCATTATCCGGAAATGAAATTCGTAAGTGCTTATGTGTTTATGTGCTTACGTGGAGTGAATTACAGTTGTCCATGCATTAGGACGCGAATGTTTAGTTTCGGCACATTTATGAATGTGCTAATATTCTTTGTTACTTTTACTAGGATGCTTAGGCGAGGAAGTTGTGATTTCCCTCCTTCCGCCGGGAAGAGTTGCGAAACAGATTTGTGGAGTTACGCGGTACTACACCTTGGTGCGCTTTGAAAGATGGTTTGCTAACTTGTCGAGGTTTGCTCGTAATTGGTGGAGACGGAGGACTTACGTTGTTTTGAGTTTGAGAGTAAGCTACGTCGACATCCGTGAAAGGATCATGGGTCTTGGCATAGGAGTTACAGTGTACTTGTTAGAGCTGCGACCCATGTGGAGGTAGCAGTGCTAGCTATGGGCCAGAATAGGGAGGGGGCTGTTTCGGTGACTCCTGCGATTCAGAGTGTTGGTAGGCCTTTTAAGAGGCAGAGGGGTTTAAACCCGCAACAAGGAGGTCGAGCTAAAGCTACCCTTCCAGTGTCAGATTTGGGTTCGGGAGAAAATAAACAAAGGGATGTCATTTGTTTCAAATGTGGTCTACTGGGCCACAAGGCTTCGGTTTGCCCGCAGAAGAAGGGGGCAGGGTTAGCAATTCAACCAGTAGTTGTACCACCAGGATTATCTAACCAGCCAGGTTTTGGGCCGACTGAAAGTCCAGTGGGGAGGCAGTTGTTGGAGCCTTCATCAGCTCAGACTTCGAACCAGGCTCATACTCGGGAGCCGCTTACTTGTTGGGTGTGTAATCAGCCGGGTCATATCCGACGTTTTTGTAGTCAGCCAAGGGCTTGTTTGGGGGTTTTACAACCTAGTCGTCCAAATTTTATTCGACCGGGCAAGACTGCTTTGGGGGTCAAACAGGCCAGATCTCGAGGGCCTCAGTGGGGTCGAGTTCCCAAGCTCCAGTTGGGGGAAATTCGCAGTTGTTCCAGGTGTGGCCGGTTGGGGCACATCAGTAGTCTGTGTTCGTGGCTTGTAAGCTCATAGAATATCTTGGATCAGAGAATGACCAACTTTTGAGGTCCAGTGAAGGGCGGTAGTAGTGGTAATACCGAGGGGTTGGTTTTGTTTTAACTAATCCGTTTTGTAACCGGTGAATTATCGTCTTGTAGCCATTGGGTTCTGTTGTGTAACCAATGTGTTTTTTTTTGGGAATGTTGAAAACATCTAAACTATTTGTTTATATATATATATATACGTATATGCTTTGTTTGTTAATTTCCCTGGATTGGGTGGATTGGGGCATGTTATAGCTCTAAAGTCTTATTAATGTAGTAAGTTGCTGTAAGACCATAAAATTTTTGGTATTAATGCATTTGAATGCGTGTGACTTGATTTGGGAAAGATGAGGGCTGAGGAGCCATGTTTTCAAAATTCGGGGACCCCGAGGGGTGCTTGTCTTAGCCAGGGTAATATTGGGGCGAGAACTGTTTTACTTGCCGAGTGTGTGTGGAATTTCGTGGTGTTACCCATTTAAAATTTCGTATGCGGTGTAGATCTTTGGTCCACGTCGGGTGAACTCGAGGACGTGAAGTGTGCGATTAATACGGATGTAGTATGTATTTAATATGGTGTCCTACTGGGGCATAGCGCATAATTTTGTTAGGGTTGGACTTGTACCTTCGTGATAGGTAACGTTGCCATATTGGCATGTATTATGATTGGTCGTTCGATGGAGGGAGCGTTAGTCCCTAAGTAGGGGTGTGGCGGTCAAGATCGGGAGTGGTGTGTTGTGAGCAGATGGTGCTATAGCTCGGGTAGTAGCTTATGGACATTTCCTAAGTTTTTGGACCTCCTTACTTTGATCGAGAGTGATAGGTTTGTACCTTAACACCGGTTAGGTCAGAGATGCTGTTGTGAGGGTTGATTGGGTGTATAGCCCGTGGTTGGGGTGTGACCCGTGAGTCGAGTCACTGTGGTAAGTCTTTTGCGAAGAAAGGTTTGAGATGTTAATGAGAAGGTTGAGGACTTTTACTCCTCTGGGAAGTTTGAATGGTGTGTTTTTGAAAGCCTTATTGGCGACATGCAACGGTGTCGGGGTTGGTTCATGGTGGTTGTCTAGTGATAGAGGGGCTAGTGGTTTGGCTCGGGGGCTGGGTGTCTGGATTGTACTCTCGGGGTGAGTGACAAGTAAGATTTGGAATGAAGAGTGGACCCTATAGGTCGTTAGCGGTTAAAGGTACAATGTTAGTTTGTATTCGGTACGAACGATAACTTGGTAGTGGTGAACGTCTCGGTGTAGTAAACCCAGTTAGTTAACTCAGTACGGGGGAAGGAGTAGGCAAATTTTGTTACTCCAAGTTCAGTCGAGGTGGTGAGTGAAATCTCTAAATGAGGGAGTTTTGCACCGTGCGATGCATGATGGTGTATGGTTAGTATGTGATGTTTGGCTGATGAATAGAAGGGAATTAATCTTAGAAAATTTCGGAAAATTCCTTAGTGAGGCCTTGGTTTGGTTTCTGACTGAAACCGAGAGGTTGGAGGTTTAGTAAGGTTAGGTCACCTCAGCATAAGTGTCCGTCACTCAGTTCGGATGGTGACAACACAGATGAGGTAGTAAGGTTGTGCAGAGTGAGTGGGTCACTCTATTAGAATCATTTGGACTAGTTCGGTTCTTATTTGTGTGGTGTAAGGCACGAGGGTGTGCAACGTTATCCTTTAGGTCGTTGCGTTGTTGGGGAATTTCAAGTGTTTGGGAGTCTTCTTTGAAAGTGTTGTGGTGAGTATCGTGTCATCACCATGGGTATGGCGGGTGTTGTGGGATGGCTTTGTGTGTTTCACTTGGGGTTCATTGGGTACCCTTTGTAAACTAAAATAATCTGAGAGGAATCTTTGAGCTTAAGTGTCATGTTTTAGTGGTGACAGTATAAATCCGAATAATTTGTGGGGAGTTAGACTCAACCTAGCCTAAGTTACTGGTTGTCTGCTGTGAGATGTGGCTGGACATTAAAATTTTGGGTCCGAAAGAAGTCTCTGGATCCATTAATGGGTATTTGAGCATACGTTATATCTTCTGATGTATTGTTGAACTGTGTGAACATTGTATATGTTGTGGTTTGTGGTAGTACTATGGGTTATGCCTTGAAAATGGAGATCTATTTAGCATTATACATGTTAAATGTGTTGTAGAAATGTAAGTGTATCATTAACATTGAATGTGTTATAGAATTGTGGACCATGCATGTTTGAAGTTATTAAATTTGAAAGAAATGCATGTCGATAATGCATGTTATAGCATATATTGTAAATTGTCTCTTGAATAGAGATAGGATAACCGGTAATGGGTTAGGTTGTTGAATACTAAATTGTGTATTGCGGAGAAATTGATTTAATTCAAATGTTATGAGAAATGTCAATGAGAGGACTTCACCAAATTAAATAGGAATGGTTAAGTGTTGTGAGTAACATCGTGCTTATGAAAAATGTTTACGAAACTCTTGGATTTCGCATGGAAAGTGCAAAATTTTTTTTTTTTTTTTTTTTTTTTTGAATTGAAATTATTATTTTTTTGAAAAAAAATTTTTTTTTAGAGAGATTTTTTTTTATATATCTTAAAAAGCTTGCATTGGTTGTCTTATTCGGGATTGTGATTGTTGAGTAGTGGCTTAGCTTGGAGCACTAGTCGATTGCTTTGGTGAGTTACCTCGGAGAAGGTTTAGTTTTGTTGAAGTTCAGATATCGGTGTTGTTTCCTTCAAATGTGTTTCCTTGGTAAGCCCTTCCTTGTGTGAGGGTGAGTAGAGAATCGATGGTAAGATTAGCTTCTTGTATTGTGAGCTTTGTTATCGTTGGTCTTGTGTTTTGGCTTTCCTTAATTTCGGGGACGAAATTCTTTAAGGAAGGTTATAGCGATCCGGGTTTTTCCCTTGTTGTACAAATGATCCGGACTTGTGTCCGTGGATGTTAGTAGTTGTTTAAACCTTGTTTACATCCTTTCATACCTTGTTTTGAGTTATAGGATGTGTTGGGCAGGTTTGTTACAGGTTGGTTGTGTTGGGAACCAAGAGTTGCTGCCCAGATTTTTGGGCCTTCGCTCGAGCGAGGATTTGGTCGCTCGAGCGAGAGTTGAGTTTTGTGTGTGGTGGCTCGAGCCAGTACTCTTCGCCGAAGCCTCGCTTAGACCCGAGAGCGAGTTTTTGGCTCGAGCGAGCTTTTTCTTCGCCGAAGCGAGCGGCTTTGTCGCTCGGCGCGAGTTCTTGGCTCGAGCGAGCTTTCCTTCGCTCGAGCGAGCCTTTAGTTTTCTGGCTCGAGCGAGACCATCTCGGCTCGAGCGAGGGTTTTCTGTGTCTGGTCGCTCAAGCGACCAAGTCTTCGCTCGAGCGAGCCTGTTTATATCAGCGAGACAGCAGCGGATTCCAAATCACTTTTTCAAAACTTTTTGATTTCCAAACCCTAAATCCGAGAGCCTCTCTCTCTAGAATTACTCTCTCTCTAAGATTTGATCTACCTAGAGTGATTTCCTACCCTAGGTCCTTTGTTAAAAAGATAGAGGGTGTTGAGATCTTTGTCTTAATCGGAAGAAGTTGGGTTTTGGAGCACTTTGAGTTTTGGTCTTCATCTCCGCTTGGGCTCTAACTTCGAGGTAGGGATAACCTACTCCATCTTATGAATTTTGTCTTTGAATTTTGGCATTTTGATATGTTGGGGGTTGTTGGGTAATTTTGAGAAAGTTTGGGTCTTTTGTGTATTTTTACAAAAGTTGGGGTTTTATTTAAAATAAACCTATATGCAAGATTTGGCATAGAGAAACGAGATTAATGTTGGAACATTGATAGAAATGGAACCTTAGGGTTGTTTTGTGAATTATGGTAATTTACCCTAATTGGTTTAATTAATTAGTGCATGTAATTAATTAAAGAAAATGAGGAATTGGGTTGAGAATGTTGAAATTGGGAATGTATGGGACTAAAGGGTGTAGTTGAATCATTCATTACTCACCTAGTTGAAATGTTGATATATTATCCATTTGTGCATTTATTTCCTGCTTAGAGATAATTGCTTTGTACTACCGGTGGAGGGTAGTATTGATTGTTGTAGACAATGCATGATGATTAGGCAAACTAAAACTAATCAATTGGATGTGTCATAGAGTATGACGGTTGGTAGAATACATTAAATTTATGTATTGATTGATTGTGCATATGACCAATGTGTTTATATGCATTATGTGTAGACGGTGGATGGAATACATTAACTTTATGTGTTGATTGATCGCATATATGATTCTGTGTTTATATACATTGCTTGTGTATGGGAGGAGATGGGGGATGTACTCCACAGTTTAGGGGAAGATGGGGGATGTACCTCTAAACCGGTTAATGGTTATGGGGAGATGGGGGATGAACCCGGGGATGCAGCTCATATGCTCTCCCATTGTAGTTATGATACAGCTCATATGCTTATCGATTGAAGTGTTGATACAGCTCATATGCTTATCAATTGAAGTGTTGTTTGTTTGATTTGATATAGCACTAACATGTATATCATCATCGTTTTGTGAAGTACGGAAGTGTCTGGATTGATTTGATATAGCACTAAAATGTATATCGTTATCAGTTATGAAGTATAGAAAATGTTTCTATGTTAAGTTGATACAACACCAACATGTGTATCATAAGTAAAGTATGGAAGTGGTTTATGTGTTTTGATACAACACCAACATGTGTATCTTTAATGAATTTTCGAAAGTGTTCTAATGATGAATCATAGTCTCATCAAATGCTTTGACCAGAGTACTGAGCCTAGTTTTCAAACTCAAAGTCGAATAAGAAATGGAAGGTGAATTGTAACATAGACTTAATTATTTTGGAATTGTAAAATGAGGTAAGTGAATGTGTGAGTGTTGACCATCTATTAGTTGCTAATCTTTTAGTCATTGTTCATAGTTGGTTTAGTGTATTTCTCTTTGGTGGCTCACCCTATATGGGAACATCATTTTCAGGTGCAGGTAGCGTGACACCTCCAAGGACATAGCTTGGAAGGCTAGAGGCGGACATCATTTTTATTGTCCTATTCTTTTGATGTATTATGTGCAGATTCAAGCCAAGGGCTTAATGTGTAATTGAGCTAGTACTCTCTTTTGTAACCAAGTGTTAACTTGGGAAGATGTAAGCCCTTTAGGGCATTAGCTTTTGCTGTTAATATGTAATATCTTTTGTAATGAAAAACTCTGATGATTAGAAACTGTTGGTCTTCCTTATATTAATGCATGTTTATATTGATGGGTTTAGTATTATTTTGAGGGCGTTACAAATCAAAATTTAGTATATGTTACTGATTATTTTACAACACTGAACATACACATGGGAACATTGTTAAATAGAGTTTACATGAAAAATTCATACACAACCAAACAGAGTTTCGAATTCAAACATAGTTTCTAAAACAGCAAGCAAACAAAATGTGAAACACCACTTGGAACTCACATACGGTCAAGGGCATAGCGAAGTGTCTCCTGCCATACCGGATCTAAAATGTTAAAGCCTTGATGAAAAAGAAAAAGAAATGAGAATCCGATATAATTTACAAAGAAGAGGACTTACAAGTTCCTTCTCAAGCTTGACTGCATCCTCTTTGTAAGAAGCAAGTGTAGCCTGAAAATGTGCATTGTCCTCTTTGAGCCTTGCAATGTCTTGCTGAATGTGTAAAACTTCTGTCAAATTACTGGAGCTAAACGGCTGTAGAATCTGTACAACAAAATATAAAATGAGGAGGATTATAGAGCAGGTGATGGAAGGAGTTTCGAGAGTAATATTCAGCAATGTAAGATCATTTACTAATTAAAATTATGATTCTAAAAGTTCAGACACTTTTACTGATCAAAATAACATAATCAAGATCCTTACCATTTCCTCTTTTTCCATCCTAAAACTACCAGAAGAAAACAAGAAAATTAATCAGAAAACAAAAATAAGAACAATTTTTTTCTATCTAACAAAGTTACAAAATCTCTCTTAAGGAATGTGCGATTACTTGTAATTATATCAAGCAACTTGTCATCTTATTTGTTTAAAAGGAAAATTATACTTGTAGCAACCAACCGACCAAACCAAGCCTTAAGTCTTATTAAATTGGATCAGCTAAATGAATCATTCTTCTCCACTTGACTTTATCAACAGCTATTTGGTATGGAAAATTATACTTATCTTCCCTATAATTTGCCTCCTATGACAATTTGGTCCCTATTATTCCAATTGTATCAATTTTGACCTGTAATTTTTCATATTTTATTAATTCAATTCAATTGATAACATTAATTAAGAAATTGGACAAAAATTAAGGGCTACATGGTCTGTTCAAAAGGGAATGGATCATTTTAAATTGGATGTCAACCCCTCGATCACTCTAAGAAGAGTGAATTGAGTATTTTGCCCCTTCATTTCAATCAAATTTCTTTATTAATGTTATCAATTGGATTAAACTAACACTACGTGAAAAGTGAAAAATTCCAAGGGTAAAATTGATGCAATTAGAACTATAAGGAACAAATTAATACAAGAGGCAAACTACAAGGACTACAAATATAATTTGCCATTCTTTAAAATATGTAAATCAATAGTGAACAAAAACCAAATAAACTAGGTTTTAACTTATACATACTTATTCTTTGGATCATCTATATTCATAAATACTAATAAATAAAGATAGTTACATAAGATTAAGAATTAAGCTGACAATTTGCATTCATCCCAACGTTTTGCACCAAGAACTCATCATAACATCAAATCCTTGAATTTCAGGAATAATTGAAGTCAGCACTTGGTGCATATCTTTTTGTACCAAATCACAAAACAAACCTACAATAATGTCTCCATTAATACAAAAAACCAAATGAATGCTAGTAAAACGAGAATAGCTTTGTAAAGGCAAACATTCTTGCCATGCTCCGAAATTCTCGTGTCTTGGCAAGCCAGTGGCCACAAAAAATCTGTTATAAGTTGGGCTTTACCTTTATAATCTACTCATCTAGGAGTTGTAAAGGTTGGGTCCAGGACAAGGGAATACATTGCAAATAATGCTTCTATAAAAGTAGCTTGCAACTCTGAAGGTTCTCAAGTTTGGACGTACCATGATTGAAATGAATGTAATAATAAGCATATGTATTTTGTAGAAGAATGATTTTATTGGAGGGGAAATCTATGATGTGCACCCCTAAAAAAGGGCACATCATAAAAAAGTTACGACTTTTTTTGGTGGAAGTTACAAATGTTTGTGGTGTGTTATGTCAATTTGAGATAAAAATTACTCCAGAAGATATACTTTTTGTGGTGAGCAAAATGTTATACTTTTCGTGCAAAATATGTGATTGACATAAACCAGAAAATGACAAAATATGTGGGTTGTTATGAAAGGCATACCATATGCACCCTTTTAGGGGTGCACGTAGTAGCGTCTCCCTTATTGGAGAACACTTCATAATTTGAATAAAATTTATAGGATATTGTTAAAGTTGAAAAATAGGAAGGCGTGGACAAAATTTTGAAAATATAGTACTTCTATTCTATCTGTGTAAATGCACTGGTTTGAAGTATTCTTGCAACCATAATGTATATGACCTTCAAGCAGAAAACAAATCTCTATGCCACCCCAAACACGTGGTTGGAAGTGGATTTTGTTTTCCATTGTAGAGAAGTCAATTTTGACAGAGTTAAAAGGAAACAATAGGTATCCAATTTTAAATAATTAAGGTTGTTGGGACTCGGGATCAAGAAAGAACAAAGGAAGATTTCATGCTAAAATATAGGAAACATCATGTTTTAATTGAAATTAAAATTTCTATTAAAAAAAATCTATAATATGAACGATACGTCATTCAGTTACAAGAATTAATTTTGATGCGTATTACCTGTGTGGTTCAAGGCCAAATTCGTGAAGTCTAGACTTAATATCTTCTATAGCATGCAGGAAGTGGTTCATTGTTACTTTGGCATCCTTCCGGACGTGCTTCACTAGTCCCCTCTCCCTTGTCTAGACCACAGCATATGAATGTGCACGAGTGACTAGAGATGCAATGGCAAATCCACTACAGCCATCCGTCCTACAAGCTGTGCAAACAAGCACATACACAATCTCATTACATAAATGATGAATTAATGTTTCCACATACACAACAATATTGCTCAAACAACTTACCAATTTCTTGAAGATTCATATCTTCATCGAGTACAAAAGCTTGTCTCATGTTCCTTGTGTTGATATCCAAAATTTTCAAGCGCCCTCGCTCATCTAGGTACTCTAATTTGACATGTAGTTCGATTCTACTTTCCCTACAAGTAAATACAATAAACTAAATTTCTATTTTTTATTGAGTTAGAAAAATGAGAAGTCAATGCATACCTATTTTAATATATATATATATATTTGTTTGGTTACCCATAAAAGATAACTATGTATAAATAACTTCATTTTTCTTTATTTGATAAATTCAAATTTTGAAAAACATTAGAGTTCAAAAGATGTGGGATATTGTTGAAAAAGAATAAAAAAATCAGCAAAGAACAACACAAGGGATAGAATGTTACCTCAATAGGGCTTTATCAATGAGCTCCTTTCTATTTGTGGTAGCAATAATAAAAATGTTGTTCAATACTTTCATGCCATCAATCTGAAAGGCGTGCAAATTTCAAGTATTGCCTAGTCAAGGAGAAACAATAAAAAGGAAAAATTGAAAAAAGAAATATGAAAGATATTGACCATTGTTAGTAGTTGGTTTACAAGCCTATCATCCATATGGTGTTGTCCTATAGCTACCCCTCTTTTCTACAAAAAAACCAAAAACATATTCAAAACATGATTTATAATATAGATATGGAACCCAAAAACACCATTCTCACTCTCTCGTAATGGTTATGATTACTATTCTCATTGTTGTGTCCTCTACCCTATATTTATGTTGCAAACTTGTCACAAATCACCTTTCTAAGCCACTCAAGCTTGGTTTAAAGGGTTCTTCCACCTATTGTCAATCAGTTTTTGGTTGGATGCCTCCAGTATTTTTAACATGGTATTAGAATTGAGTCTTAAGTGATCTACTGTGTGCCAAGTCTCCACTCTAGGTGTCTTTATTTGGTTTCTCTAATTTCCACTTGCAGTTGGACCGCATGTTTAGGAAGTGTTAAAATTCGGCCTCGTGTTTGAGAAATGTTAGAGACTTGTCCCAAATCGCCTCTCTAAATCACCAAAGCTTGATTCATATTGTCAAGAGGGCTCCTTCACCTATTGCCAATTGATTTTGGGATGGACGCCTCCAATATTCCAACAATTTACAAGAAGATTCTGCTTAATAAAGAATCTTAGGACTTGCACAAAACTCTTAAAATTCTTTTTTTCACCTCTACAAACGACTGTGCCGAGTGTGCAAAAGTGTTCAGGACTTGTCCCACATCACTTCTCTAAGTCACTCAAGCTTGGTTCGTATAGTCTATAGGGCCCTTTCACCTATTACCATTCAATTTTGGGTTAAATGCCTCCGATATTATAATAATATACAACAAGATTGTGCTTAATAAAGAATCATAGGGATTGCACAAAACTCTTTAATTCTTTTTAGTCTAACATTGCTTCATGCTTTATTTTGTTAAGAATCTTTCCTACCTCCTAGAATTAGGAAGGAAATTGAAGTTTTATATGTGGTTGTGTGGGTGATTTGAGGCTACATGAGCTAGTAAAGGAGCTTTCTGGGAAGAATGTTAGATTCTGATATGACACTAGGTCATCGGATACTAGCTAAATGAAAACAAAGACAGCCTTGGGAAAGGAAAGAGTGAGAGAGTTATTATAAAGGTCTAAAAGTGAAAAACCAAAGCTATAAGCAAGAGATGGAGATGGAGATGGTTAGATCACCTTCATGCATGGAGGTAGAGGCTACATTTATAGAAGGATTGGGCTATATTGGCCAACTCACCTAGTGGCTGGAATGGTGGTCACACTTTCTCAGATATGAAGCAATCACTTGTCTTTATCATGTTCTAGACTTGTCTTCATGTCGAGATCTCTCTAAGGTCGGTCAAGTGCAAATCCCTCCAACAAGAATAGGATGCAACATCTTCACAAATCTTCAATTCCAATAAACCAAGTCCAAAATCCCTAACAAGCTCACACGAGAGTTGTTAGGTCACTTGGATGGCACCAAACCCAAAGGTATCCCTAGGCTCTTCTATCGATCTAGACTGTCATGAGTGTATTAGGGTGATGGGAAAACAAGTGTAGAATCATATTAAGAGATGTACGTTTAGATGCAAACTTGGCTTGCCCAAGGGGGCTCAAGTGGATATGAGCGTGCCAACGTGAAGAGCCCTTAATCTTGGAAGGAAGGCCAAGTGCACCTACAAGGCTCCTTGAAAATAGTCTCCTTCAATTTTAATATGAGAGATGCCACATCGTGCGGTGTGCAAAGGTTTTGGGATAAAGGGATCATATACTCAATACAACTGTCTTGGAGAAGTTATTAAGTACATGCAAATGTGATGATCACCTAAGGTCAGTCAAATGCTTCCTATATGACAACTTACTTTTTATATGTAAAACAATTGAGCACCTATTATTTAGGAACTACTTTTTAAAAAAAAGGTTTTTGGATGACCAATACCTTTGGGGTCTTTGGATAAGATACACTACCCCTCTTACCTATTGTTTTTTGAATTCAAGACTTTTAATCATGAGCAACCTTTTTCATATAGAGTAGCATTTTGATGTTGACTGTTCACACCAATTAAAGCATAGGTTTTGTTTAAACCAATAAAAAATTTAGAAGTGGATAACAAGGAGAATTGCAAATAATAGAGCATAGAAAATAATGCTAATTAATCTACATTACGCACTCAATGGTGAATGCTTGTCTTAGAAAAGCATATTGATGTAGAAGCATGAAACTTGAGCCTTGTATCTTATCTTATTCTCAATGTTTCAAAAGATGAGTTACAAACTTACATTACATTTACTAAGTCTGGAGTACAAATCACTACTACCAAGAAGGAATAAAAAATAAAGAGACAACCCACAAGCAACAAATTGGCCAGGTTATGAAATGGGAATGGAATGGAGGAGTAGAACATATAATACATGCAAATACAAGGAAACCAAAATGAAGTAAAACCTTAATAGGGAACAAAGACTTGAATCATGTAGAAAACCTGAATCTGCTATTGTGAAATTCACATATGTACAACACAAATTGCAGGTTGCACAACTAACAGCACTCAGAATGAGCAAATGTTGTACATGTGCTCACCTTCGCAATCGAATCAATTTCATCAAATATGATGATATGTAGGTCACTTTTAGCTCCTGAAAGAAAAGATTAAAATAATCTCACTATGAGTATGAATGAACTGCACAATGAAGTGAATTTACAATGAAGATATGAACTGTGCGTCTTTACCATATATGTTTTCATCCTCATTGGTTGCTTCAAAGAGTGACCTTATTTTCCTCTCCGATACACCTTGGAATGCATTTAACACATCTAGTCCATGTATAATCTGCATTAATGGGAGAAGAAAAAGAAGTGTCAAAATAAGATAAACAAGTGGGGGGAAAGAGAGAGAGAGAGAGAGACCAGGGGCTCTTTTGCATTTAGTAATTTGCAAATGTTTCGTGCTATCAACGTTTTTCCAGAACCTGGTGAACCATATAGTAGCATGCCTCTTACATGCTTCAAATTCAACCTAGCACAAGAAAGTCAATAGTTAATAACCAAAAGCTAAGAAATGCAAACACGGACACAAGACACACTGACATATTAATTTTTAAAAAGTGCAGCATAACACTAATATCTAAAGTTTAAAATAAGGATTAATAATATGTATCCTCTAAGTAATTGTTCAAACTTATAATATGTTTCATGCGTCTAATTGATAGACATGTATGCCCCCCCAAATGTCCAAAGCGTCTTTGAGCCTAAAAAAATAAATAAATAAATTATATGACACATTAGGACACTTTCTACAAGTATCCCTTCACAACTTTATATTGATTTCAATACATTTGCATTACAATTCTACCACAGCCTACTAACAACCAAGTTAACAATTACTAATCATTCTTTTACAGGAGTTGTTACAGTGAGCACTTTTAGAAAGAGACATATTGTATGCACCTACCACAACATACGTAACATAACCATAACATTTCGTGACAAACACCAAAAAAATGTGTAACTTTTCTCACCAAAATGATTTGTAACATTTCTCACCAAAAATAGTCCATAATATTTACACCACACCGTTCATAACATAATCACAACATTCAAAACATATCCACAATGGTTAGTAACTTTCACTTTATATTCACTATTCCTAACTTTTACCACAAAGTGGTTCACCACAAAAATTCATAGCTTTTTTTAATAATAGAGAGTGTGCCTAGTAGCATTTTCCTTCTTTTATAGCAATACAATTTCTATAAATTTCAAAACCTCATGCAAACAAACAAACTTTTGGGAGGAACAACTAACCAGTAATGCTAGTGAGTTTGAAAAAGCAATTTAAAAAATTGTCAAAAAAAAAGTATGTGAACTGTATGAAGGGGTTCAAGAACGTTGTTGGAAAATTCGAAGATCTTCGAAAATCTTTGAAGAAAATTCGAATTCTCTAGAAATGATGAGAGGCTTAGATTTTTCAACAGTCACAGCTAGGAACACAATACCAAAGAGATGATGGAGATGAAAGATTGGGTGAAGAAGAAGGCAAAGTAATTAGAGAGAGAATAATGGCAACGCTCTCCCATGGATCTCCCACTTTCACAAGAATGTCGTTGGAAAATTCAAAGGTCTTCGAAGAAAACTCGAATTCTCTATAAATGATGAGAGGTTTAGATTCTTCTATAGTCACAACTAAAAATTCAAAAGCAGAGACATGATGGAGATAAGAGATTGGGTGAAGAAGAATGCAAAGTAGTTAGAGAGAGAATAATGGCAAGGCTCTCCCATGGATCTCCCACTTTCACTCTCAAGGTAGATAATGGAGAAGGGAAATTAGTTCTTTCCCAAGAGTTGCCTCTCCAAAATCCATCCCTTGTAAAAGCTATGGGTGGATGCTATTTATAGGCACCTTATGATATATGATGGAGCTCATATGCAAGGCACATGGGGAATATTCTCTCTAACCACCTTGTCTGAGGAAATGACCTCTCCGAGGATGAGGAAAACCCCAAAGAGGAGATCAACATCTCGTCGAACCCTTCTTCTTAGCCACACCTAACCAATGATCCCCAATCATCCCAAAGGGTCAGGAGTAGTCCAAGAGACGTCCTGCCGCAGAAGGGTCAAGGGTAGTTCAAGAGAACGCCCTGCCACAAATATTGCCGAGTCTCAGGGACCCCCTAGATCGTGCCACCTCGACCCGGGTATAGGCTAGTTTAATCGAAGAGTGGATTTATCTCCACTCACCGTCCTCGGGATAGAGTCCTTTGTTCGGACTCCATTACGTCCATAGTTCTGGTGCGTAGATCCTGGAAAGCTCCGAGCCCGCAAGTATTCTGGGACTCATTAATGGAGCGGCTTCTAGATTGCGTCTGAATTCTTTCAAAGCCAAGTGCTTTAGATCTCTAGGTTCATGGATCCGAACCCTTTCGAGTCTGAGCTCAAATAGGTTTCTAGGTTCGTGGTTCCGAACCCTTTCAAGACTAAGCCAATACTTCGTAGACTGGATCTCCTCCGAGGGTTTCATCTCTTTTGAAAGTAATGGTTAACCTCCTTGGATGCCCGGATGATCTGGGCCTCTTCAGATGGGTTTGTTGGACTCTCTTTAGAGATATCTGCTTGATGGGTCTTCTTCGACCCAATTTGTTGGTTTTCTCGTGGGCTCGTTCAATAGATTTCACTTGGGCCCATTTGGCAATAATTTCTTCAAACTCACCAATTTTTAGGCTTCCGATAGGGCTTCGATTGAGCCCAATTAATTAGTGGGCTCAAGTTAACTCCTCTTACATGAACTAGTGACCACATCACACAAAGTGTGAATCTGCACCACACATTTATTTATTTATTTATTTATTTATTGTTTTGTACAATTTAAATAAAAAGAAAAAAGAAAAAAAAAAAGGTACTCATATAAGTCTCTTTTGATAGAAATTGATTCTCTCTAGCAAGGCTAGAAGCCTCTGTTTTAGGGAAAATAGATGAATATCAATTTGGATTATAATTTGAATGAATAGTTGAATTACCAAAGGAAATATTATACCTCTTTGCTTGAGAAGGAGAAACCATCCGTGGGCCAAATACTGGCTGCAGTATTTGAGCAAATTGGAAAGTCATACCTCCAATGCCAAGTGATATCAGTTCTTCTTCCAGTGATTCCATATTGAAACTTTCCCTAAATATGCTTTTAAATGTTTCAGCTCCATGGATTAGGGTACCCTGTGCTCAACCATGCTAACGACTTTTAAAATTCACAAATCACACTGACAGATAGTAGATAGATACATATCACTGGTAAGAAAGTAGCTAATAATCACCGTATTGGTTTAGTAAAAAAAATTTCTCTTCACGGTATAGTTATCACTTAAACAACATGGTATTAAATTCTTTATTATTTATTTTAATTATTAATTATCTAAATTGTATATATATTTCATGAGTCACCCGTTAATTAGGCTTAAATTATAGGCCAATTTTGTGGAGTGGTTTATTTATTTTTATTTTTTTATTTTTTTTTAAATGTGTAAAAAAATAAAGAGATTATGTAGCTTAAATAAGCTAATAAGTTAATTCTTTTTAGTTGCCAAAATAGGCTTATGTACACACTTTTCAAATGATTGTACTGTATACACTTTATAATTAAATAAAAAATTTACATAATTTCATACTTTTTGAGTCATAACTAAAAAAAAGAAAAAAAAAATGTCATAACTAAACCTAACATGGAACATAACTAAAGAAATCATGAGTTATAACTAAAATAATGTCATAATTAAAAATAAAAAAAAATTTAATCGTAACCAAAGAAGAAAATGACATAATTAAGGGTGTATATGGTACATCATTTTTAAGGTGTGCATATTAGAATTTTCATATAATAATACATAATTTGTCAAAAAACAATTATATATTGAAATCAATTTATTAGTCTATTTCTTGAAATCACCGTATTTCTTGAAATCACCAAATTTGTCATTCAACACTCTATCGATTGAATATCACACATTTTTCTACCTTACCTACTGCCACTGGTCGCTAGTCACCATCACCGTAACTTTTCTAGCAATTTTTCGGGTCAATTTTTCTACGAAATTTTCAACATGTCTTTATCACAAAATAAATTTTTATCTTGGATCAAATGTTTTATACTTTATCTAAATAAGGTTTTTCACCAATTTTCTCTAATAATAAGTGGTCATGTGGGTGTTAAATTTGTAAAATATAAAATTTAATTTTAATTGAAGCATATATGTTTATTATTATTCAAGTGATAAAAAAAATATTATTTTCTAAATCAAAAGTTTTGGGTTCCAATTCACTAGGATTGTGTTTGTTACAACTTAAAAAAAAATAATTATAACTTATTTTAATTTAGAATTTTATACCAGTCTATTTAATATAACTTTTACTTATAATTTATTAGGTTGACATAGATTTAAAAAAATGGAAAAGAAGAAGCTAATTATCTAAAAGGGAGGAGGGATGTACTTTTAACGCACTATTGTGTCAATATGATAGGAAATTTTCACTTTAGAATGGTATAAATAGATATAGATAATAATAGAGAAATGAATGTGTCTGAGACATGGAGACAAACACAAAAGTGCGAGTGACAATGAATGAATGTGTGATTTATTTACCAGTGATTGTGTTGGGACTTCACCTATCACTTTCGTGCGCTTTTGGATCATCCCTTGCTTTGTGCTCCTCAGAGATTCACTCCCCTCATTCTCACTGAGAGAAATTTCCACGGCACCGCATGCATATGAGCTTCCTTTATATGCAAATACCACCCTCCGATATTCAGCAAAAACCTGCACAGTCCAAAAAGTGATCAATTTCAGTAAAAACCAGTGACTCTGCATCAACTAATTACTACCACTAAAAAAAATTCCCTCAAAAAACACCTGATGATGGAATGTGTTTCTAAATTCTCTCCCCAGGTAGAAGCCGTTATCTGCAAAAAAATGAAATTTAATCAATATAATTACTTCAAAAGTTCCGCTGTTAAACTAGATTCATTTTAGATGTTGGTTATATATGGAATTGCATACCATTTGAGTTGGAGTTGAACTTTCCGGAAGTAATTCTACCATGATTCTCAATACATTTACATCAAACCCATTAGGAGGAGGAGCAAACCTATAAAAATAAAATCAAAACAACTGCAGAATTGATTATGTATGTAGGCTATGGAGCAGAAGCACAACACAACAGTAGATTGTACTTACACTTGCAAAAGGATGGTGTCCCCCAATGAAACATCAAGAGATTCGCAATGCTCTGGAATTAGAGATATGTGGCCCTTTGCTACCTTCTCATCCTCTATATTCTTTATTAGTTAAGGTATATACTAGCAAAATTACCTAAAATTTAAAACAAAAACAGAGAAGAGCTAATAAAACAAAACCAAATCTCTCTGTGTCTTTTGGAATCTGAATTAATGCAAGAATTAAGTAATTGAAAACTTCACTCTTTGGAGGATATTGGATGCTAAATACATTCTTGCCATTGAAAAGAGCAAGATAGAGCTTTTTCTTCTTCTGGATTGTAGTGAAAGGCCATGGAGGTCCTCGTCGAAGGCTCACAGCAAATTGGCGAGTGTCGTCTGGACAACAGTAACATAAATTAGTGATACACTGCTCCGAACTAGGATGTTCTACAGCAACAAATGGAGCACTACTACTCGAAGCCATGGACGATGAAGAGAATGGCATGCACCCTTTCCTCGGGATATAATGTATAGAATACTGGTGATTACTTGATAGAACGAGATAACTAGTGCGCACTGGCCTCGGGATATAATATATAGAAAACGGGTGATTACTTGATAGAAAGCGATAACTAATGCCCACTGCAGCGTTTAAATTCACATAAGACAACAAATGGACACGTATCCTGTTCCTATAGGCTAATGGAACATAAAGTCAAGAGAACTAAGTTTTGATTTAAAATTAAAAAGTGAAATATAAAGTACATAAAAATCAAGTGTTAAAAGTATTGTTCGACAAATCAATGGGTCCTTTCTAGTCCACATTTCACCACCTATGTTGGGTTCTAGTCCATTTCACCACCTATGTTTGGTTGAATTGGGAAGGTAAATTATAAACACAGTCCCTTGAGATTACTTAAATTACAAATTATTTCTTGTGGTTTTATAAATTACATTACACCTCTTAAGGTTTATAATTTCATAACAAATAGGTCATTTTATTAATAAATTATCAAGTTAATTAATAGTTTTTAATAATGTTAAAATTTTATTTCAATTAATAATTCAGATAATTTTATTATTCTATAGTTGAACAGTTAGAAATTTTACTTTTTTAATTAATTTTGTTAAATAAAAAATTATGACAGGAATATATTTGTAATTTTTTAAATCATAAGGAGTAATTCGTATTTTAAGCAAAGTTTAAGGGTGTATTTATAATTTACCTAATTAAAAATTGAAGAAGGAAAAGAAATTATTTCTCAAAAACTCTCTCTCTCACTGCCATCATTAGTCATCTCTATAGCAACTCTCTGTTTCACGGATGATTATTCAGTACTCCCGGAGTATGGACACGTGGTGCTCCATAAGGTTTTGATTGGGGAAGAGACACAAGAGCCCACGATTTATATTGGGGATGGGGGAACAACATGGGACTAACTAATTGGTGATTGGTTTGGAGTATGGACATGTGGTGCTCCAGAAGTATTGAATAATTTCCCCTGTTTCACTTCGTACAAATTGGTGCATATAACTGATAGATTTAATTATTTTTTAAAAAAAAACGAGGAGGCAGTTTTTTTTTTTTTTTTTCTCATCTCTTTTAAATAAAAAAAATAACAAATCTCTGTTTTTAGAATCTTAATTAATGCAAGAATTAAGTAAGTATTTGAGCAAAACTTCACTCTTTGGAGGATATTGGATGCTAAATACATTCTTGCCATTGAAAAGAGCAAGATAGAGCCTTTTCTTCTTCTGGATTGTATTGAAAGGCCATGGAGGTCCTTGTCGAAGGCTCACAACAAATTGGCAAGTGTCGCCTAGACAGTAGTAACATAAATTGGTGAAATACTGCTCCGAACTAGCATGCTCTACAACAACAAATGGAGCACTACTACTCGACGCCATGGACGATGAAGAGAATTGCCTCCGCCCTTTGCTCTGGTTATAATATATAGGAAACGGGTGATTATTCAGTAGTTTGGGGATATGATCCCGTGGTACTCTATATAATAGTATGATTGGTGGAGAAAGTAGAATATTAATTATCAAAAATGATATACAAACTCACTTTTTAAACTTATTTTCTATACCTAATGATGTATAAGTGATATGATTAGTTGATAATTAAAAAGATATGAGAGAGAGTGTCGCTTTGGATATTCTAATTGATTCTCATATCATTAGTCTTGAAAATTGAGTCTAACTTTTAGATTTGTATGGTAATACCTTATAATTATTTGTATTGAATGATTGAAAAATATATTCTCTCCATCCCTAAATAATGATCATTTTTGGGAAACCTTTTTTTTTTTTTTTTTGATAGTACAATTATTATATTTTAAAAATATTAATTTTTTAAAATTACTTTTTGATAGTACATTTTTTTAGAATATCAATTGTCATAATTATACTTTTTGTATTATTAATAAATTTAAAAGAAAAGAAAAATAATAAATTCATATTATTTTATTCTTTGATATTTGAAAAAGAACTAATATTTTGAGATAATAAAAAATAAAATAAGGGACTAATATTTTGAGATAAAAAGAATAAGAGATATAATAAATAATAATTAGTAAGAGAGTATGACCACGGATATTACGCTTTCGTTTGGGATGTGGATTGGTTTTTTAGTTTTTTCATTTTTTAGTTATTTTAGTTTGGGATTAAAAAATCTTATTTGGAATAAATTTTTTAACTTTTTGACTTTTTAAACTTTTGTAAAAAAAAAAAAAAAACTATAATTTAAATGTAATATTTTATCTTATTAATTTTTTAATTTATTTTATTCTTTTATGATTAAAATAAAAAAAATCATCCCAAGCATAACCTACCTAATTTAAGGTTGGTTTGGGAAGTGGGTTGACTTTTTGACTTTTTGGCTTTTTTTGGCTATTTTAGCCTGGGTTAAAAAGCTTGGTTTGGGAAGAGCTTTTTGGCTTTTTGGCTTTTTTGACTTTTTTGGCTTTTTTTGTGAGAGAAGAGTGTAATGATTATGGGTTGAATATGATGTTTTGTTTGTTGTGGCTAAAATAGCCTATTTTATTTTTTGTGGCTATTTTAGCCAAAAAAAAAAAAGCCCAAAAAGCCTCTTCCCAAACTAATAATTTATCATAGAAAATAATCATGTGTCAGAGTAGGAAAGGTCACCACGTGAATGGCATATTTCGATTTTTCCTTCATCTTTTTTTTTTTTTTTTTGATCGGGAAAAAAATGGCTCTGAGGTGTCATCACGGCCCCGTAGGCCTTGACCCCGGAATAATCGGTTGCCAGTTAGGAATTAACCCCCACCAAGTGGGGAACCCACCACCAGGGCACTAATGGAGCCCAATCACACGCCCCAACAAAGGACAGGTTGTCGAGGGGAGTACAGGGTGTGTTCTCTTGAAGAGATTTCAAACACCCCCTCCCAGGAATCGACCCTGGCTCAGATTTCATTTTTCCTTCATCTTTCATTGTGTGCAATTTGGCAGATTTCGATTTTTCCTTCATCTTTTATTGTGCGCGGAAAAGCTATGCCACGCTATGCTAAAACAAAAATGCTTGAAACTTTTTAAGTTGGGTTTTTCGTAACCATCAAAATAATATGGATCAATCATATATTTTTAAATTTTTTTTTCCTCGACCAATTACTAGTGAGTGAGAATTATGAAATGTGAGTGAGAATTATGAAAATTGTTTTTTAAGAGTCTATAACATTATTGGAGTTAAAAAATGTTTTTTTGTGACATATTTGAGCCATTCATTACAAATAAATAGGATTGCTCACATTTGTTTGTTTTACTTTTGTTGGCTTTTTGGCTTTCGAAGGTTGTTTTGGTAATTGTGAGCGTGCCAACAAGGATTAATTAGTCCTTACAGAAAATTAATTGACAACCAATTATCAGACGATTGTGTTTTAGTTCTTTTAGCCTCAATGAAGAGGACTTTTACTGGTGGCCTGACTTAGGAGAATTAAACAGATAACAATGAATTGAAGAACAGTCGAAGTATTTCATTAAGATGAAAAGACTTACAATGATCCAAACTCAGCCTTGTAGAGATTTACAGCAAATCTACTTGGAACTACTCCTATGAAACGAAGTGCAGTGTAGAAATTTTAAAGTACAGTAATGTAAAGAACTGTAAATGTAAAACTGGAAAGGAAAATAAGTATAAAGGACTGGTTTTTTGGATCTGAATCTGGGACTTTTTCTGGGGCCTTCTCTACTATTTATACTGCTCAAGGATGACTATCGAATTGCATTTCCAACCGTCGAACTGCTCCTCCATGATCGTCGATCATGTTGCCCCAATATTAGCTCCATTACGCCATTACTTGCAGTTAGGCTTTCCACCTAAATTTGAATCTGAAATACGAGTAATCGTTGAAACCACGTCATTTTGTATCTCTTTGTTGATCCGCTACTACTCAGATCTCGTAATAACTAATACTAACTGCCACGTGTACGATCAGGATCGAGGACCTGAATAGTCTTCCTATATTACCCTTATTTCGCTATGCGTCGAATTGTAATTGGCTTGTACAAAATATGTAGCCAACATTACCCCCCGCATTAATATACCCAATACTTGGTGATATTAGTGGATCAAAGTCTTTTCCCACGTCTTAGAACGTGCATGGTTTCCAGAAATGCAACTATCATTCATCATCTGCATTAAACTCCCCTTTAATCTTTTGAACACCTTCACCACCTTAGTATTCGAACAGACTAGTACACTTTTTATGGCCGAATCAATTATCCCCGTCATTGATCGAGCACACGACGAGTCATACGATGATGCTATTCCTCCTCGAAAGAATCTCCATGCATTAATTAGCCACCTTTACCCACTCTTCTATATTCAGGTCATTGATGCCTTTGCAGATTATTAACCCTTGGACTTCGAACATATTGCCCTTAATCCTTCGATTCAGAAACTTACAAATATGGACATGGGAAGGTTTTGTTCTGACTCATCCTCAGACTACGAACAAACTGTTCTCAATCCTTTGATTCAGAAAGTTGCAAATATGGACATGGGAAGTTTTCCTTCACAACCCTCTGTATGGGATAAGGCTGCAACTTCTTCCTCTTCTGGGGCTTCTGACTGGACAAACTGGTCAAAACCTGAGGCCTGTGATTTAAGGGAGCGAATCAACCATCACTTTGTCGAGTTTACTAACCCTTTAGAATTCCCTTCCTATGCGCGAAGCTCGGTGGTCTATCCTTACGTGCCCATTGACCACCGACGTAGTTTGGAGTAGAATCTGCTTGTGGCATGGTATACATCTTCCATGTCTACAAAGACAGTGCATGTCGCCCGACGCCTAGAAGAGGCACAATGGTACAATCCATCATTCTTAACCCAGAAGGCGAAGATTTGTTCTTCTGACTGGCTTGATTATATCAATGCCCTCGTTCTTTCTGCCCTTGCTCCACCTCCTGAGATAGAAGCATCCACACCTTCTTTTCCGCCAAATCCTTGCTAGACAGAGAAACCGAGGCTTGCCCTCTCCGTGAATAAGGTCTTTCCACCTTACAAACCTCCACCTTCCCCTACTCCGGCTGAGCGGAAGCAAGCTCAACTTCTGCTCGCGGCTTTCTCCCACTTGCCCTTCAATGTTCTTGAGGACGAAGTCCCTCTTAAGAACCTTCGATGGGCTTGTGATATTCTGACTCGGGGTCACGTCCTCAACCCCCTCGCCCAAGCAGAGCTTCACATGTTTTTGGACCAACTTCCATTGCTTCTCCACTGGCATCGGACTTCTATGACCACCACACAATCTTTAGACCAACTTTCATCCCTTCGAATTCATGCCCAGTACGAAGAAGAAAACTTTATTGAAGAATTCGATTATTTCAAGAATAAAGATTCTGCGTACTAGGATAACTTGGATATAGACGAATTGGAACAAGGATTGAGAGAAACAGCTTTCGATATAAAGACTGAAGAGCTCTTTTACGAAGTGAGAGCACATCAACTCATGCAGCCAATGTTAGAAGAAATATATGACAGAATAAAGAAATAACAGAAATTCATTTATCATAGTTGGACTAAATTTCATGATCTCGTTATTTATTCCATTCTCTATTTTTATGAGCTTGAGTTTGTACCCAAATAGGGCCATTTGATGTAACTGCTTTTGCTTTAATACCACTAAGACTTTTCTTTGTTTGATATGGTTTGATCTTGTCTCCATTTGTCTTTAAAAGCAATTTCAGAGCTTCGAACTGAACAATCTTTTCCTTCGAACCTGGATTCAATCATTTTATTCAATCGTTTTAAGTGAATATTAACAAAAACGACCATGAACTTTTCCAATTTATGGAATACAGTTGATAGTTTTTGATGTTTTCCATTTAGGATCCATGCTTCGAATCTAACAACCTTACTCTTCAAAACTTGTTTCAATCATAACCAACATATGGTCAATGATTTAGTATGATCAATCAGTTTTAAATTGATCTTTTTGTCTTGAACAACAGTCCATACTTTCAAAAAAATATGGAAGCTCCTTTTAAGGGCTGCACTGTTTTAGTTTGAAAAGATAATTTTTCTGAATATATATAAACCAACTATTGGTTTTGATGTTTCGAATGCCAATTTCCATTCTTAAGGGATTTCTAGTTTTGCTTCGAAGAACATCACTTTCATTGAGAAACCTAAAACAGGTCTTTAATCCCTTTAAAGTAAACGAATACTTGAGTATTCTTGCATCCATTGGGTACAGAATGTGCTTCGAAGCCGGCTTCTTAGTTTCGAAGCCGTTCTTATTTGACTTTTGGCGCCAAAATCTGGTGTGTTATGTTTCGAACACCAATTCCCATCCTCAATGGGTCTCAAGTTTCACTTCGAAGGACATTACTTTCATTAAGAAACCTAAAACAGGTCTTTAATCCCCTTCGAAGTAAATGAATACTTGAGTATTCTTACATCCTTAAGCATGGAATGTGCTTCGAAGCTGGTCTTCTTAGCTTCGAAACCGTTGTTATTTGACTTTTGGCGCCAAAATCTGGCTTCGAAGCCAAATATTCTACTTCGAAGTTGGTATCAACATCTGGGATGTGTTTTTCCCTCCAAGAGTATCAATATTGAAGGAAACTCTTCGTATTCGTACTTTTAGTATTTAACGAATTTACGCGATGTATCTTTCAGATACAAAGGCTTTTGAAACCCTTTTATTTCGTATTCTGAAATCACTTGCTCGCTCAACATACAAACCCTTTATCTCTATTCATATCCCACTTCTTTCTACTCCCTTTCCCAGCTTCGTCCTTTGAGAAAGCGTTCTATCAATGGCCTCCTCTTCATTGAAAGTGCCAATTGTAGAGCGTGTGAGCCCATCTGTAGCCCTAAAAAAGCTCATTGATGCAGAATGTGAAAAGTACAAGGCTGGAGAGAAAAGTGCCATCAACAGACGCATCTTCATCCCTCGTTGTCATGTGCAACAAGACTATATGCTTGGCCCCATATTCAAGGAGATTCCTATTGAGCTTCCAGCTCTATATCCTCGTCTGGAAGACCATTGTCTCCTTTACGAAGGTGGCCTTGACTGGAGGAACTGGAGGATGAACCGCCCCCACCGATGCTGGCCCACGGTGAGACCGGAGTGGCAAGAATGGTATGATCGAGTTGTCCCTAGTAGGACCCTGGACCTTCAAGAACTCTGCCTCCTCGACGCCCTCCGACTATCCAAGTTAACCATCTCAGAGGACCCCTTCTTAATTCCTGCTGCTCTGTGCTTTTGGAATTCTGTTTTTAATTTCTTCTAATTCAGATGTGGGATGATGGCCCCCACTATTCTTGACATTTGCCATCTTTTAGGATTATCTCCCATTGGAACTCCTATTGGACCAGATTATCCTGACCTAGTAGTCCCTTTTTCCCTCCCCTCTCTTAACTCATCCTATAATGACTTTGTCAAGGCTGAGAATAAAAGGGAGAGTCCTGTGACCGATAGGGAATTCTTCTCTTTCTTATTATATTGGCTTTGCAAGATCCTTTTCTATATTTCCTCTCAAAGAATTATGCATAAATTTGCCCCTCTTGCCAAAGCCCTTGTTTTACAGAAGAGGGTGGCTTTAGCTCCATACGTTCTAGGTCACGTATATAGATTCTATATTTCCTCTCAAAGAATTATGCATAAATTTGCCCCTCTTGCCAAAGCCCTTGTTTTACAGAAGAGGGTGGCTTTAGCTCCATACGTTCTAGGTCACGTATATAGAGCCTGCTCTCTTTTCTATGAGAAACCCTTAGATGCCAATCAAGGGGGGCCGATTTGGATTCTTCAGCTTTGGCTTTTCGCTTATTTCACTAAGTTACAATCCAAATGCCTAAAATTTTTTGAGCCAGACCCTCCTACTCATGGCATGAGGCTAGCCAATGCTTCACTTTATCCTTCTACTTTTGCTTTTTACTTCTCTTTCTTCCAGCAACTTCCAGCTTCTTCTCCTTCCTACTACTTTCGTCCTTTCGAACCCACTACTATTGGCCCACTTTGGTTGAAGAATTTCCTAAGTGATAGGCTCCCTGCTTCACCTGCTCACAAAGATATATGGGCCTCCATTTTAATCCCCAGAGAATTATTCATTGGGACCATGAATCCCAGAGCTTACAAATGCATTGATGAGCCTTATTGTCCTGCACAATTTGCTAGACAATTTGGCTTCTCTCAGGGGGTCCCAATACCTCTCTGTAGCAACACCAATCTAAGTCTTACCACAAGGGATGTGAAAGTTCAAAGGTCCAGACTGGAAGAGGCAACTTCCAAATTTATACAGGACTTGATCGATTTTGAGTATACCCCCTTCCTTCCTCAAGGTAACATTTTGAAGAGATACCAAAACAGGTGGGTGACCAATATGGAAGTGTACTTGGCCATTTTCCCTCAAGACCTACTGACGGTGTTGGATGTGCCCAAGCCCAAAGGAGCTGGAGTTGCTACTTCTTCCACTGTTCTGACCACTTCAGTTCTTGTGCCTGCCTCCACACAGTCTGCTCCTGCTGCTTCAACTCCTCCTAGAGTTACTCAGGCCACCTTGAAGAAAGGTATATACCCTCATCTCTTCTCTTTTTACCTTCTTTATAATGCTTTTAGTCTTATCTTTAGTTCTTCTTTTATGAAGGTGGTGCAGGTGCCTCACAGGGAGACTCTCCTCAGAAGACTTAAGCTCTAAATCTCCTCAAAAGCAAACGGCAACAAAAGAAAAGGAGACTTTTACTTGAGCCTGAAAAGGAAGTTTTTGAGGTGCAAGCAGAAGAAGAAGAAGAAGAGTTAACTCAAGAGCAAGAGTCTCTCCTGAAAAGAAGGAAAAGAGTGACCGTCCCTTCTTCTGACTTGGTCTAAGATCCCACACATGAGACAACTATCAGAGTAGAGGAACTCACTTCTAAAGAATCTGAATCCCAAATTGGAGATAAAGAAATTAAGAAAGAACATTCAATGCCAGTACAAAGAAAAAAGAGAAGGAAGATGACTGTCTCTCCTTCTGATTTTGTCGAAGACCCTATACATGAGGCAGCTGCTAAGGCAGTGGAACAAGAGCACTCCAAGGCCATAATTGTCTTTGAGAGAGCTGAGAAGAGACGGTAGCAGCAATTCTTAAGAGATGAAGCTGCTGTTGCTACTGATGCAATTCAAAGGGATGCTGCAAGAAGACAACACATTGCTGAGCACTACTGTCTTCGAAGCTCTCCTACTGCTGCTATCACTTCTGAAACAAGTAACTTCTTTAAAGCCTCTACTGTTTTTCCTTGTTGAATTTTTGGGTATTAAGCCTTGACATCACTTTGTCCTTCTCTTCTTTTTCAGCAACAACTCCTGAGCTTGTTCTTCCAATGAGGACTCCCTCAATTTCAATTGAGGTTGATCAGATGCAAAATGTGAAGACCTTTCAGATAATACTCCCACTTCCTAGGCCTACATTCCATGTACCCCCTTTGAGGCCAAACATTCCTGCATTTTTTCCCTTTGGATTAAATCCATATCTTCCTTTCTTATCTTTGGATCTACCTCTATTCAATTCTTTTCCGAGCCTTGCTCTTTCCCCTCTCCCTAAAGAAATTCCAACTGTTGCTCCATCTCTGATGATAGCTGATTCCCTTAAAAAGGGTGCTGGTAGCTCTCCAACCCATGGTTTATTACCTTTACCTACTTCCAGCCCTTCTTCCCTTGACCTATTGGTGGCTAGGACCATAGAGACTGCTGAAGATGTGCCATCCATTTCTTCTATCCCTATGCAGTCCTCTATGTCTTCCACCACTACTCTTTCTGCACCCCTCATGTCCATGGACGAAGTAGATGTCTTCGAAGCAAGAATAGCCAGTCTCTTCGACATGCCCTCTACCTCTCCAATAGCTAATGATGAGGCTGAGCCGTTAGTTCTGGCTGACTCCTTGTTAGAAATTCTTGAGAGCTCCTCTTCCTCCAGTAGGAAGCCTTCTGCACCTCTGATGGATTTAGACAGCTGTCTGGAATTACTGATATCTTTTTCAAGGATTCCTTTCGAGGCTTTACAAAGGCCTATAATAAGAAATGGCTTCCTGCAGTGCTGCAAAGTCGTTGAGCAATCCAGCATAACTATCTTAAGTCATCTATCTCAAGCAGCAGCTACTATTGACTTCTACATCAACATTTGTCATACTGCCAAGGCTGCAGAGGAGAAATTAGTGAGAGATCAGAGCTTTGTTTCCACAGTACATTCTGAAGTCTCAGTGCTAAAGGAACAACACTCCTCTGTCTCCCATTTTTGGACTCAACTACTAGAGAAGAAAGCTCAACTTGAGGAGAAGCTGTCTGCAGTGAATCAAGCCTTAATTCGAACTGACACCAAACTGCAGATCACCAACCAAGGATTAGCCGATCAAAAGCAAGAAATGACCACAGCCATTCAGTTGGTTCCCTCATTTAAGAATAGGAAGTCTGTTGTAAAAGAACAATTAAGGCATTGTAATGATTTTTGGGCCAATTTATGGCAGAATGTATTTAACTCTTTATGAAGAAAAACAAATTCTGATTTACCATTTGAGTACTCTTATGTTCTTTTGCTTGACATTTATTCTACTCCTTGTGTTTCTGTAACAACCCTCGTACCGATTACCGATAAATTATCGATTAATTACTGATTACTGTTAGCTGAGACGGATTATGACTGATAACTGGACTGGATAAAATACGGAACTGGCTGACTGAAATTAAACCTGAATCGATGGTGTGCATCTATTGTATTGCATATTCTATCTGTTTGATTGCTTACTTATCTGTTCGTGTTTTATGTTTAAACTGCTAATTGAAGACCTTATCGGTGGCCGAACTGTAAGCTGATTGATGTTTTGGGATCACCATAATTTATGTGATTTTATGGCATATTTAATTGAAATGTGATTAGGTATGATTAAATTAGATTAAAATAGGCTAAATTACATGAGTTGGAGTTATTTATAATTAGACCACACTAGTGGCCCACTATCTCACATACATTGAGCCTTCACTTGATCAAACACAACATTTGCTCAACTTCATCCTTGCTCCCACTGAATTTAGAGAGAGAGAAAGGGAGAGAGAGTGTATTCATCTTGTTGATTTGCTAAGAAGCTTGAAGATGGAAGTATAAATTACAAACTTGAGCTTGTATTCTCCTAATTGAAGACTTAGGTAAGAGAATTCATTCCCTCTAATTGTGAGTTTAAGCTAAGTCTTGCATGTTTCATGCTCCATTGTAGAACTTAGTTGTGTTGTAGCTCATACATGGTGAGTTATGCTAGAATTCATGCATGCATGCTTGATTGGGTGAGTTTTGAGTGGAATTCATGGTAGAATTGTACATGCATGCTCATGTTTAAACTTAAGACCATGTTTTTAACTTGTTTTGAAGAGAATGAGCTCATTAGAGCATGTTTTGAAGCTTGTAAGTTGCTTAAAGTTCATGCATGGCATGGTTGAGTATTGTTCATGAAATTGGTTTCAAATTGGGTTTAAAATTAAACACCCTTGGGCCTTGATTTCTTAAATTGACCTTTGAAACATGATGTTCTATGAGTTGCAAGTGTTTTCCAGAAAATGGGCCCAAGAAGATCGAATTTGGAGCATCAAAACTTGGTTTTGAGCTTGGGACTCAAATCTGGAATTTCCAGATTTTGGTCGTCCGCTCAAGCGGGGGAAGTTCCGCTCGAGCGGGGAAATCAAGCTCCTAGCAATTTTGACCTATTTTACAGTCCGCTCGAGCGGAGTGATGCGCGCTCGAGCGGAGAAATCGAGCATCCAGCATCTTGCACTGTTCATCAGTCCGCTCGAGCGGAGGAATGTACGCTCGAGCGGAGGATTGTGTGACACGCTCGAGCGGGGAAGTTGACGCTCGAGCGGGGGCCTTTGTTTGCTTGTCCGCTCGAGTGGGGAAACCTGCGCTCGAGCGGAGGCCCTGTTTCACTGAAAGTTTCTGAAACTGTTTTCTGTGCACATCTTTACATCCTCATCCCATCCTAGGCATCCTTAGGCCTAGTTTAAGACATCTTAATGAGGATATAGATGTAGAACACACCGAAGCATAATAGGGAGTTAATTGTTCCACTTCCCAACTGTGAAACTTAGAGTGTATTCAATCTGTTAAATGTATAGGGCTGGCATTTTGGGGAGACGCTCTAGCTACTGATAGCCTAGAACACTGTGAGTAACGATTGTGTAAAGATATGTTTAAAATGTTTATCTTTCGAATCTTGGAATCATTCCTTTGAGCGTCTTGTTCTTGAATGAATGTATGTCCTATATTCTGAACTGTACTGTGGCATCCTTAGCACCTCTCATTTCTTATTCTTTATTCAGAGATCTCTGTCGGTTATCTCGTGGAACCACTACTGTTTACTGAATGATTGGCCATCATTACTGTTCGGTCTTTTAAGACCTACTGATACTGTTATGCTAATGGATGTACCACATATGACTGTTTACTGTACTGAACAACTGATATACTGATTTAATTGAACTGTTTTCGTTACTGTATGGACATTCATTCTAAACCTCTTTACGCATTATGTTATTCACTGGGCTTTAGCTCACTGCTCATATATATATGTAGGTGGACAGGCACCGGACCCAAGCTAGAGGCATCGGAGTAAGCCCCGGTTTTGTCAAGCCAACCAATGTGCCTCACTGCGAGGTTCCGAGCCTGTTATGCTAAGGCTTAGGGGTGTTTTAGTATTTCCCCTTCTTTTTGCACTGTCCCACTGTTTTGTAATAACCGAATAGATTGTATAGACTGAAAGTTTACTGTACTGTTGAGTGGGGATTAAGTCCCCGTACCGAATGATTGTAAATATTGTGCATAACTGTTCTGTACCGAATGTTTATATGCATGAAAAACCTTTTTGGCATACAGACTGTCACAGCTCGTTGGACATTATTTATTTACTGTATTGGCTTCCGCCAGGCCCTGTACTCTGTTTTACTGTATCACTGTTAAGCAGGCCTTCGGTAATCTCGGATTACTAGCCGGTTACGGTGCTAAACCCATAGGGCCGGGTTTGGGTCGTGACAGTTTCCCAAATAGTTGGAAAATAAGGCTTCAAATATCTGCCATTGATCTTTTTGGGATGTATGTATCCATTCAAATTTCTCAAATGGTATGCCCAAAAGGCAGGAGTCTATGAATTTGATATGGTCCTTCCCAGTTAGGTGACCATTTACCAAACTTATGGCTTTTAATTCCTATTGAGAGTATTGTCTTCCATACCAAATCACCTTCATTAAAGCCAACGTATTTGACTTTCTTATTGTAATTTTTGGCTGCTTTCTTCTTTTGAAACAGAATACTGTTTAATGCCAAAATTCTGGCTTCATCTATGCCTTCTAATTCCAAGCACATACTCTGATGGTATTGCTCAGGATTTAGCTGGTCTTGGCATCTTACCCTCAAAGATTTAACATTAATTTCCACAAGTAACATTGCATCATGCCCATACACCAAGGCATAAGGAGTAACTCCTGTGCTTGACCTTGGGGAAGTTCTATAAGCCCACAATACATCCAACAATAAGTTATGCTAATCCCTAGGATTGTCATCCACAACCTTTTGTATTCCTTTCTTCAAGGACTTATTGGATGATTCAGCTTGACCATTGGCTTGTGCATAATAGGGGGTAGAATTAACAAGACTAATTCCAAACTCTGCCACAAAAGACTTCACCACTTTCCCATCGAACACAGTCCCATTATCAACAGTTATAGTTTGTGGGATGCCAAATCTATGGATTAAATCCTTGATGAATCCAATGACCTCAGTCTGGTCTACAGCCTTGCATGGCTTAGTTTCGACCCACTTGGTGAAATAATCAGTGGCTACTAAAATGAAACAATGATGCTTCGAAGAGGGTGGGTGTATTTTCTCCATCATATCCATGGCTCATCCTCTGAATAGCCAACGCTTTACCACTGCATGCAGGTCAGTTATGGGCATATGCCTTATTGTGCCATGCTTTTGACATGCCTGGCAACCTTTTGCATACTCTATGCAATCTTTAAGGATAGTTGGCCAATAGTAGGAATGCCTTCGAAGTAACCACCTCATTTTCACACCAGGCTGATGAGCACCACAGATGCCTTCATGAACCTCAGCCATAGCTGTTAATGCTTCTTTTGGGCCCAAACATTCCAATAATAAACCATTTCCCCCCCCCCTTTTGTAGAGAGCATTGCCGTATATGATGTATTGCACGGATTGCAATTTAATTTTCCTGCTGGCCTTCGAGGATGAACCAGCCAAGTACTGCATTATTGGATACCTCCAATCTTGTTCCTGTAAGTCATTATGATTGACTTCCAGGACCACATTCCTTTTATTTAAGGGTGGTACAAATTTCTAGTATGTTGTTTGGTTTATGTCCCTTTGAGTATTATCCCTCCTCTTGAAATTCGAAGCTTTCTGAGCCACATCATTAGCTCTATTATTCAAGAATCTTGGGACATAAGTTACATTTGCTATTTGAAATTGAGAAAGCAGATGTAATGCAACAACATAGTATGGCAACATGCTTATACTCTGACATTTGAAAATTCCTTTCACTTGGTTAACCACCAATTGAGAATCTCCAAATATGTTAACTATATGAACTTGTAGTCCAATTAGAATTTCCAATCCCACGATTAAGGCTTCATATTCAGCTTAATTATTAGAACAAGTATTTTCATCCACTCTGAAACCATGTGTGGTTTCTATTCCTTGTGGTGACTTAATCACTATACCAATTCCAGTTAGGCCATTGGCTTTCGATCCATCGAACCACATTTGCCATGGCTCAACACTAGCCATACCAAATTTCATTATCTCTTGGCTTTCTGTTTGAGATTGATGGTCTGCCAAAAAATTGGCTAAAACTTGTCCTTTCACTGCCCTTTGGGGAACATATTCTAAATGAAATTTTGATAAGGCTAATATCCATTTGCCAATTCTTCCCCTCAACATAGGTCTAGATAACATATACTTAACCAAATCTGTGGTTGTAATTACCAAGACAGTTGTAGGCAAAAGATAGTATCTTAATTTCATTGCAGCAAAATACAATGCAAGGCACAGCTTTTCTACAGCTGAATATTCACATTCAGAAGAATTTAAAAACCTACTAAGATAATAAACAGCTTGCTCCTTGCCTTCTTCATTGTCTTGGGCTAAGAAAGCTCCCAATGAATCTTCAGTTGCAGCTATGTACAACTTCAAGGGCTTGTCACCCTTTGGTGGCATCAGCACTGGAGGGTTGGCCAAGTAAGCTTTGATACCTTCGATAGCAATTTGATGCTCTACTGTCCACACAAATTCCTCTTCATCTTTCAGCCTTAATAAGGAAGAAAATACTTTAGTTTTCCCTACAGTGTTAGAAATGAATCTTCGAAGAAAATTAACCTGTCCAAGGAACTTTTGTAATTCTTTCTTACTTGATGGAGGTCTGGCTTCAATGATAGCTTTGGCTTTATTCTGGTCAATCTGTATTCCTTTCTTGTGTACTACATAGCCCAAGAAGTTTCCAGATGATACGCCAAAAGCACACTTAAGAGGATTGAGTTTCAATTTGAACTTTCTCATTCTTTCAAAGGCTGCTTCTAAGTGAAACAGATGCTCCTCCATGGATTGGGATTTAACTACAATGTCATCAATATAACACTCTAAATACCCTCCAATGAGGTCATGAAAGATAGTGTTCATAGCCCTCTGATATGTAGCCCCAGCATTCTTTAGGCCAAATGGCATTTTAACCCATTCGAAGGTCCCAATATTCCCAGGACATCTGAATACTGTCTTGTGAACATCCTCCTCTGCAATGCAGATTTGGTTATAACCAGAGTGCCCATCCATCATTGATAAAATTTGATGTCCTGCTGAACTGTCTACAAACAAGTCTACTATAGGCATAGGATACTCATCTTTTGGAGTTGCTAGATTCAAGTTTCTGAAATCAATGCATACCCTCATTTTACCATTCTTTTTTACCACAGGCACAATATTGGATAGCCACTCAACATACCTGGCTGTCCTAATAAAACCTGCCTTGAGTAGTCTAAGAATTTCTTCCTTAACTTTCTGAATCACTTCTGGACTCATTCTTCTTGGCTTTTGCTTGTATGGCTTGAAATTAGGCCTCATAGGGAACCTATGTTCCACTAATGATCTTTCCAATCCTGGTAGTTCATTATAAGACCATGCAAAGCAATCTTTATACTTCTTCAAAACAACCAACAACTGGTCCCTGTCCAAAGCATTCAAACAAGCACTTATATAGGTGGGCTGTTGTATAGAACCTTCCCCTAAATTTACTTCTTCTAAGGGGTCTAGAATCTGATAACTTACTGAAGCTTCTTCTTTGATCCCCTCTGGTTTCGAAACAATTTTCTTACTTTGTTCTGCTCCCAGGTTTTTTAATTCAACATCCTTACCCTCCTCTCATAAACAAAATCTGTCCATAAGGCCTCTTCCTCCTATATCTCCTGGACTTTTGTTTCAATGTCCAATGCACAGTATTTGTCAAGGGCCAAAACTCTGGCCTGTTGTTGCCCCTGCTTGCAGCCAATCATCATGGCTTCTTTCTCTTGCTCTTGTGCTCTCTGGACTATTGACTTTACATCCAACATTGAGAACTTAATTAGAGCCAAAGACTTGGCTTCTTGGACTTCATTTCTTTGCATACAACCAGGCATCATTGTCATCCTTAAAGACAACCTCCTCATCAGCACTCTCCTGGACTAAGTGCTTCAAGTGTGTCACTTCCTCATCAGCCGTTACTTCGGCTGAGCCATCAGGTTTCCTTAGTATACTGAGTGGTGTCACTCCCTCAATATACAGTTTGGCCTCTGCAAAGTCTGCACAGGCTATGAAGGGTTGAGGATCTGCATCAATTTCCTCTGTCTCCCCATTGCCCAAGGCCATCATTATTTTCTGATCCAAAGAGGAAGGCACACATTTGTTAGTGTGGATCCAATCTTTACCAAGTAAAGCATTGTACTTAGCATTGCTGTCGATAACGAAGAATGCTGTCATGCAGTCTCTGGTTCCCACACTCAGGTTGATGGACAAAATTCCCTGAGCCATCTGCTTGTCTCTAGTGAAACCAGCAATGGTTGTACTGGTTGGGATTAACCTGGGATTCCTTTTCCCTAGTTTCTTCAAGGAAGATTTCGGTAGTAAGTTCACCGCTACCCCATTATCTATCAAGACTCGATTTAATTGTATCCCATCGAAGAAAGCCTTGATATACAAAGGCTTAACATGCTGTGTCATAGAATTTGAGAGATACTCAAAAGGATACGAAAGGTTAATGCTCACCTCTTCTTCACTCTCATATTCAGTTTCCATTGGAGTAGCCATTCCGGAATCATCTTGCACCATACTCACTTGTGAGTCTTCACTAGAGACTGGAATTGGGTCAATTTCTTGCCCTTCTTGGTTCTCATCTCCAGCTTGGAATTCATGCGGTAGTATGTGTACCATATATACTGATACTGGAGGGAACGAGCCAAATTGGATGGTCGGGTCAGGTTCTGCTTTCTCCTCTTGGCTACCTTGTTCAGCCACTTGAAGCATCCTCCATCTTTGATTCTCGCAGATTCGCACTTCATTCCTAACAGATTCTTTCGAATGGTCTTTTCCGACTGGCTTTTCAACCAAAAATGTTTGTTCAGCCATGAAGGCTTCAAACATTTCTTCTTCAGCCATTTCTTTCTTTTGGCCTAAGCTAACTTCTTTCTCTGCCTCACTATCACTTTCCATCAATGCCTTCTCTAATCCTGCTAGACTGGATTTCTCTTTGGCTTTTAGTTCAGAGTGAACTTTGGCCAACTGTTCTCTACTACAACCCATTTTGCTTTGTGGAGTTGGTTTTGTAATATGGTCTGGCTTTAGATTCTTCTTTCCTTCTGTTTGGACCAATGAAGAACTCTCTCCATTCTTTTTCAAGTCTTGCTGGTACTGAGTGCACCTGCACTGAATTTTCCTCCTTTTTGATCTAGAAATTACAGGGACCATGTCTGGTTCCCTTGTTTTTGGGTGCTTAAGCAACATCCAATTGTTGGGAGCCACCAAAGGAGGTTTGACCATCCTGCCTTGGTTTCCAATTACATCTCTTTGAGTAAACACTTCCCTAGGTTTGTTTTGCATCACAAACCAATCTGGGACTCCAAGTACCCACGAACTTACTGACCCAACTGTTGAACTGCTTCTTTCCTCCTTCGAAGCTACCTTCGAAGCTGTCTGTGAAGGCCACTGCTTGGCCCTGACTTCATGCTTTGGGCCTAACTCAGGCCTTCGATGAAGGTGTCCACTTTCTGTCCTGCGTGAAATTGATCTATGGGGCCAATCCCTGGCTTTGATCCCATAAACTGAACCCTTCTCCAGTCTCCTTTCAGAATGACTGCTCTCCATCCTGTAATAATTAGGTGATCTGGATTCATACAAAGGCCTCTTGCCTTTAAAATGCATTCTATCGGCTGTTGGTTCAACCATCAATGGTTGCTACCTAACACCAGATGGATATGGCCTTTTATTGTAAGCATTGGTTGGTTTAGGACGTCTTTGCACATCCTTGTAGTACTGCTTCCCATCAATTGGAAGCCTCTTCAACCACTTGTAACTTAGTCTGCACCTGGGACACATCCTTTGCATTACAGCTACTTCTAAGGAATCGTCATCTAGTGCTTCCTCATCAGAATCTTCCCCCTGGTGTGAGAAATCTTGTCCAATAGCTGGTAGATTTCCAGTGTCTTTCTTGGTAGTTGTCTGGTTGGCCACATGCATCTGCACATTGACTTCTTCCAATTCTTTCAAAGACAGGTTCTGAAAGTCTGGCATAATGACATTGGCTGCCGCCTCTTCAATTTCTGGGAATGGATTACTGTCGATTCCCATGGCCCTTTCTGCTTTGGCTGGGAATTTTAAACTTCCCTTCCGAATTTGTTAATACAGTTCTTAGTCGAGTGAGACCAAGAATTATGCCATTTACAATATACTTTTCCTTTAAGTTCATCAAGAGATGGAATTTTGACTCCTTTTGATAACTTAAGAAAGTTGGCTGCAAGCAAATGATCAAAAATGTCATCTGCCTTAGTTAAATCGAAAGAATATTTCCTGTGAAGGTCTTTCTTTTTAAACTGTTGGTCAATTGTTGTATCTTTATGAATTAATGCTTCACAGATTACAGGTTCTTTCCCCACAATCTCTGCTGCATCGATCTCATAATTAGGATCTCTATAATATGTCTTATACGATGCATTATTTTGATCTTGTTCTTCCTCTAATAATGCTTTGTATCTAGACACCTTATAGGTGAGTTCTACTAAGTCTCTGAACTCAGTCGAATCAAACTTCTTTCGAAGCCTAAACTCTAAACCATTTTGAGCCAATCTCACGAATTCTGGCTTTGGTAAGATGACTCTACATTTATTTCGAGCCCTTTTAAATTTGGTAATGAACTGAGTAGCCTTCTCATCAGGCCTTTGACTTAATCTTGCCAAGTCTGCCATGGAAACCTCTGGCTCTGATTGGAAGAATTGGGCATGAAATGCCTCTTCCATTTGTTGCCAAGTCTGGATAGAGCTAGGTGTAAGGTTAATATACCATATAAATGCTCCCCCAGTTAGGGAATTTAGGAATAACCTTAACTTCATATAATCATTATTAGTAAATTCGCCGCATTGAGCAGCAAACCTAGCAATATGCTCTACTGTTGATTGGTTTCCATTCCCATAAAAAAGGGCAAAGTCTGGTATCCTAAAACCTCTTGGGTATTCATGTACCCTGTCTACCCATTCTAGATACGGTTTCCTGTACACTGGAGTCTAGACCCCCCGAGCCATTGGTCCACACATCTCTCTAACAATGTCAGCAATTTGGTCCCTAGGGACCATATTTTGTGCCTGCTGAACCACTATTGGAGGGACAAACACAGGATTTGGTGGGCAAACTTGTGCCTGTGGTCCTCTTGGTCCATAAGGTGGTACATTTGGGATTGGTTGTCCCTGTGGTGCAAGTTGCTGTTGAGGGTGTGGGTAACCCCTTTGAGCCTGTCCTGCGAAAGGACCTACGAAAGGTGCTGGAACTGGTGTTGTATCTCTTCCATTTGTAGGAAAACCTTCTAACCCTCCAGGTATAAATTCAAATAAGGGATTAGTGAACCCCCTTGTGCCAGGTATGGCTTCGAACATAGGATTTGGAACCATTCTTATACTATTTTCTTGTACTGGGCCAGATCCACCAAATTGCATGGCTTCACTGTTAAGTACTGAGGCATTTTGACCTACTATAGGCCTCGGAATAAGTTCGTACCAAGACTGAGGTGATGGTCTTTCATAGTTCTGATTACTAATTTGACCATTAGAATATCCATTAACTTGCATAGGCTGTTTATCTCTAACCAATCTTTGCTAAGGGACATTTGCAATTTTCTCGATGTGTCTTGCATTTGTTGGTTGGCGGTTATTCATTCGATCCAAAAAGGATGTTGCCCACCTTTCCATCGTGTTCATTAATTACTGACCCATAGCATCTACTAGGCCTCCCCATGGATTTATTGGCTAAGTAGATGGAACAGTGGATGGTCCAATTCCTTGGTCTCATCCAATATTATGAGCATATGGTACTTGTTCTGAAGTGCTGGTCTGTTCGACCATAGGTTCTGATAAAATAGGAGTTTCCACAAGACGTGTTATCACATTATCCTCTGGATTACGTATCTCTACCTCTTCTTCCACACCTTCTTCCAAGCGTTCATTTTCTCCTTGTCTTCTACGTCTAGCCATTTTAAATGTAGTCCCACCGAGCGTGCCAAAAATATATGTTGGCTTTTTGGCTTTCGAAGGTTATTTTGGTAATTGCAAGCGTGCCAGCAAGGATTAATTAGTCCTTACAAAAAATTAATTGCCAACCAATTATCAGACGATTGTGTTTTAGTTTTTTCAGCCTCAATGAAGAGGACTTTTACTGGTGGCTTGACTTAGGAGAATTAAACAGATAACAATGAATTGAAGAACAGTCGAAGTATTTCATTAAGATAAAAAGGCTTACAATGATCCAAACTCAGCCTTGTAGAGATTTACAGCAAATCTACTTGGAACTACTCTTATGAAACGAAGTGCAGTGTAGGAATTTTAAAGTACAGTAATGTAAAAAACTGTAAATGTAAGACTGTAAATGTAAAACTGGAAAGGAAAATAAGTATAAAGGACTAGTTTTTGGATCTGAATCTAGGGCTTTTTCTAGGGCCTTCTCTACTATTTATACTGCTCAAGGATGACCATCGAATTGCATTTCCAACCGTCGAACTACTCCTCCATGATCGTCGATCATGTTGCCCCAATATTAGCTCCATTACGCCATTACTTGCAGTTAGGCTTCCCTCCTAAATTTGAATCTGAAATGTGAGTAACCGTTGAAGCCACATCACTTTGTATCTCTTTGTTGATCTGCTGCTACTCAGATCTCGTAATAACCAATACTAACTGCAACGTGTATGATCAGGATCGAGGACCTAAATAGTCTTCCTATATTACTCTTATTTCGCCACGCGTCGAATTGTAATTGGCTTGTACAAAATATGTAGCAAACAACTTTATTTTATTTCTTTGTGATTTTTTGCGATTTTGACATACAGATGGATCCCTCACCACCAAAGTCTTGAATTGTTTTGCTTTACTTTATTTGGTTTCTTTGTGATTTTTTGCGATTTTGACATAGATGGATCCCTCGCCACCAAAGTCTTAGAATTGTTTTGCTTTACTTTATTTGGTTTCTTCGTGATTTCTTGCGATTTTGACATATAGATTGATCCCTTGTCACCAGCAGTGGCGGAGGCATAAAAGGCCCAGTGGGATTACGTGTTCTGAGTTTTGGAATTTTTCTTTTTAACATAAAGAAAATATTTTAAATAAAAAAAATTATAAAAATATTATTTAGAGTAAAATGTCAATAACATTTTTAAAATTATGAGAACAATAATGGTTATTTTGATTGAAAATAAAAAAGATTATGATAAATAATAGTGATGTCTATTATTATTGACATGCAAACACAATTAATCTCAATAAAAATATAAAATTTATTAGATTTTTAGTTATATTTGACATGTGGAGTTTATCCTCCATGTATTTCTTTACTATTGATTAGTAATATCACATGTCAATGATGGTATGGTATTACTATTATATTAAATTTTTACTCAAATTTTGTATATAAAAAATTACTTTATCATTATTCAATTTATTTTAAAACTTATATCCATGAATTTTTTTTATATTGTTCATAATACACTAGTTATAAATAATATTAATTTTTTTTTATCTTTCTTAAAATCAATCATAAAAATTTATGTAAAATATTTTTATAAAATTTTTTAATATTATAATTAATAAATGTTCCTTTGATTTAATCTTTTAACTCTGCCACTGATCACCAAAGTGTTTTCTTTGATAAATCGGTGCCATTCATTACAAAGGATTGCTTAGAATTGTTTTGCTTTGCTTTATTTTGTTTCTTTGTGGTTTCTTCCAATTTTGACATAGAGATGGATCCCTTGCCACCAAATTGTTTGCTTTGACGAATCTGAGCCATTCATTACAAAGAATTGCTTAAATTTATTTTGTTTTGCTTCTTTGTAGTTTCTTGCGATTTTGACATATTAGACCGATTCACTAGTCAACGACTAACCCCTACCCTACCACTTCCCTCGACATCACATTAGATCATTTGTTTGCTCACATTTCTCGCCCCACCTCAGAATATATATATATATATATATAAGGGCAAATTACAAAAACCCCCCTCGAGGTTTAGTGAAAATACAAATTCCTCTCTGAGGTTTGAGAAATTACATCCCGCCTCTTAAGATTTATATTTCCATAACAAATTGCCTCCTGAGATTTTTATTTTCATACAGATTCCCCCCTAATTTGTTATGCAAATTTCACCTTCAGGGGACAATTTGTAATTTCTCAAACCTCAGGAAGGAATTTGTATTTTCACCAAATCTCGATAGGGGTGTTTGTAATTTGCCCTATATATATATATATTTTGGGTGAATTCACCTCAGCATCTTCTCTAACATTTGCAATTAGCACACTAATGCGTATGTAATTTAAATAATTTAAAATATTTATTATATATTATACGTTATTTAAGTAGTAAGAACTTTTTTTAATAAATCAAATATCAAAGGTTCGAGTCTCACTTCTCCAATAATGCATCAACTAATTACTAGTACTTAAAAAAATAAAATAAAAATAAAATTCCCTCAAAAAACACATGATGGTGGAATGTCCTTATAAATTCTCTCTCTCTCTCTCTCTCCCCCCCCCCCTCCTCGGGTCAAAACCATTATCTATACAATAATGAAATTTGAACAGTGATAATTTATTAAAAAGTTTCGCTGCTAAATGTAAATACATTCATATAGAACTGCATACCATTTGAGTTGAACTTGAACTTCCAGGAAGTAATTCTACCATGATTCTCAATACATCCACATCAAACCCATTCAATGGTGAAACAAACCTATAAATCAATAATATACTACTTTTTAAAATGAAATTGCAGAATTCATGTTGTAGGGAGTTCAACGTTAGGAAGGTGATTAGAGAGGCAAAACTATGCTAATGGTCCAACAATGGTGGAATGACTGGAGGATGAACAGTAGCAACTGTCTAGGAAGTTGGAGAGTGAGCAGCTAGGTGAGGGTGGAGTAGGTAGCTCAAGAAGAAATGTACGGCAGTACACAAATGGACAGCATCTCTCCCAAATCCCCAAAATTCCTCCTTTTGAACCTTAGGAAATGGATCCTATTTATAGGCTTGCCCTTGGTACCAAAAGGACACCAAGTGGCCAAATAGAGAGAGGACATGTGTCACAGAGGATCAGATGGAATATTCTGCCTTGAGCTACCAGGCTGAAGGTGCCACGTGTCCCTCTACATATACTGTGTACTATTTGTTTGCCTCCGCAACTACCTTTTTTGAGCCTCAGCAAGTGTAGTTGCAACGAGAGTGTTTAGCGCTGCAACTCCCTTTTGAGCCTCAACAAGTGCAGTTTCAGCGGGAGTATTTGCTGCTGCACTTGCCTTCTCTGCTTGAACCTCAGTAAGTGCACTTGCAGTGGTAAACCTTGCTGCTATACTTACCTTCTCAGTTCTATTTAGCCAGTACATGCATTCTCAGGACTCCATTAGTCTGCTATCGGCTATGTTCGTGTTCACCTCAGCGAAGCCTCCACCCTTAGCCACTTAACCACAAACTCCCCAGCTTTCCAGGGCGAAGGCCACAACCAAGCCTGCTATTAGCCATGTTGTGCCTTAGTACAAAGCCCAATGGGGCTTCTTTAGTCCTGCATGTGCGACTAAGGTAGGTCTATGACCTAGGTAATGGAAAGGGAGTCCCTTGCACTTGGGCTACCCTGCTCCCATTTTCGCGGGATTGTCGTAGTAAACTAGTATTTTTAGGCCTGCTATCAGCCCCAACCAATGAGTCTTGGGGCCTGTTATCAGCGCCAAGTTAATGAACTTTGGGGCCTGCTATCAGCCCCAGGCTAGTAATGCCTTGGGGCCTGCTATCAGCACCAAGTATTAGCCTTTACTTGCAGAGGGGAAGCTTTTCCCAAAGGCTGTTATCACCTTGGCGGGATGTTCCCTTTGCAAGTTGGTTGCAGCGGCGGCTATAGTTGCTGCGGCAATCATTTCCCATAGCAAGTTCAAATGGAAAAATCGACGATATTGGAGATGGCGCCGACAAAGTGCCTCTGCAACTTGGGCGCTGCTAGTAATGCCTCTGCAACTTAGTTGATTTAGTTCTCTCATTCCCTCAACAACTCCAGGTGGTAGCGGAACCGACAATACTTGGAATGGCGGCACTGAGACAAAGTGTCTCCGCAACTTGGCCGTCGCAAGTGTCACCTCTACAACTTAGTTGCTTCGGCTTTCTCTTTCCCTCAGCAACTTCAGATGACGGCTGGACCGACATTATTGGGTAATGGCGGCGCTGAGGCAAAGTGCCTCAGTAACTTGACCGCCACAAGTGCTCCCTCCGCAACTTGACCGTTGCATGTGTTACCTCTGCAACTTGACCGTTGCATGTGTTGCCTCTGCAACTTGACTTAGGCATTTTCCTTCGTAGAATCCGCTTGGACCCTTTTGCGGGTCAGACCTACTTCGGCCTTCTGTTGGCCCACTTCCCTTAGGCTTTAGCCTATGCTCATTTTTTCATTCTTGGTCGCCCCAAATAGGCGACCTCAACACTTAGGCCCATATTTAATTTGGAGCTTAATTTCTAACCCTCTACATTTGCCCCATGTGCGCGTGGGGGACACCTCCTTTGTTTCCCACGTATGCATGATGTCAGCAAGTAATCCAGGGGTTGCATCGGTTGGGTCAAGAGTTGCGTCGGTTTTCTACAGAGTCATAATGGCTCTAAAAAGACACCTTTTGACTGATGGCCTAGGGAAGCATGTTGGCGCCATTTTGCTGCTCTCTCTATAAATAGTGCCTATTGGGTCCTTTGGTCCTCACCGCCACAACACACTTTCCTGTATCCTTGTCTTCTTCTCTTCCTTGCCCCTACCTTCCAAAGTCTTCTTTACTTTTCTTTATTCTTCCTTATGGCTAGCACAAGGTTTTTACCCGATAGGGCTACTCCATCCTCTATTGAGTGGAGAAGGGCCTTATACTTCAAAGGGCTGGCTGATCCTTTTTAGAAAGAAGTTGACTCCTTCGTCCTTGATGCCCTCCCTCTGGAGGAGCCTCTGCTTCCTTTTGGTGAGGCTACTTTGGACAATGCTGACATAGTGAACCTAGTCTATATGCTGCGGTTTTGCGTAAAACGTTGCAACTTTTTCCATTTATACATCTACTACCGTATTCACTCAGGCCCTCCAGTAGACTGGTCCCTCTGGGTTGATGACATCATTACGGATGATGGCTTCAAGCAGCGCTTAAGGGATGTTCATCTCTTTAATTCCTTTTTGATTTCGAGGGAGTTTTCGGTGTGTAAGGTATAGACCAACACTGATATGGTCGTCTCCTGCTGGAGCCGCGACACTCACACCTTTGCCCTGGTATAGAGGGAGATAACCCCAACCCTTGAAGATGTTGCTGTTCTTCTGTGCCTGAGTACCCATGGAGACCACTCATTCGATCCAGCATCCTTAACTTTTGCAGAACAAAATGCCGTCACTACCCTCCAAAGTGCCTTTCAAGGGGCATGAAAATATGGCTCTTGGTATGATCTTAAGACTGGGGAATTGCTCCAGGAGAGGCCCAAGAGAGACAAGACCACCTACCTTTCCTGGCTGAAACATTTCTTCAAGGACTTGCAACCGGTTATGGGTGACATTACAGAGGGGAGCCGTAACTCCATAGTTGGGTCGGGCTACCGCGGCGACTTGTACTTGGCCGCCTTTGTTAGTTATTTCGTCTCTTTTTTTGTTCTCCCTAGCAACCCTGCTGAGAGTATCAACCCTCTAGTGTTTCCTCTGGCTGTTAAACTCTACAGCGACAGTCAGATCCCTTTGGCCCTCTTCTTCTTGGGGAACTTAGACTTCCGCCTTGACCTCATTCACTCGGACATGGAGAGATCCATGGGCTGCTATGATGTATAGAGCTTTGTACACACTCAGTTCCTGACCGCCTTCTTTTACGAGCAATTCCTTGCTATGGGCCACGTCCCTAAAGAGCATAGGCCCTTCTTCACCGAAAAAGTCCTTGATGCAGAAGGTCATCCTATTCTAGATGCAGAAGGTCGACTTATCGCAAGACAAGTGCACTAATCCCTCCCTCGCATCTCCCAGTGGTCTGGTCTTGGCATCAACAGACTCTTCGTGGAATTACGTCAATTGCATAGATGAGTGTGTGTTCTTCCCTTTTACCTAACTTCTTCCAGGCATTTCTATTGTCCCATTTTATTTCTCAGAGGTTCGTCATGTTGATTTCTTCCTTGACAGCGTCCAGGCCAACTCCCTTCTACTGGCTGCCATGATACGCCCCGGGTTTCTGCCCGTATGGAATGAGAAGGGCATGTCCAGTGTTGTCTACCAACCGAATAGGGTCCTTAGGCAATTCGACATGGACCAGGGCATCCCCCACGTCCCTCCGCCTCAAACAGATTTTCATTAGAGCTTCCAGAGATTTGCACGTGACTACACCGCCTTACTCATAGAAGGTTTAGGCCTCATGGAGTTGTCTTCACTTGGACGAGAAAATGTCTTTACTCCCAATAACAGGCTATTCTAGCACCACAACCTTAACTCCTTTTTCAACTTTTGCAATAGTTCTCATGTTGTCCCTATGATGGAACCTATTCCGCATCTGACTTATCCCTTCATCTCCCCTCTGGTGGAAGGAAACAGACTAGTATATTCTGCCATTTCAAGCTTCTGTCCTTACCTGCAGTAGAGGAGCCTCATCCATCTAGGGCAATGTCCGTTCAACCCCTGCAAGTTGCTCTTCCCCAGATTGGTGTAACAGTGCGCATGACCCGTTCTACACTAAGGGCAGCCTAGGAGGTAGCGGCATCAGTTGCTGGGGCACGTGCCTCACCAAGTAAGAAGAGACTCTGAAAGGTACCCATACTTGGAATATATTTTTGCATTACTTCCTCGGGATTTTTACATTTATTTTAGTAATCACATGATCTTTTTCCTTTTCAAGGCCCATCAGCCATACCACATTCGGGCCCCGGAGGTTCTTCTACTGCCATCGAAATTTCCTCAGATTTAAACGACGACGACGATGACTTTCCCATTGTGTTAAGGATCACAAGATTAAAAACCCGTAGGATGGTACTTCCAGATGTTGAAGAAGAACCAAGTGCTGAGGCCGAACCAACTACTGAGGTTAAGCCAGTTGTTAAGGCTGCAGAAAACGAACAAGTCCCTCCTGCTATGGAAGTTACAGCGGGTGGTATAGTTGCTGAGGGTGCAGAACCTCTGAACCCTGCTGATTCTATTCACTCTGACCATTCCTCTATCGGCAGAGATGATTTTGTTCCAGAGACTCCAAGAGAGGATCGTGACGTAAGAGAGCCACTAGAAGTTGCACCACCTCCATTGGGAGCTGTATCTGGGGGTTTTTTCCAATCCACTGCGTCTCCACTGGTTCCACAGACCCCACTTCCCAATGTTCAAGTTGCTAAGGAAGGTGTAGGTATAGCGGCTATTCTTGCTGCGGACCTCCCGAGTTTGGCTCAATTTGCAGAGGCAGCTGCCAATCTGGCTGCTCATGGTACTACTACTGTTGCTGATGCTTCTAACCCAATTGCCTCAGTAACTTCTGAGCAGCTCGCTAATCTGTACCCCACTCACTTCCTTGAGGTGCCAGCTAATCTTAGGGGATCACAAGACTTTTATGTGGGCATGGACACCACTATTGTGCCAGATTTGAATGTTGAGGACTACCATATGGACGACCTCTTTTTGAAGTGACATGATAGTGCAGGCAACTTTGGCCTTTCTCGCGAGGCCAGTTCGCCCGATCGCCACCCAACATCTACCCATTCCAATGCTGCTAGGCAATCATCTTTGGCGGAAGTGCATCGCCCTCAGTCTTTTAGTTGCTCTGCCAGTCTTCCTCCAGTAATTGAAGCTGGCGGTGGTGTAAGAGAGTCCCCTCAGTCCTGAGAGAAAGTTTCTTTTCTAAGTTATTGGGTCTCCTCCGAAGCTGCTCTCACTCTTGCTCATATCCAGACGCTGCACCCCGGTACCTTTACTACTTTTAACGCTCCTAGATCTATGGCGCAGATAGCGCTGCTGACTCGTTCCATTCAAACTTAACCCCCTTTTGAGTCAAATGTGTCATTGATTTGGCCAATTTTGAGAAGTCTTGAATGAATCTTCGATATTAACCGGCCAATCCTAAGAAACTACGAATCTCAAATGTGTTCTTAGGTTGCTTCCATTCTGTCACTACTTCTACTTTAGTTGGGTCCATTGATATTCCCTTTTCATACACCACGTGACCCAAAAACTTTACTTCCTCCATCCAGAACTCACATTTATTAGCCTTAGCATACAGTTGGTTCTCTCTCAAGGTTTGAAGTACTATTCTCAAGTGTTGTCCATGGTCTCCTTCAGACTTGGAATACACCAGAATATCATCAATGAAAACTACCACAAATTGATCTAAGTAAGGCGTGAATATTTTGTTCATTAAGCTCATGAACACACCTGGTGCATCGGTTAGGCCGAATGGTATCACTACGAACTCATAGTGGCCGTAACAGGTTCAAAATACAGTCTTAAGAATATCTTCTTCCCAAATACGCAACTGGTGATACCCAGACCTGAGGTTTATCTTTGAGAAATACTTTTCCCCTCTAAGCTGATCGAAGAGGTCATCAATCCTAGGTAGTAAAAACCGATTCTTAATGGTGACTCTATTGAGTTGTCGGTAATCAATGCACAACCTAAGTGTCCCATCTTTCTTTTTAGCAAATAAGGCTGGTGCTCCCCACAGGGACGTGCTTGGCCTTATAAATTCCTTATCCAATAATTCTTGCAACTGTATCTTTAGCTCTCTCAATTTAGCTGGTGCCATATGATGTGGTGCCATTGAGATCGATGATGTAATAGGTTGTAGTTCAATGGTAAAGTCTACTTCTCGTATTGGGGATAGTCCTGGTAACTCCTCTAGGAATACATCAGCATACTCGTACACCACACGAGGTTGCCCTAGTTCCATACGATCCTTGTCTTGCAAAACTAAGTTGGCTAGCTACCCAGCTAGGTGATCGGGCCACTTTGACTTTCCAAGTGTCAGTGATAGGGAATCTCGTCTATCCCCCTTAAATTGGAATCGTGTTCCGTCATGAGAGTAGGTAGTCATCGTCTTTTGAAAGCAATTAATGGTGGCTCTATGGGATAATAACTAGTCCATTCCTAGGATAACGTCAAAGTCTAACATTTCCATGACTCGTAGGTCGCAAGTTAAATGCAAACTGGAGACTCCTAGTTCACATGATTTGCATATGAGATCTAATTGAGTTTGACCTCCTAACGGTGAAACTACACTCATAGGTGTTTCTAATCATTCAAGCTCTAATCCCAAGATTCACACAGTTGTAGTAGAGAAGAAAGAATATGACGTGGCTACGATAATAGCATAATTAGCATAAGAGTTCAAATGGAATTTGAACAGACGGTCCAGTCGGATGACATGATGGTTTTGAACTTTTAATAGGGTTAAGATTATGGAGCTGGTGACCAAACTAGATATTTGAATTGAAATTGTGTTTGGCCATACACATTTCAAACCAAATACCTAAGATTCTTCACCCTGTAAGGATTAAAAGAGTGCAACTGGTTTTCAAGAGAACAACATACAAGATACAATAATCAAGGCTCAAAAATTGCCAATTGATCATCTTAAGGCAATACTTTGTTGAATTGGAAAAGTTCAATGAAGATACAGAAGCGATGATTTTACATTCGACAAATTTGGCATCAAGCTAGAGAAACAGCTAGGATCAAATAAGGATAGTTACTATGATTAGCATAAGGCTCGCATAAACTATGAATCACATAACTCTATTCCATCTAACACATGACACTACTCCTCAATTGAGGTTAAACCTCTTCCCATTGCCCCTACATATTCTAACCTAGAGCTTTGATACAATGTTGTGACGCCCTAAAATTTGAAAACATCATGATAGGGTTTAAAACTTAAAATCAATTTTCTTAATTAAGAATCGTCATCAATGTTGCCACCAAATTTACCATCATCCATTAATTAATAACACGAAAACTAAAAGTTCTTAAATTACAACTCCAATCAAACTTAAAACTTTGTCTTAGTACACAAATATAAAAAGACTAGAGAAAAACTAGAAAACTCAAAAAAATGGTTCATGGAATTTTGGCAGGCTTCAAGCTAACCAGGGTTGAATGTTACCTTCCAACACCTCGATGTTTCCTTCGGTTTCTTCGGTACCTGGCATAAAACACCAGGGCAACGGGAATGCCAATGAGCGACGAGCTCAATAAGATACTACAACCCGAAAATACCCTAACTGTAGCTCTGAGGACGAGCCAAAGATGAAGCTGCTCTCTGTCCTCCTCCCCTCTGCGGGCAAGCTGGAGACTTGTGGCCCAGTTGACCACATTTGTAACCAGTAAAGTCTCCCTAACTACCTCTCTCAGAGCCTGCACTCGGCACTAGAAATGTAGATCTCACAAACGCACCTTGGGACTGCTAAGGGTTAGAACCCCTCTGCCTCCTACCATCTCCCTAGCCATCCTGATTCCTCTTGGAGCCCTTCATCTGCTCCTCCTCCTCATGCATAATAATCTCAAGATGCACCGCAGCATCCACAAGGCGCCCATACTCCCAAGTCATGGACCCAGCAACCCTAAGTTTGAGCCCGGTCCTCAACTTCTTTTCGAACTCAAGACAACAGCGTTCCTCAGACGCCACAAGCTCAGGTGCAAACCTAGATAAATTGGTAAATGCGGCCTCAAACTCGTCCACTGGTGTATTCAGCTGCTTAAGCTGACAGAACTGATCCCTCAACTTCTCCCTAACAGCGGAAGGCAAAAACTTCTCCTGGAAGGCACCAACGAAAGCCTCCCAAGTCCTATCAATACGGCCCCGAACAAACTTCCACCACTGACCCGCGTCTCCCTTCAACTGGAAGGACGCCAAGGTCACCCGTAAACCTCCATCTTCGATGCCAAGCATCTCAAACGTCTTCATCAGCTGCTCAAGCCACTCATCAGCTTTAAGTGGCTTTTTAGGATCCCCTAGAAACTCATCCGAATTAGACCAGAAAAACTCTCTCTTCAGAAAAGAAGGCCCTGCCTCAACCACATGGGCCTGGACTTGATTCTCAGCTCTGAGAATGTCCATGGATTCCCTCAATGCTCCTACCATTTCACGGGCTAAGGCGCCCATGGCTTGCTGACCTGCTGGCTCGGCCATATTGGCCTGACCAACCCCCTCCTGCTGCGCCGGAATCTCATCCGATATAGGCATTTCCTGCCTCATAGGCCTACCACGCCTACCACCACGTCCTCGTCCTGACATCCTAATAAAGGTAACAAAGACATTAGCACATTCATAAATGTGCCGAAGCTATTTCACTCGTGTCCTAATGCATTGGACAACAGTAATTCATTCCACGTAAACACATAATCACGTAAGCACTTACGAATTTCATTTCCAGATAATGACAGTCCTGAGTCGTTGCTAGAGCTCCGGTTAGAAACAGCATTAATCAAGTGCTTTTCCAACAGGACTCCCAGAAACCCAAGGATCCAATGAACATCTTAGAAATTAAATCCCATACCCATATAGTCACATAAGCATGTTATCACATAAGTACATAACATTGCATCTAAGTCTCTAACAAGCGAGACAAACCCATTGTGGTACTAACCACTTCCCACGTACCCAAAGTATTCAAACCCGGTACGCTCTAATACCAAGTTGTAACGCCCTCAAAAAAATACATATAAACCCACATTCTTGACATACATAGACATAAGAGAATAAAGCATATTTCCATTTATCAGAGTATTCATTACAAAAGTATTACATGGTCACAACAAAAGTAAATGCCCTACGGGCTTACCACTTTCCAAGCCAACACTTGGTTACAAAAAGAGAGTACTAACTCAAATACACTTTAAGCCCTTGGCTTGAATTTACATGTAATACCAAAAGAGAACAACAAAAAGATCTATCAGTCTCAAAGCCTCCCAAGCTACGTCCTTGGAGGTGACATATCACCTGAACTTGAAAATGATGTCCCATATAGGGTGAGCCAAAGCCCAGTAGAGATATACTAAACCAATTATGAGCAATAACTAAAACATTAGTATTTGATAAATGATTAACACTTGTAAATCAACTTACAACACATTCCAGTTCCATGACAATTACATCTGTGTTTCATTCCACTTTCCTTTACTTATCCAATTTACATTCATAAACCAGGCTCAATTTCTAGCCAAACAATTAAATGAGACTACAACTCATATTAAAAACACTTCCATACTTTAATTATCTATGTAATGCAAACGTAATCAAGATTTCGGGACTTTCACCCTGGATACTCCGGCCAACTTAGTTATCAATGGAGTCCATCCCCTATCTCCTCCCAAATAGGTTTGAGAGTACATCCCCTATCTCCTCTCAAACCATAGAGTACATCACCTATCTCCTCCTAAACAATATACATATACAATGTATTTAAACACTTATCATATACAATGATCAATCAATACACATATTCGATGTATTATCCCAACTGTCATATTCAATGACATATTCAATGTGATTGGTTTCAATTTTCCCTAATCAACATACAGTGTCTACAACAATCAAGACTATCCTCTACCGATAGCCCAAAGCAGTTATCTCTAAATGGATAATAAATTTATCAAACAGATAAAATATCAACATTTTCATAAGTGAGTGATTAACTAATCCAACTACACCATTCAATCCCATAATTTCCCAATTTCATGATTTTCAACTCAATTTCACTCTTTCTCAAATTAATTATTCAATGTAATTCGGGCATTTTCTCTCTTTCCTCAATTATCAACCATAAGGCTCAATTTCATCAATTTAACAACAATAATTCCATTCTCCAAGGCCTCACATACACATGGAGTTTTTAAAACACAAAACCCCTCTTTATATAATTTCAATACAAACCCTAACTTTCTCAAAATTACCAAACAACACCATCTATCCAAAATACCCAACATTTATGTCAAAACTCATAGAGAGGAGTAGGTTATCCCTACCTCAAAATTAGAAGCCCAAAGGAGTTGATGAAGAAAACTCAAAGTGCTCTAAATCCACGGTTTTGCAGATTAAAGTGAAGTCCACGCCACCCTCTATCTTTCTTACAAAGAGATTTGGATGGAAACACTCTAGAAGTAGATGAAATCCTAGAGAGAGAGAGAGTGTGTATGTAGAGAGAGGAGCAGCCGTGGCTAGGGTTTGAGTAGAGAAAAAGATGAAAAAGTGTGTAAAAACCCGCTGCTGTAAACTGATATAATCGATCCTCGCTCGAGCAAAGGAGTGGTCGCTCAAGCGACCAGACACAAAGAAATCTCGCTCGAGCGTAAAAAGCCTTACTCGAGCCAACAACACGAAGCTTCAGGTCTACAACCCAGAAGCACGCTCGAGCGAAGGAAAGCTCGCTTGAGCGAAGAAACCCAAAACATAGTCCTCGCTCGCTCGAGTGAAGGAAACCTCACTCGAGCCAAGAAATGCAACCTTCAGGTCTAAATTAGACACAGACGCAAGCTCGAGCGCAAGACTTCTCGCTCGAGCCAACAAACACACCACTCAACTCTCGCTCAAGCAAAGGAACCCTGGCTCGAGCGAAGGAACTAAAACACAGAGCTCGCTCGAGCGACAAAAGCCTCGCTCAAGCGAAGACACCAAAATTTGGGCAGCAACCATTTGTTTCAAAACACACCCAACCTGTTACAAACCTGCCCAATACACCCCAAAACTCAAATACAAGGAATTAAAGGATGAAAATACAACATATACAACAACCGACATCAACGGAACCGAGTCCAGAATACAATAACCAATTGAGGGAAAACCGGGATCGCTATACATAAGAAGATAAAATCAGTAGCTAAACCATCTAATCTATGCTTGCAAGAAGGATAGAAATCATAAGATTGTCATTATATCAAAATATAAACATGCATTGAGTTATTCTTGCTATGTGTGTATTAACAATACACACTCTTGCATATTTTTAATATATAGATTCAGTAAAAAAAATCTAAAGAAGGATAGAGGTTAAGTATTCTTACCTCAAGAGCTTTTACAAACAATTCTCAACACTAGTTTTGAATTGGTAACCACCAAGCAAACCTCTCATCTTCCTCTCTTTTTCCTTTCTTTTTCTCCTCTCTTTTTTCTTTGTTTTGCTCAGTTGGGTGTATGTAATGGAAGGGCTGAATAGTGCTCTTAGTTATAGGAGTTTGAGAACCTATTTTATTTTTATTTTATTTTTTATTTTTCCTCTTGTCTTGGGAATCATTATCTACAAGCATAGGTTTAGAGTGTAAAGGTATGCATAGGCTTAGAGTGTTAAGACATGTTTGTCCACCTTTAATGAGGTTGTGTGTGTTATTGGAGAAGCATGCTCTTACATATGCATGCACAACAAAGCCCAAGGAAAGGCCTTGGGAAAAGGCTGGCCATTCTTTCAATTTCCTTTTTTTTTTTTTTTGGTATGTATATGATTTTGAGTCATTTTAATATTATAATATTATTTTATGTAACCAAAAGACATAAGATTAAACCAATTAATCTCCATAGGTTAATTTTCATGTACACAAATTATTAATGCAAAACTTTATACAGAATAATATATATTAAGAATTAGATTTGTGTAGTTATAAAAGTGACGACAACGACGCTGATGACGACAACAACAATAATAATAATACTATAAAGATAAAAATTGCACTAATTAAATAATTAAAAATTAATTATACAATTTCGTCACAAAATGTTGTTATGGAATTGGATTATGGATGTTGACTACAAAATTTAAGTAGCTAAATATAATTACCAAAATAATTTAATATGCAAAAATACGGGTTCTCACATCATGTCATGCTCAAAGCATATATCTCTATCTTTTGAAAATCTTGTACTCAATACAATTTGAAAACATAATAATTCAATAACTTCAATGTAGTTCAAAGGGTGGTAAATACAACTCAAATAATCCCTAAGTTGGTATCTACAAGTAAGCATATCAAGCATTACCAATCACCACTTTACCGATTGCTAATCGGAAGGCACGTGGTATCTCCTCCGCGCATGTTTTCAGTCTTTCACCATAGACACTTAGGCCAACTTAACTAATACTAAACTATACCCCCTATCTGGACTTATCAACGTACTTAACCCAAAATAAATCAACATGATCTTGTTTCACAAAACAATTCCTTTTTCAAAGCAATAATTTTTCAATACAAGATTTAAAATCAATTGTAACAATGATTAAATGAAATGGCAATTCAAAATTTAACAATGCATTAATATAGTTATATTTTCAATTCCACCCACAATCCTCCATTGTGATCAAATTTTCACATCTCTTATCAATGCAACATCATAGTACATTTTTCAAGAGATAATATAACAATATCATCATTCATGCGTTTTCCACATATTAATCATCATTTTTTAAATTTTGTCTTTTCAGGACAAACAACAATAAGCTATTCCTCAAGCATCCCAAATCAGCAATTCTTATTTCCTTATGAAATTTTCCCATTTGATACAACTATGGAAATTTATCCTCATTTATTCACATAATAATTTTATCAAGCATAATTTCACAATATCTCAACTTTTTCCAAAATCCCCAAATTCTGTTTTCACCAAAATTAGGTTTTTGTTCTATTTTTGAAAAGATTTTTCCAAAATAACAATTACACTTTAGTACATAGCTCATACTTTCAAAAGCTTTAAAAAAATAGAGAAAATCCACTTCTAATATCATCTAGGGCAAGGTTTTAAAAATCGGACCGGACCGGCCAGTTGAACCGTCGACCGGTTAGGGTTCCGGTTCGGATACACCCACTAAACCATTCAGAGTTGAAAACCGGCTTATTTTAATTCTTTCTTTCTTTCTTATATATATATATATATATATATATATGTATTATATATTTTATATATATATAAGAAAATTTTAATTGGAAACTTTCTTTCACGGGTCTCCTCTTGTGAGGAATCTTATTAAAAGCTTCAAATTATTGTGACAGCCTCTACCTATTTATAAGAAAAAAAATTCTTTCAAAAAAACTCAAGAAATCTATGTGGGATTCAATCAAATTTATTTGAGGGAAACTTAAAATTTCGATATCCCTCCAAAATTTTTTATCTTCTTTCAATCAAATTATTTGAATTAAAATCATATGGAGGGAATATTAAATATTTGATTTCTTCTTCCAAAATTAAAATTAATAATATTTTAAAATATATTTTTATATTTTTTAGTAAAAAAGTATTAGGAGAAATATTTAAGATTATTTAATTTTTTAATATATAATTTTATTACTTATATTTTTATTTAAATATAATTTTAATATATTTATGACGTCACGGTTCGATTCCGGCTCAATCTAACGATTGAACCGGTGACCCGTTCACTCGATCCTTTTTCCGGTTCACTCACCGGTTCAGTTTTTAAAACATTGATCTAGGGTTCATCAACCTAAAAGAATGATCCAAACATATAAGAAATACTCCAAACAAGTTCAGACTTGCAAAAATATATATATAACTCTAAGAATATCTCTACCTTAAGCTTGGGAGAGAAAAGAGATGAAAACCCTAAAGCTCAACGTTGATGAAAACTCGATTCAATCGATGTAAATATAGCCCTCGTCGCCCTCTTCGATTTGGTATAAAAAGCCCTCTCAAGTTCTTTAAGTTTTTTGCTAAATCTTAGAGAGAAGTTTGGATTTGGGTGTGTTTGTAGACAGAAGGAAGAGAAAAGATAAGTATAGATAGAGAGAGACAGAAGTGAAAAAATGTGTCAAACACGTTTTTTGTATTAGTTTCGAGGAAAACAGTACAAAATTTGAGACAGATGCGCCGAAATTAGCACGAGCAGTTCAAATTTCGCACGAGCGGATTCTGATGCTCCACGGGCGGTTTACTCTTGAGAAAACTCAGATTTTTCACAAAAAATCCGTTCGAGGGAAACCCAAATCCGCACGAGCAATTTTGCCCAGAAATTCCCAGAAAACTCTGTGTGATTCCGCTTGAGCGATTACCAAATCCGAACGAGCGATTTTGCCCAGAAAACATAAAATTTGATTTCGCATCCCAAAACAAATTCCAACGCCCAAAACTCAAAAAAAAAAACAAAAATTAACCCGAAAATTTTAAGGAAGGTTAAGTAAGAGTAGAAAGAATTCTCAACGACTCAATACGATAAACAAAACATCAAAAGTAAAGCACACCACCTTACTACACAATAGTAATCAAGTCCAACACCCGAGACATCACATTGTGTTTATAAAGTAGCATTATGATAGAACATTGATATGCAAAACTAAAAAAAAAAACTAATCAGCGTGTTTGGTTTCAGTTTTTTGAAAATTGAGTTTTTCATTTTTCGTGTTTTTTATTTTTATTTTTAATGAATATTTTTAAAATTTTAAGCACTGGTTTTACTTTTTTAGATGCACCTTACTTAGATGTATCTAAATAGTAAAATAGTTGTGAAAAAATATTTTAAAAAATTAATAAATACACAAAAGTACGAAAAATATATTGAATTTTCATTTTTTTTTTTTTTTGTATTTTTGGTATTTAGTGAATTTTTTTAAGTTTTTTTTTCCATAAATTTTATAATTTTAAGTGTATTTATGTTAGGTGTATCTAAAAATTTAAAAAATTGCTTAAAATGTTTTTAAAAATTCAAAAAAAAATACGAAAAATGAAAATGTAGAATTTTCTGAAAAGTAAATTCTGAAAACTGAAAACAAACAGAGTGAATAATGTTCTCAATTTTAAAACTGAAAAAAAAAAGGATAATATTCTCGATTTTATTAGATAGTTGAATCAAACCAATAAGTGGAAGGGTAAAAATGTTTAATCTCATGTTCTGTTTTTTTTATCAGTTAATGGAACAATTATCTGAAATATTACTATGCAAAATTGATAATGTTATTATTTTTAAAATTTGAGAAAAACTGATAATATTATCAATTTTACTAAATAGGATTTACTAGTTTATAAAATCTTAGATATGACCTGAGTTACCATAATATTTGTAAATATGATTTTTAGATAATTAACTCTCTAATATTGTAGTGCTATGAATGTTTCATTTGAATACAGTTTAAATTTTAAAATAAAATAAAATTTTAAAATTTTAATTTATTAATTTTTGTGTAAGTTGGTTAGTTTTTTGACCGCATATAATTGATATTTTAATTTAATTAAGAATGTTATTTACAATCTTATAATTTAATATATATATATATATATATATCATATAAAATCATTATATGGTAATCCAATTACAACATATTTATATTTAATTTTTTTAATAAATTTTATATAATTTCTATTTCTACATATTTTTGTTTTCCAAATGAATATAAAAGAAAATTAAATAGTTAGAATTACTTTTAATTTTATGTTATTAATTCTTCTTCTAATTTTACTATTATTTGTAATATCAAAATGAGTATTTATTTTACTATTTTATAATTTAATATATATCATACAAAATTATAGTATGATAATTATATTTTTATAATATGATAGAACTAAATTTTATATAATATCTATATCTACATATTTTTATTTTCTAAATGAATATAAAAGAAAATTAAATAGTTAGAATTACTTTTAATTTTATGTTACTAATTCTTTTTCTAATTTCACTATTATTTTTAATATCAAAATGAGTATTTATTTTACTATTTTATAATTTAATATATATCATACAAAATTATTGTATGATAATTATATTTTTATAATATGATAGAACTAAAATTATCAAAATATACAAATAATTTAACTAAAATTAATATATATATATATATATATATAAGTATTCAAGTAGCAAAATTATAGAACAAAATGGTGCCAATATTATAAAATTATTACTTTATAACACGCATTATACCATCAAATATTTTTTGAAAAAAAAGTAGTATGTGCATTGCATGGGTTATATATAATACATATAAATAGTTCAAAAAGATATTAAACAAAAATCAATACTTCATACAATTAAGGGCAGTCGGTTCATAAATCCAAATGTGAATTTTGCTTGGTCAAAAGTCCACACTGTAAAATACTTTGTCCATAAGGACATGCTTAACTGAAATGACCAAAATACCTCTATATATACATTGTTTTCCAAACTAAACCCTAAACAAATAGTTGACACCACCACCACCACCACCACCACCACCACCACACACACACACACACACACACACACACACACACACACACTCTCTCTCTCTCTCTCTCTCTCTCTCTCTCTCTTATCTTCAACTGTCGACACTACTGTCTTTGTCGTCGCCAACACTGCCAACACCACCACTATTACCATCGTCGCCGTCGCCGTCGCCATCGTTGTCGACACCACCATGCGCTATCTTTCTCCCCCATCTCTCTCTCTCTCTCTCTCTCTCTCTCTCTCTCTCTCTCTCTCTCTCTCTCCTCTCCTCTTTTCACTCTTCTATCACCTCCATCTACTGCCTCGTCTCTAGCGTCGACAGCGGCAAAGTCTCCGACGACTTCATCTCCAACTCCGTCAAGCTCCAAATCTGGAAGATCCATATCTAAAGTCCACTACAAGAGTCCACGATTTTGAGTTATAGTTTTCGGAGTCCGATGAGAGGCATTTAAGATCTGGAGCTTGAGAGTCTAGGTCTGTTAGGGTTTTTACTTGGGAGCCTCGATCAGTTGCAGTCGTAGGTGCTCGATATGAGGCTAGACCATAGAGAATAAGTGGAAAATTCAATTTGACAGAGGGTTTTGAGTATGGTCATTTGAATTGTGGAAGTGGAATAGATGGTAGAAGAGCTATATGCAATAGATGAATTAATATCTATGTCTCTTTATCTATGAGATCATACAGAGGTTTCATGTTATATAGAGGAGTTCCCTCATTCCCTCATTTCGATCTCTCTCTTTGAAACTCTCTCTCTCTCTCTCTCTCTCTCTCTCGGATCTTTTCTTTTCTTTTCTTTTTTAATGTAAGTTTAGATCTGTCGTTGTTGTTATTGTTGATGATGATGATGATGATGAAACAAATTACAATAACTATGTGCAATATGTTCAACACAGATAGATTACAAAACAAAAAACAAAAAATATTATAAGAACAAAATAATTTGCACAGATAACACAAGAACAATTGCACAGATAACTCTCTCTATAATTAAAATAATTTACATATAGGTTCACACAAATAACCAAACCAAACCAAACCAAGCTTTAAGTCCCATCAAATAGGGTCGACTACATGAATCCTTCTTCTCCACGCGGCCCTAGCAAAGGCCATTTCGTTAGTCAAATTAAGTAGATCCATATCTCTATTTACAACGCTAGCCAACATTAATCTAGGCCTACCCCGTCCTCTAACACTTCCATCTACCGTTACAGCATCGCATCTCTTTACTACTGCCTCTGTTGGTCTCCATTGAATATGACCAAACCATCTCAATCGATTCTCTCTCAACTTATCTTTCATCGGTGCTACTCCTACCCATTCTCGAATACACTCATTCCTAATTTTGTCTTGTCTAGTCTTGCTACACATCCACCTTAGCATCCTCATCTCAGCCACATTTATCTTATCTGCATGTTGTTTCTTTGTTGCCCAACACTCCGTTCCATACAGGTTCACACAAATAGATTAAAAAAATTAAAACAAGATTGTTGTTTCAGCAGATAAAATAAAAATTTAAATAGATAGGCTTGTGAATTTCAACCAATGGATTTTTTGAACAGATAATTTCAACATATAAGAATTCCAAAAGATAGATACAAATTTGATAGATAGTCAAAAAAAATTAAATAGATAAAAAAAATATTTAAATAGATAGTTAAAAAAATTAAACAGATAGATTAATGGGTAAAATTGAAATCAAAATGTCCTCCAAAATTATAAATGAATTTCTCACCAAATTATTTCATAAATGGTGGACCTCTCACCAACAAAAGATATCAACTAGACCTAATGCCTTAGACAATTGTTATATTAGACTTTTCAACAATTTTTTCTATAATTAATCTATTTAGTTGTTTCTTAATCCAACTCCAACATGATTATATTTTCAAATGAATAAAAATTAAAATTAAAAAACCAAAATCACTTTTAATTTTATGTTACTAATTTTGCTTCCAATTTAACTAATATTTCTACTATAAATATGTGTTTATTTTACTACGTTATAATTTAATATTATATAAAATCATTCTATATTTATTTAAGTTACACTTTTATAGTATGATATGGCTAAAATTATTAAAATACACATAAATAATTTAACTAAAATTTTATGCTTATTTAAGTAACATTTTTATAGAACGATAAGACTAAAATTTTCAAAATAAATAATTAGAATCACTCTTTAATTTTAAGTTATTATTTGTTTTCTCCAATTTAATTAATATTTCTAATATTAAAGTGAGTATTTACTTTACTATGTTATAATTTAGTATAAATACCGTATATATATATATACATATTTATAGTTTGGTAGAGCAAATATTGTTTACATATTTCGTAATATATTTTTTAAATAATTTTATACATATCTACACATAGATATATACATAAATTATTTGAATCAAATTATTATATATATATATATATTTATTTATTTATTTTATATTTTTATATCATTATAAAATTAATATTATTATTTTTTGTAATGCATATATCATAAAATATTTGTAAAAATAATTTTAGCAAACTAACCAGTGCATCACATGAGTTAACTACTAGTACAGTAATACAATAAGAAGCAAGTTTTAATTTTTTTTTAAAGAAAATAAAAATCAGTGAAAGAAGATTAGGTTGGATAGATTTGTAATATATATATATATATATATATTTTATCTTTGCTTTTGAAATTATAAATTATGGAATTATTAATATTTTAAAAACTACTACTTTAATAGATTAGCCAATACTACATTTAAATTTACTTTTTAATTCAATAAATCCACAAATTTATTATGAGGTTTTGGAGTTTCCATAATGTTGCTTGTTAAAACCACATTTTGCTTATATCATATATAGGTAGATTATCTGTGCATAGCACAAGAAATATACTAGTTACCCATTAATCCTATAGGGGATAATGTTGATTTACTTGGTTCTAAGAGTTTCTAATGAACTGAATGGTCCTGTTTGATTTGGAAATATGTATTTATTTGATTTGACTCGTTTACCCTTTTGGTTGATTATGTTGCTATCTATTCTAATTCGGTATGCTATGAGAATGGTAATGTGTGTAATTAGGGCTACAAACGAACCGAACCGAACCGAGCTGAGTCAAGCTTTGCTGAACTCAAGCTCAACTCGATAAAAAATTGGACTCGAGCTCGGCTCAACTCGACTCGAAATTTTTTTTAAATATTATTTAATATATAAATAATATATTTATTATGTAATTTAAATAGTTGAGCTCGGCAAGCTCGTGCATATAGCGATTCCGGTTTTGACCTGTCACTTATTGTGTTCTGGATTCTGGTTGGTATGGTTTTGAATGGTGATTCATATCTTGTTTCCCTTGTCTCCCCTGTCTCCCCTCTATTTTGGTTATTGGATTGTAGTTGACCATATGGAACAAGTTGGTTGCTTGTTTTTCCAAACCTGTGTTGTCCACAATTTTGGTCTTCCGCTCGAGCGGGGTTTGCAAACCCTCAGTACTTTGATCGTCTGCAAAATACTAGAGAAGTGTTTTCCACACTCGAGCGGCATTTCCTACACTCGAGCAGTTTGTCTATTGTCTGCAAAAGTTCTGGATGTATGTATTCGACGCTCAAGCGAGCCACTTTTGCGCTCTAGCGGAACAAAACTTTGTGTCTGATGCTCGAGCGTCAACTCTTTCGCTCGAGCGGACTGTGCGTATATCAGATCGTAAAAGTGACATTTTATATCACTTTTTCATTCCTCTTTCTCTCTAAAACTTTCCAAGGACCTAGATTTTGACTCTCTCACTTTAAAATACTCTCACTTTCTACATTTTGACCTTGATCTAGTGGGTTCCATACCCTAGTGCCTTTGTTAAAAAGTTAGAGCACCTCAAGATCTTCATTTTCATCTGATTGGAAGTTGGTTTCGGCATTGTTGGAGTTTCACATTTGTTTGGCTTGGTCTTCTAGTTTGAGGTAGGGATTTTCTATACTTTGTTATGATTTTTAACCTAGTTATTTGTAGTTGTATAACAATGGTGGGATTTTGGAGTATTTTGAGCCAAACCTAAGGTTTGGGTGAAATGCGAAAGAGGGGTTTTTGGTGGAAATGAAATAAATGAACATGGGGTTTGAAAATGAAGTCATGTTATGTCAAAATAGGTGATTTTGGCATTTGGATTGGTATTTTGAAAAGAGATATTTTTGCCCTAAATTGATTATCATATCTATTTTGTATAAATAGTTGAAATTAGTGTTGCAAACATGGAATTGAGTGAGTATTGAAATAGATGATGGAATTGAGTATATAATGTTTCACACCTTTGGAAATTTTGGATAAATTATCTATCTTGAGATTGTATATCTGTTTAGAAATATATGTATTGTGCTATCGGTGGAGGATAACTTTGCTTGTTGTAGAAATTGCATGTGGATTAGGTGAATTGAAACTAGTCCATGATTGATTATCATTGAATATGATCATGTTGGGAATACATTGTATATGTATGATTATTTAGGAGGAGAAAGGGGAAGTACTCCATATGTGTGATTATGTGTTTAAATACATTGCATATGTATGATTGTTTGGGAGGAGAAAGGGGATGGACTCCATTATAATTAAGTTGGCCGGAGTATCCTGGGTGAAAGTCTCGAAATTTATACATAGGTGCTGATCTCGCAGATAAAATATCTGTAAAATGGCAATTGAAAATGTTTGTATGTTAATTGTGAAATTATTGAAACATTGAGTTATAGTCTTATTTGGGTTATTGAAAAATAATGGAATTGGCTCATGTATTGAAATGAATTGAAGGAGAATGAAATGGAATAAGATCTTGGTATTTTATGACTATATAAAAATGTGAATGTTTAATCCTTGGCATTGTATATGCACACTATACTTATATCTTCATTAAACCTCAGATACTGTATTAGATTGTTCCTACTGGGCTGTGGCTCACCCTATTTAGGAAAAACATTTTCAAGTATTGAAGGCATGCCTCCGCCAAGATAATAGCTTGGAGGGACTTTTGAGAGCACGAGCTTCTTTGTTTTGATTGTATATTTTTGTATAGCCAAAGGGCTCTATTTGTAAGAGCTAGTCTCTCTTTTGTTATAACCAAGTCAATGCTTGGAAAGGTGTAAGCTGATAGGGCATTTACTTATGTTAAACCTTTTTGTATTATTGACTTCATGTAATGAAAGAACTATTTACTCTGATTTATGTAGCTATTAACAAATGTTTGGGTTGTATTTATTATATTATTTTGGGGGCGTTACAACTTGGTATTAGAGCGTACTGGGTTTGAATACTTTGGGTACGTGGAAAGTGGTTAGTACCACAATGGGTTTGTCTCGCTTGGTTAAGACATTTGCACGCATTGTATGCTTATCTGATAACATGCTTATCTGATTATATGGCTATGTGATTTAGTTCTTAAGATGTTGATTGGGTCTACGGGTTTCTAGAAGTCCTATTAGAAGAGCACTTGATCATTGCTGTTTCTAATTGGAACTCCAGCAACACTGCAGGATGGTCATTATCTAGAAAGGAAATTTGTATGTGTTTATGTGATTACGTGCTTATGTGATTACGTACTTATGTGGAGTGAATTATTGTTGTCCATCGTATTAGGACGCGAGTGAGTTATCTTTGGCACATTTGTAAATGTGCTAATGCATTTTGTTACCTTTATTAGGATGTTAAGACGTGGTCGTGGTGGTAGGCCTAGGAGGCATGAAATGCCTATACCGGATGAAATTTTGGCACAGGAGGAAAGAGTTGGTTAGGCCAACGTGGCTGAGCCAGTCGATCAGTAGGCTATAAGCGCCTTAGCCTGCGAAATAGCCGGAGCATTACGGGAATCTATAGATATTCTCGGGGCTAAAAATCATATCCAGGCCCAGGTAGCTGAGGCAGGGCCTTCTTTTCTGAAGAGAGAGTTTTTTCGGTCTAATCCGAATAAGTTTTTGGGTGACCCAAAGGAGGCACTGAAGGCAGATAAGTGGCTTGAACAGATAGTGAAAACATTCGAGATGCTTGGCATCAAGGACGACCAGTTGAGGGTGACCTTGGCATCTTTTTAACTAAAGAGGGATGCAGGCAATGGTGGAAGTATGCGCGGGGATGCATTGGAAAGACTTTGAAGGCTTTTGTCAATGCCTTCTAGGACAAGTTTTTACCTCCCACGATTAGGGAGAAGTTGAGAGACTAGTTCTCCAAGTTGGTGCAGTTGAACACACTAGTGGTTGAGCTTGAAGCCACATTCACTAGCTTGTCTAGGTTTGCACCTGAGTTAGAGGCGACTGAGGAGCGCCGGTGTTTGGATTTTGAGAAGAGGTTGAGGACCAGTCTTATGTTCCGAGTGGCCGGGTCCATGATTAGAGACTATGGGCGCCTTGTGAAAGCGGGGGCCCATCTTGAGACTATCATACAGGCAAAGGAGGAAAGGATGAGGGGCTGTAAGAGGAGTCAGGATAGTCGGGGGGACGGTAAGAGACAGAGGGGTTCTAACCCTCAGTCCTTCCAAGGAGCTCAAGTGAGGTCCATATTTCCAATGCTGAGTTCGGGTTCTGGGAGAGGTGGCTAGGGGGAGGTGACCTGTTTCAAATGTGGCCAGTTGGGCCACAAGTCTACAGCTTGCTTGCAAAGATGAGGAGGGCAATGAGCAGCATCGTCTTCGGCTCGTTCTCAGGGCCAGAGTCAGCGTAGAGGGCAATCGCCCACTTGCTATCAGTGTGGGCAGACAGGGCACTTGAAAAGGTTTTGCCCTCAGTTGGATGGCACGTCTAGTGCGTCTAATTCAAGGCAGACACAGAGTCACCACCAACAAGTAGCTAGCATCAGAACACGTCTGGGGACCTCGCCTTCGGACTCCTGCTTTTGTTTTGTTGCGGTTCTAAATCTGAACCAAAGAGTCCAACTCTGGCAAATCGTTTTGAAGAAAAACAGATTTTTTGAAAAGTAATGCCAAACATGGATTTGCTTTGCGGTCTGAGTCGCCACCTAAATATTTTAAAATGGGAAATTTAGGAAACCCCGACTCGGCACCACGGTCCGCTATCACCAAAGTAGTCTTGGCTCGGGAGCTTGGGTACGATCGGGAAGGTCACTATGAGCACGGTCCGAAGACCGGCCTCTACTAACCGTGATATCCAATTTTGAAAACATTACATGCTCTTATTCCAATTATTAGCCTAGAATTACTATGTTATGCGCACAGCAAACAAGTATAGACTAGATCGCCTAATTTGGAAATAATCATTGCATATCCGTTTGTTTTGAAAACATTTCGGGTTTTGCTACTCGGAAGTAGGCTAAAACACGGATTTCAACGAGTTTCTCCAACTCAAGCAATCCAACCTCCACCCACAGGCATTCAAACAGTTTATCTCATATAAGCACTTAGCCGCATGGTAAGCATACTGTTATGTTAACATCCACATGCATGCGATATGCTAAAGCATAAATACTTACATCGTACTCCGTGCCAAAACAAGAAACTAGTTAGCAAACATGCATGACCTAGTTCATGTTAAATGGCTAATGCAACACAGGCGAAGATGCAATTTAGAGTAGGCTCGGCTAACCCTAAAGATGGCATGTGAAATGCACTTTTATTCGATGCACGTATTCAATTTGGAATTGAAAATACAATGCAGTTTGTATGATGTACCGAGCCCGATGCATGTCAACAAATGCATGGATGCACGCATGCATAGCATAAGGTATGCTAAAATAAACGTGCCCTAATACTAACCATTAAAAGCAGGTAAGTAAAAGGTAGAAAGAAGTGGGGGTTGGAAGACATACACACACCCACACACACTTATTACAAATATGCCCTCGCTCGGAGGGACCGAAAGAATAATACAAATAATTAACTACGCAAGCTAATTAAATATTACAAATAGCCTAATTAGTTGACAAACTAACTAAACTAAGAAAAACAGTAAACCGCCTCGAGGAGAGCCAAATGCAAAGACGTGTTCGGGTCTTGCTCGAATTGCACCGCCATGCCTAGATCGCCTCGCTTTTCCTCGCTCGCTTTTCAAAACCGCCAAAGTCTCAAAACTACTTCAAGGCATCGGGGATACCACCGCCGAGTAGGACTTCCACCCAAGACGCGATGAGGTCACCGCACAAAATTCATCCATCGCCATCAATAGATCGCCGGCAAGACTAAATACCGCCGCATCGAATAATGTCAGAACCCGCAACTCACAAAAAGAGAGGGCAAAAACTTGCATGGCAATGTAATTCCAACAATGTGTGCACCAATCATGCCCCTTATCATATTAGTGACTCAAAGGGGCATGTGCCTCGATTCTCGGGCCACCAATCACGCATTTCCATGCATGATGGGCCAAAGAACCAAATGTGCAACTTCTATTTCAAATGCATGCAAACCAAACAAACACACAAGGGTGCTAAGCCTCTATCATGACTTGGTCAAGAGGTAGAGCATGCATGTTTATGTGATGCAACCCTAGACATGTCAACTAGTATGCAATCATGCCAATGCAAAGGAGCATACAAGCTAACAAACATACAAGGCATGAAACACCAATGTCAACCATCAAGTATGCAAGGTGTAATGTGGGTGTCCAAGCATGCAAACAAGCATGTGACTTCATTCAATCATGTTAGTCCTAACATGCATTTACTTACCAATACATTACAACACTCAAGGAGCATATTCAAGCAACAAGAAGATGGACTTGCACATAGGTTAGGCAGCTCTAAATAAGCCTAAAATCAGTGGCCAAATGCCATAGAAGTGAAGGTTAAGATATATGCAATACATGCACACATGCAAACATACATAATCCAACACTTAGGCATAAACAAGCAACTCTTAAGAACCCTTAAAAGAGGCTAACATGGACATATTGGCATGCATATATAAGCTTTAAAATCATGTTGGACATGGTGCCAAACCAAGCAACAAAATAGACTAAGCATGCAACAAATGGTCCAAGCATCCAAGGCAAGCCAAAGGAGACCTAAACCATGGCTAAGCCAACCAAGCCTCACATGGCTGAGAAGGCTTAAAACAGGTCTAAGGCAGCCCTAGACCATACAAAAGGGACCTCCTAGATGGCATCTAAGTGGCTCTAGAGCAAGGCACACACAATGACCAAATCATTAGGCATTCAACATATGCTTTCAAAACTTCAAAGAGGCATGCAAGGCAATCATTCAAGCATGTCTAAGGGACTGAAATAGCATGCTAAATGGTTCCAAACCATTGAAAATAATGCAAGCAAGGCATGCTATACTTTCATGCTCTTAAGGCCAACAAGCCAAATACAAAGAGGCTATGTGATGCAAGTTAAGATCGACCAAAGTAACCATGGACAGACCTTATTCATGGAAAAATAAGCATACAAGCTTCATGAATCTAAGCCTAAAACATGTTAGAATAAAGGCACACAACCTAATGCATATTAAAGGACTAAATAGGCATTACAAAGCATCTATGCAAAACATGCAAGGAGTACTAAAACCAACATGATACAAAGTTATAATATGGCAATATGAGCACAAAATACAGCCATGGCATAACCAACAAACAACCAAACATGGGGCTCCCTCAAGAGGCAAAATAGGTCCTTTTCAAGGACAACAAGGAGAGGGGGTGACCCTCTCCTTCTTGGGACTTCAAGGCATCATCTTCACCACTGAAATCCCTCAAGATTTCAGTGGTGAAGAGACCCCAACACCAAAATCCCGGAGCTCTCACAAAATAGCACAAAATGAGGCCTTTTCAAGGCCTAAGGGTGGTCAAACCTCCCCAAAGCACAAAACACTCTTAACCAACAATAAAGAGGACTAAAAAACAGAACTTTTTTGTATTGAATGCTAAGCACAAAAACAGTTCTAAACTATGCAAAAATGGAGTGCAAAAATGAGGTAAAAATGAGTAGTTTCTTACCCTTGAAGACCACCTTCACAAAGGTTGATGTTGTTGCTTCCTTAAGCTCAAATCCAACCAAAAACTTCAAGAACCAGCCCTTAGAACCTCAGTAACCGAAGGAAGGTGAAACACTAGGTGCTTGTGTGCAATAATATGGATTAAAGCACCTAGTGTAGAAACAAGAGAGGAAAAGAGAGATAGGATAGATACACAAGTTCTAACCTAGAACCAGAGCTTCTTCTCTGTCTTTTCTCTCTAAAAATGTCTAATTTTTCTAACCCCTAAGCCAAGAGAAGAGAGCCCTCTCTTATAGGCAACAAAGCTTACAAGCTAAGCAAACCAAAGGCTCATCCCTTCATACACGTGTATGGAGGAGAAACAAATGCTATACAGCTGCTTCAAAATATCTCAAAAAGCAACTGAACAGTAGTCGGCAGGGCAAAATTGTCATTTTGACAAAATTTATCACGACCGCACAAAGAGGCCGACCGGCACAATATAGTGCCGATGGCAACACCAACCAGCCGGTGGCCTCTAGCCACTGCCGGTGGTGTGTGGGGATGCCTCACAAGGCATTCCCTGCCCCTCCAAGGCAAAGCACAAGTGTCTGGTGCAAAATCAGACACAAAACGGTCAAGTTCGGAGGTCTTGAGGCAAGGCGCGTAGTCGAGAACTCCGGGAACTCCAAACGAACACGAACATGGATAATCATCGAGTGTTCAAGCGGTGACGTCCAAGTCTTGAGGACGGTCAAAAATAGGGTGTCTACAAGCACAAGCCTCGAGGGCTAATCAGGGAGCCTCTTCGGCTTAATCCGTGTAGCAAGCTTATGCTCCAAGAGGTAAGCAAGTAGATCAGAGGTCAATAAGGCGTGTGTATTCTGTTATCGTGCCAGATCTTATACCGACTCCTTCTGTGGTGAAAGGTACCTTTTTGTTTTGCAATTCAAATGTAAATGTATTGATTGATACGGGTGCATCCCATTCTTTTATCTCATCTGTATTTGCATCGATTTTGGGGTTAGAATTGGCATAGTTAGCATCTCCTATTTGTGTAGGATCACCTATTAGTGGTGAGGTCATCTTGAAACAGGGGTGTCAAGGTTGTGATATAGAGGTTGCTGATCGTCGACTTCCATTCGCATTTGTATTGCTTGACATGTCTAGTTTTGATATTATTTTGGTTATGGACTGGTTATCGTCATACCAAGCTGTTATAAATTACTACCGTCAGAGGGTTATTGTAGGTACCTTGAGCGGTGATTGCTTTTATTTCTTGGGGGACTGGGTAGATAGAGTCTTATCACCGATGTATGATCCGCATGGGTGGAGTGAACTTAGTTGTCTCCTTGCTAGCTTTTTGAGTAATGAGTGTGATGAAGGCCAGGTTGAGTTGCCAAGGGTGATTTGTGAATACCTTGATGTCTTTCCCGAGGATCTTACTAGTTTACCACCTCACCGGGAGATCGAGTTCTCTATTGACTTAGTGCCTGGCACAACACTGATTTCTATGGCACCATATCGGTTTGCACCTGCTGAGTTGAATGAGTTAAAGATTCAACTCCAGGAGTTGTTAGATAAGGGTTTTATCCGACCAAGTACTTCACCTTGGGGAGAACCTGCTCTCTTTGCTAAAAAGAAAGATGGAGCGCTGTGACTTTGTATTGATTATCGGAAGCTGAACCGGATAACTATTAAGAACAAGTACCCAATGCCTCGTATAGATGATCTGTTTGATTAGTTGAAAAGGTCTTGTTGTTTCTCTCAAATAGACTTGAGATTGGGTTATCATCAGTTACGACTAAGGGAGGAGGATATCCCGAAGACGATATTCCGTACGCGGTATGGCCATTATGAGTTTCTAGTGATGCCTTTTGGGCTAACTAATGCACCGGTTGTATTTATGGATTTGATGAATCGGATCTTCTATGAGTTTCTAGACCGCTTTGTGGTCGTCTTTGTGGACGACATTTTGATTTACTTACCCTCTGAGGAGGAACATGAGGAACACTTACGAGTAGTGCTTGAGTTACTTAGAATCCATAAGTTGTACGCTAAATTCGGGAAGTGTGAGTTTTGGCTGAAAGAGGTTAAATTCCTTGGTCATGTGGTATCCGGGAAAGGGGTGACTGTAGATTCATCCAAGATAGAGATAGTGCAAGATTGGGCACAACCTAAGAATGCTTTTGAGATCCATAGTTTTCTGGGGTTGGCCGGGTATTATCGAAGGTTTGTGAAGGATTTCTATAGACTAGCTTCACCTTTAACTAGGCTGACGATGAAGGGAGTTAAATTTGTTTGAAACAAGACTTGTGAGAAGTCGTTCCAGGAACTTAAGGTTAGACTCACCACTATTCCAGTCTTGATTATTCCTTTGGGTTATTCAGTGTATTGTGATGCCTCACGGGAGGGTTTGGGTTGTGTTTTGATACAAGGGGGGAATGTGGTAGCTTATGGCTCACGGCAGTTGAAAACACATGAGAGGAATTATCCTACTCGTGATCTAGAGTTAGCAGCGGTGATATTTGCCTTGAAGATTTGGAGGCACTATTTGTACGATGAGAGATTTGAGGTGTTTTTTGATTACAAGAGTCTGAAGTATCTGTTTACACAGAAAGACTTAAATTTAAGGCAGAGAATGTGGATGGAGTTCATAGAGAATTATGATTTCAAGTTGCATTATCATCTGGGGAAGGCCAATGTTGTGGCCGACACCTTGAGTAGGAAATCTATTAGCAATGTGGCTTGTATCGCCATTCGGGAATGGGAGATGTTGGGTGCTCTTGGGGAGTTTGACCTGTATCTTGGTGAATGCATTGAATCTGCAGTCTTGTTTACAGTAGTTGTCTAACCTACACTTGTGAACCGAGTGTTAGAAGCGTAGAAAGGTGACCTTGAAGTAGAAACCCTCAGGGAGAAGATTTCCAATGGAAAAGTGGCGAGGGGCTTGAATGTGTGTCCCGACCTAAGTGTGAGATACTGTGACCGTTTGTTCATGCCAGAGTCTTGCCGAGAAGAGGTACTCAGAGAGTTTCACCATTCACGCCTTGCGGTGCATCCGGGAGGCATAAAGATGTATCACAATCTTAGTCACCAATTTTGGTAGAGAGGTATGAAGAAGGATGTAGCTATGTTTGTATCAAAATGCCTTACTTGTCAACAAGTAAAGGCCAAACATCAGAGGCCAGGGGGTTTGCTACTGCCTTTGCCTATAGCCGAGTGGAAGTGGAAGCATGTCATGATGGATTTTGTTGTGGGCCTTCCGAGGACTCAACGGGGTAGTGATGCTATTTAGGTGGTAGTTGACCGGTTAACCAAGTCTGTGCACTTCATACATATGCGCATGAGTGATTCAGTAAACCATCTTGCCGACTTGTATATCAGGGACATAATGAGGTTGCATGGGGTCCCTATGACGATTGTTTCGGATAGAGATCCGTATTTCACAGCTCAGTTGTGGCAAAGCTTGCAAAGTGTCTTGGGCACTAGTTTGACCTTTAGTACTACGTATCATCCTTAGACTGGCGGGCAGTCCGAGTGTACTATCCAGATCCTTGACGATATGCTTCGAGGTTGTGTCCTTGATTTTAAAGGGTTGTGGGAGAGGCACTTGTCCTTAGTGGAGTTTGCCTATAACAATAGCTTTTAATCGAGTATTGGCATGACACCATTTAAGGCCTTGTATGGCCGACTGTGTAGATTCCCAGTGTGTTGGGCCGAGGTGGGTGATGCACCTTTATTGGGTCCAAAATTGGTTCGGGAAACGACAGAGAAGGTAACACTTATCCGTAAAAGGTTGGTTACGGCTCAGAGTCGCCAGAAAAGTTATGCCGACCGTAGGAGGAGACCCTTGTCTTTTGAGGTGAGAGACCATGTATTCCTGAAAATATCACCTAGGTGGGGTTTGATGAGATTTGGAAATAGTGGGAAGTTATCCCCTCGGTTTATTAGCCCTTTTAAGATCTTTCAGCGGATTTGGGAGGTTGCTTACCATTTGGCGTTATCGCCACAGCTTTTCCGAAGTGCATAACGTGTTTCATATTAGTATGCTTCGGAAGTATGAGCCGGATCCATCACACGTATTGGATTGGACTGACTTAGAGGTAGATGAGGATGCCTCATATGAGGAGAGACCGGTGAGGGTCTTGGATAGGCGAGACCAAGTCTTGCAAGGCAAGACAATTCCCTTGGTTAAAGTATTATGGAAACATCACGGAGTCGAGGAAGCGACTTGAGAACGTGAATTGGAAGTCCGAGAAAAGTATCCAGACTTATTTATTGATGTTTGAACATTTATTGTATTGCAATTAAGATTGGTGATATGTGAAAGCATTGTATATATTGTTTACATTTTGGAAGCATGAATTTATTATTAACATTGCATATGTTTGAGAATGTGGAATATCATATGTATTATATCACTTTTGGAAGCATTGTATATGCGGTGTAAATTTCTTAAAAACTCAGATTTTGGTTAAACATTGTAAATGTTTTGGGAAATTGTAAATTTTGTTTTAATATGGGACTTGTGTATCGAGTCAATGAGAATGGATGATCGGAGAAAGGGTCATGGTATTAAACTTATGAGAATAACGTTGTGGTGAATGGTTTAATTTTGGTTTTGAATTTAATTTGTAATTTCGGGGACAAAATTCCTTAAGGGGGGAAGGTTATATCAATTTCGGTTTTGACCCATCACTTATTGTGTTTCGGATTCGGGTTGGTATGGTTTTGAATGGTGATTCATATCTTGTTTCCCTTGTCTCCCCTCTATTTTGGTTATTGGATTGTAGTTGTGTGTCTGGAACAAGTTGGTTGCTTATTTTTCAAAACTTGTGTTGCCTAGAATTTTGGTCTTCTGCTCGAGCAGGCTTTCTTGTGCTCGAGCGGGGTTTGCAAACCCTCAGTACTTTGATCGTCTACAAAATACATGAGAAGTGTTTTCCACGCTCGAGTGGGTCGATGCTCGAGCGGACTTTATTGCACTCGAGTGGTCTGCCTGTTGTCTACAAAAGTTTTGGATGTGTGTATTCGACGCTCGAGCGGGCCACTTTTGCGCTCGAGTGGAACAAAACTTTGTGTCTGACGCTCGAGCGTCAACTCTTCTGCTCGAATAGACTGTGCGTATATCAAATCGTAAAAGTGACATTTTATATCACTTTTTCATTCCTCTCCCTCTCTAAAACTTTCCAAGGACCTAGATTTTGACTCTCTCTCTCTCTTTCTCCACATTTTGACCTTGATCTGGTGGGTTCCATACCCTAGTGCCTTTGTTAAAAAGTTAGAGCATCTCAAGATCTTCATTTTCATCCGATTGGAAGTTGGTTTCGGCATTGTTGGAGTTTCACCTTTGCTTTGCTTGGTCTTCTAACTTGAGGTAACGATTTTCTACACCTTGTTATGATTTTTAACCTAGTTATTTGTGGTTATGTAACAATGGTGGGATTTTGGAGTATTTTGAGTCAAACCTAAGGTTTGGATGAAATGTGAAAGAAGGGTTTTTGATGGAAATGAAATAAATGAACATGGGGTTTGAAAATGAAGTTATGTTATGTCAAAATGAGTATTTTGGCATTTGGATTGGTATTTTGAAAAGAGAAATTTTTGCCCTAAATTGATTATCATATCTATTTTGTATAAATAGTTGAAATTAGTGTTGCAAACATGGAATTGAGTGAGTATTGAAATAGATGATGGAATTGAGTATATAATGCTTCACACCTTTGGAAATTTTGGATAAATTATCTATCTTGAGATTGTATATCTGTTTAGAAATATCTATATTGTACTATCGGTAGAGGATAGCTTTGCTTGTTGTAGAAATTACATGTGGATTAAGTGAATTGAAACTAGTCCATGGTTGATTATCATTGAATATAATCATGTTGTGAATACATTGTATATGTATGATTATTTAGGAGGAGAAAGGGGATGTACTCCATATGTGTAATTATGTGTTTAAATACATTGCATATGTATGATTGTTTGGGAGGAGAAAGGGGATGAACTCCATTATAATTAAATTGGCCGGAGTGTCCTGAGTGAAAGTCCTGAAATTTATACATGAGTGCCAATCCTATGAATGAAGTATCCGTAAAATGGCAATTGGATGTGTTTTTATGTTCATTGTGACATTGTTGAACCATTGAGTTGTAGTCTCATTTGCGTTATTGAAAAATAACGGAATTGGCTCATATATTGAAATGAATTGAAGGATAATGAAATGGAATAAGATCTTGGTATTTTATGACTATATAAAAATGTGAATGTTTAATCTTTGGTATTGTATATGCACACTGTACTTATATCTTCGTTAAACCTCATATACTGTGTTAGATTGTTCCTACTGGGCTGTGGCTCACCCTATTTAGGAAAAATATTTTCACGTATTAAGGGCATGCCTCCGCCAAAACAATAGTTTGGAGGGACTTTTGGGAGCACGAGCTTCTTTGTTTTGATTGTATATTTTTGTATAGCCAAGGACTTTATTTGTAAGAGCTAGTCTCTCTTTTGTTATAACCAAGTCAAGGCTTGGAAAGGTGTAAGCCAATAAAGCATTTACTTATGTTAAACCATTTTGTATCATTGACTTCATGTAATAAAAGGACTATTTACTCTGATTTATGTCGCTATTAACAAATGTTTGGGTTGTATTTATTATATTATTTTGGGGGTGTTACAGTGCGAGCTAGAGCTCGGCTTGTTTACTAAAAGAACCGAGTAGAGCCAAGCTTGTTCATGAACAGCTTGATTCATTTGTAGCCTTATGTGTAATGTTTCTTTCTCTTTGAGTGATTAGGGGGAGTGATTCACGATGTTTATTTTTGGTGGTTGATATGATTTTTGGCAAACGTGAGAAACTCTATTTTGTAAGGGAGGTGGAAATTGTATCTGGCGGTGTGGTTTTCTGTCAGAGTAGCTAGGTTTGCATTTTGCTGGTCCGCTCGACTTGTCCCACTGTGGGTGTGTTTTCATTTTTAATTGTTTTTTGGGTTTTCCGGTTTGGTTCTAGTGTTGTTTAGTTGTTTTGTACTGGTGTTGTGTTGTCGGGAATGGTGAGTAGGCAAAGGAATTTTATGATTATGATTTGTGATATGGAATTTTGTGTATATCGATGGGTTTGATGATGCGTTGCTTCTGTTTTGTGGCCTAATGCAATGTGTTTAGTTTTTGGTGCATAAGTAGTGTGTCATATTGTGGTTTTGTTGGTCTGTTTTTGTGTTTATTTTCTGATGTTAAGGTCTTCATAATGGGTTTGTTACGTTAAGGAGTTTTTTAATGTGTTAAATTGATTAGAGTATTATGTTTGAAAAAGTACACTAATTTTTTTTTTATGTATTTTACATTGAAATGTTACGTTTGTGAAAAAAATACTAAGGAGTTTTTTAGTGTGTTACATTGGTTGGAGTGTTATATTTGGAAAAAAAATACTCTGAAGAGTTTTTTTGGAGTATTATGTTGTTACATTTGGGAAAAGTACACTAAGGAATTTTTTAATATATTACATTGGAGTATTACGTTCTTATTTGTAATATGAGATTTGTTCAATAAGAAAAAACTCAAAACTTCTATAGTGTGGATTGCCCAAATGTGTAATTTCACATTTGGAGGAACCCACTTTTATTCCTAAAAAATTAAACTCAAACGTGTAAATGACTACCTTTTTATATAATTTCTACTTTAATGGGACTTTTGAGTTCATAAAATAAAAGAAAGGTTTAAACAGTTTACAATGTCATATTTTGAGATTTATTGGTGCTTCATTGTTATATTATTTGTCTCAAACTTCATAAAAAATATATAATAAACTAGATAAGAAATTTGGTCAAGAACAATGCAATTTAAATTTAAGTTTATAGATTAAATTGTCCAAATTATGTTGATAACAAGTCAATACGTAAACTTTAAAAATATATTGTCCATTTATTGGTCCAACTTCTAAAATTTCAAAAAAATCTTTAAACTTTAGAATGTATATTTATTGAGTGCTGCTATTAGCACCAACCAAAATTCTTTGGACCCCCCATTTCTTTGTACCCCAACCCTAAACCTTAAATTTTAATAATATTTTTTTGGACACCCCACTTATTATCAAATCTACCCATATTCATAATATTTTCACAATGAAATGTACACCCACCTAATTTTTCATCCCTCTCCTTCCCTGACTCACTCAATCTTCAGAGTTTGGAGCTTTGGTCCAGTATAGAATTCTTGGAACCCAACCCTCCATCACTCTCGTCGCCGTCTCGGCTGTCAACGGAGCATGCCAATGACTCTCATCTTCTCTGAACACTCTCCGTATCGCCGAATCAGTAACCTCTCTCATCCTCTCATCATCATCTTCTTCGTTGCTTTTTGTATCTTCATCATCGCTGAAATCGATCGAAGATACTCCAATTTCTATGGGATTTGTATAATCGTTTGCAAGATGAGGAAAAACAGAATCATCATCTGAATCGCCATCAGAATTCTGAAGGTAGCCCAAAACAATTTGTTCACCACTGTGTAGCCGAAAAAATGTATTTTGTTCAGAACTGTTTTGTCGAACAATAATGATTACAAGATCAGAGTATGTCCAAACAAAATTTGTTCATCATTGTGTAACTTGAATCCATTCCAATTCACAACTTAAAATAACATGAATTAAATCCATTCAAAATACATAACTTAAATCCATTCCAATTCACTCTTTTCCATTCTAAGTTAGTTTAACAAAGAAAATCACATAACTGACTATCTGCATTAATGTTCGGAACCTATGTATTGAACGAAAGGATTATGTTCAGTACTGTATTATCGAACATAATTCTAACAGTCAGCAAACCATTACCGAACAAGTCGAACGAAACAAGAACGACTGAAAACGACCGAGAATGTTAATGCAAGACAGATAAACTTATAAGATGATGAAGTATACGTTATACTTGAAGCAAAACTTTCAAGTTCAATAGCGTTGATGATAGTAATGAAAATGACACATTCAAGATTTAAGATGATTATGAAAAATAATAGATTTAGGGTTTATGTTAGTTGGTTATGAAAAGTAATAGGTTTAGGATTTACAAATATAGAATACGTATAGTTGGAGGTGGGGGTGGGGATGGGGGTGGGTGTCCAATATTATAGAGTATTAGTTCTTATTGATGGGTGGGTGTTCCATTTAATAATGTCTTTTAATGTAATTTTACTTTAGGGTATAATTATAATAAAAAAAAATTATAAAATTAGGGGTCCAAAGAATTTTGGCAGGTGCTAATAGTAGGGGAGGGCGCGGGTCGGTTGCGGCCACGGAACTTTCAATCTGCCATCCATCCGCTAGATTGGCGGATTGGAGAAAATCAATCCGCATCCGTCCGCCAATCCAGTGGATGTGGATTGAGCAAATTGGCGGATGGATGCGAATCGGTTTGGCGGTTTAAAATTTTATAAATTTTCAACATAATTCAACTTGTGCACTTCTTAAAAAAAAGAAGAAGAAATTATTACAGTCAATGACTTAAAAAAATATTACAATCATTGCATATCTCATCCAAAGCAAGAAAATTTGAAACTTTAGAATAGCACAATCACTGCATGCCTCATTCACATACTACAATTACAGCATGCTTCATCCACATAAAGTATTACAATCTATGGTTCTTAAAATATAAAAATAATTCAAACCACCAAAACCGTGAATAGAGCAGTAATAGAGATTGTATATCTCTGTATTGTTACATCTATATCTGTTTTTGAAAACAAAAATTAACCAGCATATATCATATTTTCTATTTATTATTTTTAGAAATAGATTTAAAAACCAAAAAATATAAATAAATAATACGTTTATTTTTTTCAATTCAAAAAAGATATTCAAGTTGAAAACTTTTTTTCAACAGAATATTTAAATTCTTTTTTAATTGAAAACACAAACAGAATATTTAAACAAACTGAAAACACAGTCTTATAAATTATTAGGGGTGCTCGAGGTTTGGTGGTTCGGTTGCGGTCAAAGGAATCTCAAATCTGTCATCCGTCCGCCAGATTGGCGAATTGGAGAAAATCAATCCGCAACTGTCCGCTCGTCATCACGCATCCGTCCAAAATGCAGTGGTTCGGTTCGGTTCGGTTCGGTTCGTTCAATTTTGACGAATTGGTATATCCGCTGCTCACCCCTAGCTAATAGCAGCACTCATATTTATTTCTTTTACAATGGATGATTCTATAAAATATTTTATTAAAAGAAAATGTTTACCATCAAATAATCATTAAGGTTGATATGTGTAAAAACATTATTAAAATATAATAAAAATAAATTTATATTCTCAAATCATCACATATATATTTTATTAAAAGTAGTGTTTGTTCTCAATTTTTCTTTCTTCTACATAGCACATCTCTTTATTTATTTATTAAAATGCCAGATCAATATATCTTTTTACCAATATTCTTTCTAAAATTATATTTAAAAGATTTCTACTTAATCTAAATTACCCATAAACAAAACAATTATACATACTAAAAATACTTTACCAATTAATTTTATTATACTTTTTTTTCACTTTTATTTCTTATTTTTATGTCTATCTTATTTATAATAATAATTATATTGAATTTCTTAAATAATTAACAATTATTTCTAATATCAAGTTATAATTTAATATCATATAAATTTATTATTATTATTTATTTAAGTTACATTTTTGTAGCATGAAAGGTTTAAATTATCAAATGAATATCTCTTTTATTGTGTTATAATTTAAAGTTAGTATATATATTTATTTAATTTATATTTTTATAGTATGATAGAGATAAAATTATTAATATATACACAAATAATTTATTTAAAATTATTATGTGTTGATTTAAATAACACTTTTATAAAACCTAAGATTATCAAATTAAATAAAAAAAATATTGTTTAACTTTAACTTTTCTCTCTCTCCTATGTAGCGCATCCCCCTTTTTTTTCCTGTTCTTTCTTTTTTTATTATTATTAAAATTTCAGATCCTTACCAAAATTCTTTCTAAAATTTAATATTTAAAAGGCTTCTACTTAATATAAATTATCTATAAACAAAACTTAATAGAATTATACATACTAAATATATTTTACCAATTAATTTTATTCTAAGTAAATATTAAAAATACTTATTTTTATGAAATTTATTATATATATATATATATATATAAGAGTAGTGTTTTTCTCTTACTTAAGTGTCACATTCAAAAGGCTTACTTTTTTCTAAAAAAATTACATCAACATGTCTTTTTCATTTACATATAAAATTTTATACAAACTTAATTTCAATGAAAGATTTTAATGGCCATGTGGGCATAGATAAACTAGGTTATGAAAATGTGCATGGTGGATACGATTTTGGTAACAGAAATGAGGCTGGAGAGAGAATCTTAGATTTTACGTTGGCTTCTGACCTGGTGGTGGCCAATACTATGTATAAGAAGAGGGAGGAGCATTTGATAACCTTTAAGAGTGGATTAGTTAAGAGTCAAATAGATTACTTTTTAGTGAGAAAAGTGGACTGCCTAAAATGCAATGATTGTAAGGTGATTCCTGAAGATAGTCTAGTCTCTCAACATAGGATTTTGATACTAGATTCATGTTTTAGAGGGCAATACCAAGCTAAGAAGGATGGTGGGCGTCGTAGGACGAGATGGTGAGACCTAAAAGGGGATAAACTAGAAATATTTAAGAATCGAATGGATAAGGAAGGTACTTGGGACTTAGAAGGTGATGCTAACACTATGTGGAATTCGATGGCCAATTGTATGAGGAGAATCTCAAGGGAAGTGCTTGGAGAGTTGAAAGGAACGGGACCCAACTCTAGGGAAACTTGGTGGTAGAGGGAAGAGGTTCAAACGGTAGTTAAGGCAAAAAAAGAGTGCTTTAAAAAAGTGGCAGAATGATAAAACTGAGGAAAACCTTAAGAGCTATAGATTGGCTAATAAAGAGGTCAAGAAAGTAGTGAGAGAGACTAAGTTGAAAGCTTATGATAATCTATACACTAGACTAGATAGTAAAGAGGGAGAGAAGAGGGTATGCAAACTTGCTAAGATACGGGAGAGGAAAACAAGAGATTTTAATCAAGTAAAGTATATCAAGAGTGAGGATTCTAAGGTATTGGTGAAGGATGATGAGATTAAGGAAAGATGGAAGAATTATTTTGAGAAACTGTTAAATGAGGAACATGGAAGTACGACAATAGGGGAAGAAATAGTCAGTAATATGATAAACCAAGACTATAGGTTCTATCGCAGGATTAGGAACTTTGAAGTGGAGATTGCACTTAAGAAGATGAAATCAAATAAGGCTTTAGGACCCGATGATATCCCTATTGAAGCTTGGAAGTATTTGGGTAAAAAGGGAATTTTTTGGTTGACTAGGTTGTTTAGCAAAATTTTGTTGACTAGGAACATGCTAGATGAGTGGAGGAAAAGTATTTTAGTGCCAATCTATAAGAATAAAGGTGATGTCCAGAATTGTAACAACTATAGAGGAATCAAGCTAATATGTCATATAATAAAAGTGTGGGAGAGAGTGATGGAACGCCGATTGCGAGACATAACAAAAGTGTTAGAGAATCAATTTGGGTTTATGCCTGGTAGGTCAACAATGGAAGCGATCTATCTTTTGAGGAGAGTAATAGAAAAGTATAAAGAAAAGAAAAGAGACATTCATATGGTGTTTATCGACCTTGAGAAAGCATATGACAGAGTGCCCCGAGATATAATATGGTGGGTGTTAGAGAAGAAATGGGTGACAAAAGGCTACATTGACGTGATTAGAGACATGTATGAAGGGGTGGTGACCACTATTAGATCGCCAACTGGAGAGACAAATGAATTTCCTATCACTGTAGGGTTACACCAAAGATCTACCTTAAGTTCTTATCTTTTTACTTTAGTTATGGACGAGTTGACGATAAATATTCAAGATGACGTGTCATGGTGTATGCTTTTTGCAGACGATATTGTGTTAGTGGATGAGACTAGAGAAGGAGTTAACACAAAGTTGGAGATTTGGAGAAAAGCTCTTGAATCTAAAGGATTTCGGATAAGCAGAACTAAGACAAAGTACATGGAGTATAAATTTAGTAACAGTAACAATGAAAGCAGAGGAGAAGTGAAGATTGAGAACCAAGAACTGCCTAAGAGTGAACATTTTCGTTATTTAGGGTCGATTATCACAACAGCGAGAGAGATTGATGCAGATGTGGCCCATAGGATTAAGGCAGGATGGTGTAAGTGGAGAAGTGCGTCTAGGGTATTGTGCGATAAACGAATACCCACTAGACTAAAAGGTAAGTTTCATAGAACGGCTATTAGACCAGCTATGTTGTATGGGACGGAATGTTGGGCAACCAAGAAACAACATGTAGATAAGATGAGTGTGGCTGAGATGAGGATGTTAAGGTAGATGTGTGGTAAGACTAGACAAGACAGGATTAGGAATGAGTATATTCAGGAATGGGTAGGAGTAGCACCGATAGAAGATAAGTTGAGAGAGAATCGTTTGAGATGGTTTGGTCATATTCAACAGAGACCAACAGAGGCAGTAGTGAAGAGATGCGATGCTATAACGGTAGATGGTAGTCTTAGGGGACGGGGTAGGCTTAGATTAATGTTGACTAGTATTATAAATAGAGATATGAATCTACTTAATTTAACTAACGAAATGGTCTTTGATAGGGCCGCATAGAGAAGAATGATTCATGTAGCTGACCCCATTTGATAGGACTTAAGATTTGGTTTGGTTTGATTTTTAATTTCAATGAACTCTATTTGAAAAATACTTATTTTCCATATTTTTTTTTTCATCGTGTATTTAGTTTTGTCATAGTTAGATTTCTTTTATATAGTTGATATTTTAATTTAATTATTATGATATTTGAAAAAAAAAATCATATCAATATACAAATAAATAAATAAATAATACAGAATGTGCTTAATTATGTGCATTGCATGGATCAAATTAATTTTATTTTATATTTTATATTTTTTTCTATCTTATTGATGTCTTAATATTAATTTATATTTAATTTTTTATTTAACATGAAATTTTTTATTACAAAACATTTATATTTAATTTAAATTTTATATACCTTTATACAATATGTATGAATAATTCAAAAAGCATATTACAGAAAAAAATTAATACTCTACATTTTTGTATTTTCTTCTTAGTCTAATCAAAACATATTTACATTTAATCTTTTAAATAAATTTTGTGTAGTTTTATTTCTACATATTTTTATTTTTCAAATAAATATAAAAATAAAAAAATTAAATTAAATATTTAGAATAACTTTTAGTTTTATATTAGTAATTCTCTTTCTAATTTCAATATTATTTTAAATATCGAAATGAGTGTTTATTTTACTATCTTATAATTTAATATATCTTTATATTATAACACAATATAACTAAAATAATCAAAATAAACAAACAATTTAACTAAATTTATTAACAATGAGGCTAAAATTATTAAAATATATGATTTAAATTTAAATTTTATTTTAAATTAAAAATATTCTTTTGTAACACATATCACAATATAAAAATATCATTACATTAATTAAAGTTAATTCCATTGTGATTTTATGTTAAACATCATATTTGTGTAAGTGATTTACATACCCATGTTGTGCCCAATTTAATATTGATTGGTTAAAATAATTAAACTCAATATATTTTTTTGGTAAGTTTTTAAAAGATAAGTTGACAAATATCAAATAATAAATAGCGTGTAGTATTATTTTAAAGAATAATGATTCATCAAAAATGATTATATATTTAAGGCACATATTGATGTGTTTTGGATAATTTTTAAATAAAAAATTTGAATTTATAGTATTACTGATAATATATTTTCATGAACTCTGTTAAAAAAGATATGCAAGAATAATTTGGTAAGAATAAAAAATCTACGGTTATTATGATGTGTCACATAATTAATCAAAACCCTTTTGAGAACTGAAATTATTAAAGTTATAGAGATTTTGTGTCTAATTCTCTTTTAAGACTTTGTTTATATTTATAATTTTTTATCCATCAATGTGAATAATTCTTACAATGTTACTAATATAAGCATGAATCCTACCTTTAAGTTAATCCACCTTAAGTACTTTTTCGTATAATAAAATACTTAAATATTGTTATATAAAAATATTATAATAGATTATAATCAAACATTACTTGAATCATAATTAAATACCCGATGCACCATTTTTTTTTTTTTTTTTTGGTTGAGAATATGAAAAACATTTATATTAAAAAACAATAACATACACTTTAGACATAATAAAAAATATAAGAAATTAACAAAGGCTTTTTTAATTAATAATCATAATAATACATCATGAGTTATAATCAAATCATAATTTGTATATTATAGAATTTTTTGATATTTTTATTTTTTTCAGAAAAAATGTTTTGATACAAGTAAAATTCATGATTTTTAATAAATTTGATTAACACAAATGAAGATTTGATTTCAGGTTAAGAATATAATTTTTTTTTATAATTTTGAAAGAAATTATTTTTATAAGCCTTTTATATAGGATCAAATACATTAACAAAATATTTCATTTGACTAATTTATTTATATTTAATTTTCAATTATTAAAATTTTATACATATAAAATTGATTCAAAATTAATTTTTTATTTTAAAACTAAATTTCTATGCATGATACTTACTAATTTTTAATTATAATAAACGCCCATAGCATCAATCTGATCAGATGGGTTACTGACAAGGAAATGGGATGCTGCTGTGCTTTATGCACAGCAGTAACGGTTGTGCATGAGTCCGGATCCTCTCCAGCCAAAGCATTCCTCCGGTCCTTCGGTCAAGGGCCACGATTTGGCCACGTGGCTTAATGAAGATCTACGACTCAGATAAAAAAAAAATGAATTTCGTTTTTCTTTTTTCTTTTCTTCTTCTTCTCTCTCTCTCACTAATAACTCTCTCTCTGTCTCTCTCCTCATTACAATCATCGACCCAAAAAAAAAAAATAGAGGATCCGGATTCCCTGCAAATCAACAGAAATGAAAGGAAGAAGAACAAAGGATGCATCTAGGTTTCTAACTTTTTTTCTTGTTTTGGGCTTCAAGAAGAAGAACACTTCTTCAGCTTGTTCAGCTTCCATGGCTCTTTTTTCCCCCTTTCTCTTCTTCAATTTCTGATGCTGTGTTTTTTGTTTTGTTTTTTTTTTTTTTGGGTTCAGATTTGAAATTGGTTGAGAGTTTCCAATTTCTTAGAAATTGGTTCAGATTTGAAATTGGTTCAAATTTGAAATCTGATTTTTTTTTACAGATTTACTCACAGATCTGTATTGAAAATATCAATTTAAAAAAAAAAAACGAAACTGAAATGTTGAGGGGAATAATCAATTAAGTGTTTTGAGGGAGAGAGAGAGAGAGAGAGAGAGTGAGTTATCAATGAGAAGAAGAAGAAGTTTTTGGTTCAGTTTGGCTTCATCACAGTGAGAAGAAGAAAAAAAAAAAAAAAATTACCCAATTGAAATCTATGTCCAAACTAACAAAAACAACAACAACCCACAAGCCAAAAACACTTTATATCAATATCTAGTTGAAATCAATGTCCAAAACAACTATAGGAACAATATTTTTTCCCCACAAATTCAAATCTGAAACTGTACAACTTATGAACAAAAAAGTCAAAAATACATCTTCATTTTCAGTACCTTGTGGTTCATAGCTCTATTTTTCAGATCTCACGAGCTCTGAATCTAAGTTAACAGCTACTAAGAACGAAGAAGAAAAGAAAAAAGCAAAACGAAATTCATTTTTTTTTTATTTATCTGAGCCGTAGATCTTCATTAAGCCACGTGGCTAAATCGTGGCCCTTGACTGGAGAACCGGAGGGATGCTTTGGCTGGAGAGGATCCGGACTCGGTTGTGCATAGCTACTGTGCTGTTTTCAGCCTACGAATGGCCCATTTTGAAAACTCCCAAAAAAAAAAAAAAAAACATTTTTAATTTTTTTTTGTCTTTAGTATTTTTTTAAAAATTATGTTACAAAATCACTAAAAATAAAAATAAGTCCAAAAAGAATGCTTATTTTCATCTTTTCCAATATTTTTTTTTATTTTTTAAAAAAGGAAGCTTTTTTGATAAATCCACTTTCTAAGAGTTTTATTCTATCCAACCCATATTCTTTTTGACTATTCCATTAGGTCCTATTTGAGATAAGAAGACCAAAATACCCTTTTCATCTACTTATGTTCCATTTAGTTTACATTATTTTCTTATGTTTCAATAAGTCATATGGGTGACATAATTACCAAAATACCCCTAATGTGATTGTTCACACCGTCAATGTGAATGTTCATATCGTCAATGTGTAGGGGCCTGGCCCATGTCGATCCTCGTGGGTGCCCAGAAAAATTCGAGTCGGGCCGGAGTGGGCCCGGCCCATTGACAATGTGAATATTCACATTGACATGTTAACATTCACATTAATAGGAGTGTAAAATTGGCCCGCTTCCCGTGGCGACGCAAAACCCGTCCGCGATCCATGGGCGGGCCCGGTCCAACCCGTTGACAATGTGAATATTCACATTGACATGTTAACATTCACATTGATAAGCGTATAAAATTGGTCCGCGGCCCATGGGCGGCCAAAAGCCCGCCCGCGGTTCGGGGCGGACCCGGTCCAGCTTGTTGACAATGTGAATATTCACATTAACATGTTAACATTCACATTACAATAGGAGTGTAAAATTAGCCCGTGCCTTGTGACTGTTGAAACTTCGGCCGGCCTCGGCATTGTTGACAATGTGAATATTCACATTGACATGTTAACATTCACATTGATAAAAGTATAAAATTGACCAGCGGCCCAGGGCTGGCCCGGCCTGGCCCGTTGATAATGTGAATATTCACATTGACATGTTAACATTCACATTGATAGGAGTGTAAAATTAGCCCGTGCCTCATGGCTGTCCGAAACCCGCCCACGGCCCGGGGTGAGCCTAGCCATTTTTTTTAATTCTTTTAATTTTTTCTACCAAAATTTTATTATTTTCCACAAAAAAAGACACTAAGCCTCGGCGCGGGCCGGGCCTCGGAGCGAGCCTTGAATGGGCCTTAACCAGGCCAATGGGCTGAGCCGGGCTTCAAAGTGATGGCCCAGACCCTAGCCTGGGGTCTCGGACTAGGCTTGAGCCTGGGCCCAAACAAGCCTTTCTCGGGCAGAAGGGTATTCGGGTTTTGGATGGGCTGGTGGATCGAGCCTCGGGTCGGGCCGGTGAGCCTGGGCCTGGCCTCGAGCTTAAGTCAGGCTTGGGCAGGCTTGACCATTTTTTTTAATTCTTTTTAATTTTTTCTATCAAAATTTTATTATTTTCCACAAAAAAATACATTGCGCGTCGGCGCGGGCTGGGCCTCGGATCGAGCCTTGAATGGGTCTTAAGCGGGTCGATAGGCCGGGTCGGGCTTCAAAGTGATGACCTAGGCCCTAACCTAGGGTCTCGGACATGCTTGGGCCCAGACCCAAACGAGCCTGCCCCGGGCCGTGGGCGGGCTTCGTGCAGCCCACGGGCCGCGGGCCAATTCTACATTCCTATCAATGTACATTTTAACATGTCAATGTGAATATTCACATTGTTAATCCGACGGGCGGCCTACCGTCAGGCGAAGCAAGCTTCGGGCAGCGGACAAATTTTACACTCCTATCAATGTTAATGTTAACATGTCCATGTGAATATTCACATTGTCACGGGTCGGGCCAAGCCCGCCTCAGGTTGCGGTCGGGCTTCAGGCCGCCTACGAGTTGCGGGCCAATTTTACACTCTTATCAATGTGAATGTTAACATGTCAATGTGAATATTCACATTGTCAACAGGTCGAGTCGGGCCCGCCCTGGGCCGCTGGCCAATTTTATACTCTTATCAATGTGAATGTTAACATGTCAATGTGAATATTCACAATGTCAACAGTCGCCGGTCGTCGCCGCCAGGCGTGGGCGGGTTTGGACGACCAAGCGCGGGCTAATTTTACACTCCTATCAATGTGAATGTTAACATGTCAATGTGAATATTCACATTATTAATGCTGTTGGGCACGCCCGCCTGACGCAACGTGGGCTAATTTCAACCAGGCGAAGGGCTAATTTTATACTCCTATCAATGTGAATGTTAATATGTCAATGTGAATATTTACATTATCAACGGGTCGGGCCTACCTCGGGTCGCGGACGGGCTTTTGGCCACCCATGGGCTGCGGGTCAATTTTATACTCTTATCAATGTGAATGTTAACATGTCAATGTGAATATTCACATTATCAATAGGCCGGGCCGGGCCTGCCCTGGGCCGCAGGCGAGCTTTTGGGCGCCCATGGGCCGCGGCCCAATTTTATACTCTTATTAATATGAATGTTAACATATCAATGTGAATATTCACATTGTCAACGGGCCAGACCAGGCCCGTCCCGGGCCGTCCATGAGTCAGGGGCAGGTTTCGCGCCACCACAGGACGCGGGCCAATTTTACATTCCTATTAATGTGAATGTTAATATGTCAATGTGAATATTCACATTGTCAACGAAAGCCCGCCTGCTCATGGGCGAAGTTACGGGCCAATTAATTTTACATTCCTACTAATGTGAATTTTAAAATATGAATGTTCACATTATAAAATTGTTAACCGTTTAAAAAATATTTATAAGGGTATCGAAATTAAATATAAGGGCATAAGTGTCCAAGAAAATAGTGTAAATCAAGAAAAAAGACTTTATGAAATAAAACTATATATATATATGGGATTAAATTTTAAAAAAAAATTTCATAAATTTCTTAGATTAAAATACTTCTAAATGAGATTTATCAATAATTTTCTCTAATAATAATAATAAAAAGTCAAAAAAAACCTAAAGAAAGGCAAGTAACACACGCAACAAAAAAAAAGGAAAAAAAAGAAAAAAAGAAAAGAAGTGAGAGATAAAGTAGGTTTAAGGCCGAAATTGGCATTATGAAATTAGGGCATTTTGGAAATTCCAATTCCGCCAATTGGTTATCAAGATTGACTTTGGATTTGGAATTCATTTCAAATCCCGCACGATTTCCAATTTCACATCTAGGTTTAACGATCTGCGATTCTAAAATTCTTACAGAGAATTAGATCTACCGATAAAGGAATCGATAGCTAATCCGACTATCTCTCTCTCACTCTCTCTCTTCTTCTTCACCGCTCAAACCCTATCCCCATAGTCGGCGGCAGTGTTGGGACGACTCTGATCCGACATCGTTGAAGGCATATCCAGCTGTAATCTCAAATGTGTAGCTGATTCCAGTTCTTTCTGTATGTCTTTCTTCTTTTTCTCAACTATCTTTCTTTTCTTGATGGGTTTGTTTGTGTCTTCTAATCTCTTGATTGATGTGAATTTTTTTTTTCCATTAATGCCCTTCTAATTATTAAATTCTGTAATTGTATCACTTAAACACCCCTTCTTTGGTACTAGGAGGAGTTGTTGTTTTACTCTTTTCAGAAAATTTGTCTTCAAGATTAAGCAATTCCAGAGGGTGCCTATTTTACTCTGCCTAGGTGAATTGGCTGTTTCGGTATGACGACTCAATTGTGTGGTGTTGTTTTTTAAATAGGTGTAATTGAATCTGTCTAAATTCAAATTTTAACTTGCCCTAACTTTTTAATTTTGGGTAGTTGTTTTGATTCTCTCATTGCTATTTTGCATTATATCACCGATTTACTTTCCCAAAAAAAAAAAAAAAATGGTTACAGATTTGTCTCCTCTTTATAGGAGCTGCTGTTATGCTAGTATGAGAACTCAATTGTGTGGTGCTTTTATTCATTACTGAAACTTCATACGAAGTTGAATTCGTGTAAATGTAATTGAATTCAAATTTTAACTTGCCCTCACTTTTCTGTCATATGGTATTGTGTTTTAATTCTCTCATTGCAATTGCATTATGTCATTGATTTTGGCTCCTCTTTGTAGGAGCTGCTATTGTCCTAGTACCATCCGTTTGTCATTGACGGGATCCCTTTTAAAGCCAGACGTAAGTTAGTTCTCGTTTGAATCTCACCTTGTCCATCGCTGTTTTATTGCTGCTTTGTTCTACTGAAGAGCTTGCCTTCTCATTCTCATATATGTGATACAATACGTGTTCTGTCCTTTGTGCTTGATGATTTGCCCTTTCATTTTATGTGGACAAGGTGCACTATATCCACGTATACATGCAACACTCGGGGTTTGTTTGGATGGATGTGGATTTCAAATCAAGGGATTTGACCTTAGTCATTGAAGGGCAAGAACTCAAATATAGATATGATAGTTTACTTATGAATTTCAAGGTTGAGTTAAATAGGTTTATCACGATGGGTTTGAAATAACTATGTAAAACTAGTTATTTAAAATCATGCTAAGGGTTCTCTTTCTAGTTATAGCTTACAAAGATCCTACTAATATATATATATATCTTTTATCTCAACTTATCTCCTTTCATTTGATCCAAAAAAAAAAAAAAAACTTGTCTTCTTTCATTGTTTTCCATTCATTTAACCTCAAATCCCTTGATTTGAAATTCACATCTATCCAAATCGACCATTATATATATATACATGAACAAGGTATTTATAATTTATGTTCTTTTGAGGTCCTTGTTGAGTATGGTACATGGATACAACACGGTGCATGTGATGGTATTTACTTTGGTAGTTGCTAATGTGAAAAGTTGCTATAGGCCTCGTTTGGGAACATGCTATTTTAGTAACTTTTTGGCTTTTTAGCTAAAATATGAGGTAAAAAAACTAATGAAAAAAAATTTTTTTTTTTTTCTTTTTTTTTTTTAAAAGTTATAAAAAAAAAAAAAAAAAAAAAAAAAAAAAATTTCAAAAAATTTCCAAAACAAAAAAAAAAAAACAAACAACTTCAAATCTCTCTCTCACATATATCAATTTTTTTTCTTTTTCAAACTCTCTTCTCAAAATCATTTTCCAAAACAAAAAAAAAAAAAACCAAACAAAAATGTTTTTCTTTTTTTTATCTCTAAACACATCTCTCAAACACAAACCAAACATACCCAATATGTTTGGAATGACTTTTTGGTTTTTTATGAAAAGATGTGCAAAAAGTTGAGATAGAAAGGAATCTTTGACTTTTTGGGTATAGGTTCTAGGCTTTTTGGTTTTTTTAGTAATTTTTTGACTTTTAGGCTAAAACAAGCACATTTACAATCCTTAAAGAATGATATGTTACTTTGCTCTATATTTGCTAACCAGGGTTAATCTTATGCAGAGTAACTTCTTGTTTGATTTGTGCCTCGCCACCGCGGAAGCTTTTTTCATTTAAATTATGCAGAGTGAAGATTTGATTGACCTTCCTGCTCCTAGCAATTCTGGCTGTAAAAGTGAGAGTGGTGAGCTTCGTAATTCTAATTGCGAACCTAGTGACGCTGATTCTCAACCAAGTAGTGTAGAGGTTAAAAAAGACGAGCAAAATGGGGAGATCTCGGGGACTGAGGTTGATGTTAGCAATGGAGACAGCCAACTTTTGCCGGCAGCTGAGATGGATGGGGATTTGATCGGGAGTTCATCTCTCTTGCAAGTTAGTGTCAAACTGAATGAATCTGTTGCAGTTTCAGAAGAAGTTAATAGCTTCAGCTCTAGAAGTCGAACTGAGAATGGGTGCTTAACTGTTCAGGATGGAAGTCCCATTACCAGTCACAAGAGAGATGGAAGTCCTGTCTGTAACTGTATCCTGTTATTTGATTTCCATGTGTGTCTTAGGACAATGCAGTTCAGAAAAGAAATACTAACATGTCCACGGAAACAAGTTTCTGCCTGCAGCTTATAATTAGTTATCCCGTGTTATGTTTTCCATAATTTTGCATGTTAGCCATTTCTGGTGTTAAGAAAGCCAGAATGACAGCTGATGAGCAGCAACCTTCAGTGCGTGTGATGTATAATTCTGTAACAAGGTATTTTCATAAAAGAAGAGTTGCATGTTTCACTTGCTTTTGAAAACATGATGCTCCTCCTAAAGAGGAATTCTAAGATGTGATGTTTTTGGTCAACCTCTGAATGGATAAGTTTTCTTTAACAGAGGCAGTAAACGGAAGCTTGAGCAGCTACTACAGCAATGGTCGGAATGGCATGCGCAACATTTTTCTTCATCACATGTAAGCCTGATTCATTTTATTAAACCCAAAATTGTAGTTTTCGCTTTCCCACTTTTCTTTTAGTCAAAATACTGTGATCTTTTGTTACTCTTCAAATGAAGAAGAAACTAATCCAGTGGAATCTCCATAAAGAAGTGATTCTGTACATTTGGATGCAGAGGTCATTTTTCTGAAGATTTTTTAGTTGGCTGTGGAGAATATATAGGGCATCCTTTGGGATGAATTTAAATCCTGGAAAATTAGCCCAAAGTGAGTTCAAAGCCGTATGTTATTTCCTTCCTCCGCTAACATATCAGAGAATGTCCCAAATTGCCTGGACAGAATCTGGTGGCAGGCAAAAATGGCCCCTTCATCTATATCAACCATTTAAGATTAAGAATATGGTAAGAGTGAGTGAATAATAAATATGGAAATATGGTTCAAGTACCAACGCATTCCCAGTCTCCTGCACTGTTGGAGTTTGGACTGACCAATTATGAGGATTGAGTTGGGATGTGGAACTTCCGTTCTGTTCCCGAGGGCGGAAGGCTAAGATTCATGCATTATTATACTGGTTTTTCTTAGATCAGCAATAACCTCTCTGTTCTTATTTTTTCCTTTCATAATATTACTGCTGTATTAAAATATGGTGTAATGTGGTAATTTGTAACATCAATATAGCCAGCAGCATGGATAATTATACTGCTTTTTCTGCATGCTGTATGATACTGGTTTTTCTTAGATCATCAATAACCTCTCTGTTCTTATTTTTTTCCTTTAACAATATTACTGCTGTAATTTAAAAATGGTGTAATTTGGTAATTTGCAACATCAATATAGCCAGCAGCATGGATAATTTGAGGTGTGAGCTGAAAATTGATTAGTTTAATGGATCATATTGCCCAGAATAAAATCAAAAAAATTTATCCGTGTCTGTCTGGTATTTGCACAATGATAATTCAGTTTCAGTGTTTCTTATGGATTCCTTGCAGTTATATAGTTGTCCCTTGATGTTATTTACGTTATGCAATTGGTTTAGATGTCTCATCAGTTAGCTGCATTTTTTAAATATTTTTGTTTGGTTGAAGTCCTTGTTGACATATATTTATCCATTTAGGTTTCCAATGAAGTGCTAGAATCTGGTGAAGAGACATACTTCCCTGCACTTCATGTTGGTTTGGATAATCCTTCTGCAGTGGTATGTTTTCTTATGTGTCTCTGGTGCACACAAAGGATTAACCTGATATCTTATTTATGGCATATTTGGGTTGGTTTATGACCTTTACTGCTTGTCTTATCTCTGTAGTCTGTACCTGTTTTGGCGACCGGTTTCTTTAGTTCATTGAAATATGATGTGATTTGAAATGTTTTCATTGGTCCTTCCAATTTCAAAGTGATTTTAAAAAATTGTGACTCCTTCCAATGCGCCTCTACTTTGTTTACAGAAGGAAGAAGTAATATAATTCTTGTTCAGTTTTCAAGAGAAATCAGGCCGCACAATTAGTTCATGATAAGCTCATTTGTGTCTCAATGTGCTCAACATATCATTAAATATGGGAGTAACAAGGACAATCCTCTTTGGGAGCTTTTTCCTTTGTTTAGAAATTAGTAAAGCATAAGACTTAAAATCAACAATAATGATTATTATAATCACTGTGTATTTCTAATAATATGATTTTACTGACATAATGCACCCAAGTTGGTCTAAGACTATGAGAACTGAGAAGATGATTGTCAATTGATGTATTTCAATCATTAGAATTCTGTTAGGACTTGTGATTACTTTAGTTGTATGTATTGCTGTATTTCTATTTTAATTTTTTTTTATTTTATTTAGAATTTTAGGGATAAACTCTTGGGCTGAAGTTTTTAGTATATGGGCTAGGGTAGTTTCATATGGTAACTACGTATTATTAGGGCCTCTTACGAGAAAATGAGATGATGCCTTTGAAAAGGAATTAAAATTGAAATATTTGGAAGAGATGTGCTCTCCTTCTCTCTGCTTCTTGGCTTTTTTTCTTCTATGTTAAATTAAATCTCTTTACTCTTTCTTCTCATATTTTTTTCTTCTCTTTCTCCCTCATCTCTTATTTGTATCTTCTCTCTGTCCCTCTTCTCTTCTCTTTATTTATTTATTTATTTGATAAATTGTCCCTCTTCTCTTCTCTCTTCTTTAATATCTCTTCTTCTCTTCTGAATGGCTTGGAAGATCTGATGTGCACTCTATCTCATCATGCCATTATTGGCCACTACTGAAGAAAGTCTCATGAGAGCCAGGTCACATCAGCATATTTGTGTTATGTAACTGCACTTGCAACTTAGGGCTGGATGGTTTCTTTTCTCCCTTTCCTTTTTATTAGGGGTGTTCACGGGTCAGTTGGCTCAGGTTTGCAGTCTCAACCAGCACTCGAACCGACCCCTTCGGTTTGGCACTAATATCAACCTCTATTGACCGCCGTTTTCCTCGAACTCGACCGCACTTTCGTTTGGTTTTGTCAGTCGGCTTTGCCGGTTTTCACACAAAGAATACAAGATTCAGCTATCAATCATCAGATCTAAGAAAGTCACATCCAGACCTGTAGAGAGAGATCTGAAAGCGTGGAGAGTTAGTAGAGTGAATAAAGGAACTCACTGCCACCATCGCCATTGCAAGTCCGCTGCCGCAACTACGAGTACGCTACTGTCACACCCATCGTCGTTGCGAGATCAGAGGAGGTGAGCTTGTAGGGAGAGCTACTATCACCATCTTTGATGTTGCAATATAGGGGTTGGTTGAGTTTGAGAACTCTGCTACGTAGAGAGAGAGAGAGAGAGAGAGAGAGAGAGAGGAGGGTTGGGTTTCCCAGGCTGTCTTTTGGGTTTCCAAGTCTGAGAAGTTGAAGGTATTTGAAAATGGTTTTTGGTTCAAGCTTCCTACCCATGATCGACTGTGAACTTGTTAAAACAATAGATTTACACCCACAACCGAACCACAGCACATGCAAAACTGTCCGTAGCTCGTCAGGTGGGTTCGGATTGGACGGTTTGCCGGGTCTCCGGGTTAGATGAACAGCCCTACTTTTTTATCATTGCTTTTTTTCTAGGCAATGCTCGTACAATTTTTCTTTTTCTTTTTTTCTTCTTTTTTTTTTTTTTTGTTGTTGGTATGCATGTATGTCAGGTTAAAGAAGAACAAGTGCAACTTCAAATGCAATGGTAAAACCTTAGGTAATTGATATATTTGCATCAGGAGTAAAACAGTTGTTTAAGTAGATTATATAGACTTAAATTTACTGTAGCCTCACCTTTCGGGAAGTCTGTGATATTATTAGTTATGGAGGTTTCTGATATTTGAAAACACATTTTAACTGTATAACATGCATACAGACAGTGTCTTCCATTTTTTGTAGTTTCTGGACTTGTTGCTAATCTTGCTTCCACTCTTTTCTTTTGAAAACTTTTTCATCCAGGAGTGCTAACATTTTGTTCAAGGTTTTATAATATGTGAACATTTTCCTGACATTTCTGTTCTTGATGGGTGGCTAATATTTTCATTCAAAAAAATAATAATTTAATGAGTATTTTTACAAGAACTGCATTTGCCTTCCAGTGCCTTTTTTTTTTTTTTTTTGGTGTGTGTTAGTGTGTTGATGCAACACTATTTTGGTCCTACCATTCATTAAAAAAAATTGTGATATTCGATTGCTATGCCTTTCTAATTGGCTGCTCAGAGTAGTGCATGCCATACCACTTGACTAAGTGAAGCAAGAAATTGTGTTATTTCCTTGACATAGTGTTAAGAGTATGTCAAATATTTCCGCTCAAAATTTCCTTGGTTTTGTAGTTTCAAGTTTCCTTTGCAGTGCATATTATGTTGAAGTTGTCTGTACTCTTTTATTTGTAGTCTTTCTGGATGGACAATCAGCCAATGAACCAGCAGAACAACAGGGAGTTTATTTCATTGGATAGTAAGTCAGTTCCACTTTATGACCGGGGATACTCATTCGGCCTGACTTTGACAGATGGTTCTAATAAGCTGGAAGGGTAAATACTTTGATTTGTTTGTATGAACTTGCAAACTTCTTTTAGTCATAAATGAATCAATGTCTATTAAAAGAAATAGCTGCAGGTTGGCATTTTGAGTTGCACTATTTTGATCTCAAGATCCTTGAAAGTGTAATTTTGAAGTTGAAATTTTTTTATATATTTAATTTTGATCTCTGGGGAGAAACTTGGATCTTAATTTACAGGCATGACAAGTATTTCGGATGTAATTTTTACCAAAAAAATATTTCAGATATATTTAACCTTTGGGTTTTGACAAAAAACTTCTGAAATCTTGTTATGCAAGCAATATTTATGTTCATCTCATGAGAATAATTATATTATTTCGAAATAATGTATGATATCCAGCGGCTCTGTTCTCTTACGGGGAGAGCCACATGTTGTGTTCACTTGTTTCTACAACTGTACTCATATTTGCTGGCATTTTTATTTGTCTATGTTGACAGCTTTCTAATACGTACTTGAGTGGGTATGTTTCATACTCACCTATGTCTCCTCATGGAGACTGCTGAGAGTAAGAACAAAATAAAGTAGGAAAATATAAGATGATGGTCATATACCTAAACTTGTTGAGATCTGGAGAAGTTTTTTTCTTTTTTTTTTTTTTTTTTAATAATTATTACGTGGTTGTTAGTGATAGGATTGTTTTCTTCTCCTCCTTGCTTTGTGTCTCTTCCTTTTCTGTGATCATACAAGTTGTGAACTATATATTGTTCAATTTTCCTGTAGGCGGCTTAATATTTTTTTAAAGCCTTTTGGTTTCGATGATGTCATAAAAACAAGTTTCACATGGTCCTTCTTTTTTGTTTGTTTGTTTGTTTTTTTTTTATTTAGAAATTTTATTTTGTGCCTCATATTGTTCCTTTTTTAACAAGCCATTTCTATGTTTCTCATATTACCTACTTCGTTTAAAATTTCCATCCATTTCCTATCATGACAAAATCTTCAGATTCTTGAGATATTGGGATGTCAAAGAGGGATAATTATGGACTTAATGATATGTGTGTCGGCCTGCCCTGTGTCCCTATAGGATGTTGCAATGTCAAATGGTAGGGGTGAGACTCAGTCTGCATTGGTTTGTTTTGATTGAACCCTGTATCTAATGAAGCTTTCTATAGAACCTAATCCAACCATCCTGCACTGTATCATGTTGGTTCGGTATGTTTCTCAGTTTCCAAGATCTAGTATACGATTGTTGATGTCAGAGACCTAGGAAGAAAAATAACTTTTGCTCTGTGGCCTTTGAAATGAATCCAAGAAAAAGATTAAAAGAAGGCGCTGTTTCTTGTCCCGTATTCAATGCTAGGAAAATCTAATTTACTGCACTCATTCTGTTCAATTGCCTAGTACATGATGTATTTTGTTGATATTATTTGTTGTGTTGTAGGGGCTTGGAAATAATAGATGCTTCCCGGTGTTTTAATTGTGGTTCTTACAACCACTCATTAAAGGAGTGTCCAAAGCCTCGTGACAATGTAGCTGTCAATAATGCTCGCAACAAACTCAAGTCTAAGCGTAATCCAAATGTCGGTTCCCGTAACCCAACTCGATATTATCAAGATTCTCCTAGGGGAAAGTATGATGGTTTAAAGCCAGGTGTCCTTGATGCTGAAACACGACAACTTTTAGGTCTTGGGGTAAGTAATATATGAATAATGTTTTTGCATGGAAAGGCTTAGTACTATTTTTATTAGTGTTTTACATGAACATTAATTGTTATGACAAAACGTCAACATTACACAGTTGTTCAGATCATTTTTAAGTCAGATTGTGTCGTATTTCTTTTTTATTGCTTGGTTCTAATGTGTTGTCATTTTTGGAACCAATGCGCAACACAAAAAAATACATGTTAGCTTGTTGTTTGATTGAAATTAAAGCCGTTTATCTATGTTACATGGACTTTGGTTTAAGTGTTGGATTCATTTAGCTCTCGTGTTCAAAGACACGGGGACACTAAAATATTCATATTTCTTATACAATTCTTTTATTTTCTACAGTAAAATAGTATCGACAAGGTGTCATATTGCATTTCATGCATAATACGGAGTTTTCTGTGTAATTACATTTTAAACTCGAGTTACTAATTATGTTTGCTAGGTGAATACCCAACCATATATGCCAGACACCATGGGTATGTTTGGTTTGTGTTTGAGAGATGTGTTTTAGAGATAAAAAGTACGAAAACATGTTTGGTTTGGTTTTTTTCAAAAGATGTTTTGGAAAATGATTTTGAGAGAGAGTTTTGGAAAAAGTGATTGATTTGATATGTGTGTGAGAGAGATTTGTTTGGAAAACTTGTTTGGTTTACAAGTTTTGGGAAATTTTTTTGGGAAAATTTTTTTGGTTTGATTACTTTTGAAAACTTATTTGTAGAGAAAATTTCCCAAAATTTTTTCAGAAAATCAAACCAAACGAACCCCATATCTCATACCCTTAGGCCAAGTTTGGCATGATTGAAAAAATATAAAAAGTCAAAAAGTCACTATCCTATTTAAGTCATATCATCTTATTTAAGTCACATCACCTCTCTAACACATCACTTCAAACCCAACCCAAACTCAATCCATATTTTATAAAAAGTCAAAAAATGCACTTATTTAGTCTTCCCAAACTAGGCCTTAGTCTTGCCAAAAACATGAGCTGTTTGATTTTTTTCTCTTTCAGTGAGTGGTGTTGAAGGTGTCTCAAAAAATATTGCCTACTTCCCCCTTTCATGTTGAAGTTGGTTGGACTAACTCTTTCGGAACAACACTTTTCTTATGACTTGAAAGCAATTTGAAATGTTTTATTTTATTTTCTGGCTTTAAATTGGTTGTTAACTTTCTTGACTTACTGTTCACTTTATTGGTGCAAAAATGCAGGTACTTTAGTCAAGTAATATGTGTAATAATATGAACACCCTAAGTTGTAATAGGATGTCTGTTTTTATTTTTTCAAGTTCCTTGAACTTCTCTTTTCTTTGTACGCACAGGAGCTTGATCCACCTCCTTGGCTTAACAGAATGCGAGAATTAGGATACCCACCGGGATATCTAGGTAAATGTATTATTACTTGAATTCTTAGTAACCAACCACATGTTTTCTTCCATATCTGCCTGAAAGAGTTCTTTGTTTTTATATATAAATCTGTAGTTGTGCTATTTAGATTTTTGGAGTGCATATAAGTGAAATGATTTAGTCTTGTACTCGATTAGATGTTGGATTTCTCCTCTTTCTCCATAGCATCATGGGTCTCTTCTTTGTGCTCTCATTCTTGTTTATGGTGTCATACCTACCTGCATGTGCATTGTCTGGAAATTTGGAAAATCTTTCAACCCCGGCCCAATGTCCACTTCCTGTGGTTTATTCAGTTCTTTTGGTTAGCCATGCCCTGAGAAATTCATCAAGTTCAAAACATGGTAGTAAATATAGATTTTGTTTCCCTAGAAAATGGATGGGCATACTAATAAAATGTTTTTCACGTGAAGCTTGGGGGGAAAAACAGTAATATGGTAAAATCTGTCAGTACGGGACATCAATATCTTACATTCTGTTTGGATCTTGTGATTTGATGGAAATGAAGAGAAAGAGAAGTCTTCTCATGTTCAGTTTGTATAAGTTATAGGAGAGATTTGGAGACCAAAATCATTTCTTTTATTTCCTCATTCTGCAATCCAAACGGAGTAATAAGCTAAGTTTTGTTTCTACCGCTGTCACTATTCTAGTTATTCTATTGTTCATGTTTCGTCAATTTCCCTTAATAATTTTAACTTCATTTATGGTCTCATATAATTTTTGTTGGTGTTTTTTAGATCATGACAATGAGGACCAGCCATCAGGGATCAAAATATTTGGTGATGAGGAAACTAAGGAAGAAACGGAGGATGGGGAAATCCTCGACACTGACTATCCTGAGCTGCCAAAGAAAAAGAGCATCAAATTTCCAGGAATAAATGCACCAATCCCGGAAAATGCAGATGAAAGACGATGGACAGATGGGCCTTCAAATCGATCACACCGCAGATCTAACTATTCATCAGAATCCGTTAGCAGAGGCCAGTATCACGAGCAGAGGCGGTCCCGGGATTTCAGAGATGAAGGGCCTCCCGGATGTGACCCTGGATATAACGCCACCTCATCTATTTTCTCACCAAGATATGGTGGATACGACTCTATCTACAGTTCCCATAGCGCAAGAGGTAATATTTCGAAACCTAGAAGCCCTACTTTTGGAAGGTCCTTGTCAGACGGAGGTAGATGGAGCCCTTCAGCCTATGAAGATGCTCCAACTTCTAGTTCATACAATTCTGTACCATTTTCGCCCCCGAACCGTCTGTTTTCACCACACAATCATGGCTCAGCCTGGGACGATGTCAAAAACCACTATCGCAGTCGGAGGTGATTTATCGATGTGATCATAATCATCAATAGTGGACATTCTAATCATGGACTAGATACATGAGATTATAATTGGCAACAACTGGAATGTGTTAATTGTACAAAGATTAGATAGGTGATCTTTAGATTAAAATGGTCTTGTAAAGATGTATCTTTGTATGTGATTAACTAGTTAATGCCATCATTACTCCTGTAACTTTGAGACCCAGCCTTAGTTCCGACTTACTGGGATTTTCTTGCTCATGGCTTTTCTGTTGTTTGTTAATCGTAGTAGTACTAGTAATGCTTTAGACTTCTTGATGTGTTACTTAATATAACTTCCATTAATATAAATTAAAGAGAAATTATTGTCGACGTGTTGTATGTGCATGGGTTCATCGAGGGTTTTGATTCTGTCATATAAAGGTCAAGGTTATGTATTATCATCTGTGGCAAGTAAAATACTCCATAGAATCTTGGATTTGTGGAGACATTTGTGAACGAGAAACAAATAGTAAAACTTAAATTTTAGACTCTAATTTAAAAAAGATTTTGTACTGGAAACATGAGAAATATAAATTAAAATTATCACATTTTTGTTTTAAATTTTTCTTCTTTCTACAACCTCTTTAAATCTAAAATTCAAACATAGCATTAGATAAAGGTTGAACACAAAGGGTTTGAGACAGAAAAACCATTTTGTATTTTTGTTGGTGAGCCATACTCGTCTTCTCAAAGCATATAAAAGCAAGCCATAAAAGAATTTATTACTGAAAAGTCTGATTTATATCCCTGTATTGAAAATTTTTAAGTGAACTATATTCTCCTGGGAAGATTTGGAGTCTGCAAGGAAAAGATAAAAGCTCACGTATAATGTGAAGCAAATGAGCAAGTGAAATGATGGTAACCCGAATTGTATCTAAGGTGGTGAGAAGCTCAAAAAAAAACATAAGAAACCCACACCACCACCACCACAACAATGGACAGAGATAACGAGACCTGGGAGCAAATACCTAAATTCTTAAGTTGTGAAAACAGCTGCAGAGAACGAGAAGCAATGGGGACAAAGAAAAGGGGACATCGAGAGCCTCTGAATCCAAACCTGTCCCAAACTGAGCACGAGCTAAAATTACTGCATTGTTATGTTTGAAATCCACAGCTACCTGATTCTGAGAATCTTAAAACTTCAGTTTCAACAATTCAGGAATCCTTCAAAAGGAGCCTTAAAATGGTGTCAAACTACAATTACATCCAAGGTGAAGCACTTCAAAGTTCCAGTGAACTCAGTTTCTGGTCTATTCAATTAGTACACAATGCAAAAAAATTCACTAAACCGGCTTTCCTTGTTATAATCTCATCCACCAAAACTTAATGATCTACCCATAACTGTAAGGCCCTCGAGCAAATTCAAGAATGCGAAGGGAAAACCATACAAGTAACCAGAAATTCAATAATGTCAAGTAGAGAAATATAGCACAGCCAATGCTTCAGTTCACTTTCAAGACCGTTTCATGTTGATCTGCTGATGTGCATTCCACTGCAACAGCATCCATATTATGGATGTGCCTGATTGAGAACAATGTCTGTTAACTTCTAGCAATCAAATATTACACCAATAATTTACATTAATCTGTAAACTGACCACAAACATTAATGAAAACATGATCATCTAGAGCAAATTAATTACCATGGATACTAGGATTCAGAGAAATTGAAAATTAAGATATAAATCACTAACCAATGGCACATTCAAAACTTGGAAATGCATCTCTTACATATTACATGAGTAGCCAGTAGCATATAGGAATTCAAAAATTGCCCACATGACTGATAAAGTGGACAGTACTTCTGCCTATCCCCAAAGGAGATGGCAAGGTTTGAATTGCCCCCCCTTACGGGATTCACAAGTAGATGCCCAACATATGGCCCGTGCTAAAGGGTTATAACATGGTACAGGCTCAAGAGCATGCTAGCATGCACAATAAAATTTGGTAGATTAACAAGCTTACTGGACCCTAAATTTATGCAGCAGAGCAGAGTACAGGCTCCATAGTTTTTGGAGGCTCAAACTGCTAATCCTGTAGTCCAAAGACTCCAAACCAACACATTACAAGAATACTTAAAAGATCCCAAATATCAAAGCAACAAATCGAAGTACATACAATGACGTGTTACAAAACCACCAAGCCATTCCAGCTTAGGTTTGTCAAACTTTAAGATCTAGCCAACAAAATGTAGGATTAACTCAAAGTCAACAACTATCAAAACTAGGAGATTTAGCTCAAAGTGGGAGAAAAGGAAAGGGAGGAAGACCTCAAGCACAACCACCATATTTCAGGTGCAACAGATTTTCAAGTGTAGTTGGGCAAATCAAAACAGGAACTACAGTCGTCATCTTTTCTACAGGTAAAAGTTCAGAGACATACTAATCTCTGATTCACATGTAGGTTCTGCAGGTTAAAAGAAAAAAGGTATATACTAAGAAATACAGACACTTCTTAGAAACTAACGTGTCGTGTTCAACACCGACACGACACTCGTCGGTCAGACAATGCCTAACACTTAGACACACATAAAACACATACAAGTTTAAATAAAATAACTTAGAATCTAATGATAAAACAAAAACAGTCTAATTTATACCTATTCTCTTATATTTGACATATAGTAATTATTTATCTTTGTATGACATATAATAAATATATAAAATTATATATTTTGCACGTGTCCTCCACATGTCGCTTTCCTTCATTTTTTGACAATTTTAATGTCGGTGTGTTCGTGTTATATCACGTTTCCGTGCTTCTTAGGGTATATGCAAAGGTAAATATCTGCTCAAAAATAGGAACTTGCACAAGAGAGCCCAACAGGTGCATCCTTGTTCTGTACAGATGCTTACAAAAAATTATCTTAATCTGTTGTCCAAAATAGTGCAGTATCATTCAGGAGATAGTGAAGTACAGAAAAAACTACACAATAAGATGACAGGCAAGACTTGAAAACACAAAATTTATGCTTATAGTAAATAAATTATATATAAGATATATATATATATATAGACTGTGAAAACTAACAGCACACCTGTATAAATATTACTAATTAAAGAAAAAGACTATTTGATAACGAGTTTAGTACTTTAGTTGCACATAAAGCCTTTTGGCTGGACCAGTGTAAGAAAAATTTCCAGTTTTTCTTTCTTGTTTTTGTTCTTTTCTTCTTTTTTTTTCAAAAAAAAAAAACCAAATTTAATTTTTTGGGTTCAGGTCTGGTGTAAAGAGACACAAGACTTACCAAAAAAATAAAAAGAAGAAGAAAAACATACAATCACCAGAAGATCTAAAAATCAAAAGTTTGTGAAACAATAATGTTGAATGACATGAATTTGTAAAACATGATCCTAATTGTGATGGTCAAATATTTTGGATGAAAATGGCAATGGTGATCAAATGTCCTACCGAAAAATTGCCATACTCAATGTCCATAAATTGTTTGTGTGTCAGAAATGGAATACCAAATTATTTGAGATGGGGAAAGGATGTTTTGATCTATGTTGGATCAATTGTAGACAGCGACTAATATTATCTTCATGAAAATTTTAACAGAAAAAAGGAATAAAAAAAAAAAAAAAAGGAAGAAAAGGATTAACTATGCAATTCAGATTGACAATGTATATTTGACTTTTTGATTGAGTGCAACATCCAAGATCAGATAATGATTTGGTATGACTCTGAACCTAAACTGAATTTTCAAATGCACACAAAATGGAGAAGAATACAGATCAAAACAAAATCACGACGACTTGAATGTCAAGCAGAATGTTTATGTAAAATAAAGTCCAAAGATTAGCATATTTTACAAGTAATTATTAATTAATACCTGCAAAGATGCTAACAGTTGTCAGATTTGCAATGGCCATTGTCTCATATATTAGGTATTCTGTGAGGAAATGGCCAAGTGCGTAGATGAAAGACAAAAAGGTAGCTAGGTATAGCGGCTTGTTATCAAGGTTAAACGCACAAAGAAAGCAAAGAGTGCAAGTCAAGAGCGTCCATACTCCAAATGTCCTTCCATGAATTTCAGTCACTACAAAACATCAGCAGGGAAAAAGTAATGAAACTAATAGAAATTCAACCTCATAGGACACATTACATTGCACAAAAAGAAGGAAATATTAAAGACGACATTAGGCACGAACATGGAACGATAAGGATATGAATGTTTTGTGTTTCAAGCAAACAACAAACTTATTCTGCACTGGCTAACAGCATAAAATCAACCCGGTATTTTTGTAAAAAATATAATCACCTCTAAGCATCATTCACGCTATATATATATATGGTTTATAACCAGGTGATATCATGATAGCAATTAAAACTGCGAGATATGATGAATCCTCCAAGCATCTATGGTGGCCCTGATTGCAAGCCAACCTTCCATAGATATGAGATCACTTCTAAGCATCATTCTTGCTATGTAAACAATATTTTTTTGGTTTATTTTGTTTATATCATAATTGCAATTGCAATTGCAATTATAATTACAAGATCCTATTAGTCCAAGTATATACGGCAACCATGATTGAAAGATGCTTAGCTAATCTTATAATAGGAATGGAATTACTACTAAGCACCATTCATGATATATGTGATTTGTGTTGTTTTTTTTTTCTTCTTCACCCTAATCATTAATACAACAATAATGTCATCATAGCTTGCTCAGTCTTACAAATCTTGCCGTGTTAAAGCAAATTGAGAAAAGGGGAATAATTACAATGCCATTGCTTGACACTCATGTAAAAGAGAGAGTGACACAAATATATAAGAAATGCAATGCTGCATACATAGGCAGAATTTCAATGTATGTGCCACACTTAGGCTGTGTTTGGTCAAATTGTAAAGTAGGTAAAAATCGTGTGTAAATCGGAGTGGGGTAAATTGATTGGGGCTCTAATATAATAGATTGCTTTTGGCAGACAAACTTAAAAGCTACAATACTAGTAGATCTATTGCCCCCCAAACCAAACCCTCGGATAGATACAATGTATCTTTACTGTACCCAAGTGACAAAGTTTGTGTTGAGATTTTGTTTCCTTATATGAAGGGATTCGATATATTATCAATCTCTAACAACTCTGTACATGGAATCAAAATCACAACACTTCAATCTATATAGATTTCCAGAATCCCTACAGCAAATTCTGTAGTAATATATATATATATATAAATAGAGAAAGAGAGAACTCACTGGTGGTGTTGGAGAAAACAGCGAGTCGAAGGGCCCATATATCGAAGAAGCCGAACCAAACTGACGCCATTCGAAGTGAACCAACCAACATCAACCACCATCCCAGCAGCTTCATCTCTCTCTCTCTCTCCCTCCCTCCCTCTCTTCGCAGTTCGACCAGTAAAATTCTCTCCTTTAGCTTCAAAGACTCGCGCAGGTCGAACCGGCCGGTCTTGTCACAGGGGTTCGTTTGTGAATAAGTTTAAATTTGGTAATGATTCGATTGTGAATAATTCGGTGATCGTTCATTCGAACCCAATTTGTTGAGTTTGTTACAATTTTAAGTCTAAGAGTTTGTTTGATTTCAATTTTTTGGTTAAAAAAATATAGAAGATAAAATATTTTAAATAAATTAATAAAATAAAATGTCATATTTAAATTATAATTTTTTTTTTCTTACAAAAGTTTAAAAAGTTAAACTAAACAAACTTTTAATTTCAAGTTAAAATAGCTAATCAACTAAAAAAATATATTACCAAACGAATATATTATTATATATTAATAATATAAAAATATGTATAAAAAAATAGGATAAATATATATTATTTATATATTTAAATAATGTAGATAATAATTAAATTTGTTTATATGTAAATAATAACTAATTATAGATAATATATTTATATAATATTAGTGATAGATATTATTATTTTGATAAGATATTAATTTTTTTCTTTAATTATGTTTATATATATTGTATATATAATTATATAATCAAAATTTTAATTGTAATTTATAATTTTTTTTTGTTCGTTAAGGCTCATGAACAGACTCGAGTTTGAGTCAAACCGAGCCAACTTGGCTCGAGCTCAATTCATTAAATTTTCATTGAGCTCAAGCTCGACTCGAGCTCCAATTCAAATTCAATAAAATATTAATAAATAGGTCTAAATATACAAAAATTCGGCTCGGCTCGGCTTGGCTCGTTTGCAACTCTACTATTATTATATTATTATTGTTATTCAAGTAAAAAATTAGATTATTTTTTAACTATAATGATGTGTTAATCAAGGGTTTAAGAAAACTCCGTTAATCAATTAGGATATCTAAGGTAACATACTTTTTCATATGTTTTTTAATTATCAACCAATCATGTCATTTACACATGATTTGGTCTAGAAAATAGATCTAGAAAGTAGATGGGGAAAGCATCAATAAATCTCAAATTTGAAAATGTTAACCCATTTAGTCCCGAATATTTTTTGTTGGACTAATAGGTCTTATTTCTCTAAAAGTTACTATAGGCCTTTTTATGTTAAACATTATTCATCAAACATCAAACATCAAACATAGTAACATCAGAATTATTTATCAAACATCAAACATTAGCAACGTCAAGAGTATTTGTATAATGTTGGTCAAAACATTGGCAACGTTAGAATTATTCATTTAACATCAAACATTATTAACGTCAGAATTATTCATCAAACATCAACCATTAAACATTAGGATTATTCATCAAACATCAAAAACAACCATTAAACATTAGAATTATTCATCAAACATCAAATATTATTCGTCAAACATCAAACATCAGATTCATTTTTAAAAAAATTGAAACTATTACTCGAGATCCATCATCAAATTCATTAGAACATCAAACATTATTCATCCAACATTATATTCATTAATATTTTTGGGCATAATAATATGAAAATCCTAGCGTCTCCACTATCTTTCCCAATTTGTTCCGCTTCTAATTTAATGCTTATATATATGGATTTCGATTCAGTAGTATTTTTCATAAAATGAATGATCCTTCAACACACTGATATATATATATACACACACAGAGAGCAGTGTTCAAATGGATGACGGATCCAGAAGATTGAGATGCAGTGTTAGCAAATGTAGCGATGAAACAATCAAACACAGATTACGCCGTGTTCGATCGGAACTCCGTCAAGTGCGAACAGGTTTCCGGCAACAGCAAATCGTTTCGCCTCTGATGATTCAAGTGACCATCCATCATCATCATGTATGTGAAACAACTCAAACCCTAACCCTTCTCTCCAACAATATATATATATATAAATAAATATATAAATCTATTGGTATATCTATGTATATATCAATCCATTGATGATGTTCGAATGTTGATTGATGTTTGTTGATGTTTGATGATATTTTGTTAATGTTTGATGTTGTTGATGTGTTTGATGATGTTTTGTTGATGTTTGATGTTTGTTGATGTTTTTTGATGTTTGTTGACGTTTTAATGTTTGATGTTGTTTTGATGATGATGTTGTGATGTAAAAAAAGGACTAAATGATTTATAAAAAAACACTCAGGACTAGATGGAGTAACATTTTTCAATATGGGACTTATGAGTAATTTTTCCAAAGTAGATTTGTATATTAATTTTTTTTATATTTGTTTTTAAAATAATAAATAATAAATGTTATTTTGAAAATAAATTTTTTATTTTTAAAAAATAAATATTAAAAAATTACGTGATTATAATAATTAAATTAATTAAGTTTTTTATGAATAATTTACAAATTATTGTCTAACAATATAAAAAGAGTAAATTACAAATATACCCCCTAAGGTGTACTTAAAATACAGATTACCTACTTTGGTTTGAAAAATTACAAATACCCTCTTTTTAGAATTTTTTATTTAACATAATTAACTAAAAAAAATAAAATTCATAATTACTCTTCTATACAATAATAAAATTACCTAAATTATTAATTAAAATATATTTTTAACATCATTAAAAACTATTAATTGACTTGATGATTAATTAATAAAAAGGGAGATTTGTTATGAAATTAAAAACCTTAGGGGGTGAAATGTAATTTTCAAAACCACTAGGGGCGATTTATATTTTAATCAAATCTTAGGAAGTGTATTTGTAATTTACCCATATAAAAATAATATAATTATAATTAACATAAAATCATATAACTAATTTTTTATGAATGATTTACCAGTCAAATTATAAAAAATAACGAATAAGATGGGAGATTCTATTTGCACCAAAAAAAATCATTAAGTATACTTAATGTATCAATATATTTTATTAAATTATTTAAGATTATAATTTACTCTTAATACACTTTATATTTTTTTTTCCAAATCACCCTTGAAGGTACACCAAAATAATAAATAAATAAATAATCTCAAATTATACTACTTTGAAAAACTCTACAAATTTCTCATTACATCTATTCCTTTTATTCATATACAGATTTCTCGCTATCAATTAAATTCATCGCTATTGACAATACACAATTTGATATTTATTGCTCTTTCCTATTTCAATTGAGATTTTTTCAAGAAAAAAAAAGAAGGAAAAAAAAGAGTTGTGTATTCAGTTATATATAAAATTCTATGATGTGCTCATTGATGCTTTGAGGATAGTTTCAGAGTTAAACAAAAATATTTGAATTTGGGTATTTTTATAGAAAAAAAATATTTTAATAATTTGGGTATTCTGTCTCTAATGGGATAGATATATGCATATTGATATGTTTATGGTGTTGAATATGATGATTATTGTCATCACCCTAGTTTTACAAGCATATCTAGATGTTTGATGGTAATCGACACTTCATTCTTATTTGATTCTCATTTTTCTCCTTCAATTTTTCTCAAATTTGATTTTCACTTTGCTTTTCCGTTTTCATACTCCTTTATGTATAGGAGTACGGTTAATCAAATCACAAACGATCAAGAAAACAAATTTGGCCTTATTTCTTGATATTAATTATTTTTTTTGTTTGAATTTATTCGATAATTATCTAAATAAAAATAAAAAGATGAAATAAAGATTTTTTGATGATTATGTTCATAGTTTTGAAGATGAAAAAAGTTAAATACGAATAATATGTATAACTGATTTTGATATATCATGAGAAAAAATTTATTTTAAAATTTAATGTATATTGTCCTTATTAATAAATTTACAATAAGATATAACAAAAATTAAAATTTACAAAATTAAATAAAATTATTATTTAAATGCAAATAGAATCACCCAATTAGATTATTAAAATAGTACCCACAGTGGAACTATGAGCCCAAGCTACATGGTCTAGGTCATAAGAAACTAATTATAATAATGATATGTTTGTTTTTGTTTTTTTTTGTTTTTTTCAATTGCCATCTCACTAGTGATGGAGTTAGTGATGATAAATTAGTGGTATGTAGCATTGCTCTTGGTAGAGTTGTGAGAAACTGATTATAATTTATAGCCTAATAGTTTATAGTTTATAGCTGTGAACATAAGTTGATTTTTGACTTATAAATTAAGCTTCTCCTCTCCCACTTAAAAAATAAGTTGATTTTTGACTTACAAAAAGTTATAAGCTATATTGTTAAGCTAAACTAAATACATTAAAATAACTTAAATTAAGCTAAAAGTTTAAATAATCTGGAAATAATTCTTACCAAACATGCCCAATTGTGGATTGGAGACGACCTTTTTTTTATTTAAAAATCAGATAAGATGAAATCAATGAGATATGTTTTATTATTAACTGTTAAAAGTTACAATCTATTCTACACACTTTGGGTTCATTTTGGAAGTTGATTGACTTTTTGAATTTTTTTAGTTATTTTAGTTTAGGATTAAAAAATTTCGTTTGGAAGGACTTTAGTTTTTTTGATTTTTTTGTGAGAAAAATAATGTAATGATTATGAGTTGGATATAGATGTTTTATTTTTTGTGACTAAAAAGCCTATTATGTTTTTTGATACTATTTTAGCCAAAAAAAGCCCAACCTTTGGCTTCCCAAACAAAGCGTTATATGATGGATTGTTTTGAAAAGTAAGTTAAAAGTTAATTTTTTAATTTTTTTTAGCTTTTCTTTAAAAAAAAAAAAAAAGAAAAGTGTAAAAAAGTAAAGAGATAATGGGTGTTTTTTGTTTGTGTTTTGAAATAAATTTTTAAAATTTTCTTTTGGGAAGATTGTTTAGATTTTTTTTTTAATTTGTTTAGTTGTATATTTTGAAAATAATTTTAGAATTTATGATGATTTAATATTTTGTTATAATTGAGTAGATGTATGTGAGAAATAAAAAGTGATTCAGAATGAAAGAGGAGAGGAAAAAAGTGATTGATTGATATGTAGGAGAGAGAAAGAGGCCAATATGTACCTTTAATTATGTTTTTCTTTAATTATAATCAATTTTTTTATTTAATTATGATATTATTTTGAGATTTTAATTATGATTTTTTTGTGTTTGGCTATATTTTTTTTTTAGTTATAATTTAGAAAATATAAAATTATATTATTTTTATTATTATTATAAAGTGTATATGATATATATCCTTTAAAGGGTAGGAAATGAGTTAAAAGTGACTTCGTAACTTTTAACCCACTTCCATCCCTCACAAAAAAAGTAAAATGAAGGGTTGTTTGGGGTGTCCTAAATAAGTGCACTTTTTATTTTTTTAGACTAAAAAGTTGAGGTTGAAAATATGAATGTTTGGGTTAATTTTTTGACTTTTTATGGAAAAATGTGTAATAAAAAATTGTAAAAATTGGTTTGTAGGGAAAAGTTAGAATTGGGAGTTGTGCAGCCGTAATTGTTGACTTTTGGTGAATAGTGATAACTTTTTAACTTTTTAAATAACTTTTTGACTTTTTTGAGACTTCCCACACTTGACCTAAATAAAAAAACAAATTTTAATCATCTTCTTAAAACACTCCATAGTCTTTCCCTAAAAGTTGTACTTCATAATCTCTTTTAAAATCTTCATGATTTGTGGAAGAGGGGTTACTAAAAAAGGCACAGTAATTGCTGTGGGTCCTAACCTCGTTTGGGAACATGTTATTTTAGTAATTTTTTGACTTTTTACAAAAAAATATACAGAAAAATAAAGATGTGATGTGACTAGTTTTAGTTAATTTTTTGACTAAAATAGTCAGTCCCCAAATGAGGAACTTATTTTATGATTGGAATTGTTCATTTTATAAAATTTATCAAGTATTTAATATATGTAAAAAATTATATTGATCGAATATCAGTAACTAAGTAATCGAATTACATTTATCATAAGAAGATAAACAATTTGTTTTTCTTTTGAGAAATAGTATAAAAAATATACAATTTGATCACGTTGCTACTAATATCTGATCAATATAACTTTTAGTCTGCATGAAATACTTAATAAACTCTAAAAAAAAAAGTTTAGATCATAAAAATAAATTCGTAATGAGCCTCATATCGAGACACAACAGTTACCTTTGTACCAAGGACACAATAATAATCCCATACACTAAAATTTATATACGATAATTAGGTGATACATATAGAATTGTGATTTTTTCCCTTACATATTTGACTGTAATAAAAAGGTTATATTATATCCTCTTACAGTAAATGTAATTTTTTTTAAAAAATTTAAACTAATTATAAATTTGCATTTCATATCGTACCTGCAAACTACAAGTATTAGCAAGAGCAAATCCTTCGACACCCACAAAAGAAAATACTCAATGGGCACAAAAAAAAATATATATATATATATATAAATTATACTTTTCACTTTTTAAATTTCACAAAAAAAATATATATATATATGTATCTTCAAAGTTTTATACAGCTTCGAAGGTGAAGTAATTAACATTCGAAACAACTCTTGATGCTTCGAATGTATCTTCTATGCTTTGATTGTGTACATACAAACAACTGGCCATCAATTTGAAAAGATAAGTCATTCTCAACCATTTATTTAAATGCATAGGCTTTTCCTAGCCAAGTTCATGCATTTTAAATAGTTATCCCCTATTCTTAGTGCTTCGAACTCATAAGAACAATTTGTTAATTTTATTAGCCACATCATCAGAATTATATTTTGGTGTGATCCACAAATCCAAAGCAGGTTTTGAACACCAAAAACCATAGTACAAGATGATCTTAAAAATTCAAACAACTTGACATTTTGAACAATTTCAAAAAATTCAAATTCATAATCATTAAATTATTCATCATTCTTAGCCATGTTTGGGTTGAGAACATGTTCTCTAGTCAAATAACTTTCATCATTTATTGACAAATAGGGTTGTTTTTCTATTTTAGCCACTAATGGCTTATGAAAACCCTCCATGTGAGTTTCATCATTTTTGGCTTAATGGGTTGTTCCATTTTAGCCATTAATAACTTATGAAAATCCTTTATAGACATGTTGTTTTCATGGTTTGACTCTCTAAGAATGATTTTTTCAATCCCCCGAGCTCTATATGGAACATCATTTTTAACCATGCTTGGCTCAACAACATACTTTTTATCAAAGTTATTTTCATAAGTTAGCCTTTTAAAAATGAGTTTTTCGAGCCTCTGAGCCATTGATGAAGTTATATTTTCACTAATTTCAATCACAAATAACTTAAAAACATTTTGTAAAATCCCACAAAATTTAGTCATTAAAGACTTGACAAAATGGGTTAATAACTCATGTCTCCATTGGCAAATTTCCACATTAAGTTGATGAGTTACTCCAATTAAGTGGTGTATTTTTTCTTTTACCAAATAATATGGTAATGAAGAAACAACTTGAAAATTTTTTTCATCAAGAAAATGGATCTTTTCTTGAAGATCCAAAATTTTTCTTTCATGTCAATATATTTCATATTGATAAGTTCGAATGGCGAAATCCAAATCGTTTGTCATTTCTTACACTTGGCAGTTCTACTGGGTGTACCAAAAATTATTGGCTTATTTTTCCTACGAAAGAAAATACCATAAATGCGAGTATGCCAGTAAGGATTGAAAAATACTTACAAATTAAATTCAAGCCAATTATCAAGCGATTGCGTTGACGGTTCTTTTGCCTCAACAAAGAGGACTTCAAAATTGCCAAGTGTAGAAAAAAGAAAAATTAAAAGAAGAATGAGGGAGATGAAGAAAGATGATTGAGTGAACAATCACAGTAATAATTACTTACCTCTACTCCTATGCTTCGAAAAGAAAGTGCATAAAATGCTTTGAAAAGGAAATGTTGAAAACAAATACTTCAAAATATAAATCTATATTAAGCTACTCCTAAGATAAGGAAAATGACAAGAAATATTGAAATTAAATGTCTTTGATTTGAGTTCTGGACTATTTACAATATAGCCATGAATGACTATTTATAGACAAACACTTATAGGAAAAAATTACCTAAAACTACCTACTCTTCCACCTCCTCCATTTCATACTCCATGATCTTCCATAACTTCTTTCAACCTTCACTTCATGCTCCATGTTCTCCATCATCTTTTCACATTTCATAACTTCTCATAACTTCCAAATGAGTAGAAGGATGTCACATGTCTTGCAATTATATAAAAAATAAATAACAATAAAATTACAGATTTATGGTGCTAACAGTTACAAACTTGCATATAGGTAAGGATTCAAATCCACACGCCTGACACTAGATACAGTTCATCTAGGTTTGAAAAAATTTATCCTACCAACTACATGTACTGTCGCTCAAGTGATTGGTCTAGGAAAGAACAGGTCTAGGGAAGAATAAAACTTGTGAGCAAGAGACTTATACCTCAAATCGTTATCAAATTGCTACAACCAACAAATTTGTTCTCTTAAAAAATATAAAATTAAAAAAAAGGAAAACACGCTTTGAAAAAAGTCCAAGAGACAATAACATGGTTGGAGCAGTTGAAAGGGGGCAAAGTAAAGTAAACCATGCCTTATCTTATTAGAGCATCATCAGTGACGTATTATAGCCATGTCAAAACTAAAAATACAATAAAATTAAAATAAATAAATAAATAAATTATCTTTAACGCTTTGTTAAAATTATTATCAAATTAGAAGTTTATAAAATTGTCAAACTATGTGTTCAAAATTTAACAAATTTCTTTCTCTTCTTCTCTAATGATGAAACACATGGATAACATTTTTCTTTTACATTTTGTAAGAAAAGTAAGTAACAAATAAATTTGTATTAATATAAATATAAAATTGCACTAATTTAACACTCTATTTATTTTAGTAAAAAATATTTTTCAAAAAAAATATTTTTTAATTTTTGATAGCGATGTCCGTAGTGATGGTAGTGTGGTGATAGAGTTGAGAGTGGTGGTGATGTGGTGACATTAATAAAATTTTAGTCTAATAAATATTTTTTACTTTTTAAAAGTAAAAAATATATTCTATCAAAATAAATTTATTTTTTACCGATTATCAAAATATATATATATATTTTTTTTTTGTAGATTTTGGGAAGCTGGTAAAAAGCCAGCTTCCAGCTTTTTACCAATTTTGAGTCACATCATCTCTCACAAAACTTTCCCACAAAAAACAAAACAGTCACATCACCTCTCACAAAACTTTCTCACAAAAAGACAAAATAAGCTAAAAAAGCCAAAAAGCCAGCTTTTTACCAACTTCCCAAAACACCAAACACTAAAAAAATATATATAAAAAAAACATTTTTCCAAACAGTGCTTGACAGTGAGGCTAATATAGGCACTAGGTCACCCATAAAAAATCCATCAAATGGGTTATGTTATGCCTTTTATAGGAACACTTAACGGTGGTTAAGTGGTTAACATTTGGTTGAAAGAGACCAATGATGTTCCATCCAAGTAGTGACAGGGCTCTAGGTAGAGCCAACACTATCAAATTTTTGATTAACAAAGTCATTGTCAATTATATTATTCAGAAAACTATTGGCAATGGCACCACATCAATAAAATAAATACAAAAATGTTTTAGATTACTAATTAGTAGTGACTCTAATGATGTACCCACTGTTACATGTGTTCTGTGTCTTAGTTTTTTTTTTTTTTTTTTTTTTTCAATCATCACCTCACTAATAGTGAAGTTAGTGATAATAAATTAATGATATGTAACATTACTCAAATAAATAAATAAGATGAAAATTAGGCACACAACATAACTACCTACCACCCATGCCGCACCAACTCATGCCCCCACCTTCACTCACTCCGTCCCCGTATCTCTGCTATTAATTGCTCGTGCGACAGAGAAAGAAAGCATAATCAACTTGTTTAGTTTTAATTTTCAACAAATAGTTTTTAATAAACAACCCCGCTGCAGAATCCCAGTGAGGTGACGAACCCCCACTGACCAAAATTTTAAAAACAAAGAAAAAGAAAAACAATTTTTTTTTAATCAATCCCAGCGCGCCACCTCACTGGGGTCGACCCCCAGTGGGGGTCCGAAGCATTAATCTTTAATAAATTTTATTTTATTTATTTTATATTTTAATATTTTTAATGAATTTTTTTAATATTTTAAGTAATTTTTAAAATTTTTAGAATTACTAACATCAATACATTTAAAAAGTATGATATTTGTGAAAAAAATCTTTAAAAAATTCATTAAATACCAAAAAATACAAAAAAATGAAAATTCAATATATATTTTTATATTTTTGTATATTTATTAAAATTTTAAAATATTTTTTCACAAATATTTTACTATTTAGATATATCTAAGTAAGGTGCATTTAAAAAAGTAAAAAAATTCCTTAAAATTGAAAAATATTTACTAAAAATAAAAAAATATGAAAAATAAAAAAACTCAATATTCAAAAAACTAAATTTAGAAAACTAAAACCAAATACATTGAATAGTATTCGATTTTGCCCCAAACCAAATTTCCACAATCTTACATATTAGGTCATCTCCAATGGTTTACCATATTCATCACCAAATTTGAATTTGGTGAAAAAGGACATCTTTTTTTTTTTTTTTTTTTTTTTGTCTCCAACGATTTTATCAAAACCATATTAAATTGAGAATGGCTCAAAATTTTTACCAAATTGAGGAGCTATGGCAGATTTCACCATTTTACTGTGCACGTACGTTGGTTGTGGGGCCCACTGAACGACCGGCCAAATGTCAGGTTGGTTGTCTGCCGATTGTCCAAATTACAGAGAAAATGAAGAACAACAGTCATGGTTTGGACTGTGAATTGGCTTGCAAAGTTGGTTACTTTTTGTGGCACCAAGACGAAATTCCTTACCAACATTGATTTATGGATAGCAGAGGCAAATACATTGCATATAGATTTAAATTTGTATGAAAATTAGCCATTCATTTAACAAGTGCAACTCCAATAAGGTTATCATTGGTTTTGTAAAGGATTTGACAAAGTTACCGTTGCTATGGTCTATAAAATAAGATTCTATCAATCTTTTAATTTCACCATATCATTATAATTTCTATTTTCTTTGTGCTCTGGTTAACTTCAATCTTCACTTGTTGTTTTATTTGTCTTCTTATTTTTTTTGGTAATTCATTTGTAATTTAATAAATGGTGGATATATATATATATATAAGAATTATGAGTCATTTGTAATTTAATAAATGTAGATACAGAATTTTGAAAAGTAGTTATGCACTAAAGTAATGTATATGTTATAGGCATCATATCAGTAGTCCAAAGCCATATCAAAACACAACATCAGTAAATTATGACATCAGTACATTGCTAACAAATTCACACTATTTTCGATAATGACAAAGTTAACGGACCAATAATACTAGGAAAAACAGATGTGTACAGTGTGAAGAGCACCAACAACAAACATTGACAATATTTGATTAACAAAAAATAATGATGTATGTAAATGAAGTTTAAGAGCAACAACAATCGCTGACAGTCTTCCTTACGTAATCACCTCCCAATCGAAAAAGCCAACCTAAAGTTCATGTTCTCGTCTACGTGGTGAAGTTAGTTTTCACCATGAAGATGCCACATATATTTTATTAAATCATTGCTGAGGGCATGATATACATTCTTATATCTAATACCTAAATGACGGGATATAAATGATTGGAAGTCATTGTTACTAGTACATGAAAGTAGTACTAGTGAGTTGGTTGATGAAATTTCATAATCGAAATCAAGATACTCATCTCTTTCATATTCGACAATCATATTGTGCAATATAATGCAACTTTTCATTATGTTATCAAGCATTTTGGGATCCCAAAAATGTACGGCACCACCTACAATTGCAAATCGGAATTGGAGCACTCTGAATGCTCGCTTTACATCTTTCCTTGCTGACTCTTTCATCATTGCAAAATGTTGCTTCTTTGCTCATTGGGGAGAAGAGATTGTCTGAACTAGTGTTGCCCATTGAGGGTATATATCATCAGTAAGGTAATAACCCATATTACAAGTGTGTCCATTAATAGTGTAATAGACAGGCGGAACTTTACCTTGGGTAAGATCAGAAAACAAGGGCGACCGACCTAACATATTGAAGTCATTGTATGATCTAGGCATTCCAAAAAATGTATGTCAAATCCACAAGTCATAAGAAGCTACTGCTTCAAGAATGATGGTTGAATTTTTTTGATGGCCTACGTATTAACCTTTGCCATGTTGTTAGACAATTCTTCCACTCCCAATGCATGGAATTTAAACTTTCCAACATACCTGGAAATCCACGAACCTCCCCAATAGCAAGTAATCTAGCAATATCAGTTGTCGTTGGAAATCTAAGGTATTCGAGTCCAAAGATTTCAATTATTGAATTGCAAAAGTGTTGCAAACTTTTAATTGTCGTGCTTTCCCTAATACGTGCATAATCATCAATTGCATTTGCTGCCACTCCATATGACAGTATTCTCATTGTTGAAGTCATCTTTTGCAGTGGAGACAATCTAAGGATATGAACTGCATTTTTTTTAAAAAAAAACAAAATATGGATCGTGTGCTTCAATGGCATTAAAAATTCACAGATACAAAGGACGACACATTCTAAAACGTCTCCAAAATGTTGCAGGTGAATAAACTGGATTTGTTGCAAAATAATCTGGAAACAATCGTTCCTGATCCTTCCATCTATCGCGACGTATGTAATTATGTCCTGCAACAGAACTACCTCTTTTCTTTGATCAATCACTTACTATCAGAATCTATATCATACTAGTATTATTTATTTCATAAACACCCAGAAATTTGACAATTTTTTCATCATCAAACTCATCATCAGAGAATGAGGAAGAAGAAGAGAATGAAAATAAAGTGAACACGTAAAAACTTGAAGTAGTCATTATGCTCTAGTTTCAGTTATGTTGGTTCTAGATATAACGCACTTCTTTTCAAGTTTATATGGTACATGGGTTATCTGTTTATATCAATTTTTTGAAAGAAATAATTATTGGAGGCAAAAAAAATGGAAAAGATTTTATAGAGAGAAGAAGAAATGGAAAACAAATTGGAGAAATAGAAATAAAGGGAAAAAAAAATTCATTTTTCCTGATCGGCTGGTCATTACTTCGGAAGTCCGTTGTGTTTTGATAAAAATTACAGTACACCATTGAAGTGGTTGATATCAAATTAAGAAACTAATCTTTTTTAATTCAAATTTAATAAAAAAAATATTGAATCATTAAAGATACTCTTATTAGCCAGTGGGGATTGGGACCTCGAAAGAGGCTCCCCCGAATCCCCACAATTCCCACTTTAGGTATAAAAAAAAAAAAAAAAAAAGAAAAAAAAAAAAAAAGAAAACAGTTTTTCAAAAAAGGAAATTAGGGGGATTAGGGGGACTTTTTTTTGAGGTCCAAAACATTTTTCTTACTAATTAATACTTTGCATTTTCAAAACCAGCACACACTTCTAGACGCTACCAAGTATTAATAATTCCATTTTAAAATAATTTATTAAATAATATTTGGCACAATTGCCTAAGACCTAACGGAGGATGATTCTCTATGAGAAAACATTAGGGCTGAGTAAGGAATTCGTGAAATCCGTAATCTGATTCAGTCCAGTCAAATCCGATAGGTTTGGATTGGTTTTTTGAATCCGTGGTTCGGTTCCGGATTGAAGAATTAAAAATCCGTAGTCCACGGATTGGTTCCAAATTGAACCACACGGTTTCGGATTGGAATCGATCCAGACCGTATACAAATAGTTTATATTTTTATTATACATCCTCCCCCATAGTATCTTCTCTTATTCTATATAAAATCTAAATTCAAACCTAAAACCGTATAATATTTTCTTTTATTACTTTTGTTTATTAGTTTTTAGTTTTAATTTGTAATAGTCTAAATACTTATGGTGAAATCAGTTTTTTTATGATTGTTTAAATTTTAGAACAGTATGTCGTTATTATAGAAAAACATGTTGCTATTGGAGAACTAATATAGCGCTATGTTTATATCTTTATGAAATGAAAGTGTTATATGTATATATATTTTTGTTATTTAATTGTGTGAATTCATGGTTCTAAACCGATCCAATCCGTATTAAAATAGATTGGTTCGGATTGGTTCCATTATTTAAACGGATTGGATTGGTTCCAATTTTTCAAGACCGTATATAACAGATTGATCCTAGTTTTATCCCAATCACTGATATGTTTTAAAAATAATTATAAATTTATAATAAATTTTATAATTTTTAATAATTAAAGTCATACTTCTTTTCATAAGTCTATAATTATTTTTGAAAAGTATGACATGTAATTTTCTCAATCTCTATTTGACAAAAAGAATATCTCCAACTTAAAGATTTATGGCAAATTGACATATGAAACTCTTCAACATATATATCATATTTTATTATTTAAATATAACTTAAAATCTTATTTTATTTTTAAAAAAATGTTATAATTATTTTTGACACGAGCTAAAAGATTTGATATGCTCTCACCCTTTGCCAAATCCATATCATATTTGACATACCAAGTGAAGTAAAATTTTAGAATCAAATAATAATTTTAGAATCAAATTTAATTATTGATATATCGTATAAGATTTAACATACAAATTGAAGATATTCTAATATTCCATTGTACGACCTCTCGCCAAATGGACGCCCACACGAATCCGGATCCTCGGCCAAAACGATTTGGGGATTTTTTTTTTTTTCTTCTTCTTCGTCTTGCTTTCTCTCTCTCCTCGTTCGGCCATCGCTGTCGGCTCGCCGTCGCGGCTCATGAGGAGGAGGTCATGAGGCCGTCAGCTGCATGACTCGTCGCCCGTCGCCTCGTCTGCCGCCTCCTCGCCTCCTCCTCCTCCTCCTCCTCCTCCGATGGTTATGGCCCTCCTCTCCTCTCCTTCCTCCTCTTCTCTCCCCTCCCCTCTGGTTCGAAGAAGAACGACGAAGAAGAACGACGAAGAAGAAGAAAGAAGAAAAAAAAAACGACAAAAAAGCTTTTGGGGTGGTTTAGGGGGGCGTAGTAGGGCAGCCGAGAATCCGGACTCCGCACACACATACATATACATATTATAAAGAGCATTACAGCTATCATCCACTTTTCCAAATCAACCATTAAAATAAACCTAACCCCCATTAATTATGATGCTCCAACAATGCCAGTTTTTCAACCATTGCGTGCACGTAAATGCCCGCTTTATACGTTTAAGTTATGCGCATGTATTATGAATAATTATTCCTAGGCTTAAGCGTTACTTGTCTTATGATTTATATAATATTTCTATTAATATGTAGCAAATTTTTTGAAATAACCATGCTCAAGATGCTATTGACAAATAAAAATTCACACAATACACTGAATTAGAATTACTCTTTTTCTCTCATTTACTGAACAACAAACTATTTTATATTATACCTAAAAGTCCCGTTTGACAAGTGACTTTTTTAGTTAAAAAATTATTAAGACTTCGTTTGAAAATAAACTAATTTAATAAATTTTTAACTATTTTACTAAAATATAAACTGAAAAAAACTAGTATATTTGAGATGACTTTTTGACTTTTTAAGAAAAAACGTGCAAAAAATAAAGAGAAAAGAGAATTTTGATTCTTTGATATGAATTGTTGGCTTTTTTAATAACTTTTTAACTAAACCAACTTGTTGCCAAACGAGACCTAAAAAAGCCAAAAAACTAACAAGTTATATCAAAAAGTCAAAAATTCTATTTTCTCCTTACTTTTTACACATTTTTTGTAAAAGACTAAAAATATCATCCCCAACATACTAATTTTTTTTATATAATATTTAAACTAAAAAGTTTAAAAATTATTAAAAATATCAATTTTTTTTATATCATATTTAAACTAAAAAGTTCAAAAATTATTAAAAATATCTATTTCCAAACGATAGCTAAGTCACCTTGTTGAACTAAGGTGGTATATCCTTCTCTCATTATTTATTATGTAACAAATGTTAGACATGAGAAACTACTATGTGCACGGGTGAAGTGTTGATTATTTGGGCATTTCAATCTCCGAACCCATTAAAAAAGAACATACAATATCCATGTTTGTCACATAGAATACTCCCTTCTTTTTAACAATGTTGGATTGATGGTATTGAGATATAATCCTGGCTAATAAATTTTTTTTTTTTCACTCCTCCATTAATTGAATGCACTGCCTGAATAGTATCAAAGTACAAACCACAATCAATTAATATTTTTTTTCTTGAATTGGGTAATCCTCAAAGTTGTCATTCACTGGTAAAGCCATAAAATACAAAGCAACTTTGGCACAAAAAAGGAAAAAGTTAAGAAAAGAAAACAAATCAAGAAATGCACAGCACTACAATCCTAACTATTTTTAATTCTAAACTCCGTTCCGACTCAGCTTTGCTACAAAAACATCATTAAAAAGAAAACCCAAATCTCCAAAAAGAAATGGTAAAAATTACACGAGCCACACAACTTAAAAAAACAAAGCGTGCCCCCGCCTAACCCCACCCCGCTATCTCTCTCTCTCTCTGTACAAAAAATATATAACTCGTTAGTACTAATCCCCACTTCACGGTGACGACGGAAATCAAAATCCATCATCGACCACAACGCCAAACCAAAACCAAAACCAAAAACAGAAGTCAAAAAAAAAAAAAAAAAGAAGATTAATCTTAGGAAAAAAAGTTGACGGAAATCAGAATCATCTGGTGAGAAGATCATGTGGCTTGGCACAGTTCTTTCCGAAGCTTTTGAGAGAAAAGCCTGCAAGCGTCCATGCTAAGATCAACGGCTGCTGACAATGCCACGAATGCGGCCGCATCTTCTGTGCAGTTCACGTGCTGCACACTAACTTCCACCGTGGGTTTACTGCACTTGCTTCCCTCCCCTTCCACGTTAGCCGCCATCACGAACCCTCTGTACATGCAGTACGGCCACAGCCCGTACCCGAAGTCCCCACTTCCCTTGGGGCTCCCCGCCGGCGACGACGAAGCAGCGCCGCCGCCCAGGTCAATGACCATCTTGCCGCCTTTGCTGGAGCTCAGGGTTGATTCGGCGAGGACGATTCCGGCTGCCGCGCCGTCCTGAACGAGCTCGAAGCGGTAGCCGAGGCCGTCATTGGCGCCGCGCTCGCGCCAGGCTTCAAGACGGCCCCAGGGCTTCCAGGTGTTGTCGCTCGGGCGGAGGATAAGCCAGCAGCCTGGGTTGGACCGGCTGACCCGGTCTGAACCGGCTGAGGCTACGAATGGGGTTACCATTGAAGCTGCTGCGACTGGTGAACCGGAGAGGTCGTGGACTATGATTGACCAACCTTTTCGCTCCTTTAATGGCCTCTCTCTCTCGCTTCCGAACGAACTCAACCACCCCCTTGAACAGGCCGGTTCGGACTGCAACGATCTAGTGTACACCAAAAAATGTGGAAAGATTAGAACAAACTAATTTCTCACAAGCAAGTAACAATTAAACCACATTCAACGCCAGGGAAGCAAGGAATAAAAATTCGGAGTACAATTGAAGAGCCGTTTTTAACTTTAGAATCGAAATGTTTGTTTTTACGGATCTGATCTATAACTTTAATCAAAGAAATTTAAAAGCCACTGAAGTTTCGGATCTGGCTTTAGTAAGAACAGAGTATGTTTCACGAATTCATATTCAAATGATAAGACCCTACTTTTACCTTTTATTTGTCGCCACAAGATAAAAGGTAAATCTTCTAGTTTATAATATCAAAATGTAAAAAAATAACTTTGGCGTATATAATTTGAGGAGTAAAATTTTCCATGTTTTTCCCCGTCATTTTAAAATGTCTACGTTTGATGCGTTTGTTTCCCGGGAAAATTCGAAGGAAACAGGAATTAAACATACTAATCTACGATTTCGAAAGGGGAAGAAAAGAAGAAACGAAACAGGAGAACAAGACTGACCTCTGATTTCGGTCGGTGTTGCTTCTAAAGCTGAACTTGCAAGTGAACACCGGTTGGCGAATGTTGCCTTGGATCTGAAACACTTGAGGACTGCACTCAGGCTCACCGTCGAACTGAAACACGAATCTCGGATCAGGCTCCGCCTTGACATTGATATGAAACTGCGCGCTCGAGCCTTTCGCATCGTTCCCTACCGCAATCCAACCGTTCTGGAACACAGAAACCCTAGATTCCGTTCCCGCCAGATCCAGCGGCAGCAACACCTTCCCCAACAGCCTCCCGGAGTTGACACCACATGTAGTTCCCCTACGCCCTGTATAAATCGATATTTTCAGGCAAAGCTTCCCGGCGAAGAGAGACTTTCCGGCGAGTTTTTCGAGATCAGACTTGCTCAAGTGAAAGGTCGCCGCCGGGACCTGAACCTGGCCGTCGGGAAACTGACTCTCCGGCGGGAAACAAGGTACAACGGAAGTCTGGAGAGGGAAGTTCTTGAGCTTGATCTTACAGAAACACGGCGCAGACGAGGGATGCACGACGGAGCGAGCGGGCTTGGACGCCACAGGAATCTTGAGGGCGAGATTGCCTACAGTCAAGCGCACGAAAGGACAAGGATCCATAGTTGTTGCACCTCCGATCAGAACGATTGTAGAGAAGAAAGATATAGAATGTGAGAGAGAGCGCAGTGAGTGAGTTTGTATCAATTCAAGGGATGAAGTGGTGCGCAATGCGGACTGGCTCGACCATTCTCTGCTGCTACCACTACTACTCTAGAGACTCTGACTCTATCCCTCTCTATATGAGGTCTTTTTTAGGGTAATTGGAAACTGTGTGTGGCTCTCTCTCTATATATTATCTAGCGGTGTATGATAGTATTAGATGATGATGATGTGTTTCTCTCTCTATATTATAATTTTGAAGAAAACTGGTGTGGTTGGACTACAGCTGTGAACAGGCTGTCGTTAATTGCCAGTCGGACCGAGGCTGAAGGTATCTCAGTAGGCTCCACCTTTTTTATTGACCAAATTGCCCTTCTCTCTGTTTGTTACACGTGGTTTGTCCATAGTGGTTAGAGGTGGGAGTTCGGTGGGTCCAATGAATTTGGACCGTTTGATTGGGGTTAAAGTGTTTTTGATGAGATTAGGAGTTTGATGAGGGAAAATGATAACCATTTTAAGCCCCTGTTTGGGGTATGGGTTGATTTTTTGATATTTTTTAATTATTTTAGTCTGAGTTTAAAAGTTTAGTTTGGGGATGATTTTTTTGCTTTTTAATTTTTTTGAATTTTTTTGTAAGAAAAAAATATAATAATTATGAATTAAATGTGATATTTTATTTGTTATAACTAAAATAATTTATTTTATTTTTTATGATTAAAATAATTAAAAAAAAATCCAAACTATGACTTTCCAAATTAAGCCTAAATATGTTACTAATATTTTTATCAAATATATTACAGCTCATACCATACACATTACATTACTGGTTTGATGATCGGTGTGGAAAAGTCTACCAAAATTCAAAGGATGCAAGATTGCGGCGAAGGATAACGGTTGCTTGTAGTGACACGTGGTTGGTCAGGATTGTTCAGATGACTCATGTGAATGATGCAGTGCATGTGCAGCCCACAGTAATTCTCAGATGAACTCAAAAAATATATTTATATATATAGAATATAGAATAGAGTAGTGCTATGCTTTGGTTATAATAAAGGGTCTAGCTTGTCGCAAGTTGAGTTCAAGATTAGATTCGTTCAGTTTAGTTTATAGGGTTTATTTTTTGAGTTTATTTTGATAATTTGAACCGTTAATATGTAAAACTCGTCGAGTATTATATATTTGTAAAAAATCACGTTGATCGGATATTAATAGTTATGTAATCAAATCAGTTTTGTATAAAAAAAATAGACGATGAAAAAATTAACGGTTGATAAAAAACTGTTTTGTTCACATAGCTATCGATATTCGATTAACGTGATTTTTCATAAGCACATAGTACTCGACGAGTTCTACATATTGAACGGTTTTGATTATCAAAACGAGACTCGTGATGGGCCCCCACAATGAATTGAGACGTCCAAATCCATCGATTTGACCAAAACCACTGCCTATAATAAAATATGAGTAACGTTAGAGGTATCAAAAGTTTTATTAAAATTTTTATGAAATGTTTAACATAGGTGTAAGATCTATATCATGTGAATTTTATATTTGTGTGAGATATTTAGTAAAAGTTTTAATAAAACTTTTGAGATCTGTAATATTTTTGATAAAATATAGAGGTAGTTTAGAAACAACCTAAATAAGTGTTTATTGATTTATTTTTATTTTTTATAAATTATTATATTATTTTTTTTATTTTTTTGTATTACTTTCATAAAAATTAAAAAACTATTAAATAAGTCATACCTTGATCACTCCATTATCATTAAATACAAATGATCCTATTTCCAATAGTATATAAAATATGTAATAGAGTAGTGCTACAATTATAAAATTATGCATCAATGATGCATTACATGGTAAATAAAATCATAGGATAATATGCTCATTATATTATGGCAAATAAAATCATCGGATAATATGCTCATTATTGTTGTATGTGATAACCATGGGGTGCTTGGTAATACATATCCCAACATTTGTAATGTATAATACTATACCCACCGTTTGAGAAGTGGTTTTATAGGTTTTTTTTTTGGCTATTTTAGCCATAAAAGATAAAATAGGCTATTTTAGTCACAATAAACAAAACATCATATCCAACCCATAATCATTACACTCTTCTCTCACAAAAAAAAGTCAAAAAAGCCAAAAATTCAAAAATCATATCCAACCCATAATCATTACACTCTTCTCTCACAAAAAAAGTCAAAAAAGTCAAAAAGCCAAAAAATTCTTTCCAAACCAAGTTTTTTAGCCCAAATTAAAATAGCCAAAAAAATCAAAAAGCCAAAAAGCCATCCCATTTCCCAAACTAACCACATCATGTATAACTAAATAGAGATTTTAGAAAATTTATAATAAAAAAAAATGTTATAGACTACTTACATGGGAGTGTTGTGTAAAATTGTAAATAAATTTTATAAGTTGTCATTTGGCAATTGATTTTGTTAGTTAGTATTTTATTTTTTTATTTTTTAACTATTTTAGCTAAGTTTGTTTAGTTTGACTTTTTTGATTTTTATGAAAAAAATAAAAGTAAAACGATTATTGTTTAGATGTGAAATTTTATTTTATTAACTTATTTAATATATTTTGTCTTTTATGTTTTTTTAGTCAAGAAGCCGTTGCCAAACAACCCCAAAATTGTTAAAAATTTCCAGCATTGCTCATATACATTTGGTTTGGTTTAATTTTGGAAAATTATTTTTAATTTTTAAATTTTTTTTTTTTTTTTTTCATGTTTTGTCATTTTTTAAATGCACAAAAATCACTAACAAAACAATCAAGTAGAAATGTGTCACTTTTTTAGAAATATTTTATTTTTAAGATCTAAATTAAGTGCATTTAAAATCTAATTTTTTAATGAAAAAAAAAAAATATATGAAAAACAAAAAAGTGAAACACTGCATTTGAGTTTGAACGCAGCGAGAGGGGAGTAGTGCTTAGTGCTTGTCGAGACCGGAGAAGAAGGTGACAGAGCATCACATGAAGACATAAAAGATCATATGTAAATGTTTGAGGCTTGTTCAACGAAACATTATGTGACTAAATGAATCGAACAAGCTCAACGACTCTATTGGATGAATTGTTCGGATCACCAAGATGGGACTGACCGAGGCCCAATAGCACTGATCTAGTTGGGCATCCAACTGAATAGGTGCTACCGAGATCAGTGAACACACAGCAAATAAAACACTCTCTCTGTAACTACCATATATGGAGTGTATTTAGAAACTCATCCTTTTCATAGTTTGTTTGCAGCTCATTTGCCACATAAATTGGAACGAACTCACAAGAAACAAACCCTATCCTCGGCCTCATTAGGAAGTCTGGGCATCTCAAAGACCTGCTTGCACCACCATAAAATATCCTTATAATTCAAGTAGTAACAAACCATAGGCAGTGACACCATCCAGATTGCAAAAATATGTATAATGGTTGCTGCTAAGCTCTAAAGAATGTACAAGGTGTCTTGCACTCCCATGCATTACAAGTTGCAATGACATCTCTGCAGCACAATGCGGTTGTGAATTCACAACAAACATGACAGGAAAACCAAAAACATAAAGCAAAAAATTGTCGAACAAATTCAGAATTAAAAACACGAGACTAGGAGCAAAAGTTATTGACTAGGAACTGTTCAAGGATGGGTGATGATTCTGGAGAAACAGCCAGCTAATGAAACCAATAGTAGGGATCGATGGACATTGACTTCCTGCACATTTGCATCCACATCCACTACGATTGCTAGGAGTAGATGCAGGAACCGCGTGACTATACATTCCAAATATGCGCTAGATGCTTTCCTGCATGTACTTGTCAGCATGATGTATCATATATGATATATTACCAAGTTAGCATGCCTCTTTTTCTATCGCAGAGGCTCTTCAACAGGTTTAGCGGAGCGTTTCTTGTACTTGCTTTGCACCAGGTTCAGGAGGAAATCTGTAAATATGTGCTCATATCCTGGCATTTTCCCATACCCTGCAACATAGCAGACAACCAATATAAGTTCCTTTATTAAAGGGAGCTCGAATATATAATTTAACGAGTTGCAAATGAGCCAAGCTGTCCTAGCTATATATAGTTTTGTGGACAAAGGTTTAAATGCAAAAATCAAGTTTTCTGTAACGTGAAAGTTTGCCTTCTCAATGAGCTACAAGGGCAAAATACTGTCATGAGATCATACTTCTAAGTGGAATTTGTAGTAGTTATACCTAGATAAAAGCAGTGATCAATCATCACAAAATGGAAAAAGCATGTAAAGTGGATTATTGCTTACCAGGGAAATAATTGATGTCGATGACATAGAAATGGTCTTGGGTCCCATGCTCTCTAATAATATCCAAGTTGAATAGCCGAAGGCCCTACAAAAAAAGAAAAAAGAGAGTATATACAAGTATTATGAATTATGACAAAAAAGATCGATGTATAAATATATCCCTAAAATTCTTCAAGTGAATGCCGCTGCAGAATTAGGAGAGACGGATGTTGAAAGATACCAGTCGCCGACGAAGTTCCCTGGCAAGTCTCTCAAGCAAAGGTCGTGGAGGAAGCTCTGCAGTTAAAAAGAAAAACTAATCTGGTAAGGCCCTTTCCAAGATATAAAAGCCATCCCAAACACAAGTTCTCAAGACCTCAAAGTAGGAGGGTCCACTGTCTAGATGTTGAAGCCTTCAAGGAAGTCACTTCGAACCATAAAAAAAAGTTCTAGCAGAACTTTGTAAAACCTGCAGCTTTATAAGGAGGTGAAGTGGCTTGAGGACCCAACCCAACCCTAATATGGCACACATGCACTCATTTCACAAGAACATACACACAACAAAGAGAGTCAGTTTTCTCAGCAAGCATGAGCTTACCAGCAACCATGGGGTCCAGATCTGCATCATCAGCAGATGCTGCAGCACAAGAAACCCTTGGAAAGCGGAATACCCCAGTATTTGTCGATAGCTCACGTTTACTAACATCAGGTAAAGAGAAGCGCCTGACAACCTTAATAGCTTCCCCAACGATGTAAACCTTGAAGAGAACACCTCCTACAACCACCAAATTGCCAATTCCATCATTATTAGCACACTAGTTACAATAGTAAATATGTGAAGGAAGTGCCTAAATGAAAGTTGTTATACCATGGTTAACAAACTCCTGTAGAACAAGTGGAGGTTCAAGTATCTGAAGGGAGTATTGATCATATGCTAGTGACAATTCATGTGACTTTGCACTTCCATCGACAACCAAAGGCTTTGCAACTGAAACAGAGAGAAGTACGCAAGTTCAAGTGTTAGAGGTAGCTAGAAAAAATGTCCACCAATAAGTTTGCAATGTTGGAATGCAAACACACCAAGAGGTAGCATCAATCCAGCTCTGTTAACTGCATCAGGGATAGATGATGGGTCTTTTTTGATAACTAATTGCCTTGGAACACCAACAGTACCTGTGCAATAGTCAATCATGAGTCATAACCATTAATGATGTTCAACATATGCTGCTAAAAGAAGATAAGGACAGCTATTTTCCACAGTCCATATTATAGACCAAAGTAGTGCAAAAATTACCATATGCATCACACAAATTTAGATCAGCAACATCCTGCAGCATGGACTGACGATTGTGTACATGCTGTATGGCATCTGGTGGATCAAGAACTGTAACTTCTGGATGTGCTCTTCGGTAATCCTGCAAATAAAGGCAAATAAGAATAAGGTCGGTACCATGAGTATCATGCATGTAGGTTTGTATAAAAAAAATGCTTGACAGATAACCTCAATTTGAAGAAACAAAACCATAATCTTCGTAGATAAATCAACTCATCTCAATATGCCTTTGTCTCAATTACTTGCTATATGGGGTTTTGAGGTATTGTGCGTGGATGGATTGGTGGTGTCAATTTGGGGGGCAAGGGGTTTGATAGTGGTGGGGATGGATGGAGTTCAATGATGGCGACATGGGTGGACTGGTGGCATCAATTTAGGTGGAGAGAGGTTTAGTGGTGGTGTGGGTGGGTAGGAATTGGCAGCAGAGATGATGGTGGGGGGGTAGTGGTTTTTTGGTGTAGATTTATGAGAGGGTGAAACTGTAATTTCACAAACTTGCACGGGGAAGAGTGTCTTCATAATTGTCAAAAACCTGAGAGGGTGTTGGTGTAATTTACCCTTTATTTTTAATAGTAAAAATGAACACAAATTGGAATAGATTCCCTAATTGTACACAATAATGGTGTTAAGGAAAAATTATGGAAAACTAGAGTACAATATAACACCCTATACTAGGATTTCCCCGTTGATCTTTAAAACACAATTTTTGGCATGCAACTAATATTTTCCCAAGGTCATAGAAAAAGATGCATCTCATATGCATCATGAAGTATGTAAGAAGCAAGAAAATGGACGTCACACTACAATGAGTATATCATATTTTATCTGCAAACAAACAATTCAAGATAGACGAATTGTAGGCCAAACATGCGTATGCAAGAGAGAAGATAATCACAAAAATTATCCATTCGTAATTCATGCACACATTGTAACACACACAAGCATTTGATTGCCATAAGTTTTCTACCCTCCCATCCCTCCATATGGTTGAAAAAGGCTCATTGATGTAAACTCTTGCAGCCTGTTCCAGATTTTGCTGCCCAACAAGTTATGTAAAAATGTCACAATTGGTATTCCCGGGGGGGGGGGGGGGGGGGGGGGGGGGACAAAAAACTAGATATTAGGCAAACATTTGATGAAAAAAATATTATAATTTATAGGTGAACAAACTGATTTATGTTTTGTGCAACACAATTACAGAAGAGAAGCAAATGCTGTTTACCACTGATTGGGTGGCTTTTCATCAACTGAGAAACGTATTTTATATCATGCTGAAACTATTTATTTGTAGCAAAACATCGACAGAGAAACATATTTTCTATATCATGCTGATACTAAACCATGAAAATTAACATTACTAACAAGGTATTGATCATATAAAACTCCTAGAAAGAGCATATTAATCAAACTCACTATAGTTCGTACACAAGTAACATAACTATTTAACAAGGCCAACAAAACAACCCAGTGTGTTTATTGAATAAAATCTATAAAATCAAACATTTGCCCAAATACAGATCAAACAAGTCAAGTTATAATTGCAAAGGAATAGTTAATGACTATGAGAAAATTATAAATTAAAACCTATTCAAGCATGTTTATTAGTCTACAACAAAGAAAGAGGTATCTTCATTTAATTCATCCAAAACAATCCAAGAATAATAATATACTTTTTTTAAAAAACAAACAAATAAATAAATAGGAATTACAATGTTTTTTCTTTTTTTTTTTTTTTTTTTTTTTTTTTTTTTTTTGTATTTTTGCTTATGCTTTATATAGCTTAGCTTAAGTGTGGAAAAATCATCTTCTTCTCTTTTGGTGGGAGCTTTGAGAAGAGATAATAAAAAAAAAATCAGCTTAAAAAGAAAGTTATAAAAAATTATTTGTTTGGGCATAAGCTATAGCTTTTTTCAGCTCTACAAGCACAGGCCAATATTCAGAATGAGAAATTTTCAGTTGTTGTCACTATTCGTTGTCGTTATAATAATTCATGACAAAATAATTCCAACAACATTGTAAAAAACATAAATATGAAGTTAAATACTATTTTGTATGTAGAAAGATAAGATGGTTCCTTTCCTACAAAATCTCCAGCTCTTTATATGCATACAGCATCCTAATAGACGTCTTAGAAAACTAAACAATCAACTTGTCACTTATAATTAAAAAGAATAATCAGAGCCCCTGGTCCAACAATAGCATAGGTGTAGCAAGCATCAGAAATACTGGATGCCAAGATAACTAAGTTAGGTTGGCTCTCTCTTCTTGTTGTTTTTTTTTTTTTTTTGAGCTTATAGCAAGGTTAGCACTGCAGCCTGGAAAAATAGACGCGCTTAAAAAGACCAGGAACCTTTTACAAAGAAAATGCTTAGGAGAAACCTGAACAAATCAGCTAAATTTCGATGTAAAAGAAAGCTCCTCACTTGCTCGAATCTTAAGGCTTCAACCTCAATTATCAGGTCATGATTCAAGATGGAGAAAAAAGCAAGTGCTCTGCAAATTATGTTAGACATGAATAAGTTTAAGCATTAATATATTTAGCAGCCCATCAATCACAATTGATGCATGCTTGATCCCACAGTAACCACATGTTAACAGCAAACTTGTATGTTAACATAATAAAGTGACATAATGGTAAGTGAATTACAGAATCTCGATAAAAAAATTAAAAAAAAAAAAAAAAAAAGACACAAAACACTGTTTAAGAAGACAAACCTCAAGAATCTGCCGCCACTCCTTTCCCGTTAACTGCATTAGAAATAAGAAAGAAAATAGATTATCAATGGATGCAGCATTAATGCATCAAATGAATTATGTATATGCATACATGCATGCAAGCAAGTGCACAGGCATGCATGCCTATGTGTGTGTGAGGAAAAGAGTGTCCGAGAGAGAGAGAGAGAGTGAGAGATATGTGAAACCCTCCATGGTAGAGTTTGATAAACATATGTGCACGCATGTGGACACACACAAGAGGAGGGTGGAGAGAGTTGCATACACAAAAATCTCTACTAACCTTATGCAAAACAATGTCAAAAGGACCTTGGTCTGAAAGGGGCCTGTTTTGGTCAATAGCAACAAACAATATCCCCTTATTCCTGCATTGTACACAACCATCCACACAATGAGCTTCTTATGGATGACAGGAAAGGGTAGGATCGCTCAATAAAGATGTTATTGGCATTAAGAATGCACCAAAAGATGATAAAATGAAATTGCCATTAAGAATGCACCCCCCTGAGGCCTGAACTTCAATTATGATAAAACTTCAGAGGCCCCATCTTCTTAACATAAATTTAGAATTTTATCTAATTAATCGCCAATAATTGATGGCAAAGCAACAGTATTCGCATGCCATACAATGATATTGTTTCAATATTGAACTACCGTTCATGCTTGCCATTTTCCCTGTTATATCTAAAACATGACAATACATGTTCACCTCATCTACAAAATTAACAGAAATATAGATCAAAGCCATTTGCAGCAGCAGGAGACAAACAAGTAATTCAAGATTGTTGTCATCAAAGTATGAGTCCATACACTTGCTAGCTAATACTGGATCATCAAAGACCTGATTCCATTTCTTAATACCTTCCGTCTCTCTCCTAAGGGACTCAACCCAAACTCCTTCCCTCACTTTGTTCATGATAGTCGGTCGAGTGGCCACTGTTCCCCTTTATAGTTGAGTTTCACTTGTTTCCTTGGCCTTATCTTTTGAGCATCTTGTAATCAAGCGCAAATCAAATGAACCGGAATCCTATCTATGGGCCTTTACCTAAACTCTGAAAGCGGGAACCTCTATTGTCGTCCCACATTCCAACTTCCAAGATGAAAGCAGTAACTCTAATTCTGTTTATGTCCTTAACAGTAGAGTCACTCCTAGTCAGTTGAAGGGTCAGTTCAAGGTTAGCGTCCAATTACACTGACAGCTACCAACCGCAAGGAACTCAGTAACTTTCACCAAAACAACTTATAATCAAAATTTATGCCTGCTAGACAAGTAAATCTGAGATATTTATAGTAATTATTTTGCACCTTGAAAGTTAAACATATAATGACAGATCACAAACAAGCGACCAAGGGAAAAGCAAACAATCATCACAGATCATAATTTATACTAAAATTGCCTTTGCTGACAAACAATTACTATGAAAGCAAACGCCACAAACAATCTGTATATTGTATTGGTCGACAAACAGACATCACAATTTATATTAAAATTGCAGGAACAACAGGCTCAAGCCAAAACAAGATATACAAAGATTATAGGGTGTCTATCTCCTCAATCTCTATTAATTATTTAGAAAGGCGTTGAGTCAAAAGGCTTCTATCCCTCACGGGAGGAACATGGGATGGAGGTGGTAGAGAGAGAACACTGAACCTACCTCCTTTCATTAATAAGCTTACATCTAGGGAAAGAGAAGGCTCTGCCTCCAGCCTCTGGCAGTTGAGAGCGAAGGGAAGCTTTGGTAGCAATCCAAGCAAGAAAGTAAATGAAAGAACAAAAAGTTCCAAGTACAAATTCTTACATTTTACACTTTTTCTTTGAGGGATTTGGTCAAAATCCCCTCATAATAAAACTTTAATACATTATGGATAACCATAAAAAGATATATATATATTTTTTTAAAGTCCAACACATACCATTATTATCAAAACATTAAATTTTAAAATAATATAACTTTTGATATAGATGTAGATGTCGATTTTTAATAAAATTAGCATTTTTAGATTTCTCTTATCAAGATCTAACAAATACGATCCATGTTGACTATGAAATTCTTAAAAAAAAAAATAAAAATTATTACTATCGAAATTGATGTAAATAGTAACAGTAACAGTAAGATGTTACTCTTTCATAGTAACATGTTACTCTGGTAATATTGTCCAAGAAAAAAAAAGAAAATATTTTACTTTGTCCTTCCTAATTATGTGTTTCCTCATTAAGGGGTTTATGAAACAAAATAAATTGGGCCGTCCTTTTCACCAAATAAGGGTCTTCCATTTCCCTTTTTTTTTTTTTTAAATGTTTTGGGTGCTAGATTCTTACATTTAAAACTTTGATTTATCCCTACATCAATTTTCCTTATGTTTGGTTTCCAAGAAATTAGAGAGTGTGAAATAATACATAACCAATCACAATGAGTGGATATGGAATTTTGACATAAATTCCAAAATATTCCATTATTGTTCACAACACAAGAAAATATCTGCAATAGAATATTCAAACCTGTGAAATGAAATAAATCAAGATGGGAATTATTAAAAAGACAGACAATGACTGGATTAGATATGGTGGTCATAAATTCCAAAACGTTACAAAACAAGAAAAATATCCGCAAGAAGAATATTCAAACCAATGAAATGAAAGAAATCAAAGATTCTGATCAAGCAAACCGATCCGAAATCAATTTGCCCATATTCTACATTTTCAAATCAAAATATGCGGCTAAAGAGAATAAAATAATTTCCCAGAATATTCCCGCACAATCACGAAGAACAAACACAAACAACAGATTATTTTCACGATTATCAAAAAAAATGAATTATCTCTGTAATTTTTTTGGCCCAATTCGTCTGATTCAAAAATATGCCCAATCATGATCCAAAGCGATGAAATTACCTAGCCAAACCTTCAAGCTTGGGCTGCAAAAAGCTCTTAGTCTTCTTGGAGGTAAGAGCATAACCAACGACAACCACTTTCATCGGCTGTGGAAACCCTCCTCCTCCTCCTCCGCCGACTCCGATCGAGTACTTCTGCGCCACCATCCCTTCTTCTTCTTCTTCTTCTTCAATCTCCTCCTCCTTGCAGCCAATTTCCTCGTTCAACCTCATTCCCACAGCAACCTATTTATCTCTCTCTCTCTCTCTCTCTCTCTCTCTCTCTCTCTATGTGTGTGTGTGTGTGTGAAGATGTGTTGTAGAATCGAAGCCTAACTTTGGCGATGAATCTTCACTAAATAAAGCAAATATGGAGCAGGAGAAATGTTCACTGTAAACAAACTTAAAAGAGCAATCGATCCTGAAAACAAGGACAGCGTGAACTTTGCTTTGGTGTATTGTAGAGGACGATCTCTAGATTTAGCAAAACTGTTACAAATGGCGGAAGGAGAGAGAGAGAGAGAGAGAGAGAGAGAGAGAGAGAGTCTGTTACGGAGGAGAGGAGTGAGAGAGAAGAAGATAGCTGAGAGACACAGAATGTTGTGCTGTGCGTGTATATATACACACACAGATACACGACGCGTGGGTGTGGGGTGCTATACTTAGCTGTTCTGCTACTGTGTAATAGAATGAAGGGAAAAGTTACCATGAAGCCCGCCTTAAACAGCTATCACGACGCCTGTTTTTTTTGGGTCTGTGGATTGGATTTTCTCAATACAGCTATAACGACAATTATAATTTTAAAGTGTATGTATTTATTTTTTAAAATATAAATGTAATTTAAATATATAAATATAATTATTGATATATAAATTTTTTGAATGAATATTTTATTTAACAAATATTAAAAAAAATGAATGCAGTAGACCTATCAAATTCAAACGCTTTCTAAAGTTGAGAGGATCAATTTAAGAGAATTTAAATTGCTTTGTATTTATAACGTTTTTCAAATTTTAAAAATATTTTACATGAAAATAAAAATAATATAAAAAATTTAAAATTTAAATTATTTACAAATTTTATTTTTGAAAATATATTTAAAAAAATGAAAACAATTCGCTTATACAAAGAGTTCATGAAAAAATTCATGAGGTCGACCTCGTTGTACAATTACCCTGGAATGAATGCAATGCACACACTCCCGGAGGACACAAACAACTGTTGAACGCGCTTAACTGAGGTGTGATACACAATATTAGATTTTAGGGGCGCTTAACTGAGGTGTGATGCACAATATTAGGTTTTAAGGGCTCTATTTATTTTATTAAGGGCTTGTTTGGGATGAAGATTTAGATTAAAATAGGCATATAAAATAATATAGGTTATTTTATTCAAATAAGATAAAATATCACATCTCATAATTATTTTATTTTTTTCCTCACAAAAGTCAAAAAAATTAAAAAATCTATCATAAAAAAGCTTTTTAACCACAGACTAAAATAGTTAAAAAGCTAAAACGCTAACTCACATCCCAAACGAGCTCTGAATATCTCATATGGGTGTGGGATTTACATGAAACCTATATAGTGTGGATCTTATATATGAGATATTTGGTAAAAATGTTAATAAAATATTTGAAATACCTAATATTTCCTATTAGATTTTTTTTAAAAATTTTTTAAAAGTAATTTCCATGTAGAAATTTGAAAATATTCACAAGAATATGAAAATATAAATAAATTTGAGCACCGTTGCAAAATAAAAATTGTAGTGTTAGAGCATCAGCATCAATATCGATAAAATCATTTCTTAGCTAAACTTGCGATATAAACTTCCAAAAACGACGTTCATCAGTCTCGATTACAGCTCATCAAAATTTGTAATTGCTATAGTATTTCACTATAACAAGCGAAATACTGTTCATTGTTATTTGTGTGTTATCGAATGTCTATCCAGAAATTCGGTCGGTCAACCGGTCAACGGCAATTTTTTTTTTATAATTTTTTTTACCTTTATAAAGGAACATAAGAATTGTTTGGCTGATAGCTCATTAATTTAATAAAAAAAAGAATAACAAATATTTTAATAAGATTGAATTAAAATAGAGAATTTGATGCAGTAGAGTGACTAGCTAAAATAGAAAAATAATTTTTTAAGTTATAATTTGACTAAAAATTTGAAAAAACTGGCGGGGCTGCTTTTATATCTAAAATTTTTATGATAATCAGGTAAGTGGATAAGTTTGTGTGCATATCGTCAATTTTAATAGTTTGAAATTAATCAGTGGACAAATTTCTAATATCGTGTTGAATGACTTAAATACGAAATCTTGCACATTTTTAGATTTTAGAAAGATGGTAAAAAGTAATTTTTTGACTTTTAATTAAATTTTTGACTTTTTTAGATAAATGATTTGGGAAGTTGGTAAAAAGTGACTTTTGACTTTTTTTGATTAATATTTGTTTATAATGTCAAATCATAATGAAATGACCAACGTATCCCTAGCCAATTAAAAAATTACACATTTTTACCCTTTTATTTTCCACCTATGAAGGGTAATTTCATAATTTTTCTTTTGACTTATAATGGCCACAAAAAATCACTTTTTGCGTTTTGACTTTTTATAAACTTTCTTCCCAAATTGAACCTTTGTAATTGTTTCTATTTCGTTTTAAAGCATTTCCGATGGATAGATGGGTAAAGAATTTAGTTATTACTATAATTTATCAATAGATAGTATTAAAATATTTAATTTTAACAATTTTACTTCAATGATATAACATTTTCGTTTAGAATGTGAGTTGACTTTTTAATTTTTTAGGTTTTGGTCATTTTAGCCTAGGACTAAAAAGTCTTGTTTGGAATAAATTTTTTGACTTTTGTGAAAGAAAAAATAAAATAAATATAATTTGAATGTAACATTCTGTCTTATTAATTTTTTAGTCTATTTTGTTTTTTTTGACTATTTTAGTCCAAAAAGTGGCGGTATTTGGCAAGATTTGGTTTTGGGTTTTTTTTTTTGATTTTTTTCACTAAAAGACAAAGGTTTTGCAAAACTAAAAAAAAAACAAATCCAAACAAAATATCACATTCAACTCCATAATCATTTCATTTTTTCTCTCACAAACGTCACATTCAACCACAAAAAAATTCAACTATCTTCTCAAACATCAAAATTTTTTTATCCAATAATATTCTATAACTAAAAAAACCTACATAAAAACTCATTTGCCAGACACCCACTCAATATGTAAAAATTTTAACTTCTCGTACAAAATGCCAAATCAAAATATTGTATGTGAATCCTTAGAAGAAAGAGAAAGATACAAAAGTTTTAGCTTTAGGTAAAACTTGTGCTATATTTGACACAATTTACCCATGGATAATATATAGCAAGTCATGTCTTTCTATTGGAGTAAAAACTTGAAAGCTTCAAGGCAAAATATAGTAATAGTAAGTCATATGGTACGCTATTGAAGATGCTCTTACTACTTTATAATTTCTCCATTTTTTTGGCACTTGTTCTTTTTTTTTTTTTTTTTTTTTTTTTTTGAGAAATAGACAAACATCAAATATTATATTAAATAGGAAAATTATTTACAGGCCGTGCCAAATCATGTGTAGATCTAACCTCACGGCGCTTAACCTTACATACACAAAGATAGTCAAAATACTTGCTTAACAACCTGAAGACCAAAAAGGAGAGACTCGTTCACATGGTACACCCACCAAAAGTTGAGTCCGTCTATATATTTAATCGGCGCAATTGTTGTTCTTTTGCCCATTGGATTGCCTACTAACACGCCATCGCTTCTGCCGCAAAAGCTGATGTAAGTTGCAATTGGAAAGCTCTTTGTGCTATTGGTTCACCATCACCATGATAATAAAGCCACACTATTCCAGCATTGTTGGATTCTTTGCGCCATGAACCATCTACAAGCACTTGATAATCCTGTAAACAAACATCAATCTAATCATCAGATGCAAAAATGCATTGAGTAATTTCACAACCTGGGGAAGAGGATGTCTTGTTAATTTCTTCCGGCTGAAAATCATCTCTCTCTTGCTCTACATGCCTTCTAGCCAAAGATTGAAACAATTCCTTAGCTCGAGCTCGAGCAATGGTTTCTCGACAAGATAATGAATTCTCTTGAAATACAGTGCTATTTCATTGCTTCCAAATGGCCCATAGCACCGCAATAAGTTGACGAATGCAATCTATATCCTGCGGTTGCTATCTCCAAGTATCTAATCAAATAGAAAATAAAATCTGCTCACCAATTGAAAAGTCCAATCCTAAAGGGCTTCCCCTCCAAATCCTATGTGACTCAGGACATTTGAAGAACATATGTTCGATCGTCTCCTTCTCCTGCAGACATCTGGGGCATATAGCGTCATTCATCACATTCTGGCATTTTAAATTGTATCTAACTGGAATGATATTATGAAAATATTTTCACAAAAACAAAGATCATTTACGCTCTGTTTAGTTGAGAGATTTAGAAAGAGAAAGGAAAAAAGGTGTGTGAAATTAAGTAAAATGTAAATATATTTTATTCACATTTCACCTTCTATTTCCATTTCACTTTTCAAATCTCTCTTCAAATCCCTCAACTAAACACAGCATTAAGAGGTCCTTTAATTTTCCAAAGCCACATCCGGATGGGATTATCCCGAGAGATATCGAGCCGCTTACGTTGAACCACTCGTTGTAGATTTTATTTACTCTAAATTTTTTAAATTGATTTGATAATTATAATTGTGAGATGTTATTATGTTGATATTTAATAAATAAATAATTATTTTTTTTTATTTTTTAAGAAAAAAATTAATAAATCCACATGATTATCGATTTAAAATGAAATTTTTATGAATAATTCACACGTAAAAATCTTCAAAATAAATAATTTAAATAATTAGTAATGAAATCTACAATATAATGATAAAATAAAGAAAAAAATTGGTGAAAAGTTCATCTTAAATGGGATATAAGACATTAGGTCTAATGTAAAATCTTATTTGACAATAAAGGCACGCCGAAAAAGGTTGTCGAAAAATGTCATCGGTGACGATAAAGTCACCAGAAAAGTCGTTGGCGTCAAAAAAATGGTCGGAAAAGTCACCGTCGACAGCAAGTGGTGGTGGTGAAGTAGATATATATGTGATATTTAACAGATATGTTGTTGAATGAGTGACATGTGTTGCATTTTAATAGATAGCTAGCTTGATGAATTTCAATAGATAAATAATAGGTTGATTTCAATATATAATTGTCTTTTTGAACAAATTATGTCCTTTTGACCTAAAGAGATTAGATGTTGTTTGAATCAAACGAAGTAATAAATTCATAAATAGACTTATTGCATGAGTGTCCTAAAATAAATAATTCAAATCATTTTAAGGAAACATGTTCATGAATTTATACTATATATATAATTGTAAAAGGTTATATAGTCTTTGAAGTTTATACTCTCAATACAATTTTCTGAATTTTTTGAGTTATTAAAATACAAAAATAAACATGTCAATATGTTATTGGTTAGTTCAACTTTTTGTTTTCGTTTTCTAAATTTCATAAATACTATTCATCTATCATTATGGAAAGTTCTTAAAATCATTTAACCAAAATTATGAAATTGAAAAACTATTAATTGACAATAACAAATTTAAATTTAAATTTCATCTCACAAACTTTTTTCTCTCATTTTCAATATATATATTTTTAATCATTCTATATTTGTTTCAATAAAAAAATTTCTTACGACTAATTGATAAATTTGCCTCAAAGTTTTTGGAGATGATCCTATTCAAAATATATGATATTTTTTTAGAAATTTCCAAATATGATAGATCCTGCTAAATTTTTGTTTTTTCAATTGTCAATAAACCATATTAAAATTAAAAAGGAAAATATTTTTTTTACCTATATGGCTAATTTTTTTACTTAAATAGATACAAAGTGACTTGCTAAGAGCATCTCCATCAAAATAATCAAATTTTTAGTTAAATTTTAACAAAAAATATTTTTTTATTTTATTTTAGCTAACTATCTTTTCAAATATATTCTCCAACAAACTCTATATTCTTAGCTACCAAAAAAAAAAAAAAAAAACTCTCTATTCTTTGTTTCATTTGTTTCCTAACTACATGTAGCTAGTGGTTTGATATTCAATTAAAGCAGCTAGTCAAGAATTGATCTTTATGGAGTGTGTTTATATGATTTTGTGCTATAAAACAGCTAAAAGAAAATTCTAATGAGTTTGATAATGATACTCTAAAATCAAATAGCAAGAAAAGTTTGTTTGTTTGTTTTTTTTTTCTCCTAATAAGAACTATAGTTGATGAAACTTACTTTTTCTATTAAAAAAGAAGAAGTAATGATTGCATGTGATAATTTATATCAAAAGTGATTGGTAGCTCGAATTTGAGTCTCCCGAATCCCCCCCGAATTCAAAAACGATGTCGTTTTCGTCGTTTTTGATTTTGATTTTTTTTTTTTTTTTTTTAGAAGAAGAAAATCAGAAGAAGAGAAGGAAGAAGGAGGAAGAAGAAGAAGAAGAAGGACTGGAGGGGGCCAACAAAATCGAGCTGGAGGTGGAGCGGAGGCAGAGGCGGAGGCGTGAGGCTGTGACAAATGAGGCTGATGAGGCGATGAGGCGGAGGGGCTGCCATCTCTTCCCCTCTCTTCCTCCTCTTTCCCTCTCTTCTCTTCTATCTGATTCGGGAGATTAGGGGGGCTCAAATTCGGGGAAAAAAACATCTTCCAATTTATATTTAACATTTTATATTTTGGAAGAATAACATGTCCGTGTATCTACTGAAAAACAAAATTTTAGATTAATGATAAACTTCATAAATTTTAATTATTAAGAGTATAAACTTTTTCATATCTATGTCAATATTAGCTATGGATGTACTCTTATATTTATATGATGTGGATTGATAATGTATTGAGACAGTATTTGGGTCCACAGATTCATGTGTCCAAAATCTTATCTTGTACATCTGGACATCATTTGAGCAGGTGGTGTTTGTTGTTATTTAGGTAAAAAGTAAAAAAAATAAAAAATTTATGACTACAATTGTGTTGCTCAGTTGGTCTGATCTTGTCAATCTAATCCCATTATTCTTGTACCAATATGTTAATGCAATTAAAAATAAATAAGCAATGTTATATTATGATTTAATGAATAAAAAAAATCACATTTTTACATTTGAATGTGAATATTTTAAGAAGTGTTATGCTTAGTATACATAAATTTTATGTAGAAATTTACTCAAAAAAATAGGAATTTTTAAGGGTTATTACCTAATAGGTCCTTAATAGAGGCTCTTTTACCTATAGGTTCTGAATATTTTTATATATTCCATTTTTGCTCTCAAATTTTTATACTCAAATCTGAACATTTTTTTATTTTTCAAGGGTTATTACTCTCTCTCTCTCTCTCTGTGTGTGTGCACATTTCTCCACCAACGACCATTGGCATCTCCACCATTGCCGACCACCGCCGCCTCCACTGTCATAATTGTCGGTGACCTTAACCGACATCTTCTTCCACTTTCACACCATTACTTCCACCTCTACCGACATCTTCGCCTCCACCGCCATCAACGTCTTCACCTCCATTTTCACCGTCGTTGCCGACCACTGTCGCCTCCACCTCCATAGTTGTTGTCGCCTCCACCGCTAGATCTAGGATATAGGCTTTTTGCCGCCGAGTCTTCTCTCTCTCTCTCTCTCTCTGTGTATATTGGGGAAGATCCTGGTGATAAATCTGTTGAAACCAGTGATAAATTTGTCTAAATTAGAGATAAATCAGTGATAAATTTATTTAAACCAATGATAAACCAGTGATAAATTTGTTTAAACTAGTTATAAATTAGTGATAAATTTGTTTAAATCAGTGATAAACTGGTGATAAATTTGTTTAAACTAGTGTTAAACTGGTGATAAATTTATTTAAACTAGTGCTAAATTTGTTTAAATCAGTGATAAATTTATTTAAATCACTGATAAATTTATAATGTTGAGTCTAGGGATAAAAATAAAAAATACTATTTGATTTTTTTGAGTAGGACTTGTTGAGTAATAAGGACCCGTAACTCCTCCCAAAAAATATCATGTGATTGAGATTGATTTTGAATGAGGACCACTTCTACTTGTTACACGTAAATTTTTCGAAAAAAAATTATGTGTACATGTCTTTATGCTTGTAAGAAGTTATTTATTTATTTATTTTTTATCATTTATCAAATTAATTTGATTTTCTTATAAATAATCTACTTAAAATCTAAAAAATCATGTATCAAAATTTTAAAATGAATCAGCTCTAGAACTTAGACTTTTTTCTTTTTGACTTTTTTTTTGAGATTTGATTCACATAAAATATTATAATGAAACTTAATAAATTTCAATCATAATAATGAAGATCAAATATAATGTGAATTTTTTTTACAAAGAAACTCCCAAAGTAGGAGAGAAAGTCCTAATTAATATACGAGAAAGAAGACCCATACACAGATAGAGAGATTCGAATTAGTAACCTCCTAATGAGATGTAAGAGTTCTGACCAACCGAACTAATCCCTTTGGTTAGCCGAAGAACTTAGACTTGAGAGGAGTTGGTTCATATAAAAATATGACCAGTAATACTATAAACTCAAATATTACCAAAAAAATATTAATATGTAATTTAAATTTATTTTACGCATGAATCTCACAATATACATTTTAAATTTTCAGCACACACACTATTATTTTTGACATAAATATGAGACCCAAAGTTTGAGTCGCTAGACTTTTCAAAATGAATAATGTTATTTTAATCCAAAAATTAGATCTATTTTTCAAATCCAATGATATTGTAATCTATTAAAATATTTAAGACAAATTCTCTCTTATATCTTTCTTAATTATCAATCAAATATCTTTATTATGAGCAATACTAGGTATCATGAAAGTTTTGTGATATTTGGATTACACTTAGAATAAAGTATCACACACTAATCAAAATAATCCAAAAATTATGAATTTTCATAATCATTTTCATAAAAAAAATTTCATAATTCCTTTTTTTTTTTTTCCCCTTTATTATACATCACTAAATCCAAAAAAAAAGTAGCTCTATATCATTTTTCTTATGAAATATGACCAAAGTGTATAGAAGCCAATTAAATATAAGCCGTACATTGGTGGGTGTACCATACACTATGCGTAACCCTACCAGCCCACCTAGGCAGGGAAGGCATGTTCTGCATGGTAAATGGATGTCAATTGTAAACGACACATGTTGCACACATTTTTCAGACTTAATGCATGCATGCACACCCACACCACTATCCACAAGTTGGTGGAGATCAGAATCATATCTCACTCCACTAACTGGCAAGCATATATGCTGCCATCATATATGTGCAAAAAAAAATAAAATAAAATAAAATAATATGTGATATACATTCATTTTTAAGTATAATAAAAATAAAAATAAAAACCCAAAAAATCATCTTGCATCATGTTTATAATGTGTAACTGGCTTATTTAGTTTACCTTTTCCCGAATTAAAATTTAATTATCAAAAAGAAAAAATTAAACATGTGCAGATAACTAACTTTTTTTCTTTTACCTCTATCTATCTTTTAAAGTACAAAGTGTAATTATATCAGACACTCTCATACAGATTTTTACAAATAAAACTATACTAAGCGGGACCAACCTTATTGGTAATCTTTTGGGTGGGGAGGTGATATTTGCTGTATCTGATAATATACTCCTGAAACCTTCTAGAGAAAATTAAATAAGTCTGTTATAAAACTTGTTTAAATTCAATTACATACATTAGGATGGTTAGGTAGGTAGGCATTAATTCAAGTTGGCCTAATTAGGTTAGAAGTCAATACAGATGAATGAGCAAATCAAGTTGATCATCTTCTCAACTCTTTAGTTTGTCCTAGTCACATTTTTCTATTTTTATGTGATTTAGAATGAAAAAAAATAAAATCAATATTTGATAAAATTCAAACTCAAGAAATTGTGTGTGATTAACCGAGTCATGTAGATTGTGAGTTCAAATCTCATGAGATGCTTGATCCGCTTTAAGTTTAAATCAAATTAGGAAATTTCAATCAAGTGATAAGTTGATTTGTGATAAGAAAAATAAGACCCCAAAAATATTGAAGTCATGAATGGAGACTAGGTGTACTTTTAGCAATTAACAAAATCCCATATCTCATCATCAAAGAAAATTTTAAAAAAATAATAATAATAAAATCAAACTCAGGTGTAAAGAAATATTAGAAGATGCTGCACCAGTGTTTTGCATATATATAAACAACAGAGTGGCCTAGTTTGGACAAAATACAAATCATCCTTAAGATAGTGTTTGTTTCCAATATATATATTTTTAATTTTTTGTAAACTAAACGCTACATAATAAAGTTGCTGATTGTTCATCCAAATTATTGTTCTCATGTACAGGATTGATTCCGCCATTTGAAATTCTACTTTCGTCCTGGATCTTATCTTGTTGCACAGCATTCTATCAAAACTTATCCAACAGGTCTATCATTATCCTTATCTATTTTTTATTTATTTAATTTTATTTTCATGCCTATTTCTATTACTACAGACAAAAATATAAAGTTGTATCCATCATCTATAGCTCGGTAACTTATTTAGCATCGTCACGTCTCGTTTGATAACTTTCAGTTTTAGTTAAAAAGTTAAAAAATTATTATAAGTTATCTTATTACTTTCTACTTTTGTACACATCTTTTCGTAAAAAATAAAAAAAATTATTAAAATAATCTGTTTCCAAAAGAGGGTATTTTATTTTTGTAGTTTCTCGAAGTCTTCAACTTTTAATATTAGACACTTGAGTTGTCTTGGTGTCTTTGCCTGTAGTTAAACAAAGAGAGCATGCATTGGCAAAAAGTTTAGAACGTGATTGCCAAGTTTCACTTAAAAACTTAACCGATTTCGAAAATTTTATTCTTTGAATTGATTTTAAACACGTTTCAATCGATGTGAATTTGAGTACTTTGATTTTTATATATATACTGAGTTGAATATTGGAGAGTGTTTAAATTTGATTTAAAAACATTACAAATTTTAAATGTGATCAAACTTAATTTATCTTTTTAACAAGTTGATCTCAAAAAGAGTTTTAAGAAACAGAACATGGGCATCCACTCTAACTTAGTTCGTTTTACATTGTTAATCATGATCAATTTCTGTAAGTTTCTCAAAAGTCCATAGATGATAACCACACTACAGCATTTTTTTAGTTTAGTAATATTTGAAAGTGTTACAAAATTATTCTTTTAATGACATTTTTTTAGTGTTGTGACATTTTGAACAAGTGCCATTTATATTCGTGCCACGGTAGATACTTGCAAGTGCCACTATACCATCATGGTTAAAATTTTTCAATGACATTTTGATGTCATGACAGATACTATTTGTGACACTATTAAGCGCCATTAAAAAAATAGCTAGTGACACTTCAGTGACACTTGTAAGTGTCATTACACCATCGAGGCTAAAAACTTTCAGTGACACTTTAATATTATGGTAGACACTATTCATGACGCTATCAAGTGCCATTAAAGAAGACTTGCAATCTAAAAAATGCTACGATATGGATTTTTAATGACGCTTGTTACGTCACAATTGATATTTATAACAATTTCAAAAAATGCTACTAAATCCAATTCATTTGTGCCATTAAATGGATATAAGTGTCATTGGAACTTATTTTAATGACACTTTACAAAAAATGACACTTAATGTCATTGGATTTTTAATGATGCTTGTTACGTCACAATTGATATTTATAACAACTTCAAAAAATGTCACTAAATCCAATTCATTTGTGCCATTAAATGGATATAAGTGTCATTGGAACTTATTTTAATGACACTTTGCAAAGCTACTAGCACTACTACAAAATGCCACTCATATATTCTTTTCATTGACACTTTTAAAAACTACAACTAAGCATATGTGAATGCCTGTAAAAATTAAATTGATTTTATAAACAACTAAATATTAATTGCCACATCCTATATTAATTTGACATCTATTCATCTTGTAATATTTTCATAATAATAAACAAATATTACCACCATAGGATCATCACATCAAAAACAAAAAAAATTCAAACCACGATCAATTATTTATTACTGAAATATAAATTTATTTATATTGCAATAAAAATCCCTTGCCAAAATTATAAAATATTCTACCACACCAACAAAGTTAAAGCAAAAAAAATTTAAAAGAAAATTATTTCAACCATAAGTTCTAAAAAGCAATAGTGATATCCATTTTCCGGAGAGACAAATTATCAAAATAAAATCAGTTCTCAAATTCTCAACCTCACTCGTATAAATATTCTTAGCTAGCATCCATAACTTGTGAAATCTGCATCCAAAATATAAACATATAAAGGTAATTGAAACTATATTAAGTTAATATAAATTTGTTAACGAAATTAGTATTTACGACAGAAATATGCCACAAATGTAGCTGGCCAAACGACATGAGCTCCAATAACTTGTCCAATTGTTTTGACAAGTCTATATGATCGAATCAAGCTCTCATTAGGTTTGATTGACACTTGAACATGTACCTCCCAATAGTCAGGTCCTAATTCTTCCCCTTATATGTATAAGTACTCCGATTGCAATTGTTTATGTTAGCCTAATGATACTTTTTAGAACAACTATGTCTCCCACCTGTAAATCAAGATTTAAACAGAATGATGTCAAAATTAATTAAATTATAGAAAAAGCAATAATTACAAAAATGGATCAATGAAAGAAAATCCAAACCTAAATCAGTCCTCAAAGATTTTAGTATCGTTGCGGGTTTAGAACAAAAACCAAAAAATCATCTTCCATCCTATTGCGTAATTTAAAAGCACAATAATCACATTAATTAATGGGCAAAAAATCCTTAATTTTTCCATGTTAATACAAAAGGATCAAAATCAAAAGAGAAGCAGAGCAACTACTATAATGGTGTGCGGGAAAGAAATAAACCTTCTCGTATAATCCTGTTGATCAAGTCTACGCTCCTCCGTACGTCGTCGTTTTATCACCTGAAAACACAAACGTGAGCTAGCCGGCGAGTAGTGTGTGCCAGAAACCTCTCTGATGCTTAAGTCAGCAAACTAGACAAATAGACAAAAGCTCTGTATATTCGGGAATCAAAGTTGCGTTACCTCTCCACAAGTGATGTTTGTGAGCTTTTATATGTTTCGCATGGTACAATCCTAGTAGGACTTTTACTCCTCCATGCAGAGTCCTCCTAGGATTCATACTCCTGAAGGATAATACTTATCCTTCAACACCCCTCTCACTGCTTAAACCAAGTGAGATGATTTTATTATGGCGGGACTACCATATGACCGAAGTAAGCATGGCCACGCCGAGCCATAGTGTAGGCCGAACTACTATTAGTTCGATTCTTCATTCAATGTCCTTACCTCAGTTTCTCCTGAGTAAACCGTGGTAAGTCTAAACCGAGCTCACTTCTAGCAAGGCTTTAGACCGAACTAACCATACTGCGCTTTAACCTGTACAAGTTCTAGTATGGTGACCGAGCTAACCTCTTTAGGACCGAAGTAACTTTATGTCTCATTCTGACCGAACTAACCTCAAGTCTCTCCAGACCGGACTAACTTCGAAGCCTCTTCAAGACCGGAGTAACTTATGGCCTTTTTACGCAGCCTTTCGCACTAAGGCCCATAACGGCCCAGCTCGGCCTAATTTGCATATAAATTACCCTCTCAATTGCCCCTTAATTCCATCTGTGTAGCATGATAGCGATTACCTGTCTATAAACCGGGCCAAAGTTTCAACCTTTCTAGCTGAGCCAAAAAACCCTTTAGTGTTTCCAGCTGAGCTAAAATTCTAAAGCCTTTCTAGCCGAGCTATCCTTATCCGGTCAAAACGTCTCTTCAGTGATAGAAACTGAATCGCTTCCCATTCTAGTGACACGTGGCAGGCTCTAATTGGTCCTTCACAGCTGTTATGCCGTTTTCGTATTTCGCGAGATTTGAACAGTCCCACCTTTTTTGTCCTTTACACAAAACAAACTTTTCATTTTTGAATCCACCACTACATCTTTTCATTCCCTCCACTCTCTGCGTTTCTGTGCTTCTTGTGTTCTTCAATCTTGCAACGGTGAAGCTCTTGCCTCCTAGTGTTGTTTTCATCTTTTCGTGCTTCTTGACCTGGTAAGCTACTTTGATTTCTTTTGTTTTACTTGTTGCCGCATCTTGTCTAAACCATAGCATACTATTCATGTGTTTTTGCTTTTTCTGCCTTGCATTTTCTGGGAAATACTTCATAAGAACCCCATAAACTTCATGAAGCAGTCTATAGAACACTGTGTTGGATCCAAAATTATAATATAACCGAACTAAAAAGTAGTTTGTGCTATGTGTAAGTTTAGCCAGGCTATTCAATCGAAGTAACACTTCGCACCAATAGTTTCAACAAGTCAAACCATTTTTTGTTTTATCTTAGCCGAGATAAACGAACCGAACTAAGTCTGAACTTAGTGTACTTCGAAAACCTTAATTTCGACCGAGCTAAGTCTTTGGGGCTAAACCAGCTTTCTTAGAGGTTGTTTGAGATGACCTAAATAAGTGTACTTTTTGTCTTTTTACGAAAAGATGTGCAGAAAAGTAGAGAGGTGATGTGATGGAAAAAAGATAAAAAGATAAAAAGATGAATTATTTTGGTGTTGCCAAACTTGGCCTTAGTTTTTAGACTGAACTTAGAAAGCTGCCCTAGAAGCTCAACCGGTCTACCAGAACATTTTCTTTAACTGAGATAACGAATCGCTCGCCAAGACCGAGCCAACAAACCCATTGTTCAACCCGAGCTACCAAGCGCCTTGTTGAAACCGAGATAGAACCTGTAACATCCCACATAGCCGAAGTAGGACTTCTCATTTTCTTACTTTTCACTTTGTAGCACGGTCCGACGATCTGTGCTTAACACCTTTGTTTTCCACTTTGTAGACTTAGGTTGCCCAGGCACTCCTCTAAGCGCTCAACCGAGCTACTGAGCACAAATTGTCCACTGATCTAATTTATTCGTAACTTATAAAATAAATAGGGAAGTATAGATTCTTAGTAAACACACCTGGCGGTCTAGCCGAATTCTCCATTGGCTCCAAAGATGATGGCTGGCTCTACTACCTAAGGATACGCCGTCGCAGAGAAAAAATAATAAAAGATACACCGGATAAGGACTTAAACGATGACGATTTTTTCTAGGTATCTGGGAATTTTGAAGACCACCAAGCCCAGATCCCAGGCCGAAGTATAAATTGGAATAAAGAAATCCCTGGTATACTTTACTTTGGTCACTTTTCATGCTTCTCTTTTATTTCGGTTACCTGCTCCTGAACCGAACTAACAGTTGTTTTCATTATGCAGATTCAACCCATCTTCAATCCTTGTATAGTTACCCCAACCTGAACACACTCCGCGCCGCACTACGTTTTCCAGAAAGAAGTTGGGCCAAACTTCTTAACTTTGAGCCAACATATCGATACAGCGGTCGCCGAAAAGCCAGAGTGATCAATTTTTTATTGAAGGGCGCCCCCGAACCGGACCCAACCTTGCCCCAAATTAACCTAGTCCCTCTTACAGCCGAACAAGAGATGGCCAAGAGAAACAGAGTCAGGGCCCTTTTGACCGAAACCAACCGACCCGAAGTACTGCCACCAAGCCAAACGCAAGAGACCATCGTGGCCCTTCCTTCTCAACAGCCTTCTTCATCCCGCCCATCAAAGCGCGCCCGGACTACCCCAACCGAGCAACGTCTAGCAGATGAAGACGAAACCACCCTTCCACCGAGCCACCCACCGAGTCCTCAACCGGAGCCTTCTGACCGAGCTACCTCCAGGTGAGCACCCAAGCTCACCTTTTAGAACTGAGATATCCAGGACACCGAATCGGTGGTTGCTGAGAAGGATCACTTGATGGCATTCAACCTTGCCAAGAGTGTTTGCCTTCCAGCAGACATGGAACACCACCAGCACCTGACCGAACTAAGGGCCATCCGATCGGCCACCAAATCCATGATCCTGGTAAGATGCCCCTCTTGTCTCTCAAATTTTACAAACTTTCAGTTCGATTTTGTCATTGATTTCTTTCCATTCGTTTCAGTCTCTTCAAAAGAGTCAAATTGCCCATCAAAAGGTATTGGAGCTCAGGAAAACACTAGGCAGGCCATGGCAGAGGCCGAAGCCAAGACCGCCGAACTAAAACAATCCCAACAAAGGACGGCTGAGCTGGAGGTCGAGGTAACTCGTCTAACCGGACTAGTTACCTCGGCTAACGATGATAAACAGAGAGCTCTGACCGTAATGAAAGATAAATATTTGCGGGAGCTGGTAAAACTTGAGGGCGCTAAGGACGCCGAAATAGCAGAACTTAAGAAGAAGGCAGACGACGCCGAGCTGAAAGGCTTTAAAGAAGTCGAAGCTGCATACATCCAGTAGTGTGAAGCTGCGAAGGACTTGTTCTTCAAGTGCAGTTGGAGGGGTGCTGTGGAGCAGCTTGGTTGTGGGCCCGACACCGAGGTTTACAATGCTCTTCAGTATTTCATTCCGGCCTTACTGGCGGAGTACGCTGCTGACCTTCAGAAGCAATTTCTTGAAGCGTTTAATGAAGAAGAAGAAAATGAGCCGACTGATACTCCGGTTGTCCATGAGCAAGCTAATGATCAATCAGCTCGGTTGGAGCCAACGGTCGAAGACTTGACGACCGAAACCGTGCTTCCAATAGAGACCGAACTCCAAACCGAGACTGCTCTAACCTCTGGAACCGATGTTCGTGTTGATATTGACGCCGATCTAGATGATCTTTTTAGCTGATTTTGTAATTTTCTTTTTCTTTTTTCTTGTGTAACCGAGCTGTGGCCCCTCATTTGTACTTGTTTTGAACTTGATCAATGAAATTCGTCTTTTCTGCTTTAACACTCATCTCGGTTTTGATCTGTATACTTGTTGTACTTGCTTTCTAACTGTAATTTGAAATATTTTTCGACCGAGATACCGTATTCCGGTTTTAGCTGGTCAATCTGACTAAGCTTACTTAGCCAACCACTCTTTAGCCGATATAATTACTTCGGCTGAAGAGTACAAAGAGTTGGTTTAATCCAGCCAACCACTCTTCAACCCATACCTTTACTTCGGCTGAAGAGTAATAAGAGTTGGTTGGTTTAATCCAGCCAACCACTCTTCAGTCCATACCCTTACTTCGGCTGAAGAGTAATAAGAGTTGGTTTAATCGATAACCACTCTTGACCATACCCTTACTTGGTGAAGAGTAATAAAGTTGGTTTGATCGACCAACCACTCTTGACCCATACCCTTACTTTGGTGAAGAGTACAAAGAGTTGGTTTAATCGACCAACCACTCTTGAGCCCATACCCTTACTTGGTGAAGAGTAATAAGAGTTGGTTTAATCCACCAACCTCTAAGTTGGTTTTTTCGACTAACTTAGAATAAAAGGTTTGGTTATTCGACCAAACATCCTGCACTGGGTCCTTATCCTTGGCTTAGGAGGGTGTTGGTTTAATCGACCAACCTCTAAGTTGGTTTTCCACCAACTTAGAATAAAATGTTTGGTTATTCAGGCCAAACATCCTGCACTGGATTCTTATCACGGGCTTAGGAGGGTGTTGGTTTAATCCACCAACCTCTAAGTTGGTTTTCGACCAACTTAGAATAAAATGTTTGGTTATTCCGACCAAACATTATGCGACTGGATCCTTATCTTGGGCTTAGGAGGGTGTTGGTTTAATCACCAACCTCTAAGTTGGTTTTTCCAGCCAACTTAGAATAAAATGTTCTCTCTGCTCCTAACTTACTAATTTACTAAAACAAACTTTTACAAAAGAAAACGTCTATACTGAAAAGAAAACTACTTGTTTTATTGAGAAAGAAAGAAATTACACATGTTTAAAAAGAAAAAGGCTAAAAATAAAATAACTTGAGATTGGCAGTGTTCCATGGCCTGGGAATTGCGTTGCCGTCCTCATCTTCTAAGTGGTATGCCCCTTTGCCTGCTAATCCAACCACTTTGTAAGGTCCTTCCCAATTAGGCCCTAACTTGCCATCTCCCGGTACCAAGGTGTTTCCCATCACTTTGCGCAGTACCCAATCTCTGATCTTGAATTGTCTTGGATGAACTGTCTTGTTGTATTTCCTAGATAACTCTTGCTGATATGAGGCAATGTGAACCAGTGTTCTTTCTCTTCTTTCTTCTGCAAGGTCGAGCTCTAATGCTATGGCTTCGCCATTCAAGTCTGGATCAAAATTCTCGCTTCGAATTGTGGGGAGGCCAACTTCCAATGGGATTACTGCCTCTATGCCATAGGCTAAGGAGAATGGTGTTTCTCCTATTGATCGTCGAGGTGTGGTGCAGTAAGCTCATAACACATGAGGGAGCTCCTCTGCCCACTTGCCTTTTGCTTTCTCTAACCTTTTCTTTAATCCATCTAAAACTACTTTGTTTGATGCTTCTGCCTGTCCATTTGCTTGGGGATATGCCGGTATAGAATTGTAGAACTCTATCTTGTATTCTTCACAAAAGCCTCTGAAGATTCTGCCGTCGAACTGAGTGCCGTTGTTCGATATTAGTGCCTTTGGTATGCCAAATCGAGTAATGATATTCTGCCAGACAAACTTTTTCACATCTTTTTCCTTGATTGATGCCAAGGCTTCTGCTTCCACCCACTTTGTGAAGTAGTCGGTTGCTGCAAGGAAGAACTTCCTGTTCCCTGGTGCTGTTGGAAGTGGTCCTACTATGTCCAATCCCCACATTGCGAAGGGCCATGGGCTAGTTAGAGGTAGAAGTTCTCTGGCAGGTTGGTGTATTTGGTGTGCGAATTTCTGACACTTCTCGCACTTTTTGACATACTTTTCTGAATCCGCTTGCATGTATGGCCACCAATATCTTTGCAAAATTGCTCTGTATGCTAGTGATCTTCCTTCTTGATGGCTTCCACATACGCCCTCGTGTATCTCGAATAAGAACGCTTCCACTTTGCTAGGATGAACACACTTTAGGTAGGGTCCTGAGAACGACTTTTTGTACAATGCTAGGGATGAGGAGAGCCAAAATCGCTGCGACTTCGATCTTATTCTGTTGGCCTCTTTCTTTTCTTCTGGTAAGATGCCGTCTTTTAAGAACAGGATGATGGGATCCATCCAAGAGGGGCCTAGTTCTGCGCAACATACTTCTTCTGCCTCGGGGTCTTCAATGCTTGGTCTAGGTAGGTAGTTGATCAGCAATGGATGAGGGATGGAAGTATCTGCCATTGAGGCAAAGCCTGCTAGCTCGTCCGTTCTGCTATTTTCCTCCCTGCCGATTTGTTCTATCCTGACTACTTCAAATTTCTTGATCTCTATTTTGACCAACTCTTGGTATTTGGCCATCCTGTCATCCTTTGCTTCGTAGTCACCGAATATTTGGTTTACTACCAACTGTGAGTCGCTGTAAACCATTAGCTTGGTGGCCTTCATGTAGAATGCCGATTTGAGTCCTGCAAGAAGCGCTTCATACTCCGCTTCGTTGTTTGATGCTGGGAAGCCAAGGTTGATTGCTTGCTCCATTACTAGGCCGTCTGGAGAGATGAGGACTAGTCCAAGCCCTGCTCCATGCCGGTTGGATGCTCCATCCATGAAGAGCTTCCACATCTCTCCAACGAACAACTTCCAGCAAGTGGAGGGATCAGATGATGCCTTGGGATCTTCTATGTTGCTGGTGTTTTCTTCAAAGTCCATGCTTGCTGTCTGCCCCTCGCTATCTGATCGTACCAAGTCTTTATTTGTTGGTGAGTCTAGACTTGGTGCAACATGGTTTGCTTTTTCCTTCCTTGCTTTGCTTTGGTCTGCCTTGGGGTCTGACTGAATATCCTGCACCAGGGGTTGCGCTATTCCGGCTTCAACCTCCATCCCTAGTTCGGTTGTTTCAGTCAGGTCGACTGGGCAAATATGATGACTTCCTGGTGTGAATTCTGCGACAAAATCTGCCAAAGCTTGAGCCTTTATTGCAGTCCTGGGTTGGAACTTGATGTCATATTGTCCCAACTCTACCGCCCACTTCAAGATTCGCCCAGAAAAGTTCGCCCTTTCAAACAAAGCTTTTAATGGGAAAGCTGTGTGGACGACTATGGTGTAGGCGTGAAAGTAGTGCGACAATTTCTTTGAGGCCATCATCAAGGCTAATGCCAGTTTTTTCAGTGGCAAGTATCTTGTTTCGGCGCCCAGCAATGTCTTGCTGACATAAAAGATGGGCAGATGTTGGATTCTTTCCGCACGGACCAACACTGCGCTAATTGCGTGCTGAGAGACTGCCAGGTACAGGAAGAGTTCTTCTCTAGGTACTAGGGTGACAAGTAGTGGTGGAGAAGACATGTATTCTTTTAAGCTTTCCAGAGCGCAGTTGCATTCTTCGTCCCACTCAAATTTGGCCTTTAAAGCATGAAAAAATGGTCGCAGTCTGTCTGACGATCGGCTTATAAACCGATTGAGCACAGCCGCCATGCTGGTGAGATGCTGTACCTCCTTTACTGAGTTAGGCCTCTCTAGATCCTGAATTGCCTTGATCTGAGAGGGGTCCACTTCTATACCTCGGTTGGTCACCAAGAAGCCTAGGAATTTGCTAGATCCTACTCCGAATGCATACTTAGACGCATTGAGGTGTAACTTGTGCTTCTTCAGGATCTCAAACATCTCACCTAGGTCCTTGAGATGGCCATTCTCATCCTTACTCTTGACCACCATGTCGTCGATGTAAGCCTCCATTGTTCTGCCTAACAATGGTTCGAACATCTTGGTGACCATTCGCTGGAATGTCGCCCCTGCGTTCTTTAGTCCAAAGGGCATGACCTTGTAACAGTACAGTCCTCTTGGAGTTGTAAAGGACGTAACTTCCTGATCTAGTTTGTGCATGGCGATTTGGTGGTAGCCTCTGTATGCATCCAAAAAGCTAAGTCGGTTGTGCCCCGCCGTTAGGTCTACCAGTTGATCTATACGTGGTAGAGGAAAGTTGTCTTTTGGACATGCCTTGTTGACTGTTTTGTAGTCGACGCAGATACGCCACTTACCATTCTTTTTTTGTACTACGACTGTGTTGGAAATCCATCTCGGGTAGTGTACCTCTCTGATTGCTCCTGCCTCCAGCAGGTTTCCTACTTCTTCTGCCACTATCTCGGCATGGTGGAGTGCCGATCTATACGTGCGCTGAATGATTGGTTTGGCGGATGGGTGGACATTGAGTTGGTAACAGATCAAGTTGGGATCAATGCCTGGCATGTCGTATGGTGTCTAGGCGAACACTTCGATGTTAGAGGTCAAAAATTCCAAGACCTCTAATCTCTCAGTGCTGGACAACGACGAACCGAGCAAAAAGTACCTATCCGGGTTCTTATCATCTATTCTTACCTCTACCAAGTCTTCCACCGCTTTCTGATTAGCTGCTTTGTCGACATCTGAGAACAGTTCATTGCTCTCAGGTTCTTCCACGGAATGAACGTATCCTTTGGCAGCGCGGCTGCCATTTACCGTGACAAAGCATTGCTTGGACATAATCTGATCTCCATAAACCTCTTCAATTACACCGGTGTCATTGGGGAACCGCATTACTTGGTGGTAGAATGACGCCACCGATCGCATGGCATGCAGCCATGTTTTGCCCAAGATGATGTTATAAGTGGAGGGGACTTTCAATACCCAGAACTCCACTTGTTTCACACGCTTCGCTTTGTTGGGAGGATTATTTTGCCGACGGGCCATTCTGGCATGGAGTTGAATCCGATCAGGGGAGATACGGCAGGTGCCAAGTCTTTATCTTGTAACTTCAATTGTTTAAATGTTTCGTAGTACATTATTTCACATGAACTACCCTGGTCGATCAAAATTCACTTTACGTCAAAATCCTTGACTCGAAGAGTGACGACCAGGGCATCATTGTGAGGGCAATATATCCTTGCCAAGTCTTTATCTGAAAAAGACATGACATTCGTGGCCTCTATCTTCCCCTTCTTGATGGCAGGTTGGGCACTCAGTACCTCTCTTAAATGCTCAGCCTTTTTTATTGATCCTCTGAGCTCGCATCTGGCGCTCAGTTAAAACTCCATGTATCACATTGATAGCATACGAGGTGGGCGTCGATTGGCATTCCGTTGGGTTATTATGGTCTGGGAATTTGGTTGTGCCCCTTCTTCAATGTATTTATCCAGGTGACTTGTTGCCACCAACTCCTCCAGGTGTTGTCTCAATGGCGTGCAAATTTCAGTGCGGTGCCCCTTTTCTTTGTAGAAGGTGCACCGTGATCTTTCGTCATAGTTTTTCTGAGCTTCCCCAAGCTTGGCTGGCCATCTGACGAAAGGCTCATCCCGTATTTCACTTAGAATTTGGTAGATCGGTTTCTTGAAGACCGTGGTTATGGCAGTGTGGACTCTCAACCATCTTTTATCCTGGTCTTCTCTGTTGTCACGCCTGCCTCGTCCGTTTTTGCTTGGACGGTCTACCGCGTTGACCTTTGCTGAGACCTTCTTATCTGGTACTGTGGTCGTGCCAGATTTTGTTTTGGTACGTGCGCCTGTAGACACCCCATTTTTGACCGTCCTCAAGACTTGGATGTCACCGCTCGAACACTCGGTGATTATCCATGTTTGTGTTTGTTTGGAGTTCCCGGAGTTCTCGGCTACGCGCCTTGCCTCAGGACCTCCGAACTTGACTGTTTTGTGTCTGGTTTTGCACCAAACACCTGTGCTTTGCCTTTGAGGGGCAGGGAATGCCTTCTGAGGTATCCCCACATACCACCGGCTGTGGTTAGAGGCCACCGGCACTATATTGTGCCGGTCGGCACTCTTTTTGGCAAAATGACCATTTTGCCCAGCCGACCACTTTACAGCTGCTTTCTGAGATATTTTTAGACAGCTGTTTAGCTCTTGTTTTCCCTCCATACACGTGTATGGAGGGATGAGCCCTTGGATGACTTAGTTTGTAAGTCTTTGTTGCCTATAAAGAGAAGGCTCTTCTCTTGGCTCAAGGGTTAGCAAAATTTTAGGGTTAGAGAGAAAAAAAGAGAGGAGAACCTCTGGTCTAGGGTTTGATCTTTGTATCTATTGTATCTCTCTTCTTACCTCTCATTTTGTACACTAGGTGCTTTAGTTCACACTATTGCACACAAGCACCTAGTGTTTCACCTTCTCTAAGCAACTGAGGTTCTAAGGGTTGGTTCTTGGTGTTTTTGGTTGGATTGGAGCTCAAGGAGGCAACAACAACAACTTTTGTGAAGATAGTCATCAAGGGTAAAAAACTACCCCTTTTTACCCCATTTTTGCATTCCATTTCTACATAGCTTAGACTTGTTTTTGTGCTTGGTGATCAACACATAAAAGTTCTATTTTTTAAGCCTCTTTATTGTTCATTAAGAGTGTTTAGTGGTTTGGGTAGGTTTGACCACCCTTAGGCATTGAAAAGGTCACTTTTTGTGCTATTTTGTGAGAGATCCGAGATTTTGGTGATGGGATCTCTTCACCACTGAAATCTTGAGGGATTTCAGTGGTGAAGAACATGCCTTGAATTCTCAAAAAGGGGAGGGTCACCCCCTCTCCTTGATGTCCTTGGAAAGGGCAAGTTTTGGCTTCAAAGGAGCACCATGTTTGAGTGTGTGTTGAGCATGCCTTGGTTGTCTTTCATGCTTATATTGCCATAATATAACATGTTTTCAAGTTGGTTTTGGTCTCCTATGCATGCTTAGTATAGTTGCCTTGTAATGCCTCTTTATGCTCTAACATGCCTAGGTTGTATGCCTTCATTCCTAGCATGTTTTAGGCCTTGATTTATGAAGCTTTTGTGCTTATTTTAACATGTTTTAGGTCTGTCCATAAGTATTTTGGTCAATCTTAGCATGCTTAATATAGCTCCTTTGTATTGTGGCTTGTTGGTCTCAAGTGTGTGCATGTGTAGCATGTGTTGTTTGCATTATTTTGGTGGTTTGGGGCCACTTAACATGCAATTTCAGTCCCTTGGTGTGCTTGTATGCTTGCCTTAGTGGCCTTGTTAATGCTTTAGGAGCATGTGTTGTATGCCCTTGTTTTGGCTTCAATGCATGCCTTTGATTCAATGACCCTTAGATGCCATCTAAGTAGCCTTTTGGCTTTGCTTTGACATGCTTAGAACCTGTTTTAGGTTGATTATTGCATGCCATGTATGTTTGTGCAAAGTGTGGTTTAATGCCTTATTAGCTTGCCTTAAGCCTAGGCTATTTGCATGCTTTGTTTGACTTGCTTTATTGCATGATTTGGCATCATGTTTAATATGAATTTCAGAGCTTTTAATGCATGCTAGATAGTCCATGTTTGGCCCCTTCAAGTGTGCATGAGAATTGCCTTTGTATGCCTAAGTATTGAACCTTAACACTTGCGTGTGTGTGAGTTTGTTTAGTCTCCATTTCTAGGCACTTTGGCCCTTGATTTTGGGCCCATTTAAGATGCCTAATTCATGTCTAAATCCACCATTTCATTGGTTTGCATGCTTGTCTTGAATGCTTACTTGTATGCTTGCATAAGTGCATCACATTGCCCATATTGCATACTAGCTTGACATGCCTAGGATTGCATCATATGAGCATGCATGTTCTGCCTCTTGACTAAGTCATGATGGAGGTTTTAGCACCATTGTTTGATTGATTGCATTGCATGCATTTGACATCAAAGTTGCATTCTTGGTTCTTAGGGCCGTCATGCATGAAAATCTTGCGATTGGTGGTCAGGGAACGAGGCACATGCCCCTTGAGTCAATAACATGATAGGGAGTGTGTTTGATGCACAAATGGCTTGAATTGCATTGCCTTGCATATTGTTTCCCTCTCTCTGCTTTGTGAGTTGCGAGTTCTGCGAGAATTTTATGCCGAGGCACTATTTAGTGCCGATCGTGATCAATTGACGGTAGATGAATCAATTTAGTGCGGTGGCCTCCTTCTTGACCGGTGGTGCTCTGCTCGGCCGGTGGTACTCCCGATGCTACGAGAGGTGCTTGAGGATTTTGGGAATTTTCGAAGAGGAGAGCAGAGAAGCAGCACTGCAGCGGCTTGATTCAAAACCAATTCCGAAGCCTTGTTGCATTTGAGCCCTCTTCAAGGCGTTCTTGCTCAAATTAACTTAGTTAACTTGTTAATTAATTTAGTTAATTTGTAATAATTAATTAGCTTGCGTAGTTAATTAATTTGTATTATTCTTTTAGTCCTCCGGCGAGGGCAAATTTGTAATAAGTGTGTGTGAGTGGGTGCATGTCTTCCAACCCCATTTCTTTCTACCCTTTTATTTACACCTTATGATGGTAGATTAGGGCACATCTAAATTAGCATACCTTATGCAATGCATGCGTGCATTCATGCATTTGTTTACATACATCGGGCTCGGTACATCATACAAACTGCATCCTACTTTCAATTCCAAATTGAATACGTGATAGTTGTTGCATTTCATGTGCCATGCTTAGGATAGCCGAGTCTGTCTAGATTACATTCGTATCACGATGCATTAGTCACTTAACATAAACTAGGTCATGCATGTTTTGCTAGCGGTTTCTTGTTTTGTACGAGTACGATGTAAGTTTTATGCTTTAGCATGTCGCATGCGTGTGAATGTTAACATGACAGTATGCTTGCCATGCGGCTAAGTGCTTATGTGATAAACTGCTTGAATGCCTGTGGGTGGAGGTTGGATTACTTGAGTTGGAAAAACTCGTTGAAATCCGTATTTTAGCCTACTTGCGAGTAGCAATTTCAAACTGTTTTCAAAACGAACGGATATGCAATGTTTATTTCCAAATTAGGCAATCTAGTCTATACTTGTTTGCTGCGCGCATAACATAGTAATTCTAGGCTAATAATTGGAACAAGAGCATGTAATGTTTTCAAAAGCGGATATCACGGTTAGTAGAGGCCGGTCTTCGGACCGGGCGAAAGGGGGTGCTCATAGCTGACCTTCCCCGATCGTACCCAAGCTCCCGAGCCAAGACCACTTTGGTGATGACGGACACGTGGCCTTGCCGCAGTGAGTTTCCTAAATTTCCCATTTTAAAATATTTAGGTGGCGACTCATGTCAACAGCAGTCCATGTTTGGCACTACTTTTCAAAAATCTGTTTTCTCAAACGATTTGCCGGATTTGGACTCTTTGGTTCAGATTTAGAACCGCGACACAAATTGAGTCCGAACTGTAGCCGAGGTCCCCCCCGCGGGCGTGTTACAGCGCCATCCTCTTCCACCCTGATGTGCTGATGCACTCTCTCCATCAAGGCTTCCATGGTGAGGGGTGGTGTCATGGTGATTGAGTCCCTAAGTCTGTTCCCGACTGGAAGGCCTCTCTCGTATTGTGCAATGGCGAGATTGGTGGGACAGTCTCCAATCTGGTTGAAGGTCTCCCAGTAGCGACTGTTATAGGATCTTAAGGTCTCCTTATCACCCATGTCGATAGAGAGCAGCTGATCAATCTCCACCGGGGTTTTGGTGTTCGTTCGGAACCTTGTGACGAATGCTTCTACCAATTGCGCCCAGGAGGTTATGCTACCTTCTGGAAGTTTTTCGAACCAAGTCAAGCCTAGGTCGCCAAGGCTAGATGGGAAGAGGATGCACATTAAAGTCTCGTTTCGCCGGTATATTGCCATGACCTGGCGAAAGTGGCTCAAGTGTGAGTAGGGGTCCGTCTTTCCCTCATAGGTAGTGAATTTGAAATTTGAAGGAAGCTCGATGGTAGGTAGCGTTTTCAATCGCGAGAATGAATGGTGGTCTGTGACCTCGCTAATGCCTTCTCCGTTGGTTAAATGGCGGGCGTGGTATTGGTATTCCAATCTCAACGCTTCCATGCGTCCGAGGAGCCAACCGCTGTAAGGCAGAAACTCTGTGTGGATCGCGTGCTCTGGCGTCCTCCTTCCATCGTGCTTTTTCTTCGAGCACGGTTCGTAAGTCGGATGATCTAGGCAACTCTGTTTGCCTGGATCTTGTTTAGTGCGTATGTGAGGTCCAATAGGTGCTTCCTTCAGTGTATGACCTTTCAGATCTCGTCCTCTCAGACCTGGAGTGACGAGTTCTGGAAGACCTAGATTGAGTATCGTCTGTCTTGAGGCTTCTGCTCTCTGCTTGTGAGGGTGTGGTATCCCTACCACGACCTTCCGAGTGGCGAGGGGGCGTCTTGTTTGTGCGCCCCTCTCCTATCGCCGCTCATTTTCCCTTCATCTGGCGCTTTAGAGATTCCATGTCCGCCGCCATCCGTCGTATCAATTCGTCCTGCTCCTTGACGTGATCCTCCAAAGCTTGAGGATCAATCCTCCGCCTTTGTCTTTCTGGACTTTGCGAACGAGAGTGATAGGGGCTGTTAGTCCACCTTCTCCCTCTTGTATCTCTTTTGGGATTCTTTCATTGTGGCTCCAAGTCCGCCATAGGAGGGATCAAGGGTAGATCTTCGCGCCTCGCACCCCCTTCTGGAGTTTGTCCGTCAATGGCGGACTGTGGTAATTCTTCGTTGTGCGCCATTGATTCTTAAGAGGAAAAGTTTGATCAAGAGGTTTGTTCTTCTCTGAATTCCCACAGACGGCGCCAATTGTGCGGGAAAGAAATAAACCTTCTCGTATAATCTTGTTGATCAAGTCTGCGCTCCTCCGTACGTCGTCGTTTTATTACCTGAAAACACAAACGTGAGCTAACCGGCGGGTGTGTGCCGGAAACCTCTCCGATGCCTAAGTCAGCAAACTAGACAAATAGACAAAAGTTCTGTGTATTCGGGAATCAAAGTTGCGTTACCTCTCCATAGGTGATGTTTGTGAGCTTTTATAGGTTTCGCATAGTACAATCCTAGTAGGACTTTTACTCTTCCATGGAGAGTCCTCATAGGATTCATACTCCTGAAGGATAATGCTTACCCTTCAACACCCCTCTCACTGCTTAAACCAAGTGAGATGGTTTTATTATGGCCGGACTACCATATGACCGAAGTAAGCATGGCCATGCTGAGCCATAGTGTAGACCGAACTACTGTTAGTTCGATTCTTCATTCAATGTCCTTACCTCAGTTTCTCCTAAGTAAATCGTGGTAAGTCTAAACCGAGCTCACTTCTAGCAAGGCTTTAGACCGAACTAACCATACTGCGCTTTAACCTGTACAAGTTCTAGTATGGTGACCGAGCTAACCTCTTTAGGACCGAAATAACTTTATGTCTCATTCTGACCGAACTAACCTCAAGTCTCTCCGGACCGGACTAACTTCGAAGCCTCTTCAAGACCGGAGTAACTTATGGACTTTTTAAGCAGCCCTTCGCACTGAGGCCCATAACGGCCCAGCTCGGCCTAATTTGCATATAAATTACCCTCTCAAATGGAATCAGGAAAAACAAATCAAAAAAGAGTAAAGGATTGTAAGAATAGTTTGTGAATGAATTACTCACCAGTGAGTGGCAATGGTTTTACAAAGCTTGATGAAATCAAATTCGACGGTGAACCTGTATTGTAGTTTCCATGGTTCCTACCACTGACACTTCGACCAAGTCTCCAAAAACTAAGTATATATGACATATTTTAACATAGTACATATATGACATTATTAAAAAGAGATATAACAAGCTACGACATGATGCCACATATCGAGAACGTCAAAAGCCGCCTACTTCTTAAAAGTGTCTGTACTCCATAAGTTTTCACGGTCATGTAGTTATAAAAGATTATCTTTTTCACAATCTGTGATTTTCATTTTGGGAATTTGTGATATATTAGCTCCGTATGAGGATATTGAACTTCAGCCAAAATTTTAAAATGCCACCTTGATGCCTTTTGCACTTAGTTTTTGGCGTCATACAGTTTTCAAATAATATCTATTCAGGTTTGTGACATTTTTAGCATTCGCATAATTTGTGTTCTACCTATAGCTTCTTATACCTAGCAAGTTCATGAAAGACTACTTTTCTCTCTCTCTAGAAGTTCAATATAATATTTGTGTGAAAGGCTTTGTCCATACGTTTTATAACATCTCTAGGTCTAACCTAAAGAAACAGTTCAAGAAGCATAACTAGTGGTCGATTAGGTTTCTCCTTTTTCCCTGGCAATACAAGCTTAAAAAAGTATAATACAAAGACTTAAGTCCAAAGTACCTCAAGAGGCATCAACCACTGTTGGTTTTTTATCGCTATGTTACATATATTAGTCATAATAATAAAGACATACAAATTTTTTAAACATTGTCTATCATGTTCATAGTAAATATGTAGAAGCTAAGGAGCAAAATTTCTTAAGCCAAAAGGTTAAATTTATCATCATGTATGCCAATATCTGAAACATAGAGTAGAGGGAAAAAATTTCAAGAATCGAGAAACATTATAGTACTTATTAAGTAATCCACATTCAAATTAGAAATTCCCAGTGCAATGGAGTCTAAGAATGATCTGGACAACGATCCGGCTGCACCTATCCAGCAAAGGACATCGGACAAAAACTGACTAGCTCCATAATAACCTCATGAAATTTGAAATGAAGCTTGAGGTTAAGAATAATATCCAATGCCAAATTGAAATGAACTCATGATGAAATAATGCATACCACCGAATGCTAAAAAGCTTACCTGATTCAGGGAGTTCTTTGGAGTTTCATACTCAGCAACTAAAAATACAAAAACCTGTAATTAGAAAATGAGATGCAAATAAAACACTAAACAAGCTTCAACACTATAGAATTTGAATCAATGTTTTCTTGGAATTTGCATCAGTGTTTTCTTCTGCTTCCTTTTTGGATCAGAATAATATTTTAGTTTTACCTTGAGTTGTTACACTTTTATGTAAACAAGAGGCAGAACATCTCAAAGCAACAATTTGGCAACCACAGGTAAACCGTTGCACAACACAGAGACAAATAAAAAATATGCACATCAAGATTTTAAAAATTAAAACAGTCAACCAAGAGCAAAGTGGTTTTCAAAATAAAAAATTACAACACAAAATATGTATATACTTATATATGTTCACATTCAACATACTAATTTGTGTGCCACATGGAGTCACTTCTTCTCAGAGTGCCTTGTCTGAATCTGTTCTCGAGGTTCTAAGGGGAACAAAGACAAGACTCGGATCCTATAGAACAAAGAAGATGAATCAAGAGATTTCAACAATTAAGAGCACTACCATCAGTCACAACCCTATCCCATTCCAATCAAGAGATTTCCGAGTTTGCTTTCCTCTGAACAACTAAATTATGCACTTTGGAGTAAACAATATAGAGGTAAGGGCGTGAATTTTCTTAACATTTTTTTTCTTCTTCTAAGAACAATATTGATAATTTTTTGTTTTTTTTTTCAAAAAATGGCATTAGATAGCTTGGAAATTTTTTGATTTAGTGACATTTCTCAACATGTCATAAAATATTTGTTTATGACACTTTAATGCCGTAAAAAGTAACTTATATCTATCTAGTTTAGTGACATTTTAAAAAAATGCCATTACTATTAAAGTTTAGTGACATCTTTTGATAAATGTTATTAAAACAATTTCTTATGTCATTCTTTTATAAAATGCCATAAAATTGATACTATTAAATGAAAATTTTATTATAGTGATCTGACACTTCTTTATTGAAATACTACTAGAATTTTGTATGTTTGTGGCTCTCTGAGATTTTTCTAAAACATGTCACCAAATATTCTTTTTGTGATATTTTTTAAAAATATGCTACTAATATAGTGCCACTAAATTATGTTTTTGTTGCAATGCCATATAGATCATTAGAAGTCTTGTTGTACTTTTATAAACCTCAAAGGTGATCAGTGTAATTTATCCTAATGTCTGTCACATGATGTATAATCAGCACTCACAGTCTATATGAATGCACCATTGTTTTTGAGCTATTCTTCTCCCCCAAAAGATAATCCAACTGGAGAGGTGCTATTGAGATCCAAGTGAATTATCAACTATAGAGAACCTCTTCTTTTTGTCTTTTTAATAGTCACTACAATCTAGAGATGACAAGTGTCTAATTATATCTCAATATCTAATGCATTACTTGTGGTGTATTAAAAGTTATGAATCTTAAGAATAAGTATTTTAATAATAAAATATAAAACATAAATATAATATAATATGAGTTACACCCAAAATAAATATAATATATACATATTTTTTTATTTGTGTAATAACTTTTTGTGTAATATTTCTGTCATCATTATGCAAAGCCAAACAAGGCTCAAACCAGGGGCATAGCAATCGTAATACTCTTATCAGCCAAACATGTTTTTCCTCCAATATTATTATTGTTGTTGTTGGCATTTGGACAATGAGTCCTGCATTCTTTTAATTCTGCTATTACTTGACTTGTAGTGGTCCAAAAAAACCTAAAATAAAAAAATTTCACTTTCAAAAAATATTTGAGATTTATTTATTTATAAATTTAACTTATAATGACATAATATGATATGCCTCAATTTTTAATTTGTTATATATTAAATAAAATTTAATTTTTTTATTACATTATTATAAATCAATTTAAGAAATTAAATTATAAATTTTTAATATTTATTTATTTATTTATTTTTGCATTTAAACACACAATAAAGGCTAAAAAAGAGGAGGTGGAGTGGAGACATTTCTCCAACTTTAAAGGCGCAAGAAAAACATGGAATTAATAGACAGTGATGTGATGGGTTCTCTCACTACTACATTGTCTTTGATTTTTTATTTTTGATGCTTTTTAAGTGGACATGAATGAGTGCTGTCCAGTTTTCCAGTCTTCATCATAGTACATGTTTTTGCAACCTTTTCAACAGTATAAAAAGGGATATTAAGGATCTTTTAGAGTATTTTTTTTAAAATTTTTTTAAATAATTTATTATGTGATTGTGATTTAATATTAAAAAATTGATGTGATTTGTTATTAAATTTCAATCATACAATATATTACTTTAAAAAATTTTAAGAAAAAAAAACTTTAGAGGATCCTTGCTCAGGGAGGCTTTCTCTTCATTTTGTAGATTGAAACTTTGTTAAGGCCAAGTTTGATAATTGCAAAATAATCTATCTTTTTATCTTTTTTTCATCACATCATCTTTCTATTTTTTTACACATCTTTTCGTAAAAAGACAAAAAATACACTTATTTAGGCCATCCCAAACAAGTCTGAGGTTTATTAAATTTTTTTTTAATAATTTAAATTATTTAATGTATAAAATTTGTCAAATATTTTTTTTGTTATATTTACAAAATTTTAAAAACTCAAATAAAAACTTGTTTGGTAAAATTTTTGATTTTTATAAATTTGTGTGTTTCCATTTTGAGTTTATTTTTTTTACCACCACCCACTATTTTCGCCACCACCACCCTAGCCATTTCTCACTCTTTTTTATATTTTTAAATTTTTTTAAATATTTTGTCAATTACCAAACGCGTTTGTAGTTTATGTTTTTCTAAAAATAAACAAAAAATAAACAAAAATCAGTTTATAAAATTTTTGTAAATATAAACTGAAAACGTAAACGTTACCAAACACACCCTTTATGTTTATAAAAAATTATATTGATCGGATATCGATAGTTTTTTGATCGGAACACATTTTTTTTAACAATTTATTTTTAAAATTATATTTGCCAGTGATAAAAATGTGTTTCGATCAAGGAACTACCGATATCCGATTAAATGTGATTTTAAAAATAAATTGTTAACAAAAATGTGTTTCAATCAAGGGATTACCGATAACCGATTAATTTAATTTTTTGTAGGTATGAAGTACTCCATAAACTCTACACATTCAATGGTTCGGATCATCGAAACAGAACCCATGATAGGGTCTATGGACCCAATAGTATGCTTGGTGAACTATAGAGAAATCTCTCCCTATAAACAAATGTTATTTTGGAAAGTAAACTAAAAATTGGTTTTTTGATTTTTTTTAAATTTTTTTTTGAAAAAATATGTAAAAAAATAGAGATTTGATGTGACTTTAAAAAGTTAAAAAGTTAAAAAATTGATTTTTAATCAACTTTTCAAAATAAACCAAAGTTACCTAAGCAAAATCAATAAAAATTGTAATTTCCAACAATGTTGGATTAACTTAGGCACTATTTTACATCCCCTATTTTAGTACACTTTTTTTATCTTTTTATTTTCTTTAGGTCACATCATTTCTCTAATTTTTTATATATATTTTCATAAAAAAATTAAAAAATATACTTATTTAAATCATGTCAAATACCCTCTTATTGAAGGAAGAATCTATTTTTTTTTTTTTTTTGATCAGTAAAGAAAAATTTCATTTAACAGCATGAAATTAAAAGTACAGGAAGATGAGATGCATCGAGAGAGATTCGGAAGTATAAAAATACCCCTACTACTGCTACTCGCATCCATACAACCAACCCTAAGCCTCTCGAATTTTTTAAATAAAAAGTTAAGAAGAACTTAACTAGAATAATTAAAATACATGAATCCCCACATATTAACCCACAAAAACACCCAAAACAATCTAAAAAACTAAACTAAACTAAAGACACCCAAGTGGAAAATGCCTCACTGCCAATACCCCATGCATTGTTCACTGCTGCACGTCACCGCCAATACCCCAAGCCTCACCCCAAGTGAACACGCCATCTCTGTTGCAGCCCACACTACCTACACCTCTGCTGCAGCCTACACCACCCACGCCTCTACTGCTGCAACCTACACCACCTATGCCTCTGCTGCCTACACCACGCCAAGCCGAGAAAAACTCTCTCCGAGGTGAAGCTCCAAGCCAACACCAAGAAGACCCACTCTTCTTTGAAGTTGACAATGCAACACGAAGACCACTCCTGAAGTTCACACCCTCCACCTATGCCTCTTCTTTTTCTTTTCACACCCCAAGTTCTTCTTCTTACTTACACCCGCTGCAACTCCAAGACCCACGGCAGAACCAAGACCGAAGTTCTTCATCTTTCTCACCAAAACCCAAGTTGACACCTTCCACCTACTCTTCTTCTTTCGCACCCCCAAGTTCTACATCTTTCTCACACCCGCTGCAGCTCCAAGACCCACTGCAGAAACCAAGAACCAAGCTCTTCTTTCTCACACCCGATGCAACTCCAAGACCCACTGCAGAAACCAAGACCCAAGTTCTTCTTACACCCCTCAAACTCTCACCCGAAAGGAGCGCACGAATGAAAACCAGACAGATCCGGATCGCCCAAACAAAGCACCGATACTACTCCAAAAATCTGAACTAGTGAACACCCCTCAAGCTCCAACTCGTACAAGAGCGCTCGAGTGAAGAAACCTGGACGTCAAAAATTCGAACTACTGCAGCACACACCTCCAGCTATTACAAAACACTCCTAGGTGGGAAGATCATGGGGGATACAAGTTTATTAAAGGAAAAACCAAACAAACAAACGATGTAAAAAGCTACGGCCAGCCGACCGCCATAGCCAAAGGTGGCGGCCGGCCGGCCCAAAGGAGGCCTGGGGAGGAGGTTTTTAGAGAGAGAGAGAGAGAGAGAAAGAGAGAGTGATAGTGAATATTACTGACTCCACACTCCTGAAATTATTGAAGGAAGAATCTATGATACAATGTATCCAGTATTTAGGCATTATTTGGCATAAACTAAATAAGTACACTTATTTGACTCATATCACCTCTCTCCTTTTCTGCACATCTTTTCGTAAAAAGTCAAAAAGTATACCTATTTAGATCATCCTAAACAACCCCTTAGTTATTCTATAAGATTTTTTTGAGTAAAAATTTAGTATAATAATGATATCCATAATGTGATATTATCAACATGCATGTGATCACTATTAGATTGAAGTTTTTTTATTTTTTATTTTTTGGTAATTTATGATGAGACTTTTCCAAATTAAAAAAAAAGAAGATAAAAAACAATGTAGTAATTGAACAGAATTTCCTATTTTGTGGTAATTGAACAGAATTTCCTATTTTTATCACGACTGTATGCCATTGAAAGTTTGTTGCATTAGAATAGGGATCTACCCATCTTTTATAATGTATAATTCTTTTAACTCTATATTTAGATTTTGAATTTATAGAGAGAAAAGAAAAAAGAGAGTGAAACTGAAAAAATAACTTGTATTTCATTTTACTTTTCACTACCTTTTTAATTTACATAAATCTCTCCACAAATTCAACGTATAAACTGAATTTAAAAATATAGGCAATCAAAATCTCTAATAAAGAGCTTTTATCATCACTTTTCTTTATTATTGTACTCTTTGGTTGTTGCAGAGTTAAAAATATAGACTTATTGAAAGTTTGTAATCTCCCGAAAAACCAATCACCCATGAGATGAAATCACTACGACTGAGCACCAACCAATTTCAGTTTTTCATAAAACAAAATCAAGACTTACTGACTCACATCAAAGAAAATGAAAAAATCTAGCAAATTGTGCTCTCATTTATAGCAAATTCCACATCAAAGTCAGTATTACCACCACTGTATCAAATATATAAATGGCACTTTCAAAGGATGAAGTTAGAATGTGAAAGGGACTAATTGTGAATTCTCACCCAGTGTTACAGTAGTGTGCTGTCATTATTGTCAATATAAAGCAAGTTGTTTTCATGCACCGTCCACTTTCACCTTCCCCTTCCCCATCACCATCACAAAAATAATTAATTAAATAGTATTCTATTATGGTTCCAAAAATCTAATTAATTCCTGATTCGTTTATATATGCTAATTGAGTGCTTAAGAAGAAGTAAAAATTTTAGTTGTGGAAACGATATATAAATCCGGATTCGCTGAATTTAGTGTTTCAACTTCCCGAGTGATTTATGAAAGTTTGTGGAAAAAAAATTTATTCGAAAAAAATAATTTTTTTAAAAAATACCATTTGATTTCACAATTTAAAATACCTTAATCCAAATGTGTTGTTGTTAGTACCTCACCAAGCGATCCAAGTGTCTCGCCTCTAAAGGGATTTTGCTTTTAATTTTTGTATGTATTTTTTTAAAGACCTTAAAAACTATGATAGCCAATTTTTATATCAAATACGTCTAATATATACACCACACATGATAGAGTTTGCATATAGGTGAGATCCTTAGGAATATCTATCATGTAGTTGTGGGAAGAAAAAAAAATAAAAGATGTATCTTCTATTTTGAATTTGCAGGATACAACTTATCTGATTTTTCATTCAATTATCTTTTAAATAGATAATATAGAACTCCACTAATTATAATAATGTCCATCAACACATTACAATTAAACCTTTAAAAGTAGAGAATTACAAGTGAGACTCTTTCTTACAATTGATCACAAATTTCCTTCCATCAAACTATATTCCACATGAGCTACTAGGTATGAACAAATTTATCACTATCGAAAACACTAGTTCATGTAGGTGAATTCTAAATTTTTGTCTTCTTCTAATTGGACCCCAGAAGCATTTTTCAAAAATAATACTTTTATAGTTATACATGTACAAATAAAAATATTTTTATGAAAAAGTTACCAGTTGGTTTTCTTTTCGTCCAACGTTAATAGGAAAAATTATTTGTATATAATTTCTCACTTTGAGAATGGTTGATTCCATGTTAAGCACCTATATAAATCAATTGACACTCACATAATCCAATATGTTTGTGTATAGTCTTTGGTTCGGTGTCACCGATTGACAACATCAAAGTTAAATGAATAATTAATTAATTTATATAAGCCTCTCAGGTTAAAGGAAAATAAGTGCATTGTAATATAATTACTTTTTAAACTGATAGTGATCAGTCCATAGGTGTTCTCAAAACCAATCTAGTTCAGTGCATGTATTTATTGAATAGCATCCACCTATTTGCCTAAGGTCATTCTATCATATAGCAACAAAACAAGTGTAGGCTATAGTAGTGCGAATCCCAATCAACACCCATAGCCTAGAACACTAATTGGGTCTACAAAGCAACAAAAAATCATAACTCTCAGTTTTGGTTCATTAACCATTAGCATGTTTTTCTACAATATTACCCAAGGCACCTTATATTCATATCATATGTAACATTAAGGTTTCGTTTGGCAATTACATGTTTTAGTCAAAAAGCCAAAATTTCATTATAAGTTGTCACATCTCTTTCTCTCTCTCTCTCTCTATTTTTTTGCATATTTTTTTGTAAAAAAGTCAAAAAGTTACTAAAATAGTTTGTTCTCAAACGATGCCTAAATATAAGATTACCAAAAATAATATACAAAAGTGCAAAATAAAATACTAAGCAATTTATTTAATCATTTAATAAAGTCAATAAATTAAGTTTTGAGGGAACAAATGCTAACAATTTTGACAATGAAATACTCAAATGACAAAAAAAAGAGGACCTAATTTCATTTTTCATTAGAAAAGAAAGAAAAAGAAAAAAACAAGTGAGAACATGCATATATTTTAAAAATTGATTTGATCTAAACTTTTCAATTTTAAATGAACGACTGAGATTTCTCCAATTCCAATCAAGAAAACACACAAATGTGCGTCAATATTAAAGAAGAGGAAGAACTTCATTTCCTCACTAAAAAAACAAAATAAAATAGTGGATAATTATTTTTTCTAAGTTGGCATGGTCCAAATTTTTTAATTTTAAGTGAACAATTGAGATTTTCCTAACTTTACCAAGCAAACAGACAAAAGAGTAGGAGGATATAGGTCATTTTCCCACTAGAAAAACAAAATAAAAGAATGGAAAATTTTAATTTTTAAAGTTGACATGATCTAAAATATTCAATTGTAAATGAACGGCAGAGATTTCTCTAACTTCACTGAGCAAACAGACAACGCCCATCATTATCAAACATCGTGGACAAGTTGAAATCGTTTCCACCACTAGTTATTGGAAGGAAAAAGATGGAAGCAAAAAAAAAAAAATATCTTTGATGCCTTAAAATTTGATGTTTGTGTTGACAATGGGATATGTACATATACATATATGGGCACGCACCATGAAAGGTATAGGAAGATAATAGACAAGTGAACCAGCCAAATAGAACAATTAGATGGCTTTTGGCGAGCATGGTGAACTAATTTGAGACACCCTCCTCAAATATGCCCTTCATATAATTACTAAAATACAATGCTTGAAACAGTAATTTTTGCCTTTTTTTTTTTTAATAAAAAAATTATTTATCCTAATAAGTGGCCTAAAAAATTTAATAAAAAACAAAAGAGAAGAGAGTCATTATAGTAAGATTTTAAAAATTATATGTTAGAATTTTGAATTTGGGATGCTATTATCGATATATCAACTAATACTGTTTAATATTTATTGATATATTATTATATCACCGATACTATTATATATTTCAATATTATTATTTAAAGTACCTCCATTTGCCTCATTAAATCAGATTTTTATCAGCCTTGACAACTTAGAGTGGAGCCACAGTTGCAAGCCAGCCATTCGTTTTTTTATTATTTTGTTCCTACTTTTTTCTATGAGAATTGCAAATCAAATAATAATATTTGAAGATTTTTAATTTTTTTTTTTAAAAAGGTAAATGAAATCGACAATGAATAAATAGTATTGTAAAAGAGTGTAAACAAAAAAAGACTGGGGAAAATGAAAAATAAACAAATGGCAAATGGATTAATCTTTCGCCGTCTGTATTCTGCTTATGAGCTTATCTTTGTCTGATATATTATATTTATTATTTTCTGTATTGTCATTTAATCTTTTATAATTTATAACCGTTCTATCTTTCCCTCTTTTTATCTCTGCATGGTTTCTAACCATAAATGCGGCGCTCCTATATAGGCTATTACTAGGTCGAATTACTCCTAAATTTAATAATTCTTTAATCTATGTTATAAATTCTTCTATGTCTGCTGGCTTATGATCTATTTGTGCTGATATAATCCTATAATCTTTATTTTTTAAATTTAAACTAGCTAAAACTTTATTTCTTTCCCAGTAATTTTCCTAAAATTTCTGTTATTTCAGTTAATCTTATTATTTCATCTAAATCATTTTCTGTTCTCTTGTATACTGGTTTTTTCTTTAGTTGTCCTATTTTTGCGAAAATTAATTCTAGGTTAACAATTTGTTGGAAATCTTCTATACTCTCTTCTATACTCCAAGAGTCATATTTTTCTTCTAATTCAACATCTTCTATGTCTAAATTTTCTAAAGAACTATTTGCTATCTCTTCATTTGGTGTATACTTTTGGACTAGCTCAGGAAAAATGTTTATACTAGGAAATAAAAAACTAGCAGGAACAGAATCTACTCCTATGGTACCACCATGCTTTGCAGGCAACTCTGATGAATGGGCAATGGTGCTGAGGGCATATGTTGTAAGGATATGGACGGTTCGTTTGAAAAAACTAATGTTGTTATAGCTGATAAACATGCCACCTTGTAGACTAAGTATGAAATTAAGTCCTAATATAAAGGGATAGTTTTGTCAAGTATTGCCAATCCAAACTTGGGGTAAAGGAAACCATTTTATATGTTGAGTTTGAGAGTCTATGTGATGAAAACTAATTTGTGCTCCATTGATGCAATGTGTATATGTCTATTTAGTGCCATCGGCTATATTGACTAAAGCTAGGGTTGTTAAAGTTGTACTCCATCCTGGGGGAACTGTGTGTTGTTCAATATATGATTTACTGGCTCTTGTATCTATCATGGCGTCTATGCTAAGAGTTTTTCTTGCAAATTTGATTACACAAGAGATCTCAACTAAATTAGGCTTGGGTATGACAGGGTAATTAAATGGTAAGTATACGTTATCTGACTGTGCTTGGGAATATTGACTAAAGGGTTAAGAATCAACTATGTTGACTAATTCTAAAGAGTTCATATGTTCTTCAACAAGTTTATCTTTTAAGGGGTACTTAGTATAAAATTGTTTTAACTGTTGTTTAAGCTGTTTATTTTCTGCTTCTAAACATTCTATATCAAAATTAGCCTTAGTTTCTATCTCACGTATTTGTAGTTTAAGTTCTCTTACTTGTATTTCTAGTTCTCTAATTGTTATATGTAATTCTTTACTTTCTATACTATGATCTTCTCGCATTTCAACGTTATTTTCTAATGTTATCTTGTGAGTCATATTTAATTTTTCTAGACAAACTATACAATAGGTTATACTGCATAATAAACATTGAGCTCTCTTACTTTTAGCGGGAAACCAATTACAATAACTGTATCTAGTAGTATCAAATCCTAGTCATATCTGAAAATTATGCTGGCATTCAGTATCTGCATTGCATTCCATTATAAAAAAATTATCGTGAGAATGGGGTATTCTTATTTCTTGGTTAAGTTGTCCTAAAAGATTGTTTATATTTGTATCACTTTCTAAATCACTATCTGAACTTATGGCTTCTATTTTGTATTCATAATCACTGACTATGCTATAAATTTCTAAATCATCACTATTTATACTAACTATATCTTCTTCTAAATCTTCTATAATATGTAGTCTTTCTATCTGTTTATTAGTATTAGGCCACTGTCTTTTGGGGCAGTTTTTTGCAAAATGATTGGGTTCTCCACATATAAAACAATTACATTGTTTACTATTAGGTTTTCTAACATATCTTTGTTTTCTTTTATTTTTTTCTTCTTTAGGTAGTCGCTTATAATATATCCTATTAAAAGTTCTACTCTTTCTAATGAATTTTTGTTTTCTCCATGATTTTTTATATTTTTTCTTCCAATATTTTTCTTTTCTATATTTTCCATAATTTTTGTATTTTTTTCCTATTATATTTACCTTCATATTGTTGAGGAGTGTATATTATGCTGCTACGGAAACCATAGTTTTGTTTTTTCAAATCTTTATGTATTTTAACTTCTATACATTTTTCTCTAAGCGTATGGAATGTAAAAACTACTCTAGGTCCTATTCCTAAAGCTCCTCTTATGTTTACTTCTCCTGATGCTATTCTTGCTGGTAAGTTTGCATAAAAAATTGACCATTTATTTTCTATCTCTCTTCCTAGTTTTCCGGGCAATTTTTTAAAATATTTATTTCCTATTTCTTCATCAAAAATTTTTCCAGTTCTGACTGCTATGGCTAAATATTTTTTGCTAAAGGGTACAACATGTTTCCAACTTCCTAATGTTATCTGATCTAACTCGGTCAATGCAATGCTTTGAGTATAATCATTTCTTCTAGAAGGGCCATATCCTATAAGCATTTCTTTTATAAAACTAGTAAAATTTCATGGGTTATCTCCTAGTCCTTTAAGCTGTCTAATCGTCTCCTCATATTTTCCTTCAAAAGTTAAATAAATATTAAAAGCTGAATCTCCTATAAGTGTTTCCATATATTTCCACATATCAGTTGATTCAAAGGGATTACTCATCTATGTCTTTACTGCATCTTTTTCCCATTTTTCTATATCACTTCTTGCCATATTTGTGGGTCGAATCTAGCTGAATCTAAAATAGTTCCTTGGTTGGTTGTTGGCTGTAATTGTATACTCATGTCTGGTTGTCTACGCTTTCCATGAAACCTATACCTTTTATTCGGATCTACTTTACTACGACCTGTATTGGTTAATGGTCTTCTTCCTCCTACTGCATAATGCATTGGTTCTACTGGATCTTCTACCGTATGTTGTGGGTTGCTAGTTCCTGTGCTTTCCGTTGTTTGAGTGCTCATGTAAAAAGTGTCTTCTAAGTTAGATTGTTTTGGTATTTTAAATATTTTGCTAGGATGTATTTTGTCTTCTAAAATGTCATCTACATATTCAGTATGAAATTCTTGGTCAAAAAATAACACTGCTTCATCATGGGTATCTCCCCTAGGTATATATTCATAGTATCTGCTATCTAATATTTTATTCATATCACTTAGGGTGAAATTTTCTAAATCTATTTCATCAATATTATATATCTTATTTTGTGATATTGTTTTTTCCTCTGTCATTACATAAAGATGATTTATGTCACTATGATTATCTTGATTTTCTTCTCTATCTACATTACTAAATTCATCATCTTTGGATTTTTCTGGTGCTACATATGTGTATTGAGTAAATCTTACTGCATAACTTCCATCTGTTTTTTGGTATAATAATTATCTTGAGGGGTTAACCTTTTTTGTCCTAAGAAATCTCCTAAATTCCAATCTAGTGCTGCATTATCTTCAGAATTATATTTTTTAGCTGGTAATGCCTTTATTCCTTTTGTACCTAATATCTTAACTATTTGATCATTTATAAGTCTATAATGGGTATTACTTTCTGAAACCGCTAAGCCTAAAATCCCGTACAATCTAATAAATTCTTTTCTTCTTTTTTCATTTTATATCATCTGCTTTTTGTTCCTATTTTTATCTTTTTATGAAAGGTTGAGGTTAGTAAAAGGAAATCTGGTGTAAAATAAATTATTCATCCTTTTGAATTCATATCTAATTCATACCTACCTAAAATACTTTATTCTACATCATTGAATCTATCATCATAAAGACATACAAAAAATTTAGCTCCTAAATTTTCTCTGGTTAAAGCCTTAACTCCTATTACAACTAATTCTAAGTGAGTCATTTTAAGGTGTTCATTTACAGCATATTTATAACTTTCTCTATTTATTAGATTTAGCTCTACTTTTTCATCTTCTTGAGTTACACTAATCATTTGTTCACCATAGTGTTTAAATAGATATTATTTTTTATGAATTTTTCCTAACTTATATACATATTTAGCTGGGATTAACTCTAGCTTTTCTTTTTAAAATTTTTCTATTTGTTGTTCCATATCTATAAATTCTTCTACTTTAACATCTTCATCCTCATTACACTTTTTAGTGCTACTTCATTTTACTAATTGTTTAAACATTTTTATTTTCTATAAGTTCTACAAACAGGCTTCTATGGTAATTTAAGTTTTTCGAAATATTTAACTATATCTTCTTCGTTTATTTAAGATTGGGGTTTACTTGCTTGTCCTTCTACTCATTTTCCTTTTTGAAGTATTATTCTTTCTAACGAAGCTAAACGATTTTCTAAACTATGTAGTTGTTCTGATAGTTCTTCAAATTTTTCACACAACCGAATTAAAAACAAAATTTTTATATTATTTTGTCTTACTGTTATTTTATCTGACTGATTTATTCCTTGATAGCTACTAATTCCCTCGGGGTTATTATGAAAGTCTTCTACTTGTTTTAAAATAATCTGATAGTCTCTATTAGCTTTTTTATCACTACTCATAAATCAAGATCTTATTAGTTGTTCTAAGATTTCTAATTTTTGTTTTAAATTATCTTGAATTTGGTTGATCTGTTCTATTTGTCTAGCTATTTGATTTATCTGATTATAAATTTTTTCAATTAGTTCCTTAAATTCTAATTCTATTTGTTTCGAGCTATTAATATTTATGGCTGAAATTAGAGTATCTATTTCTAGTTTAGTGGGGAATTTTTCTAAATTTAAATCTATTCATTTTTGTAGGATTGAACTACATTGATCTAGGATATTGTACGAGTACGAAATTTTATCCTCGTATAATCCTGTTGATCAAGATTGCACTCCTCCGTACATTGTCGCTTTACTCCCTGAAAACACAAATATGAGCTAGCCGGCGGGTGTGTGCCGGATACCTCTCCGATGCCTAAGTCAGCAAAATAGACAAATAGACAAAAAGCTCTGTGTATTCGGGAATCAAAGTTGTATTACCTCTCCATAGGTGATGTTGTGAGCTTTTATAAGTTCCGCGTGGCACAATCCCAGTAGGACTTTTACTCCTCCATGTAGAGTCCTCCTAGGATTCACACTCCTGAAAGATAATGCTTATCCTTCAACACCCCCCTCACTGCTTAAACCAAGTGAGATGGTTTTACCTCGGTAGGATGACCATACGACCGAGATAACATTGCCATACTAAACTGGCTGGTATGACCGAGCTAACTTCCAATTCGATTCTTCCTTTCCTTGCTTTTACCTTGGCTTTGCATGCCAAGACCGAGCTATCCGTAGAAGGATTGGATTGAGCTAACCAAGAACAAAAGTCCTGAAGAAGGCTCAGCATACCTCGGTTTAAAGATTACGACCGAGCTAACCATTCTAGCCGTAGCGACCGAGATAACAACAAGGCCTTCTAGGACCGAGCTAATGCCAAGGCCACTTTCACTTCGCCTTTCTTACTACGGCCCACAACGGCCCATTACCCAGCTCAGCCCAATTTATACATATAAATTACCCTCTCAATTGCCCCTTAATTCCATCTACTTAGCATGATAGGGATTACCTGTTACCAGCCGAGCTAAAAAGTTTTAGCCTTACGGTTGAGCTAAACTCTTAAGCCTTTCCAGCCGAGCTAAAAAACTCCTTAGCCTTTCTAGCCGACACCGGGCTCTACCCGTCCGGTCAAAACGTCTTTTCAATCATAGCAATTGAATCGCTTCTCATTCCAAGGACACGTGGCATGCTCTCATTGGCCGAAGGCAGCTGTCACGCCGTTTTCGTACCCCGTGTTTTTTGAACAGTCCCGCTCAAATTTTGGGCCTTCCATCAAAACAAATCTCTTCGTTCTTTTATTAAATCATTCATACCACTATTCACCTCCTTCAATCTCTCTCTTCGAGCCTCCATTGTTCTTCAACTTTGCAACTGTGAAGCTTATGGTTGTTGCTGTTTTCTATTTCCATTTCCTTCCTCTTAACCTAGTAAGTAACACAAATCTGTTCTCTTTTTATACTGTATTGTTTACAATCCACAGCATATTGTTTATGTGCCTTTTGCAAAACACATTTTTGCTTTTCCTTGCGTTTTCTGGAAAAAACCTTACAAGAACCACTTGTATTTCACTAAGCAATCTGTAGAACACTGTATTTCACAATATAATCGAAATAGGAAGTTCTTTGTAGTTGATGTCAATCTAGCCAGACTACCAACCAGACTAGCACTTCATGCTAAACTAGTAGTTTTATCAGGTCGAGCCATCTTTTGTTTCACTTATCTTAGCTAGGCTATGGATCCGTACTAGGTTTGCGCAATAGTATGCTTGAAAGCCTCAACCATGACCGTGCTACAACTTGGGGCTAAACCAGCCTTCTTAGTTCAGACCGAACTAAGAATGCTGCCCCTAGAGGCTTAACCGGGCTAACAAATCCCTTGTTCACACCGAGCTAACAGACCCCTTCCTCAAACCGAGCTAAGACACGAAGCAATTCTCATAGTCGAGCTAGGACTTCATTTATCTTGCCTTTGTTTCTTGTAGCACAGTCCAATGATCAGTGCTTAACACTTTTCTTTTTTTTCACTTTGCAAACTTAGGTTGCCCAGGCACTCCTTTGAGCGCTTGACCGAGCTACTCAGCATTATTCTCTGACCGAGCTAAAACTCAGATTTAATTTATTCATAACTTAATCCATAAATGGGAAAGTATAGGTTTTTAGTAAACACACCTGGTGGTATGGCTGAATTCCGAAAGGATTATAACATCCCTGACGATGTTCACCTCACCTTGGCAGAGCTAGATGTCACACCTTGGGAGAACCCTGGTTTTGTTCCCTTTACCCTTCTTTCCATCGTAGAAACCGGCCTAAGATTCCCTGTATAGCCTCTCCTCTGTGAATTCCTTAGGCAGACCAACCTTTGCCCTACCCAACTTTCAACTAACTCTTACTGTATAATAAACGACATTGCCGAGCTAAATCGTCGGGCTGGTCTTAACCTCGGCTTAGCCAAGCTCTTCCACCAATATTCTATAGGCTCCGCCGAAGATGGATGGGTCTACTATTTAAGAATAAGGTGCTGGCGTGAAAAAATAATAAAGGATACTCCGGATAATGATGTCAATGATGATTATTTTTTCTGGGTATTTGGGAATTTTGAGGACCATCAAGCCTAGATCCATGGTGACAGAATAAACTGGAACAAGGGTATAGTCGATAGGTTTATCTCAGCTCCATTGCATGCCTTTTTTTACTTTAGTTGTCAATACTTGAACCGAGCTAACAGTTGCCTTCTTTTTATTTCGGTCTCCAATTCCTGAACCGATCTAACTGTTGTCTTCTTTATGCTGATTCAGCCCACCTTAAGTCACTATATAGTTACCCCAATCTAAACACACTTCATGCCGCACTGCGATATCCCGAAAAAAGTTGGGCCAAGCTACTGAACTTTGAACCGACATACAGATATAGCAGCCGACGAAAAGCGAAGGTAACCGACTTTTTGCTAGAAGCCTCTTCCAAACCGAACCCAAACTTGCCTCAAATCAATCTCATCCCTCTAACTGTTGAACAAGAGATGGCAAATAAGAGAGCATTAAGGGCCCTTCTGACCGAAACAAACCGAACCGAGGTACCATTGCCCAACCAGACTCAGGAAATCGTGGTGGCCCTTCCATCTCAACAACCCTCCTCATCTCGTCCGAACAAGTGTGCACGGACTACCTCAACCGCGCAACGCCTTGTTGATGAAGACGAAACCATTCGTCCACTAAGCTCTCCACCAAGCCCACAATCGGAGCGTTCCGACCGAGCTAGCTCCTCCAAGTGGGCACCCAAAATCACTTTCCAGAACCGAGCTATTCAGGACACTGATGCAGTGGTCGCTGAAAAAGATCACTTAATGGCATTTAACCTTGCCAAGAGTGTTTGCCTTCAAGCAGACATAGAGCACCACAACCATTTGACCGAGCTAAAGGCCATCCGCTCGGCCACAAAATCCATGGTGCTTGTAAGTAGCTTCCTTTGCTGATTTTTCTAATTTGCACAACTTTCTGCTCGGTTTTACTACAAGTCTCTTCCCATTCTTTTTTAGGCCATGCAAAAGAACCATATTGCTCATAAGCATGTGTTGGAGCTCCGTAAAACAGCAAGGCAAGCCATGGCCGAAGTAACCGAGAAAATAACCGAGCTAGAAGAGGCCAGGAAGCAGATAGCCGAGCTAAAAACCGAGAATAGTCGTCTGACCGGTCTTATTAGCTCGGCTGAAGCAAACAAACAAAAGGCTGCTGCCGTGATAAAAGACAAATATCTGCGTGAACTGGCTAAACTTGAAGGAAAGAAGAACGCCGAGATAACAAAGCTTGGGAAGCAGCTGGAGGATGTGGAGACTCGCGACTTCAGGGAAGGCGAAGCCCTCTATATCAAGCAGTGTGAAGCTGCGAAGGATCTCTTCTTTAAGTGCGATTGGAGGGGGGCCGTGGTGCAGCTCGGTCATGGACCTGAGACCAAGGTCTTCAATCCTCCTACATACTTCATTCCGAGTTCACTATCAGAGTATGCTGCGACCCTTCGGCAACAATTTCTTGAAGATTCGGATGATGAAGAAAAAACCGTGCCCAACGATACCCCGGTCGTCAATGAACCTGCCCATCAGTCAACTCGGGTGGAGCCAACAGTGGAAGATCTGACTGCCGAACTACCAACTGAAACCATGCTTCCAACCGAGATCATACTCCCGACCGAAACTGAGCTTCCAACTGAAACCGGGCTGCGAGTTGAACTTGATGCTGATCTTGATGATCGGTTTACCTGACTTTGCATTTCTCTTCTTTTTGCTTGATTTCTGTATTTTCTTTCCTTTGCTTTTGGACACAGATTGTAACCAGGCTGAGGCCCCACCCTTTGTATTTGCTTTGAATTTTCAATGAAGTCTGCTTTTTTGTTCCAACTCTTGTTTCGGTTGATCTCTATGCTTGTACTTTACTTTCTAACTAAAGTCTTGGATGAGGTACAACATTCTCTTGCCGAGATACTTTATCCCGGTCTTAACATTGCAACTATAAGTATACCTGCCGACCACTCTTTAGTCGAGATCTTTACCTCAGCTGAAGATTACCAAGAGTTGGTTTAATCTAGCCAACCACTCTTTAGCCGAGATCCTTACCTCGGCTGAAGATTACCTAAGAGTTGGTTTAATCCAGCCAACCACTCTTTAGCCGAGACCCTTACCTCGGTTGAAGAGTACTAAGAGTTGGTTTAATCTAGCCAACCTCTAAATTGGTTATTCCTGCCATCTTAGAATAAAGTGATTGGTTATTCCGACCAAACGTCCTGCAGCCTGGATCCTTATCCTGGGCTTAGGAAGGGTGTTGGTTTTTCCAGCCAACCTCTAGATTGGTTTTTCCAGCCAACCTAGAGTAAAGTGTTTGGTTATTCCGACCAAACGTCCTGCAGCCTGGATCCTTATCCTGGGGTTAGGAAGGGTGTTGGTTTTTCCAGCCAACCTCTAAGTTGGTTTTTCTAGCCAACCTAGAGTAAAGTGTTTGGTTATTCCGACCAAACGTCCTGCAGCCTGGATCTTTATCCTAGGCTTAGGAAGGGTGTTGGTTTTTCCAGCCAACCGCGTTTTCAATGCCCCTAACTCACTAAAACAATTTTACAGAATAAAACACTTATGCTGAAAAGAAAATTACTTGTTTTATTGGGAAAAAGAAAAATTACAAGTATTTTGAAGAGAGACTAAAAATAAAATAGTTTGAGATTGGCAGTGTTCCATGGCCTGGGAATTGCTTTGCCGTCCTCATCTTCTAAGTGGTATGCCCCTTCGCCAGCTAATCCGACCACTTTGTAAGGTCCTTCCCAATTAGGCTCTAACTTGCCATCTCCTGGTACCAAGGTGTTTCCCATCACTTTGCGTAGTACCTAATCTCCGATTTTGAATTGCCTTGGATGCACCGTCTTGTTATACTTTCTGGACAACTCTTGTTGGTATGAGGCAATGTGAACCAGTGCTTTTTCTCTTCTTTCTTCGGCGAGGTCGAGTTCCAATGCTATGGCTTCTCCATTCAAGTCTGGATCAAAATTTTCGCTTCTAATTGTGGGGAGGCCAACTTCCAGTGGGATTACTGCTTCCATGTCATAGGCTAAGGAGAATGGTGTTTATCCTGTTGATCGTCGAGGTGTGGTTTGGTAAGCCCATAAAACATGAGGAATTCCTTAGCCCACTTGCCTTTTGCCTTTTCTAACCTTTTCTTCAGTCCATCCAAGACAACCTTGTTTGATGTTTCTGCTTGGCCATTTGCTTGGGGATATGCCGGTATAGAATTGTAGAACTCTATCTTGTATTCTTCACAAAAGCCTCTAAAGACTCTGCCGTCGAACTGAGTGTCGTTGTCTGATATTAGAGCCTTTGGTATGCCGAACCGAGTGATGATATTCTGCCAAACGAACTTCTTCACATCCTTCTCCTTTATTGATGCTAGTGCTTCTGCCTCCACCCATTTTGTGAAGTAGTCTGTTGTTGCAAGGAAAAACTTTCTGTTGCCGGGTGCTGTTGGAAGTGGTCCTACTATGTCCAAGCCCCACATTGCGAAAGGCCATGGGCTTGTTAGTGGTAGGAGTTCTTTGGCAGGCTGATGTATTTGGTGTGCGAACTTTTGACATTTCTCGCACTTCTTCACATACTTCTCCGAGTCTGCCTGCATGTATGGCCACCAGTATTTTTGCGAAATGGCTTTGTAAGCTAACGATCTTCCTTCTTGGTGGCTTCCGCACACACCTTCGTGTATCTCGAACAAGAATGCTTCCACTTTGCTGGGGTGAACACACTTTAGATAAGGTCCTGAGAATGATTTTTTGTACAATGCCATAGAAGGGGAGAGCCAAAATCACTGTGACTTTGCTCTAATTTTGTTGGCTTCTTTCTTTTCATCTGGTAAGATACCGTCTTTTAAGAATAGTATGATGGGATCCATCCATGAGGGGCCTAGTTCGGCGCAACATACCTCTTCTGCTTCGGGGTCTTCAATGCTTGGTCTTGGTAGGTAGTTGATTAGCAGCGGATGAGGGATGGATGTATCTGCCATTGAAGCAAAGCCTGCTAGTTCGTCTGCTCTGCTGTTTTCCTCCCTGCCAATCTGTTCTATCCTTACTACTTCAAATTTCTTGATCTCTTTTCTGACTAAGTCTTGGTACTTAGCCATCCTGTCATCCTTTGCTTCGTAGTCACCTGAAATTTGGTTTACCACCAGTTGTGAGCCGCTGTAAACCATTAGCTCGGTGGCCTTCATGTAGAATGCTGATTTGAGACCTGTAAGAAGCGCTTCATACTCCGCTTCGTTGTTTGATACTGGGAAGCCAAGGTTGACTGCTTACTCCACAACTAGGCCGTCTGGTGAGATGAGGACTACGCCAAGTTCTGCGCCGTGCCGGTTGGATGCTCTATCTACGAAGAGCTTTCACATCTCTCCAACGAACAACTTCCAGCAAGTGGAGGGGTCAGACGATGCCGTGGGGTCAAGAATGTTGCTGGTGTTTTTTTCAAGGTCCATGCTTGCTGTCTGCCCCTCGTTATCTGATTGTACCAATTCTTTATTTGTTGGTGAGTCTTGGCTTGGTGTAGCATGGTTCGCTTCTTCCTTGCTTTCTATACTCTGGTCTGCCTTGGGGTCTGACTGAGTATCCTACACCAGGGTTTGCGCTATTCCGGCGTCAATTTTTATCCCTAGTTCAGTTGTGTCAGTCAGATCGACTGGGCAAATATAATGACTTCCTGGGGTGAATTCTGCCACAAAGTCTGCCAAAGCTTGGGCTTTTATCGCGGTTCTGGATTGGAACTTGATGTCAAATTGTCCCAACTCTACTGCCCACTTCAAGATTCGCCCAGAAAAGTTTGCCCTCTCAAACAAAGCTTTTAATGGGAAAGCTGTGAGGACGACTATAGTGTGGGCGTGAAAGTAGTGTGACAACTTCCTTGAGGCCATCATCAAGGCTAAAGCCAGTTTTTCCTGTGGCAAGTACCTTGTTTCAGCGCCCAGCAATGTCTTGCTGACATAAAAGATGGGCAGATGTTGGATTCCTTCCGCATGGACCAACACTGCGCTAATTGCGTGCTGAGAGACTGCCAGGTATAGGAAGAGTTCTTCTCCAGGTATTGGGGTGACAAGCAGTGGTGGAGAAGACATGTATTCTTTCAAGTTTTCCAGAGCGCGGTCGTATTCTTCGTCCCACTCGAACTTGGCTTTTAATGCTTGAAAAAATGATCGTAGTCTGTCTGACGACCAGCTAATGAATCGATTGAGTCTGTTGCCATCTTGGTGAGATCTCGCACTTCTTTTACTGAGTTAGGCCTCTCCAGATCCTGAATAGCTTTGATCTGGGAGGGGTCTGCCTCTATACCCCGGTTGGTCACCAGGAAGCCCAGGAATTTGCCAGATCCTACACCGAACGCGCACTTAGATGCATTAAGGCGCAACTTGTGCCTCTTCAGAATCTGGAACATCTCACCTAGGTCCCTTAGATGGTCGTTCTCATCCTTGCTCTTGACCACCATGTCGTCGATGTAAGCCTCCATTGTTCTGCCTAACAACGGCTCAAACATCTTGGTGACCATTCTCTGGAATGTTGCCCCTGCGTTCTTTAGGCCAAAGGGCATGACCTTGTAGCAATACAGTCCTCTTGGAGTTGTAAAGGACGTGACCTCCTGGTCTGGTTCGTACATGGCGATCTGATGGTAACCTCTGTACGCATCAAGAAAGCTAAGTTGATTGTGCCCCGCCGTTAGGTCTACTAGTTGATCTATCCGTAGTAGGGGGAAGCTGTCCTTTGGGCATGCTTTGTTGACTGTCTTATAGTCGACGCAGACACACCATTTGCCATTCTTCTTTGGCACCACGACTGTGTTGGAAATTCATCTGGGGTAGTGCACCTCTCTGATAGCTCCTGCCTCTAGCAGATTTCCCACTTCTTCCGCCACTATCTCGGCGTGGTGGAGTGCCGATCTACGAGTGCGCTGAATAATTGGTCTGGCGGATGGGTGGACATTGAGTTGGTGACAGATGAAGTTTGGATCAATGCCTGGCATGTCATAGGGTGTCCAGGCGAACACTTCGATGTTAGAGGTCAAGAATTCCAAGACCTCTAATCTCTCAGTGCTGGACAACGACGAACCGAGCAAAAAGAACTTATCTGAGTTCTTTTCATCTATTCTTACCTCTACCAAGTCTTCCACCGCTTTTTGATCAGCTGCTTTGCCGACATCTGTGAACAGTTCATCGCTCTCAGGTTCTTCCACCGAATGAACATATCCCTTGGCAGGGCGGTTGACATTAACCGTGACAAAGCATTGCTTGGACATAATTTGGTCTTTAAAGACCTCTTCGATTACCCCGGCTTCGTTGGGGAATCGCATTACTTGATGGTAGGATGAAGCTACTGCTCGCATGGCATGCAGCCATGTTCTTCTCAAGATTATGTTGTAAGTGGAAGGGACCTTCAACACCCAAAATTCCACTTGTTTTGTCACGCTTCCTGCCTTGACTGGAAGGATAATCTTGCCGACTGGCCACTCTGGCATTGAGTTGAATCCGATCAGGGGGGATATAGCTGGTGCCAAGTCTTTGTCCTCCAATTTCAGTTGTTTGAAGGTGTCGTAGTACATTATCTTACACGAGCTACCTTGGTCTATCAAAATCCGTTTGATGTCGTAATCCTTGATGTGGAGAGTGACAACCAGCGCGTCGTTGTGAGGGCAGTATATCCTTGCCAAGTCTCTGTCTAAAAAAGAGATGACATTGGTGGCCTCCGTTTTTCCTTTCTTGATTGTAGGTTGTGCACTTAGAACCTCCCTTAAGTGCTCAGCCTTTTTGATCATGCCCCTAAGCTCACATACGCGCTCAGGTTCGCATATCCTATGTATTACGTTTATCACGCCTTGAGGTGGGGCTTCGATTGGCATTCCGTTCGGGTGGTTGTCATTCTGGGGGCTGGTTGCGCCCCTCCTTCAATGTATTTGTCCAGGTGACCGGCTGCCACCAACTCCTCTAGATGCTGTCTCAATGGTGTATAATTTTCAGTGCGGTGCCCATTTTCTTTATGGAAGGTGCACCGTGATCTTTCGTCGTAGTCCTTCTGAGCCTCTCCTAGCTTGGCAGGCCATCTGACGAAAGGTTCATCGCGTATCTCGCTTAGAATCCGGTAGATTGGCTTTTTGAATACCGTGGTAATGGCAGTGCGGACTCTCAACCATCTTTTATCCTGGTCTTCTCCGTTGTCCTGCCTGCCTCGTCCATTTTTGTTCGGACGTTCTACCGCGTTGACCTTTGCTGCGGTCTTTTTATCTGGTACGGCTATTGTGCTAGATTTTGCTTTAGCACAGGTGCTATCTCCTTCTACCCGAATGTCCTGGTGCACTCTCTCCATTAAGGCCTCCATCGTGAGAGGCGGTGTCATAGTGATTGAGTCCCTTAGTCTGTTCCCGACTGGAAGACCTCGTTTGTACTGCGCGATGGCGAGATTGGTGGGGCAGTCCCCAATCTGGTTGAAGGTCTCCCAGTAGCGGCTATTGTAGGATCTTAATGTCTCTTTTTCGCCCATGTCGATGGAGAGTAGTTGATAAATCTCCACCGGGGTTTTGGTGTTTGTTCTTAACCTTGTTACGAACGCCCGCCTAATTGCGCCTGTGAGGCTATGCTTTATCGAAGTTTTGAACCAAGTCAAGCCTAGGTCACCAAGGCTTGATGGGAAGAGGATGCACATCAAAGCCTCGTTTCGCCGATATACCACCATAACCTAGCGGAAGTGGCTTAGGTGCATATAGGGATCTGTCTTTCCCTCGTACGTGGTGAATTTGGGCTGGAGGAAGCCTGAAGGTAGGGGCGCGTTTTCGATTGCCGGAACGAACGACGAGGTCTGCAGCCTCGCTAATGCTTTGTCTGTTGGTTCGTTGGCAGGGTGCGGTAATGACATTCCAACCTCGACGCTTCTATGCGTCCGAGGAGCCAACCGCTGAAGGGCAGATACACTGCGAGGGTCGTGCGCCCTAGTATCCTCCTTCCATCGTGCCCTTTCTTCCAGGACGGTCCATAAGTCGGATGATCTTGGAAACTCCGTCTGCCTGGATGATGTCTGGTGTGTGTGCGAGGGTCGATAGGTGCTTCCCTCAGTATACGACCTCTCGGTCCTCATTCTCTCAGACTTGGAGCAATGAGTCTTGGAGGTTCTGGATTCAGTATCGCTTGTCCTGAGGCTTCTAGTCTCTGCTTGTGATGGTGTGGTGTGCCTGCTGCGATCTTCTGAGTGGCAAGGGGGCGTGTTGCCTTTACGCCCCTCTCCTGTCGCCACCCCTTTTCCCTTGATCTAGCGTTTCATGGCCTCCATATCCGCCGCCATCTTCCTTATTAGTTCATCATGTTCTTTCATGTGATCCTCCAGGGCTCGAGGGTCGATTCTTCACCTTTGCCTTTCAGGACTTTGAGATCGACGGGGGCTGTTGTTCCGCCTCTCCCTTGCATCCCTCCGGGGGTTCTATCGTTGGGGCTCCAAGTCTGCCATGGGTGGAACACGAGGTAAACCTTCGCGCCTCCCTCCTGCTTTTGGGGTTTCTCCGTCAATGGCGGACTGTGGCAACTCTTTGTTGTACGCCATTGATTCTTGCTAGCAAGGAAACTTGATCAAGAGGTTTTGTTCTAGTCTGATTTTCCCACAGACGGCGCCAATTGTACGAGCACGAAATTTTATCCTCGTATAATCCTGTTGATCAAGATTGCACTCCTCCGTACGTCGTCGCTTTACTCCCTGAAAACACAAATGTGAGCTAGCCGGCGGGTGTGTGCTGGATACCTCTCCGATGCCTAAGTCAGTAAAATAGACAAATAGACAAAAAGCTCTATGTTTTCGAGAATCAAAGTTGTGTTACCTTTCCATAGGTGATGTTGTGAGCTTTTATAGGTTCCGTGTGGCACAATCCCAGTAGGACTTTTACTTCTCCATGTAGAGTCCTCCTAGGATTCACACTCCTGAAAGATAATGCTTATCCTTCAACACCCCCCTCACTGCTTAAACTAAGTGAGATGGTTTTACCTCGGTAGGATGACCATACGACCGAGATAACATTGCCATGCTAAACTGGCTGGTATGACCGAGCTAATTTCCAGCTCAGTTCTTCCTTTCCTTGCTTCTACCTCGGCTTCGCATGCCAAGACCGAGCTATCCGTAGAAGGGTTGGACCGAGCTAACCAAGAACAAAAGTCCCGAAGAAGGCTCAGCATACCTCGGTTTAAAGATTACGACTGGGCTAACCATTCTGGCCATGGCGACCGAGATAACAACAAGGCCTTCTAGGACCGGGCTAATGCCAATGCCACTTTCACTCCGCCTTTCTTACTATGGCCCACAACGGCCCATTACCCAGCTCGGCTCAATTTATACATATAAATTACTCTCTCAGATATAATCTAATTTTTTATCTTGATCTTTAATTATACTACGAGTATTACGAAGATGGTCTATAGATGAAGTAAACAGATTACTAATTTTATCTACGTCATTTTTAATATTTTCTATAAAATTAATCTGATGATCTATAATACTATTTAGCTGAGAATTATGTTCACTATGGAGTTGATGTGTAAAAGTATCTTCAAAATTACAACAAAATTTATTTTTATCCATATTAAGATGATGGTTATGATTGCTGAGTTCTAAATCTAAATATTCTACTCTTTTCATACACAAAATTAAATCCTACTTTAAAATTATTAAAAGCTACTATAATATGAAATTTATAACTAAGGGTTGGTTTGGGATGTTCTAAAAAAGTATATTTTTTGACTTATTGGCTTATATGGATTGAGTTTGGGTTGGATTTGATATGATGTGTTAGAGAGGTGATGTGATTTAAATAAGATGATGTGACTTAAATAAGATAGTGACTTTTTAACTTTTTGTATTATTTAATAGATGCCAAACTTGACCTAAATTGTCCAAAAATAAAAACTACTCTATTTCCGTAAGCAAAATGCATAGACTAACTTAAACTGTCCTAAAATCGAACACTGCTATGATACCATTTTTAGAGGGTGAGTTAGTGGTTTACCACTATTTTGAAGTTGGGCTGAGAATTATCTAATTAATTCTACAGTTATGCTAATAAATCTTCAAACTGTTGTATGGTTCTCTGTAAGGCTTCTTGTTTTATAGTTATCTGTCTATTAATAAATCTTCAAACTGTTGTATGGTTAGCTGTAAGGCTTCTTGTTTTATAGTTATCTATCTATTTATTTGTATAATTTTCAAACTATAATGTTCTAGAGACCTACCGGAGGCTAATGATAACAGAAAGTGATATCTTAATTTTTGATCTTCTAATTCTTGTATAAGCTTAATACTGGATCTGATTTTAATTCTAAGTTCTTCTTCTAAAAGCATAAAATTTTGATTTTAAAATTCTTTTATAAAAAATATTTCCTTGATATTTCTACTCGAGTTGCTCTCCTTATATTCTAAATTCTTTTTCTTAGTTGGTAAAACTATTTTTAAGCAATGTTTGCTTTCATTACATATACTCCCACCTTGAAGCCAAGCCTCGTTTAACATAGCTTATATGTATATAAACTAGGAAAAATTCATAAAAAACAATATCTATTTAAACACTATGGTGAACAAATGATTAGTGTAACTCAAGAAGATGAAAAAATAGAGCTAAATTTAATAAATAGATAAAGTTATAAATATGCTGTAAATGAACACCTTAAAATGACTCACTTAGGATTAGTTGTGATAGGAGTTAAGGCTTTAACCAGAGAAAATTTAAGAGCTAAAGTTTTTGTATGTCTTTATGATGATAGATTCAATGATGTAGGACAAAGTATTTTAAGTAGCTATGAATTAGATATGAATTCAAAAGGAGGAATAATTTATTTTACACCAGATTTCCTTTTACCAACCTTAACCTTTCATAAAAACATAAAAATAGGAATAAAAAGTAGAGGATATAAAATGAAAAAAGGAGAAAAGAATTTATTAGTTTGTACGGGATTTTTAGGCTTAGCGGTTTCAGAAAGCAATACCTATTATAGACTTTTAAATGATCAAATAGTTAAGATATTAGGTGCAAAAGGAATAAAAGCACTACCAGCTAAAAAATATAATTCTGAAGATAATGCAACACTAGATTGGAATTTAGGAGATTTCTTAGGATAAAAGAGGTTAGCCCTTTAAGATAATTTATTATACCAAAAAATAGATGGAAGTTATGCAGTAAGATTTACTCAATACACATATGTAGCACTAGAAAAATCTGAAAATGATGAATTTAGTAATGTAGATAGAGAAGAAAATCAAGATAATTATAGTGACATAAATCAGCTTTATATAATGACAGAGGAAAAAACAATATCAAAAATAAAATATATAATATTGATGAAATAGATTTAGAAAATTTCACCCTACGTGATATGAATAAAATATTAGATAACAGATACTATGAATATATAGCTAGGGAGATACCCATGATGAAGTAATGTCATTTTTAGACCAAGAATTTCATACTGAATATGTAGATGATATTTTAGAAGACAAAATACATCATAGCAAAATATTTAAAATACCAAAACAATCTAACTTAGAAGACACTTTTTACATGAGCACTCAAACAACAAAAAGCATAGGAACAAGCAACCCACAACATACGATAGAAGATCCAGTAGAACCAATGCATTATGTAGTAGGAGGAAGAAGACCATTAACCAATACAGGTCGTAGTAAAGCAGATCCGAATAAATGGTATAGTTTTCATGGAAAGCGTAGACAATCAGACATGAGTATACAATTATAGCCAGCAACCAACCAAGGAACTCTTTTAGACTTAGCTAGATTCAACTCACAGATATGGCAAGAAGTGATAGAAAAATGGAAAAAGATACGGTAAAGACATAGATGAGTACTCCCTTTGAATCTACTGATATGTGGGAATATATGGAAACACTTTTAGGAGATTTAACTTTTAATATATATTTAACTTTTAAAGGAAAATATGAGGAGACAATTAGACAGCTTAAAGGATTAGGAGATAACCCATGGAATTTTACTAGTTTTATAAAAGAAATGCTTATAGGATACGACCCTTCTAGAAGAAATGATTATACTCAAAGCATAGTATAGCGATCCCGGTTTTTCCCCGTCATTGATTGTATTCCGAACTCGGGTTCCGTGGTTGCATAGTGTTGTTCATGTCTTGTTTCCTTCCTTTTACTCGTTGTATTTGAGTTTTGAGACTTGTTGGGTGAGAGGTGGAACAAGTGGTTGCTGCCCAGGTTTTGGCTTCTTCACTCGAGCAAGGATTTTTGCACTTGAGCGAGCCTTGGGTATTTGCTTCTTCGCTCGAGTGAGAACTCTTGCGCTCGAGCGTGCGTCTGCGTCTATGAAAGACCTGATGGTTGGTATTCTTCGCTCGAGCGAGCTTTCTTATGCTCGAGCAAGCCTTGTGTTATGTGTTCCTTCACTCGAGCGAGGATTATTGCGCTCGAGCGTGTGTTTGCATTGATGGTAGACCTGAAGCTTCACATTGTTCGCTCGAGCGACGTTTCTTGCGTTCAAGCGAGGTATTTGTTGTGTCAGATCGCTCGAGCAAGCCTCGCGTATATCAGTTCGCAGCAGCTCATCTTTTACACAAATTTTTGTATCTTTTCACCCCAAAACCCTAGATCGGTAGCTCCTCTCTCTAAAACATCCTCTCTCTCTCTCTACAAATACTCCATGTTTTAGAGGTTTTCTACCATACTCCATTTGTTAAAAAGCTAGAGCATTGCGTGGGCCTTCTTTTGATCCGAAAAAGTTTGGATTTGGAGCACCTTGGGTTTCTTTCTTCTTCTTCTTTGAGCTTCTCCATTTGAGGTAGGGATAATCTACTCTTTAATATGAGTTTTGACCTAAATATTAGTCATTTTGTATAAATGGTGAGATTTGGGAAGTTCGGGTAAAGTTAGGATTTTAGTTTGAAATTATGAAAGAGGGGTTTTCTATTTTTGGGCTCCATATGCATGTGAGGTCTTGAAAATGGGGTTGTTTGTGTATAATAGGTGAAATTTGGCCTTGGGTGCAATTTTTGAGAAGGGAAAAAATGCCCTAAGTGAAATTAAATAAATTATTTGTATAAATAATGAAATAAATTGTGGAAATATGAAATTGGTTGAAGAATCATGAAATTGGAGGAACTTGTGATTAAATGGTGTAGTTAGATTTGGTTAATCACACACCTATGGGAAATTTGGCAAATTGTCTGTTTGATAGATTTGTTTATCTGTTAGAAATATCTATTTTAGGCTATCGGTGAAGGATAGCTATGATTGTTGTAGAAACTGCATGAGGAATAGGTAAATTGGAATTAATCATGTGAACTATGTCATTGAATATGACGGTTTGGTTAAATTGTGGAATGTGTGAATTATAGTAGTCATTGCATATGGCATGCTTTTAAATACATTGTATATGTATCATTGTTTGGGAGGAGATAGGGGATGGACTCCATTTATAATTAAGTTGGCCGGAGTGTCCAGGGTAAAAGTCCCGAAACCTTGTATATATGGGTGCCAGTTCCCTCGGATGAAAATTCTGTAAAATGGCAAGAAAATAGAAGTGTATGATTGATGTTATGATTAAAGTGTTAATAATATGAGTTGTAGTCTCATTTAAATTGTTTGAATAAAAATGAACCATGTCAATGAATTGATTCGTATAAATAAATGGAAGTGGATTGGTTACGGAAATGGTGTAAGTTGGTTTACAAGCCTTGAACATTTATCAGATGCTAAGGTTTTAGTTAATTTTCATATATTGTTTAGCATATCTCTATTGGGCTTCAGCTCACCCTACTTAGGACACCATTTTTCAGGTATAGGAGACATGCCGCTTCTAAGATCTTAGCTTCGGAGGTCTAGGGGTTGAAGACTCCCCTTTTGTTATTTTGTTTTGATGTTAAATGTATATTCAAGCCTAGGGCTTTCCATGTACAGAGTTAGGACTCTATTTTGTTGTAACCAAGTTATTACTTGAAAAGATGTAAGCCCGTAGGGCACTCATTTTGTTATTGAAAGTTAACATTACATGTAATATCTTTTGTAAAGAAGACTCTGATGAATGAAAAGATAATATTTCTCCTATGCTTATGGGTTTTGTGAATGGTTGCCTTATACTGCATTTTGAGGGCGTTACACATAGCATTGACCGAGTTAGATCAGATAACATTAGGAAGTTGGAAATATGTTATACCCTTTAGCAAAGAATATTTAGCCATAGCAGCCAGAACTGGAAAAAGTTTTGTTGAAGAAATAGGAAATAAATATTTTAGAAAATTGCCCGGAGAACTATGAAGAGAGATAGAAAATAAATGGTCAATTTATTATGCAAACTTACTAGCAAGAATAACATCAGGAGAAGTAAACATAAGCGGAGCTTTAGAAAAAGGACCTAGAGTAGTTTTTACATTCCATAGGCTTAGAGAAAAATGTATAGAAGTTAAAATACAGAAAGATTTAAAAAAACAAAACTATGGTTTCAGAAAGATAATGGCCTGTTTGGTCTTATAGCTTATAACTTTATTCTTAAAGCATCTTCAAAGAATAGACTTCCACAAAACTATAAGCTATAAGCATAAGCTAAACCAAACATATCAAAACAGCTTAAATTAAGCTGAAAGCTGAAAATAATCTCTAACAAACAGGGCCAATATACACTTCTTAGCAACATAAAGGTAAATATAATAGAAAAAAATACAAAAATTATGGAAAATATAGAAAAGAAAAAATATAGAAAACCATGGAGAAAACAAAAATTCATTAAAAAGAGTAGAACTTTTAATAGGATAAATTATAAGCAACTACCTAAAGAAGAAAAAGATAAAAGAAAACAAAGATATATTAGAAAACCTAATAGTAAAAAATGCAATTGTTTTGGAAGTGGATTGAACCCAATCATTTTGCAAAAAACAACCCCAAAAGACAGTGGCCTAATACTAATAAATAGATAGAAAGACTACATATTATAGAAGATTTAGAAGAAGATATAGTTAGTATAAACAGTGATAATTTAGAAGTCTATAGTATAGTCAGTGATTATGAATACCAAATAGAAGCCATAAGTTCGGATAGTGATTTAGAAAGTGATACAGACATAGACAATCTTTTAGGACAACTTAACCAAAAAATAGGAATACCCCATTTTCAAGATAATTTCTTTATGATGGAATGCAATGCAGATACTAAATGCTAGCATAATTTTCAAATAGGACTAGGATTTGATACTACTAGATGCAGTTATTGTAATTGGTTTCCCGCTAAAAGTGAGAGAGCTCAATGTTTATTATGCAATATAACCTATTGTATAGTTTGTCTAGAAAAATTAAATATGACTCACAAGATGACATTAGAAAATAACGATGAAATGCGAGAAGATCATAGTATAGAAAGCAAAGAATTACATCTAGCAATTAAAGAACTATAAATACAAGTAAGAGAACTTAAACTACAAATACGTGAGATAGAAACTAAGGCTAATTTTGACATAGAATGTTTAGAAACAGAAAATAAACAGCTTAAACAGTAGTTAGAACAATTTTATACTAAGTACCCCTTAAAAGATAAACTTGTTGAAGAATATATGAACTCTTTAGAATTAGTCAACCTAGTTGATTCTTAACCCTTTAGTCAATATTCCCAAGCACAGTAAAATAACGGATTCTTACCATTTAATTACCCTGTCATACCCAAGCCAAATTTAGTTGAGATCTCTTGTGTAATCAAATTTGCAGAAAAAACTATTAGGATATATGCCATGATAGATATAGGAACCAGTAAATCATATATTGAACAACACACAGTTCCCCCAGGATGGAGTATAGCTTTAACAACCCCAGCTTTGGTCAGTATAACCGATGGCACTAAACAGACATATATACTCTGTTCCCATTAGTTTTTTTATTTCCTAGTAGAAACATTTTTCTTGAGCTAGCCCAAAAGTATGTACCAAATGAAGAGATAACAAATAGTTCTTTAGAAAATCTAGATATAGAAGATGTTGAATTAGAAGAAAAATATGATTCTTGGAGTATAGAAGAGAGTATAGAAGATTTCCAACAAATTGTTAACCTAGAATTAATTTTCGCAAAAATAGGAAAACTACAGAAAAAACCAGTATACAAGAGAACAGAAAATGATTTAGATGAAATAATAAGATTTACTGAAATAACAGAAATTTTAGAAGAACAACCCATGAAATACTAGGAAAGAAATAAAATTTTAGCTAGTTTAGATATAAAAAATAAAGCTTATAGGATTACATCAGCACAAATAGATCATACGCCAGTTGATATAGAAGAATTTAGAACACAGATTAAAGAATTATTAGATTTAGGAGTAATTCGACTTAGTAATAGCCCACATAGGAGCGCCGCTTTTATGGTTACAAACCATGCAGAGATAAAAAGAGGGAAAACTAGAATGGTTATAAATTATAAAAGATTAAATGACAATACAGAAGATGATAAATATAATATACTAGATAAAGATCAGCTCATAAACAGAATACAGATGGTGAAAATATTCAGTAAATTTGATTTCAAGTTAGGGTTTTGGCAAATCAAAATGGAAAATGAAAGCATACCTTGGACAGCCTTTTGTTGCCCACAAGAACATTATGAATGGCTAGTCATGCCTTTTGGACTAAAAAATGTACATTCCATATTTCAGCGTAAAATAGATAGTATATTTAATAAATATAATTTTATACCGGTATATATAGATGACATATTAGTATTTAGTCCAGATAAAAATAGTCACATAGATCATTTATATATAGTATTAGAAGAATTTATAAACAATGGAATAATAATAAGTAAAAGAAAAATGGTATTAAATAAATCTCATATAGAATTTTTAGGAATAAAGTTAGGAGATGGAAAAATCAGACTATAACCCCACATAGTTAAGAAAATTTTAGATTATCCAGACAAATTAGAAGATACAAAACAACTTCAATCATTTTTAGGGATTTTAAATTATGCACGAATGTACATTCCTAACCTTAGTAAAATAATAGGACCTCTATATAGCAAGACCACACCCATAGGACAAAAATATTTTAACCAACAAGATATAATTTTAGTAAGAAAAATTAAAGACCTTTGTAGAAATTCACCTGACTTACAACTTCCCTTAGAATTAGAATATATAGTCGTAGAAACAAATGCAAGCCAATTAGGATGGGGAACAGTATTATTAGTTAAACCTAGCAAGTATGATAGTAAAAATAAAGAGTGCATTTGTAGATATAGTTCTGGAAAATTTAAAGAAAAAGATACAACCATGACCAGCTCAGATTTTGAAATATTAGGAATAGTATATGCAATAAATTTAGACTATTTCTACACAAGCCCCTTACAATTAGAACAGACTGTGAAGTTATAGTTAGATTTCATAATAAACTTAATGAGCGCAAACTTAGTAGTAGAAGATAAGCAAAATTTTTAGATTGTATAGTAGGACGAGGATATAAAGTAGAATTTGAATATATTAAAGGGAGTGATAATAAATTAACAGATTGGCTAAGTAGGAAAATTTATTTAGAAAAATAAAATAACCAATTTAATTTTTTTGCAGATAATGGAGAACAACAAAACAATGAACTTTTGGGGATTCGCTCTTCCCATTTATGAAAGCAGAAACAAATTCAAACTATTAACAGGAATCGAACTAGACCCAGTTCAACAGTGTCTTTTAGATAATCTTTGGAAACACCATAACCACCTAGCTAAACGTTTGTCAACTTTAAACTCTTTTAGTATATATTTTTCAAAAATCCAGAATAAACCTTTATCTAAAAGCTTTTCTTTCTATGTAGTAACTAAGGGATCCAAGCCTGGTATTTATCATGACTGGGTAGAATTTGAAACTTTAGTTAAAATTTTTCCCATACCTCAGTATAAAGGATTTTATGATTTCGAGTCAGCCAGTACATATGCCCGTAGACAAATAAGAACCAGTTACTTTATCAGCCAAATAGCTAAAGATTATCTGGACACATTGAGCAAGATGCAGTCAACTATTCTTGTTACTAGTGGAGTTCCAATTAGCTAGATAATAGGAAGCAGTAGTACTAACCCTCAGCCAGATTCTCAAAATCCTCTCCAAATGTGCACACAATGTGAAGGCCTTACTAGAAATTTCAAGAAAATTATGAATAAAGGCAAAAAAGTCAGTGAAGAGTTATACCAGCTCCGAGACGAAGAAAAACAATTGAGAGCAACCATTCAAACCCTAACTAGCTAGCTTAAAAAACTAACTCCAAAAAAAGCGTCCATTCCTTTTCTTAACCTAGAAATCAGACAACTTACAAGTGAGGAATTTGAACAATTGAGTGCTAGAATGTATTTCTTCAGGCATTCTATCATTCAATCTTTTTGTGAGAAAAGCCGAGAAATAGAAGACCTTAAACCCTATATATACACCTTAGCCGAAGATAGCAAAAATAATGAATTAGTCACTATACAGCAATTTCTTCAAGACCTCTCCATAGCAGAAGTTCAGTGCCCTGGTATGGCGTATCAGTAGACTTATCTCTACGAGGATAAAAAACAACCCTGTTTACAAGAACAAAGATGTATGGATAGGCCAGGATATTTTGGAAAATGTCAGTGTAATCTAGATTTCAGCATCTGCTTTTACTAGATAAATTTAGCAACTTTTGAGCCATTGGAGCTAGAAATTGAAGGCAAAACTCGTTATCTAACAGCCGCCCAATTGTTAGATTACGACTTTGTTTCTAGAATAATTTTTTCAAATCCAGATAATTTTGGAAATAAACTTGCTCATTCGATACTCTGTGTAATGGAAGAGCATCATCTATTTGTAGTAGTATTAATTGATAGCAAGCTATCAGAACGGAAAGGAATAAGGTGCATTCCCGCCAAGCATAAAATGTACCTTAAAGGACCTTCGACATTTCCAGGATACCCAGGACTTCTCAATCGAAGACTCTGGCCATGCAGAAAATTTTTGCTCAGAGATCAGCTTAATAAATGGAGGAAATTTGCTAATAATCCTCCATTAGCATATAATGGAAATTATGGTCATCTAGTTTGCGAAGATAGAAATCAGAAGATATATTGTAACGTAGCCATTCTGGGTTTTCTTTTTAGTAAAGAAACATTTGTCGATGAAAGTCGATATCCCAACTATCAGCATAGCGCTTCTCATGAGTCACCAATAATGGAAGGAGAATACCAAGGTAACCAATGGGAGAATGAACCAGATAATAGGGACGATTTTTACGATCAACTCTCTGCAGTAGATCTTGAAGATCTTTCAGATAGAATGTATGGGTGAAAAAAAAAATTATAAAAAAAAAATAGCGAATGGATTAATCAATTATTGTTGGAGTTTCTCTCTTAAACTTCAAAAATTGGACTTTAAGCAACCACTCGAGTCAAACATTTTGATCTAGTAAGCTCATAGTGTTTTTGAGAAAAACCAATTTTATTTCTTATTATTATTATTATTTTTAGTTTTAAATGAGTGTGGTAAAATCCAAATGAAAGCCCATGAAAGTGCCTTTGAGCCACCCTTTGTTGTTCAATTATTTTTTTTGTGCCATGACTTTAGGAAGATGTTTGAAACTAAGAGAGATGTGGTTTGAGTTGGTTGTTAATGATAATAGTCTCGTCTTAGTGCAATGATGGATCTTTTTTTTTTTTTTGGGGGGGGGGGGGGTGGGGACACCCATAAAAATTTTAAAAATATCATATATTATATTAGAAATTTTAAAACAATTTAAAAGTATAAGAGTTCGCACCCCCAATTTTTTTTTTTAGATAATTTCAAAATTATATAAAGTAGTCCTCTCAATTTTTTAAACTATAAAGTAGGCCTCCCAAAGTCACAATCATGGATCCGTCCCTGTCTTAGTGTAGTTGGTAGTAAGTTTGCTTCACACATACTCAACTCAGGTTAATTCTTGTTTGCTTCTCCTATTTGCTTGAATCATATGTTATATAAATTGTGAAATAACATAAAACAAATAGATTCATACTCGTCAATTGAAATTTCAGAACAAGCAAACCATGCTGAAAATTACAATACATAATAAAATAAAATAGCAAAGAAAAGTAAACTGAAGCTTGAATTAGTCAGTGTCCTTAAAACAGATTTGCCACCTCACCGGTTGGGTGCTGGAGGTTGTTCGACGTTTGTCTCCCAAGATACGACAGTTGGACCAGCTACAACAATGCACCGATTGAGTAGCTTTGGCGAACAGAACTTTACAGCACTCTTACAAGAAGAATAAAGGTAGAGGAAACTTTTGAATACAAGAAGAACAAAAATTCTAGATAGAAAACTGAAGGAGAAGGGTCTCATTTTATACACATGGAGAGAAAGAGGAAGAGGTTCCAGCCATCAAGGCCCCTTACAAATGCATAAATGAATTCTGTATTAAACCTGCAAAACTGTAAGAATAAATCATCATCATTATACAGGAGTTACACATCTATTATATATTTGTGTAATGTATATAATTCTGCAGCGCACAATACTGGCTTGGCCCAAAAAGATTAAGATGGGTCACCCAAGCCCAACCTCCACACTCAATCCATTCCAACAAGCCTTAAGCCTCAAGTCTCAAGCCCAAGCCCAAGTCCTAAGGTCCAAGGTCCAAGATCCAATATCCACGACCCACGGATCACGGACCAGTCCAATCCGGGCTGACGGGTGGCGCGCGTGCATGTGTGGCAATTTTTGCATAACCAACTTAGACCATAGTCTTGACCCACATCCATCATTGAAGTATCCATAACTCTTTTTTTTCGGAAAATTTGGATGCCCCAAAGGGCTCACATCCTTAGGCAAAAAAATGGGATTTAAATATCCATCAATGTTCTCCTCTACAATCAATGTGGGATACAAGGTTTTACATCTTTTCCAATATCTCTTTCATGAGGCCAACTTAATGAGTCAATTTCTTATTCAAATCTTAATGATTTTTGGTCATTCTTTTTATGGTGTAAAGATCTCACTACAAAGAATCTAAACCCACTTTACTCCACTTCAATTAAGGATTGGTACCCATTTTAATATTGCATTAAGGTCACCAAAAAACTATTATTTTTTCAACAATCTCCCACATGAATAAAAATTGACCGAATAACAACAAACGGACAACGCTTAACAACAAATACTTTAAGACAGTGCAACGGAATAACCCTTACATCGGAAAAGGTAACTTTTGGCTTTGAACCCTTCTTAGTGAAGTCTATCGGATTTACTGGCTGTCCAGTGAACACGAAGTCTTGAACTGTTCTGCCGTTTATGTAAACCAAGACAACAGACCTCACACAGGAATTACTCCAACCATCGTTCTGTTCTCACTGCTATGTCCGGTTTGTCCTTGGAACACTAGCTTAGTTCAGTGAGTGATTTAAAGAATTTGGCCCTGTCAATTCTTATAGAAGCGGCCCCACTTCACACTCACATAGGTGACTTTACTTGAGTATCCTACTATACTCATCTCAATAGCTTAACACATTAGTGGCATTAAAAGCTCAGCTTAACCTCTACACTTGTAGGTATCACTAATAAAAGGAATGGCTGGAGGTTTAACCTCCTCAGTGACATACCACCGTTACATGTAATTAGGTTGCCCTATTGAACCTAGATCTTGGGATCTCTAGTCAACCACGTTGGGTTTCCATTTCGGTAACACCTTACACTAAAGGCCTTAATCCCATTCCTTCTGACGACTTCTCTACTAACACTCAATTTAACCTTTTGGTTAGCGAATCCGCAATGTTGTCCTTAGACTTTACATAGTCTAAAGTAACAACTCCATTTGAGAGTAGTTGTCATATGGAATTATGTCTACGACGAATATGTCTAAATTTTCCATTATACATATTACTCTATGCTTGTCCAATAGTCAATTGGCTGTCTCAATGAATACAAATGGTTGGCACAGGTTTTGACCAACGTGGAATATCCTCAACGAACTAGCGAAGCCATTCAGCTTCTTCAGTTTCTTTATCCAAAGCAATAAACTCAGATTCCATCGTTGATCTTGATATATACGTTTGCTTGGAAGATTTCCAAGGCATGGCTACCCCTCTGAGGATAAATATATAACCACTAGTGGATTTAGAGTATTTTATATCAAATATCCAATCAGCGTCACTATACCCTTCTAGTACCGCTAGATATCTGGTATAATGCAGCCCATAACCTGGAGTGTAGCGTAGATAATCTAACACCAGCATAATGCTCCTCTAATGAGTAGCATTAGGATTACTCGTGTATTTACTAAGCCTGCTACCAAGTAGACTATATCCGGCCTTGTACAACTCATCAGATACATCAAACTTCCAATGACCCAAGAATATTCTAGCTAAGAGACACTCTCACCATTATTCTTAGTCAAATGTAGACTCACGTCTATCGGTGTCTTAGACACATTTGTATCTGATTTACTAAATTTCTCAAATATTTTCTCAACATAGTGAGATTGAGAAAGTACATTACCATTAGATGTTCTGGTAATCTTAACACCCAGAATTACATCTGCAAGGTTCATATCTTTCATGTTAAGCTTAGAGTTTAATAATCTCTTTGTAGTTCGAATCATTTCATCATTACTACCAATAATGAGTATGTCATCAACATATAGACACAAAATGACCTAACCTCTATCAGTGTCTTTGACATATACGCATTTGTCACACTCATTGATTTTGAACCCATTTGACAACATAGCGTTGTCAAACTTCTCATGCAATTGCTTGGGAGCTTGCTTCAAACCATACATTGATTTGACAAGCTTACAGACTTTCTTATTTGTCTTGGAGCTGAGAACCTCTCAGGTTACTCTATGTGGATTTCTTCATCTAAATCTCCATTTAAGAAAGTTATCTTTACATTCATCTGATGTATCTCCAAACCACGTAAAGCTGTTATCACAATCACCATGTGAATGGATGTAATCCTTGTCACAGGTGAATACGTATCAAAGTAATCTAGGTCTTCTCGCTGCATGTATCCTTTGATAACTAGTCTAGCTTTATACTTATCAATTGACCCATAAGCTTTCATCTTTCTTTTAAAGATCCACTCACTCCTTAAGGCCTTACTGCCTGGGGGTAGATCAACCAACTCCCAAGTATGGTTCTGTAGGATGGAGTCAATCTCACTCTTAATTGTTTCTTTCCACAAAGGACTTTCAGGTGAATACGTATCAAAGTAATCCAGATCTTCTCACTGTCTGTATCCTTTGATAACTAGTCTAGCTTTATACTTATTAATTGACCCATCAGCTTTCATCTTTCTTTTAAAGATCCACTTACTCCTCAAGGCCTTACTGCCTGGGAGTAGATCAACCAACTCCCAAGTATGGTTCTGTAGGATGGAGTCAATCTCACTCTTAATTTTTCTTTCCACAAAGGACTTTCAGGTGAAGTCACAATTTCATGAAAAGTTTGAGGTTCTCCCTAGAATATATAAGTCAAGAAGTCCGGACCAAAGGACTTTGCAATCCTAGCCCTCTTACTCCTTCTTGGCTCATCTACATCATCAGCTTGATCATCAACTTGATCATTTAAGTGATCATATATGTGATCATTGTCACCTTCAAATTTTTTCATGGAACTCTGAATCCCTTCTTGGAGATGACAAGGAAATACATTTTCAAAGAAAGATGCATTTCTTGATTCCATGATAGTATTTTTGTATATATCTAGAATAATAGACTTATACACAAGAAATCGATATACACTGTTATTATGTGCATAGCCAATGAATATACGACTGAACTCGCTTGGGTATAGGCACCGTTACTTTTGCAAGACATCCCCACATTCGTAGGTCTTTATATGAAGGCTTGTGGCTTTTCCATAATTCATATGGAGTCTTGTCTACATTCTTTCGAGGTATTCTATTAAGAATGTAATTTGCGGAGCGAAGTCTCGGCAAACGGGGATTCATACTCACCACCACGATCACTTCTTAACACCTTGATCTTATGGCTTAATTGATTCTCAACTTCATTCTTGAAAAGAATAAATTTATCAATCGCCTCATCTACACATAACAGTATTTAGTGCAATTATCAACAAAAGTGATAAAATATTTGTTGCCACCACATGATTGTACGACTTTCAAGTCACACATATCACTATGCACTAAATCCAAAGGCTCAGTGCTTCTTTCAACATAATGAAACGAAGTCCTTGTCAATTTTACTTCTACACAAGTTTCGCACTTGTGATTTGGATTAATCTTGAAAGATGGTATGTGATCTAATTTGATTAATCTACACAAAGAGTCAAAATTTACATGACCCAGTCTACCATGCCATAAATTAGGAGACTCAAGCATATAAGCAGAAGAAGAAGCTTTCTCATTAATTTTTGAGATAAAAGTCATTACATTGAACTTAAACATAGCGCCTGACATAGACCCCTTCCCCACATAAACCCCACTCTTGGTCAACACGACCTTTTTAGCCTCAAATACCATGCGAAAGCCATTTTTACTCAAGAGTGACCCTAAGACAAGGTTTTTACGAATGTCTAGTACAAATAGGACATCGTTCAGAGTCAGTTCTTTCCCTGAAGTCATCTTTAGGACCACCTTCCCCTTTCCTTTAACAGTTGAGGTGGTAGAATTCCCCATGAACAACTTCTCACCGTTTAAAACCGGTTTGAAGGTTGTGAATATCTTATTCTCCGCACAAATGTGGCGAGTGGCGCCAGTGTCCACCCACCATTCCTTCGAGTTGGGCCTCACCATGTTCATTTCGGAGACGACAGCTACCAGATGCATGTTGTCCACATCTTGTGATAGATCCTCCATTTCAGCCATGTGGCCACGACTCTTGTTCTGTGGAGGGTACTTTTTGTAGGGCTTCTTCTTCTTGTGGCAGTCTAACGCCCGATGTCCATAGCTTCCATAGTTGAAACATTTCCCATTGAACCTAAAAGTAGGTTCATGTAGCTTGTAGACTGGCTTCTTGGAGACACCACCTCTTGCCCCCAACTTCGAGCTTTTGCCTGTCGGTGGTTTTTTCCTCACCTCCAAAGACTAGTCATGCTCAACCACATTTGCTTTCACATTGGAGGTACTCCCTCATTTCTTTATGTTGTCTTCCTTAATCCGGAGTCTAACAACGAGCTCTTCGACTGTCATCTTCTTTTGCTTGTGCTTCAAGTAGTTCTTGAAGTCTTTCTAGCCGTTAGGTAGCTTCTTAATGCCTGGAATGATTCACTCAGGAACATTCCCTCTATATGAATCTCGTGCAAAATTACTTGGAACTTTTGGACCTGACTGATGATGGTTTTTGAGTCCACCATCTTGAAGTCCAGAAACTAGCCAACGACAAATTTCTTTACCCCAGCATCCTCGGTCTTGTACTTCTTGTCCAAAGCATCCCACAACTCTTTTACTGACTTCTTGGCATAAAACACATTGAACAGTGAATCTGTCAAGCCATTCAGAATATAGTTCCGGCAAAGGAAGTCTGACTGCTTCCAAGCATCTAGAGCCATGAGCTTCTATTTGTCTTGTTTATTCTCCTCCACGGCTGGTGGATCCTCACTCAAAAACCTCGCAGGGCTAAGAGTGGTCAGGTAGAACATCATCTTCTGCTGCCACCTCTTGAAATTCACTCCTGTGAACTTCTCCGGCTGCTCGTGATTGTTGAGCGGGCCTCCTGGAACAGCAAGAGCAACAACAAGATTGACCAAAGACGTCACAATAGTAGGGGTTGGCAAGCCAGTTGCCACGGGGTTTAGATCCCCACCAACATTAGCAGTAGTAGCAGCATTGGTGACAGTTGCCATTTCTGAAAAATACAATAGAATATCACTTTCTGTGTTTCCAGAAATTAAACTTAACACTAGAAAATCTCACAGTTGGAAAGTTAATTCAAAACGAGTCTCACCATTTAACCTAGAATCGAACATGGTCAAGAATGTTCCTAGGAAGACTGAAGGGGTCACATCGGTCCCACTTAAACCCAGTTAACCTTTTAACAAAACTTTCAAGAGCATGTTAACTCCTAGTCCATAAGAAACAACTTTTAGAATTAAGTTTTTTAAGAGATGAACTAGGTTAAAACAAACCAAGGTCCAGCACTTACAAGCAATTTAAAAATTGCTAACCAAAATTACAAGTATTGTAAAAAATTGCTACAACAATTACAAGCAAATAAAACTTGCTTCTACATAATGGTAAAAGAAAAATAACAAAATCTTGAGCAAAACAATTGCTTCAATTATATAGTTCAAAAATTTCCACGCTTAGGTATTCCTGTTTAACACTAAGGTTAGTAGTCCAAAAATTTTGTTTGTATAACCCAAATCTATTCATTTGATTTTGTATTTGTTTTCCAATCCCTTTCGCATAGGTATTCTTATAGAGAAAGTTAGCAGAAAACAAAAAACCAAACCAAATAATCTAGGCAAAAGTAAATATAATAAATTAATTGAAACCATCTAGCAAACTAATTAATAATAAAATTAACTAATCAATAATCATGCTAGATGAGTTACAAAAATCAATCTACAACTCTAGAAATTAAATTAAAAGATAATAGTCAAGAATTATGACAAAGGTTACAAAGCCTTACACCTCCTAAATAATTAAAATTCTAACCAAGAGTTATAGACCAATTTAATTCACAAGAATAAATAAATTAAATTAATATGTAAGAGTTATATAAACTTTATAACTTCACATAATTAAATTCAAGTTATGAGGCAATTATATATGATATTATAACACCAATAAAATGAATTTACAGTTTTATTTACATAATAAACATGCAAAGTAATATAGACAAATCTAGACTTATATAAAACTTTGTAACAAATCACTAACTATGTACACATGTGAACAACTCATGTAAATAATTCTAACTAGGCCTGTAAATGGATCGGATTCGGATCGGATCTGTCAAAATCCGAATCCGATCCGATTAAGACAAACCCGAATCCGATCCGAATCCGTTTAGTTCATATCCGATTATAGATATCCGAATCCGAATCCGATGATTTCGGATATCCGATCCGATAATCCGAATCCGATCCATTTATTTATTTATTGAGCTACAAGTTTATATAATTTTTAAAAAAAAATTGATTTTGTGTTTTTTATTCAAATTGATAATAATCGGATCGGATTATCGGATTATCGGATCGGATCGGATTTTTACATGTTCAATCCGTTTAATAAACGGATTAAACGGATTCGGATTATCGGATTATCGGATCGGATTTTTTTGTAAACGGATTCGGATTATCAGATCGGATTCGGGTCGTATTCGGATTAAATCCGATCCATTGACAGCCCTAATTCTAACATAATAAGCATGTAACAAATTAAAACTAGAATATATTTAACATGTCAAAAAATTGCCACACCCATAAGCATGCAAATTATATTATAAAATTAAAAGTCATGCACATCATGGTAGATAATTATGAACCATACTCATAAAATAAAATCATACTAAAATAATTAAGTATGCAAATTATATTAGAGCCTTCTAATTAAACTTCTATTTCAGAAAATTAGTAGACTAGAAAACAAACTTGGTTGTGCAAGAATAAACCATAGCAGTGCTTACAAAATTAGAGCCAAACATTTATTTTTAATATTCTAAACATGAAAACCAAAATTAAATTCAATGCAAAGCAGCGTGTACAACAAATTATGTAGTAGACTAAGTTTGACTTTCAAGACACGAATGTCATGGCAACATGTACAGTCAAGAATATGTTTTGATGGCACATCAAATATATTAATTTACATATATTGAAACAGTAGCCTATTCAAATAAACCAATTGAATCTGGAAACATGCAGTTTGCATATACATAAAAAAAATTAGTTTCAGTGGTAGGGCAATCAGTAGCATGCATAAGTATTTTTTATTATCTCATATAAAACCCAGTGGTCAAACATGGAATTCAAACAGGCAAAACAATTTTGGCAAACATATAAATTGTGTTATTCTAAAATATTATTTGAATCCATTTAGCCACTTCATGGAAACAATATAGAATCTGTTTTAAGTTTGTTGTATAAATTGTAGAACAACATAAAACAAATAGATTTATATTCATCAATTGAAATTTTAGAACAAGTAAACCATGTTGAAAATTATAATACATAATAAAATAAAATAGCAAAGAAAAGCAAACTGAAGTTTGCTGTCACGACCTAAACCCGCCCCTATAGGTTTAGCGTCGTAACCGGCCAGTAATCCTTGGATTACCAAAGGCCTGTTAACAGAATAGCATATAATTAGGGGTTGTGGAAGCAAACATACACAATATACATAGTCTATAGAGCTGTGCAGATATACATAGGACAGAAATTTGAAACCTGCATCATCAAAAGAGACTTAGCCCAGTATACAGATAAACAAAACAGGACAAAACATAAACGTTCTTAGCATGATGAACAAAATAACTCTTGACATGGTCCACAAAACTCGACTTCTATACACGGGAACCTCTCTAGGAAGCACGGTGGTTGGCTGACCCCAAAACTTTCCAGGCAGCAGCTTAGGCCTGGTCACGCGCTTGCTCACCTACATACATAATATAAATAGTGAGCAAAAGCCCAGTGAATAATAATAGAGTAAAGGGTTTAAATGAATGATATCCCCTACCGGATTCAGAAAACAGATTCATATTTATATTCTTGTTCAAGCATAATAGAAATCAGGTTAAATACAGATTCATATTCACATTCTTCATGCTTGAGTAAACTTGGTACATTCAATAATGCTAACGGATCATATACAGAACATTATGGGTCATACTTGTCAATTCCATAAAGGAACCTCCGGTACTGGGAACGGATAACTTGTCAGTTCCATAAAGGAACCTCCAGTACTAAGAACGGATAACTTGTCAGTTCCATAAAGGAACCTCCAATACTGGGAATGGATAACTTGTCAGTTCCATAAAGGAACCTCTAGTTCCGGGAACAGATAACATACTTGAACCAAGAAATTGTTGCCACGAGTACTTGTTAGAAATTGGACAATCATTCATTGAACAGAACATAACATTTCATAAAACAGGTCTCATTCCATGTACAGAAAATAAATAAAGTTGAACGTAACTTTACCAAGTTATTACTCACAGTTGGCTCCAAAGCAAACCGACAGAGCAGACAAATCAAATGTCTTGTAGCGCGTGACCTACACAATTACAGAACGAACATGTACTGAATTACACAATCGGAATCATTAACTTAGTTCTTTCTTATCTTGGCGTGTTTTTACTTCTTGTCCTCATTATTATATCTTAATCTTTGCCCATGAATGCCTAGGATGAAATAAGGATGCTAAAATGCACTTGAACACATTTAACAAAACTTGCTGAAAACAGGGGTCTCGCTTGAGCTCAACTTCCTTCACTCAAGCGGACATGCAAAATGTGAGTGGTCGCTCGAGCGCACATTCTTTTGCTCGAGCGGTTTGTAAAAGTATTGGTTGTGTGATTTTCATGCTTGACGAACACTCGACGGTCACTTGAGCGTGAGACTCAGGTCCTCGCTCGAGCGTAACTCTTGTCGCTCGAGCGGTCTGTAAAACATGTGAACTTCTAAGAGCATGCATTTTATGCTCGAGCCAACTTTTGGTCGCTCAAGTGGAGGTGCAAAAACAAAGGTGGCCGCTCGAGCGTAGGATCTGACGTTCGAAGGGAGAGGTTGAATTCTGGAATTTTCAGATTCACCTCTTCGCTTCCAAACTCAAATCAAATGCTCCGAAACTCATCCTTTTGGGCCAAACACATGAGGAATCATATGTGAACTTGGAAAACATTGGGAATTCTAAATTATTTTGCAAAATCAAACCCAAAACTTGCCAATTGTGCAAAACAAAACTCAATTCTTAGAAAAAATAACATGCATGTATTGCCTTGAGTTCAAAACTTCCAAAACATGATCTAATGACACAAAATGACGTGAAACTAGATAAATTCCCAAAACTAAGGTGAATTAGTAACATGCATGAGGAAATTCTTGGGAAACAACTTCAAAATGCTATGAAATATGCATGCATGCATGGTTTGAGTTCATTTCTCCAATTCTAGCTTAATTCTCAATTTAATTCACCTATCTCACTTGATTCCATGCATTAACCAACTAAATTTCAAAGTTAAAAGCTTGATTTCATACCTTAAATGTCTATTTGAGCTCTAGTTAGCTAATTGTTGAGTCTCTAAGCCAACTCTTCTAAGTCTCTACAACATCCAAGTGTTTGAACTTAATTTCCTAAGTCTCTCTCTCTCTCTCTCTCTCTCTCTCTCTTACTCACGTTTATGAGCTCAAATATAAAGGAATGAAAGTGTGTAACTTGTGTGTGTTGAGTCAAATAAGCCTTATATAGGCTTGGCTAATGGCATCTAATTAAGCTAGGCTTAAGTTCACTAATCCACATGATTGAATTCTAATTAACTCATTCCGAATCGAATTTCAATTAAACTTACCATTATTTCCCAAAAATTCCGAATAACACATATAACAAGTCAATTTCACAATCGGATACCGATAAGGCCTTTAATTGGGAAAACATAACGGAAATACAAAAAGATATTCCTACTATGAACAGATAGAAACACAAATAATGCAACACATGCGCAATTAATTCAGAATTTCGTCTAATTACTTATGGCTAATCATGGTTTAGCAGTTAATCATAGGTTGGAGTTGTTACAGTCTTCCCCTTTTAAAGAGTTTGGTCTTCCAAACTCGAATTACCTTCACTTTGGAAGAATACCTGGTCCAAAAGAAACATATCAGGGTATCTTTTTATCATATCTTCCTCCATCTCCCAGGTTGCATATATCTCTCCATGGTTCTGCCAATTCACTTTTACTAACGAAATTTCCTTGTTTCTCAATATTTTGACTCTTCAATTCACAATCTGAATTGGCCTCTCTTCATAAGTATAGTCATCTTTCAAAAATACATGTGTTGGTTCAATGACACGTAACGGATCTCATAGATAGTTCCGAAGGATAGAGACTTGGAAAACATTATATATATGTTCCATGATCGGTAGTGAGGCGACCTGATACGTCACTTGATTGATCTTCTCAAGGACTTCGTATGGTCCAACATATCCCGGTGCCAATTTGCCTTTCACTCCAAACCCCGTCTGGCCTTTCATTAGTGTTACTTTAATAAACACGTGATCCCCGACTTCATATTCCCTATCTCTTCTTCGGACATCCGCATAACTCTTTTGACGACTTTGTGCAGTTTTTAATCTTTGTTGAATCAATTTCACATTTTCCGTTGTTTTTTGCATAAGTTTCAGTCTCAACAAAGGTCTATCACCTATTTTAGCCCAACAAATCGGGGAACGACATTTCCTACCGTACAAAGCTTCATAAGGGGCCATCCCGATACTTAAATGGTAGCTATTATTATACACAAATTTGACCAATGGTAAGTAGGTCTCCCAATTACCTTGAAAGTCTAACACACACATTCGTAACATGTCCTCCAATGTTTGAATGGTCTGTTCAGATTGGCTATCTGTCTATGGGAGATAAGCACTACTTAATCTCAGCTCAGTCCCCAAAGCTTGTTGTAAACTTTGCCAGAATTTCGAAGTAAACTTGGGATCTCTGTCAGATACTATGGATACTGGAACTCCATGCAATTTCACAATCTCATTAACATACAAATTAGCTAACTTATCCGCATTATACAAAGATTTAATAGGTAAAAATTGAGCAGATTTAGTTAAACGATCAACAAGAACCCAAATAGAATCCATACCACGAGAAGAGCAAGGCAGTCCAACAATGAAATGCATGGTAATATGCTTCCATTTCCATTCCGGTATTGGAAGTGGCTGTAGCAACTCAGGGGGTCGTTAATGTTCGGCTTTAACTTGTTGGCAATGTAAACATCTAACCACAAAATCTGCAATACACTTTTTCATTTCAGACTACCAGAAATTCTGTTTCAAGTAATGATACATCTTTGTGTTTTCCGAATGCATAGCAAATTTTAAATTATAAGCTTCAGTCAAAATGCGTTTCCTCAAGTCAAAACAACCCAGCACACAAAGGCGATTCTGAAATTTCAACATATTACTGTCAAGCACAAATCCCGATCTCGGTTTTGAGTCAATCTCATCAACAATTTTCTTCAAAAACTCATCTTCATGTTGTTTCTCTCTAACTTTTTCAATGATTGCAGGTTGAACAGAAATGGCAGCTAAAATTCCGTCCTGTTCATGCAATACAATTTCAATTCCATTCTTCTCCAAATCACATAACAACTATTTTTGATCGGTGAGCAAACACAACAAATTCCTGATAGAATTTTGGCTTAGTGCATCTGCAACGGTATTTGTCTTCCTTGGGTAATACATAATTTGTAAATCATAGTCCTTGATCAGTTCCAACCATCTTCTCTATCTCATGTTCAGCTTTTTTTGGGTGAAGAAATATTTTAAGCTTTTATGATCTGTATATACTTCACAAGTTACTCCATATAGATAATGGCGCCAAATTTTCAAAGCAAACACCACAGCTGCCAATTCAAAATCATGAGTTGGGTAGTTCTTTTCATGAGGACAGAGTTGCCGAGAGGCATAAGCAATTACCTTCTTATTATGTATTAACACACAACCCAAACCTTTGTAGGAGACATCACTATAAATCTAAAACCTATTAATTCCGTTAGGCAAGGTCATAACTGGTGCAGTCACCAGTCTAATTTTCAATTCTTGGAAGGCTGATTCCCTTTGTTCGTTCCAATCAAATGGTACATTTTTCTGAGTCAATTGCGTCAATGGCATAGCAAGTTTCGAAAAATATTTCACAAATCTTCTGCAGTAGCCAACAAGTCCCAAAAAACTCCTAACTTTTGATATATTTGTTAGTCTAGGCCAATCCATAATAGCTTTAATCTTCTGTGGGTCAACAGAGATACTATCCGTGTTGATTACATGCCCCAGAAATGCCACACTATTAAGCCAAAATTCACATTTGGAAAATTTTGCATATAATTTCTTTTCCCTTAGGACCTGTAGAGCAATCCTTAGATGATTTTCATGTTCTTCCTTGCTTTTAGAATAAATCAATATATCATCGATGAACACAACAATAAACTCATCAAGGAATTGTTTGAACACTTTACTCATTAAGTCCATGAATGTTGCGAGTGCATTAGTTACTTCGAATGGCATTACCAAAAATTCATAGTGTCCGTATTTAGTTCTGAATACAGTTTTCTCTACATCTTTTGCCTTGACCTTTAACTAGTGATACCCAGATCTAAGGTTTATCTTGGAGAACACTTGTGCTCCCTGAAAATTGGTCAAATAGATCATCTATTCGGGGCAATGGGTATTTGTTCTTCATGGTTACTTTGTTCAACTCACGGTAGTCAATACACCGCCTCAAAAACCCATCTTTTTTTTTGACAAACAACACTGGAGCTCCCCAAGGTGAGGTGTTCAAACAGATGAATTTATTGTCTAAGAGTTCTTAGAGTTGGACTTTCAACTCTTTCAGTTCGAAAGTTGACATTCTATAAGGGGTCTTAGAAATTGGTGGTATCCCGGGTTTTACATCAATAGTAAACTCAATTTCCCTATCAATTAACTCCCCAGGTAGGTCAGTAGGAAATACATTAGAAAATTCACAAACCACAGGAATCGTTTCCACATTAGCACTATCCGAAAACTCAGTCAACACACAACACAAGTAGCCCCGACACCCTTTTCTTAACAATTTCCTGACTTTCATAAATGAAATCAAGTATGGCAGAGGAACCACTCCATTTCCAGTAAAAACAAACTCAGGCAAACCAGGTGATCTAAACTTGATGATTTTATTCACACAATCAATAGTGGCACAATAGTTCGTCAACCAATCCATGCCTAATATATAATCAAAATAATCAATGTTCAAAGGTAACAAATCAACGTATAATGTCATATCACCAATTATAATGTCACATGTCGGATATACATAAGCACATATCATAGAACCTCCAGATGGTGCAAACACAGAGAGTAAACAATTCATAGGTTCTAATGGTCGAGTCAATTTTCGTGAAAAAAGCATGCGACATAAAAGAGTGTGTAGAACCAGAATCTATCAAAACATACGCATTTTGAGCACAGATGGAAATTATACTTGACACCACAAATTCAGTGTTTTGTACATCTCCAGGCACTAGCGCAAACACTCTTCCTTGCCTTAGCGTCTCATTCCCGGTATTACTCTTGGTATTAGTTTTTGCATTGGTCCCCGTTACAGAAGCAGATTCGGCTGAACTTGCTACAGGACGGTTAGCATTGTCTAATCTCAGCGGACAATCTCTAATCATGTGGTCAGTCTTGCCACACCGAAAACACGCACTCGAGTTATGGTAACACTTGCCTTTATGCTTTCTTCTACAATCAGAACGGTTTGGAATAGAGCTACTACTCTGGCTAGAGCTACTGGAGGACCCCGTATTCCACCTTTTTGAAAATGATCGGCCTTTCTTAAAATTGAATCTGGATTGTTTACCCTTCCATTCTATTGTTAGAGCTAGAGCTTGTTTCTTTGCTGCCAGAATAGCCTCTACCATCAATGCTCTATCAAGTACTTCTATATATTTCGGCAACTTCAAGACGCCGACTCAGTCAAACACCTCCAAATCCAAACCGCCTTTGAATTTTCGGGCCTTCTTGTAATCAGTATCCATCATATGTAGAGCAAACTGAGCCAATTCAATGAATTTAGCTTCGTACTCGGCTACAGACATTCTACCCTGCTTAAGTTCTTGAAATTCCGACACCTTCCAATCTCTGAAGCATTAGGAAAAATACTTGTTGTAGAAAATCTCATTAAACTGAGTCCACGTCATGTTCCCATTAATAGCTCGGATTAGTAGCCACCACCTCCGAGCTTCATCTTTTAACATGTAGGTGGCCAAAAGGACTTTTTATGTTTTAGAGCAAGGAAACACTTCAAATAATTTCTTCATTTCGAGCAACCAGGTTTTTGCCTTTAAGGGTTCAATGCCACCCAAGAAAGTTGGTGGCTTCATTTTCATGAACTTATGAGTTAGGTTAATTATATCACTGTTATCTGGCTCATGTTGTGCTGGTGGAGGTGGAGGGGGCAAAGGTTGTTGCCTCTACTGTCATGTCAGTGTTTCAGTCAGAGCTACAAGCATTTGTTCCATACGACTCATGCGAGGCTTCGAGGATTCATTTGTATCATTACGTCTTGCATTTTCCATGATGTTATAGAGAGACAACGTAATAATAAACATAGGAATAATCTTGTTCACTTCTTTCAATTCCATTTGTTCAGGTTCAAATTCAGTTTTCACATTTATAAAGATTATCACAAACTCATACATGCAGATGAAATGTCCCTAATTTCTTTCTAGGACATCCTTTAGCTCATATGGACTCGTGTGTGCGGTATAACACATGCTCTGATACCACTCTGTCACGATCCAAACCCGTTTCTATAGGTTTAACGTCGTAACCGGCCAATAATCCTTGGATTACCAAAGGCCTCTTAACAGAATAACGTATAATTAGGGGTTATGGAAGCAAACATACAAAATATACATAGTCCATAGAGCTGTGCAGACATACATGAGACAGAAATTTGAAACCTACATCATCAAAAGGGACTTAGCCCAATATACAGATAAACAAAACAGGACAAAACATAAACGTTCTTAGCATGATATATAAACAAAATAACTCTTGACATGGTCCACAAAACTGGACTTCTATACATGGAAACCTTTTCCGGGAGGCATAGTGGCTGGCTGACCCCAAAACTTTCCAGGCAGCAGCTTAGGCCTGGTCATGCGCTTGCTCACCTACATACATAATATAAATAGTGAGCGAAAGCCCAGTGAATAATAACAGAGTAAAGGGTTTAAATGAATGATATCCTTTATCGGATTCAAAAAACATATTCATATTTATATTCTTGTTCAAGCATAACAGAAATCAGGTTAAATACAGATTCATATTCACATTCTTCATACTTGAGTAAACTTGGTACATTCAATAGTGCTAACAGATCATATACAGAGCATTACGGATCATACTCGTCAGTTTTATAAAGGAACCTCTGGTACTAGGAACAGATAACTTGTCAGTTCCCTAAATGAACCTCTAATTCTGGGAACGGATAACTTGTCAGTTTCATAAAAGAACCTTTAGTATTAGGAGCGGATAACTTGTCAGTTCTATAAATGTCACGACCCAAACCCGCCCCTATAGGTTTAGCATTGTAACCGACTAGTAATCCATGGATTATCAAAGGCCTTTGAACAAAATAACATATAGTTATAAGTTAGGGGCTGCAGAAGTAAATATGCAAAATATGTGTAGTCCGTTGAGCTGTGAAGACATACATGGGACAGACAATTTAAAATTTTTATAAACTAGCGAGTGGCGTCAAAAGATACAGTATTTACACATCACTCCATGAACATATTATCAAAAATCTTGCCCGTAATTCAAAAGAAACAAAGTCTAATACATTCACAAAAAACAGCCACTAAACTTGACTTAATCTGGAACCTCCTCAAGAGACACAAAGGTTGGTTGACAAAAACTGAGAGGCTAGGTCCTCAACTCTGAGTCTGGTCACGTGCCTGATCACCTACATACATAATATAAATAGTGAACGGAAGCCCAGTGAATAATAACGGAGTAAAGGATTTAATGAATGAAGTCCATACCAGATTCAAAAATCATAATTCAGATTCATAAATAGATTCATATTCATATCCTTGTTTAACTCATACACAGAAGTCAGAGTTCATGCTTAATTATACGTGGTACATCCATTAGCGCTAACAGAGTAGATATAGAACAGATGCAGAACATATGGCGATTATGAGTAACCAGTTCTATAAAGGAACCTTCGGATCCGGGTAATAGATGACAGATATGTTGAGCTCCATGATGGAGCCTCCAGTATAGGTAATAGATTACAGACATATTAAGTTCCATAATGGAACATCCGATACCGGGTAACAACTAACAGATATCACATGATGCTAAGGATGTCACGAATACATTGTCAAAAATCGAACAATCATTCATTATACAGAACATAACATTTCAGAAAACGTATCTTATTTCATCATACAGAAAATAAATAAAGTTGAACATACCTTTACTAAGTTATTACTCACAGTTGACTTCAGGTGTAGATAGATAGAGTAGGCTAATCAAATGGTTTACGGCACGTGACCTATATTAACACATAACAAAATCATATTTGAAACACACGTTGGAATATATCTAACTCATTACGTTTTATTCATAGTGTGTTTCTACATTTTACCCTCATTATTATGCCTTAATATTGGTCTAGGAATGCCTAGAATGGAAAGAGGATGCAAAAATGCATTTGAAAATATTTGATTGAATTTTCTGAAAACGAGGTCCCTGTTTAAGCATAGCTTTTTTTGCTCAAGTGGACATGCAAAAAATTTGAAAATTAAGTCTCATATTGGGGTCACTATAGTTCAAGGGCTCAAATGTCACGGTTCTTAATCTTGAACCAAAGAGTCCAAATCCGGCAAATCATTTTTGAAAACAGATTTTTTTAAAAGAAGTGCCAAACATGGTCGCCACCTAAATATTTTATTTTTGGGAAATTTAGGAAACCTTGACTTGGTGCCAACATCACCAAACGATTGGAGAAGATCAAAGATCGGCCTCTACTAACCATGATATCTAATTTTGAAAACATTGTGTGTTCTTATTAGGTTATTAGCCTAGGTTACTATGTGATATATAAGTATGGAACAAAACATTTCATGTTTGTTTGTTTGAAAATGATTTGATGGTGCGGATTTGCGGCTTTAGAAAACATGATTTTGCCGTTATCTAGTGGGCTTAAAACAAACATTTGATGAATTGTCCCAATTCAAGTAACACGACCTCCACCTTATATCACATTTAGCCTCATGGTAAGCATGCTATTCATGGAAACACATGCAAGGACATAAAACTCACCGAGTACTCCAAGCCAAGCTCATTAGAAATCCATGCATGATCTAATGCAACACATGCAAAGATGCAAACTATAGCGGCTATTCTAAACATGGCATATGGAATGCTACAACTAACACGTATTCAATTTGGAATTGAAATACAAATGAATGATGCAAACATAATTGAAATATGCCCTAATCTAACCATCATAGTAAATAAAAGGGAAGAAATATGTGGGGTTGGAAGACATATATCACACTCACCCACACTTATTACAATTATGCCTCCAAATAAATATAACAAAAGAATACCAAATAATTACAAATATGTACAAATTCCTAATTAATTAACAAATTAACTAAGAAAACAATAGATGAATGATGTATGTTGAAATCAACTAGGATGCCCCAATTAGCCTCTGTTTCACAATTATTTTATTCTTGATTTGTTCATAGCAATATATTTTCACAAATGTATGCATGCCTCGATTCTCGTGCCACCAATCACACATCTCGATACATGATGGCCGAGGAATCGAATTGCACTACTCAATATAGAATGAATGCATATGAAGACACAACAAAACCTAACTCCATCATGGATAATCGAACACGATGCAATATACATGACATGCATGAAATGCAACTAAGATACAATCCTAACATACACAATGTTATGGAATGGCATACACAATGTACTAACATACACCCTAGCATACGCAATGCTATGAGATGAAATGGCATACACAATGCATAAAATCAGAGGTAATAAATGATGCAAAACAGCCCCAAAAAATGGCCTATAGCTATACAATGCATACATAATTTGAACATGAAATGAAAAGACAGAAGCAAGGAAGCCCCGAGAAAAGCATTTTTACAGTTTAAATCATGGCCAAACAGTGGGCACAAGTGGGACTAAATTAGCATGCAAAAATGGCTCCGCAAGGGAGGTAATGAAGCAAGTGGTAGATGCTAAGCCCAAACAGAAAAAGGCCCTTCTACAATGTTGAAGAGGGGCATAAAATATGACCTATTACAGTTTATGGAAACCCTCAAAACAATATAAAAGTATGATCAAAATGCCATGCAAGGTAGGGCCCAAAAGAGGTTATAACACAAAGTATACAAAAAATGCCTCAAACAGGAAAAGACCCTTAATGAAACATGACAAGGGGGTCAAAATATGGCCACTTTAAGTTCGGACCAAGGTCCAAAAACAGAGACACAATAGGATAATAAATCATGCAAAAATGGGGACCAAAGAGGGGTTCAATGGCAAGTGACACATGGAGGTCTCAAACAGTGATGAGCCCTTCTTCAATGTTGCAGAAGGGCTCAAAATAAGCTACTTCACAGTTTATGACAGAGCTCAAAATAGATTATATATAGGCCAAAAATATCATGCAAAAATATGGCATCCAAGAGGGGTAATGAAGAAAGTGCAACAAGGAGGTCCCAAACAGTGAGGGACCCTTAATGAAAGGTGAAGAAGAGCTAAAAAAAAACACTACTTTCAGTTTTGGTCAGAGCTCAAAACAGCAAGCAAAATGGCTAAAAAGAATGATACAAAAATGAGCCAAAAAGAGGGAAATGGTAACTCACCCTTGTAGACCAATCTTTAGCAAATTCTTGGACCAAATTTGCTGCCTCCTAGCCTCTGAGAAGACCTCCAAGCTGCTGGAAATGGAAGTGGTGGTGTGGTGCTAGGTGATGGTGTGTAAAAACGGTTAAGAACTTAAGGGGTTTTGAGGTTTAGAGTAGAGAGAGAGAGAAATTTAATATGAGAGGCTTATACAAAAATCTCTAACCATTAAAACACGGTTGGGGGGGCTGTTATATAGACACAAGAGGGTGGAAAAGAGGGGGCAAAATGGGGGGGAAATGAAATTCAAATTTCCCCCCAAAATTGGCCTAAAGGGAGATAAAGGGGGAAGTGATAGCTTCTGGTCCTAAACGGCCGAGAGCCCTTCAACAAAGTTGAAGAGGGGCTCAAAACAAGACACTTTGTAGTTTATGACAAGCCACGAAAATAAATACAAGTAGGCCTAAACTATCATGCAAGAAAATGGCATACAAAGGGGCGAAGAAGCAAGTGGCAGTAGGAGATCTCAAACTGTAAAAGGTCCTCAATCAAACATGAAAAGGACCTCAAAATATGACTATCTCAAGTTCGGGTCAGAGCCCAAAAATGTAGAATGAAGGTTCGGGAGCCAAAAAGTGGTGTCCACCACGGTTGGTCTCTCGAACCATAGTGTCCCTCAAAGGGAGGAAATAAGATGCATGCCAAAACCACGGAGGTGGTTAGGCGCCGAAATGGGAAAAGTGGCGAGAGATGATCTACGAGACCTCTCTCAGAGAAAATCGAGAGGCAAGGTACAAAGTTCGGAGGCAAGGCTTGAGACTCAAACCTCGATATGCAACATCACCAAGCGCTCAATCGTTGACGTCTGAGTTTTAAGATCGGTCAAAAATGGGGTGTCTACAGTTGGTTATGCGATTTTCACGCTTGAGGAACGCTTGATGGTCGCTCGAACGTAAGACTCATGCCCCCGCTCGACCGCAACTCTTGTCGCTCGAGCAATCTGCAAAAACATGAAACTTCTGGGAGCATGCATTTCACGCTTGAACGAACTTCTGGTCGCTCGAGCGGAGATACAAAAACAAAGGTGGCCGCTCGAGCGCAGAATCTCACGCTCGAGCGAAGAACAAAATTTTGGAATTTCTAGATTGCTCATCCTAGCTCAAAACTCGAATCTAACCCATCAAAACACAACTTTTGGCCCCAAAACTTGATAAAACAAGTTTAAACTTTGAAAATATTAATAATTAATGATCATTTCACAAAATCAAGGCCTAAGAGTAAGTCAATTAAGTAAAATCAAACTTGAAACTTATAAAACAACACATGGACTTACATGCAAGCACTTTCTTGACTTCAAAGCTTCCAAAACATGATCAATTGAGGCAAATTAATGGAAACCAAGATGAAGTTTCATAATTAAGTTGAGAATATGACATGCATGGAGAATTTACTTGAAATCAACTTTAAAAATCACCATGAAATGCACATGCAAGCTTTACTCTTCTTCTTTCTCACTTCCTTAGTTCATTTCATGCACTAATCTTTCATTTCCTCTGAACTCACAACTTAAATGAGGTAATTACACAATTCAAAGGTTGAATTTCTTACCTACAAGTCTCAATTCTTTGAGTTCTTGAGTGATTCTTCCCAATGACTCAAATTCTAGCTAAGTTCAAGTCAATTCCTCCAAATTCTTTAGTAATCACCCTGGTTGAGCTCAAGTCTCCTTTTTTCTTTCCTTTTCTCATGTTTTTATCACTAAGAATGAAGATATGAGAGTGTAAAGGTATAAATGAGGGTCTATCAATGCCTTATATAGACTAAAGTAATGATTTAATTAAGTGGTTGGTCAAAATACTCAATTAGACATTAAATTATTCTAATTAAATCGTTCCGAATCGAATTTCAATTGAACCTACCATAATATTTTAAAAATTCTAATTAACACATAAATCAAGTCAATTTCTGAATCAGATGCCGACGAAGCCTTCAATTCGTAAACCGAAATGAAAACATGAAGAGATATTTCCTACGTTAAACAGATATAAACACAAATAATACCACACACATGTAATTAATTCAGAATTTAATCTTAATAACTTATTAAACAAATGAAATCATGGATTAACATTAATCATGGGTCAGGGTTGTTACAATAAAGGAACCTCCAATACCTAGAACAAATAACATACTTGAACCACAGAATTGTTGCCACGAGTACTTGTCAGAAACTAGACAATCATTCATTGTACAGAATATAACATTTCATAAAACAGGTCTTATTCCATATATAGAAAATAAATAAAATTGAACGTAACTTTACTAAGTTATTACTCACAGTTGGCTCTAAAGCAAATAGATAGAGTAGGCAAATCAAATGTCTTGTGGCGCATGACCTACACAGTTATAGAACGAACACGTACTGAATTGCACAATTGGAATCATTAACTTAGTTGTTTCTTATCTTGGCGTGTTTTTACTTCTTATCCTCATTATTATGTCTTAATCTTGGCCTAGGAATGCCTATGATGGAACAAGGATGCTAAAATGCACTTGAACACATTTAACAAAACTTGCTGAAAATAGGGGTCCCGCTTGAGCGCAACTTCCTGCGTTCGAGCGGACATGCAAAATGCGAGTGGTCGTTTGAACGCACATTCTTTTGCTCGAACAGTCTGTAAAAGTATTGGTTGTGTGATTTTCACGCTCGACGGACGTTCTATGAGCGCAACTCTTGTCGCTCGAGCTGTCTGTAAAACATGTGAATTTCTGGAAGCATGCATTTTATGATCGAGCCAACTTTTGGTCACTCAAGCGGAAGTGCAAAAACAAATGTGGCCGCTCGAGCGTAGGATATGACGCTCGAGCGAATACCTCTAATCTTCCAAACTCAAATCAAATGCTCCAAAACTCATCTTTTTGGGCCAAACACTTGAGGAATCATATGTGAACTTGGAAAACATTGGGAATTCTAAATCATTTCCCAAAATCAAGCCCAAAACTTGCCAATTGTGCAAAACAAAACTCAATTCTTAGAAAACATAACATGCATGTATTGCCTTGACTTCAAAACTTCCAAAACATGATCTAATGACACAAAATGACATGAAACTAGATGAATTCCCAAAACTAAGGTGAATTAACATGCATGAGGAAATTCTTTTGAAACAACTTCAAAATGCTATGAAATATGCATGCATGCATGGTTTGAGTTCATTTCTCCAATTCTAGCTTAATTCTCAAGTTAATTCACCTATCTCACTTGATTCCATGCATTAACCAATTAAATTTCAAAGTTAGAAGCTTGATTTCATACCTTCGATGTCTATTTGAGCTCTAGTTAACTAATTGTTGAGTCTCTAAGCCAACTCTTCCAAGTCTCTATAACATCCAAGTGTTTGAACTTAATTTCCTAAGTCTCTCTCTCTCTCTCTCTCTCTCTTTCTCACGTTTATGAGCTCAAATATGAAGGAATGAAAATGTGTAACTTGTGTGTGTTGAATACAATAAGCCTTATATAGGCTTGGTTAGTGGCATCTAATTAAGCTAGGCTTAAGTTCACTAATCCACATGATTGAATTTTAATTAACTCATTCCGAATCGAATTTCAATTAAACTTACCATAATTTCCCAAAAATTCCGAATAACACATATATTAAGTCAATTTCGCAATTGGATACCGATAAGGCCTTCAATTGGAAAGACAGAATGGAAATACAGACAGATATTCCTACCATGAACAGATAGAAACACAAATAATGCGACACATGTGCAATTAATTTAGAATTTCGTCTTAATTACTTATTAGGGATAATTACTTATGGCTAATCATGGTTTAGCAGTTAATTATAGGTCGGAGTTGTTATACCTGCACCGGACAGTGTCTTTAAAACAGATTTGATGCCTCACTGGTTGGGATTTGGAGGTTGTTCGATGTCTATCTCCCAGGATAAGACGGTTGGACAACTACAACAATACACCGATTAAGTAGCTTCAGCGAACAAAACTTTGCAGCACTCTCTTATAGAAAAAATAAAAATAGAGGACACTTTTGAATACAAGAAAAACAAAAATTCTAGGTAGAAAATTGAAGGAGAAGGGTCTCATTTTATACACATGAAGGGAGAGAGAAAGAGGTTCCAGCCATTAAGGCCCCTTACAAATGCATAAATGAATTTTGTATTAAATTTGCAAAACTACAGGAATAAATCATTATCATCATAGACGAGTTACACATCTATTATATATCTGTGTAATGTATATAATTTTGCAGCCTACAATACTGGATTGGCCCAAAAAGATTAAGATGGGTGAACCAAGTCCAACCCCCACACTCAATCTATTCCAGCAAGCCTCAAGTCCAAAGATCACAAACCCGATTCCAACAGGCAAGCGGCTCGAACATATGATTATTTTTGCGTAACTAACTTGGACCATAGTCGTGACCCAAATCCATCCTTGAAGCATCTATAATTTCCTTTCTTCGAAAAATTTGGATACCCCAAAGGGCTCACACCCTTAGGCAAAAAATAGAATTTAAATACCCATCAATGCTCTCATTTACAATCAATGTGGGATACAAAGTTTCACACCTTTCCCATCATGAGGCCAACTTAATGAGTCAATTTCTCATTCAAATCTTAATTATTTTTTATCATTTTTGTCGTGGTGTAAAAATCTCATTACAAAGAATCTAAACCCAGTTTATTCCACCTCAATTGAGAATTAGCACTTACTTTAATATTGCATTAAAATCACAAAAAAACTATTATTTTTCCAACATCATGTAATTTGGGAATGTTGTTTGATTTTTAGATTTACATTTTTAGAGTGGGTTCAAAGAATCTTGCATGTGCTATAATTCTTGATTATTAAAAATAAATAAATAAATAAAAGATGATAATAGTATCTTCATAGTTTGGCTCAAAAGAATAATCTCACAGGCACATCAAGGGACCATCTAAAAAAATTGTATATGTCTTGATATTTTTGGTGGACGTTGACTGCCATTTGTAATTTGAGCAAAAAAATAGACTTTGGAGATGTGCATATTTTCCTTCCTCACTGTATTCTTTCACTTTCTTAAGAGAGAGAAAATGATAGGGATTATAAACTCAGAAATTTTTATTCTAAATTTATCTAGAAATAACAATTAATAATTCAATAATATTTGAGAGATCTAATTTAAGAGAGAAAATGTTATGGACCCTAAATAATCTATCAAATTTTTTACTAAACCTCTTACATGGGTGTGGACTCACACAAACCCACGTGTGTGGATTCCACACTCATGTGAGAAGTTTGGTAAAAAATTTGATAGATTATTTGGGATTTCTAGCATCATTCATTTGAGAGTTCTAATGTAGTTCTAATGATGTGGAGAATGCCCATGTGAAAGTGGGACTCACACTCCTCTCTCTATCTCTCTCTACTCTTCCATCTCACTAGAGCTCCATGTAAAACTCTAGTGTTAGAGTTATGTATCATTACTGTTAATAGTTGCAATTCATTTCACTTGTGACTCCACACTTTAACAAATTGATCTCCATCACACAAGTCAATCATGAGCAAATTCTATGACTGTAAATTTGGGTTCCTAGTTTTTGCCTAAAAAAAAAACACGAGTCCATGGCATTACATCAAGAAGGATTTCCAAGAATTACAAAACCAAGAGAAAAAAAAAAAAATCCCTTCTATAAGAATTCAACGCTAATGTAATATGTTTTCCATATGATATTTAGACCAGTTTCACTTGTGACTCGGCCCATTTTGCTTTTAATATGAAGAACATTTTGAGTTGTTCCTCGTGAAGGAATTGGGAAGAGAGGTAATCTCTGCTCGAATAGTATTTTATTTAGGTGATCATATAAAGTTAAAAGAAAGATGACAATGAATTTAGAAGAACAAAACAAATTATTGTGTTAGGTTGATTTGAAATACAAAGTCTAGTTTTGTAAAAATCAATTATCAATGTTTCAAAAACAAAGCATATTTACAACATCTTCGAACCAAAAAAGTAAGAACAAGGCGCAAAAAAAGTATCTTCAATGATCACTTCAAAGTGTCAGACCACGCCCAGCATGGACATTGTTTTTTTTTTTTTTTTATAAAATTAGCACGGCCCAAACTCGGCCCAAATAATGCCCTTCTTGGACGGAGCCCATTGAAACGGGTATGAGAGCCATGGATAGGTAATGGGTGAACCCAATTCCCCGACGGTTCACCACCCCACTTCCTTTCTTTCTCTCATCCGTACGAACCGGGTTTATTGGGGTTTGTGAGAACGACCGGTCTGTCCCCATTGATGTACGACTATAAAACCCTAGCGTAGTTGTAAGGGTTTCGTTTCACCAAAAATTTGCAGTTCTCTCTCTCTCGTTCGTGTGCGGAAACTGAAGAAAACCACACCAAGCAACAGCTCAAAATCGAAGCATTCATACAAATTTTGCAACCAATTGAAACCCTAAGTCAGTATCTACTTATATCAACTCTCTCTCTCTCTCTCTCTCTCTCTCTATGTATATATATATATCTTTATATCGTCTTTCGGGTCTGCATAGTGTTTTTTTTTTTTTCCTTTTTCTTTCGGAGCTTTTTTTTGGGATCGATATGTACCGAGGCTAGAAATTGAAAATGATTGCTCAGTGAAATGTGGTTTTTTGTTGAGCAAACGATATGCTCAACTGATATTTTGCTTTTGCAGGTAGTGAACTATAGTGGGTTACGAATCTTTATGTTTTTGGATCGGTAATGGCTGGTGATTCGTTATGGTTTTTGTATGTTCTTTAAATTTATATGGTTTCTATCAGTTAGAGCATCTCCAACCCTTTGCTAATTTTTTCATCTAATTTGATAGATTTGAGTAAAAAGCTTGATTTGATATGAACTACAATCATTTCATCAAATTTTGATCAAGATATTTTAAAAATTCCCCTTTTATCCCAAATTTTCCTTTTCATCAAATTTGAAAGGAAAAAAAAAATGATCTCCAATGCTTCATCTTTTTAAATTTTCATCAAATTTAAATTTGATGAAGCATTTGATGAGTTGTCAATTTGATGGAAAAAAATGAGTCTTACTTGATTTGATGAAATGACTGGAGATGATTTTTGAGCACTTTTTCATCTAATTTAAATTAAAATTTGATGAAAAAAAATATGAAGGATTGAAGATTATCTTAATGCATCTAAATTGATGAATTCGGTATTGAACCTGTTGAAATGGAAGGAGTTGCCACTTGCCTGACTTTAGACTCGACCACAATCCACAAACCAACAATTTTTAAAAATTTTCTCATGAAAGAATATTCTGCAGTGTCACTAACTATGCTTTTGTTTTTTTACGTAGTCATATTAACGGAAAAAACTCAACCTTAAATCCAAATTTCACATTCCATGCACTAGTAAATATATAACTATCACGTGGAGAAAGTATTTAGTGTTACCGGTATTCCATATCACATGTGATGATGTGGTATCCCTTCCAATGAGAATGTAACACATGTGAACCTAGAAACTGCCGTAAACCTAATTTCTCTCTCACACTCAGCATATTCGTTGTAAACCTCAGCAAAAACAGCCAACCCAAACAAGCAAAAAATTAAACTCACCTGATCAGATTAGCAGTGAGAATTCATCCCCAAAACACCTAGTAACCATAAAATTATAAGCCCAAACCCAACTTGTAAAACCCAAAGAAAAACAATGCAATTAATCGGAATAAAGTTTTAGGTAGAAATAACCTGATATTAAATTTCGAATGACCCATTAATGAGCAAATTAACAGTAAATACATAGAAATACACACATACCAAACATGTAGCAATTAGAAATATTAAGATATACATACATACACACACACACACCCAACCTTTTCAAGGTAGATTAATCAATTTGTTTTGTGATCGATCGGTGCTTCACTGCCCTCATTATTGTTTATTTATTGCTCAAAGGAGACAGTGAAGGGAGTGCAAAAGACAAAGAAGATATACGTGCATGTGTATAGGTTGAGAAAGGGTGAAAACGAAAAAAATAAGTGGGAAAACTTCAAGGCTTTGGTGATGGCCTGAAAGGATCGGGATGCCCCTAGTTTGATGGGAAAATATTTGAAGGTTGGGTTTGCCGGAAGTTTCTCATTCACCGTTGGGCCACCATAAGTTGCTCTTTCACCGTCTGATATCTGGTTTCGCCCATCGGCGACGTGATGTGGCAACGACAATGGTTGTCGATGAGATTGATATTGTTTGTTTGGGGTTTGTGGGTTTTTGTTATGAGGTTTACAATGGAGATCTTAAGTAGGAGATAAATTAGATTGGTGGGGGCTTGCACACACGCCATATTCTCATTGGAAGGGATACCACATTATCAGATATAACATGGAATACTTGTAACTTGAGTTACACTAAATATTTTCTCCTATAACATGTCCAACTGGTTTCCAGGGCTTGGGGTTCCCCAACCCCCATTAAACTTGTTACCATATTAAACCATAATTACTAGAATTGACACCATAAATCCCATTAAACTGGTTGCTCTCTCATATTAGTTTGAATACGCATTGATATTTTTCTCAGCAATTTTATTTGTGTCGTATGCTTGAAGAACTGCGTAATCGAACTTTTTTTTTCTTGGAAAAGTTGGATTCACACTTCTCATAGAATGTGCCATGTTGTGCTGAACTGTCTATCCACACTTTCAAAGGTATCTCATGTTCTATCTATTGCTTGCAAAGAGGAGCTGGAGGTTTTGATATTTTAGAAGTACTGCACAGGGATGAAAAAGACAGGTTTGGACATGTGACACCCATAGGCGAGGAGGAGAGAGTGAAAGAGTAATAAGACATGGACTGACCATATAAGGGAAAGAAGCTAGAGGACACTGATTGTTGGTCATTTATTTTAAGTAAAGAGCTGTTACAAAGTCAAAATAAAAATTTCTGGATGAAGTAAACTTTCTTACTGTTACACAGGACTAAATTCATCATAGCAGGAACTAGAATTTAACAAACTCTGTGATTCAATGACATTTAAACTCAATGCCAAGCACAAATTTCTAAAATGACAAATAATAAAACCAAAGTTTTTAAAGGCGAATGCGTAATGTGATGTGTTTTACCCCTCATGAGGCGAGACATAAGCCTTAAGGCATTGAGGCGTAAGCATTTCAAATTTCAAATGTTTATATTTAGTAAATAATTTAAATATTTTAAAACAATAAATAAATACATCAAAATTAAATATAAATGTGTAATTACTTTTCTGCTCAAGGCTCACTGGAGAGAAGGATGTTTTGCTTTATTGAAAGTGAAATTGATATTCTTAGTTTTAGTGATTGAGCTTCTCACTTGGCATTAACTTTGTGTTTTTCTTGATTGGTTATTTACTTAATTTTTCCTATAAAATATAGGGACTTTTTTATTTTTTACTTTTTTTTATGTTTAAACCATTTACTAGACTAAGTTTAATAAGAACCTAAGATAAACTCTTCATATGAGTACTCATTACATGCTTATGCATAAAAGGCATATAAGATGCACCTAAGGCGCATGACTCAGACTGTTTGTGCAACCCTTTGGGGAGTAAAGCCTAAAAATCAAAGCCTTGAGGCGTTTTGCCTTAGCCTTGCCTTGAGGTGAGCCTCAGTAAAGTATTTTAAAACTTTGACTAGAACTCAATAGACAATCTATTGACTCAAAACATGAAGATAAAAAAAAATTAATAAAAAAAAAAAAAAAAAAAAGCCCATCATGGATATGTCCATTTGATCAGACAGGCCAATTGGGTGAGATGTGGACTTAACGTGTTAGTTTGGATTTCCAAAGTGGATTTGTCTTTCCTAACCAGGCAATGACCACCACATTTGATATTTCTATAACTCATGTTATCAGCTTTCCTTTGTTTCGCACAGAAGAAATATATATTGAGCTCTAATTGTTGCTATTAAAACCCCTGTGGAAAACTCCTGCTTTGATTGTTGAATTTTGGTTCAATGAATGGGCTGTCTTCTAATTAGCTATTATACTTGTACATTCAACATTTGTTAAATTTAAGGTATTTTGTCATGAATGATGCTTCCAATTTTGATGTTCTTTTGGTGTTGGTAATTTGTACAGGTCTGCTAATAATTCTGTTGAAATGTCAGTTCAATTGCCTCCTTCGAAGAGACCGTATGATCGGATACATATAGAACCAAATGGTAAAGGGAAGAGGCAAAAGTCATCAGGTTATATTTCACAGAATTTACCATTGAAAATTTCTCCTGGCAGCACTGTATTTCGTGTACTCTGCTCGGCTACCAAAACTGGCAGTGTTATTGGAAAAGGTGGCAGCATCATATCACAAATACGTCAGGAAACTGGTGCAAAGGTCAGGGTTGAGGAAAATGTACCTGGATGTGATGAGAGATTAATTGTTATTATAGGTTCTGATAAAGATAGTGAAGTCGGTGCTGACCTGAGCAAGGAGGATGGTAATGGGACTAACACAATTGAAGAGGGTGATGATGCAAACAAACATGGTGAGGACGATGAAGATAAGAAATCCATTCCTGTGGAAGATTTACAATCTGAAAAGGAACAATGTCTGTTCAGAAAGCTCTTTTACTTATTTTCGAAAGAATGGTTGAAGGAGAATCAGAGACAGATGGAGGGGATGAAGAGAGTAACAAGTCTTCCACAGTTGTGAGGTTACTTATTTTCTCCAGTCAAGTGGGCTGCCTATTGGGAAAAGGTGGCAGCGTAATCAAACAAATTTCATCTGATACTGGTGCACAGATTCGGATTCTGCCTAGGGACAAACTACCTCCTTGTGCATCTCCTTCTGATGAACTGGTTCAGGTAAATTTGGTTTCTGATTCTCATTATCCCTGAGCTTATATATCCACCGTATGCAAGGGTCATTAGTTATATGAGACTATACTGTTATTATTTAGTATGATGTGCACATATTGTTAACTAGGTTGTTAAAATGCCTAGAGAATGAGTCTTGGATTGCTCAGGCAATTGCCTAAAGAATAGCCTCTTTGGAGTTGTAACTTGTAAGTTCTGAAAAGCAACCCTATTTTCCAATATAAATCTTAAAAAGACGGGGAAAAATCATGGGGCCTAGATGCAGTTAGGGAGTGCACAGACTTGCACATGGATTAGAGGGGTGGTGGGGAATGGGGATTGTCTTCTACTTCTCAGGTTAAATAAATCCCTAAAACTAGAACTGGAAAATTAAATAAAATTTGTTGCATATTATATATATATATACGAGACAGAGAACTTTGTGTGTTTTGCTAATTTTGTATACATTCATTCTCTGGTTGGATGGGGGACACATTTGAAAAATAAAAACAAGAACAATAACTTAGGCAGTTTTACGCCAGGTTGAGAACCAAGCTGCTTGGGTTGACTGTTGTTAGCTTTGCTTTGAGTGCATTGCCTTGTTGCCTAGCTCTTCAAATATGCGTAGGTGTAATTACAACACTGGCCAGCAAAAATTAATGAGTAATATGATCTTATACTTTACTTTTACAGGTAAAGTTTGTTGGCATTAATATTTTAAAAAAAGTCCGATTAATATTTTCCATTTCATAAGTTTATTGCAGATTACTGGGGGAGTTCATGAAGTCAGGAAAGCTCTTCAATCTGTCTCTCAACAGCTTCTAGAGAATCCACCTCGTGATCAGGATTCTTTTTCTGTCAACCCTAGTGGGCCTTCATCTGATTCATTTGGTGATCCTTTATTGAGGCCCGAAGAATACCCACCACGGAACTATGCTTTCCGTTCTCAAAGAGCACCTTATGCTGCTGGGCCACTAATTTCCAGATTTAATGAAAGTGGTGTTCCTGGCCATTTTAACCTTCCTCAGGATATCCTCAGCTTCAGGTTACTGTGTCATGAGGAGAAGGTAGGAGGAGTGATTGGAAAAGGAGGAACAATAGTTAAGGCACTCCAGCATGAGACTGGCTGTGAGATCAAAGTATTGGATGGCATATCTGATTCAGAGGACCGCATTATTGTCATATCTGGTCCAGCGGTATGGTTTGACACTTGAACTTGGTTTGATATGTAAAAGTTGCATATGTTGTCTTTCTTTGCTGGCTAAATTTAGTTCTTTGTACACGCAAAAAAAAAAAATAAAATAAAATAAAATTACCTGCTGACATTAAAATGTCAAACAACTACTGCAGCACCCAGATGACAGAATATCCGCTGCACAAGATGCGGTTCTTCGTGTTTTGTCAAGGATGGTTAGGGCTACAGCAGAGAACAAAGAGAACACTGTGACTGCAAAGTTTCTTGTCTCCTCTCATCAAATAGGTTGCCTTCTTGGCAAGGGAGGTGCTATTATTGCTGAAATGAGGAAGTCATCTGGGGCTTATATTCGTATATTGGGAAAGGATCAGCTTCCAAAGTGTGCTTCTGAGAATGAAGAAGTTGTTCAGGTGTGGTTGTACGCACATAGCCTTTTTTTTTTTTTACTTTCTTCTCCAACATTAAAATTTTCCGTTCTAATATTGTTATTTCAATTGTAGTAAATTTTATTAGTGTTCCTAACTAACTATGACTGTATTTGGGGTAGTATTTTGCTCTTTAATTGATTTTACTTTCTTATTTCTAACAAACCTTGACCTTTATTGACTTGTGGGTACTGCACTTCATACTTATGGGGACTCTTTTGTGACAGATAAATGGAGAATTTGAGGTAGTACAAGATGCTATTCTGCAAATAACCACTAGGTTGCGGAATCATTTCTTTCGTGATGCATTTCCTGATATCAACCATCCTTCAAATGCTGCCTTTCCAGATCAAGGACCTCCATTTCCTCCATATGTGGGAAGGAGGGAATTTTCACCCCCTGGAATGTATTCCAATCTAGGGCCATCATTTCACAGATATGATGCTGTTGGTGGCCTGCCTCCACATGGGGATTTTCATCCACATGATGATCGCTTCCCTTTTATGCACAGTATTCACAGGCCAGGCATTCCCCCTCATATTTCCGACAGAAGGCCATCTTCAGCATGGGGTCCTCAGGTATCAATCCTTTATCATCTCACTTGTAAAATGTGTTTTTTTGGTTTACCGGGTCTGCTTGATAACCAATATGAGCATTGCTTTAACGTTCATGCGCGGTTTTAGTTTCTTTATTAAGTTATGTTTGTATGCTTGTTGAAATAATGTTATTCTTTCTATGATAGTTTGAACACAAGATTGGAAATTGCCATAGGAACTTTTTTTGAGACAGGAGAGAGAACATAAATGATAAGAGTTGTTAGACATTAGAGAAGCCCTTCATGCAAAGAACTGTGCAATTATGGTGAATTTACTCTTGCTTCCAAATTGATTGTAGGGACCTATTGAAGGGGGTGGGCCTTTAGGCTTGATGGACTATGCAGGAGCTCCCCAAAGAAGGGTTGGTGGATTTGGAGGGTGGGTACTGTGTAGAGTACATAGTAAAAACTTAATTATTAACTGTTTACTGTCCTTAATACCAAATTGTTTGCTGAAGGCATTGCCGTTTTTTTAATTTTGTTTAAATGTATCTTTCTGAATATATGTAGAGGAAGTCATCCAGCTATTATCACAAACACCACCATGGAAGTTGTTGTACCTCGTTCTATTGTTCCTGTGATTTATGGAGAGGATGGTGGATGTCTGAAACAAATTCGTGAGGTATATTCTGTTATCTGATAATCATCCTTGGGTATTCTCACTTATGTTCTCCAATAAGAAAAGGAATTATTTTTGCCTTACATTTCTTATTGATCAGCAAAAGCTTCATCTTTGGTATATAATATAAGACGTCATATTATAGTGTAAAAACATTGTATAAATGTTGTTCTTACAAACATTTTATACTGGATTGTGCCTCATTCTAATAGTTAATGTTCTAAACTTGATTGTACCTTGTTCTATTAGTTAATATTCTATAAGCCAACATTAAGGCTTCGTTTGTCAACTATACATTTTAGTCAAAAAGTCACTATAAGTTGTCACATCACTCTCTCTACGTTTCTGCACATCTTTTTGTAAAAAGCTAAAAAGTTGCTAAAATAGCTTGTTCCCAAAAAGTTAATATCAAGAATAAATCTTCTGTCAGTTGCATTCAATTCCTCAATATTTCTGGCTTACTATGTTGGAAGTACCGTAGTTCTCGGAGACTGGATTGCTTGCTTCCTAATTTTAGATTTTTTGTTAATTTCATGGGCAATGTAGATATGCACACTTTTAGAAGTCACAAATTAATTAACCTTTTTATTTGTCACATACCCTTATTCTATGGAGTTTGAAATTTTTGACAAAATTTTCCCAGATTTCCGAGGCTAAAATTACTGTCACCGATCCCAAACCCGGAGCAACAGAAACAATGATTATAATATCTGGCACACCTGATCAAACACATGCTGCACAGTCTCTTATTCAAGCATTTGTAATTAGTGAGACGGAAGCTCCTTGACCTTTGTTATTGAGGTAAGGCTCCTGAACTTCTTTTTATGCTGACATAACAATCAGAAGCATTATTGTCATCATTGGTGATGATATTTGGCATTCACTTTGCTATTCCTTTTAATTTTCTTTATTACTTAAATATTCTCATAGTTATTACAATAAATAATTTAATATACTACTCATTTGTGTTGTTTAGAACTTGCTACTCAGCTGAAGACCATGGTGGCTGGAGAATGTTGGACTTCTAATTTTGCAGTTTTGTGAGTAGTGGGAACTTACTTGGACTTTACTAGGGCTGCGCCCAAACTTTGCGGATTAATCTTAAAATACTGTTCGAGAGCAAGCCCATTTAGCGTCATTTGGAGAGTTACCTGAACAATCAAAAAATGTAGTTACCAAAAAAAAAAAAAAATGAACAATCTAATGCTCTTTTGGCTGTCAGTAAATGTTAAATGGTAGGGGTAAGAAAAAATAATACTATTGGCTTTTACATGTTTGTATGGGATGAGAATTTGTAAGAAATGGGAAGGAAAATTGCTTTTCTACTTGCTCACTTGTGCCCTTAATTGTGTTTTATGAATTTTTTCTACAACAAAATATGATTGGACTTTTGTTGTTGCTTTTGAGAGAGTCCTGACAACCGTGTTTCTTAAGTTGATTTTTCTTCCTTTTTTTTTTCAACTTTTGTGAGTTTAGCACCTTAGGATGAGATTAAATTCTTTATGGCTTACCCGTAAACCATTGGTTTTACAGGCACCTAGAATTCAATTGACATGTTAGCTAAACCTGTAAAATATTAAGCCCCACTCTGTGCCCATCCCCTTCCCTCCACCGACCCAGTTGAATCTTCTTCTCCTACGAGATTTTGACCTTGAAACCCTGTGAAGCACGGACACGAACATGCATACGGACACAAACACGGGGCACGACAATTTCTAAAAAATGGTGACACGGACACGACAAGGGACACGACAAATTTTTTAATTTTTTTATAAATATTTTTATTTTAATACACATTAATTATTTTATTTATTTATTATATTTTTTAAATAATGTGTTCCAATTAATTTTTTTATTTTATTTTACATACATGTGTTTATTTATTTTTATTAATATTTATAAATATATATTATCTTATAATATGTATTATATATTATCTCATAAACATATTATATGTTATATAATAACTATTATATAATATATAATAATAATAGTAATTATATAATAGTTAAACCCTAACTCAGATCACATCTCAATCAAGAAGATAAATGAGAGAGAGAGAGAGAGAGAGAGAGGCTTACCTTCGTAGTCGTCTAGGGTGTTCGACTGTTCGATCGACTGGTGGAGCTTCGACTGGATCGACTAGATGGAACTTCGATCGAATATGATATCACGCGACAGGTTTGTCTCTTCACTCTCTTCCTTCACACTCTCCCTCCTTTGTCTCTCCTTCCTCGCCGTGTCTCACGCCGTGTTTAGATTTGGACACGCGTGTCTCTTACAAAAAAAAAAAAAAAAAATTAAATTAAAGGGATACGGCAGATGGCATGTCCCCGGCGTGTCTCTGTATCCTGGGCATGTCCCCGTGTCTGACACCGCCACAGCGTTGATTTTGCTATGTTCATGCTTCATAGTTGAAACCTGATTGAGTTCAATCAATCCCACACTTAGATTTCTGAGTTATGTTTTCTTTTCATTGTTACATTCTGAAATATCAGCTATTGTGAACAGTGAGACCCATATCAATATTTTTCAATTTTATATTTCTTGGTTTTGTCCTCTTTGTTCCCTTCAGGATTCCTCTTTCTCAGTTCTTTCTTCTTTCAATTTCACCATCAAAGTAAATATTCAAATACCCCAATGGGTTATCTAATCTACCATACTGTTCATTCAGGCTATACTGTTTATCTCATGCAAGTGTGGGATCTAGTGAGAGGTTTGTGTGGGGGGCGTGAGAGGGAAGAAGAAGAAACATTATTGAGAGAGATGCAAGTGTGGGATCTGGTAAGAGTTTTGTGTGGGGGCGTGAGAGGGAAGAAGAAACATTATTGAGAGAGAGAGAGAGAGAGAGAGATGGTTAAAGAAATTTGGTGTAAACCCACACTATGAAGCACGGACACGGGACACGATAATTTTTAAAAAATGGGAACACGGACACTGCAGGCGACACGGCAAATTTTTTAATTTTTTTATAAATATTTTTATTTTAAGACACATTAATTATTTTATTTATTTATTATATTTTTTAAATAATGTGTTCCACATAATTTTTTTATTTTATTTTACATACATATGTTTATTATTTTATTTTATTAATATATATAAGTATATATTATCTTATAATATGTATTACATATTATCTTATAAGTATATTATATGTTATAATAATTATTATATAATATTTAATAATAATAGTTATTATATAATAGTTATATATATATGAATCAAGGAGATAAAGACAGACGAGAGAGAGAGAGCGAGGGAGAAAGAGAAGTGATCGATCGCAATCACGAGGGAGAGAGAGAAGGCGAGAGAGAGAGAGAGCTCTGAGAAGTCGAAGGGCTCTGGATTGTCGAAGTCGAAGGGCGTTATAGCTAGTCAAAGTGCACTGGATCGTCGAAGTCAAAGGACTATCGCTAGTCGACATGGACTGGATGGAGGTCGATTAGCTCGAGATCGAAGTTATGATAGAGCAAGAGAGAGTGCGAGGCTTACGGTGGAAGTTGTCCAAATTGAAGTTGCCGATTAGGTTTGTACTCCTTTTCTCTTTCGTTTACTCCTCGCCAACCGTGTCCCATGGTGTGTCCAGATTTGGACACGCGTGTCTCCGCCGTGTCCCTTGCAAAAAAATAAATTAAATTAAGGGGACACGCCATCTACATGTCCCCGTATCCGACACTGCTATGGTTTCCATTTTGGCGTGTCCATGCTTCATAGAACCCACATCAACTGATGTGGCAGCCGTTTAGTGGCTGCCCGTAAACTAGGTGGTTCACAGGTATGCCATGTAGAATTCAATCCCTTTTGGCACAGAGTTGATTTTTGTTTACTATGGCGTTCCACTTTATAGTTTTGTGGAAAGTCAATCTAGCAATATTTATAGTGAATGTATCAGTTAAATTAAAATTTTAACCATTTATTGATGCTTCACCTTTTTGGTCATTTACGACACGATTTTGTTGGTGATTTGATATTTAAGAGTCTTTTTGGAAAAATTTGTTGATGTGATTAAAGTCAAAAGTTTTGATGGGATGATTGGTTGCCTGTTTTTATTACATTTGAAGTTCCAGATGCTATCAGTCTTGTTTTTCTCTGAAGCTCAGTTGGTTTTGTGATTTTCTGTTGTACATCTCTTAGCTGAATTAGGCCATGCTTGTAGCTTCTATGATCATTCTATCATATTTAAGGGTTTAGTCTGGCAACAAGTCTCTAGATCATCAAAATATTCAACTTTCAAAATAGAGGATCACAACATCAGGAAGTCTACTTGGGGGGTGAGTACACGGTGAGTTTCTTGAATCTGGGTTGTGTGAATTTTAGATGAGTTTATAAACAGAGACAAATGTTATACTTGAACCACTTGTGCTTTATATAGATATATGCCTACCAAATTGTCATTAGTTACAGATCTTAAAGCCTACACTTTAAAGTATTGTAATGACTTTAGTACAGCGTCGCGCCCATATGTAGGTTTGAGATGGTTCTGCTATTTTGTTTTCTGTCATTTTGATATACAGATTCTCAGACTCGCTTGGAAATTCATTCTTATTAAGAATATTGCATTTCGGTACAAAATATGTTAGTTCTGAATTCTGAAGGGCTTGTATGTCTTGAGGTCCTTAGCCAGTCCCTGAATGGACCCGGCAGCAGCAATGAGGGAAACAACTAGGCAGGCCCAACTTAGGATTTTCAGCCATACCCATCTGAATGAAAACTTGGGTATTTTTGACTGCGCGATGTACATCTCGATGGGGAAGTACACGGTCAATGGATAGAACGATGCTGCTCCGATCAAGCCCAAGAAATCATTGAAGAAAGGTAATATCATGGCTACCACTGCTGTCACTATTACATAGATTGTTCTCCATATCAACCTGAAGAGGTTGATGTAGTACACTCCATAGAATGGGATTTTAAAAGTGTGCTCGTGTGTTATGAATTTGCTTTCTGGCCAGCGTTGGCGGCATTGACTCTCTACGAACCCGAATATAGGCTGGCAAAAAACCTGCAAGAGTGATCAGACCATGAAACCAGTAGGTAAGTAGTTTTTCGATTTTATGCTGGTTTTGTTTTTGGGAAATTTATGTACCTGGTAGGCTCCGATTAGGTGGATAGCAATGCAAATGTTGGCCAAGTCAATTAGCCAGAAGGGCTCATAGAAGCCGAACCCAGTGAGGAAATTTCCTGGTGTGTTGTTTCCAAAAGCAGCGTAGCCGAAACCACCACATAGGACGTAGAAGAGGGTGGTGATAGTAACTCCGACGAGTGATGCCCGTTTCATCACCTTGTTCTCTGGAGGGTGTGATTTGAGTGTGTCCTGCAACAAGATATGGGGGGGTTTTCATTTCCCACAAATAAGTCCCAACATTTCTCTTATGTTCATAACTTCCTAGCCACCATTTTTTTGGTCTCTGCTTGTTTTTTTATTCTAACCCATTAACTTCTGATAACCATAGTTTATATCTAATTTACATCTGAGAGTGGGAAAAGGGAGCCGGAAAGTGGCATTGTGAGTGAACTTGCTATGACAGGTCTTTGGATGCCACTCACCCTTAAAAACCGACTGGATACGATTAAGGCTAAGGCATGTGTTAATCGATGTAGGATTGTAAAAAATAGAGACACTTACGAAATTCTGACATCCAACCTTGTGTCCGGTGAGGTTATGAGAATATTGGGTAATGCCATTAGACTAAGAGGATTGTGACCCAAGTTTTATGTCTTAACATTGTTGTGAAGATAAACCCTGAAACCTCACTCGGGTTTATGAGTTGAATGAATTGCTCAGACAAGCAAGCAGAGTTTAAAAATAAAAAAAATTAAAAAAAAAGAAAAAGAAAAAGAAAGAAGAATAAAAAATAAAAAAAACAAACGAACAAACAAACAAGGAAACAAGTCATGTGCAAGTGTAGTACTAGTGTACATTGTGCATGTGCAAAGCAGGCAAAAACAGGTTTTCGGGTCTGCCTAATTTGGACTTTCTTTTATAAGATGAAACGGAAGAAACAACAAAAATGGAAGGACGGTGTCCGGGTGGAAAAGATGAGAAAAACTAAAATGGTGGGGGCATCCACATCTTTGTGAAAAGAGCTGATGGGTCCCCCAATCCGATTGGTCTCACATGGAATCACTCAAAAACACAACTCCGTACGTACTCTTAAGGTTTCATTTGAAAAGTTGGGTTTGCAACCAAAAAAAATAATAATAATAATTACTATGTTTGTTTTACAATTTTTTGAAAATACTTTTTAAAAACTTTATTTTTTTATTTTTCATATTTTTTTTTTGTTTTTACTGAATTTTTTAATATTTTAAGCAATTTTTAATTTTTAGACACAATATAAATACACTTAAAAAGTATAATTTTTATGAAATTTTTTTTTAAAAATTCACTAAATATCAAAAATATATTAAAAAAAAAATGAGAATTTAGTATATTTTTTGTATTTATTAGTTTTTAAAAATATTTTTCACAAATATGTTACTTTTAGATATTTCTAAATAAGGTGCATCTAAAAAAGTAAAAAAAATGCTTAAAATTTTAAAAATATTCACTAAAAACAAAAAAATACGAAAAATAAAAAATTCAATTTTTAAAAAATTAAATTTAAAAAATTAAAATCAAACAAATTGAATAATATTACAAATTCAGACTTAAATATTTAAAAATTATTTAGAATTATTATTTTGAAATTTAAATTTATTTTATATATAGACTTCACATTCAATCTAAATCACACATTCTCTTTAAGGGTAAATTTGAGAGAATCAAGGCCGGATTCATAACATTTTTTGTTAAAAAATTATTATAAATTATCACATTATTCTTATTATTTTTTGTATATATTTTCATAAAAATTAAAAAATTAATTAAAATAGTCAATTTTTAAACGGAATTTAAATAAATTCTTCCATAGGGTTGTCCTTTTTTCAATGAATGTAGTTCTATTTATTTATTTATATTTATTTTTTTGCGGCGAATAATGAATGTAGTTCTTATTATGCCTAAAAATAAATAAAAACCAAACTTCATTTGGATAAGATCTAAGACTAGGCTGCCTATCCTCTGAATTAACCATCTATGACTTTTCTTTTTCTTTTTTTTTTTTTTTTTTTTTTTTTTTTTTTGGGGTTTGTTGTCTATTTTGTCCTGTTTGTTTTACCCATAATATATATAAATAGACAATTTTATAAAATTTATTACTACGATTTAGCTTGGAAAAGAAAATATTTTAAACTCTTAAAACATTACTTACAAATTTACTCCAAATAACGTGAATATTTGCATGCCAATTATTACTTTGTTTAAAAATTAATCACGACAATTCCTTGCATGTCATGTGAAGATAAGTTTAGAGGTGATATTTTAATATTCTTTTGAAAAATTATGTCTATTAATATACATTTTGAGACTGATTTTTATATTTTTAGAACTATTCTTATGCACTAGTTTTATTACAAACACATAAACTAAACTGATTTATAAGGTAGAATTTATTAAATCATAAAAATATTAGTAAAATTGTACGAGTTAACATGCTTATATATATTGACTATTTTGATTCCATGATAGTAACGCATGATCTTGATACTTCAAAGTATACGTTCTTTAATAATTTTTTTGATTTAAGGGTTGTTAAGTTAATTTAACGGAAGGTCAAATAATGTGTCAATTTGGTCTCTATATTTTACATGATGTGTCAATTTGGTCCATGTAATTTCAATTTTCTCGATTTTGACAGGAACTAAATTGACACATTGTAAAAAATACAGGGAGCAAATTGACACATTATTTAACTTTCCGTTAAATTAACTTAATAACCATTATTTATTGGACTAAAATAACATAATCCGTTAAATTAAGGGATAAAATTAAACAAGTTAAAATTACAGAGATTATTTGCATAATTTTTCTTTTTTTTATAATGAAACTCATGATCCCAATTTCGAGTCTTATCCTCTTCTTAATATAAATATGAGACATTAACACTATCAAGAGCCTACACGTATATATAATAGTATAAATTTGACTGATCTCTAGTTAAACTTTTAACTGAACTGGATAGTTGAGGTTTCTTACCAGTAAGAGTCATTAAAATAGAGGTCTCTTACTGGTAAGAGTCTACAAAAACATGACTTCGTTGAATTTTTTCAAATAGTATGGATTTGGTTTATCTCCAATTAAATTTTTAATTGGACCAGACAATTGAAATTTCTTATTATTAAAAGTCATTAAATAGGAATCTCTTACCGATAAAAATTTATAAAAACATGACAAAATTGAATTTTTTCAAAAATTCTTATCAATAAAGAATCTTCTGTTTAATAACTCTTATCGATCTTCTGTTTAACTATTTTTACTGATAAAAAAACTCAAACTGTCTAATCTTGAAATCAACTGGAACCGAGCCATTCCTTAATAGTATATTGTATATATATGTCATGTGGGGGGTGGGGGAGAGAAAAGATTGCCTGAATCTCGATGAGGACGGTAGAGTAAGCATAAGCGAAGGCGATGTCTCCAATGGCCTGGAAGCTTCTCCAAACCTTCTCAGATCTTGACACGTCCACCCCAACTGTCACCCCTGTTAGGCTTGTCCTTGCATGTCCACCTCCTTTCATTTCAATTCATGCATTGGACCACCACACCATGTTACATTACATTTAACCAATCAATCAAAACACACACATACTTCTATATTATATTTGTTTCGTATAGGATGAGTATATTATTCTTTTTTAGAATATAAGCAATAAAACTATCTTTTATCTCTAACAATTTAAGATTTGAGATGGGTTAGTAGTAGTTAACAATTCAAACAGCATATTCATCTCTCCCCCTTACCTACCTGCAACTTTAGCTATGGAGAGACCGAGCCCAATAGAAGAATAAGCAAAGGACATGATTGCTGCGACAATTGAAAGCCATGAGAGCTCATGGAAGTTTGGTATTTGACTCAGAATGATCTGAATAGAGGCAAAGATGATCATGAATGGATAGTTTGATATTGAGCACTTCACATGATGACCATGTTTGTGGAAACAATTTGATCTTTTGACTGCCCTGTATTATTATTAAGAAAAAAAAAAAAAGAGTCAATAGATATCTAACAACAATGTATATTAATCAATGAATCAGATGATGATGATTTAAATTTGGAAAGTAGGTAAACGAATTTGATTACTCACACCATACTAATTGATGCAGTTATTGTGTACCCAATAGTAACCCCTACCAGATTACAATACTGAGCTATTCCACACAGCTGGACCTTGATTCCTCCTGAGAATAGATTCAAAAAGAAACTAAAAATAAAATGCAAACCCAGATTTTTGTTTGGTTAGAGTTTTCTAAAAATATTTTTCAAAAAATTCTATTTTCTTGTTTTTCATGTTTTTTTTTGTTTTTACTGAATTTTTTTAATATTTTAAGCAATTTTTAAAATTTTTTTTAGACATACCTAACATAAATATACTTAAAAAGTAAAAAATTTATGAAAAAACTGTTTAAAAATTCACTAACTACCAAAAATACAAAAAAATACGAGAATTTAGTAAATTTTTGATATTTTTATGTATTTATTAATTTTTTAAAATATTTTTTCACAAATTTTTTACTTTTTAGATACATTTAAATAGGTGTATCTAAAAAAAATAAAAAAAAATGTTTAAAATTTTAAAAATATTCACTAAAAATAAAAAAAATACGAAAATAAAAAAATTCAATTTTCTAAAAACTTAATTCAAAAAACTCATACTAAACGCATTTTTTTTTCATACTTGAAGTTTTTAGAGATGAAATTTCAGATTTTCAATTTGAAAGACCAGGTGGGATTTTCCAGCTGGAAGATCATATTGTATTAAAAAATTTCATGATCTTAAAACTACATTAGAAGTTAGAAAAAAGGAACACAGAAAATTATATCTCAATATTTTTATATCTCAAAATTTTCATATAATCTTATGATTAAAACTGCATTAGGACAAAGGGACACAAAGAACGGCAAATATGAAGATTCTTGTAAAGAAAAAAATTTCTCAACTAGACTGAGAGATAAAGAGAAAATATCTCCAGATTCTCGTATATCAAAATTTTCATATAATTCAGAGATTTGGAGAAAGAGCTACACATAGTACAATGTCTTCTTGCAAACTATAACAGAATAATCAAAGAAAGAGAGAATAGAAGCTTCAAGCTATCCATTCCATCCACAGTAAACTAGTGTTCACATTTTGAAGAGTAAGTTGAATTACCTAAGTGAGCTCTCACAACATCCATGTAGGTGTAGTTTCTGCTACCAGTGACAGGGTCAGGAGCCCGGTAACAGTCGGCGAGGAGAGTGGAAGTGAAGAAAGTGATGAAAGAGAAAGCCATGAGAACAGCAAGGCCAACCACCCAACCCAACTGAGCTATAGCCCATGCCAGAGAAAGCACTCCTGACCCAATCACTGCTGTTATGATATGTGCACTTGCAGTTGTTACACTTCCTTTAAAAAAAACAAAATCCATATATATTAAGTGAGTAGACAGAAGACAATCAATATGTAAATGTAATACTGCATAGCATCGTTTTAAATAACAGCATCGGGATACATTGAGGTACCAGTTCGTTTGGGGCGGCCATCATCGTCCAAGTTCTTGCGAATATCGCTGTTTTGAAGGGCCTCTGGGGCTTGTTCTATGGACATGGTGTTATTCTGCATCTCTCTAGCCATCTTCTCCCTCCTAACTTAGACTCCCTCTCTCTCTCTCTCTCTCTCTCTCGTATAAGAAATGGGTATAATAGAAAGAAGAATTTAAAGGGTCAAAAGAGGTGGCAATTAAAGGGGTTGAAACGAGTAATATTAGGTATCATGAAAAAAATATTATAAAAATTATCATGAAAGATTCTCTACCGTTACCGTTAGATTACACATAAAAAAAAAATATCACACACTAGTCAAAGGATGAAAACTCTTCATAAAGCATTTCATGATATTTTTTTTTACGATGCCTAATATTATTTGGGTTGAAACACAGGTCATTTGTGAAAAAAATGTGTAAAAGTGAGACGAGTATGAGAAGTATATATTGAGGTGTGAGTAGTGAAGTGGAGCAAGTAACTCCCAATGTAACCGTTTTGGAACAATATAGAGTTAAGATTAATGGTAGAAATTTTAAAAATTTTGTTAAAATTTTTATTAAAGTCTTACATGAGTATAGATTTTGCACTTATATAAAATATTTGATAAAATTTTTATCAGATCTCTACTATTAGTATCTAAAAAGAGTTGAATAAAAAAATATGAAAAATGAAAATTGCAATTCAGTAGAAGGTAGGCAGAGTGATTAATAATCAGTGAGTAATTACAGTAAAGATGAAAAGAAGAAAAATAATTATAAAGGGATAAAATTTATGTCTTGAATTGATCAAAATCCGCATCTTCTTGCCTTATCTCTCTCTTCCTCCTTCGTCAGCAACTCTCGCTGCAAATCACTACTTGCCTAGTCTTCTCTGCCCTCGTCTGCCACCCCTAGCCCCTCCCTCACCACTAGGGGTGTACACAGTTCAAATTAGTTCGGTTCTGAGAAAATTTAAAAATTAAATCGATCCTAACGATTTTATAATTTTGAAAATCAGACCAGACCATTACATTTGTAAAACCGAATCAGAACCAAACCGAAAAAATGGTTCCGTTTCGATTTGGTTTACGGTTCCAAAAATTTCTATTTATAAAAATAAATTGTTAATATTAACAAAATAATTACTCAAACTAATTACATTTAACTCATGATAAAAACTAATAATATTAAGGCATTACTTAATATTACATATCTATACCATCCTAATATCATTAAAATTATAAAAAACCAATTAATAAAAATAAAACTTGATATTATATATATATATCTTTTAAAATTCGGTTCGGTTCGAACTGCGATTTTTTCATAAAATCCATTAATTGAACCGTTTTTACGGTTCTCATATTTCTTAATCCGAAACCGAACCAATTCTTAATAGAACCGAACCGAACCGGACAATTCGATTTGATTCAATCCGAATTACCAATTTAAACGAATTTTTGAACAGCCCTACTCACCACCCTCATCCCTCCACCATTCTTTCCCGCTACTCCCAACCCACTCCCACTCCCGCCACACTCGTGACACCTACACCCTCTCTTCATCAATGTGACATCCCAATTCTTTTCTGAAAAATGCTTGGGAGCACTAATTAGTGCTCCCACTAATTAGGTGGCAGTGGGTTCCGCTAGTAATGATGTGATGTTTTGGTCTTGGAGTTGTATTTTTTTTTTTTTTTTTTTTTATATTTTTTTAATGCATTAGTGCTATTAATTAGTAGTGGTGTTTTTAGTGGGATGAATCATTGTTGTTCTTTTCTAACCCGTTGCATTGGAGTTATACATTATTGGCTTGACCATTGCACTACCCGTATTATGCATGATATGTAAAAAATTAATAATATATTTTTATACAAAATAATATAAATAGTTAAATTTTTATATGTAAATTATAAAAACAAATAAGATTGAAATTTACAATTTAAGTCCCATGATTTTATCACAATTTATTTATTATTTTTTAATTTGTCACAAATTTAATCATGTAATTTTCAACCGCCCTTGCTAGAATTGCAAATTTAGGTAAACTCAATCCAAACAACTTAAGTTGAACTTAAATTTTTTTAAAAATTAAAAAATATAATTTTTAATTAAGCGAGGACCTATGCAAAAATTTAAAAATTTAAATTAAATTTGAGTGAACTTGTATAAAAACACTAAATAACCTGAAAAACCAACACTACAACCAAAAACATTTTTGGCGATGTTTTTTAGCAATCAAATTGAATTTAGTTGCCAAACGTATGTTCTTGGCAACAATATACGTGTTGGTCGCCAAAAAATAAATTGTTAGCGACCAATATCTCAATTTGTTGCCAAAAATATTTGGCACCAATTTAATTTTTTGCGCGGTAGCGCTAAAAATGTTTTGGCGACCAAATTAATATATGGTGACGAAACTTTTGGTTGCCAATTGTAACTTTTTGGCGACAGAATTAACATAGTCGCGGAAAGGTGAATGATATTTATGGCAACCTAATGATTTTTGTCGCCAATAAATTAAGAGTCAAAATGACATCGTTTTGAATTTGTCCTTTTTTTTTTCTTTTTTTTTTTTTAATGAACTTTAGGTGAATAAACAAGATTGACCTAATATTCATCTCATTCTACAACCTGAAACGGCACAGCAGAAGACACAAGTATGTCTTCTCTCCCTCTTCTCCCTCTCCCTCTCCCTCTCCCTCTCACTCTCTCACACTGCCTCATCTTTCTCTTTTTCTTCTTTGTCATCAATTTGATTCTCTTGTTCGGCATGGCAGAACACAACACAACATTGATATTGGGACTGATTTTTCCCTCTCCCTCTCACTCTCTCACACTGCCTCATCTTTCTCTTTTTCTTCTTTGTCATCAATTTGATTTTTCAGACTGCTATTCTGATTTTCGGGACTGATATATTCTGATTTTGGAACTGATTTTTGGATTTTGGGAGTGATATTCTAATTCTGATTTTTTTGGGGACTGATATTCTAATTTTGGGATTGATATTTTGATTTTGGGACTGATTTTGGAACACAGGACAACACTTCTTTGTTTATTTGTTGTTGTTGTTCATTATCAAAGGCTCATAGCCATACATCCATATCCAGTAGGGCTTTTAAATCTGAATAGGTTCACACACTGGACCAATTAAAACCCCTAAAGCAAAGATTTCATGATGGTTTCCTTTGTTAGAAATTCTTTTTTTTTTTCTTCTTCGTAGATTTATTGTCCTAAAATAATATTCACTAATCAAAAATCTATTCATGGTTTCCTTTGTTAGAAACAGAATATTAATGATTTTTATAAAATAAAGTACTTGTATTTTGATTGTGGAATGCACAGGTATGAAGATAAATATAACAACCCAATTGTAAGATAAATATTCAAATGCACAGGTACAAAGAATTTTGTGATAACAGATCCTAGACTTCCTGATAACCCAATTGTAAGATAAATATTCAAAAGCTAAGTTCTGTTAAATTTTGCTGTTATAGCTATTTTGCAATAGCAACAAACAGAATTAAAAGTTTTTTTTTAATATGAACACAAATGTAATTAATCTGCAGCCTTATTTATCCATAAAAAAAGAAAAGAAAAAAGAAGTGCCATATGTTTCTATGAGAGCCAGTCAGTTTAGGATATAAAGTCTATCCATAGCTACTATTCCAGTGAATTTTGCATGTCAAACTCTATTTCCAGCTGAAGTAAAGCAATAAGATAAGTGCTAAGGAATGAAGATTTTATGTTATTTTCCTACTAAAGCTTCAAATAATTTATGACAATCACAAAAATATGAAAAAATTAAAAATTGAAATATCTATGCAGTAAAAATAGTTCATCAAAACATAAATATGTATATATATTTATGAAACAAAGGCACAACAAGAATGTTCAAAATCCAATAAATAGTTAATATATATATATGTATATGTATATGTATATGTATACAAGTACAACATGTATATATACAAAACTATTTTGAACATGAAAGTCTCAACTTTGTTGCAGATCCTACACTTTCAAAATAAATTATAATTTTAAACATACAATATGCTTTCTGTGTTGGGGAGGCTGCATAAATTATAATTTTAAATATAATATCTTAATTGTATCTTTATATCAGTTTAAACACATAATGTCTAATGAATTTTCATTCTTCTATGGGGGCCATGGCCCTTGCCAGCCTTCTTTAGTTATGCCACAGGTACACAACCATCGTAGCGTAAGATATGAATAATGTCCTTTGTGAAGTAGTTCTTAAGGAATGTGGACAACTTTGTGCTTTAGCAGTTGGTTGGTTGTTCTCCATCTTGATGTGTTAATTTCTATTTTGTGTTTGTAATTTTATCACATGTCTGGTTACTTAAAGCATAATTATTATCTTCATATACCTGGGCATTCCTTATAGTTATTCATCATATAGTTTTTGCTTTAGCTACTTTGTTTAACACAATTCACTATTGTGATTGTGGCTTCTTTTGTAGAAAAAAAAAAAAAAAAAAAGAAAGAATACAGGACTTGAGTATCCTTGTATGTCATTTGATATTCATTTCATGCCCATAACCCTTTACTAATTTCATGTATTGTATGATTTTCGTTTAAACTTTGACTTACAATTACAATTGTTATATGTTATTGGCTAATACAAAGAGATAAAAAAAAAAGGCTGCAATCATTCGTTGGGGGCAATTACTACATCGAGTAAGTTTTGACTATTTGTTCGGTCATTTTTAATTTACTTATAGAATTTTGGCACTTTTTTTATTAAATTTGTGATTGTTAGAGGATTCACTTTTTTTTCCTAATGTTTGAGCATTCATGATATGACAAATACTTAGATGACCTAAAGAACTATTTGACATATAAATAAAATAAAACCAAATGTGCTAATTAGGGGTGACTACTGTGTTTGGTTTCAAAAATCTTAATTTCATGTCTAACTCAACAAATAAATAAGTCAAATAGCTAAAATAGATAAATATGTTTTTACAAGAATAACTAAACTAATATGTAACAATTTCAACCCTAGAATTTATATAGCAATACTAATAAGAGTATTCATTATATTTGTAGGATAAATTTGAGATTGTTGATTATGATGAGGATGAAGAGTTTCGGAAAGGAGTCAATAAAAATTGTAAAACTCTTTACAAAAGTTGGCGTAACAAGATAAAGATTCATTCCTCAAAGTTGGTAGACGTTGGTGTTGACCCTTATAGTAAACCATACAAAAGGGTCGATCATGAGGCTTGGATATACATGATCAATCATGTATGGCTTGATAGCAATCATTAGGTAAAATTTTCTAATATAAAGAATCATGTTGTAATTTCAATTTAATTTTACTGATCAATTAATTTTGTAGAACTTGGCTGAAAAAGCAAGGGATAGTCAATTGAGGTTACCTTATAATCATACAATGGGCTCCAAGTCATTTCAAGCTGCAATATATAAACAGGTGATGCATTTATTATATTTAAAAGTGTGATTACGTTAAAATTAATCATGTATGCTTACTTTTAAATGGAAATAGGGTACCAAGAAGACTGATATTGTAGACTTCTACAAAGATTCCCATTGGAGCAAGAGAAGATCGGATTGGGTAGCCCTAATATGTGGTCAATTACATGTAAGTATACCAATTAATAGAGTTACATATTTACGTAAATGGTTGTATTTGTTGAAGTTGTTTAAAAATTGATAGGAAGCTTTGAAAAAGCGACGTAAAGAGTTTTCAGAGCCTGGAGTAATACGTTTAACTCAGGAGTAGCTATCAATTGAGGTTCTTGGAAAGAAATCGGGATACTTAAAAGGCTTGAGATGGTCCAAAACCATCATCATCCAGATCTTCTTAGTGCACAAACATATATTGAGGTGGTTTCGAGCCTACAAAACAACTAGAGTCATTGAAGAATTTGTCCGAGGTTCAAGAAGAACAAATTCTGACCCGAACACAGTAGCACAACAACAAGCTAAAATGATTGAAATGCAACACAAAAGATTTGAAGAGATTGAGAAGTTTATAAGGATGCGCAAAGATCGGGTAGGCATAGAGGTTGATGAAGATGATTATCAATCAGAGGAATCTTATTGACAAGTACTTTTGTAAGTATATTTTTCATAATTTAATTTTCAAATCATGACAAGCATTTAACTTAATATGTCTAGTTGTGTTGAACAAAAGTGTCGAAATTGTAAAACACAAAACTTAAAATTAGAAGGAAAATTGTAAAACACAAGATTTAAAAGGCCCGTTTAGGGGGGCAAAATTGTGAAATGTCCATCAAAACTGCCAAAACATGGCACGGGCAGCTTGCTCAAGCCTAAATAGACTTGTAGGAACAAATGGGACCTCAATTGGATTTCCGGTTAGAAAATTAGAAGGAAAATTGTAAAACACAAGACTTAAAAGACTTGTTCGGGGGCCGAAATTGCGAAATGACTATCGAAATTGCTGAAACTTGGCACGGGCAGCTTGCTCAAGCCTAAATAGACTTGTAGGAATAAACGGAACCTCGATTGGATTTCCGATTAGAAAATTAAAAGTAAAATTGTAAAACACAATACTTAAAAAGCTCGTTCGGGGGCCGAAATTGCGAAATGACTACCAAAACCACCGAAACTTAGCACATGCAGCGTGTTTAAGCCTAAATAGACTTGTAGGAACAAACGGGACCTCGATTGAATTTCTAGTTAGAAAATTAGAAAGAAAATTATAAAACACAAGACTTAAAAGACCCGTTTGGGGGGGCGAAATTGTGAAATGACCACCGAAACCGCCAAAACTTAGCACGGGCAACTCGCTTAAGCATAAATAGACTTACAGGAACAAACATGACCTTGATTGGATTTTCGAGTAGAAAATTAGAAAGAAAATTGTAAAACACAAGACTTAAAAGGCCCGTTTGGGAGGGCAAAATTGCGAAATAACCATCGAAACTGTCGAAACTTAGCATAGGTAGCTTGCTCAAGCCTAAATAGACTTGTAGAAATAAATGGGACCTCGATTGGATTTTCGGTTATAAAATTAGAAGGAAAATTGTAAAACACAATACTTAAAAGGACCATTCGGGGGCTGAAATTGCGAAATGACCACCAAAATTGTCGAAACTTGGCACGAGCAGCTTGCTCAAGCCTAAATAGACTTGTAGGAACAAACGGAGCCTCGATTGGATTTTTGATTAGAAAATTAGAAGGAAAATTGTAAAACACAAGACTTAAAAGGCCCATTCGGGGGGCCAAAATTGCAAAATGACCACCGAAACTTAGCACGGGCAGTATGTTTAAGCCTAAATAGACTTGTAGGAACAAACAGGACCTCGATTGGATTTTTGGTTAGAAAATTGAAGAAAAATTGTAAAACAGAAGACTTAAAAGGCCCGTTTGGGGGGCAAAATTGTGAAATGACCACCGAAACCGCCGAAATTTAACACAGACAGCTTGCTTAAGCCTAAATAGACTTGTAGGAGCAAACGGGACCACGATTGGATTTCCGGTTAGAAAATTAGAAGGAAAATTATAAAACACAACACTTAAAAGGCTCGTTTGGGGGGCGAAATTGTGAAATGACCACTGAAACTGCCGAAACTTAGCACGGGCAGCTTGCTCAAGACTAAATAAACTTGTATGAACAAACGGCACCCCGATTGGACTTCCCGTTACAAAATAAAAATCAAAATTATGAAATTCATACCGAGTTTTTTTTTTTTTTTTTTCTTGTTAATCTAGTATTGTTTTTTCTTTTTCATGTGACAGATTGGCAATGGTGGAAAATAGTTCGGGCTGCATTAGAAGATTTGATTTTGTATTTTTGGAAATATTTTGACATAGGATTTTAGTAAATAACTTATAAGTTAGATGTTTAACATCAAAATATTTGGTTTTGTGTTTTTGCAAATATTTTGACATAGAATTTTGGTAAATGACTTGTGGGTTAGATGTTTAGCATCAAAATATTTAGTTTTGTGTTTTTGAAAATATTTTGACATAGAATTTGGTAATGGATTTGTGGGTTTGATGTTAATAGTTTGTATGTATTTTGGTATGAATGTTTCAAATTGATAGAGAATTTGAATTATGTTTATTGGGATGTTTAATAGCTATTAATTTTGAATTATTATGAATGTCTTGCATAGGTGTGTTACTATTTACATTGCATTTGTGTATATATTGTGTATAGAAAAATAGGTGTTTTGAATTATTTTGAACAAAAAAATTATTAAAATCTAAATTTGTGCAATGAATTTTTAGTGACAAGTGATATTTTGGTCGCTATTAATATATTTGGTGACAACATATTGTTTTGTTGCTAAAAGTTAGTGCTATTCCAAGAACTTTTAGCAACCAAAACTTAGTCGTTGCTAAAAAATTGATTTTTAGCGACCAAATTAATTTTGTCGCTAAATAGTACTTTTGGCGACGAATTTATTTGTCGCTAAAATTACATAGCCTATCCAAATCTTAACCTTTTAGTGACAAATTAGAATTTTACAACGACAAAATATATGATTTTTGACGACCATTTTTGCTTGTCGCTAAATGTCTACCTACAGTGACAATTTATTATTTAGTCGCCAATACTTTTAGTGACAGGCCTTTGGCGACCAATTGGGTACTTGTCTTTGATTCTTTTCATGACAAAATTTGTACTTTTGGCGACCAATATTTTGGTCACCAAATGTGTTTTTTGTTGTAGTGCAAAACAAAATTATATATATAAATGTGGGGACATAATTTTTGAATGACAACATGTGGCCAAGGTATCACCGAAGTGCCAGCCGAGATGCCACGTGTTCAGGTCATGACGCCGAGATGATCTCGGCTAGGCTGAGGTTATCTGCGAAGATACCGAAATCTGGGATAAGCAAATAAGGGACAAGAGTCCTAGAATGGGAGAGAACTTCAGTTTGAATAAAGATAAGACTCTTAGAGAGTTTATCCCAATCCTATTGGGAGTCCAATATTAGCAGTAATCCTAAGTCCATTGAAGTTAGGCTTCTATTGGGATTAGGTTTGTGTTGGCTACAAAAGATAGGCACCCTCATGGGTCTAAGGTATGCTTTTATGCTATGAATAGTGAGTTAAGCATTTTTGCTATCTTTGAGAGATAACTAACTTGATCGTCGGAGTGCCCCCGGGTAGACGAACTACCGCCAAAATCTCTTCTTTTTGTGACAGGTCGTTCGGGCTTGATCTATTCTGCCAGTGTTCTCCAGTTGAGTACTTGATTGGCAGTGTGGTCGAAAATTGACACACAATTTGGCGCCGTCTGTGGGAAAGAAAGGAGAATAGATGGCCAACGACAGACAGAAGGAGAAGATTTGGGACGACACTCCTACTGGGAGTGGGAAACCTGTTGACTTTGACGTCGAAGAAGACAACTGCAACAAAAAGACTCACGATAAGAATCACAGAGGAAAGGACGTCGGCTAGAAGGGCGACGTACCAAAGAAAACGGACCAAAGCGGATATTATAACAACGACGACCTCCAGGTATGGAAAGAAAGATGCCTGTGGAGGGACGATGAGGTGAAGGCCATGGCAGACAAATTAGCGGACCTACAAACGGTGGTCAATTTCATGATGCAAAACAACGTCATGCAGCCACCATTCCCGCTGCAAGATACGTCAATTCCAGCAACCAAGAAAGATGCCTGAAAAGATGGGTAGAAAACAGTCCCTACAGTCCTCCAGCACACCAGGACCGAAAAGCACTCTCACCGGCCTTCAAGGGAGGTTAGGCGAGGAGAATCAAGAATGGAAGAATCTAGGAGGACGTATCGCACCAAGGAAGTTGACCCCAAAGAACATCGGCATGTTCAAGGGCAGGAGTTGTGCTTCGACGCAACTAATGGAGAAAGGTCGAAGATGGCTCACAACAAAGCTGGGAGTAGTGCACCAAAAAGGCTGAAGTCAGGAGATAGCCGAGCTCCTGGACGAACCAAGGAGGATCTAAGGGATTACCTACACAGGAAGCAATAAGATGCTGAGGTAACCTCCCCGGTCAAGCCAAGAACGCCGTTCTCGGTAGAATTGGACAAATTCGAAGCCCTGAAGAGGCTTAGCATGCCGAGGTTCCAGATCTACGACGGTAAGTTAGACCCCAACTTTCACGTCGGTTAGTACTTGAACTCGATGGTGTAGATGTCCCCGAACGCCCCGAGAGGGTCAAGTCCCGTTCCGTTCATATTGGGGTCACTACAGTTCAAGGACTCAAATGTCACGGTTCTTAATCTTGAACCAAAGAGTCCAAATCCGACAAATCGTTTTGAGAAAACTGATTTTTGAAAGAAGTGCCAAACATGGACTGCTTTGCCAGATACAGAGTCGCCACTTAAATATTTTATTTTTTGGGAAATTTAAGAAACCCTGACTCGTTTGCCTAAGGCCACGTGTCCGTCATCACCAAAGTTGCCTCGGCTCGGGAACTTGGGTACGATTGGGGAAGGTCACTTCGTGAGTATTTCGCCGCCTTGGCCAAAGACCGGCCTCTACTAACCATGATATCTGATTTTGAAAACATTGTGCGTTTTTATTCCGGTTATTAGACTAGGTTACTATGTGATGCGCACAGCATACAAGTATAGATTGGGTCGCCTGAATTGGGACAAAACATTTCATGTTCATTTTTGAAAGATGGTTTGCTACTCGCAGGTAGGCTTAAAATGCAGATTTTGCCACCCTCGGGTGGGCTTAAAACACTTGATGAATTGTTCCAATTCAAATAACCCAACCTCCACCCACAGGCATTCAAGGCAGTTATATTACATAAGCAGTTAGCCTCATGGTAAGCATGCTATCATGGCAGTCACTCACACGTATGCAAGGATGCTAAAGCATAAAACTCACCGAGTACTCCAAGCCAAAACAGAAACTGTATTAGAAATCATGCATGATCCTAAGTATACAGAAATGCCTAATGCAACACATGCAAAAATGCAACTATAGCAGGCTCGGCTATCCTAAACATGGCATATGGAATGCTACAGCTATCATGTATTCAACTTGGAATTGAAATACAAATGCAGTTAGTATGATGCGCCGAGCCCGGTGCATGCAAAACAGATGAATGAATGCAAACATGCTATCATACTGTATGCTAATTGAAATATGCCCTAATCTAACCATCATAAGCAGGTAAATAAAAGGAAAGAAAGACGTGGGATTAGAAGACATACATCACACTCACCCACATTTATTACAATTTTGCCTTCGCACAGAGGGTCCGAATAAATATACAGTCCCCGAATAAAAGAATAGTACAGTCCAAATATGTACAAATTCCTAATTAATTTACAAATTAACTAAGAAAATAATAAACTGGCATGCAAGCTAGGGACTGCCTTGATTCTGATGAATGATGTATGTTTAGGCTGCCTTGCGGGGAAATCCACTGGAATGCCCCAATTAGCCTCTGTTTGCACCTGTTCTTGAAATGCGTGCCAAGCCTCGAAAGACTGCTAATTCTTGATTTTGCTGCAACAGAGAGCAGGAAAGAGGCATAGCAATGTATTTCGCAAATGTATGCATGTCTCGATCCTCGTGTCACCAATCACGCATCTCGATGCATGATGGCCGAGGAGCCGAATTGCACAACTCAATATGAAATGAATGCATATGAAAATACAACAAAACCTAACTCCATCATGGATAATCCGGAGTGTCGATGACTGGGGAATTGAGACACGTTCCGTCACTCGGAGTACGGAACGTACCTCGTTTCCCATGCCCGGGCTAACTCCTATCCCGAACACGATGCAATATGCATGACATGCATGAATGCAACTAAGATACAACCTAACATGCACAATGTTATGAAATGGCATACACGGTGCACGATGCAACATGGCATACACAATGCTCTAATATACAACCTAGCATACACAATGCTATGGAATGAAATGGCATACGCAATGCAATATGGGCTTACACCGACACGAGTGGACCTCGGCCACACTCACATAGGAGGCCATCAGATAAAAACAAGACAACTCGAAATGTGTGCACGCGTGCATGCAAACCGAGGACCGTCCCTCAGGCACCGAAATGCCACTCTAATGAGACATGGCAAAGACATGGAATACGGTATGCAAACATGCAAAAATCAGTAGCAAGATAAGGTGCAAAACAGCCCCGAATCTAGGCGAAATGACACCCGATGCATGGAATCACTCCTGAAACATGAAATTAGGCATACAGAATGGCCTACAGCTATACAAAGCATGCATAATTGGCACATGAAGTGTAAAGGAAAAAGCAAGGAAGCCCCAAAAAAAGTATTTTTACAGTTTAAAGCATGGCCAAACAGTGAGCAAAAGTAGGACTAAATTAGCATGCAAAAATGGCTCCGCAAGGGAGGTAATGAAGCAAGTCACAAATGCTAGCCCCAAACAGGAAAGGGGCCTTCTACAAAATTGAATAGGGACTAAAAATATGACTGTTTTCAGTTTATAGAAAGCCCCAAAAACAGATACAAATATGCCAAAGATCTCATGCAAGAAATGAGCCAACCAAGGGGCAAAGAAGTAACTGATATATGGGGGTCTCAAACAAGTGAGGGACCTTCAAAAATGTTGAATAGGGTCCTAAAATATGGCATTTTACAGTAGATTATCAAGCCCAAATCAGTATACAAACATGCTCAAAATGCAATGCAAGATTAAGGCCATAAGAGAGCTATAACATGAAGTACAAAAATGATGTCTCAAAAATCCATGGACCCTTGATGAAACATGTAGAGGAGGTCAAAATAGGGCCATTTTCAGTTCTGACCAAGGTCCAAAAACAAAATTTTAATAAGCTAATAAACCATGCAAAAATGGGGACCAAAGAGGGGTACAATGACAAGTGATACATGGAGGTCCCCAACAGTGTTGAGCCCTTATTAAATGTTGAAGAGGGGCTCAAAATAGGCCTACTTAAATTTCACGTCAGGCTCCAAAACAGATCACACATAAGCCAAAAATACTATGCAAAATAATGGCATTCAAAGGGATATTGAAGCAAGTGCAACATGGGGGTCCCATACAGTGTTGAGACCTTAATGAAACAAGAAAATGAGCTCAAAAAAATGACCTTTTCAGTTTTGGTCGGAGCTCAAAACAGCAAGCAAAAAGGGCTAAGAAATGGGGCAAAAATGAGCTCAAAAGAGGGAGAGATGAACTTACCCTTGTAAACCAATCCTTGGCTCCCTTTTGGCTTGAGAAATGTTGCCTCCTAGCCTCTGAAAAACTCCCCAAGCTGCTGGAAATGGAGTAGTGGTGGTGGTGCTAGGTGGTGATGAAGAAAGGGTGTAGAACTTGGAAGATTTTGAGGGTTTTTGAAGAGAGGAATAGGGAGATGTGTATGCAAAGCTCTTAGGGATTTTTTGTAACCCTAAAACCAGGTTTGGGCTACTGGTTATAAAGGCCAATGAGAGGGAGAAAAGGAGGGAAAAAAGGAGAGGGAAAGTGCATCAAGTTCCCCTCCAAAAAAGTTCCCTCCGGATACAGGTTTTGGAGGAAAAAACAATGCACAGCCGTAATGTACTCACCCTGAGGAAGCTGGCCGGCCAACTATTGGAGCTGTAGGTGGCCGGCCGGCCACCCCCCATGGCCGGTCGGCCAAGGGTCAAAAGGGTCAAATTGAATTAGTGGCCGGCCACCACATATTGGTGGCCTCCCATGTATCCTCAACACAACTCTGTGGTTGAAAATTGGCAACTGTGAACCAGGAGAGAGAACAATCCACTTTTCAAAGCGGTTCAAAAGGGTCAAAAGGAATTACTGGCCGGCCACCACATATTGGTGGCCTCCCAGATGTGTACATCACAAATATGGGGTTTAGGGTTGAGGAAAGTGGCCCTAGGGTGGTCAACATTGACTCTGAAGTGAGAAAAACGGGCGTCAGAGGGTGATAATGGAATATAACTAGTTGCTGGAACAATTACTGGCCTCCCACCCTTCTACGGCCTTCCTGGTGATGAAACAGAGGTACCTGCCAAAAATGAACGAAAACCGATGCAAAACGAAGGTTCAGGGGCCGAAACGCGCAGTCTGAGGCCCCGAAAACCGACTGTTAGGCACCGGGAGTGGTGTTCGACCATGAAGTTGGTCTCTTGGACCACAGTGTCCCTCAAAATGGAGTAAATAAGATGCATGCCAAGAACCGGGGCAGACGGAGGTGGTTAGGCGGTCCCGAACTGAGGCACACAGCTTGACGGCTCCGAAAACCGGGAACCGGGCTCCGAAATGGGCAAAATGGCCTACGGCCACGAAACGTAGCCCACGGCCACCGAGAGATGGTCTACGAGACCTCTCCCTCCCTTTGGAAAGAGAAACAGAGAAAACCGAGCTTAGTTCGCAAACCGAGACAAGGCACAGAAAAGCCCGGAAGTTCGGAGGCAGGGCTCACGGCCGGGACTCTGAAACTTCTAAACGAGAACAATATGCAACATCACCAAGAGCTCAATCGGTGACGTCTGAGTCTTAAGGTCGGTCAAAAATGGGGTGTCTACAGATGGCATTGTACACTGGAAATGATCCGCTGCTTTGCAAAGTGTTCCCCTTATCCTTCAAGGAAATTGCATCGAACTGGTTTCACAAGTTACCGAAAGGAACTATGAAAACCTGGGAAGGCCTGGCTGAGATGTTTGTGGCCAGGTTCGTGACAAACAAACTACAGCCACTGAGGATAGATGCCCTGATAGCTCTGAAAATTGGCTAGGACGAAAGCTTGAGGGCCTATGCCAAAAGGTATTATGAGGTATTTAACCAAATACCAGAATGCAACCAAGAGGTGGCCATCGTATCTTTTAAGAACGGCTTGAAAGATGATTGCCTACTCCGAAAATCACTGGCAAAGACATTGCCAAAAAGCATGGAGGAACTTATGGACAGGATAGAAAAGTATGCCAGGGCTGAGGAGGACACGTCGGAGACAAAGGCGCCAAAACCAGAGAAGAAAAACGGCTTGCCGAAGCGAGATCGGGGTGATAATGGATACAACAAACCAGAGACAGGATTAAGGGCTACACAAGCAGTCACAACCGTATTCCGAATCCCGGTTTACAAAGTCTTGGAGAAAATCAAAAACTAACCCTATTACAGAGCACCGACAAGGGTACTAGGAGAATTTATGAGAAGAAGCCTTAGTAAACACTGTGCTTACCACAATGAAGCTGGACATCTAACTCAGGAGTGCAGAGCCCTAAAGACACATCTAGAAGACCTGGTAAGACAGGGCCATTTAAGGGACCTGGTAGATGAGGCCAGGATAAGGGAAGAATAAGAAAAACTGCCCTACGCACCAACAACACCACCCCCACCAACACCACAACCGCAGGCAGGCGGACCTCGAGTAATCAATGTGATTCATTCGAAGGTGAATGAGAATGAGATAAAGGGGGAAACCCAGAAGGTAAAACACCTACAACATGTGTGTCAGGTCGGGAAGAAGAGACCTAGTACAGACGAGAGCCATGGACCAGTGGTGTCCTTTACTGAGGAAGACCTGGAGATGGTGCAGCATCCACACAACGATGCCTTGGTAGTATCCCTCCAGGTTGGGGAGTGCCAAGTGAAACACATCTTAATTGACCAAGGCAGCTCTTGTGATATCATGTTTGTCAAGTGTTACAAGGAGCTTGGCCTTCACCAAGATGACATGGAGCAGTCTAATGGCCCAATGGTTGGGTTCAATGGAACTCCGACGTGGCCCTTGGGGGCAATAAGCTTAGAGGTGCAGGCTGGCACCAAGAAGATAAAAACAGAGTTTACCATAATCGACACCTCTTCCATCTACAATGCTATCCTGGGAAGGCCATGGCTATATGCAATGGAAGTTGTTCCCTCAACATTGCATCAGCTATTGCGGTTCCCAACAGAGCATGGAATAGAGGAAGTCAGAGGGGATCAGTTGCAGGCAAAGAATTGCTCCATGGCAGCAATGAAGTCTACCTGTAACATATGAGAAGTAGAAACAGCAAAGATCGAGGACGCGAATGTGGAAATCCTAGATGACATCGGCAAAGAGCCAGCCGAGATGAGTGAAGAAGCCCTGAAGAAAATCCTTGTCCAGTAAGGGGATAAAGAACGCTTCTTTCTTCTCGGCTTGGGCATAACCGAAGAAGAGGAAAAGAAACTAGTGGCATTCCTGAGAGCAAACCTTGAGGTGTTTGCATGGATACCATACGAGATGCTGGGCATTGACCCCGAGTCACTTGCCACAAACTGAATGTAGACAGGTCGGCTAAACTTGTCATCCAGCGAGCAAAGAGGCCGACATTAATGCATGTTGAGGTAGTAGAAGAGGAAGTGGACCGACTCCTAGAGGCCAGAGCCATTCGAAAGGTAATACCCAACATGGTTATCAAACATAGTGGTTGTAAAGAAAAAGAACGGTAAGTGGAGGGTCTGTGTGGACTTCACCAGCCTAAACAAGGCTTGTCCCAAAAACAGTTTCCCACTACCCAAGATTGACCAATTGGTGGATGCCACTTCAGGGCATGGAAGGATGAGCTTCCTGAATGCCTACAGGGGATACCATCAGATAGCTATATACCCCATAAATGAGAAAAAGACTGCATTCATCACCCCCAAAAGGGCTATACTGCTACAGGGTAATGTCTTTTGGATTGAAAAATCTAGGAGCAACGTACCAGAGATTGGTAACCAAGATGTTCAGATATCTAATTGGCAGAACAGTAGAAGTGTACATAGATGACATGGTCGTGAAGACCAAAAAGCCTAAGGATCATCTGGAAGACCTAAAGGCAGTCTTTGACATCCTTAAAACATATCGGCTCCGACTCAATGCATCGAAGTGTGCATTTGGAGTTGGGTTTGGTAAGTTCTTAGGATATTTGGTAACTAGAAGGGGCATTGAGGCAAGCCCAGATTAGATCAAAGCCATTCTAGAGTTGAAGAGCCCAATATCGACAAAACAAGTGCAAATGTTGACTGGAAGGGCTGCAGCCCTAAATAGATTTATAAGCAGAAGCTCTGACAAATGCAAACATTTCTTTAGTTTAGTGAAGAAAGCCACAGACTTCTTATGGACCGAAGAATGCGAAACCGCCTTGGTCGACTTAAAAAAGTATTTGACCACAGCTCCAGTTCTCTTAAATCCAATACCTGGAGAGGAGCTGTTCTTATACTTGGCAGTCTTAGAACACGTAGTAAGTGCAGTAGTAGTTAGAGAAGAAAAAAGAGAACAAATGACAGTTTACTATGTGAGTAAAACCCTGGCAGACGCAGAGACCAGATACTTACCCTTGGAGAAGTTAACACTGGCTTTAGTAATGGCTTCCAAGAAGCTGAATCATTACTTTTAAGCCCACAAAATTGTGGTGTTAACTGAACATCCTTTAAGGTCCCTGTTGCAGCAAGGAGATCTGACAAGCAGAATAGCCAGATAAGCAGTGGCCTTGGGACAATATGACCTGGAATTTAGACCCAAGACAGTAATCAAAGGCCAAGTCTTAGCCGACTTCGAGGCCGAGTTCACACCAAACGCCGTCATACATCGGGCTCCATTGAGCCGAGGTATACAACGTCCAAATGAGCAAGAAAAAACCCAGCAAGGGACAACAGAACAAAGGAACAAAGAGAAACTCAGGCCCTACAGTATTTACATCGGTGACTCCTTCCGATTGTTTGTTGATGGGAGTTCAAACCGACAAGGAGCGGGGACAGGAGTAGTACTAGTATCGCCAGATAGGGCAGATACTAAAACAATCCATTCGTTTGGGGTTTAAGGCCTCAAACAATGAAGCAGAATATGAAGCACTAATCGCAGGGTTAAAGCTGGCAGCAGCCATGGAAGCCGACGAGGTAATAGTCTTCTGTGACTCCCAACTTATAGTCAACCAGGCAACAGGCGAATATGCAGCCCGAGATGAAAGGATGTCGGCCTACGCAAAGGAAGTGGGCAAACTGGTAGCCTTATTTTAAAACTACCGACTACAGCAGGTATGTTGAGATGACAACAGTCATGCCGATGCTCTGGCCAACCTAGCTAGTGCAATAAAGCGTAGAGAGGCAAGAACGATAATGGTTGACTATTTGCCAGGTCCAAGTATAGAACCACTGAACACAGAGCGTGAAGCAATGTGTGTGGAGATGGGACCAAGTTAGATGGATGCAATAATAGTATTCCTTAGAGATGGAAGCTGCCAGATGACCAAAGAGAAGCGCACAAGATCAGACTGAAGTCGGCAAGATTCAGTTTGACCGCAGAAGGACATCTCTACAGAAGATCTTTTACTGAACCCCTTCTGAGGTGTGTGCATCCTGCACAGGTTGAAGACTTTCTGTACGAGATAGATGAAGAAGTATGTGGAAGCCACGCTGGGGGCAGGTCACTTGCTCATAGGGCCATTACTCAGGGATACTGGTGGCCCCACATGCAGAAAGATGCCGAAGTCTATGTCAAGAAGTGTGAGAAGTGCCAGAGGTTTGCACCTTTAATACATCAACCAGCAGTAGACTTGAACCCGGTGTCCAGCCCTTGGACATTTGCCCAATGGGGCATGGATCTTGTTGGAAAATTGCCTCAAGCAACTGGACAAAGGAAGTACCTGCTAGTAGCAACAGATTACTTCACCAAGTGGGTAGAAGCTGAACCCCTTGCCAAGATTCGGGACGTTGATGTGAATAACTTCATATGGAAGAACATCATCACCAGGTTTGGAATCCCAAGAGCAATTATAGTTGACAATGGCACATAGTTTGACAGTAAGCTAATTAAGAGCTTCTGTGCAAAGTTCAAAATCAAGAATTATTTTTCCACCCCAAGTTTTCCTCAAAGCAATGGACAAAATGTACATCCAACAAAGTTATTTTGGATGGGATAAAGAAAATGCCGCAAACAAAGAAAGGAAAGGTGAATGACCCGCCCAAACTGGGCATATCGGATTACGCCGAGAAAATCAACTAGGGAGTCCCCATTTGCCATGGCTTATGGCACAGAAGCAGTCATTCCACTTGAGGTCGACATCCTAGGGATCAGAACCCAAGAAGTAGAAAATGGGACCAATGAGGCATTCTTGGCCCGAGATCTGGACTTGCTAGAAGAAAGAAGGGAGAAAGCAGTAATTCAGCTGGGGGCATACCGGCAGCAGCTTACTAGGGCTTACAATAAGAAGGTCAACCCAAGAGAGTTCCAAGTTGGAGACCTCGTCCTGAGAAAGGTTGTCAGCAATAAGAAGGATCCTAGAGAGGGCAAGCTTGGCCCAAATTGGGAGGGACCCTATAGAATCATCTTGGTATTGGGCAATGGGGCATATCGATTTGAAGATAGTGAAGGTAAAGAATTGCCAAGACCTTGGAATACTTGCAATCTGAAGTTTTTCTATCATTAGATTTTCTTGTTCTTTGTTATTAGCCAAAGTAATAATAAAGTTTTAGCTTGATTTTTTTTTACACTTGTGACTGGTCAGTAACTTAACAATGTTTCCGATTAAAACATGACGAATGACTTAGACTTATTATAGGACAGAGTTCTTACCTGTATATAATAGAGTTGAACTAAGTTGGACTAACATGAATTCGCCATTTTGGCAAAGAAAAATGCAAACTTGAACTCAGTACATACCAGTCAGATTAACAAAGAGACCAATGTTGGTAACCTCAGCCATTCTCCATTTGAGTTTGATTTCGGCAATAAGATTATTGGTACATACTTAATGAGAACCCAAGTGCAACTTCGGTTCACATTAGGGGGCAGAGGGCTGGAGAATGATGCTTGGGAGATAGAATTTAAAAGCTAAGATTAGTTTAACACATGTTGAAATTTTAAATTTACAAGTTGAAGTTAAACCGAGATCATGTTTAACGCTTGTTGAAATTTTAAATTTACAAGTTGAAGTTAAACCGAGGTCATGTTTAACGCTTGTTGAAATTTCAAATTTACAAGTTGAATTTAAACTGAGGTCATGTTTAACACTTATTGAAATTTTAAATTTACAAGTTGAAGTTAAACCAAAGTTGTCTCAAAGGAAGATTAGTTTAAAACACCTGTTGAAATTTTTTAGAAAAATTTACAAGTTAAGCCAAGGTTGTAACGAAAAAAGAACTTGCGTACTCGCCGAGATAAAGCGTTAGTTTGTATAACCGAGGTATGTCACCTTGAGAAGATTGCACAATTAAGGTGTATGTAGAAGATATGCAAGTTATTCTAAATATAGAGGCATTAAAAGAAGAAATAACATACAAGCATCCAAAAGAAAGGAGGTTGTATTTACATTCAAGAGAAGGCACGTCGGCCAGCTAAAAGCTTAACATAAACAGAGTACAAGGTACAAGAAATAAAGAAGGAAACATCAAAATAAACCACTCGGAGTTGGTGGCAGGTTGTGTCTCACCCCCAGAAGACAGTTGGGAAGATTTCTCAGCTGCGAGCTCAGCATCAATCTCCTGAAAAGTTTGATCGAGGCTCTTCTCGGCGATTGACACCTCAGAATTTGTCTTCTAAGAGGAGGCATCTTTAGAGACCTCATCCTCCTCATCCTGAGACAAGTCCACAACTTGCTCATTCAGAGTAAGGGACTTGGCCCCAGCAGCTTCCTTCTTTTTCCTCACCAAAGCTTCCTCTTCAGACTCAGAATCGTCTTCGGATTGGCTTGGAGTAGAGGGGAATGGCAGGGAGAGGACATCGGCATTCTTGAGGGGGGAGTTCTTAGGGACATCAAGCTTTTTGGGGGCAGCCATCCAACCAAGGGTGAAACCTTTGTTGCATGCCTGCTTCACTTGCTTTTTATAGTCCTCCTTGATGCCGGCTGCCCCCTCAACATACGCCTTTTCATCAGCGGCCTTGATCTCGGCCTCCTTTGTGGCCAAGGTATCCTGGAGTTCTTTCTGGGCCTCGGCCATCTTTTTCTCGGCCTTAAGAACCTTCTTAATGACCTCTGTAGCATCTTCTTTTTCCTCGGCCTCATCTTCAGCCTTGATGGCTACCTCGGCCTGATCTAACAAGGTCTTCATTTTTCCCTCGGTCTTTTTGATGGTCTTCTGTAAACCAGCAACCTCCCTGATCTTGTCGACCAACTCCTTCCTTATTTCAAAAGCTTGCATTGAGAAGGAGTGGACGTACTGGATCGCTTGAAAGAAAATGGACAGAACAAAAGTTAAGCAAAAATTCTCTAAGTATGAAAAAATAGAGAAAGAAAAATACCAAGTGTAAGGAACTTACTTGAACGGAATGTTGCAGCATCAAAGCAAAGTTTTCATATTCGTTCATCTCGGCGTTGTGATTGAGATCATTGGGAAGGAGCAAAGCCGTAGAGAGGGCGACGCCGACTTCGAGGTCAATCACACTGTCACCAGCTCTAACCGGCTTGTCCTCGATGGTGATTGGGGGAGCCTAGGGGGCATCTGGTTTCATGCACCCTGAGGTTGTGGCCGACTCGGACCTCGGCCTTTTCGACCGAGTTGATTGGGATGGTTCGGCCTCGGCGGGCCTCTTCTCGGCAGCAGAGGGTGTCTTCTCACCCTCGGCCAATTTTGAAATTGGTAAGGTGTCCTCAGAGTCAATCTGAGTCACCGTTGCCTTGGGCTGAGCCTTCTTCAGCCTTTTGGGCTTTGGCTTTGGTTGAGGCTGGGATTGTACTGGTTGAGCGTTGACGGTATCGGGGATGTCGACTAGAAGATCTTCTACGACTACTTTCTTGCGACCCATCTCGACGGCAATTGCAGTTCGGCGTTGGCGTCGGCGTTGAGATGGTGGGATCAGTTGTGGAGCCGAGGTAGATGGCTGCTCTACTGGATCAGAGGTTGACCCTTGATCTAGCTGAGATGATGAAGTTGCTGGTGGAGTTATGGCGGAAGGTGGAGACTTGATTTTCTGCTTCTTTGGGACGTCAGGGAGTACCGACTTGTAAGTCGGGATAAAGTTGAGCAGTAAAGGAGCTCCCGCCTATGAATTGGCAGATCCAACAACTTCTTAAGATCCTTGCTGGGGAAGAAAGACTTGCGAAAATCCTTCGGTGGCTATGGAAGAGCTACACAAAAGAACACAGACATTAGAACATACAGAAAGAATAAAGCTTTAATGACTTAAAAAATAAATCTGCGTGATACTTGGTTTTTACCATTACCCTCTACGAATACAGTTCGGCTAAGGGGGTAGAGGTGAAGGTCCTCATCTGGAGCGAACTCCCAGTTGCCTGAGACAATGAGGTAATCATCATCGGCTCCCTTGTTGGAGTCTAGGAGGTCGGCAACAATTTTGTATTCAGTGGACCTCGGTTTAAGGTAGTAGATGTAACCTTTTTCTAACTTGAGGCCACACATGGTATAACAATATTGAATGTCGGCTAAGGTTACCCTAGCTTTTTCTCGGCGTGCTAAGGCAATTATACCATTGATAACTTGGTAAGAGTTAATGGCAAGCTGCATCAAGTTCAATTTGTAATAATGGAGGACTTCTTAGAAAAGGATGTCTAGTGGAAGCCTAAGTCCACACTCAATGAAGGCGACGACTGGGAAATCGTTCTCCCCAACCAACCTAAGGTGAACGTTGGCTGGGATGGAAAATTTCTGCCTAAAGTATTCTAACTTGGTTGGGGTACCTACCCTATGCCTCCATATACCCATGACATCGGCTTAGGGAATGTGTTGGATTTCAGAAGGATATGTTTTGTAAAGGATGGAGGGACCTCGACAAAACCTAGAAGAATGATGGGGCAAGAAATTTTGAGGATCTAAGTAAAGTATATTAATAAAAAAATCAAAAACCCCTCCTTTTTTTTTTAAATCAAAAAATTAGGAAATTTAGATTGGGAGATTGGAGCTCCCACAAGACTTGAGATTAAAAACCCCATTTTACTTAATATATAGTATAGATATATAGTATAGATTTTGATAGATATACATAAAAAAAAATACATAATTATATTATTAAATCATAATTCAAATTTAGATGTTATATCTTTTTGAGATCTATAGCTAAATTCTTATCTTTTTTATTTTTTTATTTATTTTTGTGTGTAACCATAGTATATGGGAGAAATTGAAAAGAGTGTTGCAATAATTATGAGAGAAGTCAAAAGGGATTGTGAGTTTAGAGAAGTCAATAAATGCTGAGGTTGGGTTGGGAGAAGTCAATAAACGCTGAGGTTTTTTTTTTTTAAATCAAAAAATTAGAAAATTAGGATTAGGAGATTGGAGCTCCCACAGGCCTTGGGGTTAAAAACCTCATTTTGCTTAATATATAATATAGATTTTGATAGATATACATAAAAAAAAATACATAATTATATTATTAAATCATAATTCAAATTTAAATGTTATATCTTTTTGAGATTTATAGCTAAATTCTTATCTTTTTATTTTTATTTTTGTGTGTAACCATAGTGTATGAGAGAAATTGAAAAGGGTGTTACAATAATTATGAGAGAAGTCAAAATGGATTGTGAGTTGGGAGAAGTCAATAAATGCTGAGGTTTTTTTTTTTAAATCAAAAAATTAAAAAATTAGGATTAGGAGATTGGAGCTCTCACAGGCCTTGGGGTTAAAAATCCCTTTTTGCTTAATATATAGTAAGTATAGATAGATAGATTGTAAATATATTAAGGAAAATGGGGTTTATAAACCCCAAGCCTTGTGGGAACTCCAATCTTTCAATCTTAATTTTCTAAATTTTTGATTAAAAAAAACTCAAAGATTTATTGATTTAATCAAAATCCCTTGATCAGCATTTATTAACTTTTTTCAATCCATATGTCTGCATTTATTGATTTGATCAAAATTCCTGATTAGTATTTAAAATCCCCTCATACGAATAATTATAGATACAGCCCATGCATAGTTACTGCAGTAGCCTTTTTAATTTCTCCTGTACACTATGGTTAGTGATAAGATTGTTAAATTATTTTTATAAAAAATCTTAAAAAACATAATTTATATATTAAAAAAAATTAAAACAAATATAAATATCTATAATTATCCCGTGCATAGCACGAGTGATAGGCTAGTAGTATTGATAAGGAAAAAGGAGTTTCTAACTCACAAACTTTGTGGGAGCTCCAATATGCTAATCCTAATTTCCTAATTTTTTTATTTAAAAAAAATAAATAATCTCAGCACTTATTGGCTTCTCCTAACCTACAAACCTTTTTTACTTCTCTCATAATTATTGCAGCACTCTTTTCAACTTATCCCATCTATCTATCTATACTATATATATAAACAAATATAGTGGAGTATGAGAATTCTCCAAACTCTTAATACTAAATTCTTATGGATTCTCTCTCCTACGTGTCACTTCTCAAGTCTTCCCTCCCACTTTTCTTAAATTTTAATTATTTGTCAATTATCTAAATCTCAAAAGCTAAAAAGATTATATATATTTAAATAAAATGATAAATATTTAAATACGAACAACAAAGAGGTAGAGATAAAAAAATAAAATAAATAAAATAAAAAGATAACTATTCTAATTTCAACAACAAAATAATATAAAGAGTCAAATAAAAGATAAAAAAATAACTAAATAAAAAATATTACGAGTCAATTAATTATAAAAATAAAAAGTTAACAATTTATATATGAACAATTAAAAAAAATTTAAATAAAAAAATATTACGAGTCAAATGATTTTTAAAATAAAAAGGTAATTATGTATATATGAATAACAAATAAATATAGATGAAAAAATATACAAAAATGAAAATATAACTATTTAATGAAAATTCAAATAAAAGATAACAAAATATTTAAATAAAAAAAAGAATAAGATTGGGATATAAATATCCCAAAAATATGATAATTTTTTTAACGGTCTATATTTATCTTTTGTTAGTTTGTTATAGAATTTCTATATATTTCAACTTAATCTGCCAAAAGGATTATATATATTTAAATAAAATGATAAATATTTAAATATGAACAACAAAGAGGTAGAGATAAAAATATAAAATAAATAAAATAAAAAGATAATTATTCAAATTTCAACTACAAAATAATATATAGAGTCAAATAAAAGATAAAAAAATAACTAAATAAAAAATATTACGAGTCAATTAATTATAAAAATAAAAATTTAACTATTTATATATGAACAATTAAAAAAAATTAAATAAAAAAATATTACGAGTCAAATGATTTTTAAAATAAAAAGGTAATTATGTATATATGAATAACAAATAAATATAGATGAAAAAATATACAAAAATAAAAATATAACTATTTAATGAAAATTCAAATAAAAGATAACAAAATATTTAAATAAAAAAAAAAAGAATAAGATTGGGATATAAATATCCCAAAAAGATGATAATTTTTTTAACGATCTATATTTATCTTTTGTTAGTTTGTTATAGAATTTCTATATATTTCAACTTAATCTTTTAAAGTTTATCTTTAAGTGGAACTTAATATTTTATCTTTTAAAATCCTCAATTACTTATCCATACAAATTTTAAACATGATAGAATTCCATATATATCTTTTGTTTAAGCATAATTTTTTAATATAAAAACAAGTTCCTGCAAAAGAAATCATGAATAGAAAATTGGGAGAAAAACAATCAAAATTAAGCCATTTCTAATCCCTTTTCGATGCCTAAAAATCTTAAATATTTGCTTTATATTTGAAATGCGTACTTGCATAAGTTTTTGCATTTGTAAGAAAGTGAGTTCATATAAATGGATATTATTATTTTTTTAAAAATTTTTTTGTTACGATTTGTATTTTTCCTTATTTCTTTCTTTTTGTTAATAATGTGTCATTTAATTGCGATTTTATTCTTTTTTTATATTTATAAAAGCACTACAATTATCAATTTGTAACTCTCCCACTTATTGATTATTTGTGTTTAATTTTTTTTGGGTGTAGATGTTAGATTGAAAATGAAGAACACATCAAAATTTATTGGATATGGGTTATACTTTAAATGTATTCATCAGTTGATTTTTTATTATTGATTATCCTATTGAAATAATTCATGATTAAATTTATTTTTAGTAACTCATTTACTTTGAGAACTAAACTACAAATTTCTTCTTTGTTTAAATTTTTTATTTATTTATTTAGATTCAGAGTTTGAGCAAATGGAAGATATCTCATATTTAAAATGTTATTTTTTTTTTGGAATAATTTAAATATTCATATTCTTTATGTTTGTCAATTCAAGTATAATGCATTTTCAAACATTTTAAAATTTTTTTTTTATAATCATTCCAAACCTATTTGTGTTTAATGAATCAATATAACGAAAAAACAAATAGCATGTAAAAAATTTTAACCACTAACTAAATATAGTGGGAATAAAAATTAATTTTATTTTAATTTATTATATTATTGTTAGCACCATAAATCTGTAATTTTTATTATTGTTTATTATTTATATAATTGCAGGATATGTGGCATCCTCCTACTCATTTGGAGGTTATGAGAAGTTATGAAATATGAAAAAGATGTTGGAGAATAAAGTGGAGAACATAGAACATTAATTGGAGGTTAAAGGAAGTTACGAAGACATGGAGGAATATGTGGCATTGTGGGCATGAAAATGGAAAAGTGGGTAGTTTTAGGTGATTATTAGGCTGTTATTTATGGAAGTTTTTTCTTACAAATATTTGTCTATAAATAGCCATTCATGGCTACACTGTAAAAGATCCAGAACTCAAATCAAAGACAGTTGATTTCAATATTTCTTGTCATTTTCCTTATCTTAGGAGTAGTTTAACATAGATTTATATTTCGAAGCATTTATTTTCAGCAATTTCATTTCGAAGCATTTCATGTATTTCCTTTTCAAAGCATAGGAGTAAAGGTAAGTAATTATTACTTTGATTGTTCATTCAATCGTCTTTCTCCATCTCCCTTTCTTCTTTTAATTTTTCTTTTCTCTACACTTTGGCAATTTTGAAGTCCTCTTCGTTGAGGCGAAAGAATCGTCAACACAATCGCTTGATAATTGGCTTGAATTTAGTCTGTAAGAATTTTTCAATCGTTGCTGGCACGCTCGCATTTATAATATTTTCCTTCGTAGGAAAAATAAGCCAACAATTATATGAGATGATTAATGTAATATCTACTATTGATTAAGCAAAATTAGTGTTACTTAAATTTAATATATTAGTCATTTTGATTAATTATAATATGCCTTTATTACTCTATTTTTGGTTGACTGAAGTAATTCTTAGATAAATTAGCTATTATATATATGTGATGATTTACTAATGTATGATAGTTTTTTAAAATTTTCAATAATGTGAAATATTAAATATTTTTAATGATGTGAAGTAAGATTTATATACACAAACCAAATAAAAATGTTAAGAAATATAAACAAATAGTAATATATTTTTTTTAGTAAATATTGACTTTCTAAAAACCTGTGCATTGCACGGGTGACCACTAGTACATTATGATAGGATTGTTAAATTATTTTTATAAAAAATCTATAAAAAAATAATTTGTATATTAAAAAAATATCTAAAACAAATATAAATTTTTGTTAAATCTATCTATCTATCTATCTATATATTATATCAGTAACAAAGTTTTCTAACTACAAGTCTGTTGGGAGTTCCAATATCTCAAACTAAAATTTTTAATTTTTTGATTTTAAATAATTAAAAAAAATCCTCTACAGCTGTCATTTAAGCAAAAAAATAATAAAATAATTATAATAATAATATCTCTTGATTTATTACTTTCAAATGGAAAGTATATCAAATATAAAAAATAAAAAATAGAAAGTATACTAATCCATTTTAAAATTCAAATTTTAGAGGCACCAAATATGGAAAACATTCCAATAATTTAAATTTAAAATTATAATGACTTATCCCATAATATATAAGTTGTAAATAATGATATATTTCATGATTTATCTATATATCTATATACTATTATAATTGCAAAATATTATCATTTCATTAAGGTTAAAAGTTGTAAATATTTTTTCTCATTATTTTTTTTTTAATTTTGTTTAATTTTTTGTTAAGACGTGTTATAATATGATTGCTCTATAAATTAATTTTACATTATTAAAATAAAATTTCAAATTTGAATTCTTACATAAATTATGTTACTATAATTGTAATGAGATTAATATTCATTATTAAATTTTGCATCATTTATTAAATTATAAAATAAAATTTCAAATTTAAATTTTTCTTCAAATTATATTATTACAATGAGACTGAGATAAGTATTCACATGTGTCATAATGATGTGTCATAATATTATTGGTCCAAATATAATTTATTTTAAATACATGTGTTCAAATTATTAATCGCTATTAAATTTTTTTTCTTTTTTTGTTTTAAATTTTATAAAAAAAAATTATATCCTCCTAAACTATAAGGACTTGACAATAACATTTTTTAATATAATTTTTTTTTTTTAAACAAAAGAACAAAACATAACTTTTTTAGTACTTACCAAATATGGTGGATTTTGTTAGATTTTTATTTTTTATTTTTATAATCTCAATTGTCAATTGAAAAAATTAAAATAAAGAATAAAGATATTTTTTGCTTAAATTGTTAAAAAGTTACTTTTGCTAAAATAAATTAGAAAGAAATGTTAATTTTTTTTAATTAAAAGTGATAGTTTGTTAAACTTTTTTTATTTTAAAAAAAAAGAGGATTATAGATGATAATTTATTCATCCAGAATTATTTTCAGATTAAATGAAATTACCATATTAAATTCTCTTCTTACTCTTTTTTTTTTATTCAAATACTTTTATTTTGTAAGAAATTTGTTTTTATTCCATTTAATATTTTATTATAATTTTTAAATTAAAAAGAATTTCTAAAAAATCATATTTAAATTATTTATGCCATTATTAAAAGTGAATTTTTTTAATATCAAATTAGTGGTAGTTTGAGAAGTGCTAAATAAGTATACTTTTTTACTTTTTATAAAAATATGTACTAAAAAGTAGAGATGTGATGTGACGTGACTCAAAAAAATAATTAAGTATACTTTTTTACTTTTTACGAAAAGATATGTAAAAAAATAGAGATGTGATGTGACACAAAAAAGATAATTTAGTATATTTTTTTACTTTTTGTTAAAAATGTGTAAAAAATAGAGATGTGATTTAACCCAAAAAAGATAAAAAGATTAAAAAAAAAAAAGAGTTAATATTGCACTTCCCAAGCAACCCTTTATTCGATGATCCCTTTTTAAAAGGTGTATTTTTAAGATATTTTCAAGAAAAATTCTGTTGGAAATCTTAAGTGTATTACTTTTTCTTTTGTTCATTAATATTAAATTTTTAATTAATTTTATTTATTATTTAAAAAAATAAATTAGTAAATAATTTATATGTTTATATATATATATTTGTTTTGATTGCTCAGATTATTTGGTGTTTCTGCCCAAGTCTACTCAAATTTAATTTAAATTTTTGAATTTCTGCATAGGTCTTCACTTAATTAAAAACTATATTGTTCAACCTTTAAAAAAATTTAAGCTTGACTCAAGTTGTTTCGATTGAGCTCACCTAAATTTGCAATTTTAACAAGGGAGTTAAAAGTTACATGATTAAATTTGTGACAAATTAAAAAATAATAAATAAATTACGATAAAATTGTGAGACTTAAATTATAAATTTCAAGAGCATTTTGGTAACAAGGGTAAAAAGTCAATTTTTTTGGATTTTTAACTTTTTTAGCCAAAGAAGTCAATTTTTTTTACCCAAAAGAACTCAATTTTTCGCTAAAAAAGCTATTAAAAAAAGTCAAAAAGTCAATTTTTTGCCAACTTCTCAAAACACCACTCAATCTTCTTTATTTTCATAATTTATATACAAAAATTTAACTATTTATATTATTTTGTATAAAAATATATTATTAATTTTTTTGCATACTGTACATTAAGGGTGTTCGCAGATCAGTTTTGTACGGTTTGCGGTTCGATTTTGACCCGCTCGTATTTATGCGGTTTGGAAAAAAGTCAATCCGCAACCGCCCGCAGTGCGGTTTGCAGTTTGTGCAGATAGGGTTTATGGATGTGCGGACGGTTTGCGGTTTACACTTTTTTTAAAAAAAATTAATTTTTGAGTTTTTTTTTTTCCATCGAATTTAGGCGTCAGATTCAGTTTATATATTTGTGATCATTTGACAACAATTTTCTGATGAGTTTACAAATAAAAATTGAATATCAATGCATTAAATGAAAGTACCCAAAATAAAGAGACCCTACACTAGCATTTTGCCATGAAAAAAATGTATATCAATGTATTAAAAAATGTATATCAATGCATTAAAGGTTGTACTCAATTAGAATTGTCAGTTCAGTAATCAATAATTAAACTAGAAGTTCCATCGACCACCAGAAGGAAAATTTTATTAAGAAAAAGTTGATGAGTCGCCAATGAAAATCATATAAGAAACTAAGTTTAGGACTTGATAATTCTACGGCATTAAAAAAGTTGAGAAATACTTAAAAATAAGAATCCTAATGTCATAGAGAACATAATGGTGCTCCTATTAAAATTACAAAATTGGTATATAAAAAATAATAATAATTAAAGGTGGGTGGTTTTTGCAAGTTGCGGGTTTAACCCCGACCTGCCCGCAATCCGCAAATTTATTACATTTCAAATCGCATTCGCCGGTATTATATTTGCGAAACCGTCTATTGATATACGGGTTAGATGGATTACACGATTTAAACAGTTCGAATAAGCCGTTGCCCACCTCCACTGTACATAGCATGAGTTACACTCATATGTATATATATATATATATATAAATACCAACAGATTATTATTATTAACAAGACTATATATATCCTTCATGCAAAGTATCATTCTTGGTTGCACGTAATCAATCTTGGTTGGATAGAAATGATCACATCACAATGGTGGGCTCTCATGTGTCAAATTTCATCCTTGGATTGGCGATGATTTTTCTTTCCCAATGTAAGATAGGAATAACTATCTGACCAACTACAGTTTCAGAAGAAAAAAATATGAGTTATGTTAGGACATTAAATTTTCTATTAAATAAATGATTAAATGTCTCATATGGATGTGGGATCCGTAATTTTGTAGACCCCACATTCATGTGAGACATTTGGTCATTTGTTTTGTAAAAAATTTAAGACCTCTAACATTTTTCAAAAAATATCAAAAATAATGCATTTCTCTAATTTAAAAATTTTAAAAGAATACTAATGATGTGAAAAAAAAAAAGTCAAAATATTAAAACACATGAGACCCATACATTAATTAGAATTATTATAACTCTTAATTTAGAACTCTTAATTTTTTTTCAAAAAATATATATATAATTTGAAATGAATAGTCAAATTCATTTAAGATTTGACCCACAACAAAAAGTTTAAATGCACATCATAAATGAAAAATTCATAATAATTTTTTGGGTTTTTTTGGTACTCCAGAATTTTCAAACAAATATTGAGTATAAATGTAATTAAACGGATATCAATGGTCATGCCCTACCACTGCTATAAAGTTTTTGTAAAAATTATTAGGTGGTCTCGTGGAAATGCTTCCACAATCACCAAATGTCATGCCTTTGCTGTTTTTCATCAACCAAATATTAAATCGAAGGGGTTACTCTTTTCGTCAAACCGTAATCCAGATTAGAAACAAACCTCTTTCTAATTTTTTTTTATTGTAATGTGAGATTTGTCATTTATGGGAGCTTTTATTTGTACATCATATTATTTCGTGGATATGAATTGTTGAAGAAAAATCAATTGTTCGGATGTCAATTACCATCAAACACAATGGATATCTCAACAATTAACTTCTATTTGTAGTTGATATCTGAATATTTAAATATAGTGCTAACTGAAAAGTTTTATGATTTACAAATAAAACCTTAGTGATAAGGTTACCTAATATAACCATTATAAACAATATTTACTGGTAGGGGGGAAGATGATGAGTGGGGAGAGAGATGACAAATTTCAAGAACAATAATTGAAGAAGAGGACATGTTTGTTTGTGTGGAAGTAGCACCCATGAGTAAAAAACATTCGTATAAAAATGAAATGAAACAAAGATGGAGAGAGAGAGAGAGAGTTGATGGGCATGTACGACATGCATGCAGCCACGCACCCTGATCGATAGTCACTGACTCACTGAAACTTTTGAGGTCACGAGCCTCCCTCACCAATCCAACCAATTTATATATGAGACAACTCTTGAACATATCCTCATCAAAACACATAAGTTTTTTATAATTTTTTTTTTTGGGCATCCGGATCCTCTAGAGTGATCCTGTAAAGTGATTCTCTAGTGTGATTTTTTATGGCACGACACGTGTCCCATTAATGGAATCAATGGTTGAGATGATTCATTGTCAAAACGATGTCGTTTTGGTATTTTTTTTTGGACAAAGTTTGCAAATCAAGAGGGAGAAAGGAATGGGTTAGAGAGAGAATCTCCTCCTCTCTAGAACCGTGTTTTGTTCTAAGGTTTTGGATTCAATCTTTCATTGAATGCGTCGGGGTTATGGTCAGTTTACAAGATTTAATGGAGGATCTCAGCAAACATGGTGAATGAGTTTCCAGCAGTTGAATTCCACAATTTCGAAACTAAAGAACCAGACCCATATCTCAATTCGGGCTTCAAACCCTATTGTTGATCATTTTGGGTCTTCATCAGACAGTAAAGTGTGATAGCTTTAACAGAGGGAATTCATTTGGGTCTTCATGAGTTAGAATTTTTATTTTAATTTTAATCTTCAAAATCGATCTTCGTTTTTTGCTATGTTGGGTTCATGTGGATTTCTCTGCAAATCCATCCTATTTCATTTTTCAATTTGTTTTTTATTTTTTGGGTGAATAATGAGTTTGAATTTTTATTTCAATTTCAATCTTCGAAATCGATCTTCGTTTTTTTTGTTATGTTGAGTTAATGGGTTTGATCATCTTTGTAAAATTTCTATATGTCCTTGAAACTTCTTGAAGAATAGATTCAGGCGGCGTGGATCAAACTCTGCAAAAAATTTCCAGAGAAAAATTTTCAGCAGAGAAAAATTTTCCTCAGCACTCTTTCCTCCTTCTCCCTCTCGATCTACAAACTCTGCAATTTTATTTTATTTTTTTTGGTTTTGTTTTTTCTGTTTGGGGTCTAGTTCACCAAAATGACGTTGTTTTGGCAAGGGATTATCTCAGCCGTTTATTCCATTAATGGGACATGTGTCGCGCCATAAAGGATCACTCTAGAGGATCCGGACGCTTTTTTTGGGAGCCAAGTCGTACCTACTTGCCTCCTTCCTTTATTACTGTTTTCAATTTCTCATCTATTCACAGTGACAGTCTCTCATCAACAGAAGAGGCAGTCTAAAGCAAGCCTTGAGTAACATTCTCAATTTAGGGTCATAGTAAACCTACCCTTGCAAAGGAAATCCCAAACATTCGTAGTCATCCACAAATTATGTGTATCAATTAAGATCAAGTGCAATACCAGAATAAATTAAACTAAAAATGTCTGAATTTACAATTCAATCCAAGACTAATCTTTCATCACAGAAACTACTCATGTCGGCTTGCATGAGATGTTTTCATATCAAAATCGTCATTAAGCTAGCTAGATGGAGATCCCCTAGTCCCTTCAATGAAAAGCAATTTGAAGGCAGATACAATTAACTTCTAATTAGCTACTTAGTAGTACTAACATGGTATTGAGTTCTGTATCATGCTACCCTGCCCAGTTTGTGCCATTTGGAATTTAATTTGGGGGGCATTGAGGGAACCGATAATTGCATAGCTCTGGTCACAGAGTGGGGGCACTTCAATTCAGCTCGACTGATGTGGACCAGTCTTTTGTGCGTAGGGTCCAGTCTTGAATGTGAATGAGAAAGAAAATGGCATCTAGTCTTCAATGTCAACTACCATTCAACTTGAATGTCAAATTTCTAGTTCATTAATCTAAAGGCAAGATTGAGGCCTCGTTTGGGAACAGGCTAATTTAGTAATTTTTTGGCTAATTGGCTAAAAAGTAGGTAAAAAAAACTTGTATGTTTGGCATGACTTTTTGACTAATTACGAAAAGCTGTGCAAAAAGTAGAGAGAAAAGAGAATCTTTGACTTTTTGGTATGGGTTGTTGGCTTTTTGGCTAAAAAGATAACTTTTTGGCTAATTGACTAATTTAGCCACTCCCCAAACGGGAATATTTTTGTTCCAAAAAAGAAATGAAACAGCAGGGATTCAATGATAGTATATTTGATATTGAAGAATAAATCAAGCTCATCAAAATCAGAAAAACAAGCAGCTCCAAAAAACAATTTTTGAATAATGACAATGGAATTTGAGGGTAAGTTTTTTTGTTACAAGAATGCAACATTTATTCATGAAGGTAATCATAGACCGAGAATTCCTCATAAAGCAGCAAACCATTTGCATAGTGAAGCATATAATAGCAATTCTTACAGAAATAGCAAGGATTCTTTGCAGCCCACTTGTCATCCACCGTCATCTTCTCCACTCTACAAATCTTACAAACAGAACATTTCTTGAACCGTTCTTTCAATTGAAATGTGATGATCGGATAAACCATGCGGTTCTGTACATCTTTTGAATGAATAAGCCTGATGCCTCTCACTACAACTATGTGCTTGCAATCTTCCTGGTGACCGTAAACATAACCAGCACCAACTCGAAACCTCAAGTCGCAAAATCGTGTCATGTTCATTTCAACAGATCTGAAACACGGTAACTGTGAGGCCGTGGCACTCCCTAAATGTTCCGTCTGCTTCTTCTGCAATTCACCAGATACGATCCATTCCCATTTTTCGAGTGCTTCATCTTTGGAGTTCCTCAGTAAGTGTTTGGTTTGAGTTTTCTGAATTAAATAAAGATTGGGACTTCCTTTCCCTCACCCCCTTTTGACCCCTTTCTTTTTGATTGGTCACTTTTTTTTTTTCTTTTTCTTTTTTTTCTTCTCCTCCAATCACCACCCGCCACGTGTGTGTTGGGTGGTGGGGTTGAAATTTGAGGGGGTCTAAATCACTGCTGTTTTTAAAAATTGAGTTTTTTAATTTTGTGTTTTTTTGTTTTTAATGAATATTTTTAAATTTTTAAACATTTTTTTTTTATCATTTTTAGATGCACTTTACTTAGATGTATCTAAAAAGTAAAAAAATTGTGAAAAAGTATTTTAAAAAATTAAGAAATATATAAAAATATAAAAAATATACTGAATTCTTGTTTTTTTTTTTTTTTGTATTTTTGGTATTTAGTGAATTTTTAAAAGATTTTTTTTACAATTTTTTTACTTTTTAGGTGTATTTATGTTAGGTGTGTCTAAAAAGTAAAAATTTTGCATAAAATATTAAAAAAATTCAATAAAAACAAAAAAACACGAAAAATAAAAAAATGAAATTTTATGAAAACTGTTTTTAGAAAAATGAAACCAAGCAAGCTAACACCCAAATTTTTTTGTTATTGTAAACCTCAATGCAAAGAACAATTTCTGGGTAAATCAACGGTACATGATCAACCCAATTGTTCGATGAATTCATGTTAGTTGCACAACCTACAGACCTGAGAGATGTCATCCTTTCAGTGTCATTATTAGTCCCTAAACCGCCATTGAATGAATGCAGCATCGTTTCAGCTCTTTCTTCAACCTGTTTTTGCTTAATTCTCACAAGCTGTTCAATTTTTGCAGAGTAGGATTCAAGATTATGATTCTTCTTTTTCTTCGTCCTCCCATTACCTCTCTTCCTTTTCTTCGTGATTGTCTTACTCTAACTTTCATTATTATAACCGGAGCTATCTAAACATGAATTTGAATTTCTTGTAGACATTTTATCATCAACTTGGTGGTCATCCTTGAATGCTTCGTCAAAAGCCATACTTACCAGCTCTTCATGTGTAACAATCTTAAGTTAATCGACCAAGATATCATCGTCACACGATTCGATCGATTCCGAGCTTAAATCTGTGTGGAGATTGTGAAGTTCTTGGAGCATAGAAGTTTCGAAATCAGAAACCCTAGTTAAAGGACTGACCATGTTGGGAGTGTATATAGGACCGCCGCGAGGAATTGAAAAGTCTTGAGTGAAAGACTCTGCCATCTGGGTTTTGTGTTATATATAATATATATACACTTCAAATTCAAATTTTTTGCTTTTTTCTTTGCGGATTCTTGTGTTATGGTGAACTGGGTTTCTGTGGAATTGCAGGAAGCAGAAGAAGCCAAATTGATGGAATTGAGAATTTGAAAGGACGAGTGATGTGCTCCTGAGGTAGGGCTTAAGAGGAGAATCGAAAGAAACTTGGATTTGTAAATTAGGGTTTCCCATGGTTTTTATTTGTGTTTTCCCTTGTGGAAAGGTGTGTATGTAACTTATAATTAGAGAATAGATAATTTTATATTTTTTAAGTTATAATTAAAAAAAAAAATCATAATTAAACATAAAAAGATATAAATATCTCAAAATAATATCACTATTAAAAAAATAAATTAATCATAATAAAAAAAATAACGTAACTAAAAATGTAACTAAATATGTTAAAATAATATCCTAATTAAGAAAATTAATTATAATTATAAAAAAAATAATGTAACTAAAAGGTAGGGGTGCATTTCGGACGGACTCAACCCAAGCTACTCGTGTCCAACCTGATTTTTTTTAAGGCTTGGACAACAATATATTTTTTTTGTGAAGTGAATTTTTTTGTGAAGTGAGTGTTTGTGAAGTGAATTTTTTTGTAAGATTTTTTAGTTATAGGATATCATTGGAGAAAAAAAAATTTGTGTTTAAGAAGATTGTTGAATTTTTTTATGGTTGGATGTGATGTTTGTGAGAGAAAAAATGAAATGATTATGGGGTTTAATGTGATATTTTGTTTGGATTTTTTTTTTTTTTTTTTTTTTTTGTAAGCAATTTGTCTTTTAGTGAAAAAAAATAAAAAATAAAAAACCAAAAAACTTCCTTCCCAAACACCACTATTGTAGTCTGGGCGAGCTTGGGCAAATGTTTGATACCCGAATTGCAATTTGGACTGGGCCTAGGCAGAGGCTGTGTGTAACTCAAGTAACCCGAACTCAAGTTGCATTTTATATATTATAAACATTATATAATATATGTATAAATAAGTGGCCCTTAGATTTTATTTTATTTTATTTGTTGGTTGGACTTTGGTCCTTAGATTAGAATCTTGTCTTTAGACCATTAAATTAAAAGTAAAGACTAAACCCTACATATTCTTTTCTTCCCTCTCTATATCTCAGACTCTCATTTCTTTCTCAAAGAGTTGAAGAACGGCAGAAAGAGGAACAAGGACCACGAAGTTTAATTAGGGAAAGATTCTATCTGTGTAGATATTCCTACTCTTAAGGATTCCAACTAAGCAATCCAGTTATACTTTTGTATCTTGATTAATATTTTACTAGTTTAGCTTGTATACTGATGGCAGAATGTTTATCCTTTTGAGACCCCTAACTTTAGTGAATCCTATTAGGTCCCTAAATTTTAAATTATTATAATAAAGCCTTTAGTTCGTTGATTATTTACAAATTAAACCCTAGAATCGAAAACGCATTACGGACGAACCTATACAAATCTTAATCGACTCTAGAAGCTTAGAAATCATTTTTAACACTCTAATATTAATTATTTAACTCTCAAATTTTAGATTAATCTCTCTAAACCTGAACTTCCATTTTTCACAGTTTTCGTTCAGTTATTCACCTTTAAATTCAAAGCAAGATAATACAAACCGAATTATTTTTTTTAACACTAATTTATTAACTCTACACTTAAAATAGATATTTTAATTGAGCCCAAGCCCTCACATTTTTCTTGAATCACATTTTGATCCTTAACTAGTACTATTACACACATATACATATATATATACATATACTTGTACCTTTCTTAAAGAAATAATTTTGTACACAAAATATCTTCATATATATATATAATCAACAAAAATCTCCCAAAATTCCTTGCACATGACTAGCCACCTTAGAAGAGAAATTGATATAACTTTTTCAAACCATATTTATTAAATTAAGGAAAAAGTTTGCTAGTACACCTCAAAACATGGAACCTTATCTCCACCTCAAGTTCCATCCTAACTATAGCCTAACTAGACCATGATTAATTGCATAACTAAGGCCTTTAATCAGTCACTATTCTATTAGGTTCTAAGTAAATCCAAAATATCCATTACATTTCCAACCAATGGACAAAATGGACCTTTTGCACCGATTTTCCTATAAAAGGAACCTCACCCTTAGCATTTTGCACACAAGAACACACATACAAACACTTCATTCAGCTAAGAGAAAGAGAGGGAAAGATGGTGAGTTTGGTGGAAGAAAGAAAAGAAAAAGAAAGTCTTGTTAGTTAATCAACTAAGCCTCAAGTAAGCCACAATACAACTCTTTCTTATTTTTCGTTTCACATACATGCTCTCAAAAGTTTTAAAAATTCATTTCAGATGTGTTTTGATGGTATTCTTGTGTTAAAAATAAAAGGAGTTGCGCTTTGATTCTGCCTTTCTTATATTTCTCTTAATTGGTATATGACTACCTTTTTCCATACAATCTCTCAAAATTTCCAAGTGTAAGGATCCTTTAGAGTAAATCCCTGCAGTGATCTCCTAAAGTATTTAATCCAACGGCTAAAAATAAAACTCACCAAAACGACGTCGTTTTGGTGAGTAGTTTGAAAAAAAAAAAAAAAATTCAGTCAATTCAAAACATCAAAGGTTCCTGCAAATGCAAATATAAAGCATTAGAAAGAGAGAGAGAGAGAGAGAGAGAGAGAGAGAGAGTTTTCCATCAGGCAGACGTAATCATGCATTGCATTGCCGCCATTATCGCTAGGTCGCCATACTTCAATAGATTGAAGGAAAAAACCACACGTTCGTTCATCTTCCAAACTTCAAATATTAGGGCTTTGATTCAAAAAATTAGGGAAAAAATCAAAAAATATGTTCTTAGGGCTTTGATTTGGGACTTTTTACATTATCTATTTCAAATCTATGCTTAGAGGAGCCAAACTGTAGATGATCAGAATCATTAAAGAAATTTATGAATATATATAAATATATATATATATATGTCAAATAATAGAATTAAACCACCCAATAATAGAATAACTCCAGGGTATGCGTGAAAACCTGGTACGTGAAATCATGATAAGTAATAATAGAATTTAAGAAATTGCATTCCAATAACAGAATTAAACCATGAATCGATTATTCAGAAGTAACTCTTCAATTAGTTCTATGTGATAACCCTGCTCCGTATTATGCTAATTAATCTTAATTACGAATGTGATTATGTGTTTGATATGATTTTGAGTGCTATTTATATGAATATATGTGGTTTTGAATTTCTATCTGTTCACCGTAGGAAAATCTGTTTGATAATTTGCTTTAGAATTTAAATTGAAGGCCTTATCAGCCACAGAAACCGAAATTGACTACGCCATTATGATTAGCGTAATTTTTAAAACCTACGGTGAAATTTAATTGAAAATTGATTCGGATCAAAATAATTAGATTCAGAACGATTAATTAAGCACCATTGCTTAGCTCTAATCAAATTTGTTGGGCCATCTTATATAAAGGCCTATATAGCCTTATGTTATTGTTTTGAACTCACTTTCTCTTATTTGGCTGAGATTTCTCCAGAGAGAGAGAGAAAGAGGACCGGTTCTAGAGAGAGAAGATGAGGAATTATGCATTTTGGTTTAAGATTGTGAATTTGAAAAGCTACACTCAAGATTTAACTAGAATTTGTGAAGATTAAAGCTCATAAGTGAGTAAATTCATGAGTTTGAGCTTGTGATTTTGTGAATTCAAGATTAAATGGTAATCAAGAACATGAGTTGTGTTGATTTTGATGAGATTGAAGTCTATATGCACATGCATACATAGAATTGCTATGAATTGCCATGAATTTGCATAATCTAACATGTAGCATGTCAATTATAAAAGATTGAGAGTTGGATCATACATGCAATCATGGTTTTGTTGAGTTTCATGAGAATAAACACCATTTGCACCATTTGAAATAGAAATGAAGTAAAAAATTGACATGTATGTTTGATTATTAAAGGTATGGAGCTTATATAAGGTTTGAATGCATGACTTTTGATTATGCAAAAGAAATGTTGAATAATTTGAAAATGTGACCACGATTTTGAGCAATTGGCCTCACATTGCTTGTATACTCATGTAATATAATATTTTTACATGTTTTTGAACCGAAATCATGAGTTTGGAACCTTTGAACATCAAAATTGAACTTCAAGAACAGTTCTGGAAAACCCAAAATTTGGCTTGTCCGCTCGAGTGGGGAAAGCGCCGCTCGAGCGTGAAATGCGAGCTCCCAGAACTTTTGCAGACATTGATGTTTGCTCGAGTGAGGGGCCATGTAGTGTGACCTTTAGCTTGAGCATCCGAATTTACACTCGAGCGTAAAAATGAGGCAACCAGTACTTTTGCAGACCATTGGGGTCCGCTCGAGCGGCGGAACCCACGCTCGAGCGGAGAACTCTGTTTCAAAAATTTTGTAAAGGTGTTCTGTTTTTCATTTTCCGTTCTCTTTCATTTCTAAGCACTCTTAGGCATGCATTGAGCATAATAAATGAGTTAAAAGGATAAGAAAGAAGCCTAAAAGGGATGTATGAATTAAGAACGAATTGAATTGTTTGTGACCCATTGTGTTCATGATATGTATAGGGTCGAGTTCCAGAGCAAATCCGCCGGCAGAACACTGTGAGTAATATCTTAGTAAAAATATTTTGAAGTACATTATTTGTCCAATTGCTTATTCCCATATAAGTCTTATAAGTTTGTTAATTTGAATTGTGGACAAATGTTTGTTATACCATATGGTTGGGCCAAAGGCCATTGGGTACAATTGATTGGGCCAAAGGCCATTGGGTACAATTGATTGGGCCAAAGGCCGTTGGGCACAATTGATTAGGCCGAAAGCCGTTTGACATGTATGAAAGATTGGGCCGAAGGCCGTTTGACAAGAATGAAAGATTGGGTCGAAGGCCGTTTGACATGACTGAATAAATGGGCCAAAGGTCATTTAACATGAATGAAAGATTGGGCCGGAGGCCATTTGACATGAATGAATAAATGGGCCAAAAGCCGTTTGACATGAATGAATAGGCCAAAGGCCGTTTGACAGGAATGAATAGGCCGAAGGCCATTTGATACGAATGATTGGGCCAAAGGCCATCGGACAGGAATGGTTGGGCCAAAGGCCGCCGGGTATGAATAAATTGGGTCCGAGGCCGTTTGATGTGTTTGGAACCGCAGTCACTTGACCTATATGTATATATATACTAGATAGAAATTTGAATTGGGTCCAAGGCTGTCTGATGTATGTTGTTCTAAATACCGTTCGTGTATCTTCTTTATTTGATATTATTCACTAGGCTTTCGCTCACGCTCATTTATGTGTTTGTAGGTGAGCCAAGGGAGGTCCAAACCCAGCCTCAGTGAAGTTTGTGTGAAACAGTCAAGGTTTTGAAGAGTCAGCCCATACGTCTCACGCACGAGACTTGTTTTCGCCCTTATGCTATTTTGTTATATTCTGTCATATTGGCGAGAACTTTGGATTACGGTTGTATATAGTTTTGATTGGCTGACCATGACTTGAATGATCCTGTTGTGTAAAGCTTATACGTTAACTTTCCTTGATGTGAGTTATTAATGTATGTTTGTAAAATGTTATGACGTGCTATGTAAGCACAGCTCTGTGGACAAAAGTTTGAAATTGCTTCCGTTTAGCCCCCTTAACTCTATTAAAATATATATGGTTTGGTTTAAGGCCGTAGGTAATCTTGTGATTACTGGCCGGTTATGTCCTTAACCAGTGGGGGTGGGTTCGGGTCACGACAGAGTGGTATCAAAGCACGAGTTAATAACTTACACACTTGTCCAATGCGCAATAAGCGTCTAGAAAAGATCTAGGATGCATTCATGTGGTAAGTATGAATCTAAAAGCATCCAGAATATACTTAAGTGTTTAAATGCAAACAATTATGTGTTATATGTTGTGATTTGCTTACATTGCAAATTATTTGAATATGTATGCTCTTTAGTATATGCATACCTGTGAATCTTTTGTATAAGTATAATGCAAGTCTAATCATATGGTGAGAACAAGAGGTGATGAAATACAGGAGTCCTCTATTGTCAGAATGGATAGGATGGAAAGACTGATTCAGGAAATGGCAGAAACATTGAGGTAACAACAATAGTGGCAGCAACCACAACCTCCACCTCTGGTATCACCCATGCCAGACTTACTGAATGATGACCAAATAATAGCTCTTACCAAAGAGTTTAAGAAAATGAAACCACCACAGTTCCATTGGGGATTAGATCCGTTAAAGGCCGAGGCATGGGTTCTCGGCATTGAAAAGCTGTTTGAGGTGTTTCCTTGTTCAGAGACACAGAAAGTACTTCTGGCCACTTTTATGCTAGAAGACGAAGCAAGAAGATGGTGGATGTTAATGCGTGAAAATCATAAAGACATTGGTTAGGCGAAATTCCTGGAAGTTTTCTATGATAAGTACTTCCCTTAATGTGTCCATGACAGGAAAGTATCAGAGTTCATGGAACTTAAACAAGACAGCATGACAGTAGCTGAGTATGAGGCTAAATTCACTGAGTTGGCCAGGTTTGCACCATATGTGATCGATACCGACTACAAGAAGGCGAGACATTTTGAAGGTGGGCTTCGAAGTGATATTTTAGAAAGGGTAAATGTCCTGAAGCTAGAAACCTATATTGGGGTGCTAGACCAGGCCATAATATCAGAAGCTAACATAGCTAGACAGACCAGATCAACAACTGACTGGAAGGGTGGCAAAAGACAGGGCTTCTTTTCGAAGAAGAATTTTTCAAAGAAACAAAACACGGGCTCCTCAAGTACTTCGAATTCTTCCCGAGATACATCTCCTATGTGCAATATTTGTAGTAAAAGGCATTGTGGGGTTTGTTACCGTGTGTCGGGAGCCTGTTTTAAATATGGTAAATAAGGGCACATGGCCAGAGATTGTAACCAAAACAGTGGAAAATTAGCTGTTAGCTCAACAGCATCTATCCCAAAACCAGGAAGTACTATGAGATCTACTACCACCGGAGATACCATGAGGTAAAAGAGAGTTTTCGCACTTGTTCTGGGCAATACACGGAATGATAACACAGTTGTCTCAGGTACTATTTCTATATGTAATCAGGATGCTTTTGTGTTAATTGACTCCGGATCAACACACTCTTTCGTAACATGTGCATTTGCATCTAAACTGAGTAGATCTCTAGAATTATTGCCATATCTGCTTTGTGTATCTGTTCCATCTAGGAAATCTGTATTGTGTGAATCTGTATATCGTTTTTGTGACATGCGAATTGGGAATACTATTCTGTATGTGAATTTGTTGCCCTTGAACTTTAGGCACTTTAATATAATTCTAGGCATGGATTGATTAACTAAATATTGTGCCACCATTGATTGTGTAACAAAACGAGTTGTGTTTAAACCATTGAAACAGGAAGAAATTGTGTTTATGGGTAACGGGGTAGTACTTCCACCTTATTTAATATCTGCAATGAAAGCATGTAAACTAATCAGGAAAGGGTGCTAGGGTTATTTGTGTTATGTGTTGTCTGAATAATCTGTGAATGTTGAATTGAGTAGTATCGCTATTGTTAGCGAATTTCCAGATGTGTTCCCAGATGAATTGGCAAGGGAATTGGTGGACAGAGAGATAGAGTTTACGATTGAGATTATGCCAGGCACCCAGCCTATTTCTAAAACTCCCCTGAGAATGGCTCTTCTTTGAAATGAAAGAAGCTGAAAGAAACGGTTGCAAGACACCTTGACAAAGGGTTTATTCGACCTAGCACTTCACCATAGGGTGCACCAGTGTTGTTTGTGAAAAAGAAAGATAGAACCTAGCGTTTGTGTATCGACTATCGAGAATTGAACAAGGTAACAATAAAGAATAAATATCCCCCACCTTGTATTGATGACCTGTTTAACCAGTTGCAGGGATCGCAAGTGTTTTCCAAAATTGATTTGAGATCCGAGTATCATCAGTTGAAAGTGAAAGCAGAAGATGTTGAGAAAACCGCGTTTCGAACAATGTATGGCCATTATGAATTTCTTTTTATGCCATTTGGGGTAAATAATGCTCCGGCAGCATTTATGGACTTAATGAACCGAATTTTTAAAACCTACCTTGATGAATTTGTTATGGTTTTTATTGATGACATTTTGATATACTCCAAGAATAGACTTGAACATGAACATCATTTGAAGACTGTCCTGCAAACACTTAGAGAAAAGAAATTATTTTCTAAACTAAAGAAATGTGAGTTCTAGTTAGATGAAGTTATTTTCTTAGGGCATGTTATCAACAAAGAAGGGATTTTAGTGGACCCACAGAAAATAGAGGCAATTGTGAATTGGCCTACACCGACAAATGTAACGGAGGTCCGCAGTTTCATGGGCTTAGCTGGGTATTACAGGAGGTTTGTGAAAGACTTTTTGAGGATAGATGTACCTTTTACCCAACTGACACGCAAAGGGCAACCATTTGAATGGAATGACGAAAGAGAATCTGCCTTTCATGAACTGAAAACGAGACTGACCACTGCACCAGTATTGATATTGCCCACAGGTATAGAAAACTTTGTAATTTTCAGTGATGCATTTTATAAAGATTTGGGTTATGTACTAATGCAGAACGGAAGGGTAATTGCCTATGCCTCTCGGCAATTGAGGCCACATGAGAAGAACTACCCAACACATGATTTAGAATTGGCCGCAGTTGTTTTTGCTTTAAAAATTTGGCGACACTATTTGTATGGGGCAAAATGTGAAATCTACATAGATCACAAGAGCCTGAAATACTTCTTTACATAGAAGGAGCTGAATATGCGACAGAGAAGATGGCTTGAATTGATAAAGGACTATGACCTCGAGATTTAGTATCACCTTGGGAAAGCCAATACAGTTGCTGATGCCTTTAGTAGGAAATCGATGGGGAGTTTGGCTTGTTTACTTACTGAATAAAAAGAAATCTTGCAAGATTTTGAGAAGTTCGAGATAAAAGTAGTATCATGTGAATAGGGCAGAGTGATAGCTGCCATTTAAGTTAAACCAGCAATAATCTCTGAAATTAAACAGAGGCAAAGAGATGATGAATTCCTCAAGAAAGTGATCGATAAATTTGAGACAAGTCCAAAGGCAGAGTTCAGCCTTGAAAATGAAGTGCTGAAATTTTAAAACCGAATGTGTGTCCCAAATGTTCTAGAACTAAAGAAGAGAATTCTAGATGAAGCCCATAAATCAGCGTTTGCTATGCATCCGGGTAATAACAAAATGTATCGGGATCTGAAACAAAGCTATTGGTGGCCCAAAATGAAGAATGAAATTGCAGAATATGTGTCCAAGTGCCTTCAATGTCAGCAAGTTAAAGCTGAACATCAGAAACCGGGAGGTTTGCTTTAGCTTCTCCCTATTCCTGAATGAAAGTTGGAGCATGTGAGCATGGACTTTGTTGTTGGTCTACCCCGAACACCTCGAGGTATGGATTCTATTTGGGTTGTAGTTGATAGACTGACTAAATCTGCACATTTTTTGCCTGCCAGAACTACATTTGATACTTATAGATTGGCTACTATATATGTTGATGAGATTGTCCATCTACACGGAGTCTCGGTATCCATTGTCTCGGATAGAGATCCGAAATTTGTGTCTAGATGTGGAAAAGTTTGCAAAAATCTATGGGAACAGAATTGAGGTTTAGTACCGCATTCCACCCGCAAACTGACGGGCAATCAAAACGGACAATTCAGACCTTGGAAGATATGCTTCGGATGTGTGCTTTAGATTTCCAAGGGAGTTGGAAAAATTACTTGCCACTAGCAGAGTTTGCATATAACAACAACTTCCAGTCCAGCATTGGTATGGCACCATACAAGGCTTTGTATGGTAGAAAGTGTAGATCACCAATTTGTTGGACAGAAGTTGGGGATAGGGCCTTGCTTGGGCCTGAAATTGTGCAAGACACTTCTAAAAAGATCAAGATTATTCAGCAAAGGCTCAAGACGGCCCAGAGTCGGCAAAAGAATTATGCAAATGTTCGAAGAAGACCTTTCGAGTATGAGGTTGGTGACCATGTATTTATCCACGTGACTCCGATGAAAGGCCAAGGCAGGTTTGGAAAGAAGGGTAAGTCGTCGCCCCGTTACATTGGGCCGTTTCAAATTGTGGAAAGGCTTGGTCTAGTTGCTTATCAAGTCGCTTTGCCACCGGGATTCGAACAAATCCATAATGTGTTTCATGTATCAATGTTGAGGGGTTATCTTGAGATTAGTTTCATGTGATTGATTATCAGGGTAGCTCTTGATGAAAATATGGAGTACGCCGAATAGCCGGAATGAATCATTGACCGGCAAGTGAAACAATTGAGAAGCAAGTCCATCCCAATGGTGAAAGTGGAATGGAAAGAACACTATGGGACGGATGCCACATGGGAAAAAGATGATGAAATGTGACTACGCTATCCATATTTGTTTCCCAACAGAGGTAAAATAAGTTTAAAGAACCAAACTTCCTAAAGAGGGGAAGACTGTGATAACCCTGCTCCGTATTATGCTAATTAATCTTAATTACAAATGTGATTATGTGTTTGATATGATTTTGAGTGCCATCTATATGAATATATGTAGTTTTAAATTTCTATATGTTCACCGTAGAAAAATCTGTTTGATTATGTGCTTTAGAATTTAAATTGAAGGTCTTATCGGCCACAGAAACCGAAATTGACTACACCATTGTGATTAGCGTAATTTTTAGAGCCTACGGTCAAATTTAATTGAAAATTTATTCGAATCAAAGTAATTAGATTTAGAATGATTAATTAAGCACCATTGCTTAGCTCTAATCAAATTTGTTGGGCCATCTTATATAAAGGCCTATATAGCCTTATGTTATTGTTTTGAACTCACTTTCTCTCATTTGGCTGAGATTTCTCCAGAGAGAGAGAGAGAGAGAGGGCCGGTTCTAGAGAGAGAAGATGAGGAATTATGCATTTTGGTTTAAGATTGTGAATTTGGAAAGCTACACTCAAGATTTAACTAGAATTTGTAAAGATTAAAGCTCCTAGGTGAGTAAATTCATGAGTTTGAGCTTGTGATTTTGTGAATTCAAGATTAAATGGTAATCAAGAACATGAGTTGTGTTGATTTTGATGAGATTGAAGTCTATATGCACATGCATGCATAGAATTGCTATGAATTGCCATGAATTTGCATAATCTAACATGTAGCATGTCAATTATAAAAGATTGAGAGTTGGATCATACATGCAAGCATGGTTTTGTTGAGTTTCATGAGAATAAACACCATTTGCACCATTTGAAATAGAAATGACGTCAAAAATTGACATGCATGTTTGATTATTGAAGGTATGGAGCTTATATAAGGTTTGAATGCATGAGTTTTGATTATCCAAAAGAAATGTTGAATAATTTGAAAATGTGACCATGATTTTGAGCAATTGGCCTCACATTGCTTGTATACTCATGTAATATAATGTGTTTACATGTTTTTGAACTGAAATCATGAGTTTAGAACCTTTGAACATCAAAATTGAACTTCAAGAACAGTTCTGGAAATCCAGAATTTGGCATGTCCACTCGAGCGGGGAAAGCGCCGCTCGAGCATGAAATGCGAGCTCCTAGAACTTTTGCAGACATTGATGTCCGCTTGAGCGGGGATATTCACACCCTAGCGAGGAGCCATGTAGTGTGACCTTCAGCTCGAGCATCTGAATTCACGCTCGAGCGTAAAAATGAGGCAACCAGTACTTTTGCAGACCATGAGGGTCCGCTAGAGCGGCGGAACCCACGCTCAATCGGGGACCCCTGTTTCAGAAATTTTGTAAAGGTGTTATGTGTTTCATTTTTCGTTCTCTTTCATTTCTAAGCACTCTTAGGCATGCATTGAGCATCATAAATGAGTTAAAAGGATAAGAAAGAAGCCTAAGAGGGATGTATGAATTAAGAACGGATTGAATTGTTTGTGACCCATGGTGTTCATGATAGTGTAGGGTCGAGTTCCAGGGCAAATCCGCCGGTAGAACACTGTGAGTAATATCTTAGTAAAGATATTTTGAAGTACCTTATTTGTCCAATTGCTTATTCCCATATAAGTCTTATAAGTTTGTTAATTTGAATTGTGGACAAATGTTTGTTATGCCATATGGTTGGGCCAAAGGCCGTTGGGTACAATTGATTGGGCCGAAGGCCGTTTGACATGTATGAAAGATTGGGCCGAAGACTGTTTGACATGAATGAAAGATTGGGCCAAAGGCCGTTTGACATGAATGAATAAATGGGCCAAAGGCCGTTTGACATGAATAAAAGATTGGGCCGAAGGCCATTTGACATGAATGAATAAATGGGCCAAAGGCCGTTTGACATGAATAAAAGATTAGGCCATTTGACATGAATGAATAAATGGGCCAAAGGCTGTTTGACATGAATGAATGGGCCGAAGGCCATTTGACATGAATGAATAAATGGGCCAAAGGCCGTTTGACATGAATGAATGGGCCAAAGGTCGTTTGACACGAATGAATGGGCCAAAGGCCGTTTGATACGAATGATTGGGCTAAAGGCCGTTGGACAGGAACGGTTGGGCCAAAGGCCGCCGGGTATGAATAAATTGGGCCCGAGGCTGTTTGATGTGTTTGGAACCGCAGTCACTTGACTTATATGTATATATATACTAGATAGAAATATGAATTGGGCCCAAGGTCGTCTGATGTATGTTATTCTAAATACCGTTTGTGTATCTTCTTTATTTGATATTATTCGCTGGGCTTTCGTTCACGCTCATTCATGTGTCGTAGGTGAGCCAAGGGAGGTGCAAACCCAGCCTCAGTGAAGTTTGTGTGAAACAATCAAGGTTTTGAAGAGTCAGCCCATACGTCTCACGCACGAGGCTTGTTTTCGCCATTTTATTATTTTGTTATATTTTGTCATGTTGGCGAGAACTTTGGACTACGGTTGTATATAGTTTTGATTGGCTGACCATGACCTGAATGATCCTATTGTGTAAAGCTTATACATTAACTTTCCTTGATGTGAGTTATTAATGTATGTTTGTAAAATGTTATGACGTGCCATGTAAGCAGAGCTCTATGAACAAAAGTTTGAAATTGCTTCCGTTTAGCCCCATTAACTCTGTTAAAATATATTTGGTTTGGTTTAAGGCCGTAGGTAATCTCGTGATTACTGGTTGGTTATGTCCTTAACCCATGGGGGCGGGTTCGGGTCATGACACTCTAGATCATTTTCTACAATCTTAGCTCCTATTCCAAATACAGAATTAGTAATGAATGAGGAAGAAACTGAATTACAAAATAATGAACACATTGATTTAAGTTGGAATATCCCGAAAATACCAATCAAAGAAATTTATAAGACAACCTTTTTACAGTTATCTTTTAAATTCATGTTAAAACTCTTAAACAAGTTTATGCTTTAACTAAATTTAGAGAAACTTGCCAATTTCTTTCTGCAGACACAATTAGACGCCATGTAGCTACTGGTCACAATTTTATTCACTTAGGATTAATCCAAGCAGGAATCAAACCACTAACTCAACAAGGTAAAAACTCCTCTGCTCTTTTATGCTTAAGAGATGCTCGATTTATTGATTTTAATGATAGTATCATAGGAATGATGGAATCAGGCCTACATAAAGGACCTGCTCATTTTAACTATTTTCCTGATTTTACCCTTAGTTTACGTGATCCTCATATATTAAAAGTTTTAACTCTAAATATTCAAATCTCTGGTTCAGCTTCTAATATGGTTGAAAAAGTTCACAATCTTGCTTTAATTTATCGAGTTCATTATAAAGTTGTTAAAACCAATTTAAATGTCCAAGCTTTACATAAAAGTCCAAAAGATAAAACTCTACTTATTCAAAGTAATACCAATGATGTTAATATCTCCGTCCCGAATATGTTAACTTGGAAAGATATAACCTTACCTGATGAATGGATTACAAATAATGAAAATTATAATCTTAATCCTGAAACACACCAAGATGAACTTAAAGAAATTCAACAATTCACAGATGGATCTGTTCATATTAAATTTAATCGAATAACAAGTCAATCCTCTAGACATAATACCTTTAGTATCCCAAGTGAACCTGAAGACGATTAAATCTTTAACATACCTTTATTTAGAAAAAATTGTCAAATTAATCTTGGTCAATCCTCTCAATCGCACCATACGTTAAAAGGCATCAATAATTCATCTACTTCTCAAATTAGTAAACCTGTATATGAAGAAGCTACTGTATCTCAAGATTCACCTACTCAAACTGATTTTGAAGTAGTTCCTCTAGTTAATCCCCAATTATTAACTCTTAGTAAACCTTTTACCCCCAATCTGACTAAACTTCATGCTGAATACAAATCTAAGGCCAATAAGTCAAAATGTCATAATTATTATAAACACTATGATGATAAACAACAATCAAAGATTACTCGAAAATGGTATAAATTTATGACTGAAATCAATACTGAAATTAACTTCTTTGATTACTTAAAACATTATTATAAGAAAGTCAATGTTGTTACAAAAACTAAATGGAAAACTCCTGCTAGTACTTCTATTTTAGCTAGTCACCCTCCTTTGGAAAATATCCTTATTGATCACAAAGGCACTACTGTTCCCGCTTCTCCTTTCAAACTTCCTGGCGAAGAGTCATCTGATGTTACAAAAGAAGTTAAAAAAGTTATTGAACAAAATAATTATACAAATCAATGTTTAAAAACTATTGGTAAACAATTAAACAAAATTGAAACCACTTTTGATGATTATTCAACTAGTCACGCATCAACTAGTAAATCCTTCGATAAACCTCTAATTAATCTTCCTAGCTCTAGGAAACGATTAAGTCTCACTACTCAGGATAACACTACTGTTGAATCTATTGAAAAAATATTCAATAAATTAACAACCTCCTCTTCTTATAAAGATACTAAAGAAATCAAAGTTTTATCCCAACAACCATTTAATGACATTAATCAATGCGAGTTAGAAACATTCAATGATGAACTCGATCAACTAGCTCAACAATTTCAAGATGCTAATCTTAATAGAATAACTTATACCAAATCTAAAGTTAATCCAACTACACTTACCAAAAATTGGTATAATCGACCTACACCTCCTGATTTACAATTTGAAGAGACTAATGTTAATAATCAATTCTCAGTTTCTGCTAAAAAATTATATGAATGGAATATAGATGGTCTTAGTGAACATCAAATCCTTACTAAATTAAATCATTTATCTATGATTACAAATAGTTACCTTACAAATTACCCTGATTATACTCAATCTGAACTTGTTATCTTAATTACTAATGGATTCACCGGTATGCTCAAATCTTAGTGGGATAAATATCTCACCGATCAAAGAGAATCAATTCAATATTCTATCCAAATGAATGATAGTGGTTTTCCCATTTTTGATAACGAAATTGGATCTAGTATCACGATGGTATTAATACTTTAATGTACACTATAGTCAAACATTTCATTGGAACACCAACTAATATTTATTCACGAATCCATGATCAACTTAGTAATTTAACTTGTCCTACTCTTAGTGATTTTAGATGGTATAAAGATGTGTTTACCTCTAGAGTCATGCTTAGAGATGATTGTACTAAATCATTTTGGAAAAAAAAAATCATTAATGGATTACCTAGTCTTTTTGCTCACAAAATTAGAGATGTTCTTAGTTAACCTACAGGTGTCATCGAATATGATAATTTAACCTATGGTGATATAATTAGTATTATTCAGAAAGAAGGTTTAAGAATGTGCATAGACTTAAAACTTAGTCAAAAAGCTGCTAAAGATAAACACAAAGCTAAATATGAATTAGGCAATTTTTGTGAACAATACGGTTTACCTCCTGTTGCATCTTCTCGAAGAAAACATAGTAAACATAAATCTCTTTATAAGTATTCAAATAAATACAAAAAGAAATATTCACCTTCTAAATCAACTGATAAATTTTATACTAAACCCAAAAAGAAATATTACAAGAAAACTAATCCAAAGTCAAAATCTACTAAAGATATTACCTGTTACAATTGGGGTAAAAAAATGTCATTATTCTAATAAATGTAGAATCAAAGAAAAACTTAATCAATTACAAATTACTGAAGAGAATCAAAAACAAATATTTGATATATTCAAATTAGGTAATTCTCCACATAATTCTAACCCATCTTCTGATGATCCGACTCCTAATGATACTTCTAGTTACCACACTCCTAGTGATGATACGGAAAATAATATTGAATTAGGATGTAATGATACTTGTTGTAAACATAAACAAATTAATGTACTAAGTAAATCCCAACAAGAAGAAACTGCTTTAATTGAACTCATCGCTAAATTAGAAAATCCTGAACTTAAAACAGCAATATACAAACAAGTTAAAATATTTACTTATTAATAGAGATCAAAAACCTAAACAGGATAAACCTATAATTAGTCTTAACAAAACCTTAGAGCGCTTTAAAAAAGAAAAACATAAAGAAGTCACTTTACAAGATTTATAAAATGAAATTAATCAGATTAAAGCTACTCTCAAAGAATTAAAAGATAAAGATAAATTTTTAGAAGATGAATTCACAGTACTCAAAATTCATAAAAGTCTTGATGAATTTAAAAATAGTCAAAAATTATCTTCTGCATCTGCTTCTGAATCTGGTTCTGGTTTTGGTTCAGAAACAGACACAGATAAAGTCATTTTTGATAATCGATCCAATGATGATAATCGTCTCAATTTAATCACCCATATTAATATCTAGAAATGGTATTCAAAAGTCAAATTAGTCATTAATGATTTTGCATTAGAAGTCATCGCATTAATTGATACTGGTGCTGATTTAAATTATATTCAAGAAAATTTAATACCCACTAAACACTTTCACAAAACTATTGAACAATTAAGCTCTGCTAATGGAAGTCAAATGCATATCCAATATAAATTACCTAAAGTTCATATCTGTCAAGATAATGTTCGTTTTAAAACATCTTTTGTCTTAGTTAGAAGATTAACTGATAAAGTCATTTTACGTACTCCTTTTATATTTTTATTATATCCATTTACTACTACTAATCATGGAATAACCAAACATGCTTTTGGTCAAAAAGTCACATTCCGATTTTTGTCTCCACCCGAGGTTAGAGAATTAAACCAATTAAAAGATCCCAATCTATTAATCGATTAACCAAACATCTTAACTTTCTTAAAGAAGAAGTAAAATATAAAAGAATTGAAACCCAATTAACTAATCCTCCTTTACAATAAAAAATTGCACAATTCAAACAAAAATTAGAATCTACTGTTTGTTCCAGTTTGCCTAATGCCTTCTGGCATAGGAAAAAACATGTCGTCACACTACCTTATATTAAAAACTTTAATGAATGACAAATCCCAACTAAATCTCGACCGATTCAAATGAATAATAAATTAGTTGAAATGTGTAAAAAGGAAATTACTGAATTATTAAAACATCATATTATTCGTCCTAGTAAATCACCTTGGTCTTGTGCTGTTTTTTATGTTAATAAAAATGCCAAATTAGAGCGTGGTGTTCCTCGATTAGTCATCAATTATAAACCATTAAACAAAGTTCTTGAATGGATTAGGTATTCAATCCCTAATAAAAAAGATTTAATTAAAAGACTTAGTCAAGCTGTCATCTTTAGTAAATTTGATTTAAAAAGTGAATTTTGGCAAATCCAAATTCATCCTAAGGTATAAAACTGCCTTTATTACTCCCTTTGGTCATTATGAATGGAATGTCATGTCCTTTGGATTAAAAAATGCTCATAGTGAATTCCAGAATATTATGAATGATATATTCAACCCGTTTAGTCATTTTTCCATAGTTTACATTGATGACATCCTTATCTTTTCTAAGTCATTAGAAGAACATTGGAAACATGTTCATGCTTTCTTCCAAATTATTAAACATAATGGTTTAGTCATTTTTGCTCCTAAGATTAAGCTACTCCAAACCAAAGTCCGATTTTTAGGTTATGATATTTGCCAGAGTACTATTCTCCTCATTAGTCGGTCCATTGAATTTGCCTCCAAATTCCCTGATGAAATTCTTGATGAAACCCAATTACAAAGATTTTTAGGATCATTAAATTACATTGCTGAATTCTATAAAGACCTTAGGAAAACTTGTTAACCACGTTTTGATCGGTTGAAAGATAATACTCCTCTTTGGTCTTCTACTTATATTGCTATTGTTCAACAAGTCAAGAAATATGTCAAGACTTTGCCTTGTCTTGGTATTCCTACTGAAGATTCATTCAAAATTATTCAAACTGATACTTCTGATATTGGTTATGGTGATATTCTTCTTCAGAAAATCACCCTCAAGTCATTTGAACAAATTGTTCGTTTTCATTCTGGTATTTGGAATAAAACACAGCGAAATTATAGTACTATTAAAAAAGAACTTTTATCTATTATTTTATGTATTAGTAAATTTCAAGATGATATTTTAAATCAAACCTTTTTATTACGTGTTGATTGCAAAAGTGCTAAATATATTTTAGAAAAAGATATTCAAAATATTGCTAGTAAACAGATTTTTGCCCGTTAGCAATCTATTTTGAGTATTTTTTATTTTGATATTGAATATATACTTGGTAGTCAAAATTCTATTCCCGATTTCCTTACCCGCGAATTTTTACAGAGGGGATAGAGATGGCCACTCCTTTTATCTCTTACCATAAGTCACAAGTTACCCATTACAAACACTTTATTCACCAAACTGCTTACCGAATTGCTTGCCTCAAATTAGCTAAAAAAACTACTCAATGCGCTCAATATATTCAATTTCACCAAATCCAAGCCCGTCGTCATTTACTTGCTAACTATTATAATTGTTTGGATTACCATCAAGATTATTTAGATCTCCTCAGTGGATGCTAACTTATCTCCTTATTTACAGATGTCTCATCCTCGCCCTCCTTCCAAAGCCTTGGTTCCCTCTAGTCAACCTTACTATTCATCTAGTCAACCTTTCGTTGTTCCTCCTATTGAAATGATCAACCGTTACCAAGTTCTTGGTAACATTCCTAAACCTAGTTACACTTCTGCTCTTGCTTGAGATCCTTTTGCTTCTAGTCAAACACTTACTCCATATCTACCCAATCCAGTCAAAACTGTTAAATCCAATTATATTTAATTCTAATCAGTCAATCTGTTCTTCAAAGAACCTATTCATAAGAACATCCATGATATTCTTGATTTAACCTAGAAATACTTCCCTTCAGGATGGCATTTTGTTCCTCTCCATCCTGATAAGACAATTTCCTTTTATAAGGATATTTTGTTTCACCACCAATCAATTCTTATTAAACCAATTCGTGATAAAGTATGTCCTAGTAAAATTGTTTACCATTCACTTTACATTCACAATATTGTATCTCTCAATGAATGGGGTACTCCTTACCTCCTTCAAGATTTACCTGGTCACTCCATCCAATATAATTATTATAATTATATGGATGCCTGGTTTAAAGTTCTTTTGTATCAAAATGAGTCATACAGTCACTCCTGGTTCTTCCAGTTTGATCACCAATTCAAATCAATTATTCTTACATGGTTCTTTAGATGGTGGTCTCTTCATGGTGCAATACCTGCAATCATTCCACCAGACCTCATGGAACAAGTCAACTATTTTTCTACTGTTTACAAACTCAGTCAACATCAACAACAGTTTCCCTGGTTGCTCATTTTTATGTCCAAATACAAAGTTTCTTGGATATTCAAATGGCAATATGGAATTGATAAAAACATAGTCATCTGGTAATATTTTGTTAAATGGTGGGACAACTTCAAAGTTCTCTGAATTATTGAACAAGTTCAACTTGAGTTACCAGTCAATATTCATGTTCTAACTCTTGCCATGGTTAAAGCTCAGCAGAACCCAACTACTTCAGTCACTCAAGGAAGCCAACTTCCTTCAGTCAATCTTGGAAGCCCTAATGATCCACCATGTAGTTCTTCCAAGCCCAAATCAGCCAAGTCAAAGCTTGCTTCATCCAAGTTAGATAAAGCTAAGTCAGCCCAGTCAAAGCCCAAAGTTAAACCTGAATCATCCAGTGATCAACTGCTCCAGATGGCCCGTCTCCTGATGGATCAGGCCCAGGCCTAATTAAAAGATGAACCCTCTGATGATAAGCCTCATGCACCGGCCAAAAAGTCCAGTTCATCCAGCTCATCCAATTCAACTGAAGAATTAACCAGTTATGATCCCTATGGGTCCTAGTTCCAAGATGCACAGGACCCATATTGTCATGACCCGAACCCGCCCCTATGGGTTAAGGACATGACCGGCCAGTAATTCTGTGATTACCTACGACCTCAGACAAAAACAGACATAACTCGTCAGAGTAAAAGGGCCAAACGGAAGCAAAAATTTAAAACTTTGTCCATAGAGCCGTGCTTATATGCACATCAACAAACCATACTCATATACGTTAATAACCCACATCAAAAGCACAGTAGCATAAACTCAGGATCATCTAAACTGAGCCAACCCATAATAGACTATATACAAATATACACAAAGTCCTTGCCAACAAGACGAAACGTAAATGCATAACAAAATGGCAAGCATGGGTCTCGTGCGTGAGACACAAGGTGACTCTCCAAAACTTCGTGTTGTTCATGGAAGACTTCACTGAAATTTGGGTTTGGACTTCTCTTGGCTCACCTAAAACACATGAATGGCGTGGCGATAGCCTAGTGAATAATATCAAATCTGAAGTTACATAACAATGTAGAACAACAGTTCCAAATGGCCTTGGGCCCAATTCAATTTTCAAGTTAACAAATATATATAACTATATGAGTTTCAAATCAAGTGACTTGGAGTTTGAACATTTTGGCCTTTGGCCCAGTCAGATTTCCATTCATGTCAAAAGGGCCTTGGGCCCACTCATTTATGTCAAACGGCCTTGACACGATCATTTATGTCAAGCGGCCTTGGCTGTTCATTCTTGTCAAACAGCCTTGACCCACTCATTCATGTCAAACGGCCTTTGGCCCACTCGTTCATGTCAAAAGCGACCTTGGTCCATTCATATAAGTCAAACGACCTTTGGTCAATTCATATATGTCAAACGACCTTGTCCGTTCATTTCTATTAAAACGACCTTCGATCCATTCAATTCTATCAAAACGACCTTTGGTCTATTTATGTTTATCAAAACGACCTTTGGTCCATTTATGTTTATTCATGTCAAACTTTTGTCCACAATCTCAATTATTAACTCATAAAGCTTATAAGGGAATAAACAATTGGACATTCACAAGCATTCAAATGTTGATATTACTCACAATGATAAACGTGGATTTGCCCCAAAGCTTGACCCTATACATTTCATGAACACAAAAGGGTCATGTAGACACCCCATTTTTTACCGTTCCCAAGACTTGGACGTCACCGTTTGAACACTCGGTGATCATCCATGTTTGTGTTTCGTTTTGAGTTCCCGGAGGTCTCGGCTACGCGCCTTGCCTCAGGACCTCTCAACTCGACTGTTCTGTCTTTGGTTTTGCACCAAACACTTGTATTTTTGCTTCTGATGGTAGAGAGTAACTTTTTAGCTACCCCTGAGACCCACCGGCCGTGGCTTGAAGCCACCGGCCATATGTTGAGGCTACCAGCCATTGGTGGAGTATACCCTTGGTCGGTCGGCACTCAGTATGGCCGGCCGGCCATCTGTTTGGCCGGTGACCTCATTTTTTAGCCGATGGCACCTTTTTACCTTTTTCAGGCATGGTGCATGCCAGCTGTGCCAGCTGGAATGCACCAAACCTGCCCCGGGGCATACATGTGGCTGTTTTGCCCCTTTTGCACCCTTTTGGTCAAAGCTTCTTGAGGAAGCTTGACCCTTTGTCAAAGCTTCCTCAAGAAGCCTTGACCGTCTTGCCCCATTTGCCCCTTTCTTATTTAGCTTCTTTGAGAAGCTTCAAGCTTTGGCATTCCCTATATAAGACCTCCTCCTTCTCCATTGTTAAGGGTTGAACAAAAAAACCAGAGCAATATACATATATATCTGATATATACACTCTCTCTCTATATCTCCCTCTCTCTCATCATTTGTGTGTGTTTAAGGGCCTTAAAGTGCATTTTATCCTTAGTTTTGCACACAAACACACACTATTACACCATACTTCGACTTTGAGAGGCATTGAGGGTTTGTTCTTGAGGTTTTGGACTAATTTTGACCAGAGGAAGGTGGTGGCCTTCTTTGTTCTTCAAGGCTTCTTTAAGGATAACACACATGCTTTAGATTCCCCAATCTTGCACTAGATTTTTTTCCTATCTTGCATACTGATTTAAGCTTTGTGTATAATTGAAAAAAGTCTTGTATTTGCATGCTTGAGATACTTCATTAAGGTTGTTTTGGTGTTAGGGGTCGATCTCCCCCTCTTAGGCCTTATTTGGCCCTTTTGTGCCTTCTTTTTTGAGCTTTGGTTATCTTTGTGTATTGGCCTTCTCACCACTGAAATCCAGTGGATTTTCAGTGGTGAAGAAGGGGTTTTGAGGTCTTGCATAGGGGAGGGACACCCCTCTCCCTTTGTCTCTCTTTTGTCTTTGCTTTTGGCTCATAAGGGTAGCATACATGATTAGTTGTTCTTGGCTTCATTTCAGAGGTTTTTGTTGTTGGTGGGACGTATTATGCCTCTGTTTTTGGTCGGATCCTTACCCCCTTGCATGCTTAATATACTTGCTTTGTATTCCCTTATTTGGCCTAGAAATGCATCATGCATGTAACCCACCATGCCCTCTTGTTTTGGCCTAACTTTGTGAAGTTCTTAGCCATGTCTTACCACGAGGTGCATTGGGTCTTTGTTTTGACCATATTTTCCATGTTTAGTATAGCCTCTTTGCATTTGGGCTTGTGAGCCTTGAGGATGTGAGTCTTGAACATGCTTGAGTTGGGTGGTTTCATTAATTTGGAGTTATCTCCCATGCTATTTCAGTCCCTAATCCATGCTTGTATGTTTACATTCATCATCCCTTTCATGCCTTGAAGAGTTAGTCTTTCATGTCTAGGAATGGAGCATTGTGCATGCTTATGTGTTTGAGACTTTGAGCCGCCATAGTAGTGGGTTTTGGGGGTCCTTGTTACTTGTTAAAACCCTATTTTGTATTGAGAAGTTCATGCCATGAGTGGTTAGGGTAGTTGTAATGGAATGTCCTCTCTTTTGTGCTTTAGTCTTGGGCCTTTTGGCATGCATGTTTGCATGAGTACTAGTCCATCATTTTGGACACTTTTGGCCATTGCTTTTGGGGTGGGCTGAGGCCTGCCCCTTAGTAGTTTAGGCCCACCATTGCATGATCATGTTGCATCGCCTTGGTTTCATGCTTGCATGTCTACATAGTGTTTAACTAGTCGCATCTCATATGCTTGTTGCATAGTTGGCATGTTCATATTGCATTAATTTAGCTTGCATGTCTAGTTTGCATTGCATTTGGCATGCTTTGCACCTTAGCCTCATGTTACATTTTTTGAGCCATATTTGCATACTTGCATTGCATTGCTTGGTTTAGGGTGTCAAACTAAGCATGAGGATTAAGAAGTGTTCGTACTCAAAGTGACGAAACACATCTCAATCTTCGGCCGCCGATACCTTTGATCTTAATATGATAAGGCGTTAGCTTTCATTTGATTGTTGCATGCATTTACATTAAATGGCAAACTTGGCTTCTTAGACCATCATGCATAATTGATGGCCCAAGAGTCGAGGGCCATGTTCCCTTGAGTCCATTGCATGATAGGAAGTGTGGCCATGCTTACATTTGCTTGAAATTCCATGCCATACACTGCTTGTCCTCTGTTGCTGTCAAAACTGACTTCTGCAGGAAGTTTTGGCCGGCCGGCCATCTCTAGTGCCGACCGGCCATCAATGAATGGCCGATAGATTTATCAGTGGCCGGTGGCCATTCCTCCCAGCCGGTGGTGTTCTACAGTGTGCAGAGAATCTGTCTTGAGACTTGTGTAGTTTTCAGAGGAGCCAGGCAGTGAAAACAGAGGCAACAATGTTATGGCAGTGAGCTTCCAGGCAGTACGAGTTAAGCATGCATCATCCAGACATTTCGAGACAAGGGCTATGGCCACGTTAATTCTGCATTTAATTTGTTAATTAATTAGGAGTTTTGTAATATTTAATTAGCTAGGGTAGTTCATTATTGATTCGGTTTGTAATATTTATTCGGACCCTCTGAGCGAGGGCAATTGTGTAATAAGTGTGTGTGAGTGTGTGTATGTCTTCCAACCCCACGTCTTTCTTCCCTTTTATTTACTAGCTTTCGAGGGTTAGTTTAGGGCATATTTAAATTAGCACACCTTATGCTATGCATGCGTGCATTCATACATTTGTTTTGCATGCATCGGGCTCGGCGCATCATGCTAATTGCATTGTACTTCAATTCCAAATTGAATACGTGTTATCTGTTGCATTTCACATGCCATGTTTAGGATAGCCGAGCCTGTCTAGATTGCATCTTTGCATGTGTTGCATTAGCCATTTTAAACATGAACAAGGATCATGCATTGATTACTAACTAGTTTCTGTTTTAGCTTGGAATACTAGGTGAGCTTTTTATGCTTTAGCATACCGCATGCGTGCCATGATAGCATGATTACCATGAGGCTAGCTGCTTATGTGATATAACTGCTTGAATGCCTGTGGATGGAGGTTGAATTACCTAAATTGGAATAATGCATCAAAACTGTGAGTTTTAAACCCACTTGAGGGTGGCAAAACCCGTATTTTAGCCTACTTACGAGTAGCAAACAATTTTCAAAACAAACATAAAATGTTTTGTTCCAATTTAGGCGATTTGGTCTATACTTGTTTGCTATGCGCATAACATAGTAATTTTAGGCTAATAACCGGAATAAGAACGCATAATGTTTTCAAAACAGGATATCATGGTTAGTAGAGGCCGATCTTCGAATCGGGCGAGAGGGGGTGCTCATAGCTGACCTTCCCTAATCGTACCCAAGTTCTCGAGCCGAGGCAACTTTGGTGATGACAGACACGTGGCCTTAGGCAACGAGTTAGGGTTTCCTAAATTTTTCCAAAAATAAAATATTTAGGTGGCGACTCTGTATTTGGCAAAGCAGTCCATGTTTGGCACTTCTTTCAAAAAAAATCTGTTTTTAAAAACGATTTGCCAGATTTGGACTCTTTGATGATTCATCAGTCTTGCATTGCACTCTGCGAGATTAGATACAGGACCGTGACATTGAGTCCTGAACTGTAGTGAGCCCAATTAACAAAACGGGACTCATCCTCCCGGGACGTTCGGGGACGTCTACAGGTTACTAACAGTTCGACCCGTTCTTTAATTCACATATTCCTCTTTAGGCTTTATTCTTATCTCATTAACTCATTTACAATGCGTAACACATGCCTAAGAGTGCTTGCAAGTGAAAGAGAACGGAAAACGAAACACAGAATGCGAAAACAAAATTTCAAAAAACATGGTCCCCGCTCGAGCGTGGACTTCCCCGCTCGAGAGGACCCTTAAGGCCTGCAAAAGTGCTGGTTACATGAAAAATGCGCTCGAGCGTGGAATAGAGCGCTCGAGCGGAAGGCCTATCTACAAAAGCTCCACGCTCGAGCGTGAGATATCCCGCTCGAGCGGACATCTAACTCTGCAAAAAGTGCTGGGAGCACGAAATTCACGCTCGAGCGGAGGGTTTCTCGCTCGAGCGGGCCTCAAATTTCTGGAAAACCCAGAATTGCATTCTTGAGCTTCATTTTGACTTTCCAGCCACAATACTTGCATGCAATGGCTCAAATCCCAAATATAATCATGCTAACATGGCACTAATGCAAGATTATAACATTATGGAGCTCAATTTCTTGATTTATCTACATGCATGCCCCAAAATATGTCAAACTCAACACCAACATAACCAACTTATGCATTTAAGCTCATATCTTCTCAAATTGTACATGCATGTGATGAATTAGCCACATTCTCAACTTAGATAACACAAATGGTGATCAAGACATGAGTTTCCTTTAACATTTCACATGGATTATACACATTTGTGCTCAAACATGCAATATCAAGGTGATTTCCTACATGCATGCACATATTAAGTTTCAATTCAACAAATACAACCCAATTTCATTTCAATCTTACTCTTGATCACCAAATTAGCTTGAGCACACAAAATTACAAACTATAATCCAAGAATTACTCACCTAGAAGCTTTGATCTTCTAAGCTCTAGTCAATTCTTAAGCTAAATCTCCAAGATTTCCAAGCTTTAGGCCAGCACAATTCTCTCTCTTTCTCTCACTATGGCCGGCCCTCTCTCTCTCTCTCACAATTGTCTAACTCAGATTTTTTTGAGTTCCCAAGAGTTAAAGGAGAGTGTAATGCTAACATACAACAAGCCCCACTAGCTTATTATTTCAATATAAAATATTTGAGCACTTAATTCATCAATTTAATCAGTTTAATCTGACCAGAATCAATTTCTAATTAAATTTCACTGTAGGCTCTAAAAAATTATGCCAATCACGATGGCGTAATCAATTTCGGGTTCTGTGGCCGATAAGGCCCTTAATTTAACTTCTGAAGCGGATTATTCAAACAGATATTCCTACGGTGAACAGAACGAATTTCAAAATCACATATATTCACATAATGACACATAAAATCATGCTAAACACATAATCATACTCAAATTAAGGACCAATTAGCGTACTACGGAACATGGGTATCACAGTCTTCCCCCCTTTAGGAAGTTTGGTCCTCCAAACTTAAGTTACCTTCATCGGGAAACAAATGTGGATAGCGTAGTCGCATCTCCTCCTCTTTTTCCCATGTGGCATCCGTCCCATAGTGCTCTTTCCATTCCACTTTCACTATTGGGATGGACTTGCTTCTCAATTGTTTCACTTGCCGATCAACAATCCGTTCCGGCCATTCAGCATATTCCATATTTTCATCAATAGCAACCCGGTGATAATCAATCACATGAAATGGGTCTCGGAGGTAACCCCTCAACATCGACACATATAACACATTATGGATTTGCTCGAATCCCGGCGGCAAAGCAACTCTATAAGCAACTGGACCAAGCCTCTCCAAAATTTGAAACGGCCCAATGTAATGGGGCGACAACTTCTCATTTTTCCCAAATCTGACTTGGCCTTTCATCGGAGAAACACGAATGAACACATGGTCACCAACCTCATACTCAAGAGGTCTTCTCCGAATGTCTGCATAATTCTTTTATGGGTCTGAAATTGTTTTGAGCCTTTGTGAATAGTCTTGATTTTCTCAGAAGTGTCTTGCACAATTTCTGGCCCAAGCAAAGCTCTATTCCCAACCTCTGTCCAACAAATAGGTGATCTACACCTCCTACCATACAGAGCCTCGTATAGTGCCATACCAATCTTTGGAGTGGAAGGTTATTATAAGCAAATTACGCAAGTGGCAAATAATCTTCCCAACTCCCGAAAATCCAAAGCACACATCGAAGCATATCTTCCAAAGTTTGTATCGTTAGATTACGATTGCCCATGCATGCGTGGGTGGAATCGATCTTGAACCTTAGTTCCGTTCCCATAGCTTCCTGCAAACTCTTCTACAATCTGGATACAAATTTTGGATCTCTATCCGACACAATGGATACTGGAACTCCGTGTAAACGGACAATCTCATCAACGTAAATGGTAGCCAATCTATAAGCAGTAAAGGTAGTTTTGATGGGTAGAAAATGTGCAGATTTAGTTAGTCTATCAACTACAACCCAAACGGAATCCATACCTCGAGAAGTCCGAGGTTGGCCAGCAACGAAATCCATAGTCACATGTTCCCACTTCCATTCAGGAATAGAGAGGTGTTGAAGAAGACTGCCTGGTTTCTGATGTTCAGCCTTAACTTGCTGACACTGAAGGCACTTAGACACATATTCTGCAATCTCTTTCTTCATCTTAGGCCACCAATAGGTTTGTTTCAAATCCCGATACATTTTATTGTTGCCCGGATGTATAGCAAATACGGATCTGTGGGCTTCATCTAAGACCCTCTTCTTTATTTCCGGGATATCAGGGACACATATCCGGTTCCGGAATTTCAACATTTCATTCTCAATACTGAATTTTGCCTTCGGGCTTGCCTCGAATTCGTCATTCACCTTCTTGAGGAACTCGTCCTCTTTCTGTTTCCGTTTGATTTCATCAACAATGGCCGGCTCGGCGGTAATAACGGCTATCAATCCGCCCTGCCCACATACTATTACTTCAATTTCAGACCTCTCAAAGTCTTGCAAAATTTCCCTTTGTTCTGTAAGCAAACAAGCCATACTCCCTGTTGATTTTCTGCTCAAGGCATCAGCAACTGTATTGGCTTTCCTGGGGTGGTACTGAATCTTAAGATCATAGTCTTTGATCAGTTCAAGCCATCTCCTCTGTCGCATATTCAGTTCTTTATGTGTAAAGAAGTATTTTAGGCTCTTGTGATCTGTGTAGACTTCACACTTTGCCCCATACAAATAATGCCGCCAGATTTTCAAAGCAAAAACAACTGCGGCCAATTCCAGGTCATGCATTGGATAATTCTTCTCATGTGGCCTCAACTGTCGGGAGGCGTAGGCAATAACTTTTCCGCTCTGCATTAACACACAACCCAAACCTTTATAAGATGCATCACTGAAGATTACAAAATTTTCCGTACCTGAAGATAGTGTCAAAATTGATGCAGTGGTCAATCTTGTTTTCAGTTCTTGAAAAGCAGATTCTCTTTCATCATTCCATTCAAATGGTTGCCCTTTATGTGTCAATTGGGTAAGAGGCACGGCTAATTTTGAAAAGTCCTTCACAAACCTCCGGTAGTACCCAGCTAAGCCCATAAAACTGCGAACCTCTGTCACATTAGTCGGTGTAGGCCAATTCACAATTGCCTCTATTTTCTGCGAGTCCACTGAAATTCCTTCCTTGCTGATCACATGCCCTAAGAAAACAACTTCATCAAACCAAAACTCACATTTCTTTAGTTTAGCAAATAATTTCCTTTCGAAGTATTTGTAAAAAGGTCCTCAAATGATGTTCATGTTCAAGTCTATCTTTAGAGTATATCAAAATATCATCGATGAAGACTACAACAAACTCATCAAGGTAGGTTTTAAAATTCTATTCATTAGGTCCATAAATCTTCTTTGGAGCATTAGTCACTCCGAATGGCATAACAAGAAACTCAGAATGACCATACCTCGTTCTGAAGGCTGTTTTCTCAACATCCTCTGCCTTAACTTTTAGCTAATGATACCCGGATCTCAAATCAATCTTAGAAAACACCTGTGATCCCTGCAACTGGTCAAATAAATCATCAATACGGGGTAGGGGGTATTTGTTCTTTACTGTTACCTTATTCAATTCCCGGTAGTCGATGCACAGGCGCAAAGTACCATCCTTCTTTTTCACAAATAGCACTGGTGCGCCCCAAGGCGAAGTGCTAGGTCGGATAAACCCCTTGTCAAGTAGGTCTTGCAACTGTTCTTTTAATTCTTTTATTTCAGCAGCAGCCATTCTGTAGGGAGTCTTAGAAATAAATTTGGGTGCTGCACGATCTCAATAGTAAACTCTATCTCCTGTCTACCAATTCCCTGGTAATTCGGGGGAAACACACAGGAATTCTCTAACAATAGGAATATCATTCAATTCAACATTCATAGACTGTTCAGTCAACACATAGCACAGATAACCCTGGCACCCTTTCCTGATCAGTTTACATGCTTTCATTGTAGATATCAAATAAGGTGGAGGCACTACCCCATTACCCACAAACACAATTTCTGTTTGTTCTGGTGGTTTAAATACAACCCTTTTTGTCACACAATCTATGGTGGCACAATACTTGGTCAACCAATCCATGCCCAAAATCACATCAAAATGTCTAAAGTTCAAGGGCAATAAATCTACATATAAGGTAGCATCCTCAATATGCATGTCACAAAACCGATATATATAGTCACATAACACAGATTCCCCCGATGGAGCAGACACACACAACAAATATGGCAACAACTCTAGGGGTCTTTTCAGTCTAGATGCAAATGTATATGTCACAAATGAGTGTGTTGATCCAGAATCAATTAATACAAAGGCATCCTGATTACATATTGAAATGGTACCTGAGACAACGGCATTGGCATTCCGTGTATCGCCCGGAACAAGCGCAAAAACTCTCCCCTGTCTCACGGTATCCCCGGTAATAGCGGATCTCAAAGTATTTCTCGGCTTTGGAACTGATGCAGTGGAACTAGCTGCTATCTTTCCACCATTCTGATTACACTCTCGGGCCATATGCCCTTGTTTTCCACACTTGAAACAGGCTTCTGATGCTCAGTAACAGACTCCACGGTGCCTTTTTACTCTGAGATATTGCACATGGGGCTGTGTCTCGGAAGAATTTGAAGTAGTGGAGGAGCTCGTGTTTTGCTTTTTCAGAAATTTCTTCTTCGAAAAGAAGCCTTGCCTTTTGTTACCTTTCCATTCTGTTACTGTCTTAGCTTGTCTAGCTATATTAGCCTCTGATATGATGGCCCTGTCAAGCACCCCAATATAGGTTTCCAACTTTAGAACATTCACCCTCTCTAGGATGTCACTGCGGAGTCCACCTTCAAAATGTCTTGCCTTCTTATAATCGGTGTCAATCACGTGTGGTGCAAACCTGGCCAATTCAGTGAACTTGGCCTCATACTCAGCCACTGTCATGCTATCTTGCTTGAGTTCCATGAACTCGGCTACTTTCCTATCCCGAACGCATTGCGGGAAGTACTTGTCATAAAAGATCTCCAGAAATTTTACCCAATCCACATCTTTATGATTTTCTCGCATCAACATCCACCATCTTCTTGCTTCGTCTTCTAGCATAAAAGTGGCTAGGAGCACTTTCTGAGTCTCTGAACAGGGGAACACTTCAAATAATTTCTCAATGCCGAGGACCCACGCTTCGGCTTTCAACGGATCTAATCCCCCGTGGAACTGTGGTGGTTTCATTTTCTTGAATTCCTTGGTGAGAGCTATTATCCGATCATCATTTTGATTATCTGGCACGGGTGGTGCCGGAGGTGGAGGTGGCGGGTGTGGTTGCTGCCACTGTTGTTGCCACTCCTGTTGCTGTCTCGAAGCTTCTGCCATTTCTTGGATCAATCTTTCTATTCTGTCTATTCTGGCAGTAGAGGACTCCTCTATCTCATCACCTCTGGTTCTCACCATCTGATTAAACTTGCAATATATTTCATACAAAAGGTACACAAGTATGCATACACTAAGAAGCACACACTTCTAGATAATTTGCAATGCAAGTAGTTCACAACTTACACATATAATTGCTCATATCAAAACATTTAAGCATATAATCAATGCTTCCAAATTCGTATTTATCACATAAATGCATCCTAGATCTCATCTAGATGCTTATTGCTCTTTTTAGACAAGTGTGTGAGTTATTAACTCGTGCTCTGATACCACTCTGTCATGACCCGAACCCGTCCCTATGGGTTAAGGACATGACCGGCCAGTAATTCTGTGATTACCTACGGCCTCAGACCAAAACAGACATAACTCGTCAGAGTAAAGGGGCCAAATGGAAGCAAAAATTTAAAACTTTGTCCATAGAGCCGTGCTTATATGCACATCAACAAACCATACTCATATACGTTAATAACCCACATTAAAAGTATAGTAGCATAAACTTTTCTTTACGGGATCATCTAAACCGAGCCAACCCATAATAGACTATATACAAATATACACAAAGTCCTTGCCAACAAGACAAGCGTAAATGCATAACAAAATGGCAAGGATGGGTCTCGTCGTGAGACACAAAGGTGACTCTCCAAAACTCGTGTTGTTCATGGAAGACTTCACTGAATTTGGGTTTGGACTTCTCTTGGCTCACCTACAAACACATGAATGAGCGTGGCGATAGCCCGATGAATAATATCAAATACAAAAGTTACATAACAATGTAGAACAACAGGTTCCAAACGGCCTGGGGCCCAATTCATATTTCTATTTAACAGATATATATAACTATATGAATTTCAAATCAAGTGACTTGTAGTTTCAACATTCTGGCCTTTGGCCCCTTTCAGATTTCCATTCATGTCAAAAGCGACCTTGGCCCACTCATTTATGTCAAAGCGGCCTTCGACCGATCATTTATGTCAAAAGCGGCCTTGACTGTTCATTCATGTCAAAACGGCCTTCGGTCCACTCATTCATGTCAAAACGGCCTTCGGCCCACTCATTCATGTCAAAACGACCTTCGGTCCATTCATATAAGTCAAAACGACCTTTGGTCTATTCATATATGTCAAAACAACCTTCGGTCCATTCATTTCTATCAAAACGACCTTCAGTCCATTCAATTCTATCAAAACGACCTTTGGTCCATTTATGTTTGTCAAAACGACCTTTGGTCCATTTATGTTTATTCATGTCAGACTTTTGTCCACAATCCCAATTAGCAACTCATAAAGCTTATAAGGGAATAAACAATTGGACATTCACAAGCATTCGAATATCGATATTACTCACAGTGATCGGCTTGTGGATTTGCCCCGGAGCTTGACCCTACACATTTCATGAACACAAAAGGGTCACTAACAGTTCAATCCGTTCTTTAATTCACATATTCCTCTTTAGGCTTTATTCTTATCTCATTGACTCATTTACAATGCTTAACACATGCCTAAGAGTGCTTGCAAGTGAAAGAGAACGGAAAACGAAACACAGAATGCGAAAACAAAATTTGAGCAGGTCCCGCTTGAGCGTGGACTTCCCTTTCGGCGGACCCTAAAACCTGCAAAATCTTGGTTGCATGAAAAATGCGCTTGAGCGTGGAATAGAACACTCGAGCGGACGGCCTGTCTACAAAAGCTCCACGCTCGAGCGTGAGATATCCCGCTCGAGCGGACATCCAACTCTGCAAAAAGTGCTGGGAGCACGAAATTCACGCTCGAGCGGAGGGTTTCCCGCTCGAGCGGACCTCAAATTTCTGGAAAACCCAGAATTGCATTCTTGAGCTTCATTTCGACTTTCCAGCCACAATACTTGCATGCAATGGCTCAAATCCCAAATATAATCATACTAACATGGCACCAATGCAAGATTATAACATTATGGAGCTCAATTTCTTGATTTATCTACATGCATGTCCCAAAATATGTCAAACTCAACACCAACATAACAAACTCATGCATTCAAGCTCATATCTTCTCAAATTGTACATGCATGTGATGAATTAGCCACATTCTCAACTTAGATAACACAAATGGTGATCAAGACATGAGTTTCCTTTAACATTTCACATGGATTATACACATTTGTGCTCAAACATGCAATATCAAGGTGATTTCCTACATGCATGCACATATTAAGCTTCAATTCAACAAATACAACACAATTTCATTTCAATCTTACTCTTGATCACCAAATTAGCTTGAGCACACAAAATTACAAACTATAATCCAAGAATTACTCACCTAGAAGCTTTGATCTTCTAAGCTCTAGTCAATTCTTGAGCTAAATCTCCAAGATTTCCAAGCTTTAGGCCAAATTAGCACAATTCTCTCTCTTTCTCTCACTATGGCCGGCCCTCTCTCTCACTCACAATTGTCTAACTCAGATTTTTTTGAGTTCCCAAGAGTTAAAGGAAAGTGTAATGCTAACATACAACAAGCCCCACTAGCATATTATTTCAATATAAAATATTTAGGCACTTAATTCATTAATTTAATCAGTTTAATATGACTAGAATCAATTTCTAATTAAATTTCACCGTAGGCTCTAAAAATTATGCCAATCACGATGGCGTAATCAATTTCGATTTCTGTGGCCGATAAGGCTCTCAATTTAATTTCCGAAACAGATTATTCAAACAGATATTCCTACGGTGAACAGATAGAATTTCAAAATCATACATATTCACCTAATGACACATAAAATCATGCTAAACACATAATCATACTCAAATTAAAGACCAATTAGCGTACTACGGAACAGGGGTATCACACATATGCTTAATCGGTCAGCATTAGATTTGATATATATACATTATAGCTTCACTCTCTACTCAGTTTTGAGAAAAGCTGCTATTTTGTATATATATAGATTTTCATCAGTCACATGCTCCACCGAAAGCAATGAATAGTAAAAGTCAATTTTACTGTTCACTATTCATCAATCAGACAATTCAACAACAGTCAAAAGCAGCATTCGGTTTTAGTCAATCAGCCGAAAGCATCAGACAGCACCCATGTGCCTCATCATGTTCCTTTCCAATCACAAGCTTCACAGCTATTTGTATTGCTTATAAATTAATTATTCGAGTAAATTGTAAATCAAAGTTTGATTTGGGCAGAACCTCTGAGTGAGAACCAATTCCTTTCTCTGATAGAATTATGTATTTTGAAGCAACTCCTTGCAGTTATTTCCAATAAACAATTGTAAGTTTAAATTATTAAATGGTATTTTGTGTTTAAATTATTTGAAATTGTATTTTGTGTGCATATTATTCCACTTACAGATAAACATATATATATATATATATAATTGAATAAACAATGGAAACGATTAATTGGAAGAAACTAAACAGTTAGAAACAGGATACAACATAACCGGGCTCTGATACCAAGACCGCGGAAGCAGCAACAAGAATGAAGAACCATGGATTACGAAATCAAAGATGAAACAATTTAAACATAGAATTGGAATGCACAAAACAAAATATAATTCAAAATCAAAATATTTAATTAAAACACAATTTTAATTCATTACAGAAAATAACTTGCACTTACAATTGTTGTAATCTGCAAGGATCCTGAATAGAAGAACAGAACAAGGTAAACCTAACTCAGCAGAACACTCTTTTCTTTACAAACTAAAAGGTTCAAGAAAATTGGAATCTGCCAAACAATTACAATAGATTACAAATATATAGAAAACCAAATTAACTATGCAGCATGTGAGTTGGCTAAATGATGAAAGCATTTGCGGCATTGAGGTGGCGAGTAATCGGTTACTTTCGGCTGATTGATTAACTATGCAGCATGTGAATAAAGGAATCAGAATAAATATAAATTGACAGCTTTTCTCAAAAGAGTAGTGATTGAAGTCAATTTTATATTTATAAAGAATCCTATGTTGATTATTTCAAGCAAATGGGTCCTGAGCATCATGAAACTCAGGACGATCATAACCAGGTTGATTGGTGGATCCTACGAGGCTATCTGAACTATCTCCTGAATTAGACTGTTGGGCCGATGCAGGAGATTGTTCATTTTTCAATTGTGCTTGGGGTTGATCTACTAGGAGATTGCCCATTTGAAGCATTTGATCACTGGTGGATCCAGGTTGAACAATGAAAGGCGAGGAGGTTGAATCTTGGGTGAGCTTTGTGAGTTGGACTTTGACTTGGGTTGCTCCGGAACCCCTGGGACATTGGATTTTCCCTTGGATTTGTTCTTTGATGATTTGGGCTTGGAGCCACTAGATGAGGGACTGCCAAGATTGACTGGAGGAAAGGCTGGTGACTTCCTTGGTGATTCTGACGGTTGGGGTCTCTTGGGCTTCTTTGGGCTTTGACTATTGTAGGTGTTGGAGCACATGAATCGGAGGAAATTCCTCATAAACAATTTCAATAATGCAGGCACATTGAACTTAGCCCACCATTTAACAGTGTTGGCGAATAATGATGTTGTCATTAATCCCATAATGCCATTTGAATATCCATGGGATTTTGTACTTGGATATAAAATTGAGCAAGATAGGAAATTGTTTTTGATGAGTAGTAAATGGGTAAGCAATGATAAAATAGGCAATTGTTTCATTGAGTGAACTGGGAAGAATATCTGAAATGGGGCCATAATGAGTCCACCATCGAAGAAACCAGATGGGTAATTCAGATTTGAATTTTTGATCAAAAGAGATGAACCAGGAGTGACTAAATGACTCATTTTGGTATAAGAACAATTTGAACCAAGCATCAATATAATCATGATAATTATATTGAATAGAATGACCAGGCAAATCTCGAAGCAGATTAGGATTGCCCCATTCTGCAAGAGAGACAATGCTGTGAATGTAAAGTGAATGGTATAGGATCTTGTAAGCATAGACACGATCCTGAATTGGTTTGATCAAAATAGAATGATGGTTGAGCAGAATATCTTTGTAATAAGAGAGATTTTTCTCTGGAGGTGAAGAAATGAAATGACATCCAGAGCCAAAATGGAATTGAGCAATTTCATTAATGGTTTGACTTCTGGGGTGACTAGGTTCTTTGTAGAACAAGTTAGCAACATGTGATTTGGTGTACTTTCGGTTAGAGATTGAACTTGGTTAATTGGAAGTGGAATGCTTGGCCCGATTGGCTAGAGGCAAAGGATCATTAGCCAATGAGATGAAATGTCGGGGCGGAGAATTGTACCAAGAGTATGGTATCTATTAATTATGTCAATGGAATAGGATGGTTTAATTGACTCCAGAGGAGGAGGAACTATGAGTTGATTAGGTTTACTGGAGGAGGGGACCAAAGCCTTAGAAGGAGGCCTTGGGCGAGACATCTGTTGGTGATTGATGTATTGGGCTCTTTTAGTAGTTGGCCTAGCTGACTTAAGACGGTTAATCCGACGGTTAACTTGTTTGATCAGGGTTTGGGAATGGATAATTTGGGTTTTAACATAGGAAATATGTGGAGTAGCACTCATCCCTTACCCCCCTGTAAAAATTCTCGGGTAAGAAAATCAGGTAGGGAATTTTGACAACCAGGTATATAGGTAATATCAAAATCAAAAATACTTAAAATAGATTGCCAGCAAAAATCATTTACTAGCAAGATTTTGAACATCTTTTTCTAAAACATATTTATGATTTGCAATCGACCTAAGTAAAATTTTTGATTTAAAATATCATCTTGAAATTTTTGAATACATAAAACAGTAGATAAAATTTCTTTTTATAGTACTATAATTTAATTGTGCTTTATTCCAGACACCAGAATGAAAACGAACAATTTGTTCAGATGACTGGGGAGTGACTTTCTGAAGGAGAATGCCACCATAACCAATATCAGAAGCATCAGTTTGAATAATTTTGAATGAGTTCTCAGTAGGAATACCAAGACAAGGAAGAGACTTGACATATTGTTTAACTTGTTGAACAACAGCAGTATGAGTAGAAGACCAAGGAGGAGGATTATCCTTTAACCGATCGAACAATGGTTGACAGATTTGCCTAAGGTCTTTATAAAATTCAGCAATGTAATTGAGGGAACCTAAAAACCGTTGTAATTGAGTTTTATCAAGGATTTCATCAGGAAATTTAGATGCAAACTCAATAGAGCGACTAATTGGGAGAATAGTATTATGATGAATATCATAACCTAAAAACCTAACTTTAGTCTGAAATAATTTAATCTTAGGAGCGGATATGACTAGACCATGACTTTTAATAGTATAAAAGAATGCAGTTAAATGTTTCCAATGTTCACTAATTGATTTAGAAAAGATTAATATGTCATCAATGTAAACAATAGAAAAATGACTAAATGGGTTAAAGATATCATTCATTATATTTTGAAATTCACTAGGAGCATTTTTTAGTCCAAATGGCATGACATTCCATTCATATTGGCCAAAAGGTGTATTAAAAGCAGTTTTATATCGATCTTTAGGATGAATTTGAATTTGCCAGAAACCACTTTTTAAATCAAATTTACTAAAAATAACAGCTTGATTAAGTCTTTTAATTAGGTCTTTTTTATTAGGAATAGGATATCTAATCCATTCAAGAACAACATTTAATGGTTTATAATTAATAACTAGGCGAGAACACCTCGTTCTAATTCACATTTTATTAACATAAAAAGCAGGACAAGACCATGGTGATTTGCTGGGACTAATAATTCTATTTTTTAACAATTCATTAATTTCCTTTTTACACATTTCTAACAATTCATGATTCATTTGAATAGGCCGGGATTTAGTAGGTATTTGTCGTTCATTAAAACCTTTAATATATGGTAAAGTAACTACATAATTTTTCCTATGCCGAATCACGATGAGTAAAGTTGAACAAACAGTTGATTCAAGTTTTAATTTGAAATCATTAATTTGAGAGATGAGAACGGGATCAGTTAACTGTTGATCTATTCGTTTGTAATTAATTTCTTCTTTAAGAAAATTAATATGCCGAGTTAGTCGTTTAATAGTGTGGGTAATAGAACAATCTTGTAATTGATTTAACTCTAATTGTTCAGGTGGAAATAAGAATGTAAATGTAACAGGATGTCCTAAAACATGAGTAGTAATTCCTTCAGTAGAAGTAGTAAATGGATATAATAAAGATATAAATGGTGTACCTAAAATAATCCGATCAGTCATATTTTTGACTAAAACAAATGTAGTTTTAAAGCAAACATTATTTTGACAAACATGTACTTTAGGTAATTTATATCGAATATGCATTTTACTACCATTAGCAGAAGTTAATTTCTCTTGACACTTGTGATAATATTTAGTAGGAAGTAATCCTTCTTGAATGCAATTTAAATCAGCACCAGTATTGTCACGACCCAAACCCGGCCCTATGGGTTTAGCAAATGGCGGCGATGTCAAGAGATTACCAAAGGCACGCCAATCGATATCTGATAAATCTGAGTTCGGGGCTGGCGGAAGCCAAAACAGTAAAAACTAGTGTCCATAGAGCTGTGTTAATCTGTATGCCAAAAACATTTTTCATACATTTATGCGTTCACTACGATCTGATATACACAATCATTCTGAGACATTGATGCGGGGACTCAATCCTCGATAACTTGATCTGATAAAGCAGTCTATCTGATAGCATTACAAGTACAAAAGCGATAAGGAGACCTATGGGGACACAAAACACCCCAAGCCATGGCATGGCGTCTCGGAACCTCACGGTGAGGCACAAAAATTTGGTGACAAAGCGGGGACCAATCACGCTCCTAGCTCGATGCGGTGGTGAGCACCTACATATATATATAAGCAGTGAGCTAAAGCCCGATGAATAACATACGATGTAAAGAGGTTATGAATGATGTCCTTCTGATAATGAAATCAATTCATTATCTGATATGCAATCTTCGATATTTGATCAATCGATATTTCAATCAATCGGTCATATGTGGTACATCCATTAGCCTATAAGCGATGAGGTCCAAAAGGACATATGAACCCAACAATAATGATGGCCATCAATCGGTATGGTTCCACAAGGAAAGCAAGCGAGCTCTGTAACGATCAATAACGATGGGTGCTAAGGATGCCTGTCTGATTCGAAATAGGACATACATTCATTCAATAAACAATATCAGTTCAATAAGCAGTTCGATTCGGTATTCAAAATATAACCATTTGAACATATCTTTACACACTGTTACTCACGGTGATTGGGCTATCGGTAGCTAAAGCGCGTCCGAGAGTCAACCCTAAGCAGTCAATCAAATAGAACACACACTAAGTTCTGGTTTGGAAAGGATGATAATTAAATCCCTAAATTCCTCGGTGTGGTTCTATGTCTACATCCTCATTAAGATGCTCTAAACTAGGCCTAAGAATGCCTAGGATGCGATGAGGATGCAAAAATGCACTTAGAAAACAATTTGAATTTTTCGATGAAACGGGGCCTCCGCTCGGCCGAGTTTCCCTTTCGGCGGACAAGCACCTAAAGGCCAGCTTCGGCGTACATTCCGCCTTTCGGCGGTGATGAAAGGTGCAAAAAATCTTTGGATCTTGCGATTTTCCCTTTCGGCGTTAAAATCCCTTCGGCGGACTGTAAAACAATGCAAGAAAATCTTTGGGAGCATGCATTCCCGCTCGGCGGCACTTCCGCTTCGGCGGACGTCCAAATCTGGAAAATTCAGATTCGACTTCTGAGTTTCAAACCAAGTTTTGATGCTCCAAATTCGATCCTCTTGGGCCCATTTCTGGAAAACTCTTTCAAACACATAGAATAACAAGTTCTAAAACTCAATTTAAGAAATCAAGGCCCAAGGGTGTTTCAATTAAACTCAATTTCAAACCATTTTCAAGAACACTTTCAAAACATGACATGCATGATCTTTAAACCAATTTTAAGCTTCCAATCATGCTCAAATGAGCTCAATTCTTTGAAAAGCAAGTTGAAAACATGGACTATAATAACAACATGGACATGCATGTGACAATTCTCCAAGAATTCAACTCAAACTCATCAATATATACATGCATGTAACATTTGAGCTTCAATTCAACATATATGAACTAAAACATGGCTTGGTTCTACAATGATGCATGAACCATGCATAATGAAGTTTATAGACAAGGAGGAGACCATGAATTTCTTACCTAGAGTGTTAATTCAAGGTGTGGAAGCTAGATTATGCCAATTTACACTTCAATTCCAAGCAATCCAAGCCAATTCACCAAGATGAGTTCAACTCTCTCTCTCACTCTCTCTAAGTTTTGGTCGGCTAGGAAGAAAGAAATGGTGATCAAGAGTCCAAGGTGAAGTGTATAAGGCTCATTACAATTGAATAAACAAAGCTCCACTTCATGGCAATTCGGTAAATATATCTAAGTTTGCAATTAACTCGATTCAATCTAATTTAATCATTCCTAATCAATTTTAGAGATAAAAATATCATTAAATCACAAATATTATCTTGATTACAAAACATCAAGCGGTTTCTAAATCGGCCCGATAAGATAAGGCCTTCAATTAGCGATTTAAACATAAAATGCAAGCAGATAATCACATAAGTCCAGATACAATATGTAATTAAATAGACAAACTCATTCGGTTTGATTTGATTTCATTCGGTTTGTTGATAGTTCATCCGATTCACTTATCGGTCATTATCGATTCGGTTTAGCAATGATCGATAGGTAATTGATGGTTTAACGGTGTCGATGCGAGGTTATTCTGATCTCCCTCGCTATAAGGAGTTTAGTCCTCTAAACTTCGAGTTACCTTCGATGCGAAGAAAAGCGAGATTGGCGGGAACAAATCCGGATATCGCCTAGCCATGTCATCTTCCCTTTCCCAAGTGGCATACACACCACCATGGTTCTGCCAGTCAACTTTCACTAGCGGAATCTCTTTGTTTCTCAGTTTCTTGATCCGTCGGTTTACAATCTGTATAGGTCGTTCCTCGTAAGTGTAGTCATCACTCAACACGATACGGGTAGGCTCAATCACATGAAACGGATCTCGAAGATAGTCTCTCAACATCGAAATGTGGAAGACGTTATGCATATGCTCCATTTCGGAGGAAGTGCAACTTGATCATGCCGGATTGATTTTCTCAATAATCGTCACGGTCAGGCATATCTCGGTGCTAACTTGCCTTTGACTCCAAAGCGAGTCGGGCTTTTCATTGGTGTCACTTTCACAAACCGTGATCACCCACTTCATATTCTCTATCCGTCTTCGACATCTGCATAACTTTTACATCTACTGCATGCGGTTTTGTCTTTCTTTGTATCAATTTCACTTTCTCGATCGTTTCATATACAATCTCGGGCCCAAACAGCGGCCCATCTCCAACTTCGCCAGATTGGAGATCTACACTTCGCCATACAATGCCTCGAAAGCGCCATCCGATACTCGAATGGTAGTTTGTTGTTGTGGCGAATTGAACCAATGGCAAATGGCTTTCCCAATTTCCTGAAAGTCCGGTACACACATTCTCGATGGGTCCTCTAGAGTTTGGATGGTCCTTTCATTTGTCCATCTGTCACGAGGATGATAGGCACTACTCGGCCTCAATTCGATGCCAATCGTGTAGGCTCTGCGAACCTCTCGATGTAAACTTGAATCCTGTCGAAACAATAGATCTGAGCACTCCATGCAATCTCACAATTTCATCAATATAGATACTTGACCAATCTATCTGCATTATAGATTGTCTTGGCAGTAGGAAGTGTCTTGATTTAGTCGATCTATCAACAATAACCCAAATAGAGTCCATACCTTTCACGGAGCGGTAATCAAGCGATAAAATCCATCGTGATATGCTCCCATTTCCACTCTGGTATGGGTAAGGGTTGCAATAATCCGTGGTCGTTGATGTTCGACTTTGACTTTGTTGGCGGTGAAGGCATTTGGACACAAAGTCGGCAATTTCCTTCTTCATTCAGCCACCGAAGTCTGTTTCAAATCTTGGTACATTTTCGTATTCCTGGGTGAATCGAAAACTTGACTAATGGCCTTCTTGCGAGAACTCTTCTTTTCAATTCGGTGTCATTTGGTACACCTGATCTGTCTTGAAATTTGATTACATTGTTCTCAAACTTGAATCCGGTTTCGGTTTTGAATCTCTTTCTTCAATGATTTTCTTCAAGTAATCATCCGGTTGTTGTTTCTCTTTAATTTCTTCAATCAAAATTTGGTTGGCGATAATAGCGACTAAGGTTCCACCTTGTTCTTTCAAAACAATTTCAATTTCGGACTTTTCGGATCAAGAAGCAACTCTTTACATCCGGTCAACAAGAGGCTAAGTTCCCAATCGATTTTCGGCTCAATGCATCGGCAGCGGTGTTGGCTTTTCGGATGGTACAAAATCATGGGTCATAGTCTTTTATCGATTCAAGCCATCTCCATTGTCTCATATTGAGTTCTTTACGAGTGAAAAAAGTACTTGAGGCTCTTGTGGTCGATATACACTTCACATGTTGCTCCATACAAATAGTGGCGCCAAATTTTCGGTGCAAACACTCTGCTGACAAGTTCTAGGTCATGGGTTGGGTAGTTCTTTTCATGCGGTCTCAAGCGTAGGAAGCATAAGCAATAACTCTCCCATTACGCATTAAAACACACCCCAAACCCTTATGAGAAGCATCACTAAAAGCAGTATAACCATCCGTACACGAAGGTAGAGTCAAAATCGGTGCGATCACAAGTGCGGTTTCAATTCTTGAAATCTTTGATTCCCTCAGTCGATCGGTCAAATGATATCCCTTTACGTGTCAATTGAGTCGGTGGTAGGGCAATCTTAGAAATCTTTGACAAATCTTACGTAATATCGGCCAATCCCAAAAAGCTTGGACTTGATTACATTGGTTGGTCTAGGCGATTCACTCTGACTTCAATTTTACTGGGTCCTTGAAATTCCATCTTTGCTAACAACATGTCCCAAAAACATTATATGATCAAGCCAAAATTCACATTTAGGCAGTTTAGCATACAGTTTACATTCTCTTAAGGTTTGCGAGGGCAAGTCTCGAGATGGTGTTCATGTTCTTCTCGATCTTAGAATAGATCAATATGTCATCAATAAATACCACAATAAAATCGTCAAGGTATGGTTTAAAAATTACATTCATGAGGTCCATAAATGCGGCGGGGCATTACGTAACTCGAGCGGCATAACTAAAAATTCAAAGTGGCCATACCTCGTTACGGCGGTTTTATCAATGTCTTAGGTTTGACTTTCAATTGGTGATACCCGATCTAAGATCAATCTTGGAAAACACTTGTGCACCTATGGCGGTCAAATAAATCATCAATACGCGGTAATGGATATTTATTCTTCTGATTACCTTGTTCGATTCACGGTAATCAATGCACGATCTCGATGAACCATCTTTCTTCTTTACAAACAAAAGCAGGTGCACCCACGGTGAAATCTTGGGTGCGATAAACTTCTTGTCTACAGTTCTGCAATTGTACCTTCAATTCTTCGATTCGATTGGAGCCATTCTATAGGGAGCTTTAGATGTCATTTGGTACCGGAACCACATCCACAATAAATTCAATTTCCTGTCAATCAAATCCTGGCAATTCATGCGGAAATACATGCGGGAATTCTCGACTATAGGAATACAATTCACATCGGTTTAACATTATCATTAGCAGTGCAGTCAATACAGAACACAGATATCCTTTACACCCTTTCTAATCAATTTGGCGGCCTTCTGAAGAAATCGATATGGAGGAGGTACTACTCCTCCCATTAAACACAAATTCGGGCAAACCGGTGGGCGGAAAACTACTTGTTTTGTTACACGGTCTATAGTGGCATGATATTTTTGTAGCCAATCCATCCCCAATATTACATCAAAATGATCTATGTTCAATGGCGATAAATCAATAAATAGGTGCATATCCCCAACAATAATCTCTGGCGGGATACATATATGCACATGTCATGGATCCCCAACGGTGATAATCTGACTAACAAATAGTTCATGGGTTCTAAGGGTCTATTCAATTTACGAAAAAGCATGCGACACATAAGAATGTGTAGACCGAATCAATCAATACATAAGCATTACGAGCACAGATAGAGAGGATACGACACAACGGTCTCGGTGTTTTGCCGTCTCCGGTACTAGGGCAAACACTCGGCCTGCCTCATAGGCTCTTTCCCGGTAGCTTTGGGGTTCGGTTTTGGTGCTACATTTGATGCTGCTGCGCTTAGTGCAGCTTTACTACTAGCTGGCGGAGCAGAAGGGCAGTCTTTGATTCTGTGGCCCACCTTGCCACACCTGAAACAAGCTCGAAACACGGTAGCAAACCCCTTTGTGCTTGTTGCCACATATGGAGCAGGTGGAGTAAATCCACTCCCTTGGGGCTAGTAGTTGACCCGTATACATTTCTTGTTTCTTGTTTGCTGGGTTATGCTTGCCTTTCTTAAACTTAAAACCCTGTCTTTTCCCTTGCCACTCACTTGTCGGTGTTTCAGATTGTTTCACTGCTGCAATATTTGTCTCGGCCATCAATGCCCGGTCGAGAACACCTACATAAGTTGGCATTTTCAAAACATTTATCCGGTCCTGGATAGCAACACTAAGGCCGCCTTCAAACCTCCTGGCCTTCTTATAATCGGTATCCACCATATGTGGTGCATACCTAGCAAGTTCGGTAAATTGCTTCTCATACTAAACAGATGTTTTGCCTGTCTCATTGTTCAAACTCGGTCACTTTTACGTCACGATGCCTTTGGGAAAATACTTTTCAAGAAGGACTCCTTGAGGCGAGCCCAAGTCGAGAATGGTATTTGCATCACGGGTCAACATCCACCACCTTCGGCTTCTTCACGAAGGGTGAAGGTTGCCAACAATACTTTGTTTGCTTGAGCACGGAAAAACCTCAAACAACTTTTCGGTCTCAAGAACCCAAGCTTGACCTTTAACGGTTCTAAGCCTCCTGAAAGGGCGGCGGTTTCATTTCTTTGAATTTACGAGTCGGTGCAATAATGTCCACCTCGATAGCATTCACATTTTGTACATTACATTAGGTTGCAGGAGGAGGAGGAGGTGAAATTTGTTGGTTCGGTTGTTGTTCTAGTCTTTCCATTATCGGTCCCATCATTTGTTCAAGTCGGCCATTACGGCCTCGAGAGGATGCTTGATTTCATTTGCATTATCCATTTCACTATAGCAGTTATAACAGTTATCATTATAAACAGTTGTACAATTAAACAGTTTAACACTTTAACATATAATCAGTCAGTCATAAGCACACACTTTTCAAATTCATGAGATGCCCTAATTGCTTTTCTAGGACACCCTATAGCTCATTTGGACACGTGTGTGCGGTATAACTCGTGGTTAAGTATCGCTCTGATACCACTCTGTCACGACCCAAACCCGGCCCTATGGGTTTAGCATCAAATGGCGATGTCGAGATTACCAAAGGCACATGTCGATATCTGATAAATCTGAGTTCGAGAACTGGCGGAAGCCAAAGCATAAAAACTAGTGTCCATAGAGCTGTGTTAATCTGTATGCCAAAAACATTTTTCATACATTTATGCGTTCACTACCAGTACAGTATACACAATCATTCGAGACATTGATGCGAGGACTCGATCCCTCGATATGATCTGATAAAAGCAGTCTATCTGATAGCATTACAAGATACAAAAGCAGTAAGAGACCTATGGGGACACAAAAACACCCCAAGCCATGGCATGGCGTCTCGGAACCTCACGGTGAGGCACAAAGGTTGGTGACAAAGCGGGGACCAATCACGCTCTAGCTCGATGCGGTGGTGAGCACCTACATATATATATAAGCAGTGAGCTAAAGCCCGATGAATAACATACGATGTAAAGAGGTTATGAATGATGTCCTTCTGATAATGAAATCAATTCATTATCTGATATTTCAATCTTCGATATTTGGTCAATCGATATTTCAATCAATCGGTCATATGTGGTACATCCATTAGCCTATAAGCATGAGGTCCAAAAGGCCAGGGCATATGAACCCAACAATAATGATGGCCATCAATCGGTATGGTTCCACAAGGAAACCGACGAGCTCTGTAACGATCAATAACGATGGGTGCTAAGGATGCCTGTCTGATTCGAAATAGGACATACATTCATTCAATAAACAATATCAGTTCAATAAACAGTTCAGTTCAGTATTCAAAATATGACCATTTGAACATATCTTTACACAATCTGTTACTCACAGTGATTGGGCTATCAGTAGCTAAAGCGCGTCCCCGAGAGTCAACCCTAAACAGTCAATCAAATAGAACACACACTAAGTTTACAGTTTGGAAAGGATGATAATTAAATCCCTAAATTCCTCGGTGTGGTTCTATGTCTACATCCTCATTAAGATGCTCTAAACTAGGCCTAAGAATGCCTAGGATGCGATGAGGATGCAAAAATGCACTTAGAAAACAATTTCAGAATTTTTCGATGAGCAGGGGCCTCGCTCGGCGCGAGTTTCCCTTTCGGCGGACAGCACCTAAAGGCCCACGCTCGGCGTACATTCCGCCGCGGTGATGAAAGGTGCAAAAATCTTTGGATCTTGCGATTTTCCGCTCGGCGTTAAAATCCTTTCGGCGGATTTGTAAAACAATGCAAGAAAATACTGGGAGCATGCATTCCCCGCTCGAGCGGCACTTCCCCCGCTCGAGCGGACGTCCAAAATCTGGAAAATCCAGATTCGACCTCTGAGTTTCAAACCAAGTTTTGATGCTCCAAATTCGATCCTCTTGGGCCCATTTCCTGGAAAACTCTTTCAAACACATAGAATAACAAGTTCTAAAACTCAATTTAAGAAATCAAGGCCCAAGGGTGTTTCAATTAAACTCAATTTCAAACCATTTTCAAGAACACTTTCAAAACATGACATGCATGATCTTTAAACCAATTTTAAGCTTCCAATCATGCTCAAATGAGCTCAATTCTTTGAAAAGCCAGTTGAAAACATGGACTATAATAACAACATGGACATGCATGTGACAATTCTTCAAGAATTCAACTCAAACTCATCAATATATACATGCATGTAACATTTGAGCTTCAATTCCACATATTTGCACTAAAACATGGCTTGGTTCTACAATTTAGCATATAGACAAGGAGGAGACCATGAATTTCTTACCTAGAGTGTTAATTCAAGGTGTGGAAGCTAGATTATGCCAATTTACACTTTAATTCCAAGCAATCCAAGCCAATTCACCAAGATGAGTTCAACTCTCTCTAGCTCTCACTCTCTCTAAGTTTTGGTCGGCTAGGAAGAAAGAAATGGCTGAGCAAGAGTCCAAGGTGAAGTGTATAAGGCTCATTATAATTGAATAAACAAAGCTCCACTTCATGGCAATTCGGTAAATATACCTAAGTTTGCAATTAACTCGATTCAATCTAATTTAATCATTCCTAATCAATTTTCAGATAAAAATATCATTAAATCACAAATATTATGCTGATTACAAAACATCAAACGGTTTCTAAATCGGCCGCCGATAAGGCCTTCAATTAGCAGTTTAAACATAAAATGCAAACAGATAATCACATAAGTCAACAGATACAATATGTAATTAAATAGACAAACTCATTCAGTTTCAGTTTCAGTTTCATTCAGTTTGTTTAGTAGTTCATCCAGTTCACTTATCAGTCATTATCAGTTCAGTTTAGCAATGATCAGTAGGTAATTCAGTGGTTTAACGGTAATCAGTACGAGGGTTGTTACAAGTATCAATTAATGCAACTAATTCTAATTCAAAATCTTCAACAATGATTTTAATTCTTGAATACCATTTTTGCATATAAATTTTATTAAGTAAATTTAATCGTTTATCTTCAAGGTTAGTAGCTTGAGATCGATTATCAAATATGAGTTTAGTTGGATCAGTATGATCAGAATCATGATCAGAATTATGTTCAGATTCATGAGGTGATTGTGCATTAGGTTGGAAATCATTTAAGTTTTGTTTAAGTTTAAGATTAATAATTTCATTTTCTAATTTATTATCTTTATTTTGAAGATCTCTTATTGTTTGTTTAATTTGATTGATTTCAAATTGTAAGTCTTGAAGTGTAACTTCTTTAGTTTTATTTTTAAATTTTTCTAAAGTTTTAGATAAACTAATGATGGGTTTATTAAACTTAGGTTTAGTTTCTGTTTGAAGCATTAGACCTTTGAGCTTATCAATATATTGTTGTTTTAATTGAGGATCATCTAATTTACTAATTAAATCAATTAAAGCAGATTCTTCTTGACTATGTTTAGTAAGAACAGAAATTTGTTTAACAGGTTTACAACAAACATCATTACATCCTAAGGTAATTTGATTATCATAATCAGAATTATCACTATTAGATGGGGAATTGGATGTAGATGGAAGTACAGAAGAGGAACCATTATCAGATTGATTTAATTGGAAGATTTCAAATAACTGAATTTTGGATTCATCATTAATTTGGAGTTGATTGACTCGTCTTTGAGCTTTTGTTTCTCTTTGCATTTATTAGCATAGTGGCCTTTTGTCCACGTTATAACACGTAATATCTTTATTAGATTTTGATCTCGGATGTGATTTAGATTTATGATATTTCTTTTTGGGTTTAGTATAAAATTTGTCATTAGATTTGGAGGGTGAATAAGGCTTCTTGTATTTATGATAATATTTGGATTTATGTTTTGAATGTTTGTGTGATTTCCTACGAGAGGGTGCAATAGGAGGTGGTCCATATTGTTCACAGAAATTTCCTAATTCATATTTAGCTTTATGTTTATCTTTTGTAGCTTTTTGACTAAGTTTTAAATCAATACACATTTTTAAGCCTTCTTTTTGAATAGTGCTAATTATATCACCATATGTTAAATTATCATATTCAATAACACCAGTAGGTTGACTAAGAACATCTCTAATTTTGTGAGCAAATAAACTAGGTAATCCATTAATAAATTTTTCTTTCGAGAATGATTTAGTAGGTCTTCTCTCAACATAACTCTAGAGGTAAAAACATCTTTATACCATCTAAAATCACTTAAGGATGGACAAGTAAGATTCTTGAGTTGATCATGTATGCGAGAATATATATTAGTTGGGGTACCAATAAAATGTCTAATAATTGTATAAATTAATTGGTTAATACCATCAGGTTGGCAACATCCTAAATTTTCATCAAATATAGGTAATCCTTGATCATCAGTTTGGTTAGCATAGATGACAGAGTCTCGTTGAGTGTCAGTTAAATATTTTTCCCACCAAGATTTGAGCTGACCAGTAAAGCCAATAGTAATTAAATTTACAATTTCAGGTTGAGTATATTGGGGATAATTAGAGAGATAACTGTTCGAGACCATAGATAAATGATTTAATTTTTGGAGGAGTTGATCTTCACTAAGACCATCAATATTCCATTCGTATAATTTTTTAGCAAAGACAGAAAATTGATTATTAACATTATTTTCTTCAAATTGTAAATCGACAGGAGTAGGCTTAGTATACCAATTCTTGGTAGTTTGAGGATTAATTTTAGGATAGTGTATTTTCGCAACTTGGAATTGTTGAGCTAAGTTATTAATTTCATTGTCGATATCGAGGAAGTAGAATTTGGGTTAATATCAAATTGTTGATTTAGGACGATAATACCTTTATCTTTAGAAGGTGAGGAGTATTGGGTACCGCTAATTTGGTAAATAATGTTTCAATGGCTTGGACCGTAGATGATTGATCATTTGTAACTAGGCTAGTTAAGTAGAACGTTTACTAGGTAGGTTAAGTAAAGGTGCATCTAAAGGTTGTTTAGATGATGAAGTGTGAACAGATTCTAAATTAGTTTCTATTTTATCTAATTGTTTACCAATTGTATTTAAACCTTGGTTAGTATAATTATTTTGTTCAATAACTTTTTGAGTTCATTATCATCGCCGAGTAATTTAAAAGGAGAGGCGAATTTGAACCTTGTTGATTAAGAATAATTTTCTCTAAGGGAGGATGACTAGAACTAATTGTAGTGGTAGCAGAAGTTTTCCATTTATGTTTAGTAATTGTAGTAAGTGTTTTATAATATTTTTCTTCATATTCTAGTAAGGGTAATTCAAAACCATATCGAACCATAAAATTATACCATTCTTGGGAGATTTGAGACATTTGAGCAGAAGTATATTTAGCATAATAAGCATGGCACTGGGTGCGATTAGCTTTAGATTTAAAATCAATAAGTAATTTATCAAGATTGGGAGTAAATTCCTTTTTAATTGTCAATAATTGTGGATTGACAGGTGGTGTAAATTCTTCCATATCAGTTTGAGTCGGAGAGTCAGTTGAATGAACTTCTTCATCAAGGAAATGAGTATGTGTAGAATAAACAGGTTTACTAATTTGAAAAGTTGAGGAATTATCAATTCCTTTTAATTTTGGATTGATTGTAGGACCTATGGTTGGACCGATATTAAGTTGACTATTTTTTCTAAATAGAGGTGTGGTAAATATTTCATCTTCAGTTTCTATTTCGCTAGGGACACTAGATGTACTATGTCTAGAGGATTGACTACGGTTAAATTTAATATGAACAGAACCATCATTAAATTGTCTGATATCTTTAATATCTTATTCTGAGGATTGTTGCTGATTATGTTTGTAATTTTCATTAACAGTAATCCATTCATCAGGTAAATCAATATCTTTCCATTCAATCATTTTAGGAATATTAATATGGGATTCATTATGACTACCACTTTGAATAAGTAAAGTTTTATCTTTAGGTGATTTATGCAGAGCATGAACATTTAAATTAGTTTGCATACATTTATAGTGAACACGATAAATTAAAGCAATATTATGTGTCTTAGCCATCATATTAGTGAATGAACCATGTAGTTAAATATTTAATGTTAAAGCATGTAAAATATTTGGATCACTTAAACTGAGCGTAAAATCAGGAAAACAATTAAAATGTACTGGACCTTTATGAAGACCAGTTTCATCATTCCCATTAAACTATCATTATAATTAAGAAAACGAGCATCTCTTAAGCATAATAAAACAGAAGTATTTTTTCCAACAGGTGTAAGTGGATTAAGACCAACTTGAATTAGACCAATGTGAATAAAATTGTAACCATTATCTTTGTGTCTTTTAATTAATTTAGTATCAAATAACTGACAAGTTTCTCGAGGTTTTTCTAAAGCATAAACTTGTTCAATTGTTTTAACATGTAATGCAACTTTAAAAACATTCTCAGAAATGTTGTTCTATAAATTTCTTTGATTTGTAATTTTGGTATATTCCAATCTCTATTAAATTGATCATTTTGTATTTCAACATCTTCTTCATTAATGACTAATCCTTGATTAGGTATGGAAGGTAAAGTTGTTGACCTAGAACTGACTGATGAGTTACTTCTAAATAATCGACTCATTGTTCTTTCTAATTAATCAGTTTTACAGATATCTTAATACATACCCTATTCTTGTCAAGTTACCACAGACCATAATGGTTTAGCACAGACCCTATCCTAAATGTCCACCTTTGCCTAACTCTAAGGACTTACTGGGACAAGAAATGGAAGTGGGTGGTGAAACCAGTGGATAACGGATGATCTCGTGGGTGATTAAGATGGAACCGAAAACTAGATTAATTGAATAAACAATGGAAACGATTAATTGGAAGAAACTAAACAGTTAGAAACAGGATACAACATAACCGGGCTCTGATACCAGTTATAAATATATATATATATATATATATATATATGTTTATCTGTGTGTAACTAGTTATTTGTATTTAGGTATATAAGATAGCGATAGAGAGAGAGATGGTGTTGAAATCAAGTTTTCTGTGGTTGATCATAGTGGTTCATCCTCTAAGCTTCATTTGTGCAAATATGGAAGGTGTGCAGATGTTTACACTTTAAAAAAAATATATATATATATTTATGTACGCAAATGGTAATCTTGATTATCTTGTTTGCATAAAATGGGCATTTTCAGTTTGGAATACAGAGGAATGTAAAAGAATGATATATGTAATTAAGTTTGTTTTCTTTGGCATTGATTAATATCTATTGTTGAACTATTAGAAAATGGTAAATTCAATGATTTTGTGGTTGTTGATCTTTGTTTAGTACAATAGATTCTTGAATGTTGAATGAGAAATGCTATATATTTTTGCACCCTTTTATATCACCCCCTTATATTAATATTCAACCATTGTTCCTTGTTTAGAAATATGTTTTTAAGGAAATCAAATTATGTACCTATGATATTAAACAGTTAAAATAAAAGAAGTGGTGATTACAGTCCCCTTCTTGAATTTATATATCTGTACATATAGAAACTCTTTATTATAGAATTTAATTTATGTTCTTAGTTTGGGTCCAATATGCACGAATGAAGCCTTGAAACAGAATACATCATACAATTAATAGCATAATAGAAGAAATGAGATCCTATTGAAAAATGTAGATTGATTGGATTACCATTTAAAGAAGAGGTTTCACAAAAGCCAAAACAACCTCTGCAACAAAACAGAAACAAATGGACTGAAATGAAAAAATAAGAGGGAAAAAATGAGAGAAAAAATAAAATGTGTTGGAATTATTACACCTAATTTCTAAGAAATATTGGGGTAATTTTCTAGTAAATTATGAGTTAGTTTTCAAAGAAAATGAAGTATAAGATTTGGGATGAACTGAATGTAGATATTGGTGTTTCATTGTTGTTTTTTTGTTGTTCCATTGTTCTTGTCTAGATATTAACATTGGTGAAGAAGGTTAATTTGATCTCACATTTATAATATGTTGTTATTTCAAGTTAAAAAATGTCAACATCAAATGCATCTATGAGTGACACTAGTGAAATTCAGTTTAGAAATCGAAAATGTCATTGCGGGGTAAGAGCGGCATTCTGGATTTCAGAGTCACAGGAAAATCCAGGGATGGTATACTTTGCTTGCCCTTCCAACAACACCAATGGATACGGCTTCTTTGAGTGGTGGATGCCTTTACAAAAGCAACATGAATGGTTAAAGATGGTAAGGGAGGAAAGCGACGAAAATTGTAATATCAAGCCTTTAGTCAACGAACTAATTGTATCCAATGATGAACTGAAAGAGATGGTTACAGAGTTTAGGAAGGAAAGGAAACAAATGGTTGTAGAGATTAGACAACTTCGGGAAAAGTTGCACAACGCCATTGTAATAGTATTAATAGGATTTGGACTTCTTCTTTTCTTGTTTAAATATTAGGTGTAAATTAAGTTTGGATTTGGACTTCTTTTGTCAACAAATATTAAGTGTAAAATTGTGGACTTGAAATGCACAATGTGGTAATGTTGGTTGTGTAATGTTGTTGTAATGTTGATTGTTGTAATATTGTTGTAATGTTAAGTGTAATGTTGACTTGAAGTATAAGATTGTGTAATGTTGTAATGTTGATTGTGTAAATATGTGTAATGTTGATTGTGGACTAAATATTAAGTATTAATGTTGATTATTGTAATGTTGATTGAGATGCACAGGTCATGCCTTTGCTTTGTTTGTCAACAGGTCGTGCCTTTGTATCAACCCTTTGCTTTGTTTGTCAACAGGTCATGCCTTTGCTTTGTTTGTCAACAAAGAATGGTTGCTTTGGTTGCTTTGTTTGCCAATCAGCACCATTTGAGCAACATTTCAAAGCAACATGTCAACAAAATTTCCAGCAACATTTGAATCAAAATTTCATGAAAAAAAAAATTGCAAAATTCCAGCAACATTCAGCTACATTATCAGCATTATTTCAGCAACATTTGAACCCAAATTTCAGCAACATTTCAAGCAAGGTTTTAGCAAATTTTGAGCAACAATTTCAGCAACATTTTAACAAAAATTTCATCAAATTTTCAGCAACATTTCAGCATTATTTCAGCAACATTTGAACCCAAATTTTAGCAACATTTCAAGCAAAGTTTCAGCAAATTTTGAGCAACAATTTCAGCAACATTTGAACAAAAATTTCCGCAAAAATTGAGCAACATTTCATCAAATTTTCAGCAACATTTGAACCCAAATTTCAACAACATTTTAAGCAAAGTTTCAACAAATTTTGAGCAACAGTTTCAGCAACATTTGAACAAAAAATTTAGAAAAATTTCAACAACATCTCATGAAAGGTTTTCAATATTACATATCCAATAAAACAAATCAACGCTAAGATATTGACGTGTGATCCACATGCCCATGCCTACGACCACGCCCACGACCACGACCACAACCACAACCATATAGTACCTAAAAAAAAAGAAAATAATATTACATCAATGATTTGTTTGTAATATGCCCATAATCCATGATCATCTGAGTATCGGCCCAAAATATGTTTGTAATCTGCTCCTCGTTATCTAATTGGACAGAGTAAAAAAAAGATGGATTCTCCAATAATTTGTCACGAAAATATTACAAAATACTACCTGCCTCCCCATATGCTAAATTGTTTTTCCTCTTCGTTCTCAAATAATTTTTTTGATCCAGTTTTGTGAACCCAAGCGACTCCCTTTCACCAACTTCATTACCCATGAGCTCAAATGCAGCATTAAGACGGATTCCAAATTTTTTGGCTAAATCTATTTCGGTTGCCTGTGATGCAGATATCTTCCTTTGGGATGGTAACATATGCGTACATTCTGCTGGTACAAAGATATGATTATGTTGTTCAACAAAATCACTAACAAAAAATTTCTGAATAGTCCTATCCCACTTAATGACAAGTCGGGCTTGACAACCAGTCCTCACTTCTTGTCTAGGATTTTTTGTTAATAGATCTCGCTTGTCAACAACCCGAAATCCCTCTTTATTACAAACAAATTGCCTTGAAGTGATTTGCCATTCTTTGCTCTTGTTTACATAACCCCTTCTAATACTAAAGCCCAACTTTCCTCCATAAACATTATAGAAATCATATGCTTCTTGTTCTGTATCAAATGTCATACAAACTCTAGGCTTTCAATCACAATCACCCCCGTCATTCTCAACATTGTTAGGTTCCATATCAATGTGTCAAGTCACTTAAAAAATAAATAAGTGCTCAATATTAGCATAAAAACTGTAAATTATATTTGCAAAATAATACAAACTGAATAAGATAATCAAGGAATAACAGAAATTAGATAATCAAGGCAAACAAAAAAATATATAAATTAACAAGAACCAAATGCCAAGTGCAATAATAAAAAAAAAAAACTTGTTCTAAACATATGTAATAAAAACAAGAAAAAAGATAATCAAGGCATGCTAAGTGCAATAATAAAAAAACATGTTCTAAACATATGTAATAATAAAAAAATAAGATAATCAAGGCATATTAAGTGCAATAATAAAAAAACTTGTTCTAAACATATGTAGATTGAAATTTTGAAAACTTGTTCTAAACATATGTTGACCGAAATTTTGAATTTAACTACTTAATAGACCTATACAAAAAAAAAATGATTATTTTTCATTTCATCCAGGAAACACCTAAACCTATAAATCTATATAATATATATATATATATATATAATCACAATGAATACCTGTTCTAAACAAAAAAAAACCTGTTTAGAACTTGTGTAATAATCAAATTCTCCATGTACATACCACAGGTTGTTCTAAACCTGTTCTAAAGATATGTTGATTGAAATTTTGAATTTAACTACTTAATAGACCCATACAAAAAAAAAAAAAAAAAAAAAAAAGATTATTTTTCATTTCATCTAGGAAATACCTAAACTATCTATAAATCTATAATATATATATATATATATAATCACAATGAATACTTGTTCTAAATAATCAAATTCTCCAGGGATTGTTCTAAATCTATATATATATATATATCTAAACTACTGTGTATATATATAATGTATAATGTATAATGTATATATATATTATCACAGGGATTGTTCTATAATCAAATTCTCCATGTAATAATCAAATTCTCACTGTATAATGTGTATATATATATATATATATAATCACAGGGAATATTGTATGTTCTAAATACCTATATTTTCTTCAATCAGTTGGAGTAGGGGGTCGGCGGCGGCAGGACAGTGGCGATAGGGGGGGCGACAGCCATGGCAGGGTGACGGGATGTAAGAAGTAGCGGCCTCTCTATTTCTTCTTCGCACTCTCGTTCTTTGTTTTCTTCTTCCCGCCGTCTGGTATAGTTGAGCCATATTGAGGGAATTTTGAATTGACTGAATTTTTTTTTTTTTTCAAACTACTCACCAAAACGACGTCATTTTGGTGAGTTTTATTTTCAGCCGTTGGATTAAACACTTTAGGAAATCACTGCAGGGATTTACTCTATAAGATCCTTACGCAATTTCCAAAGGCACACCATCATCTTAAATTTCTGAGTTTAATATATATTATTTAGCATGTTTTCATCACAAGAGAAGTGGAACATTTCCCTTAGTTGACCTCTTTCCTTACCAACTTTCTTATTTCAAGAACTGTACCAGAAAAATCTGTTTTACAGCCAACTTTCAAAAATTCTAGAAAAATGTAGAAAAATCTTCTGGACCTCAGTTTTACATCAACATCTTCCTTAAGAGTTAGATTTCAAGGAAAAATGGTTTCATTAGAAAAGAGTGAGCGGTTTGTGAGAAAATACGATTTTTGTAACAGTCGACAAATCTGGACAGAGCTGGAGTATTTCTGTAATAACAAAACATTTAGGAAAGCTATTCCATTTCCGAAAAATGTTCTCAAAACTAGCTAAAATTCTCTACGAACCATAGGAAGGCTGAGCTTGGCAAAAATCTGAAATGGTCCTTTTTATTTCAATCTTTAAGTGGTTCTGAATTTGGAAATTCTGTTTCGCCTTAGTGATATAGCAGATGAGAGTTGTAGATTTTATCAAAGTAAGATCAAAGTTATTTTTGAAGATCCATGGAGAAATATCGAAATTAGAGTGTTGGCGACAGAAGAGATTGATTTAAGGTAATTCAGGTAGTATATAATATGCTTCCTTTAAATCTCTTTGCAAAAGTGTTATTTTGATCACCTTCAATTTGTACTCCTCTTGATGATTTTCATAATTTGATAAATTTTGCAGAATTATTCGTTGTTGATTCGTTTGATTACTCTAGTCATTTGATGAACTTTGTGTGTTATTCTCTGTTGGAAATGTTGATTTGTCTGGCTAAATGACGTGGAAATGCTCCTTACATGGATCGAGTGAACTTTGCCAATATACTCTGTACCAATAGCCTGGATAAACAATTGGACTTGGGTGAGGGGGAGGTAGGTCACTAATCATGTACTAAGTAGGACTGGGTATTTAGTCTTGGATAAATTATCATATGTTGAGTTGACTTGTTTGTGCAATTTGGTAAATTGCTTAGTATCTCAAATTGAATCATTTGTGTAATTATTGGATCACTATGAATTTATTATTTGTCTGAGCTTTGTTTTTTCTGTCGTATTATATACTTCCAAAATTAATTTATTTTTCAGGTGCAAAGCAATTTAGTAGAGATTGGATTTGAAGTTCTAAAGAGATTATTAGAGGTGGATATTTTGGGGTAACCACTATATGTTATTATTATTATTATTTTGGAGATTTGTATAAGATATATTTTGGATACATTTGTGTAATTATTTTAGAGATAAATTTGTATTCTTTTGATGTTATTAATTAGTTAGAGGTTTAAATTTGAGATTGAATTGATTTATTAACGGTTCGGAAGTTGGGGCGTTACAATCCTAGCCTTCATCCATGAATTTCAATAGTTTAATCATGAAGATGTTGATCATTTTGGGTTATGGTTCAGATCCACTAAAATGCACCATTTCCAGTCCTCTATTTCAAATTTGGATGCATTCTGCTGCTACATTTGCAGAAGTTCGAATAATGATGAAATTAACTACTTATTGGATTGTGGTAGTCAATAGTTAATCAGAGTATGTATCTATACTGTTATCCCAGGTAAGCAACCCAAGAGGGGGATGAATTGGGTTATTTAAAAAAAATTTACAAAATTAACATTTATAAACACAATATTCAGAATTTTAACAAATAAAAAACAGAATAATAATTATCAAAATAAAAAATTAAGAGAGATAGGAAGAGAAAATCAAACACTGAGATTTATAGTGGTTCGGCACGCCAGGTCTACATCCACTCCCCAAGGAACCTCCTTGAGAATTTCTTTACTATCAAAATGAATTAATACACCACTATGTCTTCACTAAACTTGTGGATTTTGCACAGGATTTATTCTTATCTATTGAGCCTCACTCAACAATAAATGTCTCACCCTTACAAAAATCTCTCACAAAAATAATGAATAATAATCAGTGGTACTTAAACCCTTTTTTACAATAATTCTCTCACAAAAAGTAGATATGAAAGTGTAAGAACAAAAATTACACTTAGATCTGAAAGTGAAAGAGCAGAATACAATATACTCAAAATTTTGGAGCACAAATAAATTTTTTCTGTTCAAGTTCTTGATTTTTCTTCACACAAAACACTTCTATTTATACCCAAAAATATACCCGTTGGAGAGACAGACGCTCCTCTGACAAATCATGAGGCATCTATCTGTTTTCAACTTTTCATCATGAGGCACCCTTTCCTTTTGTCAAACATTATGGCTAAAAGTTGAACAAAAACTCACAAACATGTGGGTTTTGACTAATATATATAAAGAAATGAGGTTTAAAAAAAAAATTCCTGCAAAGTCCACATTAATTTATATAAAGATGTAGTTACAACATTTCAATTTCAAATTTCAACATGTGAATATGCTGCAATTTTGCAACCATTTCTTTTTATATCATATATATATATATATATATATCCCTTCTAAAAGTTTTGTAATTGTTAAAGAGATTATAAATACACTCAAATAAAAATAACTAATCATCTCATGTGAGTATATTAAATTTGTCAAAAGATGACAACTCACTAAAATCGCATTTGTCAAAAAGAAACAACTAATCAATTTTAATTTTGTCAAAAAGTGAATAGTGACCAGTCAACCAATTAATCAATTGTATCAAAATAATACAACTAATCAATGTTGTGAAACCCGAACCGGACCGGCCCGGCCGGTTGAACCAATTGGACCGGGAACCGGGCCTTGTTCCGGTCCGGTCAACCCCCTAGAACCGGAGTAGGAGTAAAACCGGCCTAGAAATGAAAAACCGGAAAACCCGACGGTCGAACTGGGAAAACTGGTGACCCAGACCGGGTTTGGTGCGTTGGACCGTTAGTTTTTTTTTTTTTTCTTTCTTTCTTATATATTTATATATATATATATATATAAATATATTTCAAAACTTTGACTAAAAATTCTTACTTCAAGAGTCTCCTCTCATAAGGAAGAGTCTCATTGGAAGTTGGAGAAGATTATGAAAGTCTATTCCTATTTATAGGAAAAGATTTTTCAAAGAGAACCTACAAAATTCTATGTAGGATTCAATCAAATTATTTAAAACATATTGATTGGAGGGAGAGTTAAAAATTTCAATTCTCCCCAAAATTAAATCTAACATTCAATCAATTTGTTTGGAGGGAATGTTTAAAAAATTTAATTTCTTTAAAACAAGTGACTTTTTTTTTTATCAATTATGACTTTATTAAATATTATTAATAAATATTATACAACAATTTTTATTTTTATTTGAGTATTTATATATATTTTTATTTATTTATAATTTTTAATTATATTTTTTAATTATATAATATTAATTATGACGTCACGGTTCGACCGCTTTGACTCGACGGTTGAACCGGTGATCCATCCACCCGGTCCCTTTTCCGGTTCGCTCACCGGTTCGGTTTTCAAAACATTGCAACTAATCAATTTTAAATTTGTCAAAAAGTGAATAGTGATCAGACGATTTTTTTTTCAAAATCATGAATAGTAATATTTTCAAAATATTTTCATTTAAATAAAATTTATAATAAATATATCATACAACTTATATTTTAAATAGATAATATTTTGTGTCAAATAATATAGAATACGTATATTAAAATTCAAAATTTTCAAATAATATTTTAGACATCATCAAAATTAAACAGTATGATTAACAATCTCCCCCTTTTTGATGATGTCAATATTTATATTGATTTGAAACAAAATAAAATCAACAAAATATTTGATAACTCTGCAACATATAATTTTCAAAATCATATTTTTTTCTCCCCCTTTGACATCATCAAAATAAAATATGGAGATAGGAAACAAACATATTTGATAAAATAATTTTAGATGCCAAAAATATAATAATGGCCATTAGGTCTTGTCGAGATCATTGTGGGGATTTTGGAGCATCTCTGGTGCACAAAATGTTGACAAACAAAAGATTTGAGCAAATATGCATCGAGTATTGGATCGATGGAATCTATAAAAAATGACAAGGATGATAGGCAAAGATACGAAGTTATCAAGTGTTGGAGAGAAAAATTTGTGTTACCTTCTTGTGTAAGCATGCCATTCCTTACCTTAGCCATCAATAGTTCAGACATGCATGAGATGCCTGTAATGTGGGCAAATGAGAGGTTACTAGTGGTGCATGCATACGCTAGTCCTGTAAATGAAGGTCCTAATGTTATTGGTAATCGGAATGATATCGATCCTATTAATAACACTTTGGCTCTAAGTACACAGGCAATGACTGCAGTTTCCAATATGTCTCGACGATTACAAGAAAGAATATAAGAAAATCAGCAATGGAGAAATAAGGTGTGCTTGATAAAACAACAACTGGCAAATATTCGTAAAGAGAAGAGAGAGCTAGAAAGGAAAAATGCACAGTTGGAGGCTCATGAAAAGTTGTTGAGGGAATTGAAACGAAAAAAATCTATGAAGCCTTCTGAAAACTTACATATAATCGAGTAATATTTTCTTATTCTGAAATAAAATTTCAAGCATCTCTCCATTTTTTCTATTTTTTTTTTTTTTTGTTTTAAATTCTATCTTTGAAAAAAAAAATGGTTGGAGTAAAAAAAATGACATATACTCCCCCTAAAATTATGTACAGAATAGACAAACGCCTTCAATTTTTGTTTTTTTATAGCGATCCTGGTATTTTCTTTACTGTTCAATTGTACTCCGAACTCGGTTCCGTGGAGTTGGTAGTTGTGTCTATCTTGTTGTCGTCCTTTAATTCCATTCGTGTGAGTTTTGGGATGTTTTGGGCAGGTGTGTTACAGGTTGGTTGAGCCTGAGTCTCAAACCTAGTTGCCTGGGTTTTTGGTGTTACGCTCAAGCGGGTTGTTCTGCGCTCGAGCAGGGTTTGGTTTTTGGCTGTACGCTCGAGCGGGACTTCTTGCGCTCGAGCGGGATTTACACACTCACAGTATTTTGTTTTCTGCAAAACTTCTGCAGATGTGATTTCTACGCTCGAGCGGATTTCCTGCGCTCGAGCGGGCTTGTTGGCCCTCGAACGGGTAGTACATTGTTGGTGTAAGTTCTGGGAGGGGGAAATCTGCGCTCGAGCGGACTGGTTTTCACGCTCGAGCGGATGTACTTTATTCATGTGTCTTGGCGCTCGAGCGGGTATTCTTACGCTCGAGCGGACCCAGATTTTTGTTCTTGACGCTCGAGCGTTGTGTTTTCCGCTCGAGCGGACATGTCGTATATCAGTACACAGTCGGGCATTTTAAATCACTTTTTCACATTCTCTTCTCTCTCCTACTTTTCCAAAAGCACAATTGTTGAGCTTCTCACTCTAGAACTCTACTTTCTCTCTAGGTATTGATCTAGTAGGAGTGATTTGCTCATTTTTGGCCTTTACAAAAAAGTTGTTGATCGTCGAGGGCTACCTTTTGATCCGTAAAACTTGTGATTTGGAGCAACTTGGTTTTCGTCATCTTCTCCATTGGGTGTCATCTTTTGAGGTAGGGATTCCTACTCACTACTATGGGTTTTGACCTAGATTTTTGGACATTTTGTTAAAGTTGGTTGATTTTGGGGTTAGGGTTTCAAAAGGGTGAAAAGGGTTTTGTTATTTTGATTCTAAAACTGTGTATTTTGGGTTTCAAAATAATGTTATTGTTGATTGGTTGTTGATATGTAACCTTGGGTCAATATTGGGAAATGGGGTAGAAAACCCTAATTTGTATATAAATTAATTGATATAATTAATTTGGAGAGTTATGGATTTTATGAAATCGAATTGGAATTAATGAAATTGATTCATTAAATAGTGGAATGGTGGAGTTGGATTTATTAATCGCTCACTTTTGGAAAACATTGTTATCTTCTCTGTTGGAGCTTTTATTTCCTGTTTAGAAATATTTGCTTAGGCTACCGGTGGAGGGTAGTTTTGATTGTTGTAGACAATGCATGACGATTAGGCAAACTAAAACTAATCAATTGGACGTGTCATAGAGTATGACGGTTGATAGAATACATTAACGATATGTATTGATTGATTGTGTATATGACTGATATATATATACATTGTGTGTGTGTAGGAGGAGATAGGGGATGTACTCCACGATTTAGGAAAAGATAGGGGATGGACCTCTAAACCGGTTGTTGATAGGGAGGAGATAAGGGATGGACTCCACTGATACAGCTTATATGCTTGTCAGTTAATGTGTGGATATAGCTAATATGCTTATCTAAGGAAGTGTTGATACAACTCATATGTTTATCATTGGAAGTGTTGATATAGCTAATATGCTTATCTGTTGAAAAGTGGATACAGTTTATATGCTTATCTGTTGTGATGTTGATACAACTATTGTGTTTATCTATTGTAAAATGAAAGCGTTTAATATGAGTCCTTGTCTCATATAAGTGGTTGGCGAGTTACGAGTAGTTGATGTAAATTGTGAAGTTGATAAGAAATGGGTTATGAATTGATTTACGGGAATTGAACATTTATCAATTGCTAATGTCTTAGTCATTGCTCATACTGTGTTTAGCATATCTCTACTGGGCATTGGCTCACCTTATATGGGACATCATTTTCAGGTACTAGTAGCATGCCACCTCCAAAGCCATAGCTTGGATGATGAGGATGAGAGTTGAAGACCCTTTTGTTTATTTTGTTTGTATTACATGTATATCAAGCCAAGGGCTTCTTTTGTATAGAGTTAGTACTCTTTTTGTGTGTAACCAAGTGTTAACTTGGAAAGCTGTAAGCCCGTAGGGCATTTGCCTTTGTTGTTAACATGTAATACTGTTGTAAGAACTACTCAGATGAATAGAAATGGTTGGTTTCTCTTATATCAATGCATGTCTAAAGTGATGGGTTTTATGTATTATTTTGAGGGCGTTACAACTTGGTATCAGAGCGTACCGGATTCGAATACTTTGGGTACGTGGGAAGTGATTAGTATCACAATGGGTTTGTCTCGCTTGTTAGAGACTTAAGTGCAATGTAATGTGTTTATGTGATAACATGTTTATGTGACTATATGGGTATGGGATTTAGTTTCTAGGATGTTGATTGGATCCTTAGGTTTCTGTGAGTCTTGTTGGAAAAGCACTTGATCAATGCTGTTTCTAACTGGAACTCTAGTAACGCCTCGGGACTATCATTATCCGGGAATGAAATTCGTAAGTGCTTATGTGTTTATGTGCTTACGTGGAGTGAATTACAGTTGTCCATGCATTAGGACGCGGGTGTTTAGTTTCAGCACATTTATGAATGTGCTAACGTCTTTGTTATCTTTAATAGGATGTCAGGACGAGGTGGTAGGCGTGGTAGGCCTAGGAGGCAGGAGGTGCCTTTACCGGATGACATTCCGGCAGTGCAGGAGGGAGTTGGTCAGGCCAACGTGGCCGAACCAGTGGGTCAGCAGGCTATGGGTGCCTTGGCCCGAGAGATAGCGGGAGCTTTGGGTATTCTCAGAGCTGAGCATCAGGTTGCAAAGGCAGGGCCTTCTTTCTTGAAGAGGGAATTTTTCCGGTCTAACCTGGACGAATTTGTTGGAGATCCGAAAGAGCCACTTAAGGCTGACGAGTGGTTGGAACAGATGGAGAAGACATTCGAGATGCTTGGCATCGAGGATAGGACTCTAAAGGTGACCTTGGCATCCTTCCAGCTGAAGGGAGATGCGGGTCCATAGTGGAAGTATGAGAAGACCCGTGTGGGTGGTGCATGGGGGGCTTTTGTAGAGGCTTTCCAGGGGAGGTTTTTATTTGCAGCTGCTAAGGAGAAGCTGAGGGATCAGTTTAGTCGGCTTAAGCAGCAGGGTTTGTCAGTGGCCGAATTCGAGGCTACTTTTACTAGTTTGTCCAGGTTTGAACCTGAACTAGTGGCGTCCGAGGAACGCCGTTGCTATGAGTTTGAGCGGAAGTTGAGGCGGGGCCTCAAGTTGAGAGTTGGTGGGTCTTACCTCCGAGAGTATAGACATGTGGTGGATGCGGCTGCTCATATGGAAATTATGATGCAGGAGGAGGATGATGAGAAGCAGCAAGGTTCCAAGAGGAGCCAAAAGGGCCAGGGTGATGGCGGGAGACCGAAGGTTTTAACCCTCAGCCAGTCTCAAGGTGGTTTGGCTAGATCGACTTTTCCGGTATCGAGTGCAGGCTCCGGAAGAGGTAGTCAGGGAGGCTTGACTTGTTTTGCATGTGGCCAGCTGGGTCACAAGTCTTGGTTTGCCCACGAAGGAGGGTCAACGAGTGCTTCTTCTTGACCAGACCTCAAGGCGAGTCGAGGCGGGCTAGCCTTTGTCTTGTTATCGGTGTGGACAACTGGGCACTGAAGAGGTTTTGCCCACGATTGAGTGCCACTTCAGACGTCTGGTTCTAGGCGACGCAGAGTTATCACCACCTCTGCAGCGGGCCTCGAGGCCAATCCGGAGCTTCGTCATCCCAACAGGTACGATCGTATGCTCCTAGAGGTGAGCGGTGGATCGAGGGCCTACAGGCGTGTGTATCTTGTTATGCGGCAGACCTAGTACCGAGCTCCATCGGTAGTGAGAGGTACCTTTCTATTTTGCAACCTCGGTTGCTAGTGTATTGATTGATCTGGTGCGTCTCATTCTTTTGTATCTCTTGCATTTGCATACGTGTTGGAGTTGGAGTTAGCACTATTAGCGTCTCCTATTTGTGTTGTGTCGCCTATTGGGGTGAGTTGATTTTGAAACACGGATGTAGGGGTTTGTGATATAGAGGTTGACGATCATAGGCTTCGTTTCCTTTGTAGTTATGCCCATGAAGGGCTTTGATGTTATTTTGGGTATGGGTGGTTATCGTCATCTAGGCAGTTATTGATTGCTACCGCCAGAGGGTCACTTGTTGTCAGTGAGCGAGAGTGTTTCCATTTGTTGGGGGACCGGGTTGGTAGCGTTTTGCCACCAGGGTATGATCCGCGAGGGCGGAGTGAGCTTAGTGGTCTACTTGCTAACTTCTTGAGTGGTGAGTGTGATGAGACCCAGATTGTATTGCGAGGGTGGTTTGTGAGTATTTTGATGTTTTTCGAGGATCTCGTTAGTTTGCCACCTCATCGAGATTGAGTTCTCTATTGATCTAGTGCCTGGCACGGCGCCGATTTCTATGGCACCTTATCATTGTGCCCCAGCCGAGCTAAGTGAGTTGAAGATTCAGCTCTAGGAATTGCTAGATAAGGGATTTGTTCGCCCTAGTGTTTCGCCGTGGGGAGCACCGGCCCTCTTTTCTAAGAAGAAAGATAGTGCCTTGAGATTGTGTATCGACTACCAGAAGTTGAATCGGGCTACGGTTAAGAATAAGTACCCTATGCCCCGTATAGATGATCTGTTTGACCAGTTGAAAGGTTCCCGTTGTTTCTCTAAGATAGACTTGAGATCAGGTTACCACCAGTTGAGGGTCAGGGAGGAGGCTATTCCGAAGACGAAATTCCGTACGCGGTATGGCCATTATGAGTTTCTAGTGATGCCATTTGGGCTTACCAACGCACTGGTAGTCTTTATGGACTTGATGAACTGGATCTTCCGAGAATTCTTGGATCGTTTTGTGGTCATTTTCGTGGACGACATTCTTATCTATTCACCTTCTGAGAAGGAGCACGAGGAACACCTAAGAGTGGTGCTTGAGTTACTTAGAGCCCATAGGCTGTATGCCAAATTTGGGAAGTGTGAGTTTTGGCTAGAGGAAGTCAAGTTCTTAGGCCATGTGGTTTCTGGGAAAGGGGTGTCTGTTGATGCATCCAAGACTGAGGTAGTGCAAGATTGGGCACAGCCTAAGAGTGTATTTGAGATCCGCAGTTTTCTGGGGTTAGCTGGATATTACCGTCAGTTTGTGAAGGGTTTCTCTAGGTTAGCTTCATCGTTGACTAGACTGACTCGGAAGGGAGTCAAATTTGTATGGAGTGAGACTTGTGAAAAGTCGTTCCAAGAATTGAAAGTTAGATTGACCACCGCTCCAGTCTTGATTATTCCGGAGAGAGAGTTGGGTTATGCGGTTTATTGTGATGCCTCACGGGAGGGTTTGGGTTGTGTGTTGATGCAAGGAGGGAAAGTGGTAGCTTATGGCTCACGTCAGTTGAAAATTCATGAGAAGAATTACCCTACCCATGACCTAGAGTTAGCAGCGGTGATCTTTGCCTTGAAAATCTGGAGGCACTACCTTTATGGTGAGAGATTCGAGGTGTTCTCGGATCATAAGAGTCTGAAATATCTGTTTACACAGAAAGACTTGAACTTGAGGCAGAGGAGGTGGATGGAGTTCATTGAGGATTACGACTTCGAGTTGCATTATCATCCGGGGAAGGCCAATGTTGTGGCCGATGCCCTTAGCAGAAAATCCATAGGTGATGTAGCTTGTATAGCCATCCGGGAGTGGGGGATGTTGGGGGCACTTGGTGAGTTCGATTTGCATCTGAGCGAATCTGTTGAGGCTGCGGCCTTGTTTTCTGTTGTTGCGCAGCCTACACTTGTGACTCGAGTGTTAGAGGCACAGAGGGGTGACCTTGAGGTAGAGTCCCTCCGAGAGAAGATCTCCAGTGGGAAAGTTGAGAAGGGTTTGACGGTGTATCCCGACCTGAGTGTGAGATACCGAGACCGTTTGTTTGTGCCAGAGTCTTGCCGAGAGGAAGTACTCCGAGAGTTCCATCATTCGCGCCTTGCGGTGCATCCGGGGAGTACTAAGATGTATCGAGATTTGGGCTGCCAGTTTTGGTGGTGGGGTATGAAGAGAGATGTGGCAGTTTTCGTGTCTAAGTGCCTTACTTGTCAGCAAGTGAAGGCCGAGCATCAAAGGCCAACGGGTTTGTTGCAACCCTTGCCCATTGCCGAGTGGAAGTGGGAGCATGTCACTATGGACTTCGTTGTAGGTCTTCCGAGGACTCAGCGGGGCAATGATGCAATTTGGGTGGTTGTAGACCGGTTGACTAAGTTGGCGCACTTCATTCCTATGCGTGTGAGAGATTCGATAGATCATCTTGCAGACTTGTATATTCGGGACATAGTGAGGTTACACGGGGTCCCAGTGACGATCGTCTCAGATAGAGATCCTCGTTTTACTGCTAGGTTGTGGCAGAGTTTGCAGAGTGCCTTGGGCACTAAGTTGACCTTTAGTGACTTATCATCCTCGGTGATGAGCGATCCGAGCGTACTATTCAGATCCTTGAGGATATGCTTCAGGGTTGTGTCCTTGACTTTAGTGGAATGTGGGGGAGGCACTTACCACTGGTGGAGTTCGCCTACAACAACAGCTTTCAGTCTAGTATCGGTATGGCATCGTTTGAGGCCTTGTATGGCCGACCATGTAGATCTCGGTTTGTTGGGCGAGGTGGGTGATGCACCTTTGTTGGGTTGAGTTGGTGAGAGAAGCGGCGGAGAAAGTTGAGCTTATCCGTAGGAGGCTTGTTCTGACCTAGAGTCGTCGAAATCTTATCTTGACCGTAGGAGGAGACCTTTGGTTTTGAGGTAGGTGATCATGTTTTCTTGAAAATATCACCTAGGCGAGGTTTGATGAGGTTTGGGAGAAGTGGGAAGTTATCCTCGGTTTATTGGTCCTTTGAGATCCTTGAGAGGATTGGGGAAGTTGCTTATCGTTTGGCTTTACCACCGCGGTTGTCCGAGTGCATGGCGTGTTTCATGTTAGTATGCTTGAAGTATGGCGGATCCATCCCATGTGTTAGATTGGACCGACTTAGAGGTAGATGAGGATGCCTCGTATGAGGAGAGACGGTTCGGTCTTGGATAGGCGGGATCAAGTCTGCGTGGCAAGACCATTCCTTTAGTGAAGGTTTTGTGGAAACACCACGGAGTGGAGGAAGCCACTTGGGAACGTGAGTTGGAAGTCCGCGAGAAATATCCGGACTTGTTTGTTGATGTGTAGTCATGTATTGAGATTTTGTAATTTTAATGAACTTTAAGAACATTATGTATGTGTCTTAAATTGTGAAACATTGTGAATGTTTTGGTTTATGGATATAGTGTGGAAACTTGCCTTGGAAGGGAACTAGATTATAATATTGCATATGTTGGCTATATTATAGAACTGGAGATGTATCATGAGTATTGATTATGATATGAAATTGTGAACTATGTATGTTGAAATGGAAGAGAAATGCATGTTGATGATGCACTTGTAATATATGTTATTTTTACATATTGTGAGATGCCTCTTGATAAGAGATGAAATGACCGGTAATGGGTCGAGTTGTTGAATGTTGTAATATAACATTGTTTAAAATGAAGAAAAACTTGTTTTCCAGAAACTTGCACTTAATTTCGGGGACGAAATTCTTTAAGGGGGGGAGGTTATAACGATCCCGGTATTCTCTTTACTGTTTAGTTGTACTCCGAACTCGGTTCCGTGGAGTTGGTAGTTGTGTCTATCTTGTTGTCGTCCTTTAATTCCATTTGTGTGAGTTTTGGGATGTTTTGGGCAGGTGTGTTACAGGTTGGTTGAGCCTGAGTCTCAAACCTAGTTGCCCAGGTTTTTGGTGTTACGCTCGAGCGGGGTTTGGTTTTTGGCTGTACGCTCGAGCGGGACTTCTTGCGCTCGAGCGGGATTTACACACTCACAGTATTTTGTTTTCTGCAAAACTTCTGCAGATGTGATTTCTACACTCAAGCGGAGTTCCTGCGCTCGAGCGTGTTGCGCTCGAACGGGCTTGTTGGCGCTCGAGTAGGTAGTACATTGTTGGTGTAAGTTCTGGGAGGGGGAAATCTGCGCTCGAGCGGACTGGTTTTTGCGCTCGAGCGGATGTACTTTATTCATGTGTCTTGGCGCTCGAGCGGGTATTCCTACGCTCGATCGGACCTAGATTTTTGTTCTTGACGCTCGAGCGTTATGTTTTCTGCTCGAGCGGAAATGTCGTATATCAGTACACAGTCGGGCATTTTAAATCACTTTTTCACATTCTCTTCTCTCTCCTACTTTTCCAAAAACACCATTGTTGAGCTTCTCACTCTAGAATTCTACTTTCTCTCTAGGTATTGATCTAGTATGAGTGATTTACTCATCTTTGGCCTTTACAAAAAAGTTGTTGATCGCCGGGGGCTACCTTTTGATCCGTAAAACTTGTGTTTTGGAGCAACTTGGTTTTCGTCACCTTCTCCATTGGGTGTCATCTTTTGGGGTAGGGTTTCCTACTCGCTACTATGGGTTTGGGCCAAGATTTGTGGGCATTTTGTTAAAGTTGGTTGATTTTGGGACTTAGGGTTTCAAAAAGGTGAAAAGGGTTTTGTTATTTTGATTCTAAAAATGTGTATTTCGGTTTCAAAATAATTTTATTGTTGATTGGTTGTTGATATGTAGACTGTTGGGTCAACATTGGGAAATGGGGTAGAAAACCCTAATTTGTATATAAATTAATTGATATAATTAATTTGGAGAGTTATGGATTTTATGAAATCGAATTGGAATTAATGAAATTGATTCATTATATTGTGGAATGGTGGAGTTGGATTTATTAATCGCTCACTTTTGGAAAACATTATTATTTTATCTGTTGGAGCTTTTATTTCCTGTTTAGAAATATTTGCTTGGGCTACCGGTGGAGGGTAGTTTTTATTGTTGTAGACAATGCATGACGATTAGGCAAACTAAAACTAATCAATTGGACGTGTCATAGAGTATGACGGTTGATAGAATACATTAACGATATGTATTGATTGATTGTGTATATGACTGATATGTATATACATTGTGTGTGTGTGGGAGGAGATAGGGGATGTACTCCACGGTTTAGGGGAAGATAGGGGATGGACCTCTAAACCGGTTGTTGATGGGGAGGAGATAGGGGATGGACTCCACTGATACAGCTTATATGCTTGTCAGTCAATGTGTGGATATAGCTGATATGCTTATCTAAGGAAGTGTTGATACAACTCATATGTTTATCATTGGAAATGTTAATATAGCTAAATACTTATCTGTTGAAAAGTGGATACAGCTTGTATGCTTATCTGTTAAGATGTTGATACAACTATCATGTTTATCTATTGTAAAATGGAAAACGTTTAATATGAGTCACTGTCTCATATAAGTAGTTGGCCAGGTTCTAAGCCTTTGATGTACATTGTGAAGTTGATAAGAAATGGGTTATAAATTGATTTATGGGAATTGAACATTTATCAATTGCTAATGTCTTGGTCATTGCTCATACTGTGTCTAGCATATTTCTACTGGGCGTTGGCTCACCCTATATGGGACATCATTTTCAGGTACTGGTAGCATGCCACTTCCAAGGACATAGCTTGGATGATGAGGATGAGAGTTGAAGACTCTTTTGTTTATTTTGTTTGTATTACATGTATATCAAGCCAAGAGCTTCTTTTGTATAGAGTTAGTACTCTTTTTGTGTGTAACCAAGTGTTAACTTGGAAAGCTGTAAGCCCGTAGGGCATTTGCTTTTGTTGTTAACATGTAATACTTTTGTAAAAACTACTCTGATGAATAGAAATGGTTAATTTCTCTTATATCAATGCATATCTAAAGTGATGGGTTTTATGTAGTATTTTGAGGGCGTTACATTTTTTAATTAATTTATTTTTATTTTTATTTAATAATTAATCTCAAAATATTACATAACATGAGTCTCCCCCTAAATTAATGCACTAAAAATTACGAAAATCGGAAAAAATAAATTACCAATCTATAATACCAAGGGCCATTAAGATCAAACCATAAACAACTACATCAAGTGTACTAGCATAAAAAGAGAAAATAAAAATAAAACAAAATTTTAGACAAGGTAGAAGCAATCATTATTAAATCTAAGAGAGTTTGGAGCACATACAACAAGACAAAAAAATATAATACAGTGCAAAAAGAATTTAACATGTTGATCGGTGATGACTTTGAGGATTGGTAGGAATGGAGAAGATCGTGTAAATCGATGAATTTTTGTAGATCGGTAATGGATCTTGGTGGATCAGTAACTAGTCTTGTCGGATCGGTAATTGATTATGATGAATCGAAAATGATGTTGAAGATCAGAGATGGACGTAGAGCCGTGAGGGATCTTGGTAAGTCGATGAGAAATTTGAGTGGATGATGGTAGTGATGAAGATGGTGTTTGTTGAGGATGAGCGGAAGAAAGGAAGAGCGAGAGAAAGAGAAAGCAGAGATTGATAGAGAGAGCGGGTGAGAGAGAGAGAGAGAGAGAGAGAGAGAGAAAGAGAAAATATATATGTATATAATTTATTTTTATTTTTATCATTATTATTATTATTTTATAATAATTATTATTATTATTAGAATTATTTTATTTAATTATTTATTTATTATTTATTTATAAAAAATTATTTTTAATATAAACATTATATTAGAGTATTTATCATACCAAGTTCAGTTCTAATATAACAAAATTATTCTTCATTTAGAGGCTTGGTAAATATGCCAGCTAATTGACTATTTGTAGGCACAAATTTGAGTTCAATGTCACCTTTGAGTACATGATCTCTTAAAAAATGATACCTTATTTCAATGTGTTTAGTGCGTGAGTGCTAAATAGGATTTTTTGAAAGGTTAATGGCACTTGTGTTGTCACATTTTATAGGAATATGATCATAGTAAAGTCCAAAATCTTAAAGTTGTTGTTTCATCCAAAGCAATTGTGTACAACACCCAACGGCGACAATATATGCTGCTTCAGCAGTTTGCAAAGCCACTGGGTTTTGTTTTTTGCAAAACCAAGAAGTGAGTGAATGTCCAAGAAAATGACAAGTGTCACTAGTGCTTTTTCAGTCAAGTCTACATCTCGCAAAGTCAGCATCTAAGTAACCAAAAAATTCAAAAGTGGTTCCCTTAGGATACTATAATCCAAAATTTGGAGTGCCAACAAGATATCTGAAAATACGTTTGATTGCGGTGATGTGTGACTCTTTCGGTGTGGATTGAAAACGTGCACACATACAAACACTAAACATTATATCGAGTCTACTTACAATAAGATAGAGTAGGGAACCTGTAACGCCCTCAAAATAATAACATTAAAACCCATCAATTTAGACATGCATTAATATAAAAGATAAATATTCTTCTATTCATCAAAGTAGTTCATTACAATGAGTATTACATGTTAACAACAAAAGCAAATGCCCTCAGACTTCTGACTTTCAAGTTAACACTTGGTTACAAAAAGGAAAGTACTAACTCAAATACACATTAAGCCCTTGGCTTGAATTTACATGTAATACATCCAAAAGATAACAAAACGACAAAAGTTTATGCGCCTCTAGCCTCCCAAGCTACGTCCTTGGAGGTGGCATGCTACTTGTACCTGAAAATGATATCCCATAAAAAGTGAGCCACAGCCCAGTAGAAATACACTAAACCAGCTATGAACAATGAATAAAAGATTAGCAGTTGATAGATGGTCAACACAGATACATTTACATATATCACATTCCGGTTTCATGACATTAAGTCCATGTTACATTTCATTTCCCATTTCTCTTTCAACTTTGAGTTTGAAAACAAGGCTCAACACCTAGCCAAATAACTTAATGAGATTAAGACTCATCTTTAAAATACTTTCGAAATTTATGATGTATACACATTTTAATGCTGTATCAATAACACATAAACCATTTCTACACTTTACTAAAGATACACATTTCAGTGCTGTATCAACATAACATAGAATCACTTCTATACTTCACAATTGATAACGATATACATTTTAGTGCTATATCAAATCAATTCGAACACTTCCATAATCAACACTTGATACACATTGTAGTGTTGTATCAATGTCACACAAAATCCGGTTTAGAGGTCCATCCCCTATCTTCCCCTAAACCGTGGAGTACATCCCCTATCTCCTCCCACACAACACATGTATATAAACATAGATCATATACAATCAATCAATACATAAAGTTGATGTATTATTCCAGTCACTATATTCGATAGCATACTCAATCGATTAGTTTTAGTTTGCCTAATCATCATGCATTGTCTCCAACAATCAGGACTGTCCTCCGCCGATAACCCAAAGCAGTTATTTCTACACCGAAAATAAATTCACCAAATGGATATATAATCAACATTTCAACTAGGTGAGCGATGAATGAATCTAACTACACCCTTTAATTCCATACAAATCCAATTCCAACATTCTCAATTCAATTCCTCTTTTCTTCAAATTAATTATACCAATTAATTAATCAATGTAATTAGGGCATTTCCCATAATTAACATCACAACCCTAAGGTTCCATTTTCACTAATAATCCAATATTGATCTCATTTCTCTATGCCAAACATGCATATAAATTTATATAAACGAAACCCCAACTTTTATAAAATTAAACAAAAGCCTAAACTTTCTCAAAATTACCCAACAATCCCCAACTCATCAAAATGCTAAAATTCAAAGACAAAGCTCATGAGAAGGAGTAGGATATCCCTAACTCGAAGTTTGAGCTCAAACGGAGAAGATGACGAAACTCAAAGTGCTCCAAAACTCAATATGATCGGATCAAAACGTAGCCCTCGACGATCAACACAACTTTTGTAAAGGCCAAAGGTGAGGAGAACACTCTAACTAGATCAAACCCTAGAGAGAAGGGAGTTTCTAGAGAGAAAGGCTCTCAAAATCGATTTTGGAAAAGTTAGAGAGAGAGAAGAAAAGTGAAAAGTGATTCAAAAATGTCCAACTGCTATTTGATATACGACATGAAGGCCCGCAAGAGCCCGCTGAGCCAAGACACAGAGATAAAGCACATCCTCTCGAGCACGAAAACTAGTCCACTCGAGCGTAGATTCCCCCCTCCCAGAACTCTCACAGACCAAACACTACTCGCTCGAGCGCCAAAAGGTCCGCTCGAGCACAACCCACACGAGCATAAGAAAACCCACTCGAGCGTGAAAAACACACCTGCAGAAGTTTTGCAGGTGCACAAAATACTGGGAGTGTGTAAACTCCGCTCGAGCGCAATAATACCCGCTCGAGCGTACAACCGAAAAGCAAACTCAGCTCGAGCACAGAATGACCCGCTTGAGCGTAACACCAAAACTCTGGGCAATACCACTTGAGACTGAAACTCAGCCTACCTATTCGAAACATGCCCAACACATCCAAAAATTCAAACATAGGGAATTAAAGGAGGACAACAAGATATACAACTACCAACTCCACGAAACCAAAGTCCGAAGTACAACAAATACAGAAAAGGAAAACAGGGATCACTATAGAACCAATCATACCTCGATATTTCTTTTCATCTACAAGTTTACCTTGCTCATCTTTGTCGATTTTTATTGATGTGCTCATTGGAATTGCTGCAAACGTTGATGATTCCATTTCAAACATTTTGAGTGGATCCTTAATATATTTCGTTTGATTTAAATGGATCACATCATTAGTTTGTTTAATTTGTAGACTAAGGAAGTAATTTAACTCCCCCATCATACTCATTTCAAATTCACCCTACATATCTTTAGCAAACTCTTTGCACAAATTTTCATTAGTAGCACCAAAAATGATATCATTAACATAAATTTGAACAATTAGCATATCTTCCTTTTTGATTTTTATAAAAATTGTATTAATTTTTTCTCTAAAAAAACCTTTGTTAAGTAGAAAATTACTCAATCTTTCATATCAAGCTCTAGGAGCTTGTTTTAAGCCGTATAAGACTTTTGAAAGTTTGAAAATATGATCCGGGTTTTTATGATTTTCAAAACTGGAAGGTTGTTTAACATAAACTTCCTCCTAAATATACTCATTTAAAAAAACACTTTTAACATCCATTTGATATAATTTAAAATTTTTAAAACATGCAAAAGCAAGTAACATTCTAATAGCTTTAAGTCTAGCAACTGGTGCAAAAGTTTCATCAAAATCAATACCCTCTTATTGATTATAACCTTGAGCTATTAATCTAGCTTTATTTTTAGTAATAACTCCGGATTCATCCATTTTATTTCGAAAAACCCATTTTGTACCAATAACGGGATGATCCTTAGGTCGAGGAGTTAAATACCAAACTTCATTCATTTCAAATTGATTTAATTCTTCTTACATTGCTAAAATCTAGTTTTCATCATTTTCAACTTCTAAAAACGATTTTGGTTCAATTTGTAAAACAAACACTAAGTGTGTGTTTGGTAACGTTTACGTTTTCAGTTTATATTTACAAAAATTTTATAAACTGGCTTTTGTTTATTTTTTGTTTATTTTTAGAAAAACGTAAACTACAAACGCGTTTGGTAATTGACAAAATGTTTAAAAAATTTTAAAAATATAAAAAATAGTGAGAAATGACAAGTGGCGGCGGAAGACGGTGGTGGAAAGTGGTGACGGTGGGTGGTGGTGGTGGGTGGGTGGGTGACGGTGGCGGGTGGTGGGTGGTAGCGAGTGGGTGGTGGTGGTTGTTGTGGCGGGTGGTGGTAGGTGAGTGGCGGATGGCGAGTGGTGATGGGTGGGTGGTGGTGGCGAGTAGGTAGCGGGTAGTGGGTGGTAGCAAGTGGGTGGCGGTGGCAGTGGGTGGCAGGTGGTGATGGTGGGTTGGTGGGTGACGGTGGCGGGTGGTAGGGAGTGGGTGGTGGTGGTGGTGGTGGTGGTGGTGGCGGTGAATGGCGGGTGGTGGTGGGTGGTGGCAAGTGGGTGGTAATGGTGGATGGGTGGGTGACGGTGGTGGGTGGTAGTGAGTAGATGGTTGTGGTAAGTGGTGGGTGGCAGATGGCGGGTGGTGGTGGTGGTGCTGGGTAGGTGGGTGACGGTGGCGTGAAGTAGGTGGTAGCGAGTGGGTGGTGGTGGCAGGTGGGTGGCGGGTAAATGATGGTGGTGGTGGTGGATGGTGGGTGGCAGGTGGCTGGTGGTGATGAGTGGCTGGTGGTGGCAGGTGGTAGATGGTGGTAGCAGGTGGGTGGTGAGTTGTGGTGGCAAGTAGGTGGCGGATGGTGGATGGTAATGGCGGGTGGATTGCAGGTGGGTGGTAGTGGTGGTGGTGGTGGTGGTGGGGAGGGGGTGGGTGGTGGTGGCAGGTAGTGGGGGGGGGTGGGTGGTGGTGGCGGAAGACGGTGGTAGAAAATGGTGGCGGGTGGTGGCTAGTGTTGGGTGGTAAAAAAAAAAAAACTTGAAACTTAAAACGGAAATACATTTTTTGTGTTTTTATTTTTTGGCCAAATTTATAAACTGAGACCACTGATTTATAAATCAAAAATTTTACCAAACAAGTTTTTATTTAAGTTTTTTTAATTTTTGTAAATATAAACAGAAAACTGAAAACGTGTGTTACCAAACGGCACCTAAGTTACCACAAACATTTTTAACAGAGAAATGAGTTTTTATACCTTCCGCCGCATCACCTATGATGAGGTCTTTGAGGTAACCATGAGCATACTTTCATTTTTTTGGTAGATTTGAGTTGTTTTCTAAAAGAGCATATATTTCTTGAAATTTCTCCATTGTCATTTCTTCTTCATGTTTGCGTAATGGATTTTCTTCATTTTCTTTTATGTAAATGCTCTCCATGCTTGGTTGATTTTCTACAATATCGTTACTTACAAGATTCTTGGAAATAATGTTGTTAGATTTATCAAAAACAACATGCCTGATTCTTCAACAAGTAGAGTTCTTTTATTGAATACTCTATAAGCTTTATTGGAAATTGAATAACTAAGAAATATAGTTTCATCCGATTTAGCATCAAATTTTCCTAAGTTGTTTTTTATTGTTATTCAATACAAAGCATTTCTGACCAAATACTGCAAGTGACTAATATTAGGTTTTCTACTTTTTCAAATTTCATAAGGTGTTTTCTTAAGAATAGGTCTAATCATAACTCGGTTTACAACATAGCATGCGGTGTTAATAGTTTCGCCAAAAATATTTAGGCAAATTATTTTCACACTGACATAGTCTGCCATTTCTTCAAGAGTTCTATTTTTTCTTTCAACTACACTATTTTGTTGAGGAGTTCTAGGGGCAGAAAAATTATGATTAATTCCAAACTCATCACAAAATATAATAAAATCATCATTTTTAAATTCTTTACCATTATCACTTCTAATACTACAAATATTAAAAAAAAAATCATTTTGAATTCTTTTACGAACTCTTGAGAAATTATAAAAAACTTCATTTTTGTGTGTTAAAAATAATACTCATATATATCTAGTATAATCATTAACACAAACAAGAGCATATGATTTTTCTCCTAAACTTAATGTTCTAGATGGTCCGAATAAATTAATATGCAAGAGTTGAAGCGGTTTAGTAACTGAAATGATATTTTTGGATTTAAAAGAAATTCTAGTTTATTTTCCAAAGTGACATGCATTGCAAAGTTTGTCTTTTTCAAAAATAATTTTTGGTAAACCAATGACTAATTCATTTTTTGAATACTTGGAAATTAAATCAAAATGAGCATGTCCTAATCTTCTATGCCAAAGCCAACCATTATCATTTATAGCAGATAAGCATTTAATATTAAAATGAAAAGACAAATTATGCAAATCAAACACATATATATTCTCATGTTTATAACTTACAAATAAAGTTTTGTTTTCTAGGGTGTTCTCAATAGTGCAATGTATTTTCTCAAAAATAACTCTATACCCTTTATCACATAATTGACTAATGCTAAGCAAGTTATGTTTTAAACTTTCAACAAGTAAAACATTCTCAATAATAAGAGAATGATTTTTACCAATACTTCCTACACCAATGATTTTACCCTTGCTATTATCGCCGAAAGTCACAAATCCGCCATCCTTTGGTTGGAGTGTGGCGAACATAACTTTATTTCCAGTCATGTGTCTCGAATATGCACTGTCGAGATACTATCTATCATTACTGGATTTTGTCTTGAAACATACCTACAAAAATTTGATTTTTCGATTGGTACCCATATTTTCTTGGGTCCATAAAAGTTAGAATTTGACACTCTTGAAATGTCTTTAGGGACCCACATCTTTTTTATTTTAGCAAAAAGATTTCTTTTAACAGGACATAAAGGTGAAATATGACATTTTGTACCACAAAAATGAAATGTGAGATGAGAGTGACTAGAAGATGTATGCACAAAACCATTTTTGGTAGTTTTTACTTTTGAAAAAGGTTTATATCCAATTATGGCTCTATCAAAAGTATGATTTTGATTTTTAAGAATTTTATCTAAAGTGTCTTTACCTTGAGTGAATTTTGAAAGAATATTTTTCAAATCTTCAATATTTTTTTTTCAAAACAATTTGCTCTTTTTTTAAAGACTTTGAAAACTCTTTTTGAGTTAAAATCTCATTTTCTTTTTTCATTTTCATGGCTTCATTTTTTAAAGTATTTATCTTGGAAGTTAAGGATTCATTTTCTTTTGATAAACTTGAAATCACTTTCTTTTGACAGTTACTTTTCAAACTAAGTTTTATAAATTCAACATGTAATTTATCAAAAGTTGATTGTAATTCATCAAAAGTCATTAAGCATAGGCTAGCAACCTCATTTTTGCAAACTTCGATTTCTGAATCACTTTCATCGCTATCTTCTCCCCATGCTGTAATCATGGCTTTCTTCTTGTCTTTCTTGAATTGTTTCTTAAGTTCCGGACATTCTGATTTGTAGTGTCCAGGTTTGTTGCATTCATAGCAAGTAACTTCAGATTTTTTGTGCTTTTCTCCCCTTTGAAAATCTCTATTGTTGAAATCTTTTCTGAAAAAATTTCACACACCTTGTTTCTTTTTCACAAACCTTTTGAACTTTCTAGTGATGAATGCCATTTCCTCTTTATCATCCGAATCATCTTCCTTATCCTCTTGATGTTTTGAGGTGGATTTGAAGGCTATTCCTTTCTTCTTGATGTTGTCCTCCTCTTCTTTTCCTTCTTGCATTATGAGCTCATGAGTTAAGAGAGATCTCATTAACTCATCTAGACTTAGCTTTGATAAATCATTGGCTTCGGTAATGGCAATGACTTTTGTCTCCTAACTTTTTGACAATGACCTAAGCACTTTTCTTACAATTTCAGTATTAGTATATATCTTATCAAGAGAAGTTAAACCATTAATAATATCAGTAAAGCGAATAAACATTTGAGGAATAGTTTCATCAGACTTCATTTTAAAGAGATCATAATTATGGACTGGCAAACTGACTCAAAATTCTTTAACTTGTTCGATTCCCTTATAAGTCACCATAAGCTTATCCCAAATTTCTTTTGCGGTTTTACATGTGGAAATTCTATTGATTTCGTTGGCATCTAAGGCGTAATACAACATGTTTGTGGCTCTGACATTAATTTGGGCCATTCTAGTATCTAATTCATTTCACTCCTCTTCAGGTTTTGGTACCTTAAGGCCATCTACGGTTTTGGTAAGAATTTTTGGACCATTGCAAATAGTTTTCCAACATTCATAATCATTAGATTGAACATGTATGGTCATTCTAGTTTCCAATAGCTAAAATTTGTGCCACTAAACAGTGGTGGCCTATTGAATGCTTGTCCCTCATGTAAGGAATAACTAGGGGTTGCCATGATCTACTCCAAAACGGTTAAGTCACACAAACTAGAGCCTAGGCTCTGATACCAATTGTTATCCCAATTAGGCAACCCAAGACGGGGGGTGAATTGGGTTATTTAAAAAAAATTACAATATTAAAATTTATAAACACAATATTTAGAATTTTAACAAATAAAAAACAAAATAATAATTATCAAAATAAAAAATTACGAGAGATAAGGAGAGAAAATCAAACATTGAGATTTATAGTGGTTTGGCACGCCAGGCCTACGTTCACTTCCTAAGGAACCTCCTTGAGAATTTCTTTACTATCAAAATGAATTAATACACCACAAAGTTTTCACCAAACTTGTGGATTTTACACAGGACTTATTCTTATCTATTAAGCCTCACTCAACAATAAATGTCTCCCCTTACAAAAATAATGAATAATAATCAATGGTACTTAAACCCTCTTTTACAATAATTCTCTCACAAAGAGTAGATATGAAAGTGTAAGAACAAAAATTACACTTAAATCTGAAAGTGAAAGAGCATAATACAATATACTCAAAATTTTGGAGCACAAATAAATTTTTTCTATTCAAGTTTTTGATTTTTCTTCACACAAAACACTTCTATTTATACCCAAAAATATACCCGTTGGAGAAACAGACACTTCTCTGACAAATCATGAGGCATCTATTTGTTTTCAACTTTTCATCATGAGGCACCCTTTCCTTTTGTCAAACATTGTGGCTGAAAGTTGAACAAAAACTCACAAACATGTGGGTTTTGACTAATATATATAAATAAATGAGGTAAAAAAAAAAATTCCTGCAAAGTCCACATTAATTTATATAAAGATATAGTTACAACATTTCAATTTCAAATTTCAACATGCGAATATGCTGCAATTTTGCAACCATTTCTTTTTATATTATATCAAATATATATATATATATATATATATCCCTTCTAAAAATTTTATAATTGTTGAAGAGATTATAAATACACTCAATTAAAAATAACCAATCATCTCATGTGAGTATATTAATTTGTCAAAAGATGACAACTTACTAAAATCACATTTGTCAAAAAGATACAACTAAATAATTTTAATTTTGTCAAAAAGTGAATAGTGACCAACCAACCAATTAATCAATTGTGTCAAAATAATACAACTAATCAATTTTAAATTTGTCAAAAAGTAAATAGTGATCAGTAGTAGAATTTTTTCCAAAATCATAAATAGTAATATTTTAAAAATATTTCCATTTAAATAAAATTTATAACAAATATATCATAAAACTTATATTTTAAATAGATAATATTTTGTGTCAAATAATATAAAATACGTATATTAAAATTCAAAATTTTCAAATAATATTTTAGACATCATCAAAATTAAACAGTATGATTAACATATACAAATCATGTTTAACTTAAGTTTTTTTTCCCTAAATTCTCCTATCAATATGAAAGGATTAAAAAAGGGCTTTTTGTTATAATATCATCATATTTCTTGTCAAATTTAGTCAATTCGAGCTAACCCGAGTTCAGATTATAAAACTCGGTCTTCAGGCCAAGCCCGGGTTGATGGTCGGGCTTAGGCACTGCCAAACACAATTCGAGCTAGGCCTAGGTAACCCTCCAACTCACTACAACAAAAACACATTTTAGTGATACCATATTAGTAGCATGTTCTAAAAAATGTTACAAAAAGAATATTTTGTGGCATTTTTCAAAAAAATGTCATAGAGCCACAAACATACAAGGCTCTAGTGACATTTCAATTAAAAAAAGTGTCACTTCACTACAACAAAAATGTCACTACAACAAATTTACACTTTAGTGACACTACACTAGTGGCATGTTTTTATAAAATACCACAAAAATAAAAATTGGCATTAAATGTTTTAGAAAAATGCCATAGAACCACAAACATATAACGCTCTAGTGGCATTTCAATAAAGAAATGTCACATCAATTTTATGACATTTTATAAAATAATAATACAAAAAATTATGTTCGTAATATTTACCAACATATGCTACTAAACTTTAGTAGGAATGGCATTTTTTAAAAAATGTCAGGATACTATGTATGTGCAAATTACTTTGTATGGCACTTAGGTGAAAAGTGTCATAAACAAATATTTTATAACATTTTGAGAAATGCCACTAAGCCAAAAACTTTCCAAGCTTATAATGACATTTTTGAAAAAATAAAAAATGCCAATATATTTTCTAAATTTTTAAAATGCAGTAAATGATTAAAAATAAATAAATTAAACTCAATATACACGGCAGGAAAAAGCACATTCGGCGACTAGATTTGCTGACCAAAAAAAATTTGGTCCCTGAAAGTATAGCTTTCAGCGACCAAAACAGCATTAGTAGCCCAAAGTAAAGCTTTTTGGCGACTAAAACTAAGTTTGGTTGCTGATTATATGGGTTTTAGTGACTAAAAAATTTTTAGTAGCCCAAAGTAAAGCCTTTTGGTGACTAAAAAAATTTAGTAGCCAAAAGTCTACAATTGGCAACTAAAAATAAGTTTGGTTGTTGATTATATCGGTTTTATTGACTAAAAAAATTTTAATAGCCAAAAGTAAAGTTCTTTGGTGACTAAAAAAATTTTAGTAGCCAAAAGTCTACAATTGGCGACTAAAAAATAAGTTTAGTCACCAAAAGTGGTCATTTTTAACGCGGGATAACTAAAATCCTAAAGCGGGTATTAAATTTTTTGGCGACCAAAATTTTGGTAGCTGAAAGTGCATTTTCGGCAACCAAATCCGATTTTGGTCGACAAAAGTTAAGTTTTTTAGTAACTAAAAAACAATTAGTAGCCAAAAGTATAGAATTGGCGACTAAAAAATATTTTTAGTCGTCAAAAGTGGTCTTTTTTTATTTTGCTAGTAAATAGTTTATTTTACATAAATTATGTTCAATAAAATAATTATGTTTATACATATACTTTTATATTAATATGGATGTATGTACTATATAAATAATATATGTTGCATATATAATCATGTGGTGATATAGAGGTATAGTGGGAAGAGTGTGGTGTATAAGGTTTATGGTGTGGGAGGTTGGGGGTTCAAGTCTCCGCAAGAACAGATCAAATTGTTCTGCAACGAATTATCGTCACGAATAGTGCTTACAATGACATTAAAGTGTCACTGAAAGGTTTTAGTCTTGTTGGTGTAACGACACTTATAAGTGTCACTAACTCTTTTTTTTAATGACGCTTGATAGTGCCACAAATAATATCTACCATGACATCAAAATGTCATTGAAAGTTTTTAGCCATGATGATGTTGTGACACTTGTAAGTATCTATCGTGGCACTAGTATCTACCGTGGCACGGATACAAATGGCACTTGTTCAAAATGCCATAAGACTAAAAATGTCATTAAACAAATAGTTTTGTGGCACTTTCAAATATCACTAAACTAAGAAAATGTTGTAGTGACTCGAGCGAATCCACCTGATTTGCACCCCTACTAAAAGGTCATACAATGTCCTTTCCCGTTGCTATGAAAGTTATCCGAGTTTTATGCTAAATAATCGCATTTTATTTACAACAATGCTACCTTCTTAATTTATTACTCTTAAATCATCGTTAATAATGTGAAATTAAAGTTACATTTCACATAATAGAATATTTGATAAAGAAAAATTTGATATTTGCCAGATACATTATTAGGGATGATTTTTAAATATGATAAATTAGGTATCTCAAGTATTTTTCTTTTATTTATTTATTTATTTATTCAACAATGCCACATTTCCTAATTTATCACCTCTAATGATGTGGCATTGAAATTAGACCCACATGATGAAATATTTGACAAATCAAAATTTAACCTTTGTCACACACATCATTAGGAGTAATAAATTAGGTATTTGAAACATTTTTCTTATTTATTTTAAGATAAAATACAAATGGATCTCTTGAAATTGATTGAAATACGATTTGTCTCATATGATTCTGAAAATTACATCACACTCTTTGAAATTTCTAATTTATTACAAATGACCCTTTTATTAATAAATTATCAGGTCAATTAATAATTTTTAATGATGTCAGAAATTTGTTGTAATTAATAACTCATGCAATTTTATCACTGTAAAAAGAGCAGTTAAGAATTTTATTTTTTAATTAATTATGTCAAATGACAAATTCTAACAAGTGAGTATTTTTAATTTTCTAAATCACTGAAATAATTCGTATTTTAAATAAATTTTAATATGTTTATTTATAATGGGTTTTGTTAATGAATGCCCTTAGAGATAAAAAGTTTATAATATTTGTACATTATGTATGAAAACATATAAAATATGTAATATACAATTAATTTAAATATGGTTAATCAATATCCTTAGAAAAAGCGGTCAGTTTCGATACCACTCCGTCTGAAATTGGTTTATAATATGTCTAACTAGCGGTGGCACGGCCCGCAAGCCCATTTAACCCATATAATGCAGCTCTTATTTTTACGTTGTAAAATTGATATTTTGATGCAAATGGATGGGTTGTGCTATTGTTTTGTTTTGTTTTGTTTTGTTTTTTTGAACAACAGTGATATTGTTTTAGGACCGTTTAATTTTTTGTTTGAGTTTTTGAATTTTTATTTTTACAGCCTAATTCTACTTGGACCGGCTAGTTGTTTTAGGTGCATAGAAAAAAATTAAATATAAAATACACAAATATGAGATAAAAAATATTTGTATATATAATTGTAAATATTTGTCTTACATCTTTACATTATGTGTCTGATTCTTTCGGTGCACACAAGTTGTTTGGGCTGATCTAAATAAGTACACTTTTTGACTTTTTATGAAATATGAGTTGGGTTTGGGTTGAGTTTGAAGTGATGTGTTAGAGAAGTGATGTGACTTAAATAAGATGAAGTGACTTAAATAGGATAAGACTTTTTGACTTTTTTCAAACATGTCAAACCAAGCCTTTTATTTGAGTAATGTATGAATAATTGTACTATTTTTTTCAAAATTTATTTATTAATATAGCCCATATATATGGAGCAAGAGGGAAAGCTTGAAAATTGAATTTTTGGGCTGAGTTGGATATAACTTCATGGGCTCAATGTTTGGGCTGAGTTGGACTGCGACTGTGTGCAAGCTTGGTCTAAACCCAATCCGTACACACCCTAATGTCCGACCCTATGGCCATCAATTGAGTAAGTCGGTAGAGGCGAACCCGATCCAGATTGACTAAAGAACAATCTTAAAAATACATATTAACCCCATACAAAAGGAAGATATAATCCATATTTTGTGAAATTAATTTTTTAAATCTACAAGTTCTTATTTTAAATTCAAATTCAAAATCGTCATTATACAATGATGAGTTGATTTGAAATTTTGATTATAATAGCATGATTTATCAAATCAAAAAAGCTAAACACTCATAATTTATGTTTAGAATTTTATTTCAAAAGTTATTGTGCAATCCCAATTCAATTTTAATATGGTAAGACTTATTATTTTAAAAATAAATTTAGACCTCACTTTAAATTTTTATTTTAAATTTAAATTCAAAATCGTTCTTATATAATGATGAGTTGATTTGAAATTTTGATTATAATAGCATATGGTTTATCAAGACAGAAAAATTGAACACATAATTTACGTTCAGAATTTTATTTCATTTCAAAAGTTAATATGTGATCCCAATTTAATTTTTATATGATAAAAGTTAAACTAAAGAATAAATTTAGACCTCACATTAAATATTAGTTTAAATTCAAATTTAAAACCGTCATTATATAATGATGATTTAATTTAAAATTTTGATTATAACAGCATGTTGTATCACAATAGCAAAAGCTAAAGACTCATGATTTGTGTTCACAATTTTATTTCAAAAGTTAATGTGCGATCCCCATTCATTTTTTTGTATGGTATGGCTTATAGTAAGAATAAATTTAGAACTCATATTAAAATTTTAGACAAATTACATTGATAGTCCTTATATTTTCCCTCTTATGTTATTTTGGTTCATATACTTTTAATTAATTCAATTTTTACCCTTAATTTTAGATTTTGTTTCATTTTGGTCTAATTGGTAATATGGTTAGTGTTTTTTTTTAAAAAAATTATCACTAAATTAGTTAAGATGTTATTTTGGTCCTTACACTTTCAATTGGTTCAATTTTTATCCTTAATTTTAGATTTTATTTCAATTTGGTTCAATTGATAATATGGTGGTTAAGATTAACTAACTAGATTGACTAAGTTTATAATTTTATCCTTAAAAATGTAATACATAACATTTATGTGTGTATTTTTCATAAAAAAAAAATTAAGAATTGTAATCAATTGAATTAAATTGAGACAAAATCATAAATGCATGATTAAAATCAACCCAATTGAAATTATAGGGACTAAAGTGACACAACACCAAAGTACAGAGACTATCGTTGTAATTTGTCCTTAAATTTTTAAATAAATTTTTTGATTAAAAATTTGGTTATGTAATATTGCAATTATCAAAATCCTGGAGGATAATATGGATATTAAAAAGGTGTCTCTATGTATTTATTTCAGGGTAAATTATAAATATATTCTCAATTTTTTATGTGCATTAAATCAAAAAAATATGATTATTATTTCTCTTGAAACGATATGAACAAAATATCTATATTATTTTATTATTTTATATGTATAAAAAATATATTATTTTAATCTAACAAAGAAATAAGTGTAATTTTTTAAATATGGGAGATGATTTGTATTAAACTAGAATATCTAAGAGTGTTACTATAATTTACTCAAAATATAAAGAATGAAAAAAATAATTACAAAATGAATGTACAAGTAAATCCTACGTTAAATTGTGTAAATAAAAAATAAAAAATGAAAAATGCTTGGGTCTTTTTTTTTGGGAATCCTATTTGGATTTCAATCATTAATATATGTATAGGATTCACTCATATATGTGTGAGATTCACACCATTAATGATTGAGATTTAAAATGAATTGTGAATGTCTCAAAAAAAAACAATCTCAATCATTATTGATAAAAAAAATTGGCTATACCCCACAACCAACCACCCCCCTCCCCGGCGCGCGGCGGACAAGACAGGAAGGGAGGGAGAGGGAAATAAATTAAATAAATGACCACAAATCAATTGAGGATTAGACAAGTCACAAAAAATGGGAATATCAAATATTTTTCTAAAAAATTTAGCTACATCACATAGCAGTCTTATATTTAGGAAAAATATTATAAATTTTAAATAAATTATTAAATTTTTTACCAAACCTCACTCACAAAAATCACACCATATAAAATATTTAATAAAAAATTAGATAATTTATTTGAGATCAAATCTATATTACTCATCAGCGTTTTTAAATTTTCCCAACTAAAGTCATACATAACCCGTTAAATACGTTGGATTATCCATTCCAATTTTTTATGACTTCGTGTTTATCTAAACAGGTAGGAATATATGTACTATAACATACCCGATTTTCCTCAACTTTGCATAGCATAATCTTTTCCTTGTGGTTTTTTGAATTTCAATTGATTTTCGCTGTGATTGCTTGCTTTTGCTACAATGGAGGATTGTTCTCTCCCCCTGGGCTCTCTTTTCCTTGGATTCGACAGTTCTACTCAGTAAGTCTCTGTTCTTTCTCACCTTCGTTCTTTCTACTAGTAACAAATTCTAAATCACCCAGATCGCAATTTCTTATGTTTGGCTTGTTCTCTTTTCTGGGTTTTTTTGATTTTGTCCAGTTTCATTCAGGGTTTTGAGAATTTCATTCAGTAGTGTTGTATGTTATCAATTAATTTGTTTTTGGTGCTACTTCAATCATGTATTTTTTTTCTAGGTACTTCAATTATTTATCAATTTTGTGTGTTTGGCTTGTTTTCTTTTCTGGGTTATTCTGACTTTATCTAGTTTCATTCAGGGTTGCTAGTTTTTTTGAGAAATAAGTACAATCCCTTTGACTGAATTTTATAAATTTTTGATTTTTTAGGTCATTGAAGGCGACTGTATTAGATGCCAATCTCAACATTGTCCATTCGGATATTGTTAATTTTGATTCTGAATTGCCCCATTACAAAACCAAAGATGGTGTCTACAGAGACCCATCTGTCAATGGCCGAATCGTTTCGCCAACCTTGATGTGGGTTGAAGCATTTGAACTCATGCTTCAGAGACTCTCTTCCAAATTGGATTTTGGGAAGATTGTTGCTGTTTCCGGAAGTGGACAGCAACATGGCAGTGTGTATTGGAAAACTGGAAGTTCCACCAAATTATCGGCATTGGACCCGAAGAAACCATTGGTGGATCAACTCGGTGATGCCTTTTCAACAAAGGAATCGCCGGTATGGATGGACAGCAGCACCACAGAACAGTGCAAAGTCATTGAGAAAGCTGTTGGAGGCGCATTGGAGTTATCTAGAATTACTGGGTCACGTGGGTACGAGAGATTCACTGGCCCACAAATTCGAAGGATATTCGAGACACAGCCAGAAGTTTATAACAATACTGAGAGGATCTCCCTGGTTAGCTCCTTTGTAGCATCTCTACTTATAGGGGCCTATGCTTGTATTGATGAAACCGATGGTGCGGGAATGAACTTGATGGACATTAAGCAAAGGGCTTGGTCTACAATAGCTTTAGAGGTCTGTTCACTGAATTTAGAGACAACTCTTTTAGTTCCATGTTCAATATCATGTGATTCTTTTTCAGTTGGTATTAGTTATAATTTGAATTAATGCTCTCTGTTTCTTGTCCAAATTATAAGCATCGTATGCTGATACTTTGAGATGATATTTGTTGATTAATGGTCAATCTTACATCTCTTGATCAGTTGATGTTGAACTTTCATGCTCATCACAGGCCACTGCACCAGGTTTGGAGGAGAAACTTGGAAATTTGGCTCCTGCACATGCTGTTGCTGGTGTTATTGCTCCATATTTTGTGGAGAGGTTAGTGAAAACTCTCAGTAAATTTGTGACATCATGAATTTCAGACGCAACAACTTTTGTACAAAACATTGGCACATACCTAAATCTTTGGTTTGACTTCAGTTCGTATACTGCTTTTTCTTTTATAGTTAATAGTTCATTCATATAGGCATTTTGTGTTTTACCCTCTGAATATAATATTGACTGTAACATATCACATCAAACTGCTTCTAGGTTCCACTTCAACAAGAACTGTTTGGTTGTTCAGTGGTCTGGAGACAACCCTAACAGCTTAGCAGGTGAATGGTTTTTTTTCATCTTTTACTTTTCAGATCATATCTTTTATTCACTTATTCAGCTTCCTCAATGCATGATCCATGCTTTAGAATTTTTCTGATATTTTCTTAAAAGGAGGCTTTTAGCATTTTCTTTTTTCGTCTTGAGGTTCCATTCCATCACTTTTGTGCTTGCTGGAACAATGATTGATTCGGAATAGAATTTTGTATCTGTTGCATTGTCTTGCAAAATGCTTTGTTTTAGTTTACTGGCTGAGCAAGATGTGACTTCTGGTTCTCCTCTTGTTGTGTATTTTTACCCATATTCTCATATTCTCTTGCTGACTTGACATTCTGAACATATGTAGGTTTGACCCTAAACACTCCTGGGGATCTAGCAATTAGTCTTGGCACTAGTGACACTGTAAGTTAAAATATATACAATCTTAAGTTACTTGTTTATGTACTTGATATTGGCATTTGTATATCTTGTTATAATCTTATTTTGTGCTCAACTGAGTTTAAGCACACTAACTAGCCTAATCAAATGTTCTCACTGTCCCAATCTGCCAATCATATCTGTTTTCTAATTCCACACCTGTATGTACACAATCATCGATTAGCCAATGGTTATTGAATTGTTCATGACACTTTTTTATTGCAGCTAATCTTCAGGTTCTATTGTTGTTTAAGTTTATCTTGCTTAAATTTGTCTTGTTCAGCAGTTAGCTGGAGATGGAAGCTTAAGCTTGCCTTATTTTATCAATGATGATCAAAATTCAATTTTTTTTTTGGGCAAATTACACTAATAGTCTCTATAGTTTGGGACTCGTGTGATTCTGGTCCTTGACTTTTCAATTGTGACATATTTGACCTTGAATTTTGAATCTTGTTCCAAGTAAGGACAATTGAAGACCGTTGCTCAATTTCAAGGTAAAGTCATCAATTTGATAAAATATAAACTAACTTGACAAACATAAAAGTCAAAAAAAATATTTTTGAATTTTTAAAAATTATTTCTATTCACCAAAGATAAAATTATGTAAAATTGATAAATTTTTTACACATTTGTTTATTTATTTATTTTACTAAATAAATTTTTATTATGTGATTGGTTGATGATCATGTAATAGGTGGTTGTAAGCCTTTTAATGTGTAATCGATATATTTAATATATGAAATGTATTTTGGATTTTTTGATTTAATGGATTGGTTTAATAATAATATCAAAATTATCGTTATATTTGACTTTTAAAAAAATAGAAACTAATTTAATGAAAATAAAAATAACCACCCATTACATTACACGATCATCATCTAAACACATTAAAAATTAATTTGGTAAAATAAATAAATAAATGTGTAAAAGATTTATTAATTTTACAGAATTTTATCTTTGATAGGTAGAAATAATTTTTAAAAATTCAACAATATTTTTTTGACTTTTATTTTTGTCAAATTAATTTATATTTTATCAAATTAATGATTTTGCCTTTAAAATTGAGCAATGGTATCTTCAATTGTTCTTATTTGAAGCAAGATTCAAAATTTAGGATCGAATGTGTCATAATTGAAAAGTCAAAAACCAAAGTGATACAAGTCCCAAACTATAGAGACCATTAGTGTAATTGGCTCTCTCTCTTTGTTTTCTTTTTTGTTTATAGTGACTGTCAGCATGATTTAGGGGGTGTCTAACCTATGTCTTTAAGGTTCAATGTTCTTACAAGTCATGAGTGGAGCCTAAATAACTGTCATTTTGCTGTGCCCTTTTATACTCCAATCTTGATTCCTTGTGAGTTAATTCACTTGTGATCTGTTCATCCTTGTCATTCAGGTTTTTGGGATTACCAATGACCCTCAACCAAGCTTAGAAGGGCATGTATTTCCTAATCCTGTTGACCCAAAAAGCTACATGGTGATGTTGTGCTATAAGAATGGGTCTTTGACTCGTGAAGGTGAACTACTCATATCTGATATATAATTCTAAGGGTTTCGACCAAAGTTTTGGAAATTGGACTGTTTCTTGAACTGGAAAATTGGCCTGGTATGGGGCATTTGGGTCAACCATGGTTGAACCTTGACATCATTATGATATCATAAATATACTAATTTATATATTATTATTATTTAAATGGTCTTTCTTTTGGGGGTGAAAAGTCAAATTGTATTTATTTCATGTGTATGTGTTTGCTATTGGTACACAAATAGAAAATCTTCAAAAGTGAATCACATTAAGTGAGTCATTTCAAGTTAAGAAATGAATAAGGCAGAAAACATCAGCAAAAGATGAAAGATTTAACAATAATTCATTAGGAAGAAATCACTAACTACTGAACTCAAGGGAATAGATATTGTCAGTTCCGAGGGAGAGGTGTTGCTTTGAAATAAATTTTATTAGATCTGAATCATAGCACATAGAGCTTCAGTCAAGTTCAGTAAAGCTTTTGGTTTAGAGAAAGTGAATAGGAGGTTCAACTACTTGGGTAATAGTCCAGGTGGTTCAACCATAAATTCTCATCCAAAATTGAACTGGTTAATAGTCCAGGTGGTTCAAGCATTGGGTACGGTCCTGTTTTTAAAGCATTGGTTTCAAGTTTCAAATAAAACAATAACTGAAAATTCCTATTAGTGACCATCACAACCTTAACAGATGTGCGGAATCAATGTGCGGATAAATCTTGGGAAGTTTTTGCTAAATTTCTACAACAAACACCACCTCTAAATGGTAAGTAAATATGTTTCTTGAATGAGTTTGGAGGAGTTGTTTTTATTTTGTGGTTTCACATATTTCTCTCTGCTATAGGTGGAAAGATAGGTTTCTACTACAAGGAGTATGAAATACTTCCTCCCCTCCCTGGTAAGTTAATGGGTTTTGTTTCCTACATATTTTAGTGGTGGTCTAGCAAAGTACTTCCATTTCAGTAATATGGAAGTCAGAGCGTTGCATTCATTTCACTCTTGAATATAATTGTACCACACATCAAACACACCGAAGGGTGTGACATGGTTCATCTTTAGTTTTCTACTCAAAAAAGAATTTGAAATATATACGGGCTGATGTGAGAGTTCTTTTTGATCCATTAAACTATTTGTGCTGGTTTAATTTATTATCTTACCAAATTGGCTGATAGAGATTTGAGGTCTTGTTTGATTAAAAGGATTAATAGTGAAATGATTAATAATCTCATGAATTAGTATAGGATTAGTTATCCAATTAAATTAGTGAGATAACCATTTATTATGTGTTTATTTTATTTTTTTTCTTCATACTTGATATTATGATCCCCAACTTCTCTCAGTAATAAAAATTCGTCAATTTCGTCAGATTTAATGTCCCCCTACTTATAATTTGGTTAATAAAATTTTCAATCAAACATGAGATTGAGTCCATGGACTAGCAATCTCTATCTTATGTTATGATCCTACTAATCAAACGTGCCCTAAAATTAATATAAACAGTAATTCAAGTCCTACTTGGTACACATGGAGTCTTGAGTGTCGATCATTCACTCAGTTTGTCTAGCAAAATGAAATTGAGATCAAGATGCAGACATGTAGATGCTTGAGTTTTTGACCATGTCGTATTTTCCTTTTTTCGTCGTGACAAGAATTTAGCAATGATAAACTCAAAAGTTGCTTGTGTATCCAGTTGGTTTCCACCGCTATGTCCTTGAGAATTTCACTGGTGATACCTTAGATGGCATAAGTGAACGTGAAGTGGATAAATTTGATCCTCCCTCTGAGGTTAGTAGTTGCCTTAGTTGAGATTTCATGAGATCTTAGGTGAAAACACTTTTCTTACTGTTAAATAAATTCACTTGCAGGTTCGAGCATTGATTGAGGGCCAGTTGCTCTCTTTGCGAGGTCATGCTGAAAGATTTGGAATGCCTTCTCCTCCAAAACGAATAATAGCTACCGGAGGAGCATCAGCAAATCAGAGCATTCTAAACACAGTAGCTGCCATCTTTGGCTGTAATGTCTATACAGTCCAAAGACCAGGTCTGTAGTTATTTCCTGTTTGTTTAACTAAATTTATGCAGTCAATAATTGGATACATTATTCAGATCAACTTGGCCTTGTTTTAACAGATTTATGTAGTTAATGTCCCACACCCACTGAAAACATAACGAAATCATTATTGATCTTAAGTTTCCGGATCTTAGTATCAGGAACCTCCTACTTGGGTTTCGTACTCAGAAATGTTATTCCGTTCTCCTAAGTGAAAGAAACTCATAAGAAACTATCTCCCAAATGAGATAGGACCTCTCAAACACACAAATCTTACAGAAACAAAAACAACTCAAACTTATTCTAATAGTTTCTATTTATATAATATTTATTTATATTTAATAAAGACAATTTGTAGTTGACTTAAATTTCTACTATTTATTCATATTTTAACATATATATTATTGATAAGCAGAAAAAAAAAAGTTTATTGTTAGTAGATTTATATATTTAATATATAAAATATATACACGCTCCTATAGATACTTCCAACTTTAGAAACGTCTATATGCTCTTGCTTTCACATCGCCACTCTTGCTCCCGTCTCTACCCCTCTTTGTGCATCTAAGTTCCATATTCATAATCTTTCCCAATTTCAAGGAGTCTCTAGAGAAACTGATGCCTTCATATGTGAAAGTTACTAAAATTCATGCCGTGCCCTGATAGCAAAATCTTTATCTTGCTTGACAGACTCTGCATCGCTAGGAGCGGCATTGAGGGCCGCTCATGGTTGGTTGTGCAACAAGAAGGGCAGTTTTGTGCCGATCTCATGTATGTACATGGACAAGTTGGAGAAGACATCTCTCGCCTGCATACTTTCAGTGAATGCTGGAGACCAAGAACTTGTCAACAAGTATGGTTTGTTCATGAAGAAGAGATTAGAAATTGAGAACCGCCTTGTCCAAAAGCTAGGACGATTGTGAGGTTGAAGTACAAGGCACTACTAGCTTGAACGATTTTTTGAGCATTGACCACTGTGCTTTCTCACTTGGCATTGTGGTATTTAAATTGAGCCAGACAATAATGAGTTATATTTTTACAGTGAATTTTTTTAATAAACAAACATAGTAGCTAGCATTTTCTGCACAGAATAAGTCGTTCGTATTTGTAAATAATAATAGAGCAAGACAATTGTTCCATCTGTTATTCTACGTGCATGATCACATGGTGCGTTGTTTTTCTTCTATAAGCTTCAGTGTGCGCCTATCAAGCCATTTTCTTGTTTCAAATCTATTGTTTGGGTCAGAACAACATTGTTCTGAAAAAGTGAAACGTTTTGGGCATAGCAATTGTGGTTTTCCAAATACTATGTTGCTTCTGTTTGATTGTTCTGAAAATGCAAAATGTTTCAATAATAGACATTGGTGGTCTTTTAAATGCTTTGTTGCTTCTGTTTGGATTATGCATCTATTGAAACATTTCAAATGGCCATGGCTATTGCCAAAACAGGCCATGCTATGATCTGTTGTACTGTACAGCTCACCAAAAACATGGTCTGCTTTTGACAAAGCTATTCTTAAAATATAAACTCTTAACACAATATAAAAGCAAAGGAAAATGTTTGGGACCCACAAAGGAGGACCCCAGGTGCTATACAAATTAGTGAAGCACATATTCTTAATACCAAACAACTCTTGAGCAAAAGAAGTTCACAACCAGGACAAATCCACCATTAGAACATATAATAACAGAAAATGATAAGGAAACCATGATGAGCACACAATAGACCTTGAAAAATCAATATTCATCTCCTTCGTCACCTTCATCACCTTCGGCAGTCTCAGCACCAACCTCCTCGTAATCCTTTTCGAGGGCAGCCAGATCCTCACGGGCTTCACTGAATTCTCCTTCTTCCATGCCCTCACCAACGTACCAGTGCACAAAGGCTCGCTTAGCATACATGAGATCAAACTTGTGGTCAATGCGGGAGAAGACTTCAGCGACACTGGTTGAATTAGATATCATGCACACAGCTCTCTGCACCTTCGCGAGGTCACCTCCGGGAACAACAGTTGGCGGCTGATAGTTGATGCCACACTTGAACCCAGTTGGGCACCAGTCAACAAACTGGATTGTTCGCTTGGTCTTGATGGTGGCCACAGCTGCATTCACATCCTTGGGCACAACATCTCCACGGTACATCAGGCAACAGGCCATGTACTTGCCATGGCGGGGATCACATTTAGCCATCATCGATGAAGGCTCGAAGGCACTGTTGGTGATCTCTGCCACGGAAAGCTGCTCGTGAAAGGCCTTCTCAGCTGAAATGACAGGAGCATATGAGGAGAGCATGAAATGGATTCTGGGATAGGGCACAAGGTTGGTCTGGAATTCAGTCACGTCAACGTTTAAAGCTCCATCAAACCTCAATGAGGCAGTAAGTGAAGATATCACCTACATCAAAGGAATTCATTTGCATCATCATCATTTGAAACACATCTTTGTAATTTCACATTGAGTGGCGTTTGTTTACCTGAGAGACAAGGCGATTCAGATTGGTGTAAGTAGGGCGCTCAATGTCAAGGGAGCGCCTGCAGATGTCATAGATGGCCTCATTGTCCAGAAGCACAGCAACGTCAGTGTGTTCGAGAAGGGAGTGGGTTGAGAGGACACTGTTATAGGGCTCCACAACAGAAGTAGAAACTTGGGGTGAGGGATAAACAGTGAAACCGAGCTTTGATTTCTTGCCATAGTCAACAGAAAGACGTTCCAAAAGAAGTGATCCAAGACCAGAACCAGTACCACCACCAACAGCGTTGAAAACAAGGAAACCCTGAAGGCCAGTGCAGTTGTCAGCAAGTTTCCTGATGCGATCCAAGCAGAGGTCAACAATCTCTTTGCCAACTGTATATAACAAAGAAACGCAAAATTAGAGCAACTCCAATGATATTTGCTATGATAGAAACTATAATTTGGCAATAATTAGTAATAAATTATTAAATTATAGTAAGCAGAGATCAACAATCTCTTTGCCAACTGTATATAATAACGAAACGCAAAATTAGAGCATCTCTAATGATATTTGCTATAATAGCAACTATAATTTGGTAATAAATAGTAATAAATTATCAAATTATAGTAACGGTGCTCTAATAATCACGTTATGTTGGCAAATCTCAATCAACTTTCTCTCCAAATTTGTAGGTGTTGTTTGAATATAGATTTTTTAGTGATATTTTTTTTGTTTATTTTTTTTCTTTTGTGACCTTTTTTTAACTGTTTCTCAAAAAAATTATATATTTATATTATACACGACTAGACAAATATAAAAAATGAAAAAAAAATTGAAAAGTTGAAAAAATAAAATAAAATTCACCCCACCAAAAAACAAACCACTACAATAAATAAATAAATAATATTAACTACATTAAAAAATAAACAATCACCAATTATTACCCACAAACAATCATCCATTATTTACCAGCATTCACTCACCAACAACTCCCCACCAACAATCATCCATCATTCACGCAACGTTCATTCACCGACAATCACTCGCCCAACAACCATCCATTATTCATCCATCATTCACTTATCAACAATTACCCACCAACAACCACATCATTCACCCCCACCCACAATTTTCTCTATAAATTATAACATAAGATTTTCTACAATTTTCATATCTTCTAAACTCTTTGTACCGATCCACAAAATTTTCTATAATTTTCATATTCACCCATCCACCCGCCCACAATAAACAATTTCTCTAAAGTCGTCTTGAACGGAGATTTTGATGAATTTTCTATCCACTGATGATGATATAGTGATGATGCAACTAATATAACTTTAATAATATAACTTGAAAAAGAAAAGAAAATCTAATATAACATTATTAAAGGGCAGGAGCTTAAAAATTGGATAAAGGTGAAATGCCAGCTCAAAAAAAAAAATAAAATAAAATAAAATAGAACAGAGGTATCATAGGTTAGAAATTAGATAAAAATGAAATGCCACTTATAATTTTTAAAAATTTAAATTGTGTATTTAAAAAATAAGCATTTATGATATTTTATTGTACATTTTTTTAACTCTATTTTGCGTCTCTTACCTATAATTTTTAACAATTTGTATTTTAAACCTACGTAATAAAAAAAGGGATCACTTTTTTATTTTTTAATTTTGTTTTCTATCTATAACCTATAAATTTCAACAACTTTTATAATTTGAAACTACTAAATAAATAAAAATATATAGCATCACTTTTCTATTTAAAATCTTAGTTTTATTTATTACTCTGTGTTATATATGATACTATAATTATTCATTTTAAATAATTAGATCTTAAGTATAGAACGCACATAACTTGAATGCTTTTCTAAACCCTCTTCTTCAACGATCGAAACCCTAACCAAAATGATCCTCTCTCTCCCTCTTTGATCTATCTCTCTCTCTCTGTTCTAAACCTCTTCTCCAACAATCCCTTTCTCTCTAAAATGATCCAAACCCGAAACCCTAATGAAGACCATCCAAAGATGAAGATGAAGATGAAGATGAAGTTGAAGATAAAGAAGATGAAGCCAAATTCCTCTTCAAATTGCAGTTATTTTTCATAATATTATCTTGCTGAAATTCAATTTTTATTTTTGAAATTGATTGCTTGAAATTGCTGAAATTGATTCATTCATATTTTGAAATTCCTGAAATTCAATTGTGTTTGGTTCAATTTTCTGAATTCAGTTTTATGAAAATAGAGTTTTTTGTTTTTCGTGTTTTTTGTTTTTAGTAAATATTTTTAAAATTTTAAGCATTTTTTTTTAAAACTTTTTTGATGCACCTTGCTAAGGCTTCGTTTGGGAACAAGCTAATTTAGTAACTTTTTGGTTATTTGGTTAAAATATGAGCTAAAAAAAATTAGTATATTTAGGATGACTTTTTAGTTTTTTACAAAAAATGTGCAAAAAGTAGAGAGAAAATAAAATCTTTGACTTTTTGGTATAGGTTGTTGGTTTTTTAGCATTTTTAGTAACTTTTTGATTTTTTGGCTAAACGGGCTGGTTCCCAAACGAGGTCTTAGATGTATCTAAAAAGTAAAATATTTGTGAAAAAATATTTCAAAAATTTAATAAATACATAAAAATACAAAAAATATACTGAATTTTTTTTTTATTTATATTTTTGGTATTTAGTGAATTTTTTAAAGATTTTTTTTTTTCACAAAAATTATACTTTTTAAGTGCATTTATGTTAGGTGTGTTTAAAAATTTAAACAATTACTTAAAATATAAAAAAAATCAGTAAAAATAAAAAAGTATGAAAAATAAGAAAGTAAAATTTTTTGAAAAGCGTCTTTAGAAAATCCAAACCAAGCAAAGTGAATATTTTTATTTTTTTATTTTTACTTCAGATTGATTTATTGGTTCTGAAATTTTTAGTTTTAGAATTTATTTTTTTTTTTTTGGGTGGAATTTTGCTTCTGTTTTAGAACTTTTTGCTGGGAAGGATAGGGACGGAGGGAGGGAAGGTTGGTTTTGGTGACTAGACAACTTTGACATTTGTCAAAAATAGACACTGCCAAAACTGACAATTCGAGAATCCTTTTGACCCAGATCCACTATAAAATGGACAAATCATTGGAGATACACCTAGTAGAAAGGAAATTTTGAAAACAGAAAGTGTGATGAGAGGTAAATATTTACTTGTGTAGTGGCCACGAGCAAAGTTGTTGGCAGCATCTTCCTTGCCGCTGATGAGTTGCTCAGGGTGAAAGAGCTGGCGGTAAGTGCCAGTCCTCACTTCATCAATGACAGTAGGCTCAAGATCGACAAAAATAGCACGAGGCACATGCTTCCCAGCACCAGTTTCGCTGAAAAAGGTGTTGAACGCATCATCTCCTCCGCCAATTGTTTTGTCACCTGGCATCTGGCCATCAGGCTGAAAAAAAACCAAAAAAAACAGAGGGTAATAGAAAAAAGGCTTCAGAATAAGATCATTGATAGAGAACCACTAATTTAAAAAAAAAAATAGAGAAAGGATTGACCATGAAAATAAAGCAAATTCCACAAGTACTTAGATCAAAATACAAAGCATACCACTGTTCCAATACTTGATTATCATAAGAAAAATCATAACAAGGTTTTGATGAATAATAAACCAGAATAAAAAATATATAAAAAAAAGAAGTTATCAGATTAAAATCATGAAAGACTTAGACACCAATGATATCCTACATATAACAAACAATCAAGCCCCACATGCAGTGTCATACAAACATCTGAACAACGAATCCAATGCGGATGCTGTTGAATTTCAAAACAGAGCACCCAAACTAATCAGACTAATAATCAACATATCAACAACCCATGGACTAGGTCCATAGCACTAGATCCATAATCTCCAAAAGAAACATATTATAGGTATATGATTTGTTGATCAGATTGTACATAACAATGAAAGCAGAACTCAACATTTACAATTTAAAAATGAGTAATTCTTAAAGTACACCATACAATTAAAAAATAAAAATAAAAATTCAGGAATACTAATCAAAATTATTACTCACTGGATCTCATCCATAATTTGCACTATAATCCTAGACCAAACACCATTACCAGCAATTTCAAAAGATACATATCAGAGAATTTAACCAAAACATTATGAATAGTTTCCATTGTAATTGTTTAACACCAAAAGCATATAAAGACATGTTTTCAATAGAATGCATATAATATATGATGCAACAACAATCTGTAATAAAGCATACATTGAGAAAAACACGAAACGAAACTTGGTAGAAACATAAAATTGATATATATATATATATATATAAACTTGGTAGTATTTACCTGAATGCCATGCTCGAGGCAGTAAAGTTCCCAACAGGCATTGCCGACCTGAATACCGGCCTGACCGATGTGGATCGAAATGCACTCTCTCATTGTCGAAGCAAAGAAACCCTAAAAATTTTGAAGAAAAACGAAGGGCAAATAAGATATTCACGAACGACGTTTATGAAGACGCCTTTCGCTTCGATTCGAGGATGGTTTTTTTTTTTTTTTTAAACTTTCAGACCTCTCTGCCTATGGTTTTTATAGTATATACAGCACAGGCCAGGGCCAAGAAAAAGCTGGTTAATTAACTATGGTTGCTGTTACTTTTTTACCGCGGTTAGCGTTCGCTGCCTGCTGCCAGGCGCTGTGTTTTGGCTTGTTTTGAGAAGTATTAATTATTTTTTAAAATTTTTTTTAAAACGTATAAAAAAAATTATGTGATCTAAATAAATTAATAAATTAGCAAATTTTTTTTTTTTCCATACTCCCACAAAAAGTCCTTTGTTGGATTTGACAGCTTAATCACTCTATTTAACCTTGGTAAAAGATTTTTCCCGCTCGATTTGAATTTTTAATTGATTAGTTTTATATTAATAAATAAATAAAAATTCAATCTGTTCGGCAAGAGCTTTTTTGGTTATTTTAGCCACAAAAAATAAAATAAGTTATTTTAGCCACCATAAACAAAACATCACATCCAATTCATAATCATTACACTCTTCTCTCACAAAAAAGTCAAAAAGTTCTTCCCAAACCAAACTTTTTAGCCCAAACGAAAATAATCAAAAAAGTCAAAAAGTTAAAAAGTCAACTCACTTCCCAAACGGAGGCAAAAATAGATATGACACCTATAATATTAATTTACTACATACCACAATAATAGAGATTTAAAAGAAAAATTTTAACAAGTCCAACTTAAAAGACACATTAGTGATAATTACATTGATTTATTTTGAAATTTGAAAAAAAAAAAAATACAGTAAGTTTTATAATTTTAATATGATTACATCGATTTCTTTTTTAGTAAATTTAAATGAACATAAATTAATATGGATGGTGTAAAAATATAAAAATAAATAATGTAAAATATACATCTTAATATAAAAACTAATAACATAATTTTGTTCATCTATATAACTAATAAAATATTGATAATAAGGAGACTAAATGTTATATGAATTAAAATCTCAAATAAACTTAATATAATTATATCAAAATTATAAAATTTATTATATTTTCATCATTTAAAAAAAATAATAAAAAAAACAAAAATAATTCAGAATAAATTTCATAACATGCGAAGTTGGTGGGCTGTCAACATGGACTCGGATTCCATGGTTCTATTAGTGGGCCTAGCCCTACCTAAATTAGACTGGGCAGCGGTTGATGAGAAAGGTGCGATATTGGGCCACATTTCAATATAATTTTGATGGTAATACTTCAGCGCAATGTTCTGAACTGGACCAGGGTCAATCAAAAATGTCCTATTTATGAGACTTATTACCTATTAAGTTTTATTGATAAATTTATCAAGTGATAATTTTATCAATCTCTCTTGAATAAATTTACAATAATAAATTTATCAGTTAGAATTTATAAGTAAATAAGTCTAGTTAATAAGACTAATTGGTAAGTGCTCCAAAATTCAACAATACTACATCCCCCTAATTTACTACTTCTAAACCACCCATAATAATATGATATTAAAGTTAGACCCCACATGATAGAATGTTTAACAAATCAAAATTTAACACTTATTAGACACATCATTAAAAGTTATAAATTAGGTATTTCAAGCATTTTTCTAAAAAATTATACAATATGCTGATTCATATTGATTGCTTGTGGAAAAAAAAATAAATATTAATTATACTTCTTGTTTGAAAGAAAATGATAAATATATAGATATATATATATAATTTGCGTTGAATTCTCAACAGAATTAAAAAAATAGAAAGGATAACTGACACTTTGTCCTCCTTATATTTGGTTATTTTTTTACCTTAGCATTTGATATTTCATGTTTCAAATTTTTTCAGTTTAGTCTTAAAACTAACTTATATTAAAAAATAAATAGAAAACGTGATATTATCTATCATATAATTCGAGTTTTTGCTTGAAAAGCATGTCATGATATATTTCTAGTTTTTGCTTGGAAAGCATGTCATGATATATTTCTAGTAAAGGCAAATCTGATTAAGAAGTGGATAATGTTGCAGGAAATGTGTGACATTTGTCTTGATGAGGCGAAGAATGTGTGCCATTGCTTGTTTGGGTGTGATTTTGCGGAACGGGTTTGGATAGCTGTGTCTTGACAATCGTTGGCAACGGGATTGGACCTGTGGTTTTTTTGAGTGGATTTGGGGAATTTATTTACTTCATGATGATGCAATTTTGAGGCTGGTTTTCACAGTTTGTTGGAGTATTTGGTTGCACCGAAATCAAGTTGTCTTTGCTCGATCCAAACGGGTAGCGGAGGAGATGGCCACTCTTACTCTTGACAGTCACTCAGCTTACATCGCAGCCTAGGTATGTTCAAATATGTTCCAGTCCTTTGCCTACTCCAATGTCAAATACGATTTGGTCGGCATTGACAGATGGAATGTACAAAATTAATTTCGACGGGGCTATGGTTTGTACACAACATGTTTTGGGAGTAAGTGTGGTTGCTAGGGACAGTTTGGGGCGTGTCATGGCTTATTTATCAGGACAGACGAATTTAATCTCTGATGTTGATTTTTTAGAGGCAATGGCGGCCCTCAAGGCTGTTCGGTTTGCTTGGGATCTCGACTACCATGACATTCATCTGGAGGGGGATTCTTTTGACTGTGATGAATTCCATTCTGGGTGCAAATTGTTTGTTGGCAAGTTTTGGGCCCGTGATTGCAGAAGTTCGCCAAGCTCTTTGTGTTGGAAAAAATGATTTATGATAATTTTAATGTGAAATTAAAATAGGTCTCGACCATTAGTTGAAGTGAGATTAAATGGATTTAGATTCTTTATAACAATGTCTTTACATCACAAAAAGAATGACAAAAAACTATTAAGAATTGAATGAGAAATTATTTCATAAAGTTGACCTCAAGAATGAGGTATTGGGAATTGTGTATACCAATCCTATATTAATTGTAGAGTTACTTTGATGGGTATTTAAATCTTAAGATTATGAGAAGGGCATGAGTCTTTTGGGACATCCAAATTTTTCGAAGGAATGAAGTTATAGATGCTTCAAGAATGGACTTGGACCAAGACTATGGTCCAAGTTAGTTATAGAAAAATTGCCACATGCGCGCCGGCCACCTGGACTAGGCCAGGTCCGTGATCCGTTGGTCTTGGATCTTAGCACTTGAGGCTTGAGGGAATGGGCTAGGCTGGATTGGTAGTCTACCAACCTAATTTTTTGGGACCAAGTCTGCTACAGATATACATAATTATATATACATAATATGGGATAATCTAAATAAGTGCACTTTTTGAATTTTTATGAAATATGGGTTGGGTTTGAAGTGATGTGTTAGAGAGGTGATATGACTTAAATAAGATGATGTGACTTAAATAGGATAATGACTTTTTGAAAACATGCCAAACCAAGCCTATATATCTCAAATATTATTGTCCCAACAGTTTTGGTCTATTACTCCAATAGTTTTTACAAACTTAATGGGCATTGGTTGCTGGCCTTCATGGCTGGAGGCTCCTCCTCTCTCCCTCATGGTATATAAAAGGAGACTCATCTCCCTTAGTTTTGGTACAAAACTTTTTACCTTCCAATTATACAGTCAGTTTTCTTCCTCCTATAATTTTCTTCCTATGTTGAGAGACTACTGCCATTATCGGTTCGCCAAAACTAACAAAAGATGCTTCTGCGTTAGTCGGTCTAAACCGTCGTATCTTGGGAGACAGAAGTCAATGCTCCTTCATCACCCACGGTGAGGCGGCTAATCTGTTTTAAGGACACTCTAATATCACACAGGTTTCGATTTGTTTCTTTTATGCCATTTCATTTTATGATGTCTTCCTGTTAATCTTGTAATTGTAAGCATGTTGTTTTCCTCCTTCAAATGTAGATTGGTAATTATGAATCTTTGTATTTTATTTATTTTAGTACATAAATTATACAATAATCTTAAAATAGACTATTTTTGTTTATAATGGAATTAGATAATTAGATTTATATAAAATTTGTAAGGAAAAAAAAAAAAAAACTCACTGTGCCATGTATGAATTAGAGTACAAATTCAATTTGTTGTATATATTCAGGCCATTGTGTTTATCATATGAATGTGCATGTTAGACCATCTCCAACCCTGAACCAAACCTGGCATCAAATTTAAAATTTGTTGAAAAAAATACTTTTTCATGTTCCAACGGTTTCACCAAATTGATATCAAATCGAGATTTCACCAAACATTTCACTAAAATGAGGACATGCTCTGCATTTCACCAAAATACTGTGCATGACCGTTGGGGAGACCAACCGATTGACCACCAAAAGGTTCAAACAGTTTCAAAAAAAAGGTTCAAACAGTTTAAAAAAAAAAAAATTTTTTACCTTACCAATTGACCAGCCGGTCGACCACTAAACGGTTCAAACAGTTCCAAAAAAAGAAAAAAAAAATTTCTCTTACCGGTCGACCGGCCGGTCGACTAATCGGTTGTCCCCAGAGCAAATTTAATAAAAAATGAAGAGTTGGAGTCAATGATATCAAATTGAAAAAAATATCTTTTTTTTTATCAAATTTGATAAAAAAAAAAAAAAGTTCAAAATTGGAGATGCTGCTAAGTATGCTATAATACATGATGTAAGATTTATTTTATTAGGACAAAAACCAACAACATAGGCCTCTGTTGTTAAATAAAAAATATAATATATATATATATATATATTTTGCCCAGATTTTTGGTTTGGTTTCCGTGTAAACAAGCCTGTCTACCTACTGTTTGTCATACAGATGCATGCTAGTGTCTAGGTACTTGAAGCACATGTGATAGAATGTTAATTTACTATTATTTGCATGCTGCTATTTAGTCATTCCAATAGATGTATATAGGAAGTAGTTTTGGTTCAGTTTAAGATCGGATTGGATTGTATTGTTATGCTCATAAGAATTTATTATAGGTTTCGTTTTGATAATTTGAATTATTCAATGTGTAGAACTCATCGAGTACTATATATCTGTAAAAAATTATGTTGATCGGATATCGATAGCTATGTAAACAAAATAGTTTTTTACCAACCGTTAATTTTTTTACCGTTCATTTTTTTTATACAAAACTAATTTGATCACATAGCTATTGATATCCGATCAACATGATTTTGTTATAGATATGTAATACTCGACGAGTTCTACATATTCAACGGTTTGGATTATCAAAAAGGACCCAAAAAATGAGCCCCATAAATCGAACTGGACGGGTCCAATCTTGATCTCAACTTGAGACAAGCTAGACCCATGTATATATATGTTTCAATAGTACATAATTATTTACAATTCAATTTATTTAATAATTAATTAATTAATTAATGATCTACTGTTTAATATTTTCAAAAATAAATTTTTCCATGCTTTGTCTTTTTAGTGCTTTATCATGATTGGCATGCTTCTAATTTTACAATATAATTTCCATGTTAATTGCTTTTTAATTTCTAGGATTATTTACCCGAGTTATTTACAATATAATTCCTCTAGAATTAAGTGTATGCTACTTGTTTAAATTTATTTATATGTTTATTATGTAATAATTGATATATAACTCATGGCAATAAATTGTAATTTAATTATTTAAAATTATAAATTTTTTAAGGTTTTGTAACTTTTCTAATTTATTTACATATTTATTGTGTAACTTAAATTGTACGTTTAGTTTTGGAGTTTTAAGTTTTATATGTGTAACTTATATCGCATTTCAATTTTCATTTAATGTGCTATTCATGATAGAGCCAGAAGGGTTAAATACAAGATTTTTTTAATTAGTTACTTTGTATTATGTTGTAGTTTGCTAATAACTTTCTTTATAGGCAAACCTATGCGAAAGGGAATGGAAACAATACAAATCCAAATTAATAGAATTTGGGAGTGCAATTTTGGACTACTAACCTTTGTGTTGAACAGAAATACCTAAGCGTGGAAAGGAATTTTCGGACTGCTTACAATCCCTGATTGGATTGGTTTACTCGTCTTTTATTTTAAGCAATTATTTGCTTGAGTTTTATTCTGGTTATTTACCAATGTGATTAAGCAAGTTTTATTTGCTTGTATTGTTGTAATAATTTTTAAATTGCATGTAAGTTTGGACCTTGATTTAGTTTAACCTAGTTCATCCCTTGAAAAAGTTAATTCTAAAAATTGTTTTTCATGGATTAGGAGTCAACATACTTTTAAAAGTTTTGTTAAAAGGTTAATTGAATTTTAAGTTGGACCAATGTGACCCCTCCAGTCTTCTTAGGAGCATTCTTGACCATGTTCGATTCTAGGTTAAGTGGTGAGACTAGTTTTGAATTAAATTTCTAACTGTGAGATTTTTTAGTGTTAAGTTTAATTTCTAGAAACCCGGAAAGCGAAATTATGTTGTAATTTTTAGAAATGACAACTGTCACCGATACTGCTGCTACTAATGTTGGTAAGGATCTGAACCCTGGGGCAACTAACTTCTCAACCCCTATTGTTGTGATTTTTGTGGTCAACCATGTTGCTGCTTCTGTTGTTCTGGGAGGCCCACTCAACCGTCACAAGTGCTCGAAAAAGTTCACGGGAGAAAATTTCAAGAGTTGGCAACAGTAGATGATGTTCTACTTGACTACTCTTAACCTTGTGAGGGGTTTGAGTGAAGATCCACAAGCTGTGGAGGAGAATGAGTAAGACAAACAGAAGCTCATGGCTCTAGATGCTTGGAAGTAGTTAGACTTCCTTTGTCGGAACTACATTCTGAATGGCTTGGCAGATTCGCTTTTCAACGTGTTTTATGCCAAGAAGTTGGCAAAGGAGCTGCGGGATACTTTGGACACGAAATACAAGACCGAGAATGTTGGGGCAAAGAAATTTGTCGTTGGCTTGTTTCTAGACTTCAAGATGGTGGACTAGAAAACCGTCACCAGTCAAGTCCAAGAGTTCCAAGTAATTCTGCACAAAATTCATACAGAGGGAATGTTCCTGAGTGAATCATTCCAGGCCACTGCTCTGATTGAGAAGCTGCCTAACGGCTGGAAAAACTTTAAGAATTACTTGAAGCGTAAATGAAAGGAGATGATAGTCAAAAAGCTCGTTGTTAGACTCCAGATTGAGAAAGACAATAGAAGGAAAATGGAGAATACCTCCACTATGAAAGCAAATGTGGTTGAACATGGCCAGTCCTCGGGGGTAAAAAAAAAACCCATTGGCAAGCAAAAGCTCAAAGCTGTGGACAAGAGACGGTGTCTCTAAAGCACCGGTCTACTGTGACAACCCTCACCACTGTTTACTGATAATACCACTGATTAGTGCTAATCTATAATTAAGCATGTTAAGTGACTGATTGACTGAAATTCTGACTGATTGATTGAAGTGTATTAGTTAAACACATTTCTATCTGTTTGACTGTTAATTGATCTGTTCATGTTTTATGTTTTAAATTGCAAATTAAAGGCCTTATCGGCGACCGAATCTGAAATTGATTAGTGTTTTATGTTGATTAGAATTTATCTGATTTTATGGTATGTTTAATTGAAATTTGATTTGGTATGATTAAATTAGATTAAAGAATGTTAAATTATATTAGTTTGAACAAACTACCATTTTGCCACCTAGTGGGCCACTAACTAAGGCACCTTGAGACTTATTCAAACACATTTCCTCAGCCATTTGAGACCCATAACCGAGTGAGAGAGAGAAAGAGAATAGAGAGAGAGAGAAAGAGAATAGAGAGAGAGAGTTAGGAAAGCTTGATTTCATTTGTGAATTACTTGGGAAACTTGAAGAATTGAAGAATAGATTGCACTCTTGGGCTTCTAGACTTGGAATTGGAGACTTGAGGTAGGAGACTCATCCTTTTAATTGTGAGTTTGAGTTGTTCTTGCATGATTCATGGCAAGGTTAGTGATTTAAGGCATGAATTAGCTTAATATGTTGAATTGGAGCTTAAATCATGCATGGATGTTCACATTGTTGAGTTTTGAAGTCATTTTCATGAGAATTTCTTCATGCATGTTCATATTTTTGGTCTTGATCCATGAACTCACAATGCTTTGAAGTTAAACATTGCATTTGATCTTGTTTTGTAGCATAAGAGTTCTTAGGAACTCATGCATGTAAGAGTTTTACATTGTTCTTCATGTTCTTGAATTTTGAGTTGAAGTTTGTGTTTAATTAACTTACCTTTGAGCTTGATTTTACAAAATTGATCTTTGAAACATGTCATATTATGAGTTTTGAAGTGTTTTCCAGAAAATTAGCCCAAAAGGATCAGATTTGATGCTTTAAAAGTTGATTTTGAGCTTGAAGGTCCAATCTGGAAATTCCAGATTTTGGACTCACACTCGAGCGTAAGACTTTACGCTCGAGTGTACACTCTGAATACATGCAGTCCGCTCGAGCGGGAAAAGTGATGCTCGAGCGTGAAATGCGCGTATCCAGTACTTTGCATGTGTTTACAGTTCGCTTGAGCGAAGGAATGCACGCTCGCGCGAGGACTTGTGTTTCACGCTCGAGGACTTGTGTTTCACGCTCGAGCGAGGGTCAAGCACCCGTCGAGCGTGAATTTCTTGCATCCAGTACTTTTGCAGTCCGCTCGAGCGAGGAAAGTCACGCTTGAGTGGGTCTCTTTTGTCTGCATGTCCGCTCGAGCGTAGAAAGCCACGCTCGAGCGGGACCCCTATTTCAGCAAAAATTTGAAAAGTGTTTTAAAGTGCATTTTTGCATCCTCATTCCATCGTAGGCATTCCTAGGCCTAGTTTAAGGCATCTTAATGAGGATAATGCTATAGAACCACACCGAGTCAAGATAGGGACTAAGTTATTGTTTTCCCAAACGTGCAACTTAGTGTGTGTTCATCTTGTAACTGTGTAGGGTTGGCATTCGAGGAAGCTCACTAGCCTATCTGTAGCCCAGAACTCTGTGAGTAACAATATTGTAAAGATATATTCAATCATGAATATTTTCTGAATGATCAACTGTATTGCTTTCTAAAATGATATTTCTTACTGAAGGAATGCTTGTCCTATTTGCGAACTGTATTTGTGGCATCCATAATTTCTATTTCTTGTCTTGTATTATTCTTTATCACGAGAGATCTCTGTCGATTCCCACACTATCATCGATATGATGGCCATCAATTGGTATGCAGTTCGTTAAGACCCTCTGCATCTTTTGCTATTGGATGTACCACTTATGACTGCTATGATCGAATAACTGATATACTGTTCAAATGACTGTTTTAAATACCGAAGGGACATTCATTCTTAACCTCTTTGCACATATGTTATTCACTGGGTTTTAGCTCACTGTTTATATATATATGTAGGTGTCCAGGCACCAGACTAGAGCTAGGAGCGTCGGGTTAGCTCTTGTTTTGTTAAGCCAACCGTTGTGCCTCACTGCGTGGTTCCAAGTGCTTCCAAGCCAAGCCTGCTTTTGGGTGTTTTAGATTTCCCCTCTCTGTAGTTGTTTTGTATCGATTGTATAGACTGTTACTATACTGTTATGTAGGGATTTGGTCCCTAACCTAAACGCCTGTATATGATGTATGTACATACTATTTTTGTTTCCAATGTGATTATGTTATGAAAAGTCTTTTTGCACATAGACTGTCACAGCTCATTGGACATCTTTTATTATTGTTTTGGCTTCCACCAGCCCCTGTACTTTGTATTACTGTTAAGCAGGCCTTTGGTAATCACAAATTACTGGCCAGTTACGGTGCTAAACCTATTGGGGCGAGTTTGGGTCGTGACAGAGTGGTATCAGAGCGATACTAAACCACGAGTTATATCGCACACACGTGTCCAAATAAGCTATAGAATGTCATAGAAAAGCGATTAGGGCATTGCATGAGCATTGAAAAGGTGTGTATGGCCATGACATGTTTATATGTGTTAATATGTTAAGTATGCAACTGTCTATGTTTATAATTGTCATAATTGTCTATAGTGAAATGGAGAATGCAAGAACTACTGATGAAATAGAATCATTTGATGCCATAATGGCAAGGCTTGAAAGAACAGTTGAATTGCTGACCGAGGCCTTAAGGCAACAACAGAACCAACAGCCCCCACCTTCTCCGGTACAGCCAGAACCGAATGTAAATGATGACATAATTGCTCTAACATAGAATTTTAGTAAAATGAAACCGCCATCATTCTAAGGAGGCCTTGAACCGCTAAAGGCCGAAGCTTGTGTTCTAGACACAGAGAAATTGTTTGAAGTTTTTCCGTGTTCTGAAGCACACAAAGTGCTACTGACTACCTTCACCTTACAAGAAAAGGCCAGAAGGTGGTGGATGCTGGTCCGCGACACCAATACTACCATGGATTGGGCTCAGTTCAAAGGAGCCTTCTTTGAGAAATACTTTCCACAGTGTGTCAGGGACCGAAAAATGACTGAGTTTGAACAACTGAAACAAGGCACTATGTCCATAGCTGAGTACGAATCGAAATTCACTGAACTTGCTAGATATGTACCACACATGGTGGATACCGATTACAAAAAGATCAGGAAGTTTGAAGGCGGCCTTAATGTTGAAATCCTTGACAGAATAAATGTTCTGAAGTTACTGAAATACGTGGATGTTCTTGACCGAGCAATAATGGATGAGTCAAACATCGAGGCACTGAAACAGACTAAAACACCAGCGACTGAATGGCGATAAGAGACGGGGTTTTAAATTTAAGAAAGGCCGGAATAACCCCTTGAACAAAAATCAAAATATGGGGTCAACAACTATAACAACCCTCGTCACTATTTACTGATTACCTACTGATTTCTGTTTACTGAGACTGAACATGATTGATAATTGAATTGATTAAAGTACCGAATCGGTATCGAGATCCAAATCAATCGATTGATCAGAATCGTTTAAATGCACAATCTATCTGTTTGATTGCCAAATTATCTGTTCTCGTCTTATGCATTAAACTACAAATTGAAGGCCTTATCGGCAGCCGAAGCCAAAATTGATTAATGTTCTGTGTTCATCATAATTAATGTGATTTTATGGCACATTTATCTGAAAATTGATTTGGTATGGTTAAATTAGATTTAAAAAAATGGATAAAATGTAAGGTTTGACTTATTTACCAAAACGCCACTTAGTGGCCACTACTCTACATTTGTTGAGACTTGTATTCATGGAATCAAAAACACTTCATCAGCTCATTTGTGGCCTTTCAACCAAAATTAGAGAGAGAGGGAGGGAATTGAGAGGGATTTTGGCTATAATTTGATAATCCTTGAGGAAATTGAGGCATATGTTGGCAAATTGAACTTCAAGGCTAGTAATTGAAGACTTAGGTAAGAGAATTTAACCTTTTATTAATGTCTTTGAACTTGTTCATGCTTAGTTCTTGAGCCTCTAGTGATTTGAGCCTTGAATTGGTCCATATAATGTTGAATTAGAGCTAAATTGTTGCATGTATGTGCATATTGGCAAGTTTTGAGGTTGTAATCCATCATTCCTCACATGCATGTTCATAATCTTGCAATGGTCCATGTTTTCAACTTGTTTTTGGAACATTTGGCTCACTAGAGCATCAAATTGAAGCTTTGAAATGATTTGAATTCATGCATGTTTGCATGTTCTTCATGTTCTTGAAAATGGGTTTGAATATGGTTTTAATTGACTCACTATTGGGGCTTGAATTCATAAATTGAGCTTTGAAACTTGTTATACATTGAATTTAGATATGTTTTCCAGAATTTGGGCCCAAGAGGTCAAGTTTGGAGTGGTAGAATGCTTAGTTTGAGCTTGGGAGGAAAATTTGGAAATTCCAGATTTGGCTTCCTCGCTCGAGCGAAGGATTCCTCGCTCGAGCAAGAACCTTTGCCCAGGGCTCCGCTCGAGCGAGCATCGAGCGACCATCGCGCGTAAAATCACAGCATCCGAGATTTTTCTTTGTTTGACGATCGCCGAAGGAGGATTTCTCGCTCGAGCGAAGCCTTTGATTTTGGAAGCTCGCTCGAGCGAAGGAAGGCTCGCTCGAGCGAGGCTCCTATTTTCAGCAAACTTTGCAAAATGTTTTCTAAGTGTATTTTTGCATCCTCATCCCATTCTAGGCATTCTTAGGCCTAGTTTAAGACATCTTAATGAGAATATAGATGTAGAACACACCGAGGCAAATTAGGGATTAAGTTATTGATCTTCCCCAACTGTATAGCTTAGTGTGTGTTCATCCTGTATACTATGTAGGGTTGGTTTACCGAGGGAACGCTCTAGCTTACTGTAGCCCAGAACTCTATGAGTAACAACTGTGTAAAGATATGTTCAAAAATGATTATCTTCTGAACTGTTTACTTTATTGAATTGTTTACCTTATTGAGCTGTCTACTTTATTGAGCTTTCTTTGAACCGTTCCTTTGAAATGTTTACTAAATTGAACTGTTCTGGCCCTTCTTGAATTAGGCAAGTTCTTGAATCTCTGTTCTTGAATTGATATTGTTCTTCGAATCGATACCATTTACGAATTAATTGAACTGACTAATCGAATCTTGAATGAACGTATGTCTTATATTCGAGCATCTTGTGGCATCCTTGGCACCTCACATTTCTTATTCTTGTGTGACAGAAATCTCTCGGTTCCCAAGTTTGGAACCACTATCATTTCTTTATTATGATGGCCATTACGTATTTACGATATGGAACAAAGTCTTTGTCTGGAACTAAGTGCTACCGCGAGCCACCTCTAGAATCTCTGAACTAAGTGCTACGGTGTGAGCCACCTCTAGAGTCTGCGAGACACCTCTTGAATCCACAAATCTTGTCTTGTTCTCGAAATAATCTTTATTCTTTATTCTTTATCTTATCGCTTGATGGCCATCATTTCTTGTTTGGTCTGTTAAGACAGGTCTTTTAAGACCCATTTCTTGTCTGTTATGCCAATGGATGTACCACATATCATCGCTTTAATCAATGATCATTATGACACAAATATGAGCCACAAACCGAATGACCGATAAACCGTGAAATCGCTTTTCAATCTTGAAAGGACATTTATTCTTAACCCCTTTACGCATTGTGTTATTCATCGGGCTTTAGCTCCGCTCATATATATATATATATATATGTAGGTGTCTGCACCGCATCATGACTAGAGCGTCAAGCAAGCTTTAATTCTGTCAAGCCAACCACTGTGCCTCACTGCGAGGTTCCGAGCCTATCAAGCTATGGCTTAGGGGCTTAGGGGTGTTTTATTTCCCTGTTTGTCTCTGTAACTGCTTTGTTTACTGTATAGACTGATAGCACCGTACTGTACTGTCTAATAAGGATTAAGTCCCAGTTTTGACTGATTGTATAATTTGTGCATACTATTCTGTACTGAAAGTATAAATGTATGAAAAAATCTTTTTGCATACAGACTGTCAGCTCATTGGACATTGTTTATTTACTGTATTGGCTTCCGCCATACCCTCAGATACTCTGTATTCTTGTCAGCCTTTGGTAGTTTTGATTCTTGGCGATTCATGCTAAACCCACAGGGACGGGTTTAGGTCGTGACAACAACCAGTTCTAGCCAGGGAAATAGTTCTATATCGCCCTGTTCTGAATGTGGTAAGAAACATAAAGGGGTTTGTTATAAAATTTCAAGTGCTTGTTACAGGTGTGGCAAGGTGGGCCACATGGTCAGAGATTGCCCTTCTACTCCTTAGGGCAATAGTAAAGCTGTAGCTAGCACCGCAACATCAACTGTTGCACCAAAACCTAATCCCAAAACTACTGGAAAAGAGTTTATGAGGCAAGGCCGAGTGTTCGCACTTGTACCGGAGATGTATAGAATATCGAGACCGTTGTGTCAGATATACTCTCAATCTGTACTCAAAATGCATATGTTCTGATTAATTCGGGGTCTATACATTCATATGCATCGCATGCTTTTTCACGAAAATTTAATAGACCACTGGAACTTATGAATCATCTGTTAGCTGTATCTTCACCTGTTGGGGGATCCATGACTTGTGCTTATATGTACCCTGCATGTGAGATTTTTCTTGGAGATGCGCATTTGTATATTGATTTACTGCCATTGAACATTGACCATTTTGATATAATATTAAGAATGGACTGGTTAACAAAATATCATGCCACCATAGACTGTGTAACAAAACAAGTTGTTTTCCGTGCACCTGGATTACCTAAATTCGTGTTTAATGGAGTTGGAGTAGTACCTCCCTCATATTTGATTTCATTCATGAAAGCTTTTAAACTGATTAGAAAGGGGTGTAAGGGGTATCTATGTTCTGTATTGACTGTACCTACTGATGCTAACACTGATGTGAACAGTTTTCCTATAGTTAGAGAATTTCCAGATGATTTGCTAGGGGATTTGATTGATAGGGAGATTGAGTTCACCATTGATGTGATTTCGGGCACACAGCCAGTATCTAAAGCTCCTTACAGAATGGCACCGACTAAAATGAAAGAGTTGAAAGTTCAGCTGCAAGAACTGTTAGATAAGAAGTTCATTAGGCCCAGTACTTCGCCGTGGGGCACTCCAGTTTTATTTGTGAAAAAGAAAAACAGCTCATTAAGACTTTGCATTGACTACTGCGAACCGAACAAGGTAACAGTGAAAAACAAATATCCATTGCCTCGTATTGATGACTTATTCGACCAGTTACAGGATGCCCAAGTGTTTTCCAAAATTGACCTTAGATTTGGATACCACCAGTTGAAAGTCAAGACAGGAGACATTGAAAAGACTGCCTTTCGAACGAGGAACAGACATTACGAATTCTTAGTTATGCCTTTTGGAGTTACTAATGCACCTGCTGCATTTTATGGATCTTATGAACAGAATTTTCAAACCATTTCTAGATGAATTTGTAGTTGTTTTCATAGATGACATTTTGATTTATTTCAAAAGCACGGAAGAACATGAACGTCATTTGAGAACTGCCCTACAGACCTTAAGAGAATAGAAACTGTATGCTAAACTGACAAAATGTGAATTTTGGCTGGATAATGTTATGTTTTTGGAACATGTAATCAGTAAGGATGGAATTTCAGTTGATCCGTAGAAGATCGAAGCAGTAGTGACTTGCCCTAGACCGATAAATGTTACTGAAGTCTGAAGTTTTCTAGGCTTAGCCGGGTATTACAGAAGGTTCGTCAAAGACTTCTCCAAAATTGCCTTGCCATTGACTCAGTTGACTCAAAAAGGGGTATCATTTGACTGGACCGATCAGAGAGAATCAGTTTTTCAAGAGTTAAAGACTCGACTTGTGACTGCACCGATTCTTACCCTACCCTCAGGTACGGATGGTTTTACCATATTTAGTGATGCTTCTTATAAGGGTTTGGGATGTGTTTTAATGCAGAATGGTAAAGTGATTGCGTATGCTTCCCGATAACTGAGACCGCATGAAAAGAACTACCCGACCCACAACTTGAAACTTGCTGCAATAGTGTTTGCACTGAAAATCTGGCATCACTACCTTTATGGGGCAACATGTAAGGTGTATACAGACCACAAGGGTTTGAAATACTTCTTCACACAGAAAGAACTGAATATGAGACAACGAAGATGGTTAGAACTGATAAAAGACTATGACTTGAAAATCTTGTACCATTCAGGAAAAGTTAACACCGTCGCCGATGCACTGAGTTGGAAATCGATTGGAAATTTAGCCTGTTTACTCACCGGATAAAAAGAATTGCTATGTGACCTTGAAAAATTTGAGGTTGAAATTGTTTTACGTGAACAAGGTGGAACCTTAGCCGCTATTTCTGCTCAACTGGCACTGATTGAGGAAATTAAAGAGATATAGTGACATGATGACTTTCTGAAAAAGATCATTGATGAACGAGAATCTAAACTGAGGTCGGATTTCAAATTTGAGAATGATGTGTTGAGATTCCAGGGAAGGTTGTGTGTACCGAGTGATTCTGAACTGAAAAGAAGAATTCTGCAAGAGGGCCACAATTCAAAATTGTCTATCCATCCAGGAAATACGAAAATGTACCAAGACTTGAAACTGAATTTTTGGTGGCCAGGAATGAAGAAAGAGATTGCTGACTTTGTATCAAAATGTCTTCATTGCCAACAAGTCAAAGCCGAACATCAACGACCCGCAGGCTTACTGCAACCTTTACCGATACCGAAGTGGAAATGAGAACATATCACTATGGATTTCATTGTTGGTTTACCTCGCTCCAATAAAGGTATGGACTCAATTTGGGTCATTGTTGATAGACTGACTAAATCTGCTCACTTCCTACCTGTCAAAACAATCTATAATGCGGACAAATTGGCCATAATTTATATTGATGAGATTGTTAGATTGCATGGAGTGCCTGTATCTATTGTTTCTGATAGGGACTCGAAGTTCACCTCGAGATTTTGGCAAAGTCTGCAAACAGCATTGGGTACTAAACTGAGACTGAGTAGTGCATACCATCCCCAGACAGATACCCAGTCAGAAAAAACCATCCAGACTCTGGAGGATTTACTGAGAATGTGTGTCCTTGATTTTCAAGGAAATTGGGAAAGCCACTTACCGTTGGCTGAATTTGCCTACAACAACAGCTTCCACTCAAGCATTGGAATGGCGCCTTTCGAGGCTTTATATAGCAGGAAGTGTCGATCTCCTATCTGCTGGGCAGAAGTTGGAGATAGGCCTTTGCTGGGGCTCGAAATTGTACAGGAAACTACTGAAAAGGTGAAACTGATTCAACAGAGACTGAAAACCGCACAAAGCCGACAGAAAAGTTATGCGGATGTCCGAAGGCGACACAGAGAATACGAAGTAGGTGATCATGTTTTTGTTAAAGTGACATCGATGAAAGGCCAGACTCGTTTTGGAGTCAAGGGCAAGCTAGCGCCGAGATATGTCGGACCACATGAGATTATTGAGAAAATCAATCTGGTGGCGTATCAAGTAGCGCTTCCTCTTGAAATGGAGCATATGCATAACGTGTTCCATATTTCAATATTGTGGGATTACCTCCGGGATCCCTTCCACGTGATTAAGCCTACCCGTGTAGTGCTAAGTGATGACTACACTTATAAAGAACAGGCTATTCAGATTGTAAACAAACGGATCAATATATTGAGGAACAAAGAGATTCCGTTAGTGAAAGTTGACTAGCAAAACCATGGTGGCGTGTATGCCACTTGGCAAAGGGAAGACGATATGATCAAGAGATATCTTGAATTGTTCCCACTGAATCTAGTATTCTTCCAAAATGAAGGTAATTCGAGTTTGGAGGACCAAACTCTTTGTAAGGAGGGGAGACTGTGACAACCCTCACCACTGTTTACTGATAATACCACTGATTAATTCTAATCTATAATTAAGCATGTTAAGTGATTGATTGACTGAAATTCTGACTGATTGATTGAAGTATATTAGTTAAACACATTTCTATCTGTTTGACTGTTAATTGATCTGTTCATGTTTTATGTTTTAAATTGCAAATTAAAGGCCTTATCGTCGGCTGAATCTGAAATTGATTAGTGTTTCATGTTAATTAGAATTTATTTGATTTTATGGTATGTTTAATTGAAATTTGATTTGGTATGATTAAATTAGATTAAAGAATGTTAAATTACATTAGTTTGAATAAACTACCATTTTGCCACCTAGTGGGCCACTTACTAAGGCACCTTAAGACTTATTCAAACACATTTCCTCAGCCATTTGAGGCCCATAATCGAGTGAGAGAGAGAGAGAGAATAGAGAGAGAGAGAGTTAGGTAAGCTTGATTTCATTTGTGAATTGCTTGGGAAACTTGAAGAATTGAAGAATATATTGCACTCTTGGGCTTCTAGACTTGGAATTGGAGACTTGAGGTAGGAGACTCACCCTTTTAATTGTGAGTTTGAGTTGTTCTTGCATGATTCATGGCAAGGTTAGTGATTTAAGGCATGAATTAGCTTAATATGTTGAATTGGAGCTTAAATCATGCATGCATGTTCACATCGTTGAGTTTTGAAGTCATTTTCATGAGAATTTCTTCATGCATGTTCATATTTTTGGTCTTGATCCATGAACTCACAATGCTTTGAAGTTAAACATTGCATTTGATCTTGTTTTGTAGCATAAGAGTTCTTAGGAACTCATGCATGTAAGAGTTTTGCATTGTTCTTTATGTTCTTGAATTTTGAGTTGAAGTTTGTGTTTAATTGACTTACCTTTGGGCTTGATTTTACAAAATTGATCTTTGAAACATGTCATATTATGAGTTTTGAAGTGTTTTCCAGAAAATTAGCCCAAAAGGATCGGATTTGATGCTTTAAAAGTTGATTTTGAGCTTGGAGGTCCAATCTGGAAATTTCAGATTTTGGACTCACGCTCAAACGTAAGACTTTACGCTCAAGCGTACACTCTGAATACATGCAGTCCGCTCGAGCGGGGAAAGTGACGCTTGAGCGTGAAATGTGCGTATCTAGTACTTTGCATGTGTTTACAGTCCGCTCGAGTGAGGGAATGCACGCTCGAGCAAGGACTTGTGTCTCACGCTCGAGCGGGAGTCGAGCGCCTGTCGAGCGTGAATTTCTTACATCCAGTACTTTTGCAGTCCGCTCGAGCGAGGAAAGTCACGCTCGAGCGAGTCTCTTTTGTCTGCATGTCCGCTCGAGCGTCAAAAACCACGCTCGAGCGGGACCCCTATTTCAGTAAAAATTCGAAAAGCGTTTTAAAGTGCATTTTTGCATCCTCATTCCATCCTAGGCATTCCTAGGCCTAGTTTAAGGCATCTTAATGAGGATAATGCTATAGAACCACACCGAGTCAAGATAGAGACTAAGTTATTGTTTTCACAAACGTGCAACTTAGTGTGTGTTCATCCTGTAACTGTGTAGGGTTGGCATTCGAGGAAGCTCACTAACCTACCTGTAGCCCAGAACTCTGTGAGTAACAATGTTATAAAGATATATTCAATCATGAATATTTTCTGAATGATCAACTGTACTGCTTTCTGAAATGATATTTCTTATTGAAGGAATGCTTGTCCTATTTGCGAACTATATTTGTGGCATCCATAACAATTTACTGTTACTGTACTATATTGCTATTGTCACGGAGATCTCTGTCAGTTCCCATGTTGGAACCACTACTGTTTACTGATATGATGGTCATCAACTAACTGCTCGGTCTGTTAAGACCTACTGTACTGTTTGCTGTTGGATGTACCACTTATAACTGCTATGATCGAATAACTGATATACTGTTCAAATGACTGTTTTAAATACCGAAGGGACATTCATTCTTAACCTCTTTACACATATGTTATTCACTGGGCTTTAGCTCACTGTTTATATATATATGTAGGTATCCAGGCACCGGACCAGAGCTAGGAGCGTCGGGTTAGCTCTTGTTTTGTCAAGCTAACCGTTGTGCCTCACTGCGAGGTTCCAAGTGCTGCCAAGCCAAGGCTGCTTTGGGGTGTTTTAGATTTTCCCTCTCTATAGTTGTTTTGTATCGACTGTATAGACTATTACTGTACTATTATGTAGGGATTTGGTCCCTAACTTGAATGCCTGTATATGATGTATGTACATACTGTTTTTGTTTCCAATGTGATTATGTTATGAAAAGTCTTTTTTGCATACAGACTGTCACAGCTCATTGGACATCTTTTATTACTGTTTTAGCTTCCGCCAGCCTCTGTACTCTGTATTATTGTTATTACTGTTAAGCAGGCCTTCGGTAATCACGGATTACTGGCCGGTTACGATGCTACACCCATAGGAGCGGATTTGGGTCGTGGCATCTACAAGCCACAGGAACCTACTTTTAGGTTCAATAGAAAGTGCTTCAATTGTGAAAGCGACGAGTATCAGGCGATTGATTGTCGCAAAAAGAAAAAGCCTTACAACCAGTACCTTTCTCAAAACAAAAGTCGGGTACATATGGCAGAGATGGAGGATTGATCACCAGATGTGGACGACATACATCTGGCAGCTGTCATTTTTGAAGTAAACATAGTGGGGTCCAACCCAAAGAAATGGTGGGTGGACATTAGGGCCACTTGCTACATCTGTGTGGAGAAGAAAATGTTCACAAACTTCAAACCAGTTTCAAATGGTGAGAAGTTGTTCATGGGCAACTCTGCAACCTCAACTGTTGAGGGAAATGACAAGGTGGTCCTGAAGATAACTTTAGAGAAAGAGCTAACTTTGAACGATGTCTTATATGTACCGGATATTCGTAAGAACCTTGTCTCGGGGTCGTTCTTAAACAAGCATGGCTTCTATATGGTATTTGGATCTGATAAGGTTGTGTTAACCAAAAGCGGGGTCTATGTGGGAAAGGGATATATATCGAGTGGTATGTTCAACCTAAATGTAATGACTATTATCCCAAAACGGAATAAGAAAGCTTTTTCTTCTACTTATATGCTTAAGTCTCCTAATTTATGGCATGGTAGATTGGGTCATGTAAATTATGACTCTTTATGTAGATTAATCAAGTTAGATCATATACCATCTTTTAAGATTAATCCAAATCACAAGTGTGAAACTTGTGTAGAAACAAAATTGACATGGACTTCTTTTTATTCTGTTGAAAGAAGTAGCAAGCTTTTGGATTTGGTGCATAGTGATGTGTGTGACTTAAAAATCATGCAATCACGTAGTGGTAACAAATACTTCATCACTTTTGTTGATGATTGCACTAAATATTGTTATGTGTATTTGCTTAAAAACAAAGATGAGACGACTGAGAAATTTATTCTTTTCAAGAATGAAGTTGAGAATCAATTAAGCCGAAAGATCAAGGATATAAGAAGTGATTGTGGTAGTGAGTATGAATCCCTATTTGCTGAGATCTGTGCTCAATTTGGGATTATTCACCAAACCACAACACCTTACTCCTTTCAGTTAAATGGTGTTGCTGAGCAGAATAATAGAACGTTAAAAGAAATAATGAATACAACGTTAATAAGTTCTGAGTTGCAACAGAACTTGTGGGAGGAAGCCATTCTCTCCGCGAATTACATTCTAAATAGAATCCATCGGAAGAAAGTAGATAAGACTCCATATGAATTATGGAAAGGCCGCAAGCCTTCTTATAATTTCTTACGAATGTTGGGATGTCTTGTAAAAGTTGCGGTACCTACACCCAAGCAGGTTAGGATAGGTCTAAAAACATTGGATTGTATATTCATTGGTTATACATAGAATAGTAGTGCATATAGGTTTCTTATGCACAAGTCTAATATTTCAGATATCCACAAGAATACCGTAATGGAGTCAATGAATGCATCTTTCTTTGAAGATGTATTTCCTTGTCAAACCCGAAGAGAAGAGCAAAGTTCTAAGAAGGAACTTGAAGATGATCAAGTAGATTATCAAGATAAGGAAGTAGATGAGCTAAGAAGGAGTAAGAGGGCTAGGACTGCCAAGTCCCTTGGCTCGGACTTCTTGACTTATTTGTTAAAGGGAGAGCCTCGCACTTTTCATGAAGTCGTGACTTCACCTGAAAGTCCCTTATGGAAAGAAGCAATTAAGAGTGAAATTGACTCCATCTTACAAAACCATACTTGGGAGTTGGTTGATCTACCCCCAGGCAGTAAGGCCTTGGGGAGTAAATGGATCTTTAGAAGAAAGATGAAAGTGAATGGGTCAATAGATAAGTATAAAGCCAGGCTAGTTATCAAAGGATACAGACATCTTTTGATACGTATTCATTAGTAACAAAAATTATATCCATTTACATGGTGATTGCGATAGCCGCTTTACATGGTCTGGTAATACATCAAATAGATGTGAAGACAGCTTTCTTAAATGGAGATTTAGATGAAGAAATCTACATGGAACAACCCGAGAAATAAGAAAGTCTATAAGCTTGTCAAGTCATTATATGGTTTGAAGCAAGCTCCTAAGAAATGGCATGAGAAGTTTGACAACGCTATGTTGTCAAATGGGTTTAGAATCAATGAATGTGACAAGTGCATATATGTTAAAGACACTGACAGAGGTTATGTCATTTTGTATCTATACGTAAATGACATACTCATTGTTGATAGTAATAATGAAATGATTCGAACTACCAAGAGATTGTTAAACTTCAAGTTTGACATGAAAGATATGGGCCTTGCAGATGCCATTATGGGTATTAAGATTACCAGAATATCTAGTGGTATTGTACTTTCTTAGTCTCACTATGTTGAGAAGATACTTGAGAAATTTGGTAAATCAGATACAAGTGTGTCTAGGACACCGGTAGACGCGAGTCTACATTTGACAAAGAATAATGGTGAGAGTGTCTCTTAGCTAGAATATTCTTAGGTCATTGGAAGTTTCATATATCTGATGAGTTGTACAAGACCAGATATAGCCTACTCTATTAACAGGCTTAGTGGATACACGAGTAATTTGAATGTCACTCATTAGAGAGGCAGCACGTGAATGTTAGGTTACCTACGCTACACTCGGGATTATGGGTTATATTATACCAGATACCTAGTAGTACTAGAAGGGTATAGTGATGCTAATTGGATATCTGATATAAAGGACTCCAAATCCACTAGTGGTTATGTGTTTATCTTCGGAAGGGCAACCGTGTCTTGGAAATCATCTAAGCAAACGTGTATATCGAGATTAACGATGAAATCTGAGTTTATTACTTTGGATAAAGCAACTAAAGAAGTTAAATGGCTTCGCTAGTTCGTTGGTGATATTCCATGTTGGCCGAAACATGTGTCTACTATCTGTATTCGTTGTGATAGCCAATCGGCGATTGGACAGGCACAGTGTCATATGTATAATGGAAAGTGTAGACATATTCGTCATAAACATAATTCCATATGACCATTACTCTCTAATGGAGTAGTCTCTCTAGATTATGTAAAGTCTAAAGACAACATTGCGAATCCGCTAACAAAAGGGTTAACTCAAGAGCTAGTAGAAACGTTGTCAAGAGGAATAAGGTTAAGGCCTTTAGTAATATTACCAGAACAGAAAACCCAACCTAGTTGATTGGAAATCCCAAGATCTAGGTTCAAAGGGACAACCTAATTTCGTGTAACAGATGAGTCACTAAAAAGGTAAATCATCTTGCCCATTCATTTGTACAGTGATACTCTATGGGGGTGGAAGGTTAAACTAATACTTTTAATAACCTAAGCGATATGAATAATCAACCGTGGTATAATGAGATACCTTATATAGGTCACCTATGTGAGTGCGAAGTGGGGTAGCTTCTTTAAGAATTGGTAAGGCCAAATTCTTTAAAATACTCATTGAACTAGGTCAGTGTTCCAGGGCCATACAGGTGTAGATACCCCATTTTTGACCGACCTTAAGATTCAGACGTCATCGATTGAGCGCTCAGTGATAGTGCATGTCGTGCTCGTTTCGAGGTTTCGAAGTTTTTGGCTTAGTGCCTTGCCTCCGGGTCTCTGAACTCTTTGTGCTTTGGCTCGGTTTGTGGACCGAACCTTATTTCTCTTCCCTAGAGGGAGGGAGAGGTCTTGTAGACCACCTCTTTGTGGTCATAGACCACTTTTCGTGGTCGTGGACCACTTTTCTTGTTTGGAGACCAGTTTCCGATTTTCGGAGCCTTCGGTCGCGCGCCTTGACTCGGGACCGCTTAATGTTCTCCGTTTGGTGTGGTTTTTGAACCACACCTTGTTGCCTCTGCCTAGAGGGACACTGTGGTCTGGGAGACCACTTTTGATGTCCATAGACTAGTTTTCGAGGCTTCTAGCCGCGCGTCTTGCCTTCCGAACTTTTGTCTTGCATCATTTTTGGTTTGTTTTTGGCACAAACCTTGTTTTCCTTGTTTGGAAGGTGGTACAAGGGTGGGAAACCAGTTCTTCCCCTTGGAGACCACTTTCATCCCTGCCAGCCAGTTTTCTAGTCGGCCAACTAGTTTTCTTGGTCTTTGGGCCACCTTTTCTGGTCGGCCACCACACCACTGCATTGTTTTCATGCTGTAGACCCTCTCCCACCATGGCCAACTAGTTTTCTTCTTAGGAGATCACTTGTGGTGGTCGGCTGACCACTTCAAGTAGCTGGCCGACCACTTCAAGTGGTCAGCTGCTTTTCATTACCTTTTTGGAGATATTTTTAGGCCAGCTGTGCCAGTTGGAAGGCACATAAGCCATCCTCCATATACGTGTATAGAGGGATGGCTTTGAGGCCAAAGCTTGTCCAACAAGCTTGAGCTTTGTTCTCTATAAGAGAGAACCTCCTCCCTCATGCCTTAGGTTCAGAATTTTGTAGCTGGAGTTATAGATACACACTTGTCTCTATATTTCCTTGTTTGCTCTTGTTTTGTGCCTTAAAGTGTATATTCATCATACTTTAACGCACAAACACACACTCAAACACCATACTCTTGGAACTGAGGTCCCTTGAAGTTGTTTTTGAAGTTTTTGGACTGGTTTTGGTCCAAAAAGAGTGCTGGAATTACAGCCTTGAAGGTGTTCATCAAGGGTGAGTTTCTACCCTCTTGAACCTTGCTTTTTCTTAAGCTTTAGCCCTATTTGCATGCTGATTTAAGCTTAACTCTTAACTACAAAAAGTTCTATTTTTGCATGCTTAAAATTTTTATTTAAGGCCACTTTTTTGTTGAGGGTGGTCTACCTCCTCTTAGGCCTTGTTAGGCCTTGTTTTGAGCCATCCCTTTTGGCTCTTGTTCTAACCTTTGCATGACCTTTCTACTAATGAAATCCAGAGAATTTTCAGTGGTGGAAAGGTGATTTTGGGGTCTCAAATAGGAGAGGGTCATCCCCTCTCCTTGTATTTTGAATACTTGCTTTGAATGCCTCATGTTTGAGCATGTTTATTAAGCTTGTGCTGGCTTATTCTTAGCATGTATTTGGGGTTATTTTGAGATGGTATGCCACTTTTTTTGGTTGTCTTGATCACCTCATGCATGCTTAATACACTTGTAGTGTAAATTTCATAAACTAGTTTTGTATGCTTCATGAAGTAGCATGTCTTTCTAGCTTATGTTGACTCCGTTTCAGTAGGTTTTTGGTGTTTTTTTAACATGCCATAACTCTGTTAAGGTTAGGTTTGATAGCCTCATGCATGCTCCATGCACTTGTAGTGCAATTCCATGAACTAGCCTAATGTGTACCATGCTTTAGACTATCATTCTATCATGTTTTTGGCTTAACCTTAAGAAGCTTTTGTTCATGTTTTTCCATGCTTAAGCTCTGATTTGTGTTGTTTTGGTCATGCATGCCATGCTTTGTATAGTTATAGTGCATTCTAGCTTGTTAGCCTTGTGTATCAAGTCCACTAGCATGCATTATTTGGTCCATTTGAATGATTTGGAATCATTTGTTATGAGATTTCAATGCATGTTTCATGGTCATGCACTTGCATTTTTCACTCATTCAATGTGTTGGAGGGTTGGTCCTTTATGTCTTAAACATGAACCATTGTGTATGCCTTCATGCCTAAGCTTGCGAGCTATCATTTCAGTGTGTTTTTGGGGTTATTTTGCCATGATATAACTTTGATTTTTGTTGGTTAAGTCATCTCATGCTTAGTCTTGGTAGGTGTAGTGTAATCCACCTTATTTGCCTCGCATATTCCATACCTTATGCCCTTCATGCTAGCTTGTTTTGGCTTCCTTCCATACATGTTTTAGACTCATTTTGACATGTTCTAGGACAGTTTTGGGTTGCCTTTGCCATATGCTTCATGTTTTGCATAGCTGTAGTGCAAATGCCTATGCTAGCTTTAAGCTTTGGGTACCATAGCATGCTTCATTTGTGTTGTGTACATGATTTGGCATCCTTTAACATGACATTTCAGAGCATGTAGCATTGCCATGTTCCTACTTCATTCACTCTTTAAGTGCCTTTGAGTGTTATGCATTTTTGCCTTGTTTGTGGCCTAGCATGTATGCCATCTTGCCTAGGTCCTAAAGCCCTCATTTTAGCATGTTTTGGTCTTTGTTTAGACCTAATTAAACTCTATCCATGATTGGTTCATGCATTTGTACCATGTGTTGCATGTCTCTTTGTATAGTCCTCTTTGCTAACCTTATGCCTTAAGGACCTTAGCATGCCATGTTTATGTTGTTTGAATGATTTGACATCATTTCTTGCTTAATTTCAGTGCACTTAGTGTTGTTACACTTCCACATTTGTCACTCTTTGAGCACTCTTGAGAGTTGTGCTCTTATGCCCGGTCAATGGGCCTTTGCATTGTGTATGCATTTACTTTGTACTTCATGCCTTAGTTTTAGCATTATAGCCACTGAATTGGGCATGACTGAGATCTGTCCATTTTTTATTTAAGTCCATTGAGCATGTTTTCTTTCATGTTAGTTGCATGCTTACATTGCATCATGTTGTTGCATGCTTATGTTGCCTTGCATTGTGTATGCATGCATTAGTATTGTTTGCATGTCATTAGCTTCATTAAGTTAATCATGTTACATTGCATTGAGTATGCCATGTTATTGTTTGCATTGTGTATGCCTTTTTGTTGCTTTGCATTGAGTATGCATGCCATTAGTATTGAGTATGCTATGTCACATTGCATTGCATGTTTGCATGCTTGTCCCTCGCATGTTGTTTGCATGCTTGTTTTATTACATTATATGTTTGCATGCTTGAGTCGCATTGCATGTTTGCATGTTTGATATTGTATTGCATTATGCATGTTATTTGTTGCATTTTGTTTGGAATAGGTGTTAGTCCAAACACGAGAAACGAAGGACGTTTCATACTTAAAGTGATGAAACGTGCCTCAATTCTCAGTTGTTGATGCTTTTGATCATACATGATAGAGTTCTAGGCCTTATGTGTTTATTTGTGCATTTATTTTACATTGAATTGTGCAATTTGGCTTCTTGGCCATCATACATCGAGATGCGTGATTGGTGGCCCGAAGGTTGAAAACCACACTTCCTTGAGCTTATGAAATGATAGGGAGAGTGGTTATGCATACATATCTTGCAAATACATTGCCATGCCCTTTTTTGCTCTCTGTTGCAATAAATTGGAGAAGTACAGCAACAACTGGTCGGCCAGCCAGAAAAACTAGCTGGCCGACCACTTTTTCTGGTCTGCAACAAAGATAAGTGGTCAGGCAGTGGCTGGTAACACCCCTAGGTGGTTGGCCATGCTCCTATAGGTCCCCAAGGTGAGTTGGAAGCTTTCTGGAGCTTGGTGCAAGGTTCTGAGAACAATTGCAAACAGAGGCAAGTTGGACATCGTGATGGATTTCCGAACGAGGCGACCGAGCATGCGTGCACTCTTTTCCCTCTGAGGACATTGCTTTACTGCTTTACTTAGCTAATTTGCTTAGCTAGTTTATGCTTTGGTTTTGTACCTAATTAGTTAATGCGCTTAACTATTCAATTTGTTTTGTAATAATTAGTTAGCTTGTTAGTTAATTAGTTGGCTTATAATAATTAGTTTAATTAGTTTAGATTAGCTAGTTAGCTTCTTATTTGGACCCTTCATCGAGAGGGCCAGCTGTTGTAATAAGCGTGCGTGTGTGTGATGCATGTCTTCCAACCGCCATTTCTTTCTCCCTTTTATTTAACCGCTTACAATGGTTAGTTTTAGGGCATATTTTGTTTAGCATACCTTATGCTTTGCATGCGTGCATCATTCATCTGTATTGCATGCATCGGGCTCGACGCATCATACTAACTGTATTGTATTTCAATACATTTACTTGAATACGTGTTCAACAACATGTTATCAAGTCGCATTTCACATGCCATATTAGAATAGCCGAGCCTATTTTAGTTGTATTCTTGCATGTGTTGCATTAGCCATTTTAACATGAACTAGGATCATACATAATTTCTAACTAGTTCTCTGTTTTGGCTTGGAGTACACTATGAGTGTTTACGCTCTAGCATACTGCATGTGTGTTATTGATTGCCATGAAAGCATGCTTGCCATGAGGCTAACTGCTTAAGTGATTAACTGCTTGAATGCCTGTGGGCGAAGGTTGGATTGTTTGAATTGGAACAATTCATTGAAATCCGCCATTTAGCCTACTTGCGAGTAGCACCTCTAAACCGTTTTCAAACAAATGAACATGCAATGTTTTGTTCCAACTTAGGCGATCTAGTCTATACTTGTATGTTGTGCGCATCACATAGTAATTCTAGGTTAATAACCGGAATAAAAACACATGTGTTTTCAAAAACAACATATCATGCTTAGTAAATACCGATCTTTGATCGGGCGAGCGAGGGTGCTCATTACATGACCTTCCCCTCTCGTACTCAAGTTCCCGAGCCGAGGTAACTTTGGTGATGACGGATACGTGGCCTTAGGCACGAGTCAGGATTTCTTAAATTCTTCCAAAATAAAATATTTAGATGGCGACTCTGTATCTGGCAAAGCAGTCCATGTTTGGCACTTCTTTATAAAAATCAGTTTTCCAAAATGATTTGCCGGATTTGGACTCTTTGGTGATTTATCAATCTTACATTGCACTTTGTAAGATCAGATTAAGAACCGTGACATTGAGTCCAAACTTGTAGTAGTTAGAGAACATAACGGAATTCGCGCCCTCACAGCGCGGAGCTGGAGAGTTCTCGGGGCGGTCTACAACAGGACACACCCGTGAAAATAAGAACAATGGTTGGACTAACTCCTGTGTGAGGTCTATTGTCTCAGTTTACACAACGGTAGAACAATTCAAGACATCACGTTCATTGGTTAGCTAGTAAATCCGATAAGCTTTCACTACGAAATGTTCAAGGCCAACAGCTACATTTTCTGATACAGGGTTAGTTTGTGTGCTCTCTCTTCGAGTCTTTGTTATGAACGTTCTCCGTTTTCTTTATTCGGTCAATTTTTATTCATGTGGGAGATTGTTGGAAAAAATGGTTTTATGGTGACTTTAATGTGAAATTAAAGTAGGTTCCAACCATTGGTTGAGATGAGATTAAATGGGTTTAGATTCTTTGTAATAAGATCTTTACATCATAAAAAGAATGACCAAAAATCATTAAGAATTAAATGAGAAATTGTCCCATAAAGTTGGCCTCGTGAATGAGGTATTGGGAATTGTGTATAACTATCAATCCCACATTGATTATAGAGGAAAACTTTGATTGGTATTTAAACCTCAAGATTATGAGGAAACGGGTGAACTACTAATAGGTCTTAATAGTTGGACTTAATTCCCATCAAGTCCTATTGGCAATAAGTTTTGAAAAATTTGTCGTTAAAAATAAATTTTTTGTGATAATTTTTTATATATGTCGCTAAAAATTGACAATTAGTGACTTTTTTTGTCATGATTTTTATAAATTATCTTTAAAACTTACAATTAATGACTTTTTTTCATGATAAATTTTTCTCATAGGACCTATTAGACAATAAGTTTACTTATTAGAACCTACACGTAAGTACCCCTTATGAGAATGACATGAGCTCTTTGGGGTATCCAAATTCTCCGAAGGAAATGAGTTATGGATGCTTTAAGGATGGGCTTGGACTAAGACTATAGTCAAAGTTGGTTATGAAAAAATTGCCATACGCACGCGCGTGTGCACCGCTCGCCATTCTGCCCGAGCCGGTCTGTGATCCGTGGGTCTTGGATCTTGGGGCTTAAGGCTTACTGGGCTAGGCCGGATTGGTGTTCCACCAACCTAATTTTTTTAGGCCAAGTCTGCTGCAGATATATACACTTGTGTATACAAAATATATATCTTAGATATTATTGTCCTATCAGTTTTGGTCTATTACTCCAGCAATTTTTGCAGGCTTAATGGGCATTGGTTGCTAGCCTTCATGAGCATGGTTGCTAGCTTTCATGGTTGGAGGCACTTTCTCTCTCCCTTATGGTGTATAAAAGGAGACCCATCTCCTTTGGTTTTGGTACATAATTTTTTGCCTTCCAAATATATAGTCAGTTTGCTTTCTCCTATAATTTTTTTCTTATATTGAAAGAATACTGCCATTGTCGGTTCGTCAAAGCTAACAGAATGTGTTTCTGCGTTAGTCGGTCTAAACTGTCGTATCCTAGAAGATAGAAATCGACGTTCCTCCAGCACCCACGATGAGGCAGCTAATATGTTTTAAGGACACTGTGGTATTACACAAGTTTCAGCTTGCTTCTTTTTATGCCATTTCATTTTCTGATGTATTCCTGTCAATCTTGTAATTGTAAGCATGTTGTTCCTTCTTTAAATGTAGATTGGTAATTATAAATGTATGTATTTTATTTATTTTAGTACACAAATTATACAACACTTTGTTCATTTCATCCTTTCCATGTTTCTCATGTTCGTCGAAATAGAAATAAGGTTGCTCACCGTCTTGCAAGGTTGTTCATCTTCAAGGATGGTTTGTGTGTTTGTATAGAAGAGGTTCCGCCCTCTCTGTCCTGTTTTGTCCATCTTGATGCTTGTTCTTTTGGAGTGGAGTGTAAGATTTTCTTTTGCTTGCTTTTTATCCCATCTCAAGAAAAAAAAAATATATATATCACGTACTATAAAAAAATATTATTATATTAAAATTTGAATTTGTGTGAATTATATATATATATATATATAATACTTTTATATCACATTATTGTCAGTGTGTCATTTTTTATCTAATTTTAAACATAAATTAACTTTTGAAACATTAAAAAAAAAAGAGGATATTTACCAACAAATTCCATCTCACAAACAAATGCTCCAATTAGTCCAAAGTTTTTTTTATTGATCTGTTAAGTTCTATTAGTGAAGAGTTTCTTTTCATGTGGTCCTATTTTTTATTTTAGTAGTATTTTAGTGGACAACTATACGTTTTTATTAATGTGACAAGTATGATGTTATACCCCAATGTGACAAGTATTAATATGACACTTCAACGATGTGATACTCTAAAAAATTAAAAACTCCTTAATGTACTTTTTGTTAAATGTGATAATGTGGTAGGTATGACGTGACACTTCAAAAATTTTACTCCAAACTAAAAATAAATAAAAAAAAAACTCTTTAGTGTACTTTGTCCAAATATGACAATATGGCGAATATGATATGACACTTCAAAAAAAAAATAAAAACTCCTCAGTGTACTTTTTTCAAACATGACAACATAGCGGGTATGATGTGACACTCTAAAAAAATTAAAAATTTATTAATGTATTTTTCCCGAACGTGACATATGTGACACTCCAATATGGCGAGTATGATGTGACACTCTAAAAAAAATTAAAAACTTCTTAGTATAATTTTCTCAAACGTGACATTTGACACTCTAAAAAAATTAAAAATTATTTAATATACTTTTCTTAAATGTGACACTCTCACCTGACAGATATGATGTGATATTAAAAAATTCTTTAATATACTTTTTTCAAATGTGGCACTTTAATGTGGCAAGCAAATAAGTCATTACATATCTAAAATGACTAAATAGATCATAAGAAAAAATATGAGACTATTTGGATTACAAATAAAAAAAATATGAGATTTATTGGTCAACCTCCCTAAAAAAAAAGACTTTAAAATAAAGAATTAAAGTGAAAAAAATACATTTTAAAAGCCAAAAATAAAAAAATACCCAAACATAAAATGGGCTATTTACCCAAACAAAAATGACCATTTTCTCAGTTGGGCTTTGGAATGAGGCAGTGGGTTAGTTTTCACAAAATAATCAAAATACTTGTTGCTACTATTTTCTTATTTATTATTTAATTTTCCAATTTCTTAAAAATTAAAGAAAATTATTGGACCAACATTTTGCATTGTTTTCTTTCTTGTTAAATAGATCTAACAATTCAATTTATAAATTATCCCCCATCTAAAAAAACATATATAGATAAATTACCAGTTCTAAAATGTTCCAACTAGATCATTGTCAATTGCTCTTCTTTTTGGAGTTGCTTCCTCTCAATCACTCGTTTTCATGCTTTGATTACCCCAAATCCAATAATTTGAAGGTCAACTTTTATTCATATTTATTGGTTGGAAATTCAAAATTTATCAGGTTTATAATTACAAAATTATCAGTTTTATGTATCAAAATTCAATATGATTTTTATGTTCGGCGAGTATTTCTTGATCTCTGTGTTTCTAGATTTTAGTGTTTCGCAGAGCCCACACAACCTGTTTGTAGAAATGCCTAAATGCGTACTCATTGCATTCATCCACAAAGACCTTACAAGTCATGTTTGTCTTTCATTCAGTGCAATATTCGCCTGGTCAGTAATTATTATTGTCCCTCATCGTGTGTTTATTATATCAATTTCCTTCCACAATGTCAATGTTACTTTAGCCCATAATTAGTATTTTAATGTTAAATTGTCATTTCATCAAGCACTAATGCTGCAATAATATTGGCAATCTTGTATGGCACAAGAATATATCTGCGTATTCTAGCTACAAATTGAAGTAATAAAAAATATTGTAATCAAGTCATAAACTTTTACAACATCAACCACAAAATTTTGGACATTTTGTTGCATCAATTTATGTCGAAATTGCACATTTTATTGTTGATGTTATAAAATTTTATGGTCAAATTATACATTTTTATGATAAGGTGCATATGGTATGCAGATCATAAGATTTTCCCTCCTTGTAATAGCAATGCTACGGACAAGAATCAGTACACATAAAAATACTTGGAAAAAATGTATAATTTGGATTTTTGGGTTGAATTGGGACTAGACAAATGAGTTATGGGTTTCATAACCTTATTTTTATTGTTTTTGTAAGGAAGAGGTTGTTGGAGTCAGTGGGGCCGACCATGGGTCCATTTAATATTTTTCATTGACAATTTACACACAGAACTTCACGGTTCAGTTTGATAGAGTGAGATCTGTGATGGACTCCATGACTACAACACCATCTGGGTACACTATAGAGAATTCTTTCCCTTTCATAAACAAAAAGGTAATAGTTGCCAGGGCTGTGTAATTCATCGATAGTTATCATTAGATACTTTTATTTTTTCACTGATTCATTGGTGGAAAGAATGAAAGCCAATTTAAAAGATTGGTAATTGTTTTGGGTGATTGTGCATTTGGGGAGGGCATATCAGTCCTGCATGAGTACTTGCTATAGCTAAGCTTTCTTGGTTAGTCTGTCTTTTTTTGGTTGAATTACTTTTTCTTATATGGAGTCTCCACCATGCCAAAAGAAATATTTGTCTTAATGAATCTTATTCTCTCAGGAGGACCCCAGCTCGCCACTTGCAAAGTTGGAACTCATACATGCAAAGGTATGCACTCATTTTTGCATGCAGTCATACAAGCAAACATGTCCATGTGTTGGTCTTGTTTTATGCTCGTCTATGAATATGATCCTAAAAATGATTTGTATACTTTCTACTTGATGAATTAAGTAGTTGAGTTCAGTTGTTTATTACATGATTAGAGCTGCAAATGAACTAAGTTGTTCAAAAGCTTGGCTCGACTCTAATTTGGTAAGGATTTGGCTCGGCTCGGCTTGTTAACTATATAGATGAGCTTGAGCCTGATTTTTAGGCTCATCTAATAAGCAAGCTAAGCTCAAGCATTAATTAATATTCGAGCCAAGCTCAATCTTAATTTTCGAGCTCAATAAACAAACAAGTTGAGCTTGAACCCCGCAAAGCTTGACTTGATTTGTTTGTAACCCTAAACATCACCTGCCTATTATAATGGTTCAAAACTATTTGGGGAATCCATAGTTGTGCTAGTCATACTTATAGAAGAATCCTATTCTTTTTGTTTTTTATTTATTTATTAGAAAAATTACTACTCTAGCCTGGTCTAAGGGGAGGGGAAGGGAATGTTGGTGATTGAATCCAACTATATGATCTTACATAAACAAAGAGTATTTGAGTAGTAAGTGGAGTGGTGGAGTGGAGGTTCATTGCACACTATCTACTGTGAAACAAGCTTGTTGCTTTTATTTATTTATTTTTTTCATCCTTGTTACTTCATTCATTCAATCAAACCAATCAAACTTGCTATGGAAAAGAGGGAACAGGGAAAAGCAAAAGAAAAGGCTTATGCCTTGTCCATTGTCCCTAGCTGAAATGGAGACAAAGATGCTCATCCTCCACAAACAAATCATACAATCATACTCCATTTTAAAATTCAGAATCAGAAACCCACTTGGATCAAAAAGAAGTCTCATGTGAATCACAACGCTCCACCAACATCACTGCCTTTTCTTGGAACCTCCTTTTCTTTCGATCACACTCAAGAAATAAAGAGAATAATATATTATAAAGAGGGAAAAAAACAGAATTCAGAAAAGCCAGAGAATTATTTGGTTTGTGGGTCTATGAAAAATACAGATGCCATGCATTGCCATAAAGCAGTTATTATATTGTTTAATCTCCTCAAATACTTTACAATAGGCCAAGGAGGACGCAAAAAAAAAAACTAGTATTGTTCTGTAGATGCTATAAGACTCTGCCTTATACCCCACCAAAACCTCTCCTACAATCATAAATCATATGGATTAGTTGTCTTAGTGAGATTTTCTGTTTCTTTGGTTTTGTTTGATGACTTGCAAGTATCAAATCTGCATGGGTCTGCCTCAATCAGCAACTGAACAACCTCGTTCATAGTTGGTCGCTGTCCTGGTGCCTTAAACGTACAGCGAATAGCAATCTTGAGCACATTAATCATCTCATCCTTGAACAACCTGGATATTTGTTTGTCTAAAACTTCCATGGCCCCTTCCTTGGTCTCCACTTTGCTTGAAACCCAATATATGATATTCTTGTTCTCTCCAAACTCTGCCTCCACGGGCTTCCGTCCAGTAACTAGTTCCATCAATACGACTCCAAAACTATAGACATCACACTTGGTCGTTGCCTTGGAAGAATATGCATATTCTGTCACAATCATCAATGAAAATGACGAATTATTAAGCTGATGAAAGCATAACAAAATTGCAATATATTATTTTTTGATAAATAAACAAAATTGCATTATATAACGTTCCAAAAAATAATTATTTTTTCAATACAGCCTAAAGGCACATCAGCAAACAATTCGCAAACATAACAAAATATTTCCAACCTTGTGTCATAGGTGTATATATGTGTAAATATGTAATTGAATTATAAATGAGTTGGCTTTTATTAAATTACCTGGAGCTAAGTACCCATAAGTCCCGGCAATGACAGTAGTGGTGGAATCTTTCCCTCCTCTTGCTTGCAAAACTTTGGCTATGCCAAAGTCTGCGACCTTGGGCTGGTAGTTGATATCCAACAGAATGTTGGTTGATTTGATGTCTCTGTGAATGATTGATGGCTTGAGATCGTGATGGAGATAGGCTAAACCCTGAGCGATCCCTAGCGCGATCTGATGACGAATAGGCCAATCCAAAAGGATTTTTCCTTTGTGAAGTGCATCCCAAAGATTTCCATTGGGCATGTACTCATAAACTAATAAGTTGCAATCCAAGCTAGAGAAGTAACAATACAACTTCACAATATTCTTGTGCCTTATGCTTCCTAGAGTATCAACCTCTGTTTTCAACTCGTTGGCCACAAAAAGTTGATCCTCCGAAGCAGAATTTTTTGTTTTGCGACTCCACAGCTTCTTCACAGCAACCACATCTCCATTGCTCAACTCAATTCTGTACACCGTCCCAGACCCCCCGTGCCCCACTATGTTCTTGTCAACCATGGCTTCCACGATTTGGCGTTGATCAAAACTTATTCTATGGAAGCTTTTTACATCATAGGAGAAAAAGGAGGATGACAAGGTCTCATCATTTTCCATCGTGGGGTGTTGGCTACTAAACCAACGTTTTAGAAACAAAATGATTCCAACAACCACAATCCCCACCGAAACCCCTATCACCCATATACTGTTTATTTTCTTTCGATTATAAGACTGCGAACAGATGGGTAGATTCGTACCTGAGGGATTAAGGTAGACTGGAACACAGAGACCGGATTCCCTGAAAAACTTTCTACTAAACCACCCTTTATAAATGAGAGAGGGATAGGACCGGAAAGCAGATTGTCTGAGAAGTTCATTGAGTTTGGTAGCAATTCACAGAGACTCTCTGGGATGTTTCCCATCAAGAGATTGTTGGATAGATCAAGGACATTGAGTGATTTTAGTGAAGAAAGTGAATCGGGGATTGAAGAATTGAACTTGTTACCTTGCAACATCAATGAATTGAGCCTTCTCAGGTTGCCAATTTCAGAAGGTATTGGACCAGACATGAGATTGTTGCTGAGGTCAATCTTCACTAAATTGACTGCTTGAGAGATTTCTGGTGGTAGAACACCTGAAATCCTATTGCTCTGTATGAACAATTCTGACAAGTTTTTAGCATTTCCAATTGTATTCGCAATCGAACCATTCAATCGATTGTAACCCAAATCAACAATTGAAACACGGGGAAGACCAAGAAGGCCTTCTGGGATTGATCCCTCTAACTGATTATAACTAACTCGAAACCGGAGGAGAGACCTGCAGCTTGCATAACTTTCAGGTACTTTCCCCGAAAACATATTTTCCAGGACAAGAAAGTACAGCAATTTACCTCCATTGCAGGCCTTGGCGGGTAACTCTCCAGAAAATCGATTTTCCGACAACTCCAAGACAATCATGGGTGATGATCCCCCTAAACCTCGCGGAACTTCTCCAGTCAACATGTTGTCATAAACCGATAACATCGTCAGGGTGGTCGAGTTCGCCATTGCTTCAGGGATTTCTTCGGTGAGGCTGTTGTTGTAAAGCTGCAAGACTTTGAGCTTTGGGAGGCGGCAAATGGATTCTGGGATTTTTCCGGTTAACTTGTTCACAGACATGTCCCAATCTATAAGCTTTGAGAGATTTCCAAGCTCCTCAGGTATTGCACCACTAAGTTCATTGTAGTAAAGCTCAAGTTGTTGTAAGTTCTTCAGCAACCCAAGCTCCGCCGGAATCTGACCCACAAGATAATTCCCGCTCAATTCAAGATCAACGAGCGATGTCATGTTTCCGATCGACGCTGGGATCAAACCACGAACCATGCACGTCGTCAGGACCATAGATTTGAGCTTTGTTAGCCTGGAAATATTCTCAGGCAATTGCCATACCTTGAAACCGTTATTTTCATTGAAGTTCAGCTTCTCGAGATTGGTGAGGTTAGTGATGGAAACTGGGAAATCACCGGTGAAGAGATTATAGGAGAGGTCAAGTGACCGGAGAGCAGCCATGGACGAAAAGTCTGGCAGTGTTCCAGTGAGGTATGCATAGCTCATGTTTAGTTCTTCTAAGAGAGAGCAGTTGCTGATGCTTTGAGGAAAGTTTCCATGGAGGTCATTGTAGCCGAGGCGAAGAATACGTAGCTCCGGGAGGTAAGAGCACACATCTTCCGGGAAGCGGCCAGAGAGTGACCAACCGGAGAAATCGATCTTCACAACAAACCCATGTTCGTTGCAGCTGATTCCGGCGTAGTTGCAGAAGGGTTTTGGTGTGGTGACATCCCAATCAGACGAGGGGTTGCCTCTGAGAGAGTTCTTCATGAGAGTGAAGAACTGAGACTGGTTAGTTACAGTGGAATGAGAAGTGGTAGATAGAGAGAGTAATAGCAAAATAAGAAAGAAACTATAATGAAAAGCCATGGGAAGTAGGGAGAGAGGGAGAGAGAGAGAGAGAGAGAGAGAGAGAGAGGCAGTTATGTTGGTTGTTGCAGAGGAGGTGAGGAAGGGAAGAAGTTTATAAATGGCATGATTGAGGGGATCATTGGGTGCAGTAGTAGTAATAGCAGTGATGATGAAGAAAAAGGAAGTTCATATTCATGCAATGTTGTACTTTGAGAGAGAGAGAGAGAGAGAGAGAGAGCATATCTTTGCATAAAGAAGCTTTATGTTTATACCCCACCAAGACCAACCATAGTAGAGAGAATAACATCAGTTTCTGAGTCCTCTGAATAAACTGCATTTGATCCTAATCACTGCATTTTCTCGTGGATCAAGTCCTCTTGATGTGAGATCATGAAAATTTTCCTTTCTTTTCTTGGAGTAGTAATGCACCCTTTTTGAGTGCTATCTGGCTAGGCTTCAAAGCAAAGGCCAAACCACTGTGCAGTCTGATCTACATTATAATTGAACTCACTTGGTTTTTGCTTTAACTCCCATGTTTATAATAGTACTTACTTTGGAGGCTATTTTAATCTGTAAGTGAATGTTGCATGCTTGACCTTGCCAAGGACCCATGCTGCACTAAGTTTATATCCATATATTACTTATGTTTGCTTACTAGTTCATTCCCTCTGTTTTTTTGGTTCTTCAAGGTTTATTCCTAGCATCCTGCTTTTTCCTGGTCCAGGCCTTACTATGATGCAAGTAGACCTCAAAACTGGTCTGGATTTTTGTTACCAAAATCCCTATCCTCTATCCCAATATATTCCCCAATTGCATAATGTGATGAGAATCTCGAAAAATCAGAATCTCGACTTGAAACTCGATTATGTAACTGAATGCTCATTGCAGACAGAGGGATGAGAATTTTGGAAACAAAAAGTTATGTGCCCTCATAACCAAGAGTATGCTTTCAGTGGTCCCGAATCATTATGTAAATTTTGGTCATCAACTAATATGATCGGGCATATTAGAAAAAACAAGACTTAGACCTGAACTAATGAGATCCTCAACTAATGAGGTCTCATTTTATTAGGACTCACCAAATCGGGAAGGTGAAAAGGTAGGGTCTCGAACACTTTTTTAATTTATTTGGATGGCCATAGTCGGACTCTATCAAATTTGATGGTCGCACACAATCGAATTAAGTTTTCCATGGCCAAATGCCTTTTTCTCTACAAAAAGTCACTTAGGTATGAAACACACATTTATTCCAGATTGGGTAGTATCAAAGCTTTGAACGACGAATGCTTATCTCAAGACGTTTTACTCCTCATGAAATGAGGCGTATGCCTCAGGCTATTGAGACATACATTTCAAATTTCAAATTTTAATATTTAATGAATAAATTAAATATTTTAAAATAGTAAAAATAAATAAAAATAATTAAATATAAAGGTGTAAAACTTTTCTCTTTAAAGTCTTGAACATTTTACTACATAGAATGAAGTTTTCCTTCACTGAAAGTGAAATTGATATTTTTGATTTTAGTGATTGAGCTTCTTACTGGACCATTAACTGTGTTTTTTCTTGATTGATCATTTACTTAATTTTTTCTGTAGAATATAGTTACAAAAAAGGATTTTTTATTTTTATTTTTTTTTATATTTAAACAATCTAATAGACATTTAACAAAAGCCCAAGGTAACTTCTGCATGTGCATACTCCTCACAAGCTTATGCGCAAGAAGCGTTACGAAGCACACTTAAGGCGCATGTTTCAAATTGTGATGCGCAAGCCCTTGGGAAGTAATGCCTAAAAATCAAAGTCTTGATGCGTTTTACCAGCACACTTAAGGCGCATGTTTCAAATTGTGATGCGCAAGCCTTTGGGAAGTAATGCCTAAAAATCAAAGTCTTGATGCGTTTTACCTTAACCTCAAGGCGAGACGAGTATCGAGGTGAGTCTCAAGAAAACCTTTTAAAACTCTAGGTAGCAGTGGTAGAGGGACTTAGGGACTGGGGGGTCACGGGCCCCCTTTTGATTTTAGGATTTTTTTTTTTTATAACAAATATAAAGAAAATATTTTAAATAAAAAAAATTACAAAAAAAATAGTAGAGTGAAATATCAATGACATTTTAAAAATTATGAGAACAATAATGATTGTTTTGATTGAAAATGAAGAGGCTACCATATTATTTCTGAAAATTTTATGAAATTTTTTAAAATGTAACGGTACTGTCATTATTATTGACATTTGAGTATAAGTAATCTCACTATAAAAATATGAAATTTATTGGATTGTTAGTTACAATTGACATGTAAGGTTTACTCTCTATGTGTTTATTCACTATTAGTTGGTGATATCAAATACTAATGATGTGATGGTATTGCCATTATATTAAATTTTTAATCAAATTTTATATAAAAAAATAATTTATTATTATATAATTTAAGGAAAATTATAAATACACTCCATGAGGTTTGCTTAAAATACAAATTGTCCCCTGTGGGTTGGAAAATTATAAATACCTCTTTGTTAGTATTTTTTATTTAACAAAATTAACTAAAAAAATGAAATTCATAATTGCTCTTCTATATAATAATAAAATTACATAAATTATTAATTGAAATATGTTTCTAATATCATTAAAAATTGTTAATTGATTTAATAATTCATTAATAAAAAGAGCGATTTGTTATGAACTTAAAAACTTCAGGGGGTGGAATGTAATTTTCAAAATCACAAGGAGCGATTCGTATTTTAATCAAACCTCTGGGAGTGTATTTGTAATTTATCCTATAACTTATTTTAAGACTTATATCCATATTTTTTTATATTGTTCATGATACACTAGTTATAAATAACATTATTTTTTTAATATTTCTCGAAATCAATCGTAAAAATTTACGTAAGATATTTTTATAAAAAATTTTAATATTATAATTAATAAGTGTTCCTCTAATTTAATTTTTTGATTTCGTCACTGCTGCTGCTGAGCAGCATAGATCCCAGACCCTCTCCACCAAACAATCTATTATGCTGAATGCAATCACTGATAAGCAGCACTTAATTAAAAAAATGCGTAGTGTGTCAAATTATTATATTTGTCCACTCAAATGACTCTTTGGGGCCAAATGGCGGCCCAAACCTTCCGCGTGTACAACCTGTACGGACTACTAAATTGTGCAGCAGAGTTCTTCTATTCCCTGCAATTGGCAGGTGGTTTTGCAGAAACACCCAGTGGATATGGAGTTGGATAAAGCTGGGAATATATATATATATATATATGCTGTTTCCGGGTATTTTTACGTCTCTGTTGAAAGTTTACCAATGCAATGGGAGGGATCTTTTTGGAAGAAGATAGACCAAAGCAGGAATCAAACAATACAAAATAATAATAATGAGTTATGTTATGCATTAGAGTTTTTATCCCAATAGAAGTGTATAACCCTCATTCAATGGTGTCAATAATATATATACATGTTCTCTAGATTTTTGTCAATGTCTCCACATGGCTTCAATATTTGTTCAAATGCAATTCCATTTGATTTACTTCTTTTGTCTTCCTTCTTCATTTGAAGCGGCAATTCCTTTGATTAGAGCTTATAAGTTTTTTTTTTTATTTTTTTTATTTTTAATTTTTTTTTATTATAAATTTTCAACTGAGTCAGATTTTTGTTTTACTCCGTCTAGACTAGACGCTTTTAAATTTTCATTTATTAATTTATTTATTTTTTGTCTTTAGTGAAAAAAATTAAAAAAAAAAACCTGTTTTAATACTTCTGATTGTCTAGTCTAGACAGGAAAAAAATATTAACTTGAAATTATTTTTTACTGAAGACTACTCACTACCTATATCCTAGTTTTTCTTTGAAAGAGCTTGTTTTCCTATTAATACTCCATTAAATAGTCCCAGGATTTGCAGAAAATTACAAAGCTTTCTGATAGGACCTATAGAATCAGAAGTAAGCTTGCAAGCAGCAGATGTATTGTTCCATTCAAATTGATCTGTTACATTTTGAATGGATGTGTGATGATAAACGGATGGTTGTGGATTGATTTTTTTAGTTTTGGACGGATGGCGGATTTGAGATTTATTTGGCCACAATCAAAATGCCAATTTGTAAAATTTTGTGTTTTTAATTTATTTAGATATTCTGTTAAATATATTCTGTTGAAAAAAAGTTTTCAACTTGAGTATATTTTTTGAATTGAAAAATTAAATCGTTATTTATCTATATTTTTTATTTTTAAATCTAACTCTAAAAATAATAAATAAAAAAGATGATATATCTTTGGTTAGTTTTTATTTTCAAAAATAGATATAGATGTAACAATACATAGGCATACAATCTCTACTACTGCTCTATTCATGGTTTTGGTGGTTTGAATTATTTTTATATTTTAAGAACCTAATATTGTAATACATTATATAGATAAGACATGCTGTGATTGTAATATGTGGATGAGACATGCAGTAATTGTAATATTCTAAAGTTTCAAACTTTCTTTCTTTCAATGCGACATGCAGTGATTGTAATACATTTTTAAATCATTGATTGTAATATTCTTTTTTTTAAGAATTGTATAAGTTGAATTATGTTAAAAATTTATAAAATTTTAAATCATCAAATCAATTCGCATCTATCTATCAATCTGTCAATCCGTTCAATTTATATCTGTCAAATTGACAAACGAATACTAATTGATTTTTTTTAAAAGCCTTCCCTTTTACACTCGGTGGGGGTTCACCTCGATGGACGTAAGCACCCCTAATGGTTAGTTTTTTTTTTTTTATTTCACCAATCCCGGTGTCATGTGACCTTTGGAGGTCCTTGGATATAAAGAATCTTGGGTATGAAGCATTTTGCTTTTTTTAATTTACCAATTCAATAAACGAATAACAAATTAAAGATTATCTGACAATTGACCTGCACCCACCCCTAACCATAGTGGCACAGTCACAGAGCAGAGCCAGGGTTGTTGATTGTTGAGCGTTGAGCCCATAAATTTGGAATCTTGAGTGGATGGGGTGGTGTACATCAATGATGAAGTGCAAAGCAAAGATGCCCACTCTTCTGAAAAAAAGTATTGAGAGTTCATTGATTTTGACGACTTGGAATGGAGCGAGCAACATGGCATGGGGTAAGCCTTGCGGGGAGATTCTATTTGAGCTCAAAATATATTTTAATATGTTTAATTTTAATATAAATTTATTAATAAAGATAATATATATTAAATCTTTAAATAAAATTTGTTTTTTTCATAATACACATTAATAAGTTATTTTTATTTAAATTTCTGTATTTTTTTTTTTAAAAGATCAAAGTTATTTTTTCTATTCACCCAAAAAATATATATATATATATTTTTTCTTCTTCTTCTTTTTCTTCTTCATCTTCCCTACAAAACTCCAATCTATTCTATCAAAACTCACTATCATCATCATCATCATCATCATCATCATCAATATAATTATTTTTTATTATTTTAAAATTCTAAACCTTAAACCTTAAAAGAAAATTTGAACAAAATCAAATAATGGATGAGAGTAATAATTAGGGCTGAGCAAAAAATCCGTGAAATTCATAATTCGATCCAGTCCAGTCCAGTCTAGCAGGTTTGGATTGGTTTTTTGAATCCGTGGTTTGGTTCTGGATTGAAAAATTAAAAATCCGTAGTTCACGGATTGGTTCTGGATTGGAACCGATCCGGACCGTGTATAAATAGTCTATATTTTTATTATACACCCTCAGATAGTATCTTTTCTTATTTCATATAAAACTTAAATTCAAATCTAAACTCGCATAGTATCTTCTTTTATTACTTTTGTTTGCTAGTTTTTAGTATTAATTTGTAATGGTCTAAATACTTATGGTAGAATTAGCTTTCTTATAATTGTTTAAATTTTAAAACAATATGTTGTTATTATGAAAAGGCATGTTACTATTGTGAAACTAATATGGTGCTATATTTATATTTTTATGAAATTAAAGTATTATATATATTTTTTCGTTATTTAATTATGTAAATCTGTGATCTTAAACCGATCCAATCCGAATTTAAATGGATTGGTTCCACGATTTAAATAGATTAGATTGGTTTTGATTTTTCAGGAATCGTAAATAACGGATTGGTCTTGGTTTTACATAATCCGGTCCAATCGAACCATGCCCACCTCTAGTAATAATCAAAATAGTTTTTGAAGCAACCCATCAAAAAGGAAGTATTCACAATTTTTGTAGAGTATTATCAATTATTTTCAATATCTTTTTTTTATAAGAATTAAAGGGCTTAGTAGTTAGATTAACAATAACATATTATTGGAGTTATTCTTATTTTGTTATTTAAATAGTATATTATTTGAGAACTACTCTTTCTTATTAATGCCTGATACTTATGTGTTTATAAGTTTGGTTTTTATTTTCCCACGAATATTTTTGTAGATAATTTATAATGTAAAAATTTTTTTTGTATTGAAAAATATTAAAATACTTATGTAAAAGTTTATTTTTTTCTATATTTATAATATTTATGTGCTTATAAATTTAGTTTTTTTTCTTCTGTATTTGAGAATTATTTTCTGTATTAAAAAGTTTTTGAAATAATTTAATTTTTTTAGTTTGTTTATTATTTATTATTTAAGTTTACCTTGAAGATAATTTTTTAAAAAATAATAAGATGTAATGAGAGTAAAATAAAATTTTAAATAATTAAATAAGATATACTTAAAAATTGAGATTACTTAATAAATTTTTAGGTGTAAATAGAATCTCCCGCCTTGTGGCTATCTTTGTTCAGCCTCACGGTCCGATTGGATTAGCAATTTCATGGGTCTTACATAAATCTTGTTTAGTTTGAAAAAAGGGTATGGGATTATTATCAAAAAAAAAACAAAAAACAAAGGGTATGGGATTAACAGTTCCATGCAATTAGCATTTCTACCAATAAGGACCACTTTACTCTCACTTTACAAAAATTAACTTTTTGATATTTTTTTTCTTGTAGACTTGAATATTAATATCTAGGTCCATTTAGTTCATATCAAGAGTATTTTGATTTACTTTTGTATATGTGATTCAAGTAAAAGATATACAATTCAGTTTCATCATATCTTAAAACACATTGTGATAGGGAAAAATATTATCTTTTAGAAAGCAGCGATTGTAACACAACTTAAATTAAGTAATTTCTATTAATCTCTTCAAATTTCTCAAAGACAACGAATTTAAAGATTTAATTTATTCAACACATAACATTTCTAGACGCATAATAACACGAGTAAAAATGTGATCACTATTTGAAATGATGCCATAGCAATTCCATAATAGAGGTTGGATATATGCACTAAGGAAAGGAATAAGAACAAGAGGTATTTTTAAGGGAATAGAAAGGGCCACAAAATATTAAATCTTAAAGGATAATTTCATCAAATAAAAAAAATTTAAAAAAAAAAGAAAAAAGAAGAAGAAAATAAAGAGAGGTTAATTTCATGTTGCGGTTGGCCGCATCCCAGCGCATTATAACAGGTTTATTCTCTTAAATCTCGTTTTGGTCTTTTATAAAATAAAAATAAAAAAAAAAAAAATTAAAGAAGAGAATAGGGATATTGCTTTAGATAAGAAGAGAGTCAATTCATAATCATAATTTTGAATATAATGAGTTGGGTAAAGTTGTGTTAATGGAGTTGGCATTGATCTCATAGTGTGTTCAGTCTGCAATATGACTTTATTTTATTATTAATTTGTTTCCAAAGGGTTCAAGGTTAATCATAGCATCCAACTATGGTAAAAGTGGCATTTGGAAAGTGGGTACAGGAAAATGGAGCATATATAATTCAAAGCGTCAAGAATTTTTTGTACTTTAATATGTATCACGTGATATTATCTTTCATCAATTATAAATATATATGTTTTTTATTGTTCCTAAAATATCTAACATAAATATAATAAATTTTACTATTAAAATCAATTACAATAATAAAAAATATTACATGATATATATTCTATCCGCATCCAAAGCGGTCAAAGTGAATTACTGTAATTACCACCTCAATGTGAGAGAGAGAGAGAGAGAGAGAGAGTTCCACTTTTGATGGTTGTCATGAAGCTTATCATATGTTGAGAGCAAAACAAATTTTAAAAATTTTCTTTTGGACATAAAGCAAATAACTTAACTAGAATGGATATACTGATTCTGTTTGGTATAATTTTTTTTAAGTTAAAAATTGATAATTAAAAACAATCGTTCTTAACTTTCAAAAAAATCAAATTTTTTTTGTCCAATTTATTTAAGGTTATTATTTGTTATTTAGTGGTAAACCAATTTGTTTTACAATTTGATTGAAATTTTATTTTAATCCTTATTATTTCAAATTGAACAATTTGTTTTAATTTGCTTTTTTCACTCAAGCTGTAGCATATATGTATAAAAAAATTAAGAGAAATTTGGATCAAAAAAGTAAATTGAAATTGAACTTAAAACATAGTGACCAAAGTAAATTTGGATTAAACTATCCATTTCCCCTTTTTTAGGTGACTATTCCCGTACAAGAAAAACAAACTAATAAATTAAGAGAGATGTTATTAACATCTATTTTTATTCTTTGGACCCTTCAATTTTTATTTATTTTTTATTACAATTATACCTTGAAGTAAAATTACAATAAATGACAACCTTCAATGGAACATCCACATACCAAATAAAGACAATTAAAATGACGCTCTATAATATTGTACACTTACCTCTACCACCATCAAACCATTTGACAGTAGTTGAAGTCCATCTTCATTACCAAACTAAACCCTAAATAGTATTTCTCTTCATCACCACCATAAACCTTAAACTAAAAATCAGTGGATGAAGTCCAACGTTCAAGTTGTTTTAAATCGTTGCATTATTTATACCACATATCAGTTTAAAATTTCACGATTCATTGATACTAATAGAGTAATAAAGGACGATACAACAACTCGCATGAGATTGACGTTGAATAGGTAAGTTTATCTATCTTGTATTAATAATTTTTGGCCATTTTCAATTGTTGCTATTTTGTGTGAACTTGATCGGTATTGGTTTGCCGATTATTAAGGTTTTGTTCAATAACATAGTGCTAAATAAAAACATTTATTTCGAAAGGTGGGTTCTGAACGTAAGGTTTTGTTCAACATTGGTATGTTGAACGGTTCTATTTTGTAAGATTTTCTCTCTAGTTTTGTGTGTTTTTCTAATGATTTTTCCCTCTAAAATCCTCTTTATTGAGGGTTTTACCCCAAAATAAACAAAAAATAAAATAAAAAATAAAAAATGTGATGGGAAGAAGAGATGAAATGGTGTTGATAAGATGGGGAGTCAGAGGTTACTTGAGACGAGATTTTCGACAAGTCGATGGTGTTCACTAATGGAAAGGTATAATGGTATTCGTTGGTTTCGGCGATGGCTTCGAATAAATCAAAGAGAAAGAGAGGGACTGTTGTTGTTCTTTAACAGGAAAGAAACCGCCTTCAACCATGATGGAAAGGGTATGCAAAATTAAGTGGTGTACACTTAGGTGTGATGATATTATGAACAAGGGTAAATTTAGTATTTAGTGCGGGTGTTAAAAGAAATATTATTAAAATTTAAGATTTATGGTGAAGGTTCAAATAAATGAGAGGTCCAAAGAATAAAGGTAGATATTACTAAGGGTTCTCTAAATTAAACTGGTAACCCTATAATTTTTTTAGTATTTCACTTTTGTCCTTCTATTTTTACACGCGTTGTTTTTCATTCCAAAATATTAATGACAACTGATGAATGAATTGCTTTAAAACAAATATGAAAGTATGTGATTTAAATTAATGAAAACATAAAATTTTACACATTATTTCTAGGGTAAATTACACTTAGCCCCCCTAAAATTTTACCAATTTCCCACTTTGACTCTTTAAATTTAATTTTTCTTACTTTGACCCTTCATGTTTACAATCATTCTCACTTTATTCCTAAACTAACTTCCATTCAAAAAACTAACAGAATCTGCCACATCATTAACACATCAGCTCCATATGTGATGTAAAAAATTTACTAAAAATGCAAAAAAATAAAAAATAAAAAATAAAATACAAAAAAATTAGAATTTTTTTTAAGTCTTTAGTGAACTTTTTTTTTTCAAATTTATTCATAAATGTTATTACATTATAGATGCATCTAGATTAGATGAAACTAAAAAAATAAAAACAAATTTAACTAAAAAAGAAAAAAAATTTACTAAAGATGAAAAAAATAAACATATACTGACTCAAACACCTGTATTGTCAATTCTGAAATGAAAAATTTACTATCATTTTTTCCGTCTTTAGTAAACTTTTTTTTTTCTTTTTTTAGTTAAATTTGTTTTTATTTTTTTGCATCTATAATGTAATAATGTTTATGAATAAATTTGAAAAAAAAATTCACTAAAGACTAAGAAAAAAATTCTAATTTTTTTGTTTATTATTTTTTATTTTTTACATCTTTAGTGAATTTTTTACATCACATATGGACCTGATGTGTTAGTGATGTGACAAATCCAGTTACTTTTTTGGATGGAAGTTAGTTTAAGAGTAAAATGGGAAGGATTGTAAACATAAAGGGCCAAAGTGGAAATGATTACAAACATGAAGGGTCAAAGTGGAAAAAATCAAAGTTAAAGGGCGAAAATAGGGAAGGATTGCAAACATGAAAGACCAAAGTGGGAATGATTGTAAATATAAAGGGCCAAAGTGGGAATAATCAAACTTAAATGTCCAAAGTGGAAAATGGGTGAAACTTTAAGGGGACAAAGTGTAATTTACCCTTAGGCCCTGTTTATTTTGAGAGATAGGGATGGGATTGGGATTAAGATGGATGTGGGACCCACTATATGTTGTGTTTGTTTTGGAAAATAGAGAAGAGATTCATAATTCCATGGGATTAAGATGGGCCTTAATGTTGCGATTGAGATGGAGAAGGTATAGGTGATATTAGGAAACTAGTTTTATAGGATTAGGTTTTTTTTGTTTTTTTTTTGTTTTTTTTTTTAGATTTTGGGAATTTTTTTTAACATTAATTTTTAATGTTTTAGTATTTTTTGTTGAGTAAAAATCATAATTTTATTTGTTTTAATATTTTATATTTCTTTTATAGGGTAATAATTTAACAATCTCCATACTTACAACTACCATCAAAATAAATATAATTTTACTTAATCCCTTCACTATCAATCCCCTCCATTCTACTACTGAAAATAAACGAAGCCTTATTTCTAAGCAACCATTTAAATTTGGAAGTCTTGAGAGAAAAACTGAGATGGTTAGTTAGGAAAAATTATCTCCAAGGTAAAATCTTTATATTTTTCGTTGTATGCTATTTCAATTGAATAAAGTTAGGTAACTATTTTTTCCCACTTTAAAAAAAAAAAAATTATAATTTAGACAAAATAATTGTGCACCGCTTTATAATAAAGTTAGATAACTATTTTTTCCCACTTTAAATTTTTTTTTTATAATTTAGACAAAATACTTTGCACCCCTTATTATAAAGCGAACATATAATCATCATGTGATAGATAATCGTATCAAATAACTTAAAGTAATTCTAACCCTACTATTTATTTTTTATTAACTAAAATATAAAAAGTTCTTTATTTTTTCTAATTTTTTTTTTTTAATCTATGTACTCCAATATTACTTTTTATTTTACATATCTATACACATAAACATTTTATTTATTCAAATGAAAATTAGGATGGAAGATAAAATTCAGTCTTATAAAACAAAGATGGGAAATACTTAGTCACTCCTCATACTTGCAGAGGTCATGTCTGCTACTAGTAAAGAAGTTACATAGCTAGGTAGATCATCAGGAAAGATTATGTGCTCTTTTTGGTTTACACCAATGTTGGTCAATGCATCAGCATTTTGATTAGCTTCTCTTGGCACGTGTAGGATGGTGCACTTGCATCTTCTCATCATGTTTCATCTTCAATTAGTGCTATGTAAGGGTGAGTTCTTTCAACTCCTTCACTGATTAGCTTCATAGCTGTTTGGGAATCAATTTCAATGGCTCCATTTGATAGAGTTGTGAGAAAGTGATTATAGGTTATAGTTTAACAGCTTATAACTTATAATTGTGAACATAAGCTGATTTTGACTTATAAATTAAGCTTCTTCTCCCCCACTCAAAGAATAAGTTGATTTTTGACTTACAAAAAACTATAAGCTGTATTGTTAAACTAAACCAAACACATCAAAATAACTTAAATTAAGCTAAAAGCTAAAATAAATTAGAAATAAGCTCTACCAAATAGGGCCATTGATGTTCAGCCCCTTTTGCATGATGATGGTCAATCCTCTCTGCAGTCCCCATATCTCAGCTTTAGAGTTGCCCAGGTATCCATAGTATCCCTACACCCAGCTGTCTACTTCATCTCTAAGTAGGCCTCCATAGCCAGATTGTCCTAGATCACCCTTGGAGCATCCATGAGCATTCAGCTTGAGTTTACCTACAGTAGGAAGAAGCCAATTAGTTAGTTAGGCTTTGTATAGCCAAATAAACTATTTAAAAAGCCTCTAAAGGCTCTTCAAATGTAACTAGTTTCGAAGAATTAATTTGATTAAAATAACTATCGTAATAGTCAATTTATTGGAGTGATTAAAATATGATAATAGAATTATAACAGTTAACATGTCTCATTTAAAGAGCTCTTTGGAGATGTTCAAAGACTCTTTAAAAGAGACCTGTTAGCTATTTTAGTTAGCGTCATCATATTTTAGTCATTCTAACAGGCTAACTATTATAATAGTTATTTTAATAAAATCCGTTAATGTTATTTACATTTGAAGAGTGTTGAGAGAATTTTTAAACAGTTTGTGTGTATAGATATGTAAAATAAAGAGTAGTGTTAGAGTACATAGATAATAAATAAATAAATAAAATAGGAAAAAAATATATATTATTTTTATATTTTAATTAATGAAAAATGAAGAATGTGATTTTTGTTGCTTTCACAAATTTAAAAATAAATATATAAATAACTTTTCGGTCGCTAAGGCTCAGCACGGAATTTTTTTAAGGCTCGTAAAACTGTTCAATTTTTTTAAGGTCCAATTATTCCCTATACAAGCCCAATTGCGGAGTCCAGGTTTCATTTCCTTGATTGGGCTGGTTCAACCCATGTTTTCCAATATCCTTGTCTAGTTTTTTTTTTTTTTTTTTTTTTTTTTTTTTTTTTTTGAGGTTGTCCTTGTCAAGTTAGCACTAGGTTTTTTAAAGCACAAGCGATGTAGTCTTTAATTTTAATATCCTACGGTGGATTTTAATGGGATTTATTGGGATTGTGTTTGATTAGAAGATTTGATAAGGGAAATAAAAAGTAAAAAAGAAATGTAATTCCAAATTTTGTTTGGTTATAATAGAAAACACAATGGAAAAAAAAGAAAAAAAGAAAAGAAAAAGGGAAATGCAATCCTATTTTTTATCTTTTGGATTCATCTATGCTCTTTTGTTTTTTCATTTTCCAACTCAATCAAACATAACTTGGAATTTTAATTCTATCAATTATTTCTTCTTTTCTTTCTATTTTTCTTTTTTTTATTTCCCTTTTCATTTTCGTCATCAAATCCTCTAATCAAAAATTCCTTTTCATTCCATTTATTTGGATGGGATGGTGCAATTTTCTTGTTGTGAGTACTTTGGGTCTATTTTAATAATTAAAATTGTTAATCTTGTACAATTTATTATTTATACAAAAAAAATAAAAAAATAAAAAAGTTAATCGAACATCATTACAAAATCATCCAAAAAAATGGATGGTTAATTTTTTTTAAACAGTATTTTGTGATCTTATTATGTGGTTACAAATGTCTAATCAACTTAATTTTTTACATGAATAATTTTAATAAATAATTGAATTGAAAAGAAGCTTAAAATACCTAGGTGTTTGGCATGCACTAAAAAAGTGCACTTTTTTTTGTGCATAAATATACTTATTTTGGTTACATCAATCAACATCTATCAACATCTCCTCTCTACTTTTCTACCAACTTTCTCTATTTTTCTATGTATTTTTTTTATAAAAAATTAAAAAATACATTTAGTTAGAACATTCCAAACTATCCCTAAATTTGATTTCAGATGCTAGCTAGTAGTATAAATTGTAATCAATAATTTTTGTATAAATTAAGAGAAATTTGGCGACAGTTCATCATTTTGATTGCATAAAGTCTTTAAGAGTAGATGTGGGAGCCGAATATCGGTTATACTAAGGAAAACCAATTTGAACGGGCCAAAGGCAATTCGGCTCCATTATGAGTCGAGTATATACCCATACACGACCAGAAGGCCGAATAAGCAATCATTCGAAGGATTAAAAGTGGGCCCGACCCTAGGGTCCAAAGGCGAATATAAATAGAGCAACATCAACCAAAGAAAGGTATGTGAGAATAGATTAAGTAAAAACTTAAGATAGAAGTAAACTTGAGAGCATACACTAACTTGTCCGTCGGAGTGCTAATTTCAGCACCACCGACCAGAGTGTTCATTCTTTTTCAGGTGGCAATCTGAGGATCATGAACGTCCTACAAGATCCAAGAATATTTCCAAACCACTTCTCCATAATTGGCACAGTATGTGGGAATACTCAAGCACATCCGTGGCGGGTGTAACGGAAGATCCTCTGGTAGTCACGGACGAAATTACGCCAAGAGATAACGTCACTCCGAGAAACATGCTTGGACCGGAGAATATCACCGCACGACAGGCCTTCAACTTTAATTCAGTAGCCCAGACCTCACCCTCGACATTAGTGCATGAGACAATGCAGACAATAATAGATCAAGCAAAGAAAAATGAACAGCGACTGGAGAATATGATGGCTGAGAACGAACGCCTGCACCAGGATTTAGCCTTGGAGGTGGCAGAATCCCAACAGGCCGCATGCCAAGACTGGGGTTGACCTTCAGGAAAGAAGGATAGTCGACGACGTCGACTTCAGAAGCGCGATTGTGACTGTAATTCTGACTCACCGTCCTCGGAACTCAGAAAGAAAGGACGAGTTGATGTATCCAAGTTATCTGAAGGAAGTCCGTATGTATGGCACAAGCGAGGGAGGAGTGATGATTTGGATGAGGAAGATAAGCATGACCCTTTTGTGCGATGAATAGCAAGGGCAGTGCTACCCAAGAAGTTCAAAGCACCGTCGTTCACCTTGTACGACGGAAAATCGGACCCCACTGATCATATTCATCATTATAAACAAACGATGACACTTCATGCTGACGATGAAGCCTTCACGTGTCGAATATTTTCGAGCAGTCTGGGACCACTGGCCGTTAGATGGTATTATAAACTGGAGCCGGCATCGATTAGGAGCTTCCATCAACTCCAAAAGTCCTTCAGGTTAGGATTCATTACCAATGAGATCCAGCTAAAGTAAGCCGATTCTCTCTAGGCAATGCAAATTAAACTAGAAGAAACTCTTCGTGAATATTCGGCACGCTATTGGGAATGCTTTAATTTGGTAGACGATGCCTGTAATGACTCCATGGCCATCACCGCCTTTAAGATGGGATTGCATCCTGATAGCCCCCTTCGCAGTTCATTGACTAGACAGCCCCTCAAAACAATTTGGGTGTTAATGAAAAAGTCAAAGAATATTGCAAAGTAGAAGACGATGATGCCCTGCGGGTCAAAGCCAAGCAGAAAGCCAATAAGATGGCTCCGCCTGGAATCGTTCAGCCAATAAGCGTCGTGCTATCAAGGAGCCTTAAACGACAGAATTGGGCTAAACGAGACAAAAGGCATCACTCGAGCGAATGAACAATATCAATGACAAAAGGAGTCAGTCGCGCCGATCAAATGACCAATGTTCACATCGATCGAATGAACAATATCAAGTGGACAGCAGGCACACAAGGTACTCAGACAAGAAACACACAGAGTTAATAGAGCCAATCAGAAAGATTTTGTCAAAAGTTCAACACCTTTAGTACTTTAAGTGGCCGCCCAAGATGATGAGACCTCCCGATACCAGAAGACGGGATAAACGGTATGAGCATCCTTCCTACTCGGCAACCTCGACGTGTTTGCATGGTCACCATATGAGATGCCATGGGTGAATCCATTTGTGGTCCAGCACCGCTTAAACTTTGATCCAAAATGTAAGCCAATTATTCAGAGAAGTCGGTAGTCAGCCGTAAAGCATACTTCGGCCGTTGTTGAAGAAGTGGACCGATTACTTGATGCCAAGACAATTCGCGAAGTAACCTATCCTACATGGCTATCCAATACCGTGGTTGTAAAGAAGAAGAATGGATCTTGGCGTGTTTGTGTGGATTACACGGACTTGAACAAAGCTTGTCCCAAGGATTGTTTTCCCCTTCCCAGAATAGACCAACTCGTAGATACAACGGCACATCACCAACCTATGAGCTTCTTAGACACCTACAGAGGCTATCATCAAATTCCCATGCATTCGGAGGACCAAGAAAAAACCGCATTCCTCACCCCAAGAGGAACCTATTGCTACAAGGTCATGTCTTTCGGACAGAAGAATGTAGGGGTAACTTACCAAAGATTAGTGACTGCCATGTTCAAGAAACAATTCGGCTACACCATGGAAGTATACATCGATGATATAGTCATCAAATCTAAGGAAAAGCATACTTAACTAGTCGATTTAGCAGAGACATTCGGCATTCTTCGAAAGTAAAAAATGAAACTGAACGCCTCGAAATGCGCATTCGGTATCGGATCTGGCAAATTCTTTAGCTACATTGTTAACCACTGCGAAATCGAAGCTAACCCGAGACAAATCACAACAATTCTAGAACTTGGCTCTCCTCGGTCGGTCAAAGAGGTTCAGAAGCTGATGGGAATGGCCGCTGCCCTCAACAGGTTTATTAGCCGTTCCACCGATCGCTGTCGACAATTCTTTCATACACTTTGGCAAGGTAAAGCTTTTGAATGGACCACCAAGTGCCAGGCCGCTTTGGACGGCTTGAAAACTTATCTTCGATCAGTACCATTCTTGGAAACACCTTTGGCAGGTGATCTGCTCATTTTGTATCTGTCGGTATCCAATCGGGCAGTCAGTGCCGTGTTGTTAAAAGAGAAACTTGGGGAACAGCGACTAGTTTACTATGTGAGTAAAGCAATGGTTGACGCCAAAACACGTTATCTTCCATTGCAAAAGCTCATCCTCGCTCTCATCATAGCTGCAAGAAAACTGATACATTATTTTCAGGTACCTACCATTGGGGTACTAACGAACTACCCCCTCCGGTAAGCGCTCCGTAGCGCGGAAGCATCGGGGCTTGTTTCGAAATGGGCTCTGGAACTCAGCCAATATGATATCCAATTTCTGCCCAGAACTTCCATAAGGGGGCAAGTGCTTGCTGACTTTGTAGCCAAATTCACGGGATCCCTCGCCGACTTTAAGTGTGATCAAGTATAGGAATGGCAACGGGCCGGGGACTACACTCCCCGTCCCCGATCCCGATGCTACCAAATTCTCCGTCTCCGGCCATGATCCCCGGCAGGGAACCTATCACTCCCCCCGCCCCCGCCCTCTAATGGGATCGGGTTTTCCCGACCCCGGAAAATCCCCGTAAATCATCAACAACATCATTTTCATCAACAAAATAACAACATTATCAATGGCAAGTTGCCAACATCATCAACCAAAAATATATATATATATATATATAAACAGATCAGACACACACACAGAGAGATGACGACGAGAGGTAATCTGCTCAGATCTGTCGTGGCGGAGGGAGGAGAAGGCGAGAGACGACAGAGTATGAAGGTTCGGCGGTGGCCTGGAGGAGGAGGAAGCGACAGAGGAGAATGAGGCGGCCAGAGGTGACGGAGGAGGAGGCAGTGAGAGGTAACGGAAGAGGAGGAGGCGGCGGAGGAGGATGAGGCAGCGATAGGCGACAAAGGAAGAGAATGAGGAGACGACGATGCCATCGCTGATTGTGGAGAGGAGAGAGAGTGAGAGAAGAGAGAGAGAGAGAGTCTGATCGGGGATTATGTGACTCAGAGAGAGAGTAAATGAGAGAGAGACACCTTTTTGAGTTATATATGTGACTTTTGTTTCATAAATCAGAGGGCTACCAAAAAAAGGAAGGGTTCTATATATATATATATATGAATGAATAGAGGGGTATTATGGTAATTTTATTTTGGAAAAAAATGGGGTCGGGAGACGGGGCCGGAGACGGGCTAGGTCCGGGGCTGTGACAACTATCTCTGTTCCCAGCCCGAAACTGATCGGGGATTTAATTTCAGATACTATCTTCGGCTCGTCGGGGGTATTTTTTGAGAAAAAATCACTCTTATCGGAGACGGGGGGTTGGGTTCCCATCGAGCCGGGTTCAAATTGCCATCCCTAATCAAGTACAACCAAAGCCCAACTGGAGAATATATGTTGGAAACATTTAACAGATATACTGTGACGGGCCATCCAACCAATGTGGCAGTGAGGCAGGCGTAGTAATCATAACCCCCGAATGGGCAATAATCCAGCAGGCTGTCAAATTGGGCTTCGATGCATCAAACAATGAGGCAGAATATGAAGCATTGTTAACCGGCCTACGAAATGCACTTCACCTCGGTGCGCGGCGTCTGATTGTTTTCTGTGACTCGAAACTACTCATCAACGGTTGAAGAGAATATCGACCAAAAATGACCGCATGACAACCTACATAAAAACGGCGAATTCTTTGCTCGCAAAATTCGATCATCATGAGTTGAATCAAATAACCCAGGATTAGAACACGCATGCGGACACCCTGGCTTGCCCAGCCTCTGCTATCAACTCAGAAATTAAACGGACAATTGAAGTAGGATTTATCTCTAAGCCAAGCATTGCCTCTTCCGAATCAGTTCAGATCAACATCATTAAACCAGGCCCAAGTTGGATAGACCCTATCGCTGCGTTCTTGTCCTCCGAGTAGCTACCGATGGATAAGAAAGAAGCACACAAACTGCGAAACAAAGCCCTGTGATACTACTTGGATCCGTAAGGAAAGCTCTACAAAAAGTCCCTTTCCGGGCCATACCTAGAATGTGTTCACCCAGATAAAGCCGAGGAACTCTTGGCTGAAATACATGAAGGCAGCTGTGGTGCCCATTTTGGCGGGCGTTCTTTGGCCTATCGAGCCATAACATAGGGGTACTATTAGCCGACCATGCGAACAGATGTTGAGTGTTATGTTAAGAAATGTGAACAATGCCAGAAGTTTTCCGTTTTAACTCATTTGTCCGCGAGAGTTAAACTCTATCACCAAATTTTGCTCAATGGGGACTTGATATCGTCGGACCATTGCCATGGGCTCCAGGAAACAAGCGATTATTGATTATCACGATAGATTATTTCACAAAATGGGTTGAAGCAGAGGCACTGACACATATTCGAGATATTGGCGTTAAGCGTTTCGTATGGAAAAACATCATAACGCGATTCGGCATACTAAGAGTGCTTGTTTTAGATAATGGCACCCAGTTTGATTGTGGCGTCTACCGAGAACTGTGCAATATGTATGGTATTCGGCCCTACTTTTCCTCACCAGCCTATCCATAAAGCAATGGTCAAGCAGAGGCCTCAAACAAAGTCATTCTGGACAGCATCAAGAAAATGTTGGAGAAAGCTAAAGGTAAATAGGTCGAAGAGCTGCCCAGTGTGCGGTGAGCTCATCGCACTACTCCAAGGTGATCCACTGGGGAAAGACCGTTCGCTCTATGCTTTGGAACCCAGGCAATCATCCCCCTAGAAATCGGCCTACCCACTCTGAAATCGAAGGTTTTTGACTTGGACCGTAATGACATGATGTTGGCCTTGAACTTGGCTTTGATCAAAGAACGCCGAGGCCGTGCCCTTGCTTCTATGGCACAGTATCAGCAACAGCTCGCTAAATCATATAATCAACGTGTACAACTGCGTCGTTATACACCTGGAGAATTGGTCCTCAAGAAAGTGCTTCCTACTACTAAGAACCCCGTTGACGGCAAATTAGGTCCCAACTGGGACGGCCCCTATCAAGTTGAATCAATAGCCGAAATAGGGACATATCGGCTCAAAGACATGTCTGGAAGAAGTTTGCCACGCCCCTGGAATTCCACACATTTGCATAAATTTTATCATTAATTCAACTTGTACGGTATGATAGCTTGTTTTGAATTTTCGCTGTGTACATCTTTCATTTTCCTAATGCAATGCATTTTCCTTCCTGTTTTGTGAACATTGGTTTGGTACCAAGAAGCCTCCGAATTCAGTGCCCCATCCGTGAATGACACGTTTAGGCCGAATAAGCCTCCGAATTCGGAGCGCTTTTCGCGGATATCACGATTAGCCAAGACAAAAAGCCTCCGAATTCGGAACCCCATCCGTAAATGACACGTTTGGGCTGAATAAGCCTCCGAATTTGGAGCACCTTTCGTGCATATCACGACTAGCCAAGACACAAAGCCTCCGAATTTGAAGCCCCATCCGTGAATGACACGTTTGGGCCGAATAAGTCTCCAAATTCGGAGCCCCATCCGTGAATGACACGTTTGGGCCGAATAAGCCTCCAAATTCAGAACACCTTTCGTGGATATCACGATTGTCCAAAACACAAAGCCTCCAAATTCGGAACCCCATCCTTGACTGACATGTTTGGATCGAATGAGTCTCCGAATTCGGAGTACCCTTCGTGGATATCACGATTGGCCAAGACACAAAGCCTCCGAATTCGGAGTCCCATCCATAAATGACACGTTTGGGCCGAATAAGCCTCCGAATTCGAAGTGCCTTTCGTGGAAATCACGATTGGCCAAGACACAAAGCCTCCGAATTTAGAGCCCTATCCGTGAATGACACATTTGGTACCAAGAAGCCTTCGAATTCGGAGTCCCATCCGTGAATGACACATTTGGGTTGAATAACCTCCATATTCGGAGCGCTCTTCGTGAATATCACGGTTGGCCAAGACAAAAGCCTTCGAATTTTGAGCCCCATCTGTGACTGACATGTTTAGGCCGAATGAGTCTCCGAATTCGAAGCGCCCTTCGTGGATATCACGATTGGCCAGTACAAAGACTCCGAGTTTGGACAGACTATATTTGGCAAACGGAAAGTTATGGACTAGTATGCGATTGACATAAAGTAATGGACGATGGTAATAAATCAATCTACAAACATTCATTGAAACAATATACAAACATTCAAAATAAAATGTTTCGTTAAATAGACCGTAAATACATGATTTGCGTCAAAACATAATAATGTGTTCGATAAATTTTATTCGGCACCATTTTCATCGTCGGTCTTCTCGGCGTCGAAAGCCTCGAAGGGAAAATTGTAATTCTGATATAAAGGCGACACCGAATCAACGTCCGCGGCCTGGAGAGCCTTGATCCACCCATGCTTAAATCCATGATTTTCGTATTGACAGACTTCCTTGGCTAGCTTTTCCCTCGTTTTCTCTATTCCAATTTTTTGGCCATCGAAAAAGCCTTTTTCGTAGGACTTTATCCTCACAGTTTCTATTACGAACATGCTCGCCGTTTCTCGGTTAGCAATCGCATGGTCCAAAAGCCGCTGGTTTACTCTTTCCGCAACAATCGGGTTCACTTGACTCACCAACTGAGTTTCAGAAGTTTTAGCTTTCTTCAGCTCATTCTCAACTTTCTTTGCGCGAGCTTCCAAGCTCCGAATGCGACCGTCTTTCTCTTCTATCTCTCTTTGCGCGGCCCGAAGACGCATGCCAATTTCATAGGAGGTATATAGCCCCTTTATTGCTCCATGGATACCTTCTCAATAAACTTCGTAATCAGGCCGGCTGATCATTGACTGCTGGACTTCTGCCGAAAAAATCTATCGAGCAAACTCGACTGCCAAGTTTGTATCACGAGTAATCGAATCCGCTTCCGTCATCAGTTTGTTTCCAATGAAGACCGAAAAACTCAATGGGCGCAGTGGCCCATTGGTTTCGCTTCGCGAACGGGGCGAGTTCCCTCATTACTACTCCTTCTTGGGTGACCTACTTCGACGACGTGGGAAGTGACGCCTCTCACGCTCCCCTAACGTCCGACTTCTCGTTCACGTAGGTTTGCTACCTCAATTCATCTCTGAGTCCAGTTAGTCAGTGTCCTACCCTCTCTTCTGCTGTTGAAAAATAGTCTTCTTGACATCCAAATTTGTTCATCCTAGTTCGACGTAGCACTCTTTTCCTTCTCGAAATCTGTTGAATTTGAACACAAAAATAGAACCTACGCGCACGCAGCTCCTGCTTCACTTATTAATTATAGGTGCAGCGTTCCCAAAGCGATCTCTTCAATACTTCGCAACGAAAAGTTTGTATGCCCCTGCCAATCCATGAACTACCGATATTCGGTGGTTCTATTAATTAATCAGCTGGGGCAAGGGCAGATTCATTAATCTATTCGGCTAAATCTCAAAGCTTTGTGCCGATAAGTTTGTATGCCCCAGCTAATCCATGAACTACCGATATTCGGTGGTTATGTTCATTAATCAGCTGAGGCAATGGCAGATTCATTAATCTATTTGGCTAAATCTCAAAGCTTTGCGCCAATAAGTTTGGGTGCCCCAGCCAATCCATGAACTACCGATATTCGGCAGTTCCGTTCATTAATCAACTGGGGCAAGGGAAGATTCATTAATCTATTCGGCTAAATCTCAAAGCTTTGCATCGATAAGTTTGTGTGCCCCGGCCAATCCATGAACTACTGATATTCGGCGATTCCGTTCATTAATCAGCTGGGGCAAGGGCATATTCATTAATCTATTCAGCTAAATCTCAAAGCTTTGCACCGATAAGTTAGTGTGTTTGGCGGTTCCGGTCATTAATTAGCTAGGGCAAGGACAGATCCATTAATCTAGTATTTCATCGCCAAATTAATTTACTCATTAATATACTTAGGAATTTACATTATCTTACTTGGCCATTAGCTAGCACATGCAGCAGACAGGCAGAAAGGCAATTTTCATTAATAAATTGAGTACAAACAGTCGTCATTTTACACACGAAAATTACTCTACATTTAACTTCTAACCAAATCAAATAAAATAAACAAAAATCTATAAAAACTACGTACACAAGATACCAAACAAAAAGAAAAATTACATTAATCTTAGTCAATCTTTGGGGTCAGACTCCAGCAGCTCAACCTCCAGCTGCCCGTATGGAATCAGCTACTCCAATGTCACATTAGTAGCATGAAGGGCTTTGAGCCAGCCGTGTTTGAAGCCCCGATTCTCGAACTTAGGTACTTCCTCCACGTATTTCTCTAAGGCGGCGTTCTCCCTGGCTTGGAACGCCTTAGATGCTTCCAAATCGGCCTCCAGTTTGGCAATCACCTCCTTGGCTAACTTGAGCACATCATCGCTCGTGTTCGCCCTTTCTTCAGAAGCCAACCCGAGTTGATCGAAACTTTTGGGTTTTTCTGCCTCGGCATCGGCACTCGCTCGCTCTTCTGCCAATTTGATCGCCTCGAACTCGGCTCTGAGAGAGGCCTCCGTAGCCTTGTTCTTTTCATTTTCAACTTTGGCTGTGAGAAAGCCTATTTATTTGATAGCGTCATATTGACAGCGGCCAATATCAACTATCCTACCTGTCGCTTGTAAAACAAGGAATTAATAAGATAGCTGGCATAAAAAAGGACGCAGGACTCCAAACAACTCAAGTCATATACCAATATCGCCGATTGAGCGGCTAATGCTATGGACATCATATCTGGCTCTGCGCAAAAAATTGTTTTGTCAATCGACAAAGAAATTGAAGAGGCCACGCTTAAGGCCACAGTAGCGTCTTTCACAGCCGATGCATCAGAAACAACCAGCACGTTCTTTATCCTTGGTTATATGATAAACGGCACAACCAAGTCCGACTCCTCTATGCGTGGCCGTTTATCAGTTAGGTTCTCTGAAAAGTTGGCTTCGTGTTCGGTGGAACGTTTTTTCCCCCTGTGCTCGGCCTCCAGATTATCCGGTTGATCGAGAACAATTTACTCCGATTCAGCCATAACAATCTACGCCATTTTTTCAACAAGAGCAGGCGGAGAAGACTTAGCCTCAGCAACAGATGGTGGGGGTTCAGATCGGTCGGCTTCAACCTTCCTCCAAGCAGCCATCCTATCGGTATTTTTTCTCCTAGCCATCTGCGCGAGCGACTCCCCAGCCATGTTCTCAGGACATGTGCCGGGAAGGTCTCCTAAATCGGTGAAAATATCGTCTTTTAACGAGACGTCTACTCGACTTGAAGTGTTGAAGCCAACTTCCTCATAGACCAAATTTAGAGCCGCGTCAACCTCCTCTCCGAGACTATCGGATCTGTCCAAATTGGACTGATTCGGCTACGCAGTGACTTCTTCGGCTATTTGTTCGTCGACTGGCTCTAAATCCGAAGCTTCAAGACCAATCTCCCTAAGATTTTTAAAGTTTGGGAATATAAGTGCCGTAAGCTACTGTTCGCTCTTTGAAATCAGAATGTTATCAGCGGCCGAAAAGGTAGCATAAGTTGGCTCGTATCTTAGAAGGACGTGGACAACCCTGCCTTGCTTTTGGAGATTTGGATGGCCAAAGAACTAGAGCGTGGTTTTGATTTGCCCAAGTACAGCGTCATCGGCCGAGACAAGAACTTTTTTCAAATCGTTACTTGCACAAACTAAACGGTAAGCACATGGAATCTAAGCCAAGTAAATGTACAAAAATTATACATAGGGGACTATACGGCCACCTGATTCGCCTTTTTATCTAGGAATAGGATCTAGGCGATCTTCGCCTTCGGCGAATTCCCAGTTGTCTCGGACAACGACCATGACATTGTCGACACGCTTACCGGAGCTGGCAAGCATAGTCACTAGATGGTGATCTGTGTCCTTGGCCCTGAGAAAATAACGCCCTTGCCGACTAAAGGATTTCGCCAAGGCATAACAATGCCGAATAGCATGGATTCCTAGATTAATCCTAAGTTGGCGATTTAGTTCTACTATCCCCATTATGATGCGGTAAAAAATCTTGTTGGACTGTGAAAGGAGAAGACCCCAATAACGAAGAACGGCCCTAAAAAATGGATGAAAAGGGAAACAAACTCTGCCCTCAGCGATTGACAGGAGGGGAAAGATGATCGTACTCGCATCAGCCCTCTCCATGTCAAGCATCTTTATCTACAAGTGACAGATGAACATCATTTGGAATGGAAAAATGGCGTCGAAAAGCGGCAATACGATCCGCAGAAAGAGGGGCTTTCAAATATTTCGCCATTCGAGTCAGAATAGAAGGTACTATAAACAAAAAAAAAAAAAAAAAAAGAAGAGAAAAGCAGGGAAATAGTAGTTGAAATGAAGAGGAGAAGAACTTACAAGGTGCAAAGAGAACAATGGGGGACGGATGAAAGTTACAGAGGCGAAATGAAAGAGAAGCTGAGGGGCAACCAAAGAGCCTTGTATATTCAAAAAATATCCGAAGAGACAACACAATTTCAAATCGCCTTAAGTGAACGACGTGTACGAAGTAGCGAGAAATCGTAATGATTTGCAAAACGCAGATGTTCTGACGCTTCAGTATTGGAAGGAGTGCAAGCGCCGTATTTTTGACTTCCTATACCTAGAACCAAACATGCCGTCTAGGTGATGTTAGTCGGATATTTGGGGGCAATTGTGGGAGCCGAATATCAGTTATACTAAGGAAAACCAATTTGACCAGGCCAAAGGCAATTCAGTTCTATTATGAGCCGAGTATATACCAGCACACGATCGAAAGGCCAAATAAGCAATCATTCGAAGGATTAAGAGTGGGCCCGACCCTAGGGCCCAGAGGCGAATATAAATAGAACAACATCAACCAAAGAAAAGTATGTGAGAATAGATTAAGTAAAAACTTGAGATAAAAGTAAACTTGAGAGCATATACTAACTTGTCTGTCGGAGTGCTAATTCCGGCACCCTTGACCAAAGCGTTCATCCTTTTTCAGGTGGCAATCTAAAGATCAGGAACGTCCTACAGGATTCAAGAGTATTTTCAAACCACTTCTCCACAGTAGATTTCTCATGATGATAAGCATGCCTTTATTTCATTATTATTATTATTTTTTACTTTTTGGACAATTTAACAATTTTTAACTTGAAATTAAAGGAAGCCTTTTCATCGTGAAATTAGACTGTCTCCACTACGTCATTGAAAGGCTTCTGCTTGGTTGTCTCCTTCCAATGGCTACAATACAACTTATATATATATATATATATATTTGTATCTTTAAAAAAAAAATAGTTTTAGTTTCATTTCTATTTTTGAGGTTCTTATCTTTTCACTTTACAATTTGTTCACAGATAAAAGATCCAAACAAAATTGAAATTTCTCATTTCTTTCTTGAGACAAGGCAAGATAAGATTCATAAACTTGTTTGGTTTTGGTTTCAAAAATACTTTTCAAAAAAATTTAGTTTTTTATTTTTCGTATTTTTTTATTTTTAATGAATTTTTTTAATATTTTAAGCAATTTTTTTTTAAAAAAAATTTAGACACACCTAACATAAATATACTTAAAAAATATAATATTTGTGAAATGTTTTTTTTTTTTTTTAAATTCATTAAATATCAAAAATATTAAAAAATGAAAATTCCGTACATTTTTCTTATTTTTGTGTATTTACTAATTTTTTAAAATATTTTTTCATAAATATTTTACTATTTAGATATATCTAAGCAAGGTATATTTAAAAAAGTAAAAAAAAAATCTTATAATTTTAAAAATATTCACTAAAAATAAAAAAAAATACGACCAATAAAAAACTTATTTTTAAAAAACTTAATTTTTAAAACTGAAATCAAACTAGTGTATAGGATTATTCATCTCTCAATCATTTTTTAAAGAACAATTAGAACATCGTCATTGCAAAAATACTAGGCCAAGTATTAAAAAAAGAACAAAATATTTACATTCAAAAAAATTATCGACCTGAGGCGGTAGGGGCAGAGAGCGATTGAATATAGTGGCGGCTTTAGGACTTTTTATCTTGTACGGTCATTTGAAGGGGGGAAGAAAAAAATTTACTCAATGCAAATAATACCAATAACATTAAAAATGGTTTCAAAAGATGAAAATTGTTCTAAACTCTATAGCAAAATCACATATCTAGTGAATAAATTATAATATAATAATGTGTTTGGAGAGAGATGAAAATTTAAACGTTGAAGAGTGGGCAGACATAGAGAGTAGGAGACATAACAAGAAGCAAGACTATAGAATGTTTCCCCATGAAGGGATCGTTGGATAGATCAAGAACATTGACATTGAGAGATGTTAGTGAAAAAAGCGAATCGGGGATTGAAGAATTCAACTTGTCACCTCGGAAATTAAAAAAAAAAAGAGCATTCCCAGGTTTCCAATTTCGGAAGGTATTGGACCAGACAGGAGATTGTTGTTGAGATCAATCTTCACCAGATTGGTAGCTTGACAGATTTCTGAAGGTAGAACACCCAAAATGTTATTGCTCTATATGGACAGTGTTGACAAGCTTTTAGCATTTTCAATTGTATTCGCAATCGAACCATTCAACTGATTGTAACCCAAATCAAGAATTGAAAGTACAAACCAAATGAGAGACCTGCACCTTGCATAACTTTCAGGCACTTTCCCGGAAAACATATTTTTCAGGACTTGAAAGTACAACAATTTACCTCCATTGCAGGCCTTGGTTGGTAACTCTCCAGGAAATTGATTTTCTGACAACTCCAAGACAATCATGGGTGATGATCACCCTAAACCTATCGGAACTTCTCTGGTCAACATGTTGTCATAAACTGATAATATTGTCAGGGTGGTTGAGTTTTCCATTACTTCAGGGATTTCTCCGGTGAGGCTATTGTTGTAAAGCTACAAGACTTTGAGCTTCGGGAGGCAGCAAATGGATTCCAGGATTTTTCCGGGTAACTTGTTCACAGACGTGTCCCAATCTACCAGTTCTGAGAGATTTCCAAGTTCCTCTGGTATTACACCACGAAGTCCATTGTAGTTGTGGAGAAGTAGGTTTGGAATTACTCTTGGATCCTAACATGCGTCACGATCCTCTGATCATTACGAAAAAGGATTAACACTCGATCGGGGGGTGTCGGAATTAGCACTCCGACGGACAAGTTAGTGTCAGTCTATTGTTTGCTTGAGGCTTAAGTTTTTTGGATCTATTCTTACATACCTTTTTTTGGTTGATGCTCCTCTATTTATATTCCCTCTTAGGCCCTAGGGTCGGGCCCTCTTAATCCATCGTGTAATTGTTTATTCGCCCTTCATGCGTATACCAATTCTCACTTGGCTTTTGTTCAACTAGTTCTATGGCGATTAGATATTTGGTGTGCGGATAAATGCTGACGCGACGAATATAATATATGTATCTCAATTTTACAAGTGTATCCCGCATCTCCACCATCACCATTATTCGGCTCCCACAATTGCCCTCCAAACATCCCACTAACACCAGTTAGTTGGCGTGTTTGGTTTTGGACTTGAAAAGTCAACAAAAATTCGGCGGTTAACTTCATTTCAACGTAAGTGTGAGAACGTATATAATTGTTGGTCATCATTACGATTTCCCGCCCCTTTACACGCTTCTTTCATTTAATGCGATTTAAAACTTTGTCCCTTCGAATGTGTGTTTTTTAATACTCAAAGTTTTCTATTCGCCTCTCAGTATAACACCTTCATTTCGCGACCTCTGCAACTTCCTCCCGTTTCTCATTGTCTTCTCCGCTTTTTGTAAGTTCTATTTTCCCCTATTTTGAATCCCATTTCTTTGTTTGTTTTTAGTTTAGCATACTCGCTAAACTGGCTAGGATGACCAAACATTTGAAAGCCCTTCTTTCTGCGGATCGAGTCACCGATTTTCAACGCCATTTTGCCATTCTTGACGACGTCCACGTGTCACTTGTGACAAAGAGCATACTTGATATGGAGAGGACTGATGAGAGTACAATCATCTTTCCTCTCCTATCAATTGCTAAGGGCGGAGTCCGTTTCCCCCTTCATCCATTTCTAAAGACCGTCCTTCGCCACTGGAGTTTAATCCCTTCCTAACCTAATGTAAATTTTTACTGAATCGTAAAGGGAATTATAGAGTTGAACCGATGCCTTAGGATCAATCTTGTTATCCCTGTTATTCGGCATTGCTATGCCTTGGCCAAATCTTCTGGTTGACAGGGGCGCTACTTTCTCAAGGCTAAGGACACCGACCATCATTTGGTAACTATGCTTGCTAGCTCTGGCAAGCGAGTTGACAATGTTATGGTCATTGTCCAAGGCAACTGGGAATTCGGCGAGGGCGAAAATCGCCTAGATCCTGTGCCTAGACGAAAAGGCGAACTAGGTGGCCGTAAAGATTCTTACATGTATTTGATATATATTAAATTGGCTTTCCTTTCGTGTACTTAACTGCTTTATTTATGCAGAAAACGATTTGAAGAAAGTTCTCATTTCGACTGACGACGTTGTGCTTGCGGAAATCAAAACTGCACTCCAGTTTTTTAGCCGTCCAAACCTCCAGAAGCAAGGGAGGACGACTCATATACTTCTCAGATACGAGCCGACTTACACAACATTTTCGACCGCAAACAATATTCCGATTAGAGGCGAAACAGCTGACTCATGGCTCTTATCTTCCCAACTTCAAAAACCTTAGGCAGATTAGTTTGGAAGCTTGACTCGGGCGGCGGAAGAACGATGGTGAGGAAGTCGCCAAACAACCTAATCAGTCCACTTCGGCCCAAGGGGACGCCTCATTTGAAGACATTTTTACCGATTTAGGGGACCTTCCCGGCGCGTACCCTAACAACATGGCTGGGGATTCGCTAACACAGATGGCCAGGAGGAGAAACATCGAACGAATGGCCGCCGGGAGGGCGAGACCAACCGATCGATCCTTCCGTATTGCCATGGTGAGTTTTCTCTGCCGGATCAAAGCAAGTAAGTTGAGACGACCTAGGCTGAAACGGCCGAGATGGAACAAACTATTGAATAGTTGGATCAGAAAGCCGAGCAGAGGGGGAAAAAATGTCCCGTCGAGTGCAAAGCCAACCCTGAGGAAGCACTTACCAATAAACGGTCGCACTCAGAGAAGTCGGACTCGGTCATGCCATTTATTATCTAACCAAGGATAAAGAATGTTCCGATTGCATCTGATGCGTCGACTCTGAAAGATCCGGTTATGGCTCTGAGCATGGCTTCCTCAATTTCCCTACTGGTTGGTAGAGCGACTTTTTAGGCGAAGCCAGATTTACATCAATTGCCTTAGCTGCTCAATCGACCATATTGGTCCGTAACTTAACCTTATCTGTAGTCTTCCGTCTATATATATTTTTTATTTTTTATTATGACTTAACTATAATTCCTTGCTTTGCAAACGGCGGGCAGGTTAGCCGAGATCGGCTGTCGTTAACATGATACTATTGAACAGATCGGCTTATTGAAAGCTGAAATCAAAAATGAGAAGAGCAAGGTTGTGGAGGCCTCTCAAAGAGCCGAATTTGAGTCGGCGAAAGCAGCAGAAGAGAGTGCAAGAGCCAATGCCGAGGCAGAGAAGGTGAAGAGTTCTGACCAACTTAGATTGGCCACCGAGGAGAGGGCAACTGCGAGCGAAGACGCGTTCAAGTTAGCCAAGGAAGTGATTGCCAAATTGGAAGCCGATTTGGAAGAGTCGAAGAAGGCGAAGGAAATAGCCAACTCCGAGGCCTCCAAAGCGTTCTAAGCTGGGAAGGACGCCACCTTGGAGAATTATGTAGAGGAAGTACCCAAATTTGAGAATCGGGACTTCAAACACGGCTGGCTCAAAGCCCTTACTGCCGCTAATGTGACGTTGGCCCAGCCGATTCCTTATGAGCAGGTAGACGTTGAGCCGCTAGAGTCTGACCCTAAAGATTGACTAGGGTGACATTCCAATTTTTGTTAAGCATCTTCCATGCATGGTTCTTGTAGATTTTTGTTTATTTATGATAATTTTCATGTGTAAAATGACTACTATCTGTACTCAATTTATTAATGAAAATTTCCTTTGCTTTTCACTACTATCTGTTGCGTGTGCTAGCTATCAATCTAGTAGAATATAAGATCATGAGTAAATTAAACATCCGATTAAATATCTGCCGATTAGATAACTACGTATCTTTTCAATTTAGCCGAATGAATTAATGAATTAATGAATATGCCCTTGCCCTAACTAATGATTGAACTTGAACACCGAATATCAGTGGTTCATGGAGTGGCTAGGGCACATGAACCTATCGGCGCAAGGTCTTGAAATTTAGCGAATCATTAGCCGTTAAGATTAACGAATCTTCCCTTGCCCTAGTTAAGGAATGAACTGGAACGCTGAATATCGATGGTTCATGGAATGGCTGGGGTACATAAACCTATCGACGCAAGGCCTTGAAATTTAGCCAATTATACTAACGAATCTGCCCTTGCCCCAGTTAATGAACTGGCACACCGAATATCGGTGGTTCATGGAATGACTGGGGCACATGAACCTATCGACACAAGGCCACGAAATTTAGCCGATTAGATTAACGAATCTGCTATTGCCCTAGTTAAGGAATGAACTGGAACGCCGAATATCGGTGGTTCATGGAATGGATGGGGCATATGAACCTATCGGCGCAAGGCCTTGAATGCGGGTATTGATAAGATCGCCTCGAGAGTGGTGCCCCCTAATCAAAAAATGGGGCGGGGGCTGCTTGCGCGGAGGCGCCATTGTTGCGTTCAAATCCAACAAATTAGGAGATGAAAAAAGAAGTGTGGATGACTGTGGATGGCAAGACGAAACAACAGAAGGGAAGGTAGGACACTCACGGAGCTGGATGCAGAGATGAACCAAGGTGGCAAGCCTACGCGCAAGGGGAGTAGGGCATCAAGGGAGCACGAGAAACGCCAATCCCCACATCACCGAAATAGGTCACCTAGAAAGGAAAGACAAAACGACGTAACTCCCCTCGTTTGAGAGGTGAAGCGAGTGCGACACCGCGCCCGTTGAGTTTTTCGGTTTTTGTTGGGAACAAACTGATGACGGAGGCGGATTCCAATATTCGTGACCCAAATGTAGCAGTCGAGTTTGCTCGACAAATTTTTCCGTCAGAAGTTCAGTAGTCCACGGTCGGTCGGGCTGATTATGAAGTTTTTCGGAAGAGTGTTCATGGAGCAGTAAAGGGTTTGTATACCTCCTATGAAATCGGCATGCGCCTGCGTGCCGCGCGAAGAGAGATAGAGCAAAGGGAAGCTTGTATTCAGAGCTTGTAAGCCCATGCGGAGAAGGCCAAAAATGAGCCGAAGAAAGGTAACCTCTCTAAAACTCATTCGGCGAGTCAAGTGAATCCGATTGTTGCAGATCGAGTAAATCACTGAATTCTAGATCACGCGATTGCCGACCGAGAGACGGCTAGTATGTTCGCAATAAAATCCGCCAAGGTTAGGTCCTATGAGAAAGGTTTCCATGAGGGCCGTAAAATTGGAATAGAAAAGACGAATGAGAAACTAGCCGAGGAGGTCTGTCGATGCGAAAATCGAGGATTTAAGCATGGATGGACCAAGGCTCTTCCGGCCGTGGGCGTTGATCCGGCATCACCCTTATATCAGAGTTATACTTTTTCGTTCGAGGCTTTCGAAGCCGAGAAGACTGATGACGAGGGCAGAGCTGAATAATTTTGATGTTTTTTTTTTTGTAAAGCATGTACTTATGATTTACTGAATAAACATATTATTCTGAATGTCTCCAAGAGTGTAATTTTTTTACTGAAAATAAATATTAGTTTATCTGATGTTTGTAGAAAGTAATCAATCTTCCTTGCAAATCTAGTTGTCTAATACTTTACGTCGATCATAATATCCACAAAAAAAGCTCCGAATTCAGAGGCTTGATCGGCCCAAACGTCATTTACGAAAGGCACTCCGCATTCGGAGGCTTAATCATGTTTGGCCCAAACGTCATTCACGATGGACGCGCCAAATTCAGATGCTTAATCAGCCTAAACGTTACAAAGGGCGCCCCGAATTCGGAGACTTTTCGGCCCAAATGTGTCATGCACGAAGGGCGCTTCAAATTTGGAGGCTTAATTGTATTGGCCCAAACGTGATTCACGAAGGGCGCTCCAAATTCGAAGGCTTAATTGTATTGGGCCAAACGTGATTCACAAAGGGCACTTCGAATTCGGAGGCTTAATTGTATTGGCCCAAACATGATTCATGAAGGGTGCTCCGAATTCGGAGGCTTAATCGGTCCAAACGTGTCATGCACGAAGGGCGCTCCAAATTCGGAGGCTTACTTGTATTGGCCCAAACGTGATTCACGAAGGGTGCTCCGAATTCGGAGGCTTAATCGGCCCAAACGTGTTATGCATGAAAAGCGCTCCAAATTCGGAGGCTTTTGACACAACCAGTACTCACTGGGCAACATAACCAGAACTCAAGAGAAAACATTGTATTGAAAAAAGGAAGATATATATAGCGTAAAATCAAAACAAGCTGTCGTGCTGTATAAGTTAACTTAATGATAAAAGTTACGCAAGTGTGTGGAATTCCACGGACGTGGCAAGCTTCTTCCATCTATGTCTTTGAGCCGATATGCCCCTGTCCCTGCGATTGAGTCAATCTGATAGGGGTCGTCTTAGTTGGGACCCAATTTTTCATCAGTCGGATTCCTAACAGCGAGAAGTAATTTCTTGAGGACCAATTCTCCTGGTGTATAATGGCGTAGCTGAACACATTGATTATACAACTTAGCAAGTTGTTGCTGGTACCGTGCTATGGATGCAAGGGCACGGTCTCAGCGTTCTTCAATCAGAGTCAAGTCCAAGGCCAACATCATGTCATTTCGGCCCATGTCAAAAACCTTCGATTTCAAGGTTGGTAGGCTGATCTCCAGGGGGATGATTGCCTAGGTTCCGAAGCATAGGGCAAACGGCGTTTCCCCAGTGGATTGCCTCGGTATATTACGATAAGCCAACAGTACACTGGGTAACTCTTCAACCCATCTGCCTTTAGCTTTCTCCAGCCTTTTCTTGATGCCGTTCAAATAACCTTGTTGGTTTTCTCCGCATAACCATTGCTTTGGGGGTAAGCTGGCGAGGAAAAGTAGGACCGAATACCATAAGTGTCGCACAATTCTCGGTACACACCACAATCAAACTAGATACCATTGTCGGAAACAAGTGCTCGTGGTATGCCGAACCCTGTTATGATGTTTTTCCATACAAAACGCTTAACGTCAGAATCTCGAATATGTGTTAGTGCGTCCGCTTCGACCCATTTTGTGAAATAATTCGTCGCAATAATTAGGAATCACATGTTGCCTGGGGCTCGTGGTAACGGTCTAACGATATCGAGCCCCCATTAGGCGAACGGCCAAGGACTAGTGATAGAATTTAACTCCTCGGTTGGCAGATGAGTTAAGGGGGAAAGGTTCTGGCATTGACTACATTTCTTGACATAACTCTTGGCATCAGTTCGCATGGTCAGCCAATAGTACCCTTGTGATACGGCACGATAAGCCAGAGAATGTTTACCCGAATGAGCACCACAACTGCCTTCATGTATTTCAGACAAAAGTTTCTCGATTTTATCCCGGTGAACACACTCTAAGTACGGCCCAGAGAGAGATTTTTTGTAGAGCTTCCCCTGCGGATCCAAATAGTAATGGAGGGCTTTGTTTCGTAGTTTGTGTGCTTCTTTCTTATCCATCGGGAGCTGCTCTGAAGATAGGAATGCAGCGATAGGATCCATCCAACTCGGACCCGGTTCGATAACGTTAACCTGAACTAATTCTGAAGAGGCAATGCACGGCTCGGGGACGAACCCTACTTCGATTGTCCGCTTAATTTTTGAGTTGATAGTAGAGGCTAAGCAAGCTAGGGCGTCTGCATGCATGTTCTAATCCCAAGTTATCTGATTCAGTTCGTGGTGATCAAATTTCGTGAGCAAAGAATATGCCGTTTTCATATAGGCTACCATGCGGTCATTTTTGGCTGCATATTCCCCTTTCAACTGGTTGATTGCTAGCTTTGAGTCACAGAAGACAAGCAAACATCACGCACTGAGGTGATGCGCATTTCGCAGGCCAGTCAACAGTGCTTCAGATTCGGCCTCATTGTTTGATGCGTCGAATCCCAATTTGACGGCCTATTCGATTATTTCCCTTTCGGGGATCATGATTACTACGCCAGCCTCACTGCCACGCTGGTTGGATGACCCGTCGCAATACATCTGTCAAACGTCGCCAACATACATTCTCTAGTTGGACTTAGTTTGCACTTGATCAGACTTAAAGTCGGCGAGGGATTCTGTGAACTCGGCTACAAAGTCGGCAAGCACTTGCCGTTTGATGGAAGTTTTGGATAGAAACTGGATATCATACTGGTCGAGTTCAAGAGCCCATTTCGAGACGCGCCTCGACGCTTCGGCATTGCGGAGCGCTGACTGGAGGGGATATTGCGTTGGTACCCCAATGATATGCCCTTGAAAGTAGTGCATCAATTTTCTTGCAGCCATGACGAGAGCAAGGATAAGCTTTTCTAATGGAAGATAACATGTTTTGGCGTCGGCCATAGCCTTGCTCACATAGTAAACTGGTCACTGCGCCCCAATTTATTCCCTTATCAGTACGGCACTGACCGTCCAGTCGGATACTGCCAGATACAAGATGAGTGGATCGTCGGTCGCTGGTGTTGCCAAGAGTGGTACTGAATGGAGATAAGACTTCAGGCTGTCCAAAGCGACCTGGCACTCGGGAGTCCAATCAAATGCCCTGTCTTGCCGAAGTGTGTGAAAGAATTGTCGGCAGCGATCTATGGAACGACTGATAAACCTGTTAAGCGCGGCGGCCATCTCCATTAGCTTCTGAACCTCTTTGACTGACCGAGTGGATCCAAGCTCTAAAATTGCAGTGATTTTCCTGAGATTGCCTTTGATTCTGCGGTGGTTAACGATGTAGCCAAGAATTTGCCGAATCCTATGCCGAATGCACACTTAGAAGCGTTCAATTTCATCTTGTACTTTCGCAGGGTGCTGAATGTTTCTGACAAATCAGCTAGATGGGAGTTCTTTTCCTTGGATTTGACCACCATATCATCGATGTATACTTCCATGGTACGGTCGAATTGTTCCTTGAACATGGAAGTCACTAGTCTTTGATAAGTTGCCCCCACATTCTTCAGCCCAAAATGCATGACCTTGTAACAATAGGTTCCTCTTGGGGTGAGGAATGCGGCTTTTTCTTGATCCTTCGGATGCATGACAATTTGATAATAGCCTCTGTAGGCATCGAAGAAGCTCAGCCATTGATGATGTGTCGTTGCATCTAAGAGTTGGTCTATTCTGGACAAGAGAAAACAGTCCTTAGGACAAGCTTTGTTCAAATCCGTAAAATCCACACAGACACGCCAAGAGCCATTCTTCTTCTTGACGACCACAATATTGGACAACCATGTAGGATAAGTCACTTCGCGAATCACCCCGCACTACAAGAAAAAACACTTTCCGTGACCAACATTTTGGTCGCGAAAAGTACCATATTTGGTCGCTAAAACCTTTTTGCGACCAAAATATGTTGGTCGCGAGTTGGTCGCCAAAGCCTCGTCACAGATAGTTTTCTGCGACCAAAAAAGCCTTTGGTCGCTAAAAGTGACCATTCGCGACCAACTTTTTTGGTCGCGGAAAGTCCAATTTATATTAGCCAAAAGTAAACTTTTAGCGACCAAAGATAAGTTGGTTGCCAAAAGTCAATGCCTTGATCCAAAAAAATTAATTCTTTTGTGCTACCTGAGACTCGAACCCGTGACCAAGGTGTCACCATGCACCCAATCCACTCTACCACTAACATGCTTCTTGTTCATATTTGGCAAAACATATATATAACCCATAAAAATTAGGTTATATATTATTTTATAAAACTTTTAATGCCTAAACAAAAAAATAGCATGTAATTACAGTAGTATCATTTTTTTTAAAATTTAACCCGCCATAACTTTCCGTGACCAACTTTTTTTTTTTGGTCACCAAAGGGTAATCTTCCGTGACCAAAAAAAGCCTTTGGTCACCAATAGTATACTTTCCGCGACCAACTTTTTTTTTTGGTCGCCAAAAGGTGATCTTCTGCGACCAAAAAAGCCTTTGGTCGCCAATAGTATACTTTCCGCGACCAACTTCTTTTTTTGTCGCCAAAAGGTGATCTTTCGCGATCAAAAAAAGCCTTTGGTCGCCAATAGTATATTTTCCCCCACCAACTTTTTTTTTTGGTCGCCAAAGGATATACTGTCTGTGACCAACCTGTTTTTTGGTCGCCAAAAGGTGATCTTTCGCGACCAAAAAAAGCCTTTGGTCGCCAATAGTATACTTTCCGCGACCAACTTTTTTTTTTGGTCGCCAAAAGGTGATTTTCTGCAACCCAGAAATTGTGGTCGCCAAAAGTTAAATTTTAGTCGCAGAAAGTGGACTATTTGCGACCAAAAAAAATAGGTGGTCGCCAAAAGTGTTTTTTCTTGTAGTGCCGACATCAAGTAACCGATCTACTTCTTCAACGACGATCGAAGCATGCTCCGCGGCTGATCGCCGGCTTCTCTGAATAATTGGCTTACATTTCGAATCGACGTTCAAACGGTGTTGGGCCACTGATGGGTCTACTCCTGGCATCTCGTATGAGGACCATGCAAATACATCAATATTGCTGAGTAAGAAGGCTACCAACTCCTGTCTTTTGACTTTATCCAAGGAAGTGCCGATCATGAAGAACTTGTCAAGATTTCCGTCAATTTCGATCCAATGCAGGGCTTCGGTTACTTTTTCACTTGGGATCCCCCCAATGTCTTCGAGGTTCTCCCTATTCGATACCTCAATTAAATGCACTTCCAGTTCCTTTGGTCTCTTTGTAACTAGAAGATAGTATGCCTACGCCGATTTCTGAGAGCCGCGAATTTGTTCAATACCGCTTTCAGTCGAAAAACGGAACAGATGGTGGTAGGTGCTTGGCAAGGCTTGCATTGTATGTAATCAAGTTCTGCCCATGATCAAATTATACGGCGTAGGGAGATTGACAACCATAAATTCTACGTCTACTGATCTGGTGCCGGCCCGCACTGGTAGTGTGATCTTGCCCAAAGGATACTCCGGGTTAGCATTGAAGCCGAATAACGGGTAGTCAGCCGGAGATAGGTCCGAATCGATAAAATCGAGCTTGACAAAAGTTTTGTGATACATTATCTCCGAAGTGCTGCCTTGGTCAACAAGAACATGCTCGACGGTGAATCTGTTTATACGTAGCTCAATGACGAGGGGATCAGTGTGGGGGTGAGTCACTCCAACTAAATCACTGTCATCGAAACTAATCCTTCTAGTGTTGTGTGGCCGTTTCGCTGGCGTCAAAGTGCTATGGGTGCTAGACGGCAACTGGATTGTGTGCACCTCGGATGGTGCCGGCAGGCTATATATCATATGAATTACACCAAGAGGAGGTGACTCCGGCCGTAAAGCTACTATATTTGTTCAATTGTTCTTCCAGACGTATTGCATAAGATGGCCATCTTACACCAACTCTTCAAGGTGATCTTTTAATGAATAACAACTATTAGTGTCGTGACCATGGTCTTTATGATATTCACACCGTTTATCCTATCTTCTCGCATCGGAAGATCCAGTCATCTTGGGTGGCCACTTGAAGAACGAAAGGTGTTGTACTTTCAATAGAATCTTAATGATCAGCTCTGTCAGCTCCGTGTATTTCTTGCCTGAATGCCTTGTGCGCCTGGTATCCACTTGATACTGTTCATTAGCTCGATGTGAACATTGGTTGTTTGATCGACGCGAGTCATGCCTTTTATCTCGTTTAGGTCGATTCCGCCGCTCGGGGCTTCTTGGCGGCACGGCGCTAATCGGCTGAATAATTCCCGACGTGGCCGTCTTAACAGCTTTGCGTCCGGTTTTGACTTGAAGGGAATTGTCTTCCACTTTGTAGTATTCTTCGACTTTATTCATTAATACCTAAACGGTTTTGGGGGGATGCCTGGTTAACGAACTGTGGAGGGTGCTATTAGGATGCAATCCCATCTTAAAGGCGGTGATGGCCATGGAATCATTGCAAGCATCATCTACCAGATTAAAGCACTCCCAATAGCGGGCCAAGTATTCACGAAGAGTTTCTTCCAGTTTAATTTGCATGGCCCAAAGAGAATTGGCTTGCTTCGGTTGGACCTCATTAGTGATGAATCTTGCCCTGAATAACTTTTGGCGTTGGTGGAAGCTGTTAATCAATGCTGGCTCCAGTTTATAGTACCACCTCACGGCCAGTGGTCTCAGACTGCTTGAAAATATTCGACATATGAGGGCTTCATCGTCAGCATGGAGCGTCATCACTTGCTTGTAATGACGAATGTGATCAGTGGGGTCTAATTTTTCGTCATAGAAGGTGAACGACGGTGCCTTGAACTTTTCGGGTAGCACAGCCCTGGCGATTCATCGCACGAATGGGTCAAGTTTATCTTCTTCATCTGAATCATCGCTTCTCTTTCGTCTATATTGTACGTATGGACTTCTTTCAGACGAGCTGGATGCATCAACTCACCCTTTCGTTCTGGGCTCAAGAGATGGTAAGTCTGAATCACTGTCATTGTTGCGTTTCTGAAGTAGACGTCGGCGACCATTGTCACGACCCAAACCCGGCCCTATGGGTTTAGCATCAGAATCGCCGGCGATGTCGAGATTACGAAGGCTTTGAGCGATGTCTGATTAAGCAAACTGAGGGCCTGGCGGAAGCCAACACAGTAAATAACTAGTTTTCATTGAGCTGTGAAAACCTGTATGTCAAAAAAATATTTTTATGCATTCATACGGTTAAAGCAAGACGCCTATACAATCATTTACAACAATAATACGGGAATCGAATCCTCGATAACAAGATGAAAACAAAGAGCAGGCTATACAGTAGTACAAACGGTAAGGAGACAGGTGGGGAAACAAAAACACCCCAAGCCATGGCATGGCATCTCGGAACCTCGCAGTGAGACACATAGGCTGGCTTGACAAAACTGGGGACTAACCCACGCTCCTAGCTCCGGTCTGGCTGCTGAGAACCTACATATATATATAAACAGTGAGCTAAAGCCCAGTGAATAACATAATGTGTAAAAAGGTTATAAATGAATGTCCTTACAGTAATGAAAACAGTTCATTAAACAGTATTTCAGTCATTCAGTCATATGTGGTACATCCATCAGCCTATAAACAGTAGATCCAAGAGGACCGGGTCTCAACAGACCCAACAGTAATGATGGCCACCAATCAAGATGCAGATGGTTCCACAAGGAACCGAGCTCTATGTGATATGCGATCAATGCTAAGGATGCCTGTCTGATTCGAATACTGAGGACATACATTCATTCAGTAAACAATATCAGTTCAATAAACAATTCAGTTCAGTATTCAAAAGATAACCATTTTGAACATATCTTTACACAATTGTTACTCACAGAGATTGGGCTAGTAGTAGCTAGGGTGCGTCTCCGAGAGCCAATCCTAAACAGTAACAAATAGAACACACACTAAGTTTTACAGTTGGGAAGGATGATAATAAATCCCTAAATTCCTCGGTGTGGTTCCATGTCTAAATCCTCATTAAAATGCCTTAAACTAGGCCTAAGGATGCCTAGGATGGGATGAGGATGCAAAAATACAGTTGGAAGGCATTTTTCAAAAGTTACTGAAAATAGGGGTCTCGCTCGAGCGAGCCTTCCTTCGCTCGAGCGAGGTTGCAAAATCAAAGGCTTCGCTCGAGCGGTCTGATGAAACAGTAAAAGTACTGGTTGCTGATTTTCCTCGCGCGATGCTCGCTCGAGCGAGCTTCCAAAATCAAAGGGTTCGCTCGAGCGAACCTTCCTTCGCTCGAGCGGTCTGATGAAACAGTAAAAGTACTGGATGCTCGATTTTTACGCTCGAGCCACCAATCCTTCGCTCGAGCGTGGCTCAGAGAAAACGTTGGTCGCTCGGCGAGAATCGCCGCTTCGGCGAAGAAGCCAAATCTGGAATTTCCAGATTTGCCTTCCAAGCTCAAACCAAGCATTCTCTCACTCAAAACTCGACCCCTTGGGCTCAAATTCTGGAAAATACATCCCAAAACATTGTAGGACAAGTTTCAAAAGCCAATTTATGAATTCAAGCCCCAAAGGTGAGTCAAGTAAATCCAAAATTCAAACCCATTTCAAGAACCAATTTCAAAACATGCAATGCATGAACTTTAAACCAAAATCAAGCTTTAATCCTTGCTCAATTGAGCTCAATAATTGGAAAACAAAGTGAAAACATGGACTAAGATAAAAACATGGTCATGCATGTATAATCCAACATGAATTCAACTCCAAAATGCACCAATTCAAGCATGCATGCAACAATTCAAGCATAATCCAACCTATTTGCACTAAATCATGGTTTAATCCTACAATGGAGCATGAACCATGCAAGATGAAGCTAAAGGACAACAAGAGGATGGTGAATTCACTTACCTAAGTCTCAATTTCAAGGTGTGGAAGCTAGATTATGCCAATTACACTTCAATTCTCCTCAAATTCCAAGCATGCAAGATGAATTTCTCCAATCTCCTACTCTCTCTCTCCAATTTCGGTGGAGACTAAGGGAATGGCTGATGAAATATGTTTGGGTGCAAGTGTAATAGGCTCAAGTAATGAAGATAGACAAAGCCCACTCAATGGCAATTTGGTAGTTAAGTCAAACTTGACAATTAATTCGTTTAAGTCTAATTTAATCATTCCTAATTGATTTTCAGATAAATACACCATTAAATCCTAAATATTCTACTGATTCCAAAACCCTAAACGGTTCCTAATTCGGCCACCGATAAGGCCTTCAATTAACAGTTCAAACATATGAATTCAAACAGATAATCAATCAATTAAACAGATGCAACATGCAGTTCAATAAATAAACTATTCGATTTCAGTTTCGATTTCAATCAGTCCATTCAGTACTTCAGTTAATTCAATTATCAGTCATTATCAGTTCGGTTTAGCAATAATCAGTACGTAATTCAGTGGTTTATCGGTGATCGAGACGAGGTTATTCTGATCTCCTCCTTATAAGGAGTTTAGTCCTCTAAACTCGAGTTACCTTCGACCGAAGAAAACAGGTTCACGGAACAAATCAGGATATCGCCTAGCCATGTCATCTTCCCTTTCCCAAGTGGCATACACACCACCATGGTTCTGCCAATCAACTTTCACTAGCGGGATCTCCTTGTTCCTCAGTTTCTTGATCCGTCTGTTCACAATCTGTATAGGCCGTTCCTCGTAAGTGTAGTCATCACTAAGCACTATCCGAGTAGGCTCAATCACATGAAACGGATCTCGAAGATAGTCTCTTAACATCGAAATGTGGAAGACGTTGTGTATATGCTCCATTTCAGGAGGGAGTGCAACTTGATACGCCACCGGATTGATTTTCTCAATAATTTCATACGGTCCAACATACCTCGGCGCTAACTTGCCTTTGACCCCAAAACGAGTCTGGCCTTTCATTGGTGTCACTTTCACAAACACGTGATCACCCACTTCATATTCTCGGTCTCGTCTTCTAACATCTGCATAACTCTTACATCTACTGCTGCGGTTTTAGGTCTTTCTTTTGTCGGTTTTATCTTTTCGATCGTTTCATACACAATCTCGCCCAAGCAAGGCCCATCTCCAACTTCCTTGACAAATTGGAGATCTACACTTTCTGCCATACCATGGCTGGAAAGGCGTCATTCCAATACTCGAATGGTAGCTGTTGTTGTAGGCGAATTCAGCTAACGGCAAATGACTTTCCCAATTTCCCTGAAAATCAAGGACACACATTCTCAGTAGATCTTCTAAAGTCTGGTTGGTCCATTCAGAGTGCCCGTCTGTCTGAGGATGATAGGCACTACTCAGCCTCAATTCAGTACCCAATGCAGTCTGTAGGCTTTGCCAGAACCTCGATGTAAACTTCGAATCCCTGTCAGAAACAATAGATACAAGCACTCCATGCAATCTCACAATTTCGTCAATATAGATAACAGCCAATTTGTCTACATTATAAATTGTCTTGACAGGTAGGAAGTGTGCAGATTTAGTCAATCTATCAACAATAACCCAAATAGAGTTCATACCTTTCCTGAAGCGAGGTAATCCAACAATGAAATCCATCGTGATATGCTCCCATTTCCACTCTAGTATGGGTAAGGGTTGCAGTAAGCCTGCGGGTCGCGAATGTTCCGCTTTAACTTGTTGACAATTGAGACACTTGGACACAAATTCAGCGATTTCCTTCTTCATTCCTGGCCACCAGAAATTCTGTTTCAGATCTTGGTACATTTTCGTGTTCCCCGGGTGGATAAACAATTTGGAATTGTGGCCCTCTTGCAGTACTCTTCTCTTGATTCGGTGTCATTAAATTTTACAGTCTTTCTTGAAATTTCAATACATTGTTCTCAAATTTGAACCCCGGTCTCGGTTTAGAATCTCTTTCTTCAATAATCTTCTTCAAGTAATCATCCAGTTGCTGTTTCTCCTTAACCTCTTCAATTAATGCTGGTTGAGCAGAAATAGAAGCTAAGGTTCCACCTCGTTCTTTCAAAACAATTTCAATTTCCGACTTTTCTAGATCATGAAGCAATTCTTTCTGCCCGGTAAGCAAACAAGCTAAGTTGGCAATAGACTTTCGGCTCAATGCATCGGCAACGGTGTTGGCTTTTCCCGGATGGTACAAAATCTGTAGGTCATAATCTTTTATCAGTTCAAGCCATCTCCGCTGTCTCATGTTCAGTTCTTTCTGAGTGAAAAAGTACTTCAGGCTCTTATGGTCAGTATACACTTCACACGTTGCTCCATACAAATAGTGACGCCAAATTTTCAGTGCAAACACTACTGCAGCAAGTTCTAAGTCATGGGTAGGGTAGTTCTTTTCATGTGGTCTCAACTGTCGGGAAGCATAAGCAATAACTTTCCCATTCTGCATTAAAACACACCCCAAACCCTTATGAGAAGCATCACTAAATACAGTGTAACCATCCGTACCTGAAGGTAGAGTCGAGCAGGTGCGATCACAAGTCGGGTTTTCAATTCTTGAAATCTTTGATTCCCTTTGGTCGATCGATCAAGCGGTGTTCCCTTCGAGTCAATAATCACGTGGTAAGGCGATTTTGGAAAAATCTTTAACAAACCTTCTGTAATATCCAGCCAATCCCAAAAAGCTTCGGACTTCTGTTACATTCGTTGGTCTAGGCCAGTTCACTACAGCTTCAATTTTCTGCGGATCAACAGAGATTCCATCTTTGCTAATAACATGCCCCAAAAACATCACATGATCAAGCCAAAATTCACATTTAGACAGTTTAGCATACAGTTTCTGTTCTCTTAAGGTCTGCAGTGCAAGTCTCAGATGGTGTTCATGTTCTTCTCTAGTCTTAGAATAAATCAGTATGTCATCGATAAAGACCACAATGAAATCATCAAAGTATGGTTTAAAAATTCTATTCATGAGGTCCATAAATGCGGCAGGGGCATTCGTGACTCCGAACGGCATAACTAAAAATTCAAAGTGGCCATACCTCGTTCTGAAAGCAGTTTTATCGACATCTTCTGGTTTAACTTTCAGTTGGTGATACCCCAATCTAAGATCTATCTTGGAAAACACTTGTGCACCCTGTAACTGGTCAAATAAATCATCAATACGCGGTAATGGATATTTATTCTTTACAGTTACCTTGTTCAATTCCCGATAATCAATGCACAGTCTCAGTGAGCCATCTTTCTTCTTCACAAACAAAACAGGTGCACCCCACGGTGAAGTACTGGGCCTGATAAACTTCTTGTCTAACAGTTCCTGCAATTGCACTTTCAATTCTTTCAGTTCAGTTGGAGCCATTCTATATGGAGCTTTAGATATCGGTTGTGTACCCGGAGCTACATCAACGGTAAATTCAATTTCCCTGTCAATCAAATCCCCTGGTAGATCATCTGGAAACACATCTGGGAATTCTCTAACTATAGGAATGCAATTCACATCAGTTTTAACATTATCATTAGCAGGTACAGTCAATACAGAACACAGATATCCTTTACACCCCTTTCTAATCAGTTTGACGGCTTTTACAGAAGAAATCAGATATGGTGGAGGTACTACTCCACTTCCACTAAACACAAATTCAGGCAAACCCGGTGGACGGAAAACAACTTGCTTTGTTACACAGTCTATAGTGGCATGATATTTTTGTAACCAATCCATCCCCAATATTACATCGAAATGATCTATGTTCAACGGTAGTAAATCAATAAACAGATGCATATCCCCAACAATAATTTCACAAGCAGGATACATATATGCACATGTCATGGATCCCCCAACAGGCAATGATACAGCTAACAAGTAATTCATGGGTTCTAAGGGTCGATTCAATTTCCGTGAAAAAGCATGCGATACATACGAATGTGTAGACCCCGAATCAATCAATACATATGCATTTTGAGCACAAATAGAGAGGATACCTGACACAACGGTCTCGGTGTTTTGCACATCTCCCGGTACTAGGGCGAACACTCGGCCCTGCCTCATAGCCTCTTTCCCGGTGGCTTTGGGGTTCGTTTTTGGTGTTGCAGTTGATCTTTCTTTGCGCTTAGTCTTTACTCTTTGGATTAGCAGGCGAGAGGACAATCTTTAATTTCATGGCCCACCTTGCCACACAGAAACAAGCTCAATCTGTAGCAAACCCTTTGTGCTTGTTGCCACATACGGAGGCGGTGGAGTAAACCCACTCCCTTGGTGGGGCTAGTCGTCGACCCGTATTACATTTCTTGCTTCTTTGGGTTATGCTTGCCTTTCTTAAATTTGAAACCCTGCCTTTTTCCTTGCCACTCAGTTGTTGGCGCTTCAGATTGTTTCACTGCTGCAATATTCGTCTCGGCCATCAATGCCCGGTCGAGAACACCCACAAAAGTTGGCATTTTCAAAACATTTATTCGGTCTTGTATAGCAACACTAAGGCCGCCTTCAAACCTCCTGGCCTTCTTATAATCGGTATCCACCATATGTGGTGCATACCTAGCAAGTTCGGTAAATTGCTTCTCATACTCGGCAACCGACATTTTGCCTTGTCTCAGCTGTTCAAACTCAGTCACTTTTCTGTCTCTGATGCACTGAGGAAAATACTTTTCAAAAAAGGACTCCTTGAATTGAGCCTAAGTCATAATAGTATTCGCATCACGGGTCAACATCCACCACCTTCTTGCTTCTTCCTGAACGGTGAAGGTTGCTAACAGTATTTTGTTGGCTTCAGAGCACGGAAAAACCTCAAACAACTTTTCAGTCTCAAGAACCCAAGCTTCAGCCTTTAACGGTTCTAAGCCTCCCTGGAAGGACGGCGGTTTCATCTTGCTGAATTTCTGAGTCAGTGCAATGATGTCCACCTCATTAGCATTCACATTACATGCATTACATTTCGGTTGCACCGGAGGAGGAGGAGGTGGTGAAATTTGGTTGGTTGTTGTTGATCTAGTCTTTCCATTATCATTTCCATCATTTGTTCAAGTCTGGCCATTCTGGCCTCAGAGGATGATGATTCAGTTTCATTTGCATTGTCCATGTCACTATAAGCAGTTATAGCAGTTATCATTATAAGCAGTTGTATGATTAAACAGTTTAACATTTTAACATGTAATCAGTCAGTCATAAGCACACACTTTTCAAATTCATGAGATGCCCTAATTACTTTTCTAGGACACCCTATAGCTCATTTGGACACGTGTGTGCGGTATAACTCGTGGTTAAGTATCGCTCTGATACCACTGTCATCACGACCAAACCCGGCCTATGGGTTTAGCATCAGAATGGCGATGTCAAGAGATTCAGAAGGCTCTTTGAAACGATATCTGATTAAGCCAACACAGTAAATAACTAGTGTCCATTGAGCTGTGAAAACCTGTATGTCAAAAAAACATTTTTATGCATTCATACAGTTCGAAACAGTACAGCCTATACAATCATTTACAGTCAGTCAATACGGGAATCGAATCCCTCGATAACAGTACAGTAAAACAGTAGACAGGCTATACAGTAGTACAAACGGTAAGGAGACAGGTGGGGAAACAAAAACACCCCAAGCCATGGCATGGCGTCTCGGAACCTCGCAGTGAGGCACATAGGCTGGCTTGACAAAACTAGGGACTAACCCACGCTCCTAGCTCCGGTCTGGCTGCTGAAAACCTATATATATATATATAAACAGTAAGCTAAAGCCCAGTGAATAACATAATGCGTAAAGAGGTTATGAATGAATGTCCTTACAGTAATGAAAACAGTTCATTAAACAGTATTTCAGTCTTTCAGTATTTCAGTCAATCAGTCATATGTGGTACATCCATCAGCCTATAAACAGTAGGTCCAAGAGGACCGGGTCTTAACAGACCCAACAGTAATGATGGCCACCAATCAGTAAACAGTATGGTTCCACAAGGGAACCGACAGAGCTCTATATAAAGAATGATCAATGCTAAGGATGCCTGTCTGATTTAGAATACAAGACATACATTCATTCAGTAAACAATATCAGTTCAATAAACAATTCAGTTCAGTATTCAAAAGATAACCATTTTGAACATATCTTTACACAATTGTTACTCATAGAGATTGGGCTAATAGCAGCTAGAGTGCGTCCCCGAGAGCCAACCCTAAACAGTAACAAATAGAACACACACTAAGTTTTACAGTTGGGAAGGATGATAATAAATCCCTAAATTCCTCGGTGTGGTTCCATGTCTAAATCCTCATTAAAATGCCTTAAACTAGGCCTAAGGATGCCTAGGATGGGATGAGGATGCAAAAATACAGTTGGAAGGCATTTTTCAAAAGTTGTTGAAAATAGGGGTCTCGCTCGAGCGAGCCTTCCTTCGCTCGAGCGAGGTTGCAAAATCAAAGGCTTCGCTCGAGCGAACAATCCTTCGCTCGAGCGGTCTGATGAAACAGTAAAAGTACTGGTTGCTGATTTTCCTCGCGCGATGCTCGCTCGATGCTCGCTCGAGCGAGCTTCCAAAATCAAAGGGTTCGCTCGAGCGAACCTTCCTTCGCTCGAGCGGTCTGATGAAACAGTAAAAGTACTGGATGCTCGATTTTTACGCTCGAGCCACCAATCCTTCGCTCGAGCGTGGCTCAGAGAAAACGTTGGTCGCTCGAGCGAGAAATCCTTCGCTCGAGCGAAGAAGCCAAATCTGGAATTTCCAGATTTGTCTTCCAAGCTCAAACCAAGCATTCTCTCACTCAGAACTCGATCCCTTGGGCTCAAATTCTGGAAAATACATCCCAAAACATTGTAGGACAAGTTTCAAAAGCCAATTTATGAATTCAAGCCCCAAAGGTGAGTCAAGTAAATCCAAAATTCAAACCCATTTCAAGAACCAATTTCAAAACATGCAATGCATGAACTTTAAACCAAAATCAAGCTTTAATCCTTGCTCAATTGAGCTCAATAATTGGAAAACAAAGTGAAAACATGGACTAGGATAAAAATATGGTCATGCATGTATAATCCAACATGAATTCAACTCCAAAATGCACCAATTCAAGCATGCATGCAACAATTCAAGCATAATCCAACCTATTTGCACTAAATCATGGTTTAATCCTACAATGGAGCATGAACCATGCAAGATGAAGCTAAAGGACAACAAGAGGATGGTGAATTCACTTACCTAAGTCTCAATTTCAAGGTGTGGAAGCTAGATTATGCCAATTACACTTCAATTCTCCTCAAATTCCAAGCATGCAAGATGAATTTCTCCAATCTCCTACTCTCTCTCTCCAATTTCGGTGGAGACTAAGGGAATGGCTGATGAAATATGTTTGGGTGCAAGTGTAATAGGCTCAAGTAATGAAGATAGACAAAGCCCACTCAATGGCAATTTGGTAGTTAAGTCAAACTTGACAATTAATTCGTTTAAGTCTAATTTAATCATTCCTAATCGATTTTCAGATAAATACACCATTAAATCCTAAATATTCTACTGATTCCAAAACCCTAAACGGTTCCTAATTCGGCCGTCGATAAGGCCTTCAATTTACAGTTCAAACATACGAATTCAAACAGATAATCAATCAATTAAACAGATGCAACATGCAGTTCAATAGATAAACTATTCGATTTCAGTTTCGATTTCAATCAGTCCATTCAGTACTTCAGTTAATTCAATTATCAGTCATTATCAGTTCGGTTTAGCAATAATCAGTACGTAATTCAGTGGTTTATCGGTGATCAGTACGAGGGTTGTTACAACCATCCTTCTTTGCCGAAGGTCGATCCCGGTCTTGGCATGCGGCTTGTTAGGACTTCGCCACCTCCAAGACCAAATCCTAACGCAGGCGCTCATTCTCAACCATCATGTTCTCCAGCCGCTGTTCATTTTGCTTTGCCTGATCCATAATCGTCTGTATCGTCTCATGTATTGAAGTTGAGGGTGAGGTCTGAGCTACTGAATCAAAGTTCAAGGCACGTCGCGCAGCGATATTCTCCGGCCCCAACATGTTTCTTAGAGTGAGGTCATCTCTTGGTGTAGTTTCGTCAGCGACTATCAGAGGATCTTTCGTGACGCTCGCCATGAATAAGCTTGAGTATTCCCACAAACGGTGCCAATTGTAGAGAAGCAGATTTGGAAATACTCTTGGATCTTGACGCACGTCCCTAATCCTCTGATCATCACTTGAAAAAGAGATTAACACTCCGGTCAGGGTTGCAAGAATTAGCACTCCGACGGACAAGTTAGTGTAAGTCTATTGTTTGCTTGAGGATTAAGTTTTTTAAATCTGTTCTCACATATCTTTTTTTGGTTGATGCTCTTCTATTTATATTCCCTCTTGGGCCCCAGGGTCGGGCCCACTCTTAATCCATCGTGTAATTGTTTATTCGGCCCTTTCTGCCATATGCCAATTCTCACTCGGCTTTTTGTTCAACTGGTTCTATAGCCGATTAAATATTCGGCGTCTGGATCGTACAAGACGGAACCAAATATAATATATGTATCTCGATTTTCCAAGTGTACCAAGCATCTCCACCATCACCATTATTCGGCTCCCACAGTAGTAAAGCTCAAGTTGTTGTAAGTTCTTCAGCAACCCAAGCTCCGCCCGAATCTGACCCACAAGATAATTCCTGCTCAATTCAAGATCAATGAGCGAATGTCATGTTTCCGATCAACGTTGGGATCAAACCGCAAACCATGCACGCCATCAGGACCATAGATTTGAGCTTTGTTATCCTGGAAATATTCTCAGGCAATTGCCATACCTAGAAACCTTCATTTTCATTGAAGTTCAGAGCTTTGAGAATGGTAAGGTTGGTGACGGAAACAGGGAAATCGCCGGAGAAGAGATTGTAGGAGAGATTGAGTGATCGGAGAGCCACTATGGACGAAAAGTCTGGCAGTGTTCCAGTAAGGTAGGCAGAGCTCATGTTTAATTCTCGCAAGAGAGAATAATTAGTGATGCTTTGAGGAAAATTTCCATGGATGTTGTTGTAACCGAGGCGAAGAACACGTAGCTCCGGGAGGTAAGAGCAGACGTGTTCAGGGAAGCGGCCAAAGAGCGATGACTTAGAGATATCGATCTTCATGGCATAGCCTTGTTCATTGCATCTGATTCCGGCATAGTTGCAAAAGGGTTTTGGTTCTGAAACATCCCAATCCGACAAAGGGTTCCCTTTGAGAGAGTTTTTCATGAGAGTGAAGAACTGAGACTGGTTAGTTACAATGGAATGGGAAGAGGTAAGCAGAGAAAGTAAAAGCGAAAAGAGAAAGAAACTACAATGAAAAGCCATGGAAGGGAAAGACAGAGATTCATAAAGAGAGAGCCAAAGGTCCCTTATTTGTAAGGATATTTTTAGATGGTAGTTAATGAATACAATCAGAGATGGAAATGAAATGAATTTTAGAAGTGTAGGGTATGAATTTGTGCCCCAACAAAAAAAATCAATGCTACACACGCAAAATTCATGCACAAAAATGTCATGAAAAAATATTATGTGATTTAGATTCATTTTAAATACGAGTTATACTATACCTAAATTGAATTTAAATTATACATTATTTTCTTAGTATTTTTCTGTGCACGAATTCTGAACACATACCAACAATCCAAAGAGAGCCTACATGCATCTCTAGTATATGGTACTGATCCATCAATCATCGTTAGAACATCATCATTAAAATTAGTCTAAGGATTTATGCAAAAAAGTCCCAGTTCAAAGAGTGGGGAGGGGGGGGGCGGCGGGGGATTGAATCCCTGTCCCTGAGCTAGGTTGCAACCACCATGAAATTTAACCCACTTCAAACCACACCTATAACAAAACTCATGTCCACACCTACATGTAATATGTGAACAACCCTCTGTCTTCTCCACATAAATTTCACACTCTGGGCACTTCCTCCAGCTCTTCTTCTTAGCAAGTTCCTCCACCAACACATTTTCTTTCCCTCTCTTCTTCCCACCCAGCCTCCTAAACTCCTTGCACGTAAATTCTACATGCCATGGAACACGACACCGTGCACAGATTGATCTCTTGCAGGCAGGACAATTGATCTCTTCTATGATCTCCCCGGAATCATTAACCAACATGGCTGAACAGTCCCTGAAAGGACAATAAATTATCTGGGACTTGGGAATCATTGACTTGCATAGCAACTCGTCCCACTGGACAATGACCTCTTTCGGGATGATCTGCCTGCAGGCATCGAAATCTAATGCTGCCTTGCAATCTTCCCCGGGGCATAAAACTGTTTTTATGTTTTCTTGGATCTTTGCTGCGATGTGTTTGCTCGTGCAGTCGTGACAGAAGGAGTGAGAACAGATTTGATTTCTGTACATCTGGATAGTTTGTTTGTTTTCCAAGCAGATTCTGCAGAAGCAGCTCTGGGATGATGATGATGATGGCTCGCCATTCGATATTGGTTCTTGGACTTGCAAGTCGTCTGCATGATTCACATCTGATTCGGGGACACTCTCACCAGCTCCAGTTCCCTTGAAAAGAGCTGAAAATGAAAGTACAGCTAGACAGGTTGCCCGGAAGAGACATTAATATTATAGGAAGGAAAAAGGAAATAAATCTTTGGTCTGTAACAGTTATCAAAAATAGAAAACAAAACCGAAGATTCATTTGCTTAGTTGTTTACTGAAATGACCAAAAATACAGTCTAAAAAACTTTCGCAGCTTTCAGGAATAAAGTGAATTCAAAGCACAAGTAAAAAAAGAAATAAACAATAAAAAGAAAAGAAGATTCTGTTTTCATGACGTGTTTAAAGTGGTTTCCTTTGTCACAACAAGGAGGAGCTACAGGTGCCTTCGTACCCTTCATCCCAAAGAAAGTCTTTTTTTTCATGATTGCTTTTGCTGCTAATGTGAACTTGCAAAGAGTTGGATTTGAGATTTTGGTTTTTGAGGTTTTTTTTTTTTTTCTCAAGATAAATGTTTTACAAAATTAAAAAAATAAATCCAAACAAAATATTACATCAAACCCTATAATCATTTCACTTTTTCTCTTACAAACATCACATCTAACTACAAAAAAACTCAACTATCTTCTCAAACACAAAAAAAAATTTCTCTAATAATATCCTATAACTAAAAAAACCTACTTCCCAAACACCCACTATATAGAGCTAAAAATTTTTGTAGAGAGGGTTGGATGTGAAGTTCTGAATTAATTGAAGGTGCAAAGATTTTCATTGGGAATGTGTATTGATAAAAGTTGGGAAGCCCCCCGTGTCCAATTTTGTTTACACAATTTGAAAGTGTGTGAACGTAATATAAATTTCGATTGATTTAAAATATTAGAGTTTATAATTTTGAGTGGGATTAATACACTTTTTGAATATAAGGTTGATTATTTTGAATCAATCATAATTATGTATTATTCACAGGCTTTTCATTTTTAACTAAAAATGACATATCATGCCATAGGAGAAGATGGTATAAATTGATATAATTATTATAGCATTATTCATGCACAAAATTTATCAACAAAGAAAGATTTCGGTTCCTATAATGCATAATATCCTGAAATTCTATTCATTTTTTTTATGACTATAATGAATCTAGAAATATAGGATTTGATCACATATAACACATATAAATGAACAAAAATTTTTTAAAGTGAGTTCCATCAACAAATTTTGTACAATCCTTTACGTTCATATTCGGTGTTTGATTTTCGGGAAACATTATTCATGCCATAACATTTTTTCCAGGAAACTTTTTCCCGGAAAACACAAACTATGATAAATTGTAAAAAAACGGCATAACATAAGGACGGAAGAAGAAATAGTCACCAACTTACCATCACTTAAGAGATGCATGGAGTCCGAAATCACCGCCTCAGCGTTAGTTTCCGGCGATTCCTCGGCGAGCGGTGCAACAGAATCGCCGCCGTACTTTCCCTCCTCGTAATGTAACCAAGCGAGTAGAGCCATGGGGACTAGTATACCAACGTACACACAGAGCGCAAGTGTGCGCCACTCCAGGACTAGGCCTAATTCGGACCAATGTTGTCGCTGGGAGTGAGTGAAGAGACTGACATTAGTCTTTGCTGGGTAGGCTTCCACGAAGGATGACAGAAATTGATTGGGTAGATCGAGAAGGTTTATCAAACTCGCCTGAAACTGATCGGAAACTTCGTCTTCCGGCCAATTCACGGAGTTGAGACCTGGTATTAGACCGGATAGCATTGTGGATCTGGTAAAAAGGGATTACCAGAACGAACACCGAAATTAACTCTGTAAAGAAACTGAGAGAAGCCTTTTTGCAGCTGAAGAGTGCATTTATATATAGAGAAATGTTAGGGATGATGAAAATTTTTTCATGAAAATGATGATGAAAAATTTGTGATTTTTAGATTAGCTTGATTAGTGTGTGGTGCTTTATTGTAAGTGTAATCTAAAAGTCACAAATCTTTTATGACTATTTTCATGAAAGACTTTTCATAATATCTAACATTACTATACCTACTTTAAAAAGTAGGAAAAAGTTAGGAATCATGAAAAAAATTTCATAAAAATGATCATGAAAAATTTATGATTTTTGGATTGCCTTGATTAGTGTGTGATGTTTTATTCTAAGTGCAATCCAAGGGTCACAAAACTTTCATGATTATTTTCATAAAAGATTTTTCATGATACCTAGCATTGTTGTAAAAAGTATGAGTCCTCTATTTAATAATAGTATTAGTAAGTGACACATGTCATACAGGTTTAATTTAAATAAGTAAGAATAAAATAAAATAATAATATAATTAGGCCTCGTTTGGCAAGTAATAATTTTAGAAAAATAATCAAAAAGTCACTTAAAAAATTAAAAAGTCAACAAACTATATCAAAATTCAAAGATTATTCTTTTTTTTTCACATCTTTTTGTAAATAATTAAAAAGTCATCACAAACATTTTATTTTTTTTACATCATATTTTAATCAAAAAATTAAAAATTTATTAAAAAAATATATTTCTAAATGAGACCTTAATATTATAATGTATACTAGTTTAAGTGGTATGAATCTTAATACCTTAAATCCTTTGTCATAAGACTTACACACCTCTATATGTAATGTTTTTTTAAAATTAAATATACTATCACATAATGTAAATCAATTAAAAATTTTGCTTAATAATAGTATGAGCAATACTAGGTATCATGAAAAAATTTTCATGAAAATAATCATGAAAGTTTTGTGACCCTTGAATTACACTTAGAATAAAGCACCACACACTAATCAAGGTAATCCAAGGATCATAAATTTTTCATGATCATTTTCATGACAAAATTTTCATGATCCCTAACTTTTCTCTAATAGTATAGATAGATATTACAAAGGGTCACGGTGGTTTTCCACTCTTCCATTCCACTTTTTGTGAGTCATTGAGGTTGGAAAAATCTAACAAGAAAGATAATTGGAAACTATAGTGATTAAAATTTTGGATTATTTACACGGAAATTTCCTGAAAAGTATTATTTTAATTCCTTAAATTATAAAAATATACAAATAAATCTTTAAATTATTGGCATGTTTAGTTTTGACCCCTTCTTTAAGGGTTTAATTTGTATGTTTTTATAATTTAAAGAGTCATTTGTATGTTTTTATAATTTAAGAGATAAAATAATATTTTCTAATAATTTAAGGGATTTATTTGTGCTTTATAATTTAGGATTAGAATAATACTTTTTAATAGTTCAGAAGGTTTCGTGTAAATAATTCTTAAATTTTAAATATTAAAAATTTATGGTGAAAATGCGTTAGAGTTGTATATTGTAAGAAATTTAATATCATTTTATTGTGTTAGTGGTATCACTTTATAATAAAAAAAATATAAATAGACAATTCTATTATTCAATTTCTGAAATTAAAGTTATGAATATTATGATTAAATTATTATAAATAAAAAAAAAGTTCGGTATATATTTTATGAATAGTTATGCTACAAATGCAGAGCTTTTACATATAAATTTGTTTAAATTTATCAATGAATGGTTTAAATTCATTTTAGACATAGACCGACAACACGCAATTTAAATTTTAATCACACATTTTCTGTCTGGAACTGGAATTCTAAGTTCACAGAGCTTTATTGTTTTATTACAAATCAATTCAATGAGACCAATCACAATATTCTGATGTTCGTTAGGGAACTAATCTCCTTGTCAGAGAACATAAAATGAAATTTTATGCAAAAGGGTTGTCAATAACAAAGGTAGTCTCAAAACTCAGTAGGTGTAGCTTAGGGTATGCGGGTATGTTCTTTTCAGATTTCAAGTTCAATTCTCATTAGGCATTATAAATTTTTTGAAAACACATTGGACACTCGATCATAAAAAATAATAGTAATAATAAAGGTAGTCTTTGTAGAGAGAGAGAGAGAGAGAGAGAGAGAGGGGGAGATTTGGTGATGCTTCTTTTTTTAAAACCTCAAGGCTTAAGGACGAAGGTATTGAGCTCTGCCTTGTGTGCCTTGGAGTTCTCATGAAGATATGGCCTGGGTTGCAATGCTCAAAAATATTAATTGCTCTCCTTTTCATATCATGCCAGTTTGACTCCATTGGCGTTTATCATTCCTTGTTTGACATATAAGTTATCACATTAAATTTTTTTTTTACAAGTTTTTTTTTAAAAAAAATAAAAAAACAACAAAAATATTCAGTTTCGAGACAAGGCTATGAGAGTTAAAAATTAATACCTAATTATATGATCAAAAGATAGTGTAGAATTACATGATTCTCAGTGTAAATATATGTGATAAAATTGTGAATACTACATGCTAGACATGATCAAATTATAGTTAAATAATAAGTTAAAATTTTACATAGAATAATAATAAAGAAGATAAAGATCTTATCATTACGTAAGTCTTAAATAATTAAATGTTTGCGTTTTCTTCGTCACTAAATCTCGATGGGATTTAGATGATTGCTTCGTCGTGAAGAGGTCATACATTCAAAACTCAAAAGTGAAATCAATACCAAAAAAAAAATGAAAATGAAAACGGAAGATCAAACACAACGTGGAAAGGAATTGACAGAACGCGAAATTATAGTTTGGGAGCAAATGCATTTGATTTTCACTTTCATTCTCCTCGCTAATGAAGACTTCAAAAATTTTAGGTTTTTGCGACGGCATTTTGCCGTCTCAAAAAACTTTTAGCAACGACAAATGACTTTTAGCGACGGCAAATAGGGATCATAACAGAGGGCGTTGCAAAAATGTATTAGCGACGGCATCGTACTATCGCCTTTTTTTTGCCACGGCATTTGTTGCCTTTTGCGACAGCATTTTACTGTCACCTATAATATGTCAAAAATTGAGACATTTTGCGACGGCACTGTTTTACCGTCGCTAAAAGTTTTATTTGAGACCTTTGTATTTTTTTTGCAACGGCATGACCACTGTCGCCAATGGTTCTAATGTTTTTTTTCGACGGTGTGGTGTCGTCGCCAAAAAAAAAAAAATAGCAATAAAATTAATAAAAAATATTAAAATAGCCTGTTTTTTGCGACAGTGTGGTGCCGTCACAAAAAAAAATATATATAATTATTAAAAATATTAAAATTACCTATATTAAATGAAAAACAATTGAAAAATAAATCAATAATTGCATAATAATATAAAATTTTCTGTATAGAAATAATAATTTCTCCATAATAAAAATATTATTCCATCCATAACTACACATTTATAATAAAATTACCACACTACATAATGTTCCATAATACATATATAATGTTTAAATACATAATGTTGTTCATAATTCAAAATAACATAAACCAAAATTGAAAGTTTTCCTCATCATTCTCCGTGGGTAACAAAAACAAAAGTTAGTCGCATTTCCACAAAAAGCAAACTCCTACTCGGAAAATATCTGAAAACAAAAAATAAAAATAATTAATGAAAATATAATTATGTGTTAAAATGTTAATTACAAAAAAATTAACTACTATACAATTACAAAGATAATTAAGTAAATAATTTTGCTTAGACCGAAATCTGACTCTAACTCCCAAACCGAAAATATGATTCGAGTCTTGTCTTCTTCCACAAGTATCTCGTGCCTAGGCGGTCGAATGTGTCAAGTTTCGTACTACTTCGACCCCGTTTGGTGATTTTAGGGCGTGAACACCTCGAATTCTAAGTTTCTTAAGAAACTAGTTTGTCTAGAGTGAAATCCGGTTCTAAGAAACTAGTTTGTCTAGAGTGAAATCCGGTTCTAACTCCCAAACCGAAAACCCGATTCGAGTCCTCTCACAAGTCTTTCGTGCCTAGACGGTCGTGTGTGCCAATTTTTGTGCTACTCCGACGCTGTTTGGTGATTTTGGGGCGTGAACACCTCGAATTCTAAGTTTTTTAAGAAACTAGTTTGTCTAAAGTGAAATTCAGCTTTAACTCCCAAACCGGGAACCTGATTCAAGTCCCATCTTCTCCCACAAGTCTCTCGTGTCTAAGTGGTCATGTGTACCAAGTTTTGTGCTACTCCGACGCCGTTTAGTGATTTTCGGGCGTTAACAACTCGAATTTTAAGTTTCTTAAGAAACTAATTTGTCTAGAGTGAAATCCGGTTCTAACTCCCAAACCGGAAACTCGATTCGAGTCCCGTCTTCTCCTATAAGTCTCTCGTGCCTAGGCGGTCGTGCGTGCCAAGTTTTGTATTACTCCAATGCCATTTGGTGATTTTGGGGCATTAACTCTTCGAATTCTAAATTTCTAAAGAAACTAGTTTGTCTAGACTGAAATCCAGCTCTAACTCTCAAACCGGGAACCTAATTCGAGTCCCGCCTTCTCTCACAGGTCTCTCGTGCCTAGGCGATTGTGTGTGGCAAGTTTCGTGCTACTCCGACGCCGTTTGGTGATTTTGGGACGTTAATACCTTGAATTCTAAATTTGTTAAGAAACTAGTGTGTCTAGAGTGAAATCCGGCTCTAACTCTCAAACCAAAAACCCGATTCTAGTCCTGTTTTCTCCCACAACTCTCTCATGCCTAGGTGGTCGTGTATGCCATGTTTCGTGTTACTCCGACGTCGTTTGGTGATTTTGGGACGTTAACACCTTGAATTCTAAGTTTCTTAAGAAACTAGTTTGTCTAGAGTGAAATCCGGCTCTAACTCCCAAATCAGGAACCCGATTCGAGTCCCGTCTTCTCCCACAAGTCTCTCATGCCGAGACGGGTTTGTGTGGCAAGTTTCGTGCTACTCCGACGTCGTTTGGTGATTTTGGGGCGTGTACATCTCGAATTCTAAGTTTCTTAAAAAACTAGTTTGTCTAGAGTGAAATCCGACTCTAACTCCCAAACCGAAAACCCGATTCGAGTCTCGTCTTCTCCCACAAGTCTCTCGTGCCTAGGTGGTCGTGTGTGTCAAGTTTTGTGCTACTTCAATGCCGTTTGGTGATTTTGGGGTATCAACACCTCGAATTCTAAGTTTCTTAAGAAACTAGTTTGTCTAGAGTGAAATCAGGCTCTAACTCCCAAACCGGAAACCCGATTTGAGTTCCGTCTTCTCCCACAAGTCTCTCATGCCTAGGCAGTCGTGTGTGCCAAGTTCCATGCTACTATGACGCCGTTTAGTGATTTTGGGGCTTTAACACTTCAAATTCTAAGTTTTTTAAAAAACTAGTTTGTCTTAAAGATTAAATAGGAAATCCAAATTGCCATTTAGAAAATTACATGTTGGACATTGATTAATTTAGAAAAAGCAAAAATCAAGGAAAGTTCAACATGAATTCGTGTGGTAAAATTCAAACCAGTAGAGATGTGTATATACATACGTATACATGATAAAATCCAGTATTTCACTTCACCATAATCATTCTAAAATACTTTGAAGTTAACATTTAAAACTATATGTCAATATTTGTATTATTGAATTTATTTACCAATTTAACTATAATAAAGTGACTAAAGACCCAAACAGAAGTTACAAACAACTTTCCAAGAGCACTAATATATAAAGCCAACTTGGATTTTCATAAATGTTTTAATTTCCAAGAGCACTAGCATTCAATAAAATTTACAATACACAAAATTGAAACTCTTTTACCCACACTGTTTGTTTTGTTTTCCAATTTTTAGTACCCATTTTCTTTTTCTTTTTTCCAGTTCTCCTTTATCACCCACACTCTTTGGAAAACAATTATAAAAATCATGAATTGATTTTTATTTGTGAGATTTTTATTTGAAGCAGAATTTTCAAATTACAAGTATATAAGTCGTACTTGATTTAGGGTTTTAAGGTCAAACTGTGATAATACTCGCATAAAAACTTTAAATTTTAAATTTGAAACAAAGAATCGAAGAACAGATCTTTCTTAGTGGATTTTCATACTAAGTAGGTTTTGGGGTATAAAATTTGCTCCTTTCTTTTTAAAGTGTGAAATTTTCAATTTGTTCTATTAAGGAAAAGAGCACAGGTTCATACAATAAACCATAAATTGGTGCCTATACCTTTTTAAGACACTGTACATGTACAACATTGTTTTCTTTCTTTCAGTGTGTGCATATGAAAGTGCATGCTAGGCAATGGTTTGTAACATCCTCTTTTTTCTATAAAAATGGAAAATTGCAATCAACAAACGGATTTGAAAGTTCAAAATATCGAAGTATAACAAATAGTCACCATTATGCATAAAGAAAAACACAAAGAACTTAAAGCAATTAATTCTTAAAATCCAAGATAACAAAATTAAACAACAACACCTACATAGAGAAACTTCATGAGCAGTAAAGCAACTTGCTAAACAATTATGACAAAAACCTCATTAATGTTGCATGATATGTATTTTAGTAAATTGGACCTCACCTACAGCCTACATGGTTAGCCTTCTAGGTCACTTTTGCCAGACATAACTCACTGTTAATTTGAGTTACACAAACACAAGAATTAATGGATTCGTGCAACTCAGTGAGATATTATTGGACAGATAGGCTTATAAAGGATCTGAAACTAGATCTCACCCTGTTTTCAGATACATGGTACATGTGTATATATATAATATTAACTTTATGTGATTTACTGTATCTGAATGTGTTGAATTTAATACACTGTAGAGTTACAAGCATAGTTCACAAGTCTCAGTAATCAATAGTGACCACCTTTTACGAGAGAGTAAATCATATGAAAAAGCTACCTAACAATGATCATCTGTAAGTTCCTAGGAAGAGCGTATTATTTGATGTAGATCGGTATCCATAAGTTCATATGCAATATACACATCATTGAACTCATCTTTCTCTGGTGGCCGTATAATATCCTTAATTTTAATAACCTACACAATAGTAGTTTGTTAAATCATCTCAAACTCATAGCTAAACATAAAAACATCCAGAAAATAAGGGTCTGACATTTATTCTCCTTACTCTCCTCTATAATCTTGAATTTATTTATCACAACAATGGCTAATGCCTTTGTTGACATAATTGATCATGTTTTAAAATAGAAACTAAACACAAACATTGGCATGAAATGCAGCAATTTATGATTGCATAGTTTGTAGAGGATCTGTAGAGAGAAAAATAGATTTGAAAATATTAAGGCAGAAACATGTTGGGTGTGACGCATATAAACACTGACCATTAGAAGTGTATGTCTCTGCAACAAATAATACAATTCCTTGCATCTTAAATAGGTAATAAGCTTCAAAATCACACTCATCGATTGTAGTATTGACCAATGGATTAGATTTAAGTATGCAACTTAAACAAAACTTATAAAGGTGTTGGTTAAAAAAAGGTCAAGCATAACCATCGTATACTAAGAAGAGCAATTTTGATTTAACTTACTGTATCATCTTTAAGTATAGTTATAATGAGATAACAGAATAAGTTACCTTTATCTTTTTAAACTGATATGTTGGCATCAAATCGCATCTCAAAATGGCATTTGGAACTTGGAAGTGAAAATAGCATCGTTGAATCATTTAAGCTCTGTTCACTCCCTAAGAAACATGGGAAGTTGAAACAGAAAAGAGATCATTTTTCTATTCTTCACTCCATACTAAATCCAAAATAAAAACAAAAAATTCCAAGTGAACCCTGATGTCACATTATAAATTGGCATTTTGAAGCAAATACAGTCAGGAGAGGATGCAATTCAGTGAATCAATACAAAAACAAAGCAACAAAACACAACAATTTCGGACAAATCTAAGGGTTTCGATTTCCTCCAAACCAATGTTCAATCAAATAAGAAATTGCTATCTCATTTTTCTCTCTAGAAGTACAAATTAGTTACTTGGTGAATGAGAGAGGAGAGATCTTGATTTGTGTAATTTAAACTACAGATCAGTTAAGAAAATAATCAAAATTAGAAAACGAATTATGGAGAAAATAATCTGAAAAATCAAAAAGTATATACGATTGATTTATACATATAGAGAAAGAGAGTATAGAGAGAGAGACGATGAATCGAACTCACAAAAAAATCGGATTCTAACGACCTCGCCTGTACATGTACAAGAAGCAGATATAACTAATGATTAAGATTAATGATGAATATAAGTCTCACGCTGCTCGCCGTCGCTCGATGCCGTCGTCTGCCGCTGCTCGATGCCGTCTCACGTTGTCGCTGCCGTCTCTCGACGCCGTCATCTGCCGTTGCTCGATGCCATTGTTTGCCCTGCTCACAATCGCGAGAGAGAGAGAGAGAGAGAGAGAGATGAGGATTTTTGGTTCAAAAGATTAGGGATTTGAGATTTAGGGATTTTTGGTTGAGGGAGGGAAAAACGAGCGTGAATCAGATTTTGGGTTTTTTTTTTTTTTTTTGTGACGTTAAGTATAACCGTCACAAGTGAAAATTTAAGGTAGCGTTTGGTAATGTTTAATTGAGAAAAAAATTAATTGAAAAAAAGTTAATTAAAAAAAATTGCTAGTCAAAATTTTAAATTTATGTTTAAAAATCAACGTAAACTCATTTTTTGAGTTTACAATTTTTTCTTAAATTTACAAACTAAGACAACCATTTACAAACCAAAAAAATTATCAAACAAGTTTTTATGACAGTTTTGTAAATTTTTGTAAATATAAACTGAAAACTAAAAACGAAATGGTTACCAAACAGGCCCTAAACAATGAATCCATGGCTTGTTTAGTAATTTTTTTATTTGCGACGAGGGTATTGCTGTCGCCGATAACTTGTATTTGCAAATTTGCGATGGGGGAAGGTTGCTGTGGCAAAAAAAAAAAAAAAAAAAAACTCATTCTTTGGCCAAAAACCTCCGTGTCCATTTTGCTACGCAATGAAAGCTAGCAAGAGAGAGAAACATAAAATGAGAGAGAAACAAAAGATGATCAGCACATGCAAGAGAAATAGAGAGAGAGAGAGAGAGAGAGAGAGATGAACGAAAGAGATATAGAGAGAGACATAAAAAAAGATAAGAGAGATGAGTAAGAGAGACAAAGAGAGATGAGAGAGATAAAACGCACCCGAGTTGTCAAGAGACAAAACGGGTCAATATACAGGTATACTGGTATGAGTACAAGATTTAACACCCACGTGTCCACCAGACACAAACAAAAATACATTTAATTCTTGTTATGGGACAAGACAAGTAGTTCCAACCGCACCGAGACGAATGGGTAGTTTCCCGAGATACGGTGGCATTTAGTTTCTTACCCGTACACAACGAAATATAAATTGATTATAAAATAAACAAATTAAAAATAAAAATATGGTGGGTCAGCCCTGTATAAAAAAGTTAGTAAACCATCCTACAAAAAATAAAGTTAGTATAATTTAATCATAAGTAACTTACTGAAGAAATATAAAAATGCACCGTTTCATACTTAAATAATTCGAATTGACCAAAACTCAAAGAACAAAAGTTGTACAGAATCAAATTTCCTAAAGAGTAATGTGAACAAATTTAGTAAAAACTGAACAGGTTGAGCCAAAAACTTAATAGAAAATCCTAACCGAAATTCGATCAAAAAATCTGGAACTGAAAATGAAAAGAAATTGCTATAAGATAAATTTTTTCGGAAAAGTTCAAAACACGAAAAATGTTCAGAATAACGTTTTACTTGAGTTTGTGCGAAACCAATAAAAATGAGCTCGTTTCGTGGGTTAAAACAGCCTCTAAATTATGCATTGCTAAAATGAATCAAAACTACAATAACCAAGATCATCCGATTATAAGTTCTAATCGATCTTTTTAATAAAAAGTTAAAACACAAAAGTTGTCTAGAATTACGTATACATATCTCTGCTCAAATTTTATAATTTATCGAGGTCGTTTATTATTTTTCAAGATGTACAAATCAATACAATTCACACTATAATAATAAACTCATAATTAAATTATTTATACCTTAACTCTACTACTTCGGCCCTTCACTTCCGTCCTACACATATATCCCATGTGCCTCTCATATACCTAACACCGCTCCAAAGCACAACTTGCACGGGAATATCGTCCCGAGTTTGACCCACACTCCCCGGATGGTTAGCATATACGTACGCTCGTAAATCAAAGCACTCGTCTACTCATGAGAACGAGGCAACAATATATATATATATATACAAAACATGTCACCCATGAGAACAAACATAACATGGCCAAGCCTAAGACATTCAAATTAATCTCATAATCTTCACTTTTTCCCATACACTCTTTCTCACCAACACTCAAATAAAACAACAATCCATTGAGTCATGGTGGAGTATGAGGAATTTATCTATGGTTCCTAATTTATTTTAATTTCATATATTTATGAGTGTGATTACAACCATAAAATAAATCTATATAAAAACCCTAAGCCTTGCATACACAACTAATCAAAATAATTAAAATTAATTAATCATCTAAAAACCCTAAACCTTACATACACAACTAATCAAAATAATTAAAATCAATCAATCATCTAAAAATCCTAAACCTTAGATACACAACTAATCAAAATAATTAAAATCAATCTATCATTTTTATGTAAAAACAAAATCAAACTAACATCAAATAAATATAAATAAATAAATAAAAACAACGAATTAAACATAAATCAAGGGAAGTGAGTTTTGTACTCACTATTATTTTTGAAGATCAAAGAATTATTTGAAAAACTAATTGAGCCACTAAAACAAAACCCTAATATTTTTTTTTCTTCGCCTTTCTCTCTCCAGCCGTCTCTCTCTTTCTTTCTTTTTTTTCTTCTCCTTTCTTTTTTTATATAATATTATATTATACAAATACAATATATATAAATATACTATATATGATCAACACATGTATATACATATATAAAATATATATAAATATTCAGATTAATTATATATAATTAAATATCACATTAAATTAATTAAATGCCTCATTAAATTCTTATATAACCATACAATTAATAAAGCTAAAAATAAAATAAGATAATAATAATAATAAATAAAGGCTTACGAAAAAATCAGGGTCGCTACAGAGAAAGAGACACACACACACACAGAGAGAGAGAGAGAGAGAGAGAGAGACCCATTTAATTTTTTGACTTTTTTCTCTTTCAACAACAATGGGCTCAGAGAAAGAGATGAGTGTGATTGAGAGAAATGAATGATTGAGAGAGAAGAGAGATGAGTGAGAGACAGAGAGACGGAGAGAAAGAAAAAAAAAAGAGAAACAATATGAGCAAGAGAGAGAGAGAGAGAAAGACAACAAAAAGAGATGAACAAGAGATATAGAGAGAGGGAAAGAGAGAAGAAAGATGAGCAAGAGAGATGGGAGAGCTAGAGAGAAGAGTAATGAGTGAGTAAAAGAGAGAGACATAGAGAGAGATAGAGAAAGAAAAAAAAAAGAGAAACAAGATGAGCGAGAGACAGACAAAAAGAGAGAGAGATGGAGAAAGACAGCAAAAAGAGATGAACAAGAAATATAGAAAGAGACATAGAAAGAGAGAAAGAGAGAAGAAAGATGAGCAAGAGAGATAGAGAGCGGAGAGAGATAAGAGAGCCAGAGAGGAGCGTGATAAGTGAGAGAGAGATGAGAGACAAAGAGAAAGAGAGAGATGAGAGAAATAAGCAAGAGATAGAGAGAAAGGCCCATTCATTTTTTGACTTTTTTAAGTGATTAAGAGAAATGAGAGATGAGCGATTGAAAGAAGAGAGAGATCGATAAATTGAGAAGAGGGGAGGGAGAGAGTGAACAACACGAGCACAGTGTGGGAAAGAGAGAGAGAGAGAGAGAGAGAGAGAGAGAGAGACAGACAGAAAGACAATGAGTGATGAGTGAGAGAGAAAAAAAAAAGAGATAAGCGAAAGAGAGGGAGAGAGAGAGTTAGAGAGAGACAAAGAGACAAAAAGATTAAAAAAATGGGTGAAACACTACAAAAATTTCAGTTTTTTGTGACAGCAAAATGCCATCGCTAATACTTCCAATGTCGTCTCATCAAAACAGTCTCGTTTTTTCTACTCTTTTTTTTTTTTTTTTTATGACGGCATTTATTACCGCATAAAAACTCTCTTATTTATGCATCGTAGTTCATGTCGTTGCAAAAAACAACTTTATTTGTGACAAAGATAGGTTTAAACGCAAAAAAATCGCATTATTTGACGACAGGTTATTACTGCCGCGCAAAAAAGTTATTTTTTTGTGACAGGAAAGGGTGCAGTCGCTAAAAACCGATTTATTGGTGACAACAAATGGTGTCGTCACAAAAAAATTACTTTTTGCGACGGTAAGAGATGCCGTCGCAAATACTTCCGTGTTATAAAGTCCCTTTTCTTCTAGTGAAAGTTCCTTCTTTGGGTCTTTGTTTCGTATGGATTTTGACTTGGATTTTTTTAATAATTTTTTTTGACTTTTTAAAATTAAAAAAAGTTAATGTACTTGAAAAGTTGATTAAAAAGTAATTTTTTTGTGACTAAAAAAATTGAGTAAATTTTTTAAACCAGTGACAAATATATTTTTGACTTTTAGTTCAAAAAGATTAGCTTATTTAGCCTTCATTTGCCATATGAATTTTTTGGATTTTTTGGTTAAAATAGTCACAAAAAGATAAAATAAGTTAAAAAATTAATAAGACAAAATATCGCATCCAAATCATAATCTTTTATTTTTTCTGTCACAAAAGTTGAAAAAGTCAAAAAACTTATCTCAAACGAGACTTTTTAAATTCAGGCTAAAATAATCAAAAAACTAAAAGCCTAAAAAGTCAACTCACATCCAAGTGAAGCCTTAGCTCATACCAAAATGAATTTTTAAAAATATTCAAATTCAATTCGTGTATGATAAAATAAAATAAAAAATTAAATAAATCTACATTACTCATTAACTTTTTATTGATAAATTCCTTGAATACAAAATCTAAATTAAGTGACAGCAAAGGGACACGAGTAAGATATCTTTAGAATCATCGCACCAGCTTCCTTTGTGCTTAGTGCTGGGAGATGGTGACAGCCGTTTTCCCATCCTATTAAAAATTATTTAAGTTTTTTTTTTTTTTTTTGAATTGTATTTAAGTTATGTTTGATTCATGAATTTAGAAAAAAATTTGAAAAGATAAAGAGAAAATGTAAATGAAATATAATTACATTTTACTTACATTTCACATATTTTTTTCTCTTTCTTTTTCTAAATCCCTCAAATCCATTAGCTAAACACAATATTAGGAGACTTTAATTTGGAGCTTAATATTATACTTTTGAAAAAGCCACTTTCTCATCCTTCTTAACATTAGTTTGGAGGCCTTGAGCTAACATTGCTTTACAAATGAGACTAAAATAAATAAAAAGTTGAATTAATGACTATGAGATGACACAAACTTGTAATCCCAGGATCAAGAATGACTAAGATGAGAGGAAAAAAGTTAGGCGCATGGGATGCTTTTGTAAGAGATTAGTTAGTTGGATATATCAGTTTTCTCCCTTTCACTTTTAACAAAGAAAAAAAAGGGTTGGGTATAAAGAGTCTGTGGTGTTAGATTATTATATTATTAATAATCTCAATCAATTATAAAAGTATAATTCAATAAAATATTATATTATTAATAATCTCAATCAATTATAAAAGTATAATTCAATAAAATTAGAGTCAAATGATTCTTGAAAAATAAAAAAAATAAGACGTTGGGCCCCACTTTAATTAAGTAAAGTGGACAATTAGTGACAATTAGAGTCAAATTTCAAAATTTTCATTCATTCTAAAACATATCATTTATTCAATTACGCACTTTACTAAGAGATTATAAACTCAAATCTGTGTCTTATTATTTGTTGGGATTTCAATCTCCCCTTTTGCAAGTCTTTCCATATTAAAGGCGCAAGTCAGTTGCGGTCACGAAACCTCCAATCCGTCATCCGTTCGTTACATTGACGGATTGAAAAAAATCAATCTGCATCCGTCCGCCTATCCGGTGAATGTGGATTGAACGGATTGGCGGTTTGACGAATGGATGCGAATCGGTTTGGCGGTTTAAAATTTTATAAATTTTCAACATAATTAAACTGATGTATTTCCTCAAAAAAAAAAAAAAGTATTATAGTTAATGAGTTAAAAAAATATTACAATCACTGCATGCCTCATCCAAAGTAAAAAAGTTTGGAACTTTAGAATTTCACAATCACTGCATGCCTCATGCACATACTACAATTACAGCATACCTCATAAAGTATTACAATCTGTAGTTCTTAAAATATAAAAACAATTCAAATTACCAAAACTATGAACAGAGCAGTAGTAGAAATTGTATGTCTCTGTATTGTTATATCTATATTTGTTTTTGAAAACAAAAACCAACCAGCATGTATCATATTTTTTATTTATTATTTATTATTTTTAGAGGTAGATTTAAAAACAAAAAAATATAGATAAATAATACGTTTATTTTTTTTAATTCAAAAAAGATATTCAAGTTAAGAACTTTTTTTCAACAGAATATTTAAATTCTTTTTTAATTAAAAACGCAAAACAAAATATTTAAACAAATTCAAAATATAAAATCTTATAAATTACTAGGGTGTTTGCGGTTTGGCGGTTCGGTTGCAGCCAAAGGAATCTCAAATCCGCCATTCGTCCGCCAGATTGGCGGATTTGAGAAAATTAATCCGCAACCGTCCGCTCGTCATCACACATCCATCCAAAATGCAGCTGATCTTCGGTCGGTTTTGGCGCATCGGTATATCCGCTACTCACTCCTTTATGTGTTATATTTAATTTTCACATTTTAATTGTAATTTATTAAATTTGATTAGAATATTATATATGAATTTTAAAAAATGTTAAATTCGAGTGGTGTGACAAAATTGTTGTGGTGCAGTAATTGAGGCATTTTGGGCATGGATGTGTTCAATTTTCTTTTAGGCAGACGAATAAAAGATTAAATAAATGGTGAATTACGTCAACGGTTTCTATAGTTTGGAATTTGTATTATTTTGATCTTTGACTTTTTAATTGTGATATATTTGACCCTAAATTTTAAATCTTGTTCCAAATAAGAACAATTAAAAATATTATTAGATTTTTCAAGGACAAATTCGTCAATTTAATAAAATAAAAATTAATTTGTTAAAAATAAATGTCAAAAAATTATTTTTGAATTTTTTAAAATTATTTCTACCTATTAAAGATAAAATTATATAAAATTGATAAATCTTTTAGACATTTATTTTTTTTACCAAATTAATTTTTATTATGTATTTAAATGATAATCATGTAAAATTAATTTTAAAAAATTAATCATGTAATTTTTATTCATTTTTATCAATTTTACATAATTTTATCTTTGGTGGGTAGAAATAATTTTTAAAAATTTTAAAATATTTTTTTGACATTTATTTTTGTCAAATTAGTTTATATTTTATTAAATTGACGATTTTGTCCTTAAAATTAAGCAATTATATGTTCAATTGTCCTTATTTAAAACAAGATTTAAAATTCAAGGTTAAATGTGCCACAATTGAAAAGTCAAAAACTAAAGTGACATGAGCTCCAAACTATAGGACTATTAGTGTAATTTGCCCTTAAATAAATGAAATGAAAATAATATTAACCTAACTACGGAATTCCTAAAGAAATAGTTACGGTTTTGAAGTGAAAATTGTTTCTACCATTTTCACAAACTATAAAAATAAATTAAGTTACATTCGGCTTGTGTTTGATTTGTTACAAAATTATTTGAGATTTGTTCATTACGTAAATACTTGAAGCTTTATCACATTTTCAAATTTGTTAACTGGGTTAATTTAATTTTTTATCTATCAAACTATCACTATTTTTTTTATAGTACACAAAATTTGTATAAGTGATGTGATAGTGATATTTTTATAGGGTTTGGTAATCTAATTTGAGAGAGTATTTGATCTTAGTGGGCCCATTATGAGCCCAATCTCGGTGATCCGAAAAGTTCACATTTTAAGGTTCTTTGTAAAAAATCAAAATGATTGAACTTCAATAACTATGTGTTTAAATCATATTTTTTAAAAAAAAATAGACGATTATTCTTAAAATTATATTTTCCATCATTTTTTAAAGATAAATGTGATTCAAATATCTAGCTTTCAAAGTCTAATTATTTTGATTTTTTTACATGTTTATTCTTCTCGATAAATTTTAAAAAATAAACGATTTGATTCATTAAAATTGAGTTTGAGAGAAGCTCACCCATTACGTTTAAGTAATAATGATTGTGTTTTAACTTGAAATGAAATAACCATAAAATAAAATAAAAAAACAGCTTTGAGGTTTTTAGTTCAACTCCTTTAATACCACATTGGGCACACTCTTCAAAGCCCATGCTAAGAGTCCAATCCAGTAAAATCGTGCAACGGATTCAGGCCCAATGAACCAGTAACTCGTCGCAAAATAAAATATATATATATATATATATTTTTTTTTTTTCTTTTTTTTATCTTTTACATGATCAGACTTTTATATATTAATTAATGAGAGACTTACATGTAAATCTTAATAGGTAAATTTATTGTCTAATAAGTCTTATGATAATTAATGGTGTTTTCTATCAAATATTATTAAAAAATATCACTAATTGTTAATTTTTAACGATATTTTAAAAATTGTCACAAAAAATTTCTTAATTATAAATTCTAGCAATAGTTTAAAAAAAATCACAAAAATGTTACTAAATTTTTACTTTCAACGACAATTTAAAAATTGTGTTACCAAAAAAAATATTAATTGTAAGTTTTAACGATAATTTTTAAAAATTATAATAAAAAAAGTCATTAATTATTAATTTTTAAAAAAATATATAAAAAAAGTCACAAAATTATTTTTAACGATGATTTTATGAAAATTTTATAAAAGTTAAGTCTAACTATTATAATTTATTGATAATTTATCTTTAATTTTAATATTGATATGCGAATAAAGCGGGTAAAGTTATTATTATTTGTCCTATCCAGAAAAAACAAATTATACGGCAAAATGATTTGATAGATTTGGTCCTGTAGTAGCGAGTTAGCCTGTTGTAGCGAGTTAAAACAACTTAGAGCTTTTAGTGATCTCGTTTGTCAAGTGATTTATTTAGTTAAAAAGTTAAAAAATTATTAAAATAATTAAAAAATTAAAAATTTATATTAAAAAATTAAAGATTTTCTTTTTTTTTTATTTTTTATACATCTTTTCGTAAAAAGTTAAAAAGTCATTCCAAATATATTAGTTTTTTTTAACTCATATTTTAGCCAAATAGTCAAAAAGTTACTAAATTAGTCTGTTCCCAAACGAGGCCTCTGAGTATCTGCATCAGTCTTAATAAATTTTGAGTTAAATTATAATTTAAAATTTATTTTAAATATTTTAATTAGTCATTTTTTTAATGCTCACTACATCAAACTCTCTATTCTAACTCAATCCTATTAAAATATTATTTTTATATTCTATTTTTTATTCTTTCTTTTTTTATTAAATTGATGAGGTGCCACCTAAACAATTCTTAAAAAATGTAAAATAAAAAAATAAAATTTGTCGTTGACCGATTGACTGGCTAGTTAGGCTAATTTTGAGCATTTTTCTTCTTTTGCTACAAGCACTCACGGAATATCTGGTTGGACATCTAGAAGGACGTTTGGGGGAGCATCTACATCAGCTGAGGCAAAATAACAAAAAGGTAAAATATAGCTAGTAAATCATAAAATTCTTCCTCTATCAGTCTCAACAAATTTTTTTCTAAATTAACTTTTTTGTTGAATTTGCCACAATAACTCAACAAATTTGTTGAGGTACTATTCATTAGTTATTCAATATTTTATTATATTTTTGAGACAGGTTAATATATTTTTTATTATATTTTCTCACCCACCGGATGTCCTCTCGAATGTCCACCCGGATGTCCCGTGAGTGTCTATAGCAAAAGAAGAAAAATGCTCAAAATTAACCTAACCAATTGACCGGTCAACGGTAAATTTTTTTTTTTTTTTTGTATTTTTTAAGAATTATTTGAGTGGCACCTCATCAATTTAATAAAAAAAAAGAATATAAAATATAATAAGAAAATAATATTTTAATAAGATTGAGTTGGAATAGAGAGTTTGATGCAGTGAGTACTAAAAAAGTAACTAACTAAAATAGTAAAAGTGGATTCTGGGTTAACTTAAAAATTTGTTGAAACTAAGACCATCTCCAACGGTTCATCAAACCCAACATCAAATTCAAAATTTGGTGAAAAAACTACTGTTCACTGCTCCAACGCTTGCACCAAATCGATATCAGATTGAGATTTCATCAAAAAATTCATCAAACTGGCAACAAGATACTGATTGCACCAAAACACTGTTGGTAACCGTTGGAGGGACGACCCGGTCGACCAACCGGTTGCCCGGGCGGTTGACCAACTGGTCGACCGAATTAGTGGGTTCAAACCGGTCAAAAAAAGTTCAAACAGGTAAAAAAAAAATTATTTTTGTCCTACCGGTTAACCGGCTAGTCGACTGGCCGGTCAACCAACCGGTCGACCCAAACATTTGAAATGAGAATGAAAGCTGGAATGAGAATGAAAGCTGCAAATATGAATTGGCAGGTTTAGAGCTTGTGAATTGACAATTGTTTAATCATAGGTTATTGTACAGAGGTACACGTTGGCAGGTTTAGAGCTTGTGAATTGACAATTCATGGTTGATGATGGTATAACCAACCAACCACTTATTTGATTCTTCCGTAACTTTGATGGCAGTTTGTGTTCCAAAAAAAAATTTTACGCTTATCGGTCGACCAACCAGTTGACCTACGGGATTTGATGCACCGTTGGAACGAGTGGTATCAGATTTGATGAAATGGGTCATTTTTTACTCAGATTTGGTGAAAAAAGTAATTCACCGTTGGAGATGCTCTAATGCGGATGCTTTTAATGATTTTGGCATGCCCAATCAATTCGAATAGTAATCATGAATTTAACTAGACATAAAAAGGGATTGACTTCTTTTCGGTCTTTGAAATGGAGAATGTTATTGGGCCCGTAGGGACCTATCACGGGTGTTGTTTCGATAATTCGAACCGTTCAATATATAGAACTCATCAAATACTATATACCTAAGAAAAATCACGTTGATAAGATATCGATAGCTATTTCATCGAATCAGATTTCGATCAACCGTTTATTTTTTTACCGTATATTTTTTTTTATACAAAACTAATTAGATCACATAACTATCAATATCCAATCAATGTGATTTTTTGTTAATATATAGTACTCGTCAGATTGTTTGGGATGATCTAAATAAGTGTATTTTTTGTCTTTTTACGAAAAGATGTACAGAAAAGTAGAGAGATGATGTAATGGAAAAAAGATAAAAAAAAATAAATTATTTATGGGATTTCAAACCACTCCTAAACGGTTTAAATTATCAAAACGGACCTGTGGTAGGCCCTCACGAGTCTAACAGTACCCTTCCATCTAATTACGAACTAGAGGGAAACCAAACTCAAATAAATAACTATGGGGTACTAATTTGAGGCTCTCTTTGAATTTTATAAAATTGAAATGAATGGATTTAATATTAATGGTTTGATGTTTAAGTCAATGTAATATTTTAAAATTAAGATATTACCAAAAGTTGGTGTTCTTTGCCCGAGTGAGGCCAAAAAAAAAAAAAAGAAAGAAAGAAAGAAAGAAAAGAATGGATTTGAGAATTTTATACTAATGGATTTTGAATACCTTTCATAAAAGATTCTTCTTGTATATGATCTTACCAAAATACATGAAATATATTCTTATTCAATCCTTCACTTTAAAGTCAAGGAAAACTACTGTCAAGGAGTATTTGAACAATTATTACATAAAAATGAAAATGTTTATAATTTTAATTATTAATATTTACCAGTTTTTTGTAATTTTTTTTCTGACATACTACTGGTGTATAATTTTCTCTTAAAGTTATTGGCTACCTTCAATAACTACTTTATAATTATTATTATTATTTTTTTATTTTTGTATATAAAAAATTTCTTCCTCAATTTCTTCCATTTAAAATCTTTGAAAGGAGCTTAAAGGTGATCCCTTCGCTGGAGAGCTATTAGGAGCCTGTCAAAAACCTCACCTATTACTGTACGGAAACTTAGATATTTTGAAAGTACAATGTGATATTGTTAACTTTGTATTGATATTTTTTGTTTTTAGGTCGGTTGACCTTTTTGGATTTTGATATTTTAGTTTTTTTTAATTTTTATAAAAAAAATAAAATAATTATAATTTAAATGTGATATTTTATTTTATTAACTTTTTAATTTATGTTATTTCTTTAATAAAATTTAACTAAAAATTTAAAAAAATAAAAATAAAAATTCACTTGGCAAATAAGGGCAAATACTTGTACATCATTGGGGATCAATTATCAATGTGAAGCCTATGAATTGGGCAACAAGTAACATCCAAGCTAGGTAGCCATTACTGTTTTTTAGGTACAACGGAAAGTACTATTACAAAACCAATAATAGAGATCAACTTTTTTTTTTTTTTTTTTTGGCTTTTTCCTTACTAGGGTTTAGATTCTAGTCTCGTTTGGTAAAATTATTTTTTAATTTAAAAGTTAAAATATTATTAAAAAATTAAAAAACTAACAACCTATATTAAAAAATCAAAAATTTATTTTTCTCTCTATTTTTTATATATCTTTTTGAAAAAAAATTAAAAAATCATCCTAAATATACTAATTTTTTTATATCATACTTTAACCTAAAGATTACATAATTATTAAAAAAATCTATTCCCAAACAAAAACTCAACCTATTTTAAGAAGTCCTCATCTTCCAATTATAAATAATTTTAGTGTATTGTTGGTTTTGAAGGTCCTATGATTCGGTGTGGTTTGGCAATTGGGTTGGGTCAGGTTAGTTTTTTTTTTATTAAATTAGTTATGAAAAGATAAAATAAATTAAAAAATTAATAAGACGAAATATTACATTCAAACTATAATCTTTTTAAAAAAATCAAAAAAATAACCCAAACGAACTTTTTAAAATAGTCAAAAAGTCAATCTAACTTTCCAAATGATATCTCAAGTGATGTCCTCCTCTAGGGTTTGCCCCTGCCTCTTACTGTGCATTCTGTTTGATTACAATTTTTAAAAAGTCGTAAAACTTTGTCACGAAAAAATTTAAATTCGTATAAAAAAATTTATTTTTCCAAATCTGTTTAGTCTAGAAGATTTCTTTTAAAAAAAAAAAAAAACAAAAAAAAAGAGTTTAAAAAAAGCTTCTTTTTTTTTTTTTTGTGTGGTCTTTAGCATAATTTTCTTTTCTTATTTATTTATTTATATATTTTCAAGTTCAAGTAGTCTAAGTATGAAAATATTTTTAAAAATTTTAAAAAGAGAATTCATTGAAGTAAAAAAAAAAAATTCAAAAAAAATTATTAAAAAAGTAATTGTGAAACCCAACTCCAGCCCAAGCCGTTCTTCCAAATGTTGTGTAGTGAGCCCGACTATGCTGTTTTAGTAGAACCCACCCAGGTCTATATTGGGCTTCAAAATGCTAGGCCCAGGCTTTACGCCTAGTTGGACCATGTTTGCACCGATTGTGATTAAAAAAAATTTCATGTAAACATTGGCCTAGAGTTGGTTTATAATCGGATTATTACAATTAGATTGCACCATTTTCACGATCGGATTATTACAATTTTAATCCTTAGAACAAATTATAAGATAAAGCAATTGTGAAAATGGTGCAACCTAATTAAGCCTCTTATATCACTACTAGGAACCCATTCTATTTTTGTTGTTGAAACATTGATTCAAACAGAAAATAATGTACAAAAATTCATTTTCCATAAAAATATTCATCCAAATGGTCCCCTTCTTAAATGATAAACAACCACTACTTCATCCAAAGGAAAAACAACAAAATTATGCACACACAAGTGACAAACATTATATTACAACGCCCTACTTAATATGGTAGAAGATGCTTCAAGCAAAATCCTTCATATATGTTACAAATCGGCCATGGTGAATCAACTATGCTAAACCAACACCAACTAGCTACTTTCGGCCATTTTGCTACTTGGATTAATTGGATCGGGTTTGAATTTAGATTACACTAGAATAAGTCTAAATCTGATCTATTGACATGCTTAGATTTAACCTTATCGTAATCCATCACTTCCTCTTTCTTACTACCACCATCTTTGCTAATAATGATGCCGACTAGTTTACAAGGGTCAGCTTCTTCTAGCATTTGAACCACACTTCTCATTGTAGGCCTCAAAGCTGGAAGCCTAGATGTGCAATGAATGGCAATTTTGAGTACCTTGATTGCCTCTTCCTTATAAGCTTCTGGGATGGTGGAGTCAACTGTGCTCAACACAATTTCTTTACTCTTCAGTTTGTTGGATACCCAATTCACTATGTCCTTGTTCTCCCCAAACTCTGGCTCGATCGGCCTTTTTCCTGTCACGAGCTCCATTAAAACTACTCCGAAGCTATAGACATCACACTTCTCATTCACCTTATAAGTATATCCATATTCTGCAAATTTAAAAACATAAATTAGAATCAATATGATCAAAATACCAAACATCAAAAGAAAATAAATTAAGTTCTGTTTTTTATTTCATTTTCATTTTTCTCAAAATTAGAAACGTAAATTTGTGTATGCTAAGCAGAAATAGGAATTTGACAATATTATCAAACGACACATAAATTAGCACGAAAACAGGCATACCTGGAGCGATGTAGCCTGGGGTTCCGGCAATCACATGAGTTGAGTCCTTGCTTGAATGGGCCTGACCCTGAACAATCTTTGCTAGCCCAAAATCAGCAATCCTCGGCTTCAAAAACTCATCCAGCAAAATGTTACTTGACTTAACATCACGGTGAATCACCGGCCTCTCACACCCGTGATGCAAGTACTCCAACCCCTTCGCCGCCCCAACCGCTATCTCATATCTAGTTTCCCAATCCATCGCCGTCTTCTTACAAGTATGCAATTGATCCCACAAACTCCCATTCGGCATGTACTCGTACACCAGCAAGCTTGAGTCCTCGCTTGTAATGCTACAATACAATTTCACCACATTGATGTGCCTAATTTCGCTCAAAGTTTTCACCTCAGCATCAAACTCCTTGGACTTTCCGGCACGCTTGGTGAGCATCGAACTAGTACTCCGGTACTTTTTCCAGCCACCGGAATCCGAATTCCAAATATGCTTGACAGCCAATTCTTTGCCATTTGCAAGTGAAACTCTGTAAACATTCCCAGACCCGCCTTTTCCAATTAGATTCTCTTGCTTGATCGAATCAAGAATCTCATCCTCGGTGAATGTCAAGATATGGAATGACTTTACATCCCATGAATCTTCCTTTAGAGAACGGTCTTGATCATTGTTTTTACTCTTTTTAAAGTATGAAATACATAGAACTAATAGAAGCAACACAATTGTGCCCGCTGCCACGGCAAGTATGGTTACTCGGAGGTACTGAGAATAGCCGGAATCTGACGAACAACGTTTGAAATTCTTGTTTTTCTGACTGCAGAGGCCACTGTTTCCGGCGAAAACACCGTAATAGAGAGACTGTGGAATGGGTCCGGTTAATCGGTTGTAGGAGAGATCGACGAGGTTTAGACTCAGAGATGATAAATTCGCCGGAATTTGACCAGAGAGCTCATTTTCCGACAAATTTAAGGAGTTCAGACCCAGTAATTGCCCGATTGAAGCTGGAATTTCGCCGGAAAGTGAATTGTGAGCCATGTTTATTTGGTTGAGAGCAACACAGGAGCCTATACTCTCCGGTATTGGACCCGAAAACATGTTGTTCTCTAAACGAAGGCTGTTCAGCTGTTTGAGTTCGCCAATTGTCGCCGGAATGTTGCCGGAAAATTGATTGTACCCAAGATTGATATCAGTTAACGCATTGGATTTTGAAATCTCCGGCGGTAATTGACCGGAAAATTGATTATTATAGACGAATAATTGGGCTAAAGAATTTGCATTTCCAATATCAGACGTAATCGGACCTTCGAATCGATTAATGGCAACATCGATGAATCCGACGTTGGGTAGTCCCCAAATTCCACTCGGAACAACACCACTAAGCGAATTGTTACTCACACGAAAACGTAACAACGACGTACAATTCGCGTACGTCGCCGGAATTTCGCCGGTGAGCTTGTTCTGAATCATCAAAAGCTTCCTCATCTTCCCCATCTTGCAGATGTCCGGCGGTATTGGACCAGTCAGAAAATTCTCCGAAACGTCGATTAAATCGAACTCGGCCCACGACCCGAGATTCCGAGGAAGAAGACCGGTGAGCTGGTTCATATAAAGCGACAAGTTCACAAGCTTCTTGAATTCACCCAACTCCGGCGGTATTTCGCCGGAAAACCCGTTTTTGTATAGTTGCAGAGACACCAGATTATTCAAGGACCTGAGCTCGGAAAGATCACCCTCGAGTGTATTGTTCGAACCATCAAACTTCTCGAGACTCGTGAGGTTTCCGAACCCAACTGGGATTTTTCCAATCAAGTTGTTGGCGTAGAACTCCAGCTGCCATAGCTTCGAAAGCTTCGAAATCTCCGGTGGGATTTCGCCGGAGAGAGAATTCAGGGCGAGCTCTAGGTTGATCAGCTCGGTGAGATTTCCAATTCCCGGAGGAATTCGACCTTCTATACTACAATTCGATAAGTAAAGCCATCTCAATTGAGTAAGCCCCACCACCACATCTGGAAATGGAGTCCGATCGAACGGGTTGTCTCCGAGGCTCAATACGACAAGACCCGACATGTTCGCAAGCGAATTCCATGGGAATGTGCCGGAAAATCCACTGCCATTCATATCCAGATACATTAGTCTGTTGAGAGAAGAGATGTCTGGAATTGATCCCGAGAACAAATTTTTGCCGAGGTCCAAATACTGTAACCGAACACACTTCCCCAAGTCCTCCAAGAGAGGTCCGATTAACGAGTTTCCACCTAGAGAGAGCTTTTGGAGTGATTGTAATTGGCAAATTGAATGAAAAGGAACGATTCCGGTGAGGCGTTGATTCGATAGTTCGATTGCTTTGACTGAGCCATCTGGGTTGCAGGTGATTCCGGTGAAATTGCATGGCAGATTGCCTGAATTCCATGAATCGAACACGTTGGTGTTGGGGTTTTGGAGGGAGGTTTTGATGGTGAGGAGTATTTGGACCTCGTCGGAGATGGCGCCGGAGACGAGGCAGATGAGTGAGAGTAGACAGAAGTGAAGGTTTCGCCGGAAATTTTTCGCCGGCGACATGTTGATGGAAGAGAGATAATTTTGGGGAGTAGTTGAGGGAGGCGGGAATGGAGGGAAGACGAGAGAACGCGATTTTATCCTCAGAAAAAAGAGAGCATTTGTCTAACGGCGTTTTCACGGTATTGAATGAATAATGGTTTCATCGTCTTTGTATTTTTGAAAAGAATGAATTTATTTGGTTAGAGTTTTTCAAAAATATTTTTAAAAAAATTATTCTTTCTTATTTTTTATGTTTTTTTATTTTTACTAAATTTTTTTAATATTTTAAATATTTTTTTATATTTTTTAGACATACCTAATATAAAAGTTAAAAAATTGTGAAAAAACCTTTTAAAAAATCACAATATATCAAAAATACAAAAAAATACGAGAATTCAATATATTTTTTTATATTTTTATATATTTATTAATTTTTTAAAATATTTTTTTCATAAATTTTTTACTTTTTAAATATATCTAAATAAGGTACATCTAAAAAAGTAAAAAAATGTTTAAAATTTAAAAAATATTCACTAAAAACAAAAAATATGAAAACTAAAATACTCAATTTTAAAAAAATCTAATCTAAAAAATTTAAACCAAACACATTAAAAGATGTTTGAATCAGACAAATTTCACCGATTCGTTTTTGTGGATTCACACGGGAAATACTAGAACTCTCTAAAGCCTATTTTGGAATCATCTAAAAGTTAATTATTTTTTTATTTTTTATATATCTTTTTATAAAAAATTTAAAAATTATTTAAAATAATCACTTTTCAAAATAACCCTTAATTTATAAAATTGTTCACCAAATGTTGTTCTAGTCTATTAATGAAACAACTTAAAATCGACCAACAAAGCTTTAAAACGAATCTCGTTAAACAATTTTTGTAATGCTTAGACTTATTATTTACAAAATAATTGAATTCATTATTATTATTATTATTATTATTATTATTATTTTGATGTAGTAAGTTTTACATGTAGAGTATAATAAATGAATCCACATGCTCTAAAAAAAATTGAAAATATTAATAAAATTAGTAATATGATTTATGTAAGAAAAGGGTTAATCTAACATTCACAATGCAATTTACCAGATCATTCTTATAATTTTACTGATTTACTTTTCTTTTTTTCTTTTTCTTTTTTTGCATAATTTATTCAAAATTTATGAAAATAAAATCAATTTTAAAAAACGTGGATATATATTAGTAGTGTCTGGTAATGATTACTACCTGTCTTTTTTTTCTTCTTTTTTTTTTTTAAAAGAAAACATAAAATACTTGTTTTGCTAACAGCCAAAACAAAAAAATATGTTTAGTACATGTTTTTCAAAAGGGTGGTGATTTAGACCCCCTTTTTTAGACCCCTTTTGACCCCCTCTCTTCTCTCATTGGTCCCCCTTTCCTGCACATCCAATCACCCCCTGACACATGGCAAAGGGGGAGTGAGGGGGTGCCCCCAAAAGGGGGTCTCAAGTATTATTCTTTTCAAAAGGACTTTGCTAAAGAGTTCTAATTAGAGCTGTCCTCCAACAGCTCTAATGAGCTGGTAAAAAAAAAAAAAAAAGAGAGAGAGAGAGAGAGAGGTAAAAGACAAAATTAGGGTAAGAAAAAGACAAGTTAATGTCATTTTAGAGTTCTCACTCATTTTAGTTTTTAAAATTTGTTTCAACAAAACCTCCGTTTGACAAGTTGGTTTATGGACTTTTTTGGCTATTTTAACTAATAAAGACAAAATAAATTTTTTTAACCACAACAAAAAAACATCATATCTAACCCATAATCATTATACTATTCTCTCACAAAAAAAGTCAAAAAAGTCAAAAAATTCTTCCTAGATCAAGTTTTTTAGCCCAGATAAAAATAACTAAAAAAAATCAAAAAATCAAAAAACCAACCCACTTCCTAAACCAAGCCACAGAAGTAACGGGAGAAGTGAGAGAGGGTCACATGTGGAAGCTCATTGCTAGAGGTGGAGACTTGTTTAAAATGATCATCTATCGTTGTGATCAAGGTGATCATAAATGGGTAATAATGAAAAATATATTTATTTTCAAAAGAATGGAACAACTTTTTTTTTTGGTAGACATTAATATATATATATATATATTTTTTAATTTTAATTTTTTTTATAAACATAAACAAAACAAAATACATAAATGTGTCTTATGAAAACTGTGGGGATATATTTTCTGAATACCAATACGTGGCTAAGGTGACGCCGACGTATCAGTCGAGGTGCCACGTATCTTATTCATGACGCCGAGGTGATCTCGGCAAGGCCGAGGTTATCTTCGAAGATATCAAAATCCGAGATAAGCGGATAAGGCACAAGAATCCTAGATTATGAGGAGACTCAGCTTGGATAAAGATAAAGATCTTAGAAAGTTTGTCTCTATCTATTAAAGAGTCCTAGATAAGTACTGAGCTAAAATCAATTGAAGCTAGGCTTCTATTGGGACAAGGATTGAGTTAACTATAAAAGAAAGGCACCCCCGATGGGTCTAAGGTACGCAATTTATATTCTAAACAGTGAGATTAGCACTATTGATTATCTTTGAGAGATATACTGACTTGATCGTTGGAGTGCCCCCGGGTAGACGAACCACCGCCGGAATCTTCTCTTTCTGTTGCAAGTCGGCCAGGTGTCATCTATTCTACCAGTTCTCTCCAGCTGATTACTGAATTGGCAGTGTGGTCAGAAAATCACTCACACAAAAACGAAGAATAAAAAATTGATAAAAAAAAAAATGTTGTAAACTATGTAAATGTATTTTGAATTTTATCCTGAGGAGTTAGTGTGCAGTATAAATTTAAAATTAGTGAAATGTGAGCCATACTCACAATAAAATAATCCATTTGAGTTATCTTTTTAGGTAATTTTTTTAATTTGTAAATTGTTGAATAAAAGAAAAAAAGTTTTATAAAAAAAGGTTGAAAAAAAATAGAGAAGAAAATAAAAGAAAATTTGTTAGTAAATCCAAGTTGAGGGGATGCGTTAGATATGAGGTTCAATGATTAATCTTATTTATCTATATATTAAGGAAAAGGGTCTTTTAAAACCCAAGGCTTGTGGAACCTCCAACATGCCAATTCTAAGTAATTACACTATTTATTACAATAAATTTAAAGATTGTAATAATTACACTATTGATTACAATAAACACTTAATTTATAATAATTACACTTATTAAATGAATAACGCAATAAATGAAATCCTAATTTTCTTACTTTTTGCATCCCCAACAGATTTCTTGATTTTTTAATATTTTTTTAAAAAAAAATTGACTTCGTGATTGGTGATTGGTTCAAAGTAATTACACTATTGATTACAATAAATTCAAATATTGTAATAATTACACTATTGATTACAATAAACACTTAATTGATAATAATTACACTTATTAAATGAATAACGCAATAAATGAAATCATAATTTCCTTACTTTTTGCATCCCCAAGAGACCCATGTAATTATTGTGTAAATGCCTCTTAAATAAATAAATAAACACTTATTAAATTCTTTCAAACTCATCGGTCAAACCCCATGTATTTAATTTATATATTAAAAAAAATGAAAACAAATATACATATCTATAATTATCACGTGCATAGCACGGGTGATAGGCTAGTACTATATATTAAGGAAAAAGGAGTTTTAACCCCCAAGGCCTGTGGAAACTCCAATATGCTAATCCTAATTTTCTGATTTTTTATTTTATTTTTTAAAAAAAATTGACTTGGTGAGTGGTTCAAAGATTATAATAATTACACTATTGACAAATGGAGGAGATAGAGGGTGGGGAAGCACGACTGACTAGAATAACACAATAAATGAAATCCTAATTTCAAGATTTTTTTAAAAAAAATTGACTTGGTGATTGGTTCAAAGATTATTGACTAGAATAAAGCAATAACTGAGAGAGAGATGCTATATGACTATGTAGTGTGTATATGTGTGATAATAAAAAAAGTATTTGCCTTTGGGGCTACCTCCTCGGTCAAACCCCAGGTATTTACACGCCATTACTTTTTGCATCCCCAAGAGACCCATGTAATTATTGAATAAATGGCTCTTATTTTTTTTCTCTCTTAATTTTTTTGTTTTGTTTTTTGAAAAAAAAAATAAATAAACACTTATTAAATTCTTTCAAATCTTTATAACTTCTCCAATACACATATTTTTCTTAACTTTTCACATACCTATTGTAAAAATCTAAAATAAATATAAATATTTATAATTATCCCGTGCATAGCACGGGTGATAGGCTAGTTTGGTGAAAAGGATACTCATCAAAAAGTCCTTGGTGTTGACAGTTGGTAGCAGTGAGTTAAACATATATGCAACATTGAATAGATAAGCAAATAGATTTATAACACGTGTATAGATAATGAGATATTTGAACCAAAGTTAAATATTTAAACAAATAGTTGTATAGATAGATGAAATGTGTACACATTTAAACAGGTAAATGATACATGTACATATAAATATATTTGAACATATAAGTGACATTGTAAATATATAGATAGAGAATTAAACTTTTGAACGCATAACCTTTTTATAAACAAATAATATCTTTTTAACATAAAAAAAAAATTAAATTAAATTTGAATCTATTGAATTAATAATTTTAAAAATAGATCTATGGTAATGTGTTATTGTTGATTTGTTGCACTGTCACGGATGCTTCAATAATATTATAACAAAAATGTTAAAGATTTCAAAAAAACTTATTAAAAGTTTTATCAAATGTCTCACATAAATGTGAGACCTATATGAAATTCACATTGTGTAGGTTCCATATCCATATAAGATATTTGATAAAAATTTCTTTAATATTATTCATTTATAATTGGTGAGGAATAGAATTAATAAATTTGTATTGAATAATTAGAAAATATGAAAAAATATAATAAGTCATAATGGATAAGAAGCGTAATTATATAATCCTCATGAACTAATCAATAATTTTTCGTTAAAAAGACGCGAAAAGCAATGGAAGCTGGGCAGAAAAAACCGTGGGGATCAGACAGTAGTACCATTTTTCATGTCATTTCACTTCACTCCACTCCACTTCATGAACCCGTCCAAAGTATGTAGTAGAAAATTTCACGGAAACTCAAACGGCCGCCCACGTTGACTAGATGAGCTCTTTTTGTAAGTTTGTTTCACAAAGACAAATCCATCACGTGGTTAATATGTTGTTGCTCCGATGCAACTGGCTAATCTAATCACACGCTTTGTTGCGGCGCGTGTACTGTACTCCATTATTTTGTGATGTTGTTGGAGGAGAGGAATGAAAATCGTAGAAAAGTGTTTGTCACGTGCGGGTGAAGATCAGCTGCTCTGCTTTGTAATCATTGATTGGTAATGCCCCAGTGGGATATGGATGAGTTGGATGGAGGGGGATGGTTTTCCTGGCAGATGATCCGTATCTTCCCCAGTCCATGCCAAGGCTACTTTCCTCTACCAGTCTCCTCTTTTGTGAATGGCTTCACTCCACATAAATTTATCTAAACAATATATGTTGTAAAAAAGTAATTTATTTACAAAACCCTCGTTTGGCATATAAAATTTTAAGATTAAAAAGTTATTTTAGGAAAATAAAATAAAATAAATTAAAATATTAATAAAATAAAATAAATAAAATAATTTAATTTTTCTCTTACAAAAATTAAAAAAGTTGAAAAATCTATCAGAAATAAGACTTTTTAATCCTAAGTTTAAATAGTCAAAAAATTAAAAAGTTAAAAAACAAACTCATATCCCCAAACGAATTTATAATTTCTTTTCCTAAACCTCCCAAATGATATAGCAAATAAAATTTGAAAAGTTAATTTACGTTCAAATATTTCTTCAAAACTCTCCTTACATGTATTTTGTATTGTCATCTCAAGATTGTGGGGGAAGGAAATTGTGTAGATATAATACTGCGGAAAGTTTTTAATTTCGTAACAAATGATTAATTTTAATAATAAATCATCAAGTCAATTAATAATTTTTAATAATGTTAAAATTTTATTTTAATTAATAATTTAAGTAATTTTATTATTGTATTAGAGAAATTATGAATTATATTTTTTTAATTAATTCTATTAAATAAAAAAATTTGACAAGAGAGTATTTCTAATTTTCCTAATCACAATGCACAATTCATATTTCAAGTAAATCTCAAGAGTGTATTTATAATTCATAGTTTTTTTTAACTAACTAAATAAATCATTACTAATAATAATTGATTTATCTTGAATTAGCTCAGGTCCTATCTAAAATTTTTTGAACTAATAAATCATATTTAGTAAAATTGAGAATATTATCAACTTTTTCCTAATTTTAAAATTAAGAATATTATCAATTTTGCATAATAAATTTTCAAATAATTATTTCACTAACTGATAATAAAAAAAAAAAGAGCATGAGATTAAAGGTTTTTATCCTTCTACTTATTGATTTGATTCAACTATCCAATAAAATTGAGAATATTATCAGTTTTTTTCCAGTTTTAAAATTGAGAACATTATCAATTTTTATTTTATTTATTTTTATTTTTTTGTAATTTTGCACATCAATTTTCCATCATCATGCTCCTTTATAGACACAAAATTTTCAGTTTTGCACAAAAAAATAATTCAATTTTTTCATTTTTTCAAAAAGAAAAAAAGTTTTTTTTTTTCACATAATTTTTTTATATAGTTTTTTTCAATTTGAAAGTTAATGTTTAAAAGTTTTGAAAATTAAAATAAATGTCAAATTATCATGTTCATAGATAATCATAGCTGATGACCATTTTTTATTTAAAGGATAATTTTGATTATTAAAAATTTAACAAAATATAATATCATAAATTATGACAGGTATAACCCTTTAAGAAAAGACAACAACTTACGGAAGACAAATTATACATTAATTACGTGCGATACAAAGGTTGGCACTTGGCACTAGCAAGCACTTGCGCTTGTCGTTGGCACAGTGCATAAACATGTTTGAGATTTCACAGTGGAAACAAACAAGGAGTAATGAAGATCTTGAATATGATATTATTGGGAGATATACATCTATATATCTATCATTATTATATAGGTGTTGGTATTATAAATAAATAATTTTTATTAGTTATTATTTATATAATTATAGGAGATGTAGTAGGGATGGCAATGGGGGTTAATGGGGTGGATATTAATTCTCCATCCCCATTCCCCTATAATAAATTTTTCCCATACTCCATTCCCCATTTCCCATAGGTACCACCCTCCCCATTTCTTAATGGGTTTGGATTTTCCCCTAACCCACTTTAATCCCCATTTTTATTTTATTTTTATTTTTTATATTTAATGTTAACAACAAATTTTTTTTTTTAAAGGTTCACAACAAAAGCTAAATATACCTTCAATCTTTTTTTCTTTCTTTTTTAATATATTTAATGTTAACAACCTTTTTTTTTTTTTAGGGTTCACAATAAAAACTAAATATACCTTCAATCTTTTTTCTTTCTTTTTTAATATATTTAATGTTAACAACTTCTCTCTTTTTTTTCTTTTTTTTTTCTTTTTTTTTTTAAAGGTTTTAGCTAAATATACCTTCAATCTTTTTTCTTTATTTTTTAATATATTTAATGTTAACAACTTATTTTTTTATTTTTTTTTAAGGTTCACAACAAAAGCTAAATATACATTCAATCTTATTTTATTTTATTTGGTTCAACAACAAAATCAAATACACATTAATTAATTAATTAAAAAATTTGTTTTATAATAATCAAATATATAATTTTGAGACAATCAAATAAGTTTTAGAAATTGAAAAAAAAAATGTGGAAGAACGTGGAAGATTAAAAAAAAAATTACAACCATCTCACTCTCACTCTCACTCTCACTCTCTCCCCTACATGTTATAAGAACCTGTTTACAATGTTATAAGAGTATGTTTGAAGAAATAAAATAAGAAAGAACCTGTTTGAAGAAAGTGTTATAAGACCCATATTAAATGTCACGACCCAAACCCGGCCCTATGGGTTTAGCATCAGAATCGCCAAGATCCGAGATTACCAAAGGCACGCCAATCTGATACAAGAAATCTGAGTTCAGAGTTCTGGCGGAAGCCAAAACAGTAAAAATTAGTGTCCATAGAGCTGTGTTAATCTGTATGCCAAAAAGATTTTTCATGCATTCATTCGTTCAGAACAGTTCAGTCTATACAATCAGTTACAAACATTCAATACAGGGACCTAATCCCTATTAACATTACGAAAGATGCAAGTCTGATAACGGTCTATACAAGACAAAACAAGAGGAGACTAGTGGGGACACAAACACCCCAAGCCATGGCATGGCGTCTCGGAACCTCGCGGTGAGGCACATTGGTCGCTTGACAAAATCGGGGACTAACCCACGCCCTAGCTTCTGGCGGTGAGCACCTACATATATATATATGAGCGGTGAGCTAAAGCCCATGAATAACATAACGTGTAAAAGAGGTTATGAATGAATGTCCTTACGATAATGAAATCAATTCATTATACAAGATTTCAATCTTCAAGATTTGGTCAATCAAGATTTCAATCAATCACCATATGTGGTACATCCATTAGCCTATAAACAGAGAGGTCCAAAAGGACCGGCCTTACTGAACCCAACAATAATGATGGCCATCAATCAGTATGGTTCCACAAGGAAACCGACAGAGCTCTGTAATAGTCAATAACAGTGGGTGCTAAGGATGCCACAATACAGTTCGAAATACAGGACATACATTCATTCAATAAACAATATCAGTTCAATAAACAGTTCGATTCAATATTCAAAATGAAACCATTTGAACATATCTTTACACAATCTGTTACTCACAGCGTTCTGGGCTACAGTAAGCTAGAGCGTCTCCTCGGTAAGCCAACCCTACACAGTAAACAGATTGAACACACACTAAGCTACACAGTTGGGAAAGATGATAACTTAGTCCCTGATTTGCCTTGGTGTGTTCTACATCTAAATCCTCATTAAGATGTCTTAAACTAGGCCTAAGAATGCCTAGGATGCGATGAGGATGCAAAAATACAGTTGGAAGGCATTTTTCAAAAGTTGCTGAAAACAGGGGCCTCGCTCGAGCGAGCCTTCCTTCGCTCGAGCGAGGTTGCAAAATCAAAGGCTTCGCTCGAGCGAACAATCCTTCGCCGAGCGTGCGATGAAACAAGAAAAATCTTGGATGCTCGATTTTACGCCGAGCCACCAATCCTTCGCCGAGCGTGGCTCGAGTAAACGTTGGTCGCCGAGCGAGAATCCTTCGCTGAAGGCGAAGAAGCCAATCTGAATTTCAGTTGCCTTCCAAGCTCAAACCAAGCTTCCTACCACTCTATACTCGACCTCTTGGGCCCAAATTCTGGAAAACACATTTAAACTCAATATACAACAAGTTTTAAAGCTCAATTTGAGAATTCAAAGCCCAAAGGGGAGTCAATTAAAGTCAAGTTTCAAACCCATTTCATGAACATGAAGAACATGCAAACAAGCATGGATTCAAATCATTTCAAAGCTCCAATTTGATGCTCTAGAGAGCCAATTGTTCCAAAAACAAGTTGAAAACATGGACTTAAGCTTAAACATGAGCATGCATGTACAATTCTACCATGAATCCAACTCAAAACTCATTAATTCAAACATGCATGCATGATATATACTATAATCCAACATATTTGAACTCAATCAAGTCTTAGCTCTTCAATTAAACATGAACCATGCATGAATCCACTTAAAGGCACAATCAAGAGGATGAAATTCATACCTAGGTTCCTTAATTACTAGTCTTGAGGTTCAATTTGCCAATACACACTTCAATTCTTCAAGTTCCAAGCCAATCTCCTAGTTGATTTCACAAATCTCTTATCTCTCTCTCTCTAGTCGGTTCTCACTTCTCAAAGGCTGATGGAAAATGCTTTGGTTGCATGTAATAAGGCTCAACATATAATAACCAAAGGCCCACTAGATGGCAATATGGTAATTAAGGCCAATTCTTTGATTAAACTTATTTTAATCTAATTTAATCATACCAAATCGATTTCCGGATAAATATGCCATAAAATCACATTAATTACGATGATCATAAATCACTAAACAATTTTCAGTTCGGCCGCCGATAAGGCCTTCAATTAGCCGTTTAAACATGTAACCATGAACAGATAATCGGACGGTCAAACAGATAAACATGCAGTTGAACAGATACGGTCAATCGATTCAGCCTCAAATTTCCGTCAGTCAGTTCAGTAATTTAATTCATTCCAGTTATCAGTTATTATCAGTCTCAGTTAACGGTAATCAGTGGTTAATTCAGTAATTACTCGGTAATCAGTATGAGGGTTGTTACAGTCTTCCCTCCTTATAAAGAGTTTGGTCCTCCAAACTCGAATCAACATAATACAACAGAGATGATGCCTATCATAAGGCAACTTTCACTTTATAATGTATATAATCATATTCATAAACAGGTTCATGGCCCAATCTCAATCTTAGCAATGCACAGAACAGAATCAGAAATCACGTATAAGGATTAGGGACCATATCAAAAAAAATTTTTTTTTGCACAGTCAGATTTCAGTCAAGGACAGTTTCGGTTACATGTTCATTTCCATATTCTTGCATTAAGCATATGCGGTGCATTCATTAGCACTACTAGAGCAGATACAGAACATGTACAATCTGAGAAGCAGTCTGATCTTGAAACGATTCTGATCTGAGCGAATCTGATTATGGAGCAGATCTGATTATGTAGCGGTTATGAAAAACGATTCAGTAAAGGAATCCGAATCCGGTAACAGAGCGAAGCAGTCTGGTCGAGCCCCTATGACGAGGCCTCCGGTACGGATAACAGAGTGTAGACAGGTATAAGTTCCATAAAGGAACTGCCGATACCGGGCAGCTAACATATAATACATAATACCAAGAGTCACAAATACATACCAGAAATCGAACAACCATTCAGTATTTATATAGCATTTCGGAAACAAAACTTATTTCGTGACTCCGAACATGAATACTGTACAAGAGTACATACAAAGAATAAAGACAATGACAATACAAGATAAAGAGTGATACAATAACAAATCTGATAGCAAGATCTGATAATGATGATAAGAATGTCGGTAACAAAGAATGATAAAGTAATAGTATAGTAGTATTCACACCACTTATATCAAGTACTTATCGGGGTTATAGATTTGCACTGGTCTCCGTTTCATAAGTAATTTCCCCGTTAAGTTACAGAGTTTCGAGTCATTTACTACAGAGTCATTCATTCGGTCTTTATTCAATTTGGTTCTCAGTTCAGTAATCCATCACAGTCAGTCCAGTTCATTCGGGAGTTATTGGGGACATAAGGCGATTTTTGTACATTACTCCCATAGCAGTAGGCAGAGTTCTGTAGTAACCATTCATTTACCATTCATCAGTTCCAGTCCTCACAGATTCAGTCATAGCACATGTCAACACGACAGCAGTCATACGGATTACATATACTTTCAGACAGTCAGAGTTTATGATCAAAACCAGTTGGTGGTTAACAGATCCCATCAGTTCTGAAGTACAGTAATCACCAAAACAGTCATTTCCTAGTCAAACCAGTTCTTAGTCAAAACGGTATTACCGGGTAAGTAATCATATGGCATGTACCCAGTTTTCCCTACATTGCAAGCAATAAGGTAATAGTTATCAATAAGAGTTTTCTCAAATCAATTCGATGAAAGTTCGACTAGGTCATTTCAGATGCAAGTCCTGTCCAATCATATCAAGTAAAAGTTCGAAGCGCAAGCATCAAACATAAGTTCCGTCGGTTTACCCAAAAGGGTTTCATTAACCCACCGTTCTATCAGATCAGATCGGATAACAGTTCCATTCCTATCATTTCCAGATGAGGCACATTAGTTCACACTACGGTCATCGCGGTACATAGTCAGTAGTTTCACAATTAGTCTGAGTTCATCGATTGTTAAACTCATATCAGAGTCCGGTACCATTACAGTTCATATCAAGCAGTACAGGTCATATACAATGTGTTCCTCCCAATAAGTTTACAGATAAATGTACAGGTATGCAGTTATTCATATCGAGAGGTAAGCATCACAGTCAATATAGCAATTTCCCAATGAATCTTCCATAAAGGTATATGGTATACAGTAATACATCACCCAAGGTTCTCGGTGACCCATAATAGTGAGTTGCCCTACGAGGGTTCCAGATCGGTCATCTGATCACTAACGATAGGCTCGAGTTTACTCAAACAGTCATGTCAATTTTCTCTGATCACAATTCACGCCTAGAGTTTATCGGTTGGGGTCTTTATTTCGTCATGCGGTTCGAGTCATAGTCCCAACGGTTAACTTATCAAACCAATTTATCAATCATTACGAGCAAGGAATACCATGTATGTGCATATTCAGAATTCACTAACAGTCCCAATACAGGTTTCACAAGTTCAGTGTACAATACAAATTAGTTCACCCGGATACAATAATTAAGGTAACAAGTCATACGTCTATGCAGTCCAATAACATCCTTAAGCAAAGGTAAGCAGATATGTACATAAGCAATCTTCATAATATCGGTAATCGTTAACATGTGATTTTACAGTGTTGTACATATAGTTCGCATCAACAGTAGATTTCAAGAGATTCATTATCCACAGTCTATTCTTCACAGTCTTAACGGTAATACGAGCATGGGAACATTTATATCAAACGTGAGTTCCAAAATCGGTTTCATGTAGGCATTCGCTCACAATTTATAGGTAGAAGTTCATCTTGACATGTCAATATGGGTTCTCAGTGTCAGTAGTCTCACACACAAACAGTTAAGGACACTGGTAGAGTATCCTATTCATTCCCATGGAATTTATGCACTTCGATTCAAGCAACGCTATTTAACGTGATTCTAATCAGACTTTCAAGGTCATTCTATAAAGGCATGAGACTCTATGGTTTAACATTCCACATATTTTATGGATCAACAACTTCCTCGATTCCAGATATTCTCATAGTTCAATTTAACATACGCATGTATAATTCGAGTTCAAGGGTTCGTTCATTCAATAATGTCCGTCAATACGTAGCAGTTCAGTACAAACCCTGGTCGTACAAATTTATCAAATCACAGTCAATCATACGGTATTCCCGTATTCAACAGTTCAAAAGGCCACATTTGACAGTTCACAATCAGTTGTTGCAATGCGATACAAGGACCTAACGCAACAAGTTCTCATTGCTCACAAGTCCTAGCAGTTCTCATAGTGTATAGTTCATAATTCCAGTAGCTCAAATAGTTCAGTCAATATGTCCACAGTCTATACCAAATTACGGAGTATACAAACCTCACACAATCGTTCGTACAAGCAATTACATATAATCAAGGTAATACCCGTGTCAGTCATTTCAGTGTTCCGTGCTTTCTATTCAAACTCAGTTCGTGGGTAAGATTTAGGCGGGTGTTCTCCCTATCCATGCCTAGACTAAGTTTCGGATAGGCGGTGGCAACGCCCCAATAATATTTCCCACATATGGTACGAATAGGTATATCATTGTTCATATTGCTTCTGCAACCTTCATTGGTCAAAGCTAGTCCCCGGGATTTTCCATTCACGGAGGTCATTCAATTACCGGTCATTTTCACTTTCTGTTTCATTCTTTCGGATTCAGTCAACGATGTTGGTTTGGATATTTCAATAATGCTATGTTGTCTCAGACATTAATACTCTATCCAGGACATCTACACACTTTGACGGTTTTAAAACGTCGATTCAGTCAAACACATCTAGGTCACACCCACCTTCAGTTCTTTTCTAGTCTTTTGTAGTCTGTGATCTATCGGTGGGGTGCCTATCAACTAGAGCTAGGTAAATTTTACCTCATATACGATCACGCTTGTATTACCTTACTCAAGTTGTTCAGACTCAGTACTTTCCTATTTCAGATGTATTGGGGAAAGCATTTCTTCGAAGAGAACTTCACAGATTTTCTCAGTTTCTAAACCCAAGTCTCAGTTTTCAGTAGTTCGGTACCTCCCAGAAATTCCGGCGGTTTCAGTTTATTGGGTTTCTGTATCAGTAATATCAGATCATAGTCAGTTGATTCAGGCACGTATGTCGGCCTTTATTCTCTCAAATTTTCGATTAAGGCCTCAATCATTCATTCTAGCCTCTAAATCCTCAGATTAGAAGTTTCAGTCCGTTCACAATCCTCACCCTTTCCCTTGTTTACACACAAACAGGGTGATTATCAATATAGGAAAGGTTCTTATAGATTTTGCATTTCATTTCATATCAGACGTGTGTACATTTTCATTTCGATTGCATGATCACATAACCCTTCACTTTCACACGCTCATTTTCTTTACATAGATTTTCCATAGTCAAGATAACATTAACTTCACACATTATTCCACTTAATTTCATTAAGTATGCATATAGGTTTTGTTTCATTCCACATAGGCAAGACGGTAATCATAAACATAAACAGTTGCATACTTAAACAGCTTTATCACATTGGCATGTATTCAACGCGTCATTGTCACACACACTTTTCATGCTCATGCAATGCCCTAATTTCTTTTCTAGGACATCCTATAGCTCATTTGGACACGTGTGTGCGGTATAACTCGTGATTAAGTATCGCTCGATACCACTCACACGACCCAAACCCGCCCTATAGGTTTAGCATCAGAATCGCCAAGAATCCGAGATTACCAAAGGCCCGCCAATCAAGAATACAAGAAATACAGAGTTCAGTACTGGCGGAAGCCAAAACAAGAAAAACTAGTGTCCATAGAGTCGTGTTAATCAGTATGCCAAAAGATTTTTCATGCATTCATTCGCTCGTAATGGTCATTTATACAATCGATTACAAACATTCAATACAGGACCTAATCCCTATTAACATTACAAGATCTGCAAAGAATGCGGTCTATACAAGACAAAACAAGAGGGAGACTAGTGGGGACACAAAACACCCCAAGCCATGGCATGGCGTCGAACCTCGCATGAGGCACATTGGGCTTGACAAAACTGGGACTAACCCACGCCCTAGCTTCTGGCGGCCGAAAGCACCTACATATATATATATGAGCAAAGTGAGCTAAAGCCCTGAATAACATAACGTAAAGAGGTTATGAATGAATGTCCTTACAAGAATGAAATCAATTCATTATACAAGATTTCACCAATCAAGATTTCAATCAATCACCATATGTGGTACATCCATTAGCCTATAAATGAGGTCCAAAAGGACCGGCCTTATGACTCCAACAATAATGATGGCCATCAATCAAGATGGTTCCACAAGGAAACCGACAGAGCTCAGTAATAGTCAATAACTGGGTGCTAAGGATGCCTGTCTGATTCAAATACAGACATACATTCATTCAATAAACAATATCAGTTCAATAAACAGTTCGATTCAATATTCAAAATGAAACCATTTGAACATATCTTTACACAATCTGTTACTCACAGCGTTCTGGGCTACAGTAAGCTAGAGCGTCTCCTCGGTAAGCCAACCCTACACAGTAAACAGATTGAACACACACTAAGCTACACAGTTGGGAAAGATGATAACTTAGTCCCTGATTTGCCTTGGTGTGTTCTACATCTAAATCCTCATTAAGATGTCTTAAACTAGGCCTAAGAATGCCTAGGATGCGATGAGGATGCAAAAAAAACAGTTGGAAGGCATTTTTCAAAAGTTGCTGAAAACAGGGGCCTCGCTCGAGCGAGCCTTCCTTCGCTCGAGCGAGGTTGCAAAATCAAAGGCTTCGCTCGAGCGAACAATCCTTCGCTCGAGCGATGCGATGAAACAAGAAAAAAATCGGATGCTCGATTTTACGCCGAGCCACCAATCCTTCGCCGGCGTGGCTCGAGTAAACGTTGGTCGCCGAGCGAGAATCTTCGCTTCGGCGAAGAAGCCAAATCTGAATTTCAGTTGCCTTCCAAGCTCAAACCAAGCTTCCTACCACTCTATACTCGACCTCTTGGGCCCAAATTCGAAAACACATTTAAACTCAATATACAACAAGTTTTAAAGCTCAATTTGAGAATTCAAAGCCCAAAGGGAGTCAATTAAAGTCAAGTTTCAAACCCATTTCATGAACATGAAGAACATGCAAACAAGCATGGATTCAAATCATTTCAAAGCTCCAATTTGATGCTCTAGAGAGCCAATTGTTCCAAAAACAAGTTGAAAACATGGACTTAAGCTTAAACATGAGCATGCATATACAATTCTACCATGAATCCAACTCAAAACTCATTAATTCAAACATGCATGCATGATATATACTATAATCCAACATATTTGAACTCAATCAAGTCTTAGCTCTTCAATTAAACATGAACCATGCATGAATCCACTTAAAGGCACAATCAAGAGGATGAAATTCATACCTAGGTTCCTTAATTACTAGTCTTGAGGTTCAATTTGCCAATACACACTTCAATTCTTCAAGTTCCAAGCCAATCTCCTAGTTGATTTCACAAATCTCTTATCTCTCTCTCTCTAGTCGGTTCTCACTTCTCAAAGGCTGATGGAAAATGCTTTGGTTGCATGTAATAAGGCTCAACATATAATAACCAAAGGCCCACTAGATGGCAATATGGTAATTAAGGCCAATTCTTTGATTAAACTTATTTTAATCTAATTTAATCATACCAAATCGATTTCCGGATAAATATGCCATAAAATCACATTAATTACGATGATCATAAATCACTAAACAATTTTCAGTTCGGCCGCCGATAAGGCCTTCAATTAGCCGTTTAAACATGTAACCATGAACAGATAATCGGACGGTCAAACAGATAAACATGCAGTTGAACAGATACGGTCAATCGATTCTGCCTCAAATTTCCGTCAGTCAGTTCAGTAATTTAATTCATTCCAGTTATCAGTTATTATCAGTCTCAGTTAACGGTAATCAGTGGTTAATTCAGTAATTACTCGGTAATCAGTATGAGGGTTGTTACATTAAATTACATCAAGGCATAAACAAGGAATTGTTTGTTGATTTCTTAGCCACGGACATTTTAGACATTAAACCATCTTTCTCTTAGCAAATTTGAACCATTCATTTTAATTTATCCAAAATCTAATTATACATTTTAACAAATCTAAACCACTCATTTTAAGATATCTATACATTACCACACCCAATCCATCCACCATCTTCTTCCTTTAGTCCCCCACGAATTTTGTTGTTTGTTACTTTTAAAAAACAACAAATATTTTTTCAATTAAATTTTTACTAATTTCACAACACTATCACCATAGCCACTACTATCATCACTGTCGCCATCACCCCACCACTATGTCACAATCTCTACTTTCACCTTCGTTCCATCACCACCACCACCAAATATAAAAATATATATCATCACTGCCGCCATCACCCCACCACTATGTCACAATCTCTACTTTCAATTTCGTTCCATCACTACCACCACCAAATATAAAAATATATATTTTAATTTTTTTTATAAAAAATATTTTTCATTAAAAGATATTTTCTATCTAAATAAATGAAGCATAACATTGGGAAACAAGCTGATTTCAATTAAATCTGTTCATAACTAAGAAAATTCTTTTATTTAAAAAAAAATTATTTAATAAGACTTTGTATCCCCTTTTCGTTTTTCCAGCAAATAAATCTTTGTACCTATCCTTTCTAACCAATCACGACTCATGCTTGTTTCGATTCTCCACAATTTCCTTATTTTCAAATACATTCATATATATATATATATATATGTTGTATAAATTGTGTGATAACATAAAACAGATAGATTCATACTCGGTAATTAAAATTTAGAACAAGCAAACCATTCTGAAAATTACAATACATAACAAAATAAAATAACATAAAAAAGCAAACCGAAACTTGCACTAGACAGTGTCTTTAATTTTTTTAAATAAATTTAAAAAATTCTAGATATGCATAAAATTTGGCAAGAATAATGTGACAATGTTAATTAATGTGTATTTGATTTTATTGTTTAGCCAAATAAAATAAAATAAGATTGAATGTATATTTAGTTTTGGTTGTGAATCTTAAAAATTAAAAAAAAAAAAAAAGGGTTGTGAACCTTAAAAATAAAAAAAATAAAAAAAAAAGATTGGATGTATATTTAGCTTTGGTTGTGGATCTTAAAAAAAAAATGTGTTGGTTGTGAATATGAAAAAATAAATAAAAGAAAAAAGATTGAATGTATATTTAGTTTTGGTTATGAATCTTGAAGAAGAAAAAAAAAAAAAAAAAAAAAAAAAAAAAAGGAGAAATTAGTGGGTACCCATCCCCTGTGGATATTTAAAGAATATCACTTACCATATCCAATGGATAAAGAAAAAAGGAAAAAATCCATGTATTTGGGTTAGGTCTCCATGGATACTCACAGGGTAGGTTATCCATTACCATCCCTAAGATGTAGTACTCTCCGACTCATTTGGAAGTTATGAGAAGTTATAAAGTATTAAACACATGTAGAAAGATGATGAAGGATAAAGTGGAGAATATGAAGCATGAATTGGAGGTTAAAGGAAGTTATGGAGACATGGAGATAAAGTGGAAGATCATGGGATGTAAAGTGTGGGAGATAGAAGAATATGGTTCTTATTAAGTAGTTTTTTCCTACAAATGTTTGCCTATAAATAGTCATTCATAACTACATTGTAAAGATCTAGAACTCAAATCAAAGATAATTAATTTCTATTTTTCTTATCATTTATATTTTTTGCACTTAATTTTCTGCATTTTATTTTATGCACTTCCTTTTCGAAGCATAGGAGCAGAGGTAAAATAGTTGTTAGTTTGATTGTTCACTCAATTATCTTTCTCCGTCTCTCTCCTTCTTCTTTTAATTATTCTTTTTATTACACTTGGCAATTTTGAAGTCTTCTTCATTAAGGCAAAAGAATCGGAAACACAATCGCTTGATAATTGGTTTGAATTTAATTTGTAAGAATTTTTCAATCCTTACTGGTACGCTCGCATTTATGATATTTTTCTTCTTAGGAAAAATAAACCAACAATAGGTGAACAATGGATTTATGTCTAAGAGCATCTCCAATGGTTTTCCATTGGAGCTGCCAAAACCAAATTATAGCAAGTGTGCACAAAATTTGTTGTCCAATGACCTACTATACCTCCTACCAAATTATAGCAATGCCATCTTTATTGCTAAATTTGACAAAAGCTTTGACAATTGCCAAACTTGCCAGCTCAACAACCAAGTGATTTTGGATTTACCACCAACACCAAACAACCAACAACAAAAGAATACCAACAAAAATTTAAATTCCCTTCAAATTTCTACAATAATTTTTTACATATATTTTCAAAAATAAATGATACAACAAATATTTTTAGGGAAAAAATAGATCAGAAAATGAGGGCAAAAAATAAAATGGTTGTAGAAAAAAATATTAAGAATAAATAAAGAAAAAAACTGTAGGGATTGCCAAACACCGAGAAGTGAGAAGATGCCCATATTGTAATAGAGAGATGGACTGATCAATAAAGGGTTTCGTCGGACTGATCTTGATCTTCGTTGGACTGATCTTCGTCAGAATGATAGATCCGATTTCATGGGTTTCAGGTTTCTTAAACGATTTAGGGTTTAAGATTTGAAAGGTGGTGTGAAACCCCGTATTTTTATATAATAAACATAATATATATTCAATTTTCTTAAGTAATTATTCACAATATTTTGAATTTAACAGTTTGTATATTTTTAAACTGAAAAACCATGTATTTTTATATATTAAAATAATAATAATAATAATATATTTAATCAGACTCTAATGGAAGTCAATTAGACTAATTAAATTAAGTGGGATTTAATATTAGTTATAATTAACTAATTTTGTGTCAATCAAGATTCATTAAGACTAAGTATTGCTCAATTAAATTAATTAGTATAATGGCTTAAAAATTTGAGAGTGCATGTGGGTGTGGGTGTACTGAAAATGAAGTGTGTGTACAAAGACATCTGTTAGTGTGTGCATGTGAGAGTGTTGTGTTGGGAGCCTTAGATGAGTACACGGTTCTGTATGTGATGTGGAAATCAAGTGTGATTAGTGTGTTAAGCTAATGAAACATGGATTCATATTATGTGGACAAGTGTCCCACTAAATTGATAGATAAAATAATAAAATAAAAGTCAAGAATGGAGTCATAAAGCTTTGTTTTTGCCGAGTCAAATTAGAGAGAGTGCACGAGAGAGAGAGAGAGAGAGAGAGAGAGGGTCCAACTCCTATGCTGGAAGAAACTTTGGAGAAATGAGTTTATGAGATCTACATGAAGATAAAGGAGAGGACTGGAAGGAATTAAAAAGAAATTCAGCCATGGGAGATTAAAGGTAAGGATTTTAATCTTGATTGTTGTAGAATCCTTGTATCACACTTGAAATTAAGGATGGAATTGGACTTAAAATCATGTAATTAATAGAAATTAGCAAGAAGATGAAGAAATTTTGAATTATGTGTTAAGATCATGGAAATATATTTGGAAATTAAGTAGTTAGACTTTGATTTCTATTATTCTTCACAAACTTGAAATTCATCCTTGCATGCATGTTGGACTTTCAAGGTTTTAGATTTAATTCATGTGTAAAAGATTGATAAGTTTAAATTTTGGTTAGATATGAAGGAAATTGGGTTGTAAACATGAAATGGGTTACATGCATGTGGATGATCATGGAAAATAAAGTAGAAATTAATTATTAAGAAATTGATGTTGAAATTAAATATTTGAGTTTGAATTTCTTCATCCTTCACATATTTGAAGTTTATCATTGCATGCATGGTAAGTTTTCAAGATTTTAGAATTTAATTCATATTTTAAAGTTTATGAGCTTGAGATTAAATTGTGATATAAATTAAGAAGTCAAATTATAAATTGAGCTTGATGATGTAAAATTTGGTTGGATTTGATAAGTGTTTTATACATGCATTATGGATTTTGAGGAATTTAAGGTACACGATTTCATGTTTTGAAGAAAAGAATGAAGAAATTTTATTTAAAAAAAATAAAATCAAGTTGATGGAAAATTAAACATTGGTTTAATTTTGAATATAGAAGAATTAATTAGTTTTAATCTTAATGTCATACATGCAAATATTTTTCTAAGAGTCATATAACTTCAATTTCATGTACATTAAAAGGAATTAGTAAAATGGTGTAGAATTGAATTAGATTCAAAATTATAGAAGTTAATTTGAAAATAACTCTTTTGGATTTGAATTTATTTGTCTTATATGAAATTGAGTCATTCAAGTTCTTTTTGAATAGATGAAGGAAATGTTTAAAGAAAGTCAAGTTTATGGAAATTTGGAATTAATCCTAAAGTTTTGATTTTATAATTAGATTTTTATTTAATCCATGCATGTGATGTAATTTAAGAATTTTATTCAATTTAGATACATTTTAGAACACCCACGATTATAAATCAAGTATTTGGTTAAGAATTGAGTTAAGTTGATTTTGTTATTAATAGTAAGATTGGATCTATTTGTATTATATACATCATGGAATTTCAAAAGGTTGGGAAGTCTAATTTATATTTTAGAATTGTGGGTTGATATTACTAAGATGAATTAAAACTAAATTTGGGCAATTGGAACATGATTTTAAATGAATTGTTTATTTAAATTTTGTACAATTGTTTATTATTGTGTGACATGTGTAATATTTTATGTTCAAATTTTAATGAGTTGATATAACATTATTTGTAATTAAAAATTGGAATTTATTTGTGATTAATATCAAAATTAACTGAAATGATTAACGGCATACACAAAGTTAACAATTGACGGTTAATACCAGTTGTTCAGGGTGAGTCTTAGTTTTAAAGAGTGTATGAAATTAAGGGTTGACGGTCAATACCGGTTGTTCAGGGAGAGCCCTGGTTTTGAGAATTTTTACGTAAATTGTGTTGCGAAACTCTAAGATGGCATGGGACTTATTTGAACCCTTTTCGATATTCAGTTTTGGAATAAGGGTAGATGTGCTGGTGGCACACAGGGAGGTTACGTACCCCTAGCAGACCGTTTCCTTGGGGCAGACCACGGATGCCATTGCTTAGGTATATAACTCCGGACGTGGGCATCCCTGGTGGTTAAGGTTGGTAACACTTAAATATTTGACCAAGGGAGGGTTCCAAATTAACCGTTGCCATACTTAGTGGTTGGTAAGTTAAATCTCTTTGGCGAGATTTCAAGTGTCACCTAATTTATTAAAATTATTGAAATTATTTTAATGGTTGTAATTTATGTTTACAATTATATTGTTATCTCATGTTTATAATCTCATTATTTTTCTTTTAAAAAGAATGGTAGGTTGGTTATGTTTTTTTACTGTGTTGCAAAACTCATGGCATATATTTTTGTTACCCTGGCGTTTTATGCCAGGTTTTGGCGAGGAAATAATTGAAGCTGAAATGGAGTTGACGCTAACGTAGAGCCTTGGCTGACTTAAAATCATGACTAAAGTCAAATAACTTTATTATCTTATATATTAGCTATTAAGGACCTTATAATTTCATTTGATGTTGTGTTTGGATAATTTTAAGTTTTTATCTAATATTATTTGAACCTTTGGTTATGTATCAGAGTTGGAATGCTCTATTAAGATGTCAACTTTTTAGTTTATTAAGTCATTTTGTTTATTTAATTTCCCTTGATGTTTCAAAAAAAAAAATTGGGGCGTCACAAGTGGGAGAGAGAGAGAGAGAGAGAGAGAGCTTCATATCAAAAAATAGAAGGAATAAATAGAAGAGAAAGGGAAGATGGAAGACAAACAGATAGAGCAGGGTAGAAAAACAGAAGAAGAGAGAGAAAGAGAGAGAGAGAGAGAGAGAGAGAGAAGGGGGAGAGGTTCATCATCAGAGAGATGATGAGGATCGGTGATCGGTGATGAGTGAGAGATATAGTGAGAGAAAGCTGAAGAGAAAGAGAAATAGAGAGGTGAGAATCGGTGATCGATGATAAGGATCAATGATAAGGTGATCGATGGTCGATGATGAGTGAAAGAAAGAGTGAGAGAAAGAGAAACATAGAGGTAAGAGTAAAAGAGAGGGAGAGAGCCGTCTTGGGAAAAGAGTAAGAGAATAGATGATTCCAAATGCTTCATCTAGACCGTTGGATTTTTTAATCCAACGGTGCTCTTTTGTCATTGAAATGAACAAATTGAGCAACAACTCTTTTTCTTTCTCCAATTCAAAAAAGTTTAAAACGGCTCTTTTTAACGGCTATAAATTAAACGGATAAAAAAAAAAAGGTCATATGTTTACTCTCTATAAATTTAAACAAACAATCTCAATTTGAATTCACAACTTTCAATCTGCATAATTTATTTTATTTTATTTTTTTGCTTGCTTACACAATCAATATGGAAGGTTCATCAAAAACACAGAGAGGAAAATTATTCACTACTCAAAAAGATGTGGCAATTTGTAGAGTTTGGGGTCACATTACTGAAAACTCTATTGTTGAGAATTCACAATCTCATGTTCATTTTTGGAAAAAAAAAATTCAAAAATTATTACACACTGCAGAATGATCACTCAAGAACACAAGTGTTTATCTCATTTAGATGGGGTGTAATTATGAAATGTTACAACAAATTCTGTGGATGTTTAGCACAAGTCGAAAATCTACACCCAAGTGGGATGTCTCAAGTTGATATAATAATATTTCATCTTCATTTATTATGTTAATTTTTATTTATTTATTTATTTTGCCTCATATAAAAACTAACTAATTACTTAATTTAATATTTTATTGATACAGATGCTTCAAGCAAAATTTTTATACCATCAAGATGAAAATAAATATTTTGCTTTTGAATATTGCTGGCCAATCTTACAAAATAATATCAGGTGGCAAGATGTAACTCTTATGAACATAGTGAAGTCAATGATACATACATCGTTTTCTCCTAATTCAGTCCCAATTCTCCTATGAATAACTGCATTTCTCTTGAAGATGACAACAGTTTAAGGAGTTGGTAACAATCCAATTGTTAGTAATAATCCAATCGGTGAAGGTAATGTCTCTGCAAGAGGTAAAAGGCTTATGGGTAGGAAAGCTATAAAAGAATTATTTCGGAGAAATCAAGTCGTTGAAGCTGAAATCCATAAATTTAGCAATGTGTTGGAGACATTTAACCGACACATTGCTGAGAAGAAAATGAAAAAAGCTGAAAGAGAAGAAAAAAAAGATTCAAACACTGCAGGAGATGAAAGAACTTGAGATCAAAAGACAAGAACATGAGATCAAAATGGAAGAACATTTGATAATAACTACAGACATTTCTCATTTAGACCCTTAGACGAAAGCGTGTTACATAATGCGAAAAAAATGAGATTTTCGCCCAGTGGCCTGCAAATGTAAGCAACCCAAATTTACTATGCCTCCTAATGAATAATTACAGGAAAATGTATTTTTTAATTTTGCAATGTCATTTATTTTTTAATGTAATTTTTAGTCTTTATTTGCAATGTCATTTTTATTTTGCAATGTAATGTAGTGGTCTATTTAATTTTGAGTATTTTTTTATGTTTCAATGTAATTTTATTTTTTTGTAGCGGTTTGTTTTTTGGTAGGGTGAATTATATTAATTTTTTTTTTTTCAATTTTTCAATTTCTTTTCATTTTTTATATTTGTCTAGTTAGGTATAATGTGAATATATATATATATATATATATATTATTACAAACAATTAAAAAAATGTCACAAAAGATAAAACAAACAAAAAAAACAAAAAAAAAAATCACAAAAAAACCTATATTTAAACAACACCTACAAACTTGGAGGGAATGTTGATTGAGATTTGCCAAAATATCATGTGTACCATTGGAGCACCATCGCTATAATTTGGCAAATTAGTACTATTCATTGTCAAATTATAGCAATAGCAATGGTATTATAACAAATACCATTAGAGATACTCTAAGAATTTGGTAGCTTTTCCTTCTGTTATGTGACAAATTTTTATTTCCTAAAATAAAAATTATTATTCAAAAGTGTGAGTAATATTTGAATCCAAAACCTTAGGTTTTATTAAAAACACTCTTACCACTTAGATAACATAGATACTAATTTATTTATTATTTATTTTTATTCTAACTCATCTGAATTATACACGTATCGCATATGCCTCCCGCTAATGTGTGTATATATATAATAACACCGAGTGATTACATAAAAATTTAAAAAATTTAGATTATGTTGAAGTTTGTAAAAAATATATATATAAAAATAAATATATCAATAGTAAATTTTACATATTTTGATGATTAAAGTCTTAAATTTTTTTATGATATGTAATTATTTTGTAAAGCTCCACTAATTTGTAATTTTTCTTAAAAACAATGGGTTCGTAAGTACTATACGAATTTTGGCGGTTTAGATATTACATTTATTTTAGTTTTCTAGGATCACTTGAAGATGTATATGTTAAAAAAAATATTGAAAAATAGAGGCAATGAGGAAATTAATTGCAAATTTATTCAGTGGAGTACAAGTGACAATTGTGCTCAGTTGGGGTACAACTCTGACTTTGCACCACCCAGGATTACAACAAAAAGTACTTTTAGCGACTAAATTTTTAGTCGCCAAAAGTCCCTCTTTAGTCGCCAAAAGTTTCTCTTCACAGTTTCCGCTTTGTTGCCAGAGGTATTGGTGACTAAACAAGTTTTAGTCGGCAAAAACAGGTCTTTTAGCGACGAAAGTGATGGTCGCCAATAGTGAATTATACTTTTGAAAATTATACATTTAGCGACTAATGTTTTAGTCGCCGATAGCCATGAATCGCCGACTAAAGTGATTAGTCGCCCAAAGCAACACTTTTGGCGACGACTAATTTTAGTCGCCAAAGGTATTCCGTGAAGAAAAAAAAAAACCTTATTTCTTTGCATTTTCTGAGTTTCAGAACCGCTAACCCTTTCACATTCTAAACCTTTAACAACACACTCCCTCCACTATGCCACTATAACATCACATGAATATATATGCAATATATATTATTTATATAGTATATTAACCGGTATTAAAACAAAACTATATATATAAATATAATTATTTTTATTCAATATAATTTATTGAAAAAATAAATTATTTATTAAAAAAAATTTAGGCCACTTTTGGCGACTAAATCCATTATTTAGTCGCCAATTCTGTTATTTTGGGCTACTAATTAATTTTTGTCGCTAAAAAATAAATTCAAATTAAAAATAAGCAGTTTTGGCGACTAAATCTATTTTTAGTCGCCAAAAACGTCTCCTTTTGGCTACTAAACTGAATTTTAGTCGCCAATTGACTGTTTTTAGCTACTATTTTTTTTTGTAGCCAAAAACCTTCATTTTCAGCGACTAATCTATTTTTAGTCGGCAAAACACCTATAATTGGCGACCAAAATGTTTTTTAGTCGCCAAAACCATCACTTTTGGCTACTAAATTATTTTAGTTGCCAAAAACCGTCACTTTTAGCTACTAAACAATCTTTAGTCGCTAAAACCCCTACATTCGGCAACTAAACTACCTTTTAGTCGCTAAAACCATGGTATTCGGCGACTAAACTCTTTTAGTCGGCAAAAGTGTTCAATTTTGTCAACGAATTCCATTTTAGTCGCCAAATCTACTACTTTCAGCGATGAAAAATGAATTTTTAGTCGCCAAAAACGCTTTTTCTTGTAGTGCAGAGTACATATCTCTCTCAATTAATTTTTTCCTTTCTTATTTATTTCAAATTATCCCCAAAAAAATATGTTTCGGTAGTGGTTAAAAGAACAATCTTATGATTTTTTAAAGTTATGGAGTAATCAGAAATCTTTGGTGGGCAATCTTAGCTCCTCCTAATGATGCTAATCTCCTCAATTAGATTACGTACATCTAGAATTTCTTCTTCTTTGCAGGAATTATGTTTTTTCCGTTTTCGTTTTTTGTGTTCCATTCACACAAACAGAAACAATGAAAATTAAATAATAATAAAAACATTGTTTTCGTTTGGTACGAAAATAACTTTTGAGAATATATACAAATTTTTAGTGTTTGGTAACGTTTACGTTTTCAGTTTATATTTATAAAATTTTTATAAACTAGTTTTTGTTTATTGTTAGAAAACAAAAAAAGTACAAACGCTGCTTGGTAATTGACAAAATGTTTAAAAATTTAAAAAATATAAAAAGAGTGAGAAATGGCAAATGGCTCGGTGGGGTAGAAAGTGGTGACGGTGGGTGGTGGTGGTGGTGGCGGGTGATGGGTGGTGGTGGCAAGTGGGTGGCGGGTGGCGGTTGGTGGGTGGTGGCGGGTGGTGGTGGTAGGTGGGTGATGGTGGCGGGTGGTGGGTCATGGCAGTTGGTGATGGTGGGTGGATGGGTGACGGTGGCGGTTGGTAGCGAGTGGGTGATGGTGGTGGTGGTGGCAGGTAGTGATGGGTAGGTGGCGGGGGGTGGTGGTGGTGGTGGGTGGATGGGTGAGTGGGTGGTGTGCGGTGGTGGGTGGTGGGTGGTGGTGGTAGGTAGGTGGTGGTGGTGGTTGTGGTGGTGGTGGTGGGTAAGTGTGGTGGTGGTGGTAGTGGCGCGGTGGTGGATGGTTGTGGCGGTGGGTGGTGAGTGGTGGTGGCAGGTAGATGACGTAGTGGTGGATGGTAGTGGCGAGTGGTGGGTGGTGGTGGATAGCAGGTGGGTGGTAGCAGCGAGAGGTGGGTGGTGGTGGCAGGTGGTGGTGGTGGGTGGGTGGTGGTGGTGGGTAGTGAGTGGTAGTGGCGGTGGTGGGGAGGGGGTGGGTCGTGGTGGCGAAGACAAGCAGGAAAATGGGTGGCGGTGGTGGCTAGTGTTGGGTGGTAAAAAAAAAACTCAAAACGGAAACACATTTTTGAGTTTACATTTTTAGCCAAATTTATAAACCGAGACTCGATTTATAAATCAAAAATTTACCAAACAAGTTATTATTTGAGTTTTAAAATTTTTGTAAATATAAACAAAAAACTGAAAACGTAAGTGTTACCAAACGACACATCTCAAGTTAATTTTTGATTTTTTTTTTAAAAAAATGCAAGTTAATTACCTAAAAGTTCTATTTACAAATGTCATGGTAGTTTAAGTTATATTTAAAAAAATTTGAACCAGTAAGACTTATTTAGTAAAAGTAAGAATATTATCAGTTTTTTTTCAACTTTTAAAACTAAGAATATTATCAATTTTGCATAATAATATTCTAAATAATTGTTTCATTAACTGATGAAAATAAAACAGAGTATGAGATTAAATGTTTTTACCCTTCTATTTATTGGTTTGATTCAACCATCCAATAAAACCGAGAATATTATCAGTTTTTTCAGTTTTAAAATTGAGAACATTATATGTTTTTTCATTTTTTAAGGTTTTTTTTTTTTTTTTTGCGCATCAATGTTCCATTATCATGCTCCGTTATAAACACAAAATTTTAGTTTTGCACAAAAAATAATTTGTTTTTTCAATTTTTTCCAAAAAAAAAAAAAACATTCACTCTATTTGGTTTCAGTTTTTAGAATTTACTTTTCAAAAAATTCTACATTTTCGTTTTCTATTTTTTTTTGTTTTCACTGAATTTTTAAAAATATTTTAATCAATTTTTAAAATTTTTAGACACACTTAACATAAATACACATAAAAAGTATAATCTTTTTGAAAAAAATCTTTAAAAAATGCACTAAATACAAAAAATACAAAAAAAAAAATGAAAAATTAATACATTTTTCATATATTTTGTGTATTTATTAATTTTTTACAATATTTTTCACAAATATTTTACTATGTAGACACAAGTAAGGTTTATCTAAAAAATGTTAAAAAATTGCTTAAAATTTTAAAAATATTCACTAAAAACACAAAAGCACGAAAAATAAAAAACTCAATTTCCAGAAAACTGAAATCAAACACACTGATTAGTTTTTTTTTTTTGCACATAATTTTTTTTTTTAGTTTTTTAGTTTTTTCAATTTGAAAGTTGATGTTTTAAAATTTTAAAAATTACAATAAATGTCAAATCATCATGTTCCTTTATAAATAATTATAAATGATAAACAATCATTATTTGAAAGGTAATTCTGATTATAAAAAATTTAATAGGACTTAAAGGTTCAAAATTGGGACTTGAAGGTCATAAATTAAAATTTGTGTAAATGCCCCTAAAAAAAGAGTAATGCTAGAGACCCCAAATATTCTACCAAAATTTTTACCAAATGTCTCACATGGGTGTAATTTTTACGCATGTGAGACATTTGATAAAACTTTTGGTAGAATTTTTGGGGCCTCTAGCATTTTTGCTACAATTTTAGGAAATGATTCTTCAAACTTAAAAAAATAAATAAATAATAATAATAATAATAATAAAATTCAATGAGACTTAAAGGCTTAAAAAATCTTAATTGAGATTTGAAAGTCATAAATTAAGATTTTTGTGTAAATACCCCTAAAAGAAAATATTCCAATTTTAGGAAATAACTCTTCAAACTTTTTCAAAAAAACAAAAACCAAGTATACAATTAAACAAGTTGACCTTGTTATTTCACTTAAGATCTCTGCTTTTCAATTCTGTGATAATTGTAAATAAATTATCGGTGTTAGAATTATCACTGATCAATCAGTCTCATCTGTATAAGAATGGATTGTTTGGAATGTCCTAAGTGTATTTTTTAACTTTTTAGATTAAAAAATTGAGAAAAAAAATATTTGATTGTTTTGATTAAATTTTTGACTTTTTTCGAAAAAAATATGTATTAAAAAATTACATAAATTAGTGTATAGGAGAAGTTTGTGCATTGTAGGCTGTACGGTAGGTAGCAAGGTTTGCAAGGAGTAGTATAGGAGATACTTGACACATTTTCGGGTGTTGAATTGGACGGTGTTGTTCGGCCCATGGGGCCCACCACGGGTCCCGTTTTGCTAATCGGAACCGTTCAATGTGTAAACTCGTCGAGTATTATATGTTTGTAAAAAATCACGTTAATCGGATATCGATAGCTATTTGATCGGATTAATTTTTTGTCAACCGTTAACTATAACACCATCTATTTTTTATACAAAATTGATTTGATTATGTAGTTAGAGATATTTGACCAACGTGATTTTTTACAAATGTATAGCACTCAACGAGTTTTATACATTCAATGATTCAGATTATCAAACGGACGTGATGGGCTCCACCGCCTAACAAAGACCATTCCGTGTTAATTTTTTGTGCCCGCATTGTAAATTTGTACCACTAACCATCACTTCAATGAGTCCAGATCGCTTGCCATGGTTATTCTGCGGCGCATCGCGACGGTCCAAAATGACGTCATTTTGGACTCTTTTTTTTTTTTTTTTCTTTTCCTTCTTCTTCTTTTCTTTTGTTCACCCTCTTTTTCATTTTATCTCACAAGGAGCCAAAACACCACGAGCTCGGCTCGAAATCGGCCCCTCCATATTTGTCGTACTGCGATTCTTTGGCTGCCGGCTTCCATTAACGAAATCTTCAGTACACGACCTCCGCACCGCGTACATCAATCACCTTAGATTTGAGATCGTATATATGTGTGTGTGTGTGTGTGTATGTGTGATATACATGGTACATACAAATCAAAACATCTCTCTCTCTGTCTCTTCCTCCACCGTTGTTTCGAAGTTGTTCAGGATGTTCGAAGTTCCTCCGATCTGCTCCAATGGTGTTAGATCTGTTCCGATCTGCATCACCATGAAGAGATCGGCCTTCGACAAGTCTTCTCTTTCTTAGGCTTGTTTCTGTACTCTATTAATCAAAACTATTTTCTTAGAGCTGTTAAAAGTCTTCTCTTTTTTTCTTTTATTTTTTTGGTTAAGGTTACAGTGACTAATCAAAATTCACCTCAACAATTAACACAATTTCAGGTCATCCGATCATCATGATCAATAATCTCATCAGATCACACGTAGATCAATCTAAAAAGCAAAACAAATTATGAATAAAATGTGAGAAAAAGGATCGAATAAGAGAGAGAGAGAGAGAGAAAGAGAAAGAGAGAGTCTAGTTTTGATTAAAGTTCTGTGGTGTGTTTTGGCTCATTGTGAAGTGAAAATGATGAAGTGAGAAAGAGGGTGAACAACAAAAGAAGAAGGAAAGGACAAAAAAAAAAAAGTCCAAAATGACGTCGTTTTGAACTGCCGCAGGAAGCACCGCAAATAACCACAGCAGATTTATATGGATTCTCACTTCAATATGTATGGCTTATACTTGGCACCTGTGTATGTTTGTACTTGGCTTCTGTATAATTTGTTTTTTTATATATATGTTTTTTGGTGAATAGTGATAACTTTTTAAATTTTTTGTAATTTTTTACTTTTCATCTTTTTAGTGTATGCCAAACCAGTCCTAAATTCCTCTTCCAAATTGTTTCAAAATAGGCGTTTTGACGAAGAATAAGAAGAAAATAAACGAAGAAATTTGTCTAATAATAACAACAGAAATTCTTGGTGACTCGAATTTAGCATTCTTGAATGGCTCAATTTTGTGTTCACCGGACGACTGGCCAGACGACCAGGTGAAATACTTATCTACTGCGGTTGTCACCTTTTTGACCACGACTGTCAGTTTTTTTGTCGGACGACCAGCAAAATGAAATTTCAGCCATTCAAGGCAAGCTCAAATTCGAGATATATATAGCATTGCTCTAATAACAAATGGTGCCTAAAAAATAAAACAAACCTGTTGGCTATATATTTTGTATAAAGCCAATCACAGTTCAAAACGTGGCAGGTTGAGGGTAATACGGGAAGACAATTCAAACATTCGATCGTGATCGTACACGTGGCAGTTAGTATTGGTTTTCATAAGAACTACATAGTACTGGATCAGCAAAGAGATGCAAAGTGATGTGGCTTCAACGGTTACTCACATTTAAATTCAAAATCAGGAGGGAAGCCTAACTGCAGGTATTGGCATAGTGGAGGTAACTATAAGGCAACATGATCAGTGATCATGGAGGAGCGGTTCGACGGTTAGAAGTGCAGTTCGATGGTTATCCTTGAGAAGTATAAATAGTAGAGAAGGCCCCAAGAAAAACCCCAGACTCAAATCAATGAAATCAGTTTTATTCTACTTTATTTATTTTCCAGTTTTTATATTTCTTGTTCTTTACATTTCCGTACTTCAAATTCCTGTACTGCATTTCGTTCATAGGAGTAGTTTTCAAGTAACTTGTTGTTGTAAACCTCTACGAGGCTGATTCGGATCTTTGTAAGTCTTTCATTTTGCTTAATGAAATACTCAACTGTTTCTTCATTTAATCATTGTTTGCTTAATTCTCCTAAACAAAGCCACCAGTAAAAGTCCTCTTCATTGAGACTGAAAGAACTAAAACACAATCTTTTGATAATTGGTTGGCAATTAACATTCTGTAATGACTGATTGATCCTTGTTGGCATGCTCACAATTACAAAAATAACCTTTGAAAGCCAAAAAAAGCCAACATATATTTTTGGCACGCCCGGGACTAATTGAAATGGCTAAACGTAGGAGACAAGGAGAAAATGAACGCTTGGAAAAAGGCGTGGAGGGAGAGGTAGAAATGCCTAATACAGAAGATAATGTGATAACACATCCTGTGGAAACACCCATTTTATCAGAACCTATGGTCGAACAGACTAGCACTTCGGAACAAGTACCACATGTTCATAATATTGGACAAGGCCAAGGAATTGGACCATCTGTTGTTCCATCTACTCACCAATGAATCCATGGGTGGCCTAGTAGATGCCATGGGACAAAGAAGTTAATGAACACAATGGAAATGTGGGCAACATCCTTTTTAGATCGAATGAATACCCATCAACCAACAAACACAAGACACATGGAAGAAATTTCAAATGTCCCTCAACAAAGATTGGCTAGAGATAAACAACCTATGCAAATTAATGGACATTCTAATGGTCAAACTAGTAATCAAAACTATGAAAGACCAACACCTCAGTCTTGCTATGAACCTATTTCGAGGCCTATGACAAGTCAAAATGCCTCATTACTTAACAGTGAAGCCACGCAAATTGGTAGATCTGGTCCAGTACAAGAAAATGGAATAAGGATGGTTCCAAATCCTATGTTCGAACCCATACCTGGCACGAGGGGGTTCACTAATCCGTTATTCGAATTCATACCCGGGGGGTTGAAAGGTTTTCCTATAACTAGAAGAGACACAACACCTGTTCCAGCACCTTTCGTAGGTCCTTTCGCAAGACATGCTCAAAGGGGTCACCCATACCCCTAACAGCAGCCAGCACCACAGGGACAACCAGTCCCAAATATACCACCCTATGGACCAAAAGGACCCCAGGCACAAGGTTGTCCACCAAATCCTGTGTTTGTTCCTCCAGTAGTGGTTCAACAGGCACAAAATATGGTCCCTAGGGACCAAATTGCTAACATTGTTAGAGAGATGTGTGGACCAATGGCTCCTGGGTTCAGACTCTGCACAGAAACCGCACTGAATGGGTAGATAGGGTACATGAATACCCAAGAGGTTTCAGGATACCAGATTTTGCCCTTTTATGGGAATGGAAACCAGTCAACGGTTGAGCATCTTGCTAGATTCGCGGCTCAGTGCGGTGAATTTACCAATAATGACTATATGAAGTTAAGATTATTCCCAAATTCTCTAACTAGGAGAGCATTTGTATAATATATTAACCTTACACTTGGCTCTATCCAAACTTGGCAACAAATAGAAGAGGCATTTCATGCCCAATTCTTCTAAACAGAGCTAGAGGTTTCTATGGCAGACTTGGCAAGATTAAGTCAAAGGCCTGATGAGAAGGCTACTCAGTTTATTGCCAGATTTAAAAGAACACGAAATAAATATAGGATCATCTTACCAAAGCCTGAATTTGTGAGATTGGCTCAAAATAGTTTAGAGTTTAGGCTTGAAAGAAGTTTGACTCAACCGAAGTTTAGAGACTTAGTAGAATTAATCTATAAGGTGTCTAGGTATGAAGCATTATTAGAAGAAGAATAAGATCGAAGTAATGCATCGTACAAGACGTATTATAGAGATCCTAATTATGAGATTGATGCAGCAGAGATTGTAGGGAAAGAACCTGTGATCTGTGAGGCATTAATTCATAAAGATACAACAATTGATCAGCAGTTTAAAAAGAAAGACCTTCATAGGAAATACTCTTTCGACTTAACAAAAGTAGATGACATTTTTTATCGTTTGCTTGTTGCAAATTTCCTAAAGTTACCAAAAAAAGTCAAAATTCTGTCTCCAAAGGAACTTAAAGGAAAAGTGTATTGTAAATGGCATAATTGTTGGTCTCACTCAACTAAAAACTGTATTATTTTTCGAGACAGGATCCAAAAGCAGATTCAAAAGGGGAGTTTAAAATTCCCAACTAAAGCAGAAAAGGCCATGGGGATTGATACTAATCCATTCCCGAAAATTGGAGAGGTGGCAGCCAATGTTATTATGCCAGACTTCCAGAACTTGTCCTTGAAAGAATTGGAAGAAGTCAATGTGCAGATGCATGTTGCCAGCCAAACAACTGTCAAGAAAGACACTGGAAATCTACCAGCTATTGGACAAGGTTTCTCAGGCCAAAAGGAAGACTTTGATAAAGAAGCACTGGATGACGATTCTTTAGAAGCAGCTGTCATGCAAAGAATGTGTCCCAGATGCAAGCTGAGCTACAAGTGGTTGAAAGGGCTTCTAATTGATGGAAAACAATATTACAAGGATGTGCAGAGGCATCCTAAACCAACCAGTGCTTATAATAAAAGGCCATATCTAACTAGTATTAGGCAGCAGCCATTAATGGCTGAGCTAACAGCCGCTAGAATGTATTCTAAAGGTAAGAGGCCTTTATATAAGACCAGACCACCTAAGTATTATAGAATGGAGAGCGGTCATCCTGAAAAGAAACCGGAGAAGGGTTCAGTTTATGGGATCAAAGCCAGAGATTGGCCTCCTAGACCAGCCTCATGCAGGATGGAAAGTGGCCACCTTCACCAAAGGCCTGAGTTAGGCAAACAGGAGTTAGGGGTTAAAGGGCCTTCACAAACACTTCAAAGATGGCTTCGAAGGAAGAAAGAAACAGTTCAACAGCTGGGTTAGTGGGTACCTGGAGTTCCAGATTGGTTTGTTATGCAGAACAAACCTAGGGAGATGTCTACCTAAAGAAATGTTGTTGGAAATCAAGGTAGGATGGTCAAACCTCCTTTGGTGGCTCCAAACAATTGGGTATTGCTTAAGCACCCGAAAACAAAAAAACCAAATATGGTCCCGGTGATTTCTAGGTCCCAAAGAAGGAAGATCCAACGAAGGTACACTCAAGACTGTAAAGATCCGAAAGAAGGTGGAGAAAGTTCTTCATTTGTTCATTTAAAGAGCCAGTAGAAGGAGAAGAAGATTCAAAGTTAGACCATAATCTAAAATCGACTCTTCCGCATAAAGGAGTTGTAGTAGGGAGCAGTTGGCCAAAGTTCATTCCGAACTAAAGGCTAAGGAAAGATCCAGCTTGGTCGGATTGGAAAAAGCTTTGATGGAAAGTGATAGTGAGATAGAAGATGAAGTCGTCCCAGGTCAAAGGAAGGGGATGGTTAAGGAAGAAATGTTTGAAGCCTTCATGGCTGAACAGACATTTTTGGTCGAAAAGCCAATGTAAATGCATCACTCGAAAAGAAGTTACTAACACGTAAGTGCTGAACGCAAAGATAGAGGATGCTTCTAAAGTAATTGAACAAGTTGACCAAGAGGGAAAGCAGGTACAGCTAGCCGTCCAATTTGGCTCATTTCCTCCGGTGTCAGTGAATATGGTGTTTATATTACCACAGGAGTTTCAAGCTGAAGATGAAAACCAAGGTCAGGAGATTGACCCAATTCCAATCTCCAGTAAAGACTCATAAGTAAGTATGGTACAAGACGAATCCAAAGTAGCCACACCAATGGAAACTAAAGATGAGAGTGAGGAAAAGGTAAGTATTAACCTTTCATACCCTTTTGAGTATCCCACGACGTCTATGACACAGCATGTCAAACCCTTGTATATCAAGGCCTTTTTCGATAGAATACAGATGAATCGGGTGCTGGTGGATAACGGGGCAGCAGTAAACTTGCTTCCAAAATCTTCGTTGAAGAAACTAGGAAAGAAGAACCCCAGACTAATCCCAACCAGTATAGACATTGCTGGTTTCGCTGGAGACAAATAGATGGCCCAAGGTATTTTGCCCATCAACCTGGGTGTGGGAACCAGGGACTGCATGACAACATTCTTCGTTATCGACAGTAATGCTAAGTATAATGCTTTACTTGGAAGAGATTGGATTCACACCAACAAATGTGTGTCTTCCTCTTCACATCAGAAAATCATGATGGTCTTATGCAATTGAGAGACGGAGGAGATCAATACAGATCCTCAACCCTTCATAGCTTGTACAGATTTCGCAGCGGCCAAATTATATATTGAATGAGTGGCACCACTCAGCATACTGAGAAAACTTGATGGATCAGCCGAAGTGACGGCTGATGAAGAATTTGCACATCTAAAGCACCTGGTCTAGGAAAGTGCTGATGAAGAGTTTGTCGTTAAGGATGACAATGATGCCTGATTGTAGGCAAAGAGATAAAACCCAAGAAGCCAGGTCTTTGGCTCTAATTAAGTTCTCAATATTGGATGTAAAATCAATAGTCCAAAAAATGCAAGAGCAAGAGAAAGAAGCCATGATGATTGGTTGTAAGAAGGAACAACAACAGGTCAGATTTTTTGCCTTAGTTAAATATTGTGCTTTGGACATTAAAACAAAAGTCCAAGAGATACAGGAGGAAAAAGCCTTGTGGACAGACTTTGTCTATGAGGAGGAGGGTAAAGATGTTGAATCAAAGAAACTGGTAGCAAAACAAAGTAAGGAGATTGTTTCGAGGTCAGAAGGAATCAAAGAAGGAGCATCAAGAAGTCCTCACATACAAGACCCCTTGGAAGAAATAAATTTAGGGAAATGTTCTATACAACAGCCCACCTATATAAGTGCTTGGTTGAATGCTCTTGACAGGGACTAGTTATTGGTTGTTTTGAAGAAATATAAAGATTGTTTTGCATGGTCTTATAATGAACTATCAGGATTAGATAGGTCATTAGTAGAACATAAGCTCCCCATGAGGCCTAATTTTAAGCTATACAAGTAAAAACCAAGAAGAATGAGTCCAGAAGTGATGTAGAAAGTTAAGGAGGAAATTCTTAGACTCCTCAAGGCAGACTTTATTAGGACAGCCAAGTACGTTGAATGGCTATCCAATATTGTGCCTGTAGTTAAGAAAAATGGTAAAATGAAAGTATGCATCGATTTCAGAAACTTGAATCTATCAACTCCAAAAGATGAGTATCCTATGCCTATAGTAGATTTGTTGGTAGACAGTTCAGCAGGGCATCAAATTTTTTCAATGATGGATGGACACTCTGGTTATAACCAAATCTGCATTGCAGAGGAGGATGTCCACAAGACAGCATTCAGATGTCCTGGAAATATTGGCACATTCGAATGGGTTAAAATGCCATTTGGCCTGAAGAATGCTGGGGCTACATATCAGAGGGCTATGAACACTATCTTTCATGACCTCATTGGAGGGTATTTAGAGTGTTATATTAATGACATTGTAGTGAAATTCCAATCCATGGAGAAACATTTGTTTCACTTGGAAGCAGCTTTTGAAATAATGAGAAAGTTTCAGTTGAAACTCAATCCTCTTAAATGTACTTTTAGCATATCATCTAGAAACTTCTTGGGCTATGTAGTACACAAGAAAGGAATACAGATTGACCAGAGTAAAACCAAAACCATCATTGAAGCCAGACCTTCATCAAGTAAGAAAGAATTACAAAAGTTCCTTGGACAGGTTAATTTTCTTCGAAGATTCATTTCTAATACTACAGGGAAAACTAAAGTATTTTCTTCCTTGTTAAGGCTAAAAGATGAAGAGGAGTTTGTGTGGACAGCAGAGCATCAAACTGTTTTCGAAGGAATCAAAGCCTACTTGGCTAACCCTCTAGTGCTGATGCCACCAAAAGGTGATAAGCCCTTGAAGTTGTACATAGCTGCAGCAGAGGATTCATTGAGAGTTTTCTTAGCCCAAGACAATAAAGAAGGCAAGGAGCAAGATGTTTATTACCTTAGTAGGTTTCTAAATTCTTGTGAATGTAAATACTCAGCTGTAGAAAAGCTGTTCCTTGCATTGTATTGTATTTTGCTGCAATGAAATTAAGATACTATCTTTTGTCTACAACTGTCTTGGTAATTGCAACCACAAATTTGGTTAAATATATGCTATCTAGACCTATGTTGAGGGGAAGAATTGACAAATAGATACTAGCTTTATCAGAATTTCATCTAGAATATGTTTCCCAAAAGGCAGTAAAAGGACAAGTTCTAGGTAATTTTTTGGTAGACCATCCATGTCAAACAGAATGCCAAGAGATAATGGAATTTGGTATGGCTAGGGTTGAACCATGGTAAATATGATTCGATGGATCAAAAGCCAATGGTTTAACTGGAATTGGTGCAGTAATTAAGTCACCACAAGGAGTAGAAACCACGTATGGTTTCAGAGTGGATGAAATTACTTGTTCCAATAATCAAGCTGAATATGAAGCCTTAATAATGGGACTGGAAATACTTATTGGATTACAAGCTCATGCAGCTGACATATTTGGAGATTCTCAATTGATAGTTAACCAGGTGAAAGGGATTTTCAAATGTCAAAGTATAAGCATGTTGCCATACTATGTTGTTGCATTACAACTGCTTTCTCAATTTCAAATAGCAAATATAACTCATGTCCCAAGATTCTTGAATGATAAAGTTAATGATGTGGCTTAGAAAGCTTCGAATTTCAAGAGAAAGGATAATACTCAAAGGGACATAAGCCAAACAACATATCAGAAAGTAATACCACTCTTAAATAAAAAGAATGTGGTCCTGGAAGTCAATCATAATAACTTACAAGAACAAGATTGGAGGCATCCAATAATGCAAGATATGGTGGCCCATCTTCAAAGCCAAAGAAAAAAATTAGAATGCAGTATATGCAATACATTATGTATCCTAATGCTCTCAATAAAAGACGGGGACATGGGTTATTGTTGAAATGTTTAGGGGCAAATGAAGCATTGACAGCTATGGCTGAGGTTCATGAAGGCATCTGTGGTGCGCATCAAGCTAGTGTCAAATTGAGATGGCTGTTTCGAAGGCATTCCTGCTATTGGTCAACTATCCTTAAAGATTGCATAGAATATGCAAGAGGTTGTCAGGCATGCCAAAAGCATGGCACAATAAGGCATGTGCCCATAACTGACCTACATGCGCTAGAAGCCTTAGCCATTTAAAAGATGTGCCATGGATATGATGGGGAAAATACACTCACCCTCTTCAAGCATCATTGTTTCATCTTAGTGGCCATCGACATTTCACTAAGTGGGTCAAAGTTAAGCCATACAAGGTCAGAGACCGACTTAAGTCATTGGATTCATTAAGGAATTAATTCATAGATTTGGTATCCCATGCATAATAATCAAGTGATAATGAGACAGATTTGATGGGAAAATGGTAAAGTCTTTTGTGGCAGAGTTTGGAATTAGCTTTGTTAATTCCACCCCCTATTATGCACAAGCCAATGGTCAAGCTGAATCATCCAATAAATCTTTTAAAAAAGGAATATAGAAAGTTGTGGAAGACAATCTTAGGGATTGACATAACTTATCAGCTACCATAAAAAATGAAGCAACAGTTGGAATTTCCTTAGGAGGAGGAGGAGAAGCAGCGCTCGAGAAAGAATCAAATTGAGTAAAATCGAAAGACAAATAAGGGAGGTATAGAGTTAAGCCAAAGGAAAGAGGTGCAGGAATACTTGACCTTAAGAAATGTATGAAGAACATGGGACCAAGAGGTGGAAGGATTGCTTGAATTGGCTTTGTAATTTGAGGACTTTCAACTTCAAGAGAGATTGAAGGAGTCCTTGTAGAAGAAAGAGGCAGAGTAGTCGTTCCTACAAAAGAGGAAATACAAAGCAATGTCAAGTCTCAATACCAAGAATTTGACAAGAGAATAAAATAATAGAGGCATGAAAGAAGTTACTTGTTTCAGAAGTGGTAGCAATGATGAGAGAGCTACGAAGGGAATAATGCTCAGCAATGTACTGCCTTCTCGCAGTTTCCCTTTGGATTGCATCAGCAGCAGCAGCTTCATCTCTTAATAGTTGCTGCTGCCGCCTTTTTTTAGCTCTTTGGAAAACAATTATTGCCTTAGAATGTTTCTGTTCCACTGTTCTGGCAGCTGCCTCATGAACAGGGTCTTCGACCAAATTAGAAAGGAGACAGTCATCTTCTTTCTCTTTTTTCTTTGCAGTGGTATTTCTTACTCTTTCTCAGTTTCTCTCTCTTCAATCTGAGACTTAGATTCCTCGGAAAAAAGTATTAGTTTTCTTTTCTTTTTCTGCTAATGTTTGTCTTTGAGAATGGCTAGAGCTTTAACTCTCGTGGGAGATTTTTCTTGTGGAGATCCTACACCAGGAAGTATGAATGTAAAGAAAACAAGATGAAAAGTCTAAAAGAAAAGAAACCTCAAGATACATACCCTTTTTCGAAGCAGCTCTGGTAACTCTAGAAGGAGGAGGTGAGACTGCAGGAACAGTCTTGGCCGCTGTAGAAAGAAAGGGGATGTTCCCGGCTTCTTTTGGTTTTGCCTTAGAAGGCACTCCTAGCCCTATCAGTAAATCATGAGGGTGTATTGCTAGACGCACTTCCATATTGGTTGTCCACCAGTTTTGAAATCTTTTCAAAGCCAAGCTAGAGGAAAGGAATGGGACAAATTTGAACTCACTCAAATCTTTCAACAGTTTAAATGTTGCCTCTTCTAATTTTGATTTGGGTACTCTTAGGTCTCTGGCTGTAAGATGGACATTCGAGAGGCTGCAAAGTGGAATGGGAATCCCTTGAGTAAACCCAAATTGCCTGGCAAACTGAGAAAGGCAGTATACCTCAGATATACACTTATAAGCTCGAGGGTTTAAAGTACCAATGAACAGTTCCCTTGGTAACAAAATAGAAGCCCACATATCTTTGTGTAATGGGATGGAACACTCTTTATCAGCCAAGAATGTTTGCAGCCAAGCTGGTCCTTTATTGGCATCAAAAGGGCAAAAGAAGGTGGCAGCTGGAGAAATAAGAAGTTGATGAAAAAAGGTGAGGTAATAGGCAAAGGAAGCAAGATAAATAACAATTCTAGCATATTTTTCCCCATAAGTGGTAGGATCCTGAACTAGGAGTTTTAAGCATTTGGGATGCAAGTCAGTAAAGTAAGTGAAGAGCCAGAGTTGGAGCACCCAAAGGGGACCTCCTTGGTTGATTTCAAGAGGTTTCTCACAGAATTGGGAGCAGACTCTATAAACATGGCCTAAGAGATAAGGGGCCAAGGCTATGCATTTCTTTAAAATAAGGGCATTTGCAAGTGGAGCAAATTCAGGCATAATTTGTTGGGATGATGTACAAAAAAGAAATTTACACAATCAATATAAAATAAAGGAGAAGAGTTCTCGATCACCCACAGGACCTACCTTCTTGTTTTCAGCCTTTACGAAATCACTAAAAGAAGAATTCAAAGGCGGAAGAGAAAATTTAACCGAAAGGTCTGGGTAACTGGGTGTGAAAAGGGTTCCAAGAGGCGAAAGCCCTAAGAGATGGCAGATATCAAGAACGGTGGGAAGCATCATACCACAACGAAATTGAAAAAAGTTAAAAGCCATGTTCCAGAAACAAAGAGCGACAGGAATTAAAAAAGAGTCTTCAGAGATAATAAACCTGAAAAGACGAAAGGCATCGAGGATACAGAGTTCTTGTAAGTCCCATTCTCTTGTAGGCACAACCCTATCATACCACTCCTCCCATTCAGCCCTCAATGTCGGCCAGCAACGATGAGGTCGGTTCACTTTCCAATTTCCCCAGTCAAGCCCCCCTTCATAGAGAAGAAAGTGGTCCTCCAAACGAGGGTATAAAGCTGGAAGTTGAGCGGGAGCTTATCGAAAGATGGGACCTAGGACATATTATTGTTTGTCGCTATGGCGAGGAACAAAGAGGCGTCCATCTATGGCACTTGACCCATCAGCTGTAAATTTGGCGATCTCTTCCTTAATACATCTTTTCAAAGCCATGGTTGGGCTTATACGTTCGCCAATTGGTACTTTCAGTGAAAAAGAATTCATTGGTGACGAGTAGCGAAGAAGAGAGGTTTAGTAGAAGGGAAGGGTTTGTGTATTGAACAAATGAGTGAGTTTAGAGCACAAAGTAAAAAGGGTTTTAAAAACCTTGGTGTTTGGAAAATATATCGTGTAATTCATAAAGAAGTACTAAAAGTACAGATACGAAGAGTTTCCTTCAATATTGATACTTTTGGAGGGAAACACATCTCAGATACTGATGTCAGCTTCGAAACCAGATTTTGGTGCCAAAGTCAAATAACAACGGCTTCGAAACTAGAAAGCTGGCTTCGAAACACATTCCACACCTAAGGATGCAAGAATGCTCAAGTATTTGTTTACTTCAAAAGGATTGAAAACCTATTTTATGATTTCTTAGTGAGAGTAAATCCTTCGAAGCAAAACTTGAAATCCCTCAAAGTTGGGAATGGTTTGTTCTAAGTTCCAAACCAATAGTTGGTTTGATAATATACAGAAGAGATTGCTCTTTTAGAATAAAACAATGCAGTCCTGAAAGGAGGCTTCCATATTTTTGAAAGTATGGACTGTTGTTTGAAGCAAAATTGGTCAATTTAAAACCATATGTTGGATATGATTAAAGCAAGCTTTAAGGGGCAAGATTATCGAATTCGAGGCTCTGATTCTGAAAGGAGACTTCTATATGGTGAGAGAAGTCAAATTGATTTTCAAATATTTCATTAAGAGTCAAGTTTCAAAGAGAAAAATTGATGATCTCGAAGCTACAATTTTGTTGGTTCTGGGTAAAATTAGACCATACCAAATAACAAAACAAGGTCTCTCCGCTTTATTAAAATAAGTATGATTACATCAGAGGTCTTGCTTAGGCACATATTCAAGTTCATAAAAGTAAGGAATAGAATAAATAACAAGATCATGGAACTTGTTTCAACTATGGTCAATTAGCTTCTGTTTTTTCTTTATTCTATCTTCTATCTTCTCCAGGCTAGGATGCTGAAGTTGATATGCTCTTATTTGGTAAAAACGTTTTTCAGCTTTTATTTCAAATTCTATCTCTTTTAGCCCTTATTCTGTCTCGTCCATATCCAGGTCGTTCCAGTATGCAGAATCTTTATTTTTGAAATCATTGTATTCATCAATGAGGTTCTCCGCTTCATACCGGGTATGAACTCGATTAGCTGAGATTTGGTCTAAGGACTGAGTAATGGCGACAGAATTGTGATGCCAATGAAGGAGTAGAGAGAGTTGGTCCAAGGACATTTGAAGTTCTGCTTAGGCGATGGGGTTGAGAATATGATCCCGGGTCATAATGTCACAAGTCCATCGAAAGTTCTTGAGAGGAACATTGTCCTCAAGAACATTGAAGGGCAAATGGGAAAATGCCGCAAATAGAAGTTGGGCTTGCTTTCGCTAATCTTTAATAGGAGGAGATGGAGGGTGATAGGAAGGGAGAAACTGGTCCTCAGAGAGAGTATGCCTCAATTCCTCCATCCAGTGAGGGTCTTGTGGAAGAAGAGGTGCAGGAGTTTCCATCTCAAAAGTAAGAGGAAATCGGGGGCTATTGACGATGTCAAGCCAGTCAGAAGAGCAAAGTTTTGCCTTCTGAGCCAAGAATGAAGGGTTATACCCTTGTGCCTCTTCCGGGCGAGGAGTGGCATGTATTATTTTCGTAGGCATGGAAGATGTGTACCACGCTACAAGTAGGTTGTCTTCCAAACAACGTCGGTGGTCGATGGGCACATAGGGATAAACCACCGAACTCCGAGCATCGGAAGGGAATTCTAGAGGGTCAATGAACTCAACAAAATGATGGTTGAGTCGCTCTCTTAATTCCGGCCAGCTTCCCCAACCAGAAGCCTCAGAAGAGGAAGAAGTTGCAGCTTTATCCCACCCAGAAGGCTTTGGGTCAGAGGAAGAACTTCCCATGTCCATATTTGCAAATTTCTGAATCAAAGGATTGTGGACAGTGTGTTCATAATCCAAAGGTTGATAATTTGCAAAAGCTTCCATGACTTGAATATAGGAAGGTGGGTAAAGGTGGCTAATCAATGCATGAAGATTCTTTCAAGGATGAACGGTATTATCAAATAACTCTTCATATGCTGGATGAAGATAAGAAAAGGTCTGTTTATCCATGAGAACTGAATTGGACTTTTCAAATACTGAGATAATGAGCATGTTTAAAGGGATCGAAGAGGAGTTAATGCAAATGCTCATCAATGAATGACGGTTGTGTTTCTAAAAATGCAAAACCCATGCACGTTCTAAGACATGGGAAAATACTTTGATCCACTAATATCACTAAGCATTGGTTATATTAGTGCAGGGGGTAATGTTGGCTATATATTTTATATAAAGCCAATCATAATTCAACACGTGGCAGGTTGAGAGTAATACGAGAAGACAATTTAAACCTTCGATCGTGATCGTACATGTGGCAATTAGTATTAGTTTTCATAAGATCTACGTAGTATTAGATCAGCAAAGAGATGCAAAGCGATGTGGCTTTAACGGTTACTCACATTTAAATTCAAAATCAGGAGGGAAGCCTAACTGCAAGTATTGGCATAGTGGAGATAACTACAAGGCAATATGATCAGCAATCATGAAGGAGCGGTTCGACGGTTAGAAGTGCAATTCGATAGTTATCCTTGAGAAGTATAAATAGCAGAGAAGGCCCTAGGAAAAGCCCCAAACTCAGATCCATAAAATCAGTTTTATTTTACTTTATTTCTTTTCTAGTTTTTACATTTATTGTTCTTTATATTTCCGTACTTCAAATTCATGCACTGCATTTCGTTCATAAGAGTAGTTTTCAAGTAGCTTTGTTACTATAAACCTCTACGAGGTTGATTCGGATCTTTGTAAGTCTTTTATTTTGCTTAATGAAATACTACAATTATTCTTCATTTAATTATTGTTTGCTTAATTCTCCTAAACAAAACCACCAGTAAAAGTCATCTTCATTGAGGCTGAAAAAACTAAAACACAATCGTCTGATAATTGATTGGCAATTAACATTTTGTAAGGACTGATTGATCCTTACTAGCACGTTCACAATTACAAAAATAACTTTTGAAAGTCAAAAAAGCCAATAAAATCTCAACAAAAAATAAAATAAAATAAAATAATTCCATTATATATCTTTGATGATGATATGCTGAAGATAGCCTTACGCCATTCTTGCTGAACGGACAAGTCATCAATGTAATTAAATCACTTATAATATTTCATATTATAACTAATCTAGCTCCAACTAATTTAATCAGTTCCCATCAAAAAAATATAAAACAAACTTGACAACATTTTGGAATTTTTAGATTTGGATGCTACATGGTGTAAAACGTATGATACTTGATTACTCACTCAACTAAGAGATTAGGACGTATATATTATATACTCAAATTTCTAACATTAATTAGCCTAATTATTATAACTGACAAAACAATCACTATTACCCATACTATTAATATTGAGTAAATCACATCATTGGTTCTTTCAATTTGAGTAAAAAAGTTTACTCTGATCTCCATAATTTTAATTTTATTAATTTAGACCTTATATTTTTAATTTTGTTTCAATCTTATTCTTTCGTTAATTGCTGTTAACAATTTGAACAAAAATCATGTGTAAAATTAGAGGGATCAAAATAAAATTTAAAATTGGTATAACTATTTTTTTTTTTCTTGTGTGAGAATTTATAAAATTTTCACGTTAGTTGTGCATGACCTTTTTCTAATGACAATTAATAGAGGAACTATATTGAAACATAATTGAAATGGTTAGATTTAAATTATAAGAATTAAAGTAAAATTTTACACAAATTAGAGGGCCAACAATTTAATTCACCGATTAATATTCTGACAGTATGTTCTCAGTACCTTCTTGTTGGATAGATATATGGCTCCTAAATTTGTTAGTTTAATTACTATCATACTTTTATTATTTAGTTTTTAAATATTTAAAAATAATTTTATATTTGGTCAGTGAAGACCATGACGTCACCTCCGAAGGTGGGGATATGGTCCTGTCCGATAATATTAAATAAATAATAATAATAGAACAATTATATTTGCAGAAGATTAATCTTTATTTAATTAATTAAAACATTAGCAATACTTAGAATTCAGAAGCGTTTTTAAAGACAGGCTTCTCTAGTGGGAGAAAAGTCGAGTTATGTTAGTTGGGTTTATTGATTTCATCACAAGTCTTTTTTTCATAAAATTTGAGCTATTCATTTCGTATATCCATCATCAAGTTTGATTTAGAAAAATTGAGTTACTCATTTTGTAAATTCTATTTACAGATCATTATATATTAGATAATTGTGGTGGCATGATTTTATCATTTTTTTTTATTTAAAAACAAGACAAGTATTGTTTTAAATTAGACGTTCATTTATAAAAAAATAATAATAATAAAATCATATAATTATGATTATTAGATCAATCTGATTTATTTCATGAATGATTTGTAAATTAAAATCTATCAGATGAATGACTTGAATCAATAAAATATAATTTATAAAGATGGCACATAAATCTAACGTAATACGACCAGACCTCCTTCTTTATAATGAAGGCACATGAATCCAATGTAAACACAATCAAATCTTTCTCCAATTAGACAGAAGTTAAATATATTTTTATATCTCATAAATGCAATAGCGATTCAAAAATTTGTGTCCCATGCCAAACATTAAAATCAGACCTATTTTACTAAGCCTTTCTACAATTGTAGTCTTTGTCAATTATTTTACTATATTTATAGATTTTTGGTGAGTCTTGAATAATACCGATTTGTAGTGGCGTTAAAAAAAAATTAACTTAAATTAAATTCCTCCCTTTTTTTGGTCAGAACATAATCAAGACCACTATTTTCAAACAACAATGCTACAAATTCTCAAAAAACATAACCTTCATAACTCTCAGTCACTTGTGATTGGTACAAGAAGGAAAGAAAAAAAAATGCATGATTGATCTATATCATTTTAGGAATCATAAGAATCCCCAACTTTGAGATTCAAGTATTTTTTATTTCAAAATGCTTGGGACCTGCACTGGGAGAGAACCCCAGGATTCCAATGAATTGTCATTGGCCAAATTTTTTTTTTTCTTCAATCACTAACTCCACATATGTATAAGAGTGATGGGAATGTAAGATAGTGGGAATCTGTATCATTATTGTTTTTTATTTTCAAATTAGAGTCGGGGGTCTTGTGAATTTTTGATTGCTGACCTTGGGAAATTTGTCGACTGTACTATTTGAGTATTGACCAACTGTACCTTTTGAGGACCCAATAATTTAGATTTCTGGAAGGTTAGAAGTGTGTATATATAGTCCAATCATGACCACATAAGTCAATTAAAAAAAATTATACTTTTTGATTTATTGGCTTATATAAATTGGGTTTGGATTAGATTTGATATGATGTGTTAGAGAAGTGATGTAATTTAAATAAGATAATGTGACTTAAATAGGATAGTAACTTTTTGACTTTTTATATTATTTAAGTTATGTCACACTTAACATAAATCTAAGCCACAAGGCCCACATTGTGTTTATGGGCCCCCGTCACTGAACAGTGGACACCCCACTTCATAGAAGAACCAGCCCGATTGATGAACAATCATTATTTGAAGGGTAATTCTGATTATAAAAAATTTAATGGGACTCAAAGGTTCAAAGTTGGGACTTGAAGGTCATAAATTAAAATTTGTACGTAAATGTCCCTAAAAAAAATTACAATTTTAGGAAATGATTCTTCAAACTTAAAAAAATAATAATAATTTTTTTTTTAATGGGATTTGAAGGTCCAAAAAATCTTAATTGAGATTTGAAAGTCATAAATTAGTACTTGTGTATAAATGCCCTAAAAAAAAATTACAATTTTAGGAAATAATTCTTCAAACTGTTTTTCAAAAAAAAAAAAAAAAAAACAGAAACCAAGTATACAATTAAACAAGTTGACCTTGTTATTTCACTTAAGATCTCCGCTTTTCAATTCTGTGATACTCAATTGTAAATAAATTAACGATTTTAAAATTATTCACTGATCAATCAGTCTCATCTGTATAAGAATTATAAATTCCTCTTCCAAATTGTTTCAGAATAGGCGTTTTGATGAAGAATAAGAAGAAAATAAACGAAGAAATTTGTTTGATAATAACAACATAAATTCTTGGTATCTCGAATTGAGCTATCTTGAATGGCTCGATTTTGTATTCACTGGACGACCGGATGAAATATTTGTCTACCACGATTGTCACCTTGTTGACTGCGGCTATCAGCCTTTATGTCAGATGACTGACCAGACAACAGATAAAATAAAATTCGAGTAATTCAAGGTAAGCTCAAATTCGAGATATGTAGCATCACTCTAATAACAAATAGTGCCTAAAAAATAAAAACAAACCTCGGCAAAAAATAAAATAAAATAAAATAATTCCATTATATATCTTTGATGATGACATGTTGAAGGTAGCCTTACGCTATTCTTTGCTGAACGGACAAGTCATCAATGTAATTAAATCACTTATAATATTTCATATTATAACTAATCTAGCTCCAAATAATTTAATCAGTTCCCATCAAAAAAAATATATAAAATAAACTTGACAACATTTTGGAATTTTTAGATTTGGATGCTACATGTTGTAAAACATATGATACTTGATTACTTACTAAACTAAGAGATTAGGACGTATATATTATGGGCTATGCTACAGACCTCTAGTGGGGTGACCCCCACTGATAACCTCCAGTAAGGTGTCACCCCCTCATTGGCTGAAAATAAAAAAAAATAAAAAAAAATTTGGGCCAATGAAAAACGACCCTAGTGACTCCTACTTGGGGTGTTAGGCATTTTTCATATATTATATACTCAAATTTCTAACATTAATTAGCTAATTATTATAACTGACAAAACAATCACTATTACTCGTACTGTTACTATTGATAAATCACATCATTGGTCTTTTCAATTTGAGTAAAAAAGTTTATTCTGATCTGTATAATTTTAACGGCAATGCTACGTAACTCAAATTTTGTGGCTCAAAAGTGACTTAAATGGCCAAAACGACATCGTTTTGAGTACAGAACAACATAAAAATGGCCAAAACCATCATTTTGGCCATTTAAACCACTTTTGAGCCACAAAATTTGAGCTACGAGACATTTTCTTAATTTTAATTTTATTAATTTAAACCTTATATTTTTAATTTAAACATTCTTTCGTTAATTACTGTTAACAATTTGAACAAAAATCATGTGCAAAATTAGAAGAATTAAAATAAAATTTAAAATTGGTATAACTATTTTTTTTTCTTGTGTGAGAATTTATAAAATTTTCACGTTAGTTGTTCATGACCTTTTTCTAATGACAATTAATAGAGGAACTATATTGAAACGTAATTAAAACGGTTAGATTTAAATTGATGAAATTAAAATTATAAGAATTAAAATAAAATTTTACTCAAATTAAAGGGCCAACAATTTAATTCACCGATTAATATTCTGACAGTATGTTCTCAGTACCTTCTTGTTGGATAGATATATATGGCTCCTAAATTTGTTAGTTTAATTACTATCATACTTTTATTATTTAGTTTTTAAATATTTAAAAATAATTTTATATTTGGTCAGTGAAGACCATGACGTCACCTCCGAAGGTAGGAATATGGTCCTGTCCGATAATATTAAATAAATAATAATAATAGAACAATTATATTTGCAGAAGATTAATCTTTATTTAATTAATTAAAACATTAGCAATACTTAGAATGAGGTCTTCTAGATCCTCAGCTTTGTTTATGTTTCAGATGCGTTTTTAAAGACAAGCTTCTCTAGTGGGAGAAAAGTCGAGTTATGTTAGTTGGGTTTATTGATTTCATCACAAGTCTTTTTTTCATAAAATTTGAGCTATTCATTTCGTATATCCATCACCAAGTTTGATTTAGAAAAATTGAGTTACTCATTTTGTAAATTCTATTTACAGATCATTATATATTAGATAATTGTGGTGTCATGATTTTATCATTTTTTGATTTAAAAACAAGACAAGTATTGTTTTAAATTAGTCGTTCATTTATAAAAAAGAAAAAAATAATGAAATCATATAATTATGATTATCGAATCAATCTGATTTATTTCATGAATGATTTGTAAATAAAAATCTACAATATGAATAACTTGAATTAATAAAATACAATTTATAAAGATAGCACATGAATCCAACGTAACACGACCAGACCTCCCTCTTTATAATTGAGACATATTAATCCAATGTAAACACATTCAAATCTTTCTCCAATTAGAGAGAAGTTAAATATATTTTTATATCTCATAAATGCAATAGCGATTCAAAAATTTGTGTCACATGCCAAACATTAAAACCAGACCTATTTTACTAAGTCTTTCCACAATTGTAGTCTTTGTCAATTATTTTATTATATTAATAGATTTTTTTGGTGAGTCTTGAATAATACCTATTTGTAGTGGGTTAAAAAATTAAATTAAATTTCTCCCCTTTTTGGTCAAAATATAATCAAGACCACTATTTTCAAACAATAATACTACAGACTCTAAAAAAAAACATAACATCTACAATTCTCATTAACTTGTGATTAGTACAAGAAGAAAAAAACAAAAATACATTATTGGTCTATATCATTTTAAAGATTATGAGAGTCCCCAACTTTGAGGTCCAAGTATTTTTGATTCCAAAATGCTTGAGCTCCCAGTGGACTGTCATTGGTTAAAAATTTTTTTTTTTTTTTTTTCTCCAATCATCAACCCTCACGTGTGTGTGAGATGGTGGGGATGGGGGAAAGTGGGAGACGGTATCATTATTGTTTTTGATTTTCAAATTAGAGTTGGGAGTCTTGTGATTTTTTTGATTGCTGTTGGGACATTCGTCAACTGTAGTATTTGAGAGTATTGACCAGTGCACCTTTTGAGGACCCAAAAATTTAGATTTCTGGAAGGTTAAAAGTGTATATATATAGTCAGCCAATCAAGACCACAAAAGTCAATTAAATCAGGGCCACAAGGCCCACACTGTGTTTATGGGCCACCATCACTGAACAGTGGACACCCCACTTCATAGAAGAACCAGCCCGATTGACCAACTTATTACGAAACAATTGTCCACACGGCTGCAATAACACTTTCAAATGAGCAGCATTACACAGAAGATAGTGTACACCCACAATGAGTCTACTATGAAAATTTCAAGAAATTAAATTTTAAATTGTAATGGTTCATGATTAAAAAAAATAATCAACCACTTCATAGGGGGCTTATCTAATTTAATTTGTTGCCAGAGAAATTTTATTTAGTTGGCCTAGTCTGGCAAAGTTGTGAGTAAACTTTTTCACTACGTTAATATGTGTCTTTTGAATGTATGAAATTTTATTGTACACATATTTATTGGCATTGTTGTTTTGAACATTTAATTTGAACTTCGTATGATTTCAAATTAAAAATACAAAAAATTGTATAAAAGCATTATTTATTTATTTATTTATTTGAGTGAATATAAAAGCTTTATTTGAGCTCTCTTTTTCGTGAATGATGAACAGAAAACTATAAACATTTCTTAAATACTTAATATGTCACAACTCATCACTTACCTCGTCTAATTAAATCAATAAATTTTTAACAATTGCGAATTAATAAGAAGAAATAAAATTAATTTTATAAAAATATAAAGGTGCAAGTGCAGTAAGATCATAATCTTCATTTATATTATAGTATAGACACATTTATACCTTTTTTTTTTTAATAATTCATTTATATGCAGTAAGATCATAATCTTCATTTATATTATAGTATAGACACATTTATACCTTTTTTTTTTAATAATTCATTTATATTATAGTATAGATACATTTATACCTATTTTTCTTTTAATAATTATTTTACTTTTCTCACTTATTTACAATTTTACCGTAAACTTTCCATCCACTAATCCCAATTGATTGTTCAATAAATTTGACCTTATCCGCTGACCATAAGAGGATGAGAAAACAAAAAAATAAAATAAAATAATTCAAACAAATAAAGACAAAAAGTATCATAAGGTCTTTGCAACTGTTTTTAGCCTTTAATGCGTTTAGTAAACAATGTTACAATAAGAAAAATAACCGGTGTGTTTGATTTGAGTTTTTTGAATTAAATTTTTTAAAAATTAATTTGATTTTTGTATTTTTTTAATTTTAATGAATATTTTTAAATTTTTAAATATTTTTTTATTTTTTTAGATGCACTTTACTTAAATGTATTTAAAAAATAAAAAATTTATAAAAAATATTTTAAAAATTAATAAATACATAAAAATACAAAAAAAATGTACTGAATTCTTATTTTTTTTAATATATTTTTGGTATTTAGTCAATTTTTAAAAGGTTTTTTTCACAATTTTTTTACTTTTTAGGTATATTTATGTTAGGTATGTCTAGGAATTAAAAAAAAAATTGCTTAAAATATTAAAAAAATTCAGTAAAAACAAAAAACACGAAAAACAAAAAAGTAGGATTTTCTGAAAAATATTTTTTGAAAACTCTAACCAAGCAAAGTAATTTTTAAAATTTAATGGAAATCTAACCAACAAATGACATACGGAAAATTATTAGATATTTTCGGAATATTATGTGTTCATTTTGTTTCATTAATCATAATGTTCTTTTATGTTTTTCAATCATCTAATATAAAATTATAATACCTCACTTTATTCACCAATTATAATACTATGAAGTACTATGTGACCGTGTTTCAAAAGTACACACCATCACATACATATATATATATATACTAGTTGGAAAAAAAAAAAAAAAAAACTCGTGCAAGGCACGAGTCAAATGTTAAAGGGTAATGATAGGAATATCAAAATTTTTACCAAATAAATGATTAAATGTCTCACATTTTGTAGACCCCACATTCATGTGAGATATTTAGTCATTTATTTGGTAGAAAATTTGGGGCCTATAGCATTTTTCAATATGATGTGGACCCCACATTTATGTGAGACATTTGGTCATTTATTTAGTAGAAAATTTGGGACCTATAACATTTTCCAATGTTAAAATGAAAAGGTTTGTATAAGAAAATGTAAATTAATTAGATTATTTATGTATTATCTTTTATGAGAAGCATAGGCGACTTAACTTTTTATAAATTTTAGGCGCTAAAATTTAAATGTAACATTTCTATATATTTTATACATTTTAATATTTTAATTTAAAACTTGTTTTCCATATGCAATATTAATAATTAAATTTTTTGGCATTCACGTTTGTTAATATATTATTTTGAAGTTTTTTTTTTCTAAAATAAATAATAAAATTACACAAGAATAAATAAATGCAACACCAAATTATAAGGGAAATTACAATTTATTCTAATAGTTCTGTATTACCTTACTCCTTTAACTAAAAATTGTAATACTTTACCTCCATCATATATGAATTTTTTTCAATTTAAACCTTTATGATGAAAATACCATTTCAGCAACACAGTAATTTACACCTTACCTCCGTAAACTAATTACCTAATATCACTTTAACTCTCTAACTAAAAAATGCTAGTATTTTTTTTTTCATCTTAAACTATTAATTTGTATCAATGTAAACATTCCATTAAGAACTTGTTTTATAAATAAATAAAAACTTGACATGTGAGTTACACATGACATCCCAAATGAAATACTTAAAATGATATTATCAATTTATCTAATTTAATTTTTAAAAACTATTTTGGAGCTTTTTAGGTTTTTTTTTTTTTTTTAATCATTAGTGAACGTTTTTCATGATATAAAAAAAATAAAAATAAAAAAAAGACAACAACTTTGTGAGATACTTTCGTCATTAAGATTCAAATTGGGAAAAATTAATAGATGAGTAGGTTGAGTGTTATAATTTTTAGTTAAAGGGGTGAAATGATATGGAACAATAGTTAAGAATAAGGATGGCAATTTAAAACCGGTACGACAAGGACCTGATCCCCGATCCCAATTTAAATGGTTTTTTCTCAAAAAATACCCCCGATAAGACGGGAATGGTATTCAAAAATTAATCTCCAATCAATTTCGGGCGAGGAACAGTGATAAGTGTCCAAGCCCCGACCCCAACCCAATTTGTCCCCGATGTGATATATATATATATATACACTTATGTACTGCTTCTCTCTCTCTCTCTCTCTTTTTCATTACTTATGTACTTATCTACTCTTTCCCTCTCTCTCATTTCATCGCTACTCTCTCTCTCTCTCTTCCTCACATCTCTCATCTCTCTCTTCCTTTCACTCACTCAGAGTCTCTCTCACTCTCGCACCTCTCCTCCTCCTCAGTGCCATCGCCTCCGCTGTCCTCCTTCGTAGATGATTGTTCAGATTCATCCCCAGCTTTCTCTTTCTGATTTCAGATTTGCGAAGCCCACAATAGATCTGATAGCCGAACATAACAATGGTAGATCTCCGACAATCCCATATCTCAAACCTAGCTCAGCGATCTAATTCGAATTAGCCCTTGACTCGCCTACTCGAATATCGCGTCCTTGCGATGGAGAAGATGAAGAAAATGATAGAGGTGAGCATGGTCCGGATTGGACCAAATTGGAGTAAAACTAAGGCCAATTCGTTATCTACGGATCTTGAAAATTTGAAACCATTCCAATCCGTTTAAATCGTAGAACCAATCCGAACCAATCCATTTAAACACGGATTGGATTGGTTTAGGATCACGGATTTACATAATTAAATAATAAAAATATATATATAACACTTTAATTTTATAAAAATATAAATATAGCACCATATTAGTTTCACAATAGCAACATGTCTTTTCATAATAGTGACAAACTGTTCTAGAATTTAAACAGCCATAAGAAAACTAGTTCCACCATAAGTATTTAGACCATTACAAATTAACACTAAAAACTAGCAAACAAAAGTAATAAAAGAAGATACTATGCAAGTTTAGGTTTGGATTTAAGTTTTATATAAAATAAGAGAAGATACTATGCAGGAGGATGTATAATAAAAATATAGACTATTTGTATACGGTCCAGATCGGTTCAAATCTGGAACCATGGGGTTCAATCCGGAACCAATCCGTGAATTACAGATTTCTAATTTTTCAATCTGGAACCGAACCACGGATTCAAAAAACCAATCCAAACCTACTGGATTGGACTAAATTGGATCGGATTACGGATTTTACGGATTTTACGGATTTCTTGCTCAGCCCTAGAAAATGAGACCCAAAACTAGCACCACCGTTTCCATAGGTTTGAAGAGTTCTTCTGTAGAAGCTCCTTTGTTGAGCTGTGATATGATTTCATAATGTGTGTGTGTGTCTCTATTTGTTCATTTTATAAAAAAAAATTGGATAGTTGATGCACACAGTGTTGATGATGATTTTGTTGTTAATGATAATTTTGTCACCACTTGTTGTTAATGATTTTGTTGATGATGTTCTTGATGATTTTGTTGATGTTGAAAGTTGTTGTTGATGATGTTGAAAGTTGTTGATGATGTTTTTGAAACAGATTTGGATCGGGAAATTTTCGGGATTGGGGAAACCTGATCCCCGTTAGGGGGCGAAAATGGGAAAGGTGACAGGTTTCTTGTTGGGGATCGAGGTCGAGAATGAGGAAATTATTTCCATCGGGGATCGAGGACAGGGAGTGTGATCCCTGGCCCCACCCCACTCCCTTGCCATTTCTAGTTGAGAAGGTTAAAATGTAATTTGCCCTTATTTATATTAAATAGATAAATGCATGGCTAAATTACAATCACATCCCTTGAGATTTGTTTAAAATATGAACCTTTAAAATTTGCTTAAAATATGAATTGCTTCATATGATTCTGAAAAGTACATCTCTCCTCTTGCAATTTCAAATCACATAACAAATTGTCCATTTTATTTATAAATCGTTAAGTTAATTAATAATTTTGATAATGTCATTAATATATTTTAATTAACAATTTTAATAATTTTATTGTAGCATAGTAGAGAATAATTAAAAATTATGACAGGGGAAATATTTATAATTTTTAAAACTACAGAGAATAATTTATATTTTAAACAAATTTTATGGAATGTATTTGTGATTTATCTTAAATACATTAGATAGAGATAATAAATTAAAAAAAAAGAATTATAAATAATATCAGAAGAAAGGGCAGAATGAAAAAATAAATATGCGAACCTATTTGTAGTGGCGTTTAAAAGAAAATTAAATTAAATTAAATTCTTCCTTTTTTTTTTTTGGCTACAATGGAATCAAGACCACTATTTTCAGACAACAATGCTATAAAACTTTTACAACTCTCGCTCACTTGTGATTGATTCAAAAAAAAAAAAACAAAAAAATAGAGACATAAAATTATTCCGCATCATTTTAGAGATTAAGAAAATCCTCAACTTTAAAGGGTCGAAACATTTTTGATTTTTCAAATTAGAGTTGGGAGTCTTGTGATCTTTTGATTGCTGACCTTGGGAAGTTTGTCAGCTGCACTGTTGAGAGTACTGACCACCTGAACCTTTTGAGGACCCAATAATTTAGACTTCTGGAAGGTTAAAAGGCATATATAGTCAGGCAATGAAGACCACAAAAGTCAATTAAATCTGGGCCACAAGGCCCACACTGTATTTATGGGCCACCTTTGCTATCTAAGGGTCGCACTTTGTGCTCTCCTGATTGGACCGTCACTGAACAGTGGACACCCCACTTCATACAAGAACCAGCCCGATTGACCAACTTAGACCATCTCTAATGGTGAATTAAACTTTACATCAGATTTGAAATTTAGTGAAAAAGTTATTTTTTGGAGCTCCAATAGTTTCACCAAATTGGTATTACAATGAGAATGGAACAAAAATTCATCAAAGTGAGAACAGATTTTAGATTTTACCATTTCACTGTGCGTTACCGTTGAGGTGGGCCAATCGGTCAATCAACCGGTTGTCCGGCCAATTGACCAACCGGTCGACCGGTTCCCTTTCAAATAGATAGTTTCAAATCAGTCAAAAAAGTTTAAACAGGTAAAAAAAAAAAAAAAAAAATTTTACCTTACCAGTCGACCAACCGGTCAACCACTTCCCTTTTGATGCACGGTTAGAGCAAATGGTATCAGATTGAAAAAATTGATTTTTTTTTACTCAAATTTAATAAAAATTTTGATTCACCGTTGAAAATGCGCTTATTCCCAAACAATGGTCCGCACACAGCTTTCAATAAGACTTTCAAATGAGCAGTATTACACAGAAGATAGTGCACATCCACAATGAGTCTGCTATGAAAATTCCAAAAAATTAAATTTTAAATTGTAATGGTTCATGATAAAAAATAATAATCAACCACTTCATATAGGGGGCTATTCTAATATAATTTGTTGGTTTTGTTTCTAGAGAAATCTTATCTGGTTGGCCTAGTCTGCTAGGGTTGTGAGTAAATTTTTTATCTACGTTAATATGTTTCCTTTGAATATGTGTAAAACTCTATTGCGCACATATTTATTAGCATTGTTTTTTTGAACATTTTATTTGAATTTCATATGATTTCAAATTAAAAATACAAAAAATTGTATAAAAGTTTTTTTTTTTTTTTTGAGTGAATATAAAAGTTTTATTTGAGCTCTCTTTTCGTGAATGATGAATAGAAAACTATAAACATTTCTTAAATACTTAATATGTCACAACTCATCACTTACCTCGTCTAATTAAATCAATAAATTTTGAACAATTGTGAATTAATAAAAAGAAATAAAATTAATTTTACAAAAATATAAAGGCGCAAGTACAGAATATGCCCTTTGGTGTAAGTGAGATCATAATTTTCATTTATATTATAGTATAGGCCCATTTTATACCTTTTTTTTTTTTTTTCTATAATTATTTTACTTTTCTCACTTATTTACAATTTTGCCGTAAACTTTCCATCCACTAATCCCAATTGATTATTCAATAAATTTGACCTTATCTGCTGACCATAAGGGGATGAGAAAACAAAAAAAGTAAAATAATTCAAACAAATAAAGACAAAAAGTCATCATGAGGAATTTGCAACTGTTTTTAGCCTGTAATGCGTTTAGTAAACAATGTTAGCCTTTAATGCGTTTAGTAAACAATGTTATAATAAGAAAAATAATAATTTTTAAAATTTAATGGAAATCTACCCAACAAATGACATACGGAAAATTATTAAATATTTTCAGAATATTATGCGTTGATTTTTTTTATTACTCATTATTTGTAATGTTCTTTTATATTTTTTAATCATCTAACATAAAATTATAATATCTCACTTTCTTTATCAATCATAATATTATGAATTACTATGTGACCGTGTTTCAGAAGTACTCACCATGACATGCATATATATATACACATAATATATACTAATTATAAATAATAATAAAAAAAACTTGTGCAAGGCACGGGTCAAATGTTAAAAGGTAATATTAAGAATACCAAATTTTCTACCACAATAAATGGCCAAATGTCTCACATGGGACAATGTGAGACATTTAGTCATTTATTTGGTAGAAAATTTGGAGCCTATATCATTTTCTAATGTTAAAATGAAAAGGTTCGTATGAGAAAATATAAATTAATTAGATTATTTATGTATTATCTTTTATGAGAAGCATAGACGACTTAATTTTTTTATCAATTTTAGGAGCTATAATTTACATGTAACAATTTATATATTTTATACTTATTAATATTTTAATTTAAAACTTGTTTTCCACTATTAATAATTAAATTTTTTGGCATTTATGTTTGTTAATATATTATTTTGAAGTTTTTTTTCTCTAAACTATATAATAAAATTACACAAGGATAAATAAGTGCAACATCAATTATAAGGTAAATTACAATTTATTCTAATAGTTCTTTGCTACCTTACCCCTTTAACTAAAAATTGTAATACTTTAGCTCCATCATCTATGAATTTTTTTCAATTTAAATCTTTATGACAAAAATACCATTTCAGCAATACAGTAATTTACACCTTACCTCCTTAAACTAAATTACCTAATATCACTTTACCTCTCCAACTAAAAAATGCTAGCATTTTTCTTCTTTTTTTTTCATCTTAAACTATTTATTTGTATCAATGTAAACATTCAATTAAGAACTTGTTTTATAAATAAATAAAAACTTGACATGTGAGTTACACGTGACATCCCAAATGAAATACTTAAAATGATATTATCAGTCTATTTGATTTAATTTTTAAAAACTATTTTTGAGCTTTTCAGGTTTTTTTTTTTTTTTTTTTTTTTAAGTGAACGTTTTTCATGATAAAAAAAAAAAAACAACAACTTTGTGAGATACTTTTGTCATTAAGATTCAAATTGGGAAAAATTAATAGATGAGTAGGTTGAGTATAATTTTTAGTTAAAGGGGTGAAATGACATGGAACAATAGTTGAGAAGGTTAAAATGTAATTTGCCCTTATTTATATTAAATAGATACATGCATGGCTAAATTACAATCACATCCCTTGAGAATTGCTTAAAATATGAACTTTTGAAGTTTGCTTTAAATATGAATTGCTTTATATGATTTTGAAAATTACATCTCTCCTCTTCTAATTTCAAAACAAATTGTCCATTTTATTTATAAATCATTAAGTTAATTAATAATTTTAATGATATCAAAAATATATTTTAATTAACAATTTTAATAATTTTATTGTTGCATAGTAGACAATAATATAATTTCTAGAACTACAGAGAACAATTTATATTTTAAACAAATTTTATGAAATGTATTTGTAATTTACCTTAAATACATTAGATAGAGATAATAAAAAATAAAAAAAAAACAAAGAATTATAAATAATATCAGAAGAAAGGGCAAAATGGAAAAATAAATATACAAGCCTCAACCTCTCTTGAAAATAATACCCCAAAAAAAAACGCCCATCATATCCAAAATAGACTTAATTGTTAACAAGTAATATGATATTTGAGAACATCAACATCTACTTGATAATCATAATATACACATAAAAATATGTTAAGAATATAAATAATAAAATTACGCTTATCTTTTGTTAGTAAAATGTGAAAAAATCTAATGAAATACCCTCTATGATGGATAGCAGCCCACTATATTAATGTTGATTTGGACCTTCCTAGTGCTCACTTGATTATCCTTAAAAAAAATTTCTTTTTTTAATCATAAAATAATTACAATCTCTAGGCAATGATGGATCTAGGGGGCGGCTGCACAGCCAAAAATTTGAAAAATATCATATATTTACTAGAAATTTTAAAATAATTTAAAATTATAGGAGTTTGCACTTTCAAATTTTTTTTAAATAATTTCAAAATTATATAGAATAGTCCCTAATTTTTCAAACTATAGAGTAGCCCTCCAAAGTCTCAATCTTGAATCTGTCTCTTTCTCTAGGCAGCCTAACATGCACACAGCATATATAAAACCAATCGTGATTAGTTTTAGAGGCTGCTGGAGTAATATCCACACAATGACAAAGGTGAAATAGTACTACAATTTTGGTGAAGATTACGTGCGTTGTCCATTAGCTTAGCTTAGGGATGCAATTAAACTATATGTAGCTCTTATTTAAATTTTTACTCAAATTTTATTTCATAAAAAGTACTCCAATGCAAGAAATATAACCAATGAATCCGAGCTATTACCACTCCTTTCACTATCCCTTTCATTAAAGTTATTTATTCATACGCTTCATGTATAATTTTTCCTAAATATATATGACCTTTTAAACCTTCTAAATTTGCTAACACTGAATAAGCCTTTGTTAGATTTTAACACCATCACCTATATATGAAATAACGTTTGGGAAAAATAATAGGTAAAAACTCTTTCTCCACACATTTTTTTAAGCGAGGCTAATTTATAACTAAAAACCAAATCACAACACTGAAACCGAATATAGCAAATAACACTTGGTCAACAAAAAATAAAAAATGTTAGATGCATAAACTCAAAATATTGTTCACAAAAAAAGGTGGAATGTTTTGGAAAAATGGTTAAAAGTTAACTTTTAACTTTTAATCAAGCTTTTTGACTTTCTTAGAAAGTTATTTAGAAAGTTGATAAAAGATTATTTTTTGACTTTTTTTTATTAATATTTGTTTATACTGTCACATCACATTCAAATGATCAAAATAGCTTCACCCAAGAGATTTTACCCTAGCCCATAAATGTAAACATGGAGGGTATAACTATAATGTCATATGTAGCTTTTAACTACCTTCTCAAATGATTTTAATGCAAAAAAAGAGTCAATTTTTAACTTTTTTGGCAAGCTGCAAAATACAGCTTTTATTTTTCTTCTCAAATGACACTTATATAAATAGTCCATATTAAATAAACTGTGATCCACTATATTCTAAATGTATTTTTTCTATGAACAGTTCTATATATTTACGTTATGTTTAGTTAGAGAATTTGTGAAGAGATTTAAAAAATGAAAATGAAAAGGTATGTGAATTTAGGTGAAATGTAAATATATTTTATGCATATTTAACTTACCTTTTTTCTTTTTTCTTTATTTTTTCAAATCCCTTCCTAAATGTTCTAACTAAAAACAATTTTAATAATATTAAATTAAGAAAATGTATGTGTAGTGATACTAATCTCTTATCCTCAGCAATCCCACTTAAATCTTAATCATTGGCACGACCTCTATGAGGCATTAACTAATTTATAAGCTCAAAAGATACGTATGATGGGAATTCTGAGTAATTCCACTTAATCTTTGACCAGGGCATTAACTAACTTAATCTTTGAGGCCACTCAGGCCTCTTAAAACAATAATTAGAGAAGAGATTTTATGGATATAAAAAATACATAAAAGAATCAATAGGCATTAAAATAATCCAAGTTTGAACCATTTTTTAGGTTGTTTTGGAAAAATGGTTAAAAGTCAATTTTTTAATTTTTTTTTGAAAATATATGTAAAAAAATATGAGAGATGATATGACTAAAAATACGTCAAAAGCTAAAAGATGACTTTTAATATCTTCCTAAAATAGTTTGTGTTATAGGATGTGAGTTTACTGAAATCTCTAGTGTTGATACATATAGGAGTGTAAAAATGGCCTGTGGCCTAAAGCCTAGGGTGGGACCTACCCGTTTAAGCCTGGGCCCAAGCCCATCTCAGCCTATGGGCCTAACCCGCATGGCCCCGGCCCATCGACCCGATTAAGGCCCACTTAAAGCTCGGCATGAGACCTAGTGTCTTTTTTTTTGTAAAAAATAATAAAATTTTGGTAGAAATTTTTTTTTAAAAAAATGGTCAAGTCCATTGGCCCAAATTCGCTTGGGACTGGGTCTAATTTTTTGACCCATGGGCCGGCCCAACTTGAATTTTGGCTGGAGCTCATGAAGCCCGACATGGGCCGGGCCAGGCTAAATTTACACCCGTAGATACATAGAGCAATCGAGTAGTGAATTTTTTTACAAAGACTGTTTTGTCCTTTTATTATTTTCCTTTTCTATTCTTGGTGTGATTTTCATATGAGATTTATTTAAAATATGAATTGTTATTTGTGATTTTAAAAATTATAAATATTTTATTATTAAAATTTTTTATCGAACAAAATTAACAAAAAAAATAAAAATCTTAACTACTTTTTTATATAATAATAAAATTTCTTTAATTAGTAATGAAAATATATTTATGTCATTATTTAAAAAAATTTAATTGACTTGATTAATAAAAAAGATCATTTGTTATACTATTAGAAATTTATAATTATAGAAGACAAAATATAATTTTTAAAATTATAAAAAACAATCTATATTTTAAATAAATTTGAGAAAGTATATTTATAATTTATCTTTCTTAGTACATCGCGTGACTTGGCCAAATATATACACTAAACAAATCACACAATTATGCAGGATGCACTCGTTCCTCACCGCATCATGAAGTAAACAGACCGCTGGGCTTGAAGATTAAGTGGGCTCTCACTTCATGTATTAATCGGAAATTATGGGCTTAAATTATGGGGCCCCGTTCCTCACTTGCATTTTCTTAATTCTTTTCTTTGAAAACATATTTAGCAAATGTTTACTGTTAAGCTTAATGTTAAGAAGTGCATTTATGCTGTGTTTGGTTGGAGGATTTGGGGAGAGATTTGGAAAGAGAAATGAAAAAGGTAGGTAAAATGTGAATAAAACATGCCTATATTTCACCTAGTTTCACACACCTTTTCCCTTTCTCTTTCCAAATCCCTCTCTAAATTCCCCAACCAAACACAACATTAGTTGCTAAATTTCTGTACCAATATCGATTCAAATTTGGTGTGATGTGGATCATATTCAAAATAGATTTTTTTTTTTTTTTCATCAACAATGACATGGTTGAGTTTGTAAGTAATTAAAACTTGACACGTAATATATGCCATGTCATTATGAATAAATTTTATTATTATTATTTTTTTTTTGAGGAAAGTTGTTGTGAATAAATTAGTAAACACTTTTTAAGAGTTTCTTTTTTTTTTCTTATTAAATTAGTAAAGACTTTTAAGAGTTTCAATTTTTTTTTTTTTTTTTTCTAAGATTTTTTCTATACATTATATTTTCAGATGCATAACATTACTAACAAAGTGCCATTTTGGGAACATAGTAAAAAGTCATGTTTTTGGACAAAATATCCAAAAACGTGGCTGTCAAAAACGCAACAAAATCCCTTTAGGAAGTGCCAAAAACGCAGCCCTAAAATTACAAATTAGGGCCTATGAAAAAAAAAAAAAATCTCTTATGTTGGGTAAAGGTATTTTGGTCATTTTAATTTGATTTGACACCATAAATAAATATTAAACTAAAAAGCAAAAAGCCAACTTTTTACCAACTTCTCAAATCACTTCCAAAAAAGTCAAAAAGTTTGGTAAAAAGCCAAAAGCCAGCTTCTTACAAACTTCCCAAAACAACCCAAAATATACTTTGTATATGATTTTTCTAGGGAAATTTATTAGAAAATCAATTTTCAAGTGTTTGTATCTAAATTACTCCATAAGATATTCTTATATTCTAATGGGTCCTATTATTTGGACATTTGATCTATCAAATCCTAATTCTCATATTTAAAGTATTTTATGGACATTTCTACCCTTATAAATATTTTTTGAATGGTTCGTAATTTTGTGATATGAACATTCGTATTTTACAATGTGAATATTCACATTAACATGTGAACATTCACATTGATAGTGTGAACATTCACATAACGGAATATTCACACTGTAAATATGAATATTATTAAGGGTATTTTGGTAACTATGTCACTCATAGGACTTATTGGAACATAAAAAAATAATGTAGACTAAATAGAATATAAGTAGGTGAAAAGGGATTTATGAAAAAGTGTCCCATTTTTCTACCTAATCTTTTGAATGCTCAATTAACAAGCAAAACGATACAATCAACAATAATCATGCCTTGTGCATGATTGAATCAAACTAACTAGTGGTCTTACAACCATACTTTAAAGTGTGGTGAGAAAAAGGCCAATAGTTTAAGTTGATGGAGTAGCGATGACCCTTTTAGTTATAATATAAGTTGAAAAAACTAAGTGATTCGTGATTCAAACTAGATTAACTGCAATAATACCCAAACACTTAAAACAGACAATTTAAATCATCTAGCACATATGAAAATGATTTAGATTATTGTTTCAAAATCAATATATCAACACAATAGATTTTTACGTGAAAAAATCACAATTGGAACACCTCCAATTGTGATTAAAAAATCACGGGCTAAACGCCACAAATCAATCTACTGTGAAAGTAAGAAAGAATACAAATTACCCAAACTCTTTCAATTTGTCTTCAACAATCTGTATCTTTTTCACCATAACCTTCGTCTCAGAATTGATCAAATTGATATTGAATTCACAACATCCATGTCGAATCAACGACTATACACAGCTTCGAACTCCTACGAATACTCCATGCTTGAATCTCTGGATTCTACCAAAAAAGAATACTCTTGAAAAAGAATACTCAAACAATCAAACTCTTTGATATATGCTTGTCAAACCATATAAGTTTAATACTCAATCAAGCATAAAAGAAAACTAGCAAAATAGCCCCAAAAGGAAACCCTGGAACCCTCAAAGAAAATCTAGAAATCGTGCCTTAAAGCAAATTGAAGTTTTATAGCTGTTGAATACGCAATCTCCGCTCAAGCGTAAGAATGCCCGCTCGAGCGGGGATGCTAAAATGCGTGTTCCAAACCAGGGTTCACGCTCGAGCGTTGAAACTTATGCTCCAGCGTAAAAACACACCTCACAGTATTTTTGCAAACGAACCAAAGTATTGAGAAGGTGAAAACTTTGCTCGAGCATAACTTTCTCCGCTTGAGCGGAAAGACCAAAAACAAAGGAAAAATTACAACTCAATTAACCCAAGCTTCTTCGCGAAATTGGCAATAAGTAGGGTCCTAACAATCTCCTACTTTGTCAATTCCTGGACAAAACTTGCTAACAATTTTTTTTCCTAAAAACACACGCACTAGACACACTAACTAAAGCAAACCAACGCATAGCACCATGAACAAACCAAACAGGTCAAAGTAAGGTAGTAACACCACGAACAAACCAAACCACTTGTTTTGAAAACATCACACAAACCAAAACTGTGGAACAATATAAGATGAACATATAGAGATAAGCAAAATTGCCAAATGTGAATAACCAAAGATGTCTATTCCAAAAGTCTAAACATATCCCAATATCCATGTTTATGTGTTAGCGAAACCAAAATTCTAATGTCTAGCAACAAAACAAATCCCAGTAATCATGCAAAACAAAACCAAAAGAAGCCAACCAAACAAAGCTACTCCTCCTTTTTGTCGGAAAAAAAAAAAAAAAAAAAAAAAAAAAAAAATAAAAGGAGGAGAAGCAAAACAAGAATAGAAACTGTGCAAAGAAAAAATATATTGTCCAAGGAGAGAGAAACATGCATCAAAGATCCGGTGGCGGCAGAGGCTGTTGTAGCTGAAGCAGAGTCAAGATCTGAGCAATATGCTAAGAAGACTGAGCAACAAACTCCTCAATGTGACTGGAAGAGGCCTCAAAGGCAGTGAGCCGGGCATCGGTAGAGGTCTCAAGATCAAAAAGTCGAGCATCAAAGATATTCATCCGACCCTCTAAGCGATCAAAATCGAAAACCATGGCTCGCTCAATGGACGAATGGCCCTCGATAGAACGAGCAAGAGGAGGTTGCTCCCCCTCACCTGTAACAACAGCATCAAACTCCGTCTCCTTGGCCAAAGGATCATCACCTGCACCAAAGCCACCCATCCTAGTAGGACTCTCCTTGATATGTGACTGACTTTGGGAGACAGTCTTTTTGGTGAACGGTTGGGTAGGAAAGTCAAACTCATCATCTTCAAAAGTAGGAACCTCAAGTTTGGACAATAGACGGTTGATTAGACAATCATACGGTAACCCTAACTGTTTGTTGCCTATAATAGCGATCATCTTGCAAAGGATAAGAGTGGCAAGATTGATGGAGAGATGGCGAGCTATGCAGAAAAGAACAAAACCTTATTCTTGATTGATTTCAGAATAATGAGTGGTAGCGATGATATTTGCACAAACAATAAGATTGAGCAAAGCGGGCGAGGAATGAGCTCATTTTGTTTTATCCTTTGATCCAAGTACGGGATGTACCACACAATGTAATGGCCACCTCGTTAAAATCACACGTGGGCGAGCAGGGAAGGGATAATGTCTACGGAAAGACTTGGCCAATGCCTAATAACTCACGGATAAGATCAAAGGAAATAGTGATGGACTTAGACCGAACCCAGGTCGTGAAAGAAGGACCAATATCATCAATACCCTCAATGTTACAATAAAACTCCCAGACCCAGTCAAGGTTTTGACGGCCGAAGAAAGATAAAACTAAGTCACCTCCTAACATATCAAACAAAGGCCGAATGGGAATGGACTCAAAGGTGTTGGGCTGAACATTGCGCTCTAAATGGACAGTCTTAAAGACGTACAATTCAATAAATGACTTGGCTTTTGCGACAGAGGGAAACCGGTCGGGGTTAAAAACAGGGCGGTTGGCCGTAGACTTACAACGTTTGAAAGTGGACATGACTAAATAAAAGAGCAAACCCAATTACAACCACAATTCCCAATCCAAAACAACAACCAAAACCATTAGGCAACAAAAAAAACAATATTAGTACCAAGAAAAGAGCAGTAAAACCAACATGGTAAAATCAGGTGGTAAAACAATATTGTATTATTACTAATCAAAATTTAACACCATGATTAAAACCAAAATGCTTACAAGCGAAAGGCATGAGTAACACTGGTAAAATCAGATGACACACAAAGAGACAAGATACAACACGACCAAGACCAAAAACAACCCATGAAACCCTAAGCACAAGACAAAACAAGAAAAAAATAATAATATAACCTACTAACATGCTCAAAGCCTTTATAGAAATGTGTGACCAAGAAAAAAAAATGAACACAACGACCAAGTCACCACAACCAAACCACAACACAGATTGAGAGACAAAACAAGACACAACAAACAAAACATTTAAAAAAAAAAAAAAAAAAAACACGGATGAAAAACATACCTGAGAGAAGGAACCACGAAATAGAGAAAAATGATATGAGCTCACAAGCGAAACCACAGCACTAGAAAAAAAATGAAATCGCCAAAAGAGCCCTAGGGGAAAGGAGACGAATTTGGGGAAAATGGACTGAAAGGTCAAGAGCTGGGTTAAAAAAAAAATGTAGTCTGCTCAAGCGAGTATTGTGATGCTCGAGTATGCTTCTTACGCGTGAGGCTTCGCTCGAGTGAAGATTCATGCACTTGAGCACAAAAAACATGCCTACAGAATCTCGCGCAGTTTGCAAAAATGCTAGATGAGAGAAAAATTTGCTCGAGTGCTAGATTTTACGCTTGAGAGGGTAAGAAAAAACAACAAACCCAAAAAAAAACCCGTATAAATAAATAAAAGCAACTCACACTAACAAGTGGGACCTAAAATAAGAAGAGATTTGAACAATAGCAAGAATGTGATACTAAGATAAGATAATCCACAAACCATAAGCCTGCAACCTCACAATTTTAACAATATGAAGCAGAATATTCATGAGCAAAACAGATAAATATTAATCAATGAGCATAAGCTACATAGGAATGCACAACTCAAAGACAAACATAAGAGCTCACAAAATGAATGTGTGTATGCAATCCTTAAGAGGCCACAGTGCTAGAGTTAATCTTCGTAGTGATCAGATGGTTGGATGTAATGACCCTCACCACTGTTTACCGATAAACTGTTGATTACTGCTAGACTGGGACTGATTATCATTGATAAGTAAACTGATTGAGTTACTGAACTGACTGACTGAAATCTGAACTGAATCGATTGAATATATATTTGTTTGAATTGCATTCTATCTGTTTGACTATGTGATTATCTGTTCATATTTATATGTTTAAATTGCAAATTGAAGGCCTTATCGGCAGCCGAACCAGAAATTGATTGATGATTTAGGATCATGAGAATTTATGTGATTTTATGGTGTAATTAATTGAAAATTGATTTTGTATGACTAAATTAGATTAAATAATGGTAAATTACAAGAATTAGGTTTAATTATAGCCTTGCCATTTTGAGTGGGCCACTATGTGAACCTTTTTGAAGCCTTAGTTCATTACAACAAACATTTCCTCAGCCATTTTCATTGTTCTTGCCGATTTTAGAAGAGAGAGAAACATAGAAGATTGGTCTTCATCTTGTACCTAGCTTGCAATTAGAAGATTGAAAGGAGTTCTTACTTGTTTGAGCCTCTACACTTAAACTACTAGACCTAAGGTAGATCATTGACTTTCTTTATTGTGTATTTAAGTTAATTCTTGCATGATTCATGTCAAATTGTAGAGCTAAGGCATGATTTAGTTCTAGCATGTTGAATTAAAGCTTAATTGTTGCATGCATGTGTGCATTGAAGAGTTTTGGTTGATTTCATGGCAAATGTTGCATGCATGTTCATGTTAATGTTTAGGACCATGATTTCATCTTGTTTTTGAAAGAATTGAGCTCATTAGAGCATGTATTGAAGCTTTGAATTGAGTTTGACTCATACATGTCATGTTTGTAGCATGTTCATGAAAATTGGTTTGAAATTGAATTTGAATTAAACACCTTTGGGCTTTGATTTACCAAATTGATTTTTGAAACATGTGATATTATGAGTTTTGAAATGTTTTCCAGGAAATTAGCCCAGGAGGATCGAATTTAGTGCATTTAAACTTGGTTTTTGGCTTGAAGGTGCAATCTGGGTTTTCCAGATTTTGCACTCATTCGGCGAGAAAGTGGCGCTTCGGCGAAATTCGAGCATCGATGCTGCACTATGTTGAAGTCGCTCGGCGGAAGGATTGGCTTTCGGCGAGGACTTTGTGTCTTCGCTTCGGCGGCTATCGGCGCCCGTCGGCGTGAATTTCACCTATCCAGTACTTTTTGGTCCGCTCGAGCGGGTAAGTTGACGCTCGAGCGGGAACCGTTGTCTGCATGTCCGCTCGAGCGGGGAAATCTGCGCTCGAGCGGGACCCTGTTTCACTAGAAATTTTGAAAATGTTTTCTGAATACATCTTTGCATCCTCATCCCATCCTAGGCATTCTTAGGCCTAGTTTAAGACATCTTAATGAGGATATAGATGTAGAACACATCGAGGCAATTAGGGATTAAGTTATTATCTTTCCCAACTGTGTAGCTTAGTGTGTGTTCAATCTGTAACTGTGTAGGGTTGGCTTTCCAAAGAGACGCTCTGGCCTACTGTAGCCCAGAACTCTGTGAGTAACAATTGTGTAAAGATATGTTCAAATGATTATCTTCTAAATATTGAACTGTACTGCTTTCTAAAACTGATATTGTTAACTGAATGAATGTATGTCCTATATTCTGAACTGTATTGTGGCATCCTTAGCAACTACTGTTACTGACTGTTACTGTTATAGAGATCTCTGTCGGTTCCCTTGTTGGAACCACTACTGTTTACTGATTGATGGCCATCATTGACTGTTCGGTCTTTTAAGACCTACTGTTTACTGTTATGCTAATGGATGTACCACATATGACTGTTTACTGTACTGAACAACTGATATACTGATTGAAATGAACTGTTTTCACTACTGTAAGGACATTCATTCTAAACCTCTTTACGCATTATGTTATTCACTAGGCTTTAGCTCACTGCTCATATATATATATATATATATATGTAGGTGTACAGGCACCGGACCAATGCTAGAAGCGTCGGGGTAAACTCCAGTTTTGTCAAGCCAACCACTGTGCCTCACTGCGAGGTTAGAGCACCTTCAAGCTATGGCTTAGGGTGTTTTTATTTCCCATCTGTCTCTGTACCATTTTGTATCTTGTATAGTATCTTGTCTTGTGTTAATAGGGTTTTAGTCCTGCTACGAATGATTGTATATAATGTACATCTTGTTTTGACCTTTGTACAAATGTAATAAAAGTCTTTTTGCATCTGGTATCCTGACTCATTGGACATTGTTTTATTCTTGTATTGGCTTCCGTTATGCCCTGTACTGCTTTTTCTGTTTCTCATTAAGCAGGCCTTGGTAATCTCGGATTCTTGGCGATTCTGATGCTAAACCCATAGGGGCGGGTTTGGGTCGTGACAGAGTGGTATCAGAGCGATACTTACCACGAGTTATACCCCACACACGTGTCCAAATGAGCTATAGGGTGTCCTAGAAAAGTGATTAAGGCATTACATGAGCATGATAAGTGTGTGGTTATGACATGACTGAATATGTGCTAATGTGATGACTGTTAACTATGCAACTGCTTATGTTTATAATTGCTATAACTGCTTATAGTGAAATGGATAATGCAAGAACTGCAAATGAATTTGAATCCTCATCCACTGAGGCAAGAATGGCAAGAATGGAAAGAATGATGGAACTAATAACTGAAAGACTGGATCAACAACAGAATCAATAGCCTCTACCTCCTCCTCCGGTACAGCAGGAACAGAATGTGAATGTTAATGATGGGGACATAATTGCTCTTACCCATAAGTTCAGCAAAATGAAACTGCCATCCTTCCAGGGAGGTCTTGAACCACTAAAGGCTGAGGCATGGGTTTTGGAGACTGAAAAATTGTTTGAAGTGTTTTCGTGCTCGGAAGCAAATAAAGTACTGTTAGCTACCTTCACCCTGCAAGAAGAGGCCAGAAGGTGGTGGATGCTGATCCGTGAGACCAACACTGTAGTGACTTGAGCTCAGTTTAAGGAGTCCTTCTTTGAAAAGTATTTCCCCCAGTGTCGAGACGGAAAAAATGGCGAATTTGAACAAGCGAGGCAGGCACAATGTCATTCTTGAGTACGAAACAAAGTTCACCGAGCTTGCTAGATATGCACCGCATATGGTGGACACTGACTATAAGAAGGCCAGAAAATTTGAAGGCAGCCTTAATGTTGCAATACTGGACAGAATAAGTGTTTTAAAGCTACCGACCTATGTAGGTGTTCTTGACCGAGCATTGATGGTTGAGTCGAACATCGAAGCAGTGAAACAATCTGAATCACCAGTATCTGAATGGCGTGGTAAAAGGCAGGGTTTTAAGTTCAAGAAAGGCAAGAACAACCCGCTGAACAAAAAGAAAAATATAGGGTCAACGACTACTTCTAGTCAAGGGAGCCGTTCCATTCATACTGTTAGAATGTGGTAAGAACCATAAGGGAGTTTGTTATAAAATCTCTGGTGCTTGTTATAGGTGTGGCAAGGTGGGCCACATGGTTAAAGATTGCCCTTCCACTGCTCCGGGCAATAGTAAAGCTACAGGCAGCGCCGCAGCATCAATTGTTGCACCAAAATCGAACCCCAAAACTACCGGAAAAGAGCCCATGAGGCGGTAGAGTGTTCGCCTAATCTTAGGAGATGTGCAAAATACTGAGACTATTGTGTCAGGTATCCTCTCTATTTGTACTCAAAATGCATATGTATTGATTGATTCGGGGTCTACACATTCATATGTATCGCATGCTTTTTCACGGAAATTGAATAGACCTTTAGAACCCATGAATTACCTGTTGTATCATCACCTATTGGGGGATCCATGACATGTGCATATATGTATCCTGCTTGTGAGATTGTTGTTGGGGATATGCATCTGTTTATTGATCTACTGCCATTGAACATTGATCATTTTGATGTAATATTGGGGATGGACTGGTTACAAAAATATCATGCTACCATTGACTGTGTGACCAAGCAAGTTGTTTTCCGTCCACCTGGTTTACCCGAATTTGTATTTAATGGAAGTGGAGTGGTACATCCCCCGTATTTGATTACTTCTGTGAAAGCTGTTAAACTGATTAGGAAGGGGTGTAAAGGGTATCTGTGTGTTCTGTATTGACTGTGTCTATTGATGATAATGCTAATGTGAACAGTATTCCCATAGTCAGAGAGTTCCCAAATATTTTTCCAGATAATCTGCCAAGGGATTTGATTGACATGGAGATTGAATTTACCGTTGATCTAATTCCAGGAACACAGCCAATATCTAAAGCTCCTTACAGAATGGCTCCAACTGAACTGAAAGAACTGAAAGTGCAACTGCAAGAACTGTTAGCCAAAAAGTTTATCAGGCCTAGTACTACATCGTGGGGTGCACCTGTTTTGTTTGTGATAAAGAAAGATGGCTCATTGAGGCGTGTATTGATTAAGTGAATGAACAAGTAGTAGCTGTGAAAAATAAATACCCATTGCCTCGTATTGATGACTTATTTGATCAGTTACAGGGTGCTCAAGTGTTTTCTAAGATTGATATCAGATCTGGATATCATCAGCTGAAAGTCAAACCAGAAGACATTGATAAAGCGCTTTTGAGCGAGGTATGGACATTATGAATTTTTAGTTATGCCTTTCGGAGTTACCAATGCACCTGCTGCATTTATGGACCTCATGAACAGGATTTTTAAACCATACCTTGATGACTTTATTGTTGTATTCATTGATGACATTCTGATTTATTCTAAGACTAGAGAATGACATGAACATCATCTGAGGCTTGCCCTACAGACCCTAAGAGAACAGAAACTGTACGCTAAACTGTCTAAATGTGAATTTTGGCTTGACCATGTTATGTTTTTGGGACATGTTATTAGCAAAGATGGGATTTCAGTTGATCCATAGAAAATTGAAGCTGTAGTGAACTGGCCTAGACCAACAAATGTGATGAAGTCAAAAGCTTTTGGGTTTGGCTATTCTGAAGGTTTGTCAAAGATTTCTCCAAAATTGCCTTACCATTGACTTAGATTAACTCGAAGGGACATCATTTGATTAGATTGACCAAAGGAATCGGCATTTCAAGAGTTGAAAACTTCGACTTGTGATACTGTTCTTACCTTACCTTGAATCTGGATGGTTATACTGTATTTAGTGATGCTTCTCATAAGGGTTTGGGATGTGTTTTAATGCAGAATGGGAGAGTAATTGTTTATGCTTCCCGACAACTGAGACCGCATGAAAAGAACTACCCGACCCATGATCTAGAACTTGCTGTAGTAGTATTTGCGCTAAAAATCTGGCGTCACTATCTGTATGGGGCGACATGCGAAGTTTATACCGACCACAAGAGTCTGAAATATTTCTTCACACAGAAAGAACTGAACATGAGACAGCAGAAATGGCTAGAACTGATTAAAGATTATGACCTACAGATTCTGTATCATCAGGAAAAGCCAACAGATTCTTAGATGCATTGAGTCGAAATCGATTGGGAACTTAGCCTGTTTGCTCCTTTGGATAGAAAAGAGTTGCTTAGTGATCTTGAAAAATCTAAATTGAAGTTGTTTTGAGAGAACAAGGTGGCACAATGGTACGCTCAACCGGCATTGATTGAGGAAATTAAAGAGAAAGCAGACATTGGATGACTTCTTGAAAAAGATCATCGAAGAGAGGAATCTAAACCGAGGCGGGGTTCAAATTTGAAAACAATGTCTTGAAATTTCAAGAAAGTATGTGTTACCGAATGATTCTAAATTGAAAAGAAGAGTTACGCAAGGGCCACAACTCAAAATTTTCTATCCATCAGGGAATACGAAAATGTACCAAGATTTGGCCCGAATTTCTGGTGGTAGGGAATGAAGAAAGAAATTCTTGACTTTGTATCAAAATGTCTTCATTGCCAACAAGTCAAAATTTGAACATCAACGACTTGCGGCTTATTGCGCCTTTTACCGTCTGGGAGTGGAAATGGGAACATATTACCATGGATTTTATTGTGGGATTGCCTCGCTCGTAAAAGGTATGGACTCGATTTGGGTTATTGTTGATAGCGGACTAAATCTGCTCACTTCTTACTGTTAAGACAATTTATAATGCTTGGACAAATTGGCTATACTCTATATTGATGAAATTGTTAGATTGCATGGAGTGCTGTGTCCATTGTTTGACGAGGATTGAAGTTTACATCAAGATTTTGGCAAAGCTTACAATTGCATTGAGTCTTGGGCGAAATTTGAGTAGTGCCTATCATCCTCAGACAGATGGTCAGTCAGAAAGGACTATTCAAACTCTGGAGGATTTGCTAAGAATGTGTGTCCTTGATTTTCAGGAAAACTAGGAAAGCCATTTGCCATTGGCTGAATTTGCCTACAACAACAGCTATCATTCAAGCATTGGTATGGCGCCTTTCGAGGCATTGTATGGCAGAAAATGTCGATCTCCGATTTGCTGGGCAGAAGTTGGAGATGGGCCTTTGCTTGGGCCCGAGATTGTATATGAAACGACTGAGAAAGTGAAAGCGTCTGATGGTAGCGCCTGCAGTCGATGAGAAAAGTTATCTGAGATGTCAGAAGGCGAGACAGAGAATATGAAGTAGGTGATCACGTTCTTGTGAAAGTGACACCGATGAAAGGCCAGACTCGTTTTGGAGTCAAAGGCAAGTTAGCGCCGCGATATGTCGGACCGTATGAGATTATTGAGAAGATCAATCCGGTGACGTATCAAGTTGCGCTTCCTCCTGAAATGGAGCATATACATAACGTCTTCCACATTTCTATGTTGAGGGACTACCTTTGGGATCCTTTCCATGTGATTGAGCTGACCCGTGTAGTGCTAAGTGATGACAACACTTATGAAGAACGACCCATCTAGATTGTAAACAGATGGATCAAGAAGTTGAGAAATAAAGAGATCCCATTAGTGAAAGTTGATTGGCAAAACCATGGTGACGTGTATGCCACTTGGGAAAGGGAAGATGACATGGCCAAGAGATATCCTGAATTGTTTCCACTGAATACTGTTTTCTTCCAGAATGAAGGTAACTCGAGTTTAGAGGACTAAACTCTTTTTAAGGAGGGGAGACTGTAATGACCCTCACCACTGTTTACCGATAAATTATTGATTACTGCTAGACTAGGACTGATTATCATTGATAAGTGAACTGATTGAGTTACTGAACTGAATCGATTGAATATATATCTGTTTGAATTGCATTCTATCTGTTTGACTGTGTGATTATCTGTTCATATTTATATGTTTAAATTGCAAATTGAATGCCTTATGGCCGAACCGGAAATTGATTAATGATTTAGGATCATGAGAATTTATGTGATTTTATAGTGTAATTAATTGAAAATTGATTTTGTATGACTAAATTAGATTAAATAATGGTAAATTACAAGAATTGGGTTTAATTATAACCTTGCCATTGTGAGTGGGCCACTATGTGAACCTTTTTGAAGCCTTAGTTCATTACAACAAACATTTCCTCAGCCATTTTCATTGTTCTTGCCGATTTTAGAAGAGAGAGAAACATAGAAGATTGGTTTTCATCTTGTACCTAGCTTGCAATTAGAAGATTGAAAGAAGTTCTTACTTGTTTGAGCCTCTACACTTAAATTACTAGACCTAAGGTAGATCATTGACCTTCTTTATTGTGTATTTAAGTTAATTCTTGCATGATTCATGTCAAATTGTAGAGCTAAGGCATGATTTAGTTCTAGCATGTTGAATTAAAGCTTAATTGTTGCATGCATGTGTGCATTGAAGAGTTTTGGTTGATTTCATGGCAAATGTTGCATGCATGTTCATGTTAATGTTTAAGACCGTGATTTCATCTTGTTTTTGAAAGAATTGAGCTCATTAGAGCATGTATTGAAGCTTTGAATTGAGTTTGACTCATGCATGTCATGTTTGTAGCATGTTCATGAAAATTGGTTTGAAATTGAATTTGAATTAAACACCTTTGGGCTTTGATTTACCAAATTGATCTTTGAAACATGTGATATTATGAGTTTTGAAATGTTTTCCATGAAATTAGCCCAGGAGGATCGAACTTAGTGCATTTAAACTTGGTTTTTGGCTTGAAGGTGCAATCTGGGTTTTCAGTTTTGCACTCCCGCTCAAGCAAGGAAAGTGGCTTCGGCGAAATTCAAGCATCGAGTACTTTACCGTGTTGAAGTCCGCTCGGCGAAGGATTGGCCTTCGGCGGGACTTTATGTCTTACGCTTCGGCGCTATCGAGCGCCCGATCGGCGTGAATTTCACATATCCAAGACTTTTGGTCCGCTCGGCGGGTAAGTTGACGCTTCGAGAATCGAATCTGCGTATGCTCGCCGGGGAAATCTGCGCTCGGCGAGACCTGTTTCCGAAATTTTGAAAATGTTTTACGAATACATCTTTGCATCATCATCCCATCCTAGGCATTCTTAGGCCTAGTTTAAGACATCTTAATGAGGATATAGATGTAGAACACATCGAGGCAATTAGGGAATAAGTTATTATCTTTCCCAACTGTGTTGCTTAGTGTATGTTCAATCTGTAACTGTGTACGGTTGGCTTTCTGAAGAGACGCTCTAGCCTACTGTAGCCCAGAACTCTGTGAGTAACAATTGTGTAAAGATATGTTCAAATGATTATCTTCTAAATCTTGAATTATCTACTTTCTAAAATTGATCTTAATTGAATGAATGTATGTCCTATATTCCGAACTGTATTGTGGCATCCTTAGCAACTCATTCTTGTTATTCTTGTTATAGAGATCTCTGTCGGTTCCTTGTTGGAACCACTCATTTCTTGATTGATGGCCATCATTATTTGTTAGGTCTTTTAAGACCCTCTTTTCTTGTTATGCTAATGGATGTACCACATATGACTGTTTACTGTACTGAATAACTGATATACTGATTGAAATGAACTATTTTCACTACTGTAAGGACATTCATTCTAAACCTCTTTACGTATTATGTTATTCACTGGGTTTTAGCTCACTGCTCATATATATATATATAGGTATACAGGCACCGGACCAATGCTAGAAGCGTCGGGGTAAACTCCAATTTTGTCAAGCCAACCACTGTGCCTCATTGCCAGGTTCCGAGCCTGCCAAGCTATGGCTTAGGGGTGTTTTTATTTCCCTGACTGTCTCTGTACCGTTTTGTAATACTGTATAGACTGCACTGTACTGTGTTAATAGGGTTTTAGTCCCTGCTCTGAATGGTTGTATATAATGTACATATTGTTTTGTCACTGCGTGTACAAATGTAAGAAAAGTCCTTTTGCATACAGACTGTCACAGCTCATTGGACATTGTTTTATTACTGTATTGGCTTCCGCCATGCCCACATACTCTGTTTTCTTTATTAGACCTTGGTAATCTCGAATTCTTGGCGATTCTGATGCTAAACCCATAGGGGCGGGTTTGGGTCGTGACATTGGACCTCCGGCAAGAGGTACTAAACATCACTGAGAAAAGTCAAACCACTGTACATCACGGGATATTTGTTGAATAAAAATGGAGGCTCCCCCTCAATCAATGAGTCCCTATTGTTATGTTATTTTTTCATTTGATTTTTGACTTTTCTTCTTATGGGCAATCACAAGTGGCATGCACGCTCAAGAGTATGGGACCAAACCAGAGAAGCATGAAAACAATAAGGATGACCTGGTTGGTGCCTCTGAGGTAGCATTTTCCTAATGCCCAGACTTCAGTGAACTGAGGGAGGAACCGTAAAAGTGAAAAATAATGGTAGATGGTTAAGAAACTCAACATCACCCATGATATACCAGTATAGGTCAATTCCTCTGAAAATGTATACAAGACACTATTAAAGGTCCATAAAGAACTTTGATCATTTGTGCGGAAACCCCTACAACAGTTTATCTCAAGAATGTATACAGAATAAGATCATGAAGTCAATGAGTATGAGTATTTAGAATGGGTTATGAATAAAGAAAAATGAAATCTTGCAAGCAATATGAAAGGTGGTCATATGAGTCTAAATGCAAAGATGACAAGAATCAATGACAATGAGATTATAGCATCTAAGTACACATAAAGCCAATCACTCTCACCTACTCAAGTAACAGGTCAAACCCTAGTGACTGAACACTACACCCAAGGTCTATATAAGGAACACAAACCTAAAAAGATCAAGGGATTTTGTTAAAAAATATCAATTTTTTGATACTCAATGGGTACATGTTCAAGAACAACAAGGCCCTCTTATACTAACTCTTGAATGAAATGATGACAAATGTCAACGTGTTTGGTGTAAGAGTGTTGGACAGGATTTTTAGAGATGTTAATAGCACTTGTATTATCACAGAAAAGGGTGAGAGTGTTCTAGTCTATACCATAGTCATGAAGCATTTACTTCATCCACAACATTTGTGCACAACAACTCCCTGTTGCAATATACTCAGCCTTAGCGGTCGAAAGAGATATGGCATTTTGCTTTTTGCTATGCCAGGCAACCAGATTATTCCCAAGGTAAAAACACCCTTCAGATGTGCTCTTACGATCATCAGCACACCTTACCCAGTCGACATCAGAAAAACTAGTGATTTCAGCAGTAGTGTCGATTGTGAACCAAATCCCACACCCTAATATCCCATTAACATACTTAATGATACGTTTGATTGTAAGCAGATGAGACTATTTAGGATAGGCTTGGTAACGGGCACAAACACATACACTAAATGCAATGTCAGGACAACTGGCTGTGAGGTACAAGAGACACCCTGTCATGCTTTTATAAACGATAGGCTCAACATCAGTACCAGAGGAATCTTTGGAAAGGTGAAAGCTAGTGCTCATGGGAGTGCGAGCATGTTTGGCTGACTCTAGACCGAACTTAGACACAAGGTTTTTGGCATACTTGGTCTGAGAAACAAACATACCCGAAGGAGACTGTTTAATTTGAAAACCAAGAAGTAAGACAACTCCCCCATCATGCTCATTTCAAACTCATGTGTCATGTAATATGAGAAATATTTCACAAGAAAATCAGCAGTGGATCCAAACATAATATCATTAACATAAATTTGAGCAACAAGTATATAAGACTTAGTCTGTTTCACAAATAAGATCTTATCCACACTACCCTTTTAAAAATCATTATCAAGCAGAAAGATAGTAAGTCTATCATACCAAGCTCGAGGGGTTTGTTTCAACTCATATAATGCCTTGTCTAACTTGTATACATGGTGTGGATATTTTGGGTCCTCAAACCTTTTTGGTTGCTCAACATAAGCCTCTTTTTTCAAGTACCCATTCGGAAATGCACTTTTCACATCCATTTGGAACAATTTGAATCCAAGAAAGCATGCAACATCCAGTAAAATGCAAATAGATTCAAGACGTACAACAAGGGCAAACGTCTCATCATAATCAACACTCTCTACTTAAGTATACCCTTAAGCAACCAACCTCGCTTTATTTCTAACCACAGTACCGTTCTCATCAGATTTATTTTCAAAGATCTACTTGGTACCTATCACATTCATGTCTTTAGGTCTTGAAACAAGAGTCCAAACTTTGTTACGTTCAAATTGACCTAATTCTTCATGTGTAGCATTAACCCATACCTACCACAATGATGACAAACAAAAACAAGTTTTACCTCTTTTTTGTTAATCTTACCCTTTTTAGGTAGATGAAGAGAGGGATCACCCTGTTGAACCTTCAACTTTCCTTTGTTTGAGTCTTAATGTTATATGATATAGAGGTCTATCCCTTTTGAACTGCTGCATTACCATAGCCTAGCCCACTTTTGTCACAACTCATCTGTTAAGACCCACGGATGTCTTCCAATGTCTTTGACCATTTGTTCCACATAGTAATTGTGACTCTAGCATCTTTGAGTTCTTTATCTTTCTGACCGACCATCTCCTCCAATGCAGCTTGTGACATCTTAAGAATTTCAATCTTCTCTTCTTATATGGCATAGATTTTCAAAAGTTCATTCCTTTTGGTCTCACAAGACAAAAGTTTTCCACATAGATCTTGTCTGTCATTAGAGATCTTGATGACATGCTGTTTGGCTGTTGTAACCTCTCCTTTTAGCTTGACATTCTCGCTTTCACATACTTTAAGCTTGCAAGTCAGTTTGTCATTTAGTCTTAGACAACTTTAGAGATTCATTGTAAAGCTTTTCATAAGCTTGTTGTAGTTCATCACTATCAATCTCATCATTGTCTTTCGAGGTTTCATCATCTTCTTCTTACTTCTCTTTCTTTTTGATCTCATTCAGTCGAGCAACTGAAGCATAAAAGTTAATGGATGGTTGTGAAGATGATTCACTTCTTTCATGGACTTGACTAAGAATATCCCATGCATCTTTAGCCTTCGTACAGTAAGCAATTCGTCATTGTTCTTCTTTAGAAATTGTTTCAACGATGGTAGTCAGAACTCTTTGATTGCTCGGATTGTCAACACTTTCAGTATCCTCTTCAATTACTTGTCAACCTTCAGGGTCATGAGCTCTAAGATACATCCTCATTCGTATCTTCCAGAATAAGTAATCACTCCCATCAAAGGTAGGAGCATAGTACAAACTCTGACCACGAGCAAACTCAACTGGCTTTAGAGATGGTTGAGTGACAGTAGACTAGAATGCCATGTAGGTACTATCTCCATCTTCACCGAATTCGGTTTCTTCAGGTTTTTGCTCTGACCTGTTTTTATCATCCCAAGTCACAGTATAGACTTTTTTGCGGTTCTTTTTTTATGGACATTCAAGTCCAATATATCCAAACCCTTGACATTCATAACACTTGGCACCTTGTCCCTTCACAGTCTTCTTCTCAGTATTAGGAGCAACTTTTGGTGGAAAAGTTTTAAATTTTTCGTTACCCTTATCTTTTGAACTAGAGTCCTTAAAATTCAGCTTCTTTTTCTTTAAATTTTTTTAAACTGTTTGGTAAACATAGCAGTCATTTCGGACTCTACATCAAACTCAACTTCAGGGGTCTTAGCAGTCTCATGAGCACTAGTAAAAGCCACACTATATTTTTGTTTTTTCTTAAAAATCTGGTGGGCTTCATAAGTCTGCAAGTTTCCAACCAACTGATCAAGCTTGAGGGTATCAACATTTTGAGCCTCCTCGATAGCTGTAACTTTTGATTGGAACCTCTTGGGTAAATACCTCAAAAATTTTCCAACAACCTTAGTTTCAGCGATTTTTTCACCGAAAGTGAAACAGGAATTCACGATGTCATTAAGTTTAGCATAAAAATCATCAAATGTCTTATCATCACGCATAAAAAGAGTTTCAAAAAATGAGGTAAGACGTTGAAGTTTTGATATTTTAACAGCAGTAGTACCCTCGTGAATAGTTTCAAGAATGTCCCAAGCCTCTTTTGCTACCTCACACGTACAGATACGACGAAACTCTTCAGGTGTGACGGAACAAAAAAGGGAATTGAGAGCTTTACAGTTCCAACTCGAGTTTTGAAAATCGATTGCATCCCATCTATTTAGTGGTTTGGGGATATCAGCATCATCAATGGTGACAACAGGTTCACTTTATCCATAGAGCACACAGTGCCAAACTTTCACATCGATAGATTTTAAAAACGCCCTCATACAAGCTTTCCAATAAGAATAGTTTGTACCATCGAGTAATGGAGGTTTATGGGTCGAGTTACCTTCATGAATTGAATCCATATCACAAATCACACAAAATCACACTCCTATAGTTTTGAGAAAAACAAAGAGTGACCTGCTTTAATACCAATTGAAAAAACTAAGTGATTCATGATTCAAACTAGATTAATTGCAATAATACTTAAACAATTAAAACAGATAATCTAAATCGTCTAACACATACGAAAGTGATTTAGATTGTTGTTTCAAAATCAATATATCAACATAATAGATTTTTACATGGAAAAATCACAATTGGAACACCTCCAATTGTGATTAAAAAATCACGGGCTAAATGTCACAAATCAATCCACTATGAAAGTAAGAAAGAACACAAATTAACCAAACAAATTTTCCAAACTCTATCAATTTGTCTTCAATAATCTGTATATCTTTCATCGTAACCTTCGTCACAGAATTGATCAAATTGATATTGAATCCACAACATCCGTGTCGAATCAGCCACTGCGCACAGCTTCGAACTCCTACGAATACTCCACGCTTGAATCTCCGGATTCCACTGAAGAAGAACACTCAAACAATTAAACTCTTTGATATATGTTTGTCAAATCATGTGAGTTTAATACTCAATCAAGCATAAAAAAAAATAGCAAAATAGCCCCAAAAGAAAACCCTAGAACCCTTAAAGAAGATCTGGAAGTCGTGCCCAAGAATTGGAGCAAACTACGGTTTTATAGCTACTGAATACGCGATCTCTGCTGAAGCGGAAGAATGGCCGCTCAAGCGAAGATGCTAAAACGTGTATTCCAAACCAGGGTTCACACTCGAGCACTGAAACTTACGCTCGAGCGTAAAAACACACCTCATTGTATTTTTGCATACGAACCAAAGTACTGAGAAGGTAAAAACTCCGCTCGAGCGGAAAGACCAAAAATAAAGAAAAAATTATAACTCGATTAACCAAAGCTTGTTCGTGGAATTTGCAATAAGTAGGGTCCTAACATAAGTTTACTCACAAACTAATATCCTACAATTTTGGCTAAAAAAAAAAAAAGAGAACAACCTATTTTTTTTTAAATATTTTTTAGATACACTTAATCTAAATACACTTAAAAAGTCTAATATTTGTGATTTTTTTTTAAAAAAAAAAAAGTTCACCAAATAAAAAAAATATATATGAAAATTCAATACATTTTCATATTTTGTTGTATTTAATGAATCTTTTTAATAATTTTTTTTATAAATTTTATACTTTTTAAGTATACACAGACTCAGTAAATCTTTAAAAAAAATGAAAAAAGGAGTTCATTAAAATATTTCAAAAAATCATTAAAAATATAAAACATTGAAAACTAGAAAATTATTTTTAAAATTTCCGAACCAAATTACGATTTTCTTTTCAACAAAAGAAAGAATAATAATAATAATAATAATAATAATAATAATAATAATAAAAAAAATGAGCGAATTACACTAACAATCCCTATAGTTTGGGACTTATTTTACTTTGATCCGTAACTTTTTAATTGTAACATATTTGACTCTAAATTTTGAATTTTGTTCTAAATAAGAACAATTGAAGATACCATTACTCAATTTCAAGGAAAAAATGGTCAATTTGATAAAATATAAGTTAATTTGACAAAAATAAATGTTGAAAAAATATTTTTGAAAGTCAAGTTTTTTTACTTTTTTAGAAAGTTATTTGGAGAGTTGGTAAAAAGCTATTTTTGGCTTTTTTTTTGTTAATATTTGTTTATACTATCACATCACATTCAAATAACCAAACTATCTTCACCCAAAGGATTTTGCCCCAGCCCACAAATGTAAATATGGAAGATATAACTGTAATGTCATAGGTAGCTTTTAACTACCTTCCCAAATGGTTTTGATGCCAAAAAAAACTAGCTTTTGACTTTTTTAATAAGCTGCAAAACGCAGCTTTTATTTTTCTTCCCAAATGACACTTATATAAATGGTCCATATTAATTTAAGGCCAAGTTTGGGAAGTAAGTGCACTTTAAAAAATGAGCAAATAAGTGCACTTTTTGTCTTTTTTGACTAAAAAATTGAGGTTGAAAATATGGATGTTTGGGTTAACTTTTTGACTTTTTATAGAAAAATGTGTAATAAAAAATTATAAAAATTGATTTTTAGAGGAAAATTTGAATTGGGAGTTGTGCAGCCGTAATTGTTGATTTTTGGTGAATAGTGTTAATTTTTTAACTTTTTGAGTAACTTTTTGACTTTTTGAATTATTTGGGAGTGATTCCCACTATATTCTAAATATATATTTCTAATGAACTATTTTGTATATTTACATTATGTTTAATTAGAGAATTTAAGAAGAAATGCTTCGTTTGTGAATATGCTAATTTAGTAACTTTTTGACTTTTAGCTAAAATATGAGGTAAAAAAATTAATATTTTTTGGGTGACTTTTTGACTTTTTACGAAAAGATGTACAAAAAATAGAGAAAAAATGAAATTTTTGACTTTTTGATATATGTTATAAGCTTTTTGATTTTTTTGATAATTTTTTAACTTTTAAATTAAAACAACTACTTGCCAAACGAGGTGTGAGGCTCTTATCCTCAGCAATCCCACTTAAATCTTAACAAATCTTAATCATTCGCACGACCTCTGCAAGGCATTTATAAGCTCAAAAGATATGGTGGGAATTCTGAAGAATTCCACTTAATCTTTGACCAAGGCATTAACTAATTTATAAGCTCAAACCTATAATATTTGAGGCCACTCAGGCTCTTCTCTTTGACCAAGATATGTATGATGGCTTAACCTCTTCTCTTCTCTTAAAACAATGATTAGAGAAGAGGTTTTATGGGTATAAAAAAATAAATAAAAGAATCAATAGGTATTAAAATAATCCAAGTTTGAACCCTTTTTTTTTTAGGGTGTTTTGGAAAGATAGTTAAACATTAATTTTTTAAATTTTTTTGACTTTTTTGAAAAAATATATAAAAAATATAAAAGATGATATGACTAAAAATACGTTAAGAGTTAAAAGATGACTTTTAATATCTTTTTAAAATAGTTTGTATTATAGGATGTGAGTCTACCGAAATCTCTAGTGTTGATACATAGAACAACCGAGTAGTGAATTTTTTTACAAAGATTGTTTTGTCCTTTTATTAGAGTATAGTTATTTTCTTTTTCTATTCTTGGTGTGATTTTTATATGAGGTTTCCTTAAAATATGAATTTTATTTGTGATTTTGAAAATTATAAATATTTTATTATTAGAATTTTTTATTTAACAAAATTAACAAAAAAAATTAAAAAATCTTAACTACTTCTTATATAACAATAAAATTACTTTAATTAGTAATTGAAATATATTTATGTCATTATTAAAAAAAATTAATTGACTTGATCATTTATTAATAAAAAAGATCATTTGTTATGCTATGAGAAATTTATAATTATAGAGGACAAAATATAATTTTTAAAATTATAGAAAATAATATATATTTTAAATAAATTTTAGAAAATATATTTATAATTTATCCTTTTTAGTACATCGCGTGACTTGGCCAAATATATACACTAAACAAATCACACAATTATGATGGATACACTCGTTCCTCACTGCGTCGTGAAGTAAGCAGTCCGCTGGGCTTGAAGATTAAGTGGGCTCTCATTTCATGTATTAATCGAAAATTATGGGCTCAAATTATGGGCCCCCGTTCCTCACTTGCATTTTCTTAATTCTTTTCTTTGAAAAAATATTTAGCAAATGTTTACTGTTAAGCTTAATGTTAAGAAGTGCAAGTAGTTGCTAAATTTCTGTACCAATATAGATTCAAATTTGGTGTGGTGTGGTGTGGTGTGGTGTGGGTCATATTTAAAATAGTGTTTTTTTTTTTTCATCTGTAATGATATGGTTGAATTTGTAAGCAATTAAAACTTGGCACGTATTAGTAAAGACTTTTTAAGAGTTTCAATTTTTTTTTTCTTAATAAATTAGTAAACACTTTTAAGAGTTTCAATTTTTTTTTCTATACATTATATTTTCAGATGCATAACATTACTAATAAAATATACTTTGTATATGATTTTTCTACCCAATCTTTTGAATGCTCAATTAACAAGCAAAACCTGCTCTAAAGTGTGGTGAGAAAAAGGCCAACAGTTTAAGTCAATGGAATAGCGATGACCCTTTTAGTTATAATATAAGTTCACTCACAAACTAATATTCTACAATTTTGGCTTAAAAAAAAGAAGAAAAAAGAACAATCTATTTTATTTTTTATTTTTTAGATACACCTAATCTAAATACACTTAAAAAGTATAATATTTGTGATATTTTTTTAAAAAAAAGTTTACCAAATACAAAAAAAAAATATAAAAATTCAATACATTTTCATATTTTGTTGTATTTAATGAATCATTTTAATAATTTTTGTACAAATTTTATATTTTTTAAGTATACCTAGATTAAGTGAATCTTAAAAAGTTTAAAAAAAAAAAAAGAAAAAGAAAAAAAGAGTTTATTAAAATATTTCAAAAACTCATTAAAAATATAGCATAAATTGAAAACTCAGAAAATTATTTTTAAAATTTCCAAACCAAATTACAATTTTCTTTTCAACAAAAGAAAGAAAAATAATAACAAAAAAAGTAACCAGAATTAGGCTAAAAGCATCCTTCTCTACAGGTGGCAATTAATTTCGAAAGGATTGGACCGCCAACCAAAAGCGTAATCAGAACTAGGTTGGTGATAACAGTTGGCCCAACAATGCCCACACATAATTTAATGCCCTATGTCATAATAGCACACACTTGTTTTATGTTATTTATGAAGTGTGTGATAATAACACACACTTATGGTGTGTGTGATTGGTGGATAAAAGGGGAATTATTTATTGTGCGGATTGTAATTCGCATAATAAATTCAATCCGATGTTTTTTTTTTTTTTTAGTTCACCCGATATGGAGTCCGGCCGAACTCCTTATCCCCCATATGGGGGATTATACTATCCTAGGAGGGGTGTGGGACAATTTTTTGGGGATTATTTACTATTTGGATTAGGTAGTGAAATGACCATTTTGACCCTCTACTATTTAATTATGTATTATATTTAGTAAAATTTAATAAATTTTAAATGTCTCAATTTAAAAATAAAATAATTTTATTTAACTTTTTATTGATGTTTTATTTATTTATTTTTAAATAATTTTTTATAGATATTTTATTGATATTTTATTTTAAAATTTTGTTTATATTTTATTTAATTTCATTATTTAAATGTTAATAGATGTTTTATTTAAAATTTATTTAAAATTTTAATTAAAAAATAATATAAATTTTTTTTATACAACTTATACAGTATTTTATTAAATCAAATTTAGTGGTCATACAGGTTATACAGTAATGATTTATTAAATAATATAAAAAAAATAATGTCCTCTGTATTTTATTACATAATTTAGTGGTATTTGTTATACAGTAATGATTTAAAACAAATTTTTTTTAAATTTTAATTAAAAAAATAATATAAATTATTTATTGATATTTTATTTATTTATTTATTTAATTTTAAAAAAATAAGTTTATTTAATTTTGTAAAAAATAAAATAAAATAAATTTTTATTTGATCTAGCTAAAAATAATTAAAATATTAAAGATATGTTTAATATTGCTATTACTTAGTAAATAATTAAAAAATGGTAAAATAGTCTTTTGTTCATTTATCCTATCCAGTCCGTCCAACCAAACGTTGGATTCACTAAAAATAGTCATTTCCAGACATCTAATCTCATGAAAAAACAAACACATGATACATATCCATTCCAATCAAATAGTCCGGGGAATTCACAATCCCAAGACTCAAATCCGATAGATTCTAATCGCCTCTTATTCAGTCTGTCCAATCAAACATACCCTTAAGGTACACTGAACTCTTAAATAACTTTAGATATCACAACCAAAGTTTATGAGTTATGCCTACCCAAAAATAAAAACAATGATTCATCCCACTAAAAACACCACCACTAATAGCACTAATACATTAAAAAAGTAAAAAAAAATACAACTCCAAGACCAAAACATCACATCATTACTGGCGGGACCCATTGCCACCTAATTAGTGGGAGCACTAATTAGTGCTCCCAAGCATTTTTCCAAAAATAAATAAAAATTTAGGTGATGTTAAGAATATTAAATTTTTTACTAAATAAATGGTCAAATGTCTCATATGATGTGGGATCCGCAATTTTGTGGACCCCATATGTCAGTTTGCAATTTTGTAGACCCTACACCTATGTCAGACATTTGATCATTTATTTAGTAGAAAATTTGAGATCTATAGCATTTTTTCAAAAATTTATGAACTATGTTAAAATTCATTCTCTAATCTAAGAGATTAGATTAAATTAGGGCAAATTACAAACACCCCCCTCGAGGTTTGATAAAAATACAGATTCCCCCCTGAGGTTTGAGAAATTACAAATTGTTCCCTGAGAGTCAAATTTTCATAACAAATTAGGAAAAATTATGGGGGAATCTGTATGAAAATAAAAACCTCAGGGGACAATTTGTTATGGAAATATAAACCTCAGGGGGTGGGATGTAATTTCTCAAACCTCGTGGGGGAATCTGTATTTTCACCAAACCTCGAGGGGGTGTTTGTAATTTACCCATTAAATTAAAAACAAAAATGTTAGAAACTTCAAAAATTCTACCAAAAGTTCTACCAAATGTCTCACATGGGTGTGGGACCCACATACGCCCCACATTTTGTGGGTCCTACACCCATTTGAGACATTTGGTAAAAATTTTGATAGAATTTTTGAGATCTCTAAATACAAATTACCAGTCGTTTTAATAAGAAAGTATTATTATCTCATTATTCATGTATGAAAATGTATGTATATGTTTTTAATTTGTGGATTATTTTTACTTTTGTATCATTATTATTATTTTTGGTTAGGATGTGCATTGGGTGTGCAAACGAACAACCTGACAACTTATTAACAGAAATGATTTTTCCCCCGAAAATCTCTCCCCGAATCCCCCAAAAAATGAAGAGGGGGAAGGCAAGAGAGAGAGAGAGAGAAAGAGAGAGGAGAGGAGAGAGAAAAACAGAGAGAGAGAGAGGGAGAGAAGAGAGAAGATCGGCCGATCGCAGTTCTTCGTCGCAGCTCGGCCGATCGTCAGCAGATCGCAGCTCTCCGTCGTAGGCTGATCGTCACAGCAGCTCGGCCTCCGCCGCGTCTCTGCCCCTGGTTGATGGCCCCTCCCTTCTCTTCTTATTCTTCTTCTTCTTCTTCTTCTTCTTTCTCCCCTGGTTGATGGCCCCTCCAGTTCTTCTTCTTCTTCCTTCTTCTTCTTCTTCGTTTTTGATCGAACCAAAAAAAAAAAAAAAAAATGCAAAAACGACGTCGTTTTTCAAATTCGGGCAATTCAGGGGGCTGGGTTTCGAGCTACCAATCACGGTTGTTATTAATTAATTAATACCAAACAAATCCTTGGATCTAGAATTGAAACCCACTTGTCTTTCAAAAAAAAAAAAAAAAGGAATTGAAACCCACTTACTATTGTTCTATTTTTACCTTCGGTCTTTTACATTTTTATTTTTTTTAAAACTTTGGAGCAAATTAATTGATTGGGAGTCAAATTAAATCTGTTTTTGGTGGAGAAAGTCCAAGCATGTGTTTACTTACATAAAGAAAAAAATGTACATAGAAATGCTGAATGTATGATTTATTATTATTATTATTATTTATGTCGGTATGTATGTCGAAGTTGTTTTAGGTGTAGATATAAGCCCTCTCTAATATTTTACATATTTGAAATGTTTAATTTATGATTTAAAATTTTGTTACTAATACATGAAAAGCTAATATTGTATGTTGAATTCTATCAAGTGGAGTTGATTTCATGATTCATGTCAAATTGGATTTTCCTTCCTGTCAGGGTCTTAGAGCTCGTTTGGGAGGATACTTTGGGTTAAAATAGTCATATAAAACAAAATAAATTATTTTAATTGAATAGGACAGCATGTCATATCCAATCCATAATCATTTTATTTTTTCTCTCACAAAAATCAAAAAAATTAAAAAATCTATATAAACAAGACTTTTTAATCCCATAATAAAATAACTAAAAAAACTATAAAGCCGACCCGCATTTGAAATGAGCTCTTAATATACAATAAGCTCTATGATCTACGTACATCGTAATAAACATAGGGAAGAAAAGACTTGCAAGTTAAAATTCAAGTCACAATCTGAGAGAGAGATTTATGATCTAGAATTGGGCCGAGGTAACGGCCGAGAAGATTGGTAGCCAAGTGGTTCATTGGACCGAAATGATCCACGGTCCACCCAGAATTGGGCTACTAGGACTGAAATTTGGGCAAGTGTTATCCGCCAAGTCCGGATATAAGTTGCTTTCGGTTAAAGAGACGCATAGACCGATGGCTTGATAGGCGGTAAAGTTAATTGAACGGCACCCGGAAAGATGTCATCGACCAAGGTACTTGCCTGCTTGGCAAGAAGGCCAACCACAGTCGAGTTGAATGACCGGCCCGGAAGGCGCAATACCGAGATACTGCTTGTTTCGGCAGAAGGCCAACCGCAGGTGCTCACGAGATGTCTCGGGCTCGGCTATGCCGAGGTGCTACCTAGCCCGGTTCTCTTGAGCGTAGCCAGTGAAGTGCATGGGCATAGAGCGCACTGCCATGGATAAGCAATGTACCGAGCTCCAAGAGAGAGTGGCAGTTGAAATTAGGTGATGTTCAGCAAGGTTTACGCTGACAGATGAGATAGCAGAGCCACGTGTCAGGAGATGATTGGGAGTGGATATTGGGCGCAGAGGGTATATAGGCATGTCTGCGCCCCCATACATGGATGAACACTTTGGTAAGAAAACTTTTGCACTCAAACTCTCTCCTCTCTCTCTCTCTATCCCAAGGTGTGTGCTAACTTGATCGTCGGAGGGGTTTTCCGGCCACACACCGCCGGGTAGCTCACCACCGCTGTGCTTTCAGGTGATTGGACAGAAACAGAGCTTGGAAGAAAGGAGTGCGGGCTAGCCTGAATATTTGCTCCCCGTACACAATCAATTGGCACTACAAAAAATTAAGATTTTAGAAACTAAGCTTTAGGGACAAAATTATTTTTTAGGGACCAAATATTCTTGTTGTGAAAAATATTGTTATTATATTTTTAGCAACGAAAATTGAACATTAGTGATAAATTATTATCCTTTGGGATCAAATTTTTTGTCTCAAAAAATAAATCATTTTGAGATCAAATTATTTTGTCGCTAAAAATCTATTTATTAGTGACATTTTTAAAATTTTGTTACTAAAAACCTTTTTTTGACTTTTCGGGAGACCTTTGAGCGACTATCTTCACAACAATGAAAATTGGTCCCAACCTATCTTTTACAACAAAATTTTTACTTTTAAGAGACTAAAAAATTTGATTTCTAAAACTCTTATTATTGTAGTGTGGGGTGTCCATTTTGGAGTTGGTTGTATCATGGTGTTGTTAGGTTTAGGGTACTGTTTAATTAAAACTCAACATATATATTAATCAATTTTAAATTAAAAAACCAATGCTCTAAAAATAAGAATTTTTTTTAATGATTTTTTTTTTTGGGTCAATTGGTAGAAGAGAGCAACCTAAGTAGATTTTAAGTGAAATTTAATTTTAATTTAAATAACTGGTTCAAATCCATTCAAATATAAATCTGAGGTTGTTTATGATTATGGAAAATGAAAAATCTCCCTAAAAATACTCCCCTAAATCCCCCCTAATTTCTAATTTGGGCAACTGTTTTTTTTTTTTTTTACTTGAAATGGAAATTGTGGGGATTCGAGGCCCCCGGATTCGGGGGATTTCTCACGGCCGTATGATTATTTCCATTCAAAAGATACAATTTTCTTTATTTATTATTATTATTTTTTTGGTTTGTGGTTGTGGGGTTTGTTGTTATCTTATCAACTAGGGGTGCTCATGGCCCCAACCGAGCTGTCAAAATCGATCCGATCCAATTTATTTGCTTTTAAGTATTTTCGATAGTATAAGTGGACAGATGTAAATAAAGATTTTTCAAATATTCTTATATTAGGACAAATGGTGGCTGAGAGGCCTATTGGAACAATCTTCTGTGAAAAATAAATAAATTAAAACAAATCAAACAAATAAAATTAATTATATACCGAATTTATTTTGACCGAACCGAATGAATATTTAAAGACTAAGTCGAGTGTGTGACACTCTGTTCTTAAGACAGATTCGCCCCGCTACGGTACTTATGGTTAAGTGGCGTTTATCTCCCAGGATACAATAATCTTCACAAATTTGTAGTAGTATTCCAAACAAATTTGTTCGGCGAACTAGAACCTTGTGTTCTATAACTCTCTGAATTTTTCCTAAAATAATATGAAGAATAAAGGATGCAAGAGAGCAAAATGAAGGCAAGGAAAATGAATTTTTGGAATGAGTGACTGCTGGAAAATGGCCTGCTATTTAAAGACCTGAACATGTGGAATTTGAATCCAACAGGTGCATAACAGTTTAAATAGATAACTGCTGGACAGTTTATATCTGTTGAAAAAACTGCAACAGATTTGAATCTGTTTAGGTAGAAACTGAATCTGTCCGGGGTTCAACACATTGGCAACCTATTTGGACTGTTTAAACCTGTTGTGGAATTTGGATCTAAAAAGAGACACAAAATTTTGGACAAAAAATTTGAATTCAAATTGAAATTACAAAAATACAAAATTTAAATTAATTTTTCCGACAAGAAATTTGGAAAAAATTCAAATAAATTTTATCCAAAAAATTAATATTAGAATCGATCCGCAGCCGGCGCGCACGTGTGTTGGTTTGAGCCAAGGTTTCATTTGTCCATAACTCCTCCATTCTACAAACTTGAGGTGTCCCTTGGGGCCCAACCCAAGTATTGTATTCTAGAGATTATATACCCACAAAAGCTCTCTTAAAGTTTCAATGTGGGACAACCCATTTCAAGAAAACCCACATTTACTTCTTTAAATTTTCCATTCTACGAATCCGAAAACGACATCAACTTCTTATTCACTCATAAATTGTTTCAACGAACCGTCTTCATCGTGTGACTTGCCATACGGCAAGAAATACGTCACCTTTTTGGACCCACCCCAAAAAGATGTTTGAGACCCACTCAAATTTGGGCTTAAAGTTGATCCAAAATAAGCTTTGTAAAAACCAATTTTCCAACAAGGCCACCCGACCCAACCCAACCCAATCTTCCAACCTTTCTCAAGAAAATGATATTAGGTTTTTATAATTTGTATGTTAAAAAAAAGATATTTTATTTAATAACAATATTAGTTATTTATGAAATATGAAATTTGGTTTTTATTTGAATTACAAAAAATGAAGAATAAAAAATTTTAGATTCAAATAAGGTCCAAAAAAGTAAAAAATTATTGTAAAATAGTTTTTAAAAAAATATATAAAATAGTAAAATCCAAATCACCAAATTGATTAGCATTTATCCGCCAACAAATATGACCCACCTAATCTGTATTTGTTAATTAAGCGGACAGATGCGAATTAATTTTTTTCAATTCACCCAAGTTAAAATAAATGACGAGCGAAAAATTACCCCACTCAACCCGATCTGTGACAGCTCTATTGCCAACAGTCCGCAATTTCTTACTTTGTTTCTTCTATTATTGATTAAAGATGCTTGTAAGTTGTAGACGGGGGTAGGAAGGGTGGTTGATATGATGGTGTAATAGGGAGTTTTTCTGTACTGTCATTTTATGAGGCAGTATATGTATATTTTTCTGATAAAAAAGAAGTAAGGACTTGAAACATCTTGTTGTCTTATAAATTTAAAATTTATAAAGTCCCTTTCTACCAACTCTAGTCTTTAACTTCTAGGAGCTGTTTCAAAAATAAAATCCAATACCAAATTGGATTGTTTAATCGAAAAGTTAGCCGGCCACACAGGTTTATAATAAGTGTATCGAGAAACAGCAATGTTAAGTATCATGAAAAAAATTTTATGAAAATAATCATAAAACTTTCGTGATCCTTAAATTACACTTATAATAAAACATCACACACTAATCAAGGTAATCCAAGGATCACAAATTTTTCATAATCATTTTTATGACAAAATTTTCATGATTTCTAACTTTTCCATCAAGAAATGTAAGTTGTTTGTTTAAATTTATTAAATATTTGACTCCATTTAAGGGTATCAAAGTTTGTGCTCAATAATCATCCGATATATATATAAAATAAAAGAATTCATGTACTCAAGACTAATGGGAAAATATATATATAAATATCTTCCTAACCAATATATACATATATATAATTGAAAGGAGTTTAAAATGTCGATTGAAGACGTTGTTTCAATTCGCAGATTCATCACGAGTTCTATTTTGATAATTTAAATTATTTATTTTGTCAAATATTTTATATATTTTATTATAAAAAAATTAAGTCGATCCGATAATTACAACTAATTCAATTTATAGCATTTTTCACAAAATAAAAATGGGCAACAAAAAAAAATATATACATTTTTTTGATGACAAACACAATAAATTGAATTAGTTACAGTTATCGAATTGACTTCATTTATTTTTTAATGAAATATACAGAGTTTTTTTATGTCATTAAGTGATATTTTAAAAAATTGGTAAAAAGTTAATTTTTTAACTTTTTTAGTCTATTTTATCTTTTTGTAAATAAAAAATATAAGAAGTGATGTGACTCAAAATAAATAAAAAAATAAAAATTAGCTTTTTTTTTTTTTTTTTGACTTCCCAAAAGATCCCTAAAAAGTTACGGGTTTAATTTATATCACTAGCAACACTACTCTTCAAATTACAGTCTCTAATATTAAAAAATAAACTTGTGGGAGTTTAAAATTAGCATAGAAATATAAGAGTCGTCACATAGTCGTGGGTATTGGATGCACTGTTCGGCCACTCTATTGGGTGCACTGTTAGACACGTTTGGGCGCTCTATTAGACATTTTGCTTGACCAATCTGTTAGTCTGTATTTGTGGAGTGGCACTATCCCACCAAAAGTGGATAAATGAGTTGAAATTGTGATTCCACCATCCCACGTAGAGATATCCGTACTCTATATAAAGATAAAGAGTTATGTATGCAACCTACAATCTCAAATATAGAATCCTGCTATAGACCCCCAGTAGGGGTCGATCCCCAGTGACGTGAGGCGCCCTCACTGGCTAATTTCTGTTTGTTTTTTTTTTTGTTTTTTTTTTTTCTTTCCTCCAATCCCACAGTGCCACGTGGCATTGGAGGTCACCCCCAGTAGCATTTACTGGGGGTCCGAGGCATTTCCGCTCAAATATAATAGCCCAAAGGTTGTGGCATTCTGGCAACATCTTGGGATATAAATCTTTGAGATTTTAGATTTTACTTTTTCTGAGGTTAGTTATTTGGACGACAGATTAGTAGGATAAATCTTTCAGGTCTAGGCGAACTATACCCAGTATCAAAAGTGTAGGTTCGGATTCTTACTTGTGTGCGAGTTCGTAACTTACTGTTACATGGTTGAGTGGTCATTCTGTGTAGCAACCACCCAATGTTAACCTCTAGAGTAGAGGTTCGACTCCCCGCCTGTATGTGAGTCTGTGACTTATCACTATATGATTGAGCAGCACTGCTGTGTAGCAACTACTTAGTAGTATACTTTGGAGTCTCAGCTCCTTAAGGTCTAACTCCAGAAGTTACTCTTATATAGTTTGTCCTTTTCTTCTTCTTTTTTTTTTTTTTTTCAAATACAAAAATTTAATTATTATATTCATATAGAGATAGTGTTGACTTAATTATTGAAATACTAATAACTAAGTTAAACCAAAGTAAATTTTAAATCTCATCAAATTGGATGGATTTATTGAAGTACCTATCGAACATAAATTTATTGGAACAATAACATTACTTTATTTTATCGATGTAAAACGACTTCATCATTATAATTGTGTGAGTGATTTTCCGACCACACTGTCAACTCGATGTCGGCTAGAATGGCGAGAATAGATGACACACAGCTAACACCGCAACAGAAGAGAAGATTCCGGCGGTGGTTCGTCCACCCGGGGACACTCCGACGATCAAGTTAGTACATCTCTCAAAGATAATCAATAGTGCTAATCTCACTGTTCAGAATACAAATTGCGTACCTTAGACCCATCGGGGTGCCTCTCTTTTATAGTTAACTCAATCCTAATCCCACTAGAAGCCTAGCTTCGATGGACTCTTGCTTAGTACTTGTCCTGGACTCTCCAGGAGATAAAGATAAATTCCTTAAGAGAGTTATCCTTATCCTTGTTGTAGTCATTTCTCATTCTAGGACTCTTGTACCTTATCCGCTTATCTCGGATTCCGATATCTTCGGAAATAACCTCGACCTTGCCGAGATCACCTCGGCGTCACGATCAGGACACATGGCATCTCGGCTGACACGTCGACGTTACCTTGGCCCCGTGTTGGTACTCAGAAAATATATCCCCACAATAATTAATTCTTTCATTAACTGTCACGACCCGCTCCCCGTACCCAAGGGTTAAGCATCGTGATGGCCAGTAACTGAAGTTACCTACGGCCAATTCAAAAACAAATTAATAAACGCAAGCGGAAGAAATATTTAAATAAGGATACCAAAATAATCATCGGAGCTTCTATTTTTATTACAAAATTTATTGACCAAAAAGGTCGATATTTACATATAAAAATATCAGAAAAATACTGTGTGTCTATTCCGCAGCCCCGCATCTAAGACTTTCCAAAAGCTATTTCTTGAAAATTGGTAAAAAACTATAAGCACATGGCAGAGTGAGAAATATTATACCAAGAGTATAAGGGACACGAAATAACCATGGATCGTTAGTTAGGCCAAAATATTTATATAAACAGATCATTTGAGTAGCAGAAATCATTTAACAAATAATCCTTTAAGTAATAAAACTGAGATTATACTTCTTCAGAACAAATAATCTTTTATTGGTAACCAAATCATTTAAGTAGCAGAACTGAAATACAGAAGTTATGTAACCACAATCACAGTACAGAACAGAGGTCACTGAAGTGACAATCAGAACAGAGGTACGGATTCAAGAGGTGGCTCGTACGGATTCTAGAGGTGGCTCCCACGATAGTGTAGCACTTAATTCCGACGGATTCTAGAGGTGGCTCCCACGATAGTGTAGCACTTAGTTCCGACGAATTCTAGAGGTGGCTCCCACAATAGTGTAGCACTTAGTTCCGCACAGCACTTTGGTCCGTACAAAACAGAGGTCAGTGAATCAGAGGGCCACAGAGTAACCAAACAGATGCTAAAGATTATTTAAGTTTTCCAAGGCGTAGGACTCCCGTGGTGGTACTTACAAAACATAATTTTATATAAGGTCATAGTCAAATATTCTTTAAAAGTAAAAACAGACATATCCATGGGTTTCCTTTTCAGAAATAGGATTCAGGAATAAAACCACGTAACTGAAATCTTTATAAAATATAACTTTTATTAAAAACATAACTTATATAAAACAGATTTTGGTAAGTCAAAACATAAGTAAAATACATTTTGGTGACTTAAGGTATAATATAACTCACCTTAACTTCAATACCTTACTCTTTCTTTCAACTGTCAAAGACCTTTTTAACTTTCACAATTTTTTTCTTTCTTTTCCTCTCTTCCTTTCCTTTTTCTTCTTTCTTTTCTTTCTCTCTTTCTGTTTCTTCTTTCATTTCTTTCTCTCATTTTTTTCTTCTTTCATTTCCTTTGTTGCCCAGGTGACACGCCTCTCCTAAATAGAGAGGAGAACTCACTCTCCCACCTAGGGGTGTGCGCGGTGCGGATCGGTGCGGTTTAGAGGGAAAATAGAAACCGTATGGCGGGTGGCGGATTGATAAAAATGTCATTAGAATTTGCCATTTTTTTATCAAAAACCGGCGGTTCGGTTGGCAAATAATAGTGTATTTGCCTTGGCGGTTCGGGCGGTTTGGCGGTTTATAAACAATATAATTCAAATTATAAAACTTGAATCAAAGAATAAAAAAATTTAATTTATAAATTAACTGAAATAGTCAAAATTAAAATAATTCAAAAATTAAAAATAATCAAAAGTTAAAAATAAAGATGCATAACCTGCAATTGTTTGAAATACCCTCGGTGGTATGGCAGAGAAAACTTGCATTTTAATTAGTTTCTGATAAAACAAAGAGAATAATTAGTTTTATTACGATTACTTGAATTACTTCAACCAAACAAACATAAATTATTAAAAGAGCCCTATAACTAGAAAGGGACTCTTTTGTCATGTACTTTGGATAAACATACGATTTTCATTAATTTTTTTCAAAAATAATAAATAAAAAAGGTGGGATATGACTTGAGAAGCAAAAACAAGCAAACAATCCATTGGTATTGATCAAATTACACAAACAAATATCTATATATGCGAAGCCAAAAGTAAACAAAGAATCAAGCGGAGAGCGAGAGTTGAACTCTCACTTGTAGACAACATTCCCTTCCTTAGAGATCACAAACTTGCTCTTAGTTCTTAACATTGAATATAACATACTAAAGTACCATGGCACATTGATAAATATCTGCACCCACAAAAACCCCCAAAATCGAGACAAAATATGAGAGAGAGTGTGATTACCTTCAACCATTTGGGGTAATTATCTTGGAAGAGAGAAATGATGTGATTAGAGGCTCTAAGCTCTCTCTTTGGCATATCTTTGAGATCGTGACTGAATGATTGAATTAACGCTTGAAATCAAGGAGCTTAATCCCTCTCTCAAGCACTTGAACTCTCCACCTAAGAAACTTGAAGCTTCTCATCATCCCCAAACACCTTCTCAAACATGTCAACACTCCATAATGTATATACAAAGAACAAAGAGAGTGAAAGAAAAGAGACAGAGAGCATTGAGAGAGAGATGAGGAGGAGGAGAAACTGTATGTGATGAGCAGATGAATCGAAATGTGGTTTAATGGAGGAATGATTGTGTGTGAGAGGGAAATTTCTTTTAAAACCTTTGATAGGCGGTTTGAAAAATCTAACTACTCCCACCAACACATGGCTGCCCCATTTGATAATTATTATATAGATTCAATCTTATCTTAAATAGATATTTAAGATAATTACCTTTTGATCCAATATTTTAATATAATTATATAACTAATTTAATTTCTAATTAAATTACATTTTATTATATATTAACAGAAAATAAATTATTATTAATATTATCTATATTATTATTATTTATATTTTGACCCCTAGACTTTTCATAATTATATTATTATATAAAATTACGCATAATAATAAATCATATATTTCCTTACCTGATAGTTGTTACAATCTTCCCTCCTTTTAAAATTTCGTCCTCGAAATTTGCCATGTATAAATTATCCGCTGCGCACTCTGATAAATATATATTAGATGATTAATCTGATAGAAAATAGTACCGCAAAAAAAAAAATTCCAAAAATAACTCCCTGTCTAGTTGTCAAAAATGAATTTGAGCCAAAATGAGAAATAATTGGTGACTTAAAAACAATTTCTCTCGTTTTATTTACGATAAAAATAAATAAAATAAGAATATAATGACAGAATTATATGTAAGAATTAAAAATTTTGAGCTGAACTCTTCATTGATGGAAAATAGTTTCAAAATTAGTATCTTTATAATTTGAACCCAATTTTAAAAAAACCTCAAAATAAATTTTTTTTTGAATACTGAACTGAAAATTATATGGATTTAATTATATTATAATTTTGGTGGGTGTTTAAACCCGACATCCTACTTTTCATGTTCTTCTTTTATTATATCTAATATCCTTCACAAATTAGGAACACTAAAAAAAAAAAATTATTATATGTATATAATCATATAAAATTATAATATAATTAAATCGACGAATAAAATATAATAATTCGGTATTAATTACCCGCGATCCCACTTCTTAAATGTGCATGTGTCCTATGCTCCAATGATGATTTTTTTTTTTTAATAAACCATTGCTCTGATACCATTTGTCACGACCCGCTCTCCGTACCCAAGGGTTAAGTATCGTGATGGCCAGTAACTGGAGTTACCTACGGCCAATTCTTAAACAGATAAATAAACGCAAGCGGAAGAAATATTTAAATAAGGGTACCAAAATAATCACTGGAGCTTCTATTTTTATTACAAAATTATATTGATAAAAAATGTCGATATTTACATATAAAAATCATAAAAATACTGTGTGTGTCTATTCCGCAGCCCCGCATCTAAGACTTCCCAAAAGCTATTTCTGAATTGCATGTTTCCTGAAAATTGGTAAAAAACTATAAGCACATGGCAGAGTGAGTTATATTATACCTTGAGTCACCAAAATGTATTTTACTTATGTTTGACTTACCAAACTCTATTTTACATAAGTTATGTTTTTATTAAAAGTTATGTTTTATAAAGATTTCAGTTACGTGGTTTTATTTCTGAATCCTATTTGCTTAAAAGGAAACCCATGGATATGTCTGTTTTACTTTTAAAGAATATTTGGCAATGACCTTATATATAATTATGTTTTGTAAGTACCACCACGGGAGTCTCACGCCTTGAGGGACTTAAATAACCATTGGCCTCTGTTTGACCACTTTGTGGTCCTCTGTTTGTCATGGATCCACTGACCTCTGTTTTGTGCAGACCAAAGTGCTGTGCGGAACTAAGTGCTACACTATTGTGGGAGCCACCTCTAGAATCCGTCGGAACTAAGTGCTACACTATCGTGGGAGCCACCTCTAGAATCCGTCGGAACTAAGTGCTACACTATCGTGGGAGCCACCTCTAGAATCCGTACGAGCCACCTCTTGAATCCGTACCTCTGTTCTGACTGTCACTTCAGTGACCTACATTACTATCTTTGTGATTGTGGTTACATAACCGTATTTGATTACGCTACTTAAATGATTTGGTTACCAATTGCTACTTAAATGATTGTTTACCAATGATTTATTTACCAAACTGAGTTATGTAAATATTTTGGCCTAACTAACGATCCATGGTTATTTCGTGTCCCTTATACTCTTGGTATAATATTTCTCACTCTGCCATGTGCTTATAGTTTTTTACCAATTTTCAGGAAACATGCAATTCAGAAATAGCTTTTGGGAAGTCTTAGATGCGGGGCTGCGGAATAGACACACACAGTATTTTTATGATTTTTATATGTAAATATCGACCTTTTTGGTCAATATAATTTTGTAATAAAAATAGAAGCTCCTGTGATTATTTTGGTACCCTTATTTAAATATTTCTTCCGCTTGCGTTTATTTATCTGTTTAAGAATTGGCCGTAGATAACTCCAGTTACTGGCCATCACGATACTTAACCCTTGGGTACGGGGAGCGGGTCGTGACATTAACAGTTTAGTCTAAGGAAGCGTTTAGTTGTATTTTCAAATTAAAAATATTAAAGACCTCAAAAATTTTATTAAATATTTTACATGGGTGTGAGATTCACATGACACCCATATTGTGTGGGTATCATACCCATATGAGATATTTAATATAAATTTTAATAGAATTTTTAGAATTTCTAACATTACTCATTTCAAATTGCGATTCGAATCAAAAAAATTTAAAACTCTTTTCAAAATTCATAACTAAACACACAATTCAAAACTTAATTTAAAAATTATTTTCAAAACTCATAACCAAATACACAACTCAAAACTCAATTCAAAATTCAAAGCCAAACTCTTTTCAAACTCTATTTTTTAAAAAAAAAATCAAAAAAATATTTTTTTATATTGTGTTTTAAAATTATTTTTAGAATCATGATTTGAGTGTGAAGTTATGTTTTGAGTTAAGTTTCTAAAATATAAAATTTATTTAGTTATGAATTTTGAAATGAGTTTTTAGTTATATTTTCAATTTTTTTGGATTTATTTTTTTATATATTTAAAATTTTTCTTAAATTTATTTTTTAGGGTAAATATTTATATTTCAAATGTTTATTTATTTATTTTAATGTGTACTATATTTCATACATTTGTATGCTTTATTTTATTTTCAATATTAAAAATTTTATTTTTTATTTTTTATTTTAAATATTTTATAAATATATTTTTAAATATTTTAATTTTTTTATTATGTTTTTTGTTACAATTTGAGTGTGGAGTTTTGAGTTATATTTTGAAATTTTTTTGGATTTATTTTTTTTAATATTTAAAAATTTTCTTAATTTTCTTTTTTTGGTAAGTATTTTATATTTTAAATATTTATTTATTTAATTATTTTAATATGCACTATATTTCAGACATTTGTGTGATGTATTTTATTTTAAATATATTTTTATTTTTTAATATTTTATTTTATTTTATAAATACATTTTTAAATATTTTAATTTTTTTTGTTATGTGTTTTGTTATAATTTGAGTGTGAAGTTTCAGGTTATGTGTTTAGTTATGAGTTTTGAAAATAATTTTTGAATTGAGTTTTGAGTTATGTGTTTAGTTACGATTTAAGTGAAGAGTTGTGTTTTGAGTTTAAAATATTAAAAACATTAAAGGTAAATTACAAATACACCCCATAAGATTTGATTAAAATACGAATCACCCCTATGGTTTTGGAAATTACATTCCACCTCCTGAGATTTATAATTTCATAACAAATTGCCCATTTTATTAATAAATCATCAAATCAATTAATAGTTTTTCATGATGTTAGAAATATATTTCAATTAATAATTTAAGTAATTTTATTATTGTATAGGAGTGTAATTATGAATTTCATTTTTTTAGTTAATTCTGTTAAATAAAAAATACTAATAAGGAGATATTTGTAATTTTTCAAACCAAAGAGGGCAACTTGTACTTTAAGCAAATCTCAGGAAGTGTATTTTTAATTTATCCAAAAATTAAAATATTTATAAAATAAAATAAAATATTCAAAATAAAAATTATATATTTAAAATAAAAATAAAATTTTCTTAAACATTTTTAATATTTTAAAAAATAAATCTAAATTTTTTTAAAATACAACTCAAAATTTAAAAACTCAAAATTCAAAATACAATTCAAAATTCTTTTCAAAATTCAAAATTTAAAAACTTTTTTCAAAACTTATAACCAAATAAATTTTCTCTTTTCAAAATTTAATTCACAATTCCAAACTTAAATCATAACTTCACAGTTAAATCATAAATTTAAAACTAAGGTCTCGTTTGGGAACATGCTATTTTAGTAATTTTTTGGCTTTTTGATTAAAATATGTGGTAAAAAAAACTAGTATGTTTGGGGTGATTTTTTGACTTTTTATAAAAAAAAATGTACAAAAAATAAAGAGAAAATGAAATCTTTGATTTTTTGATATAAATTATAATTTTTTTGACTTTTTTAATATTTTTTTAATTTTTTAATTAAAATGTTAACTTACCAAACGAGACCTGAATCAAACGGAGCCTAAGACAACTTATGGAACCATTTTTTTAATGGTTATATAACATGTTCTGTCACAAGCTGAGCCACCCATGTCGAAGGGAAGTGGATTATGAATTCAGCATCTCATATGAAAAATAAAATAAAATAAAATAAAAATCAGAATAGACACACAAAGGATAAATAAAAACTAATTATTAATTAACATTTATACAACGTGCACGCCACCTCCTCTCGGACTCTTTCTCGTGTAATAAATGAAAGAGTAAATTATAAATATATTTTTTAAGATTTAATTAAAATATGAATTATTTTTTATAATTTTAAAAATTATATTTTATATTTTATGTTTTAAGATTTTTAATTTCATAATAAATTATTTTTTTATTAATAAATTATCAAATTAATTTATAGTTTTTAATAATATTAAAATATGTTTTAATTATTTTATTATTGTATAAAATAACAATCATGAATTGTATTTTTTTAGTTAATTTTGTTAAATAATAAATTCTAATAAAGGGGTATTTGTAATTTTTCAAACTATAAGGGACAATTTGTATTTTAAGAAAATCTTAGGGGGTGTATTTGTAATTTACCCAAAATGAAATTAAGTCTTCGTTTGGGATATGAGTTGATTTTTTGAATTTTTAACTTTTTAGTTATTTTAGTCTAGGAATATTTATTAGAAAATTCTTTTTTGATGTTTATATCTCAATTAGTCCATAAGATATTTTTATATTCCAGTAAGTCTTATTATTTAATTATTTGATCTACCAAATCTTAATTTTCATATTTAAAGTATTTTATGGACATTTTTATCCTTATAAATATTTTTTGAACGGTTATTCATATTTTAGAATGTAAATATTCACATTGACGTATGAATGTTCACATTGACAGTGTGAATATTCATATTAATATGTTAACATTCACATTAATAGTGTGAACATTCACATTTACGATGTGAACATTCATATCACGAAATATTCATACTGTAAATGTGAATATTATTAGGGATATTTTAATAACTATGTCACCCATTGAACTTATTGAAATATAAAAAAAATAATGTAGACTAAACGGAACATAAGTAGGTAAAATTTTTTTTATAAAAAAGTATCCCTTTAATCTGGAACTAAAAAATCTCGTTTGGACTGATTTTTTTAACTTTTTGAACTTTTGTAAGAAAAAAATAAAATAATTATGATTTGAATGTAACATTTTATTTTATTAATTTTTCAACTTATTGTTATTATTATATTATATTTATTTATTTATTTTTGACTGAAATTAACAACAATCCAACCCAAATCCTCTCGCCAAATCAATCCTAAAAATGTCTAGACACAAATGTGTAATCCATCGCGGGCCATATGACAATCATTAAAATTGCTTTAAAAAGCAACAATTAGACATTTAATAATAATTTAATTGACATCCGAAAAAGAAAAAGAAAGATGCACGCACTAGCTTTAGAGTTAAGATTCCCTTCTTATATCTCTTCGTTACATTTTTTATTTATAGGGTTATTAGACTCACTTTTAGGTCTAATTTTGATAATCTGAATCGTTCATATTTTAAGATTTGTTCAGTATATCATATTTATAAAAAATCAAATTGATCAAATATCAGAAAGTATATGTTTAAAAAACTGTTTATTAAATTCTTTAAAAAAATAATTTTTAATTCGAATTTTCCGAACACATTATTATTTCTGATATCCGATTAACTTGATTTTTTTTCAGATATAATATACTGAATAAATTTTAAAATATTAGTAGTTCGAATTATCAAAATTAGACTTAAAAATAGACTTAATGACCCTACAAATAAAAAATATAAAGAGAAAATGTGAGGAGGAGATCCTAATTCCTAGCTTTAACCATGGACCATTCACTTTTCAACACGCGTAAAATGCACCCTACTTTACTCCTAATTAAATATCTGGTGGAACATGTCTACCATGAGAGTGACAACCAATAAGATTAGTGAAGTCAGGCATTTTTCACATGTCAAAATAGAAAAATGCTTTACCGAAATAGAGGGAGGCTGATTTTGCTCGATTGATTGAACGATTCTTTGGATGATCATGTCATTCTTATTAATTGTGACTATTATTTTTGTCATTTAATGTGTCAATGGATATTCGTTTGCATGATTAACATCTTTTCAGAAGATTGGCTAAACAATCAACATACATAAATTTAGATAAGTTAAAATTCGATGAATATAACGTTATTATTTAAAATAATGTTCTCATTATAATAAAAGAAATTATAGAATTTATTAATTTGTATGATATCTTTCTTAAAGTTTTTCTTTTCATTATGTTACTTGAGAGAGGAGATTGAGAATTGAACTTAATGACCTTGTTTGGTTTGTTTTTCAGAAAAAAATTTTTAAATTTTTTTTTCAAATAAAATTTCAAGAGTAATTAAACCAAACAAATTTTTCTAAAAAAAATCTCAAAATTTTGTTTGGTTACCTACTTTCTAAAATCACACACACTCTCTCTCTTATACATCAAATCAATCATTTTTATTAAAACTCTTTCCCCAAAATAATTTTCCAAAATTATTTCTGAAAAAAGGCAAACCAAACAAGTTTTCGTACTTTTTATCTCAAAAACTACGTTACAGACACAAAACAAACACATATCTCCGCTTTAGTAAACAAGACTCTTACTAAACCAAATCAAACCAAACCTTAAATTCCATCAAATATGATCGATTATATGAATCATTTTTCTCCACTCGACTCTATCAGAGGTCATCTGATTAATCAAATTAAGGAGATTTATATATCTATTTACTACACTAGTCCATGTCAATTTAGGTCTAGCCATTCTTCTAACACTTCCCTCTACTGTCACTGTATCTCATTTCTTCACTATTGTCTCTGATGGTTTCTATTGTATATGACCAAACCATCTCAATCTATTCTTTTAGCTTATCATCTATCTGCTACTCTTACCCATTCATGAAGCTTATCTTCTATCGGTGCTACTCCTACCCATTTGTGAATATACTCATTCCTAATTCTGTCTTTTCTACTCTTTCTACGCATCTACCTTAGCATCCTTATCTTAACAACATTCATCTTATCTACATGTTATTTCTTAGTTACCCAACATTTCGTCCCTTATAGCATTATTGGTTTAATAGCCGTTCTATAAAACTTTTTTTTCAATCTAGTGGGTACTCGTTTATCGCACAATACCCCAAACACACTCCTCCACTTAAGCCACCCTAACTTAATTCTATGGACTATATCTTTTTCAACCTCCCTAGCTGTTGTGATAATCGATCCAAAATAATGAAAATGTTCACTGTTAGGTAATTCTTAGTTTTCAATCTTCATTTCTCCTTTGTTTTCATTGTTAGTCTTATTTATCCTAAATCCTTTAGATTCAAGTGCTTCTCTCCAAGTTTCTAACTTTAGTGTTAACTCATTCTCTAGTCTTATCCACTAACACGATATCATCTACAAAAAGCATACACCATGGCACATCATCTTGAATATTTCTTGTCAACTCATCCATAACTAAAGTAAAAAGATAAAAACTTAAAGTTGATTTGTAACAACCCTCGTACTGATTACCGTTAAACCACTGAATTATCTACTGATTACCGCTAAACTGAACTGATATTGACTGATAAGTGAACTGGATGAACTCTTGAATAAATGAATGAAACTGGCCAGGCGAATGAGTTTGTCTATTGGATTGCGTGTTGCATCTGTTTGAGTGTATGATTATCTGTTTGCATTTTATGTTTAAACTGCTAATTGAAGGCCTTATCGTGACGATTTAGAAACCGTTGATGTTTTGTAATCAGCATAATATTGGTGATTTAATGATATTTTTATCTGAAAATTGATTAGGAATGATTAAATTAGATTGAATCGAGTTAATTGCAAACTTAGGTATATTTACCGAATTGCCCTTGAGTGGAGCTCTTGTTTATTAATTGTTTATTAATTGTAATGAGCCTTACCTTAGACTCTTGCTAAGCCATTTCTTTCTTCCTAGCCGACCAAAACTTAGAGAGAGTGAGAGCTAGAGAGAGTTGAACTCATCTTGGTGAATTGGCTTGGATTGCTTGGAATTAAAGTGTAAATTGGCATAATCTAGCTTCCACACCTTGAATTAACACTCTAGGTAAGAAATTCATGGTCTCCTCCTTGAATTTTGGCTTGATCATATAATGTTTTTGGGACATGTTGTTAGCAAAGATGGAATTTCTGTTGACCCGCAGAAAATTGAAGCTGTAGTGAACTGGCCTAGACCAACCAATGTAACTGAAGTCCGAAGCTTTTTGGGATTGGCTGGATATTACAGAAGATTTGTCAAAGATTTCTCTAAGATTGCCCTACCACTGACTCAATTGACCTGAAAGGGATATCGTTTGTTGGGTGACGAGAGGAATCGGCATTTCAAGAATTGAAAACCGGACTTGTGGCACCGATTTTGACTCTACCTTGAATGCGGATGGTTATCTTGTTTTTAGTGATGCTTCTCATAAGGGTTTGGGGTGTGTTTTAATGCGAATGGGAAAGTTATTGCTTATGCTTCGGCCGGCAGTTGAGACCGCATGAAAAGAACTACCACCCATGACCTAGAACTTCTTTGCGATAGTTTTTGCCTTTGAAAATTTGGCGTCACTATTTGTATGGAGCAACTTTGTGAAGTGTATATCGACCACAAGAGCTGAAGTACTTTTCACTCAGAAAGAACTGAATATGAGACAGCGGAGATGGAGATGGCTTGAGCGATAAAAGACTATGACCTCTGATTTTGTACCATCAGGAAAAGCCAACACGTTCCGATGCATTGAGTAGAAAATCGATTGGGAACTTAGCCTGTTTGTTGACTAGACAGAAAGAGTTGCTTCTTGATTTGGAAAAGTCTGAAATTGAAATTGTATTGAAAGAACAAGGTGGAACCTTAGCTGCTATTACTGCTCAACCAGCCTTGATTGAAGAAATTAAAGAAAAACAACAATGGATGATTACTTGAAGAAAATCATTGAAGAAAGGGATTCAAAACGAAACCGGATTCAAGTTTGAGAACAATGTCTTGAAATTTCAAGGCAATTTGTGTGTACCAAATGACCTTGAATTGAAAAGAAGAGTTACGCAAGAAGGCCCTGATTCAAGTTTTCGATTCACCGGGAATACGAAAATGTACCAAGATTTGAAAGCAATTTACGGTGGCGGGAATGAAGGAGATTCGACTTTGTGTCCAAATGCCTTCACCGCCAGCAGTCAAAGCCGAACATCAACGACTTCTTTGGATTATTGCAACCCTTACCCATACCAGAGTGGAAATGGGAGCATATCACGATGGATTTTATCGTCGGATTCTGGCGCTCGGAAAGGTATGGACTCTATTTGGGTTATTGTTGATAGACTGACTAAATCTGCACACTTCCTACCTGTCAAGACAATCTATAATGCAGATAGATTGGCTGTGATCTATATTAATGAAATTGTGAGATTGCATGGAGTGCCTGTATCTATTGTTTCTGACAGGGATTCGAAGTTTACATCGAGGTTACAGCGAGCCTCTGATTGCATTGGGTCTTGAATTGAAATTTGAGTAGTGCCTATCATCCTCGAACAGATGGACGGTCGAAAGGACCATCCAAACTCTAGAGGACCCTCGAGAATGTGTGTCTTGGACTTTCGAAATTGGGAAAGCCATTTGCCATTGGTGAATCGCCCTAACAACAGCTACCATTCGAGTATCGGTATGGCGCCTTCGAGGCATTGTATGGCGAAAGTGTAGATCTCCAATCTGCTAGGCAAAGTTGGAGATGGGCCGTTCTTGGGCCGAGATTGTATATAAACGGCCGAGAAAGTGAAATTGATCTGAGATGAACAACACCTGAAGCGAGCGAAAAGTTATCTGAGATGTCGAGAGGCGGGATAGAGAATATGAAGTGGGTGATCACGTGTTTGTGAAAGTGACACCAATGAAAGGCGGACTTCGCTTTGAGTCAAAGGCAAGTTAGCACCAAGATATGTCGGACCGTGTCAGTTATTGAGAAAATCAATCCGGTGGCGTATCAAGTTGCACTTCCTCTGAAATGGAGCATATGCATAACGTCTTCCACATTTCGATGTTGAGAGACTATCTTGAGATCCGTTTCATGTGATTGAGCCTACTCGGATAGTCTTGAGTGATGACTACACTTACGAGGAACGGCCTATCTGATTGTAAACCGACGGATCAAGCGAGAAACAAAGAGATTCCGCTAGTGAAAGTTGGTGGCGAGAACCATGGTGGTGTGTATGCCACTTGGGAAAGGGAAGATGACATGGCTAGGCGATATCCGGATTTGTTCATTGAATCTGTTTTCTTCGGTGAAGGTAACTTCGAGTTTAGAGGACTAAACTCCTTATAAGGAGGAAGCGTAACAACCCTCGTCTTGATTCTGTTAAACCTTTGAATTATCTCGATTATCGCTAAACCGAATCGATATTGGTGATAAGTGAACTGGATGAACTCTTGAATAAATGAATGAAATGGCAAGCTGGCCCGAATGAGTTTGTCTATTGGATTGCGTGTTGCATCTGTTTGAGTGTATGATTATCTGTTTGCATTTTATGTTTAAACTGCTAATTGAAGGCCTTATCGGCGGCCGATTTAGAAACCGTTTGATGTTTTGTAATCAGCATAATATTGGTGATTTAATGATATTTTTATCTGAAAATTGATTAGGAATGATTAAATTAGATTGAATCGAGTTAATTGCAAACTTAGGTATATTTACCGAATTGCCCTTGAGTGGAGCTCTTGTTTATTAATTGTTTATTAATTGTAATGAGCCTTACCTTAGACTCTTGCTCAGCCATTTCTTTCTTCCTAGCCGACCAAAACTTAGAGAGAGTGAGAGCTAGAGAGAGTTGAACTCATCTTGGTGAATTGGCTTGGATTGCTTGGAATTAAAGTGTAAATTGGCATAATCTAGCTTCCACACCTTGAATTAACACTCTAGGTAAGAAATTCATGGTCTCCTCATTGTCTATAAACCTCATTCTTTCATGTTTCATGCATCATTGTAGAGCTAAAACATGATATTGTTCATATATGTTAGATTGAAGTCAAATTCATGCATGCATGTTTATATTGGTGAGTTTGAAGTTGAGTTCATGGCAATTTGTCACATGCATGTTCATGGTATTGTCATAGTCCATGTTTTCAACTTGCTTTTCAAAGAATTGAGCTCATTTGAGCATGATTGGAAGCTTAAAATTGGTTTAAAGATCATGCATGTCATGTTTTGAAAGTATTCTTGAAAATGGTTTGAAATTGAGTTTAATTGAAACACCCATGGGCCTTGATTTCTTAAATTGAGTTTTAGAACTTGTTATTCTATGTGTTTGAAAGAGTTTTCCAGGAAATGGGCCCAAGAGGATCGAATTTGGAGCATTGAAACTTGGTTTGAAACCCCAGAGGTCGAATCTGGATTTTCCAGATTTTGACCGTCCTTCGGCGGGAAGTGCGCTTCGGCGGGAATGCATGCTCGATATTTTCTTGCATTGTTTCTGATCGCTTTCGGCGGATTTTAACTTCGGCGGAAAATCGCGCATCCAGCATTTTTGCACCATTCATCGATCGCTCGGCGGCGGAATGTCACGCCGGCGTGGGCCTTTGTGTGCTTGTCCGCTCGAGCGGGGAAACCTGCGCTCGAGCGGAGGCCCTGTTCACTGAAAATTCTGAAATTGTTTTCTAAGTGCATTTTTGCATCCTCATCGCATCCTAGGCATTCTTAGGCCTAGTTTAGAGCATCTTAATGAGGATGTAGACCTCGAACCACACCGAGGAATTTAGGGATTTAATTATCATCCTTTCCAAACTGTAAACTTAGTGTGTGTTCTATTTAATTGACTGTTTAGGGTTGACTCTCGGGGACGCGCTCTAGCTACTGATAGCCCAATCACTGTGAGTAACAGATTGTGTAAAGATATGTTCAAATGGTTATATTTTGAATACTGAACTGAACTGTTTATTGAACTAATATTGTTTATTGAATGAATGTATGTCCTATTTCCTGAACTGTATTGTGGCATCCTTAGCACCTACTGTTATTGACTGTTACAGAGCTCTGTCGGTTTCCTTGTGGAACCATACTGATTGATGGCCATCATTATTGTTGGGTCTGTTAAGGCCCGGTCCTTTTGGACCTACTGTTTATAGGCTAATGGATGTACCACATATGACTGATTGATTGAAATACTGATTGACTGAAATACTGAAAGATTGCAATACTGTATAATGAATTGATTTCATTACTGTAAGGACATCATTCATAACCTCTTTACACTGTATGTTATTCACTGGGCTTTAGCTCACTGTTTATATATATATGTAGGTGCTCAGCCACCAGACCGGAGCTAGGAGCGTGGGATTGGTCCCCAGTTTTGTCAGCCAGCCTTTGTGCCTCACTGTGAGGTTCCGAGACGCCATGCCATGGCTTGGGGTGTTTTTGTGTCCCCATAGGTCTCCTTACTGTTTTGTACTGTTTTGTATAGACCGTTTACTGTTTTACTGTACTGTTATCGAGGGATTGAGTCCCCGTACTGAATGTCTGTAATGATTGTGTATACTGTACTGGTAGTGAATGCATAAATGTATGAAAAATGTTTTTGGCATACAGATTAACACAGCTCTATGGACACTAGTTATTTACTGTTTTGGCTTCCGCCAGGCCCTGAACTCTGTATTTACTGTATTACTGATTGGCAGGCCTTTGGTAATCTCGGATTACTGGCCAGTTACGGTGCTAAACCCATAGGGCCGGGTTTGGGTCGTGACATGATTATTGATGTAATCCCACAGTAATTGAAAATTCATTTGTCTCTTCAACCGACGATCTAATAGTGGTCATTACACCTTCATACATATCCCTATTCACATCAATGTAGTCTTTTGTCACTCATTTTCTTTTTTAACACCCACTAGATTATATTCCAAGGCACTCTATCATGTGCTTTCTCAAGATCGATAAAAACTATATGAATGCCTATTTTCTTCTCCTTATACTTTTCTATTACTTTTCTCAAAAGATAGATTGCTTTCATTGTTGACCTACCGGGCTTAAATCTAAATTGATTCTTTGACACCTCTGTTATATCTCGTAATTGACGTTCCGTTATTCTCTTCCATACTTTCATTATATGACATATCAGTTTAATTCCTCTATAATTATTGCAATTCTGGACATCTCTTTGATTCTTATAGATTGGTACTAAAATACTCTTCTTCCACTCCTCTAGTATTTTCCTAGTTAACAAAATCTTGCTAAATAACCTAATCAACCAAATGAGACATATTTTGTGCTATGTAATTTTGTGATTGTAGGTCAAGACTCGAGGATTGATTGACCATTTACGGGAACCACTGTGAGTAACGTTATCGTAAAGATACGTTTATATGAAATTATGGTCCAAAGCGAGATATGATATGTTATGTTTTACGAAATGATATATGTACGTGAACGAACATTCCAAGTTTGAAATCTATTATGGCATCCATAGATAGTCCCAAGTCATGGGGGACGGCATGAAAATGCGGGTCCATGACATTTACGAGATCTCGTTAGCCACTTCATTGTGGTGATATGTGTTTAATCGGTGTCCGGGACCGGTTACTCTAGTCGGAAGACGTTATGTGATATGTTCGATATGTTCTATGGGATATGCCATTATTATGTTCTGATATGACTATGATTATGCTATAATCTGTTTTATACGTATGAAATGTTCGGAATTCGTTCACTAACTCCTTTACCTTAATGTTATTCACTGGCCTTTAGCTCACTGTTTGTATATATATGTATATAGGTGAGCATTCTAGAGTTTGAGCCCGAAGGCTTTTGCCTGGAGTTTTGTTCTATTGTCAGCCAGCCTTTGTGCCTCACGCGGAGGTTTCCGAAGTGTCTTGGGTTCAAGTGTTGATTAATTCTGTTTATGCATGGGACTTTATTTTATTTATGTTGTCTGTACGGAAGATACTGTAATGTGTGTGGTATAATATAATGTATGGTTGACTTATGGTTATGTATATAAAGTTTTTAAAATATTCTGTTTCATATAAGTCAGCACAGCTCATTGGACAATTATAATTTTTGTATATTGCTTCCGCTAGCCCCTTATTATATGTTAATCTGTTTAGAGGCCTTCAGTAATCCAAGGATTACTGGCCGGTTACGATGCTAAACCTATAGGGGCGGGTTTGAGTCGTGACAGTTGTTTACCTTTATTTTTCGTTGTTGGGTTGTCTTTGCTGTGTTCAGTTGTAGGCTCAATACCCGGTCGAGAACTCATTTTCTCAATTTCAAAAATGATTTGTTGTGTGCTTTCAGTCTTTGTATCATTCTCCACATTTGTGCAAAAAGGAATTTATTCTTTCAGCTGCAGCGTTCAACCCAGGTCATGTGAGAACAGTAAAACAATGACCTATCAGAAGCTATATAGGTTCCGAACTGCAAAGCAAAAGAAAAGAGGGAAAATCGAAGCATCTGAGTGTGTTTCACCTTCAGTGAATTCTGTGATTGTACTCCAGATGTACCTCTTCGGCCTTGTCACTACTTCGAAGTATAAATGTATCTCAACCCCAAGCTTAAGCTTGCTTCAAGTCAGAATGGCAATTAAAGCAGCAGCAGATGTTATCTCTCTCTAATATGAACAGGGTGTGCCCGTTTTTGAGCTGAGTGTATTACAAACCCCTCCGAAAGGTAAATCGGAGGTCGCGTTTGAATTTGGTCTCGTTAAGGCTTGTATTCCCTTATTCGGCATTTTGTTTCAAATATGCGTTGTCACGCACGTTCCATTTGCATTGTTATGCACCCTTCCACCCGCATTGTTATGCACTTCTCATGCTTGCATTGTGATGCACTTTCCAATTGCATTGTTATATACCCACTTCTCGAGCATTGTTATGCTCATTACTTGCATTGTTATGCACCTTGTCACTTGCAATTGTCATTCTTTCTCCTCGCGCGTGCGACGGGTTAGACGTCTTCTGGTTTAGAGCATTTGGAATACGTTCCAATGCTTATACCTTTCTCGAACACCGGGATACGTTCCTATGTTTCTCATTCCTTGCGGAACACTGGGATACGTCCTTATGTTTCTCATTCCTTGCGGAACACCGGGACACGTCCCTATGTTTCTCATTCCTTGCGAAACACTGGGATATGTCCCTATGTTTCTCCTTTCTTTCGAAACACCAGGATACGTCCCTATGTTTCTTATTCTTTTCTGAAACACCGGGATACGTCCCCATGTTTCTCCCTCTTTGGTTAAAAGCGTTCAGAATACGTTCCAATGCTCACACCATTCTGAAACACCAGGATACGTCCCTATGTTTCTCCCTCTTCGGTTAAAAGCATTCAGAATACGTTCTAATGCTCACACCATTCTGAAACACCAGGATACGTCCCTATGTTTCTCCTTCTTCGGTTAAAAGCGTTCGGAATACGTTCCAATGCTCACACCATTCCCTAAACACCGGGATACGTCCCTATGTTTCTCCTTCTTTCCGAAACACCGGGATACGTCCCTATGTTTCTCTCCCTTTTCGAAACACTGGGATACGTCCCTATGTTTCTCCTTCGTCCCTAAACACCAAGAGACGTCCCCATGCTTCTTCCCTTTGGTTAAGAGCATTTGGAATACGTTCCAATACTTATACCTTTCCGAAATACCAGGATACGTCCCTGTGTTTCTCTTTCTTTCCGAAACACCGGGATACGTCCCTATGTTTCTCCTTCCTTCCGAAACACCGGGATACGTCCCTATGTTTCTCTCCCTTTTCGAAACACTGGGATATGTCCCTATGTTTCTCCTTCCTTTCGAAACATTGGGATACATCCCTATGTTTCTCTCTCTTTCCGAAATACCGGGATACGTCCCTATGTTTCTCTCTCTTTCCGAAACACCGGGATACGTCCCTATGTTTCCCCTTTCTTTCGAAACACTGGGATACGTCCCTATGTTTCTCTCTCTTTCCGAAACACCGGGATACGTCCCTATGTTTCTCTCTCTTTTCGAAACACCAGGATACGTCCCTATGTTTCTCCTTCCTTCCGAAACACCGAGATACGTCTCTATATTTCTGTCTCTTTCCGAAACACCGGGATACGTCCCTATGTTTCTCCTTCCTTCCGAAACACTGGGATACGTCCCTATGTTTCTGTCTCTTTCCGAAACACTAGGATATGTCCCCATGTTTCTTCCTCTTTCGTTAAGAGCATTTGAAATACGTACCAATGCTTATACCTTTCCAAAACATCGGGATACGTCCCTATGTTTCTTTGCATGATTATGAGTTCTGCTTGGCTTTGTGCATTGTCTTGCATTTTGCCCCTGCCTTCGGGCGCATATCTTTATCTGTAGCTTGTATGCTTTGTCTAAGTCTTCGGCCTTGTCAAAAATGGGTCGTCTCTGGTTTTGACAATCACTCCCATCATTGTTATGACTTTCGAGTTCTGCCAAAGAGTGGTAACTGTAGACACCCCATTTTTGACCGTCCTCAAGACTTGGACGTCACCGTTTGAACACTCGGTGATCATCCATGCTTGTGTTCGTTTTGAGTTCTCGGAGGTCTCGGCTACGCGCCTTGCCTCAAGATCTCTTAACTCGACTGTTTTGTGTTTGGTTTTGCATCGAACACTTGTGTTTTGCTTTTAGAGGGCAGGGAATGGCTTGTGAGACATCCCCACACATCACCGACCATGGCTAGAGGCCACCGGCCAGTGTTTTGCTGCCATCGGCCATTGGTGATGGCCGGTCGGCACTTTGTTTGGTCGTGACCATTAATTTGGCCGATTGACTCCTTTTAATTTGAGACTTTTTTTTGGGGAGGCTTGACGCTTTTGAACCCTGTTTAGCTTCTTGAGGAAGCTTAAACCTTTTGAACCCTGTTTTAGCTTCTTGAGGAAGCTTGAACCTTTTGAACCCTTGGTTGTTAGCTTCTTAAGGAAGCTTGAACCTTTTGAACCCTTGGTTTTTAACTTCTTGAGGAAGCTTGAACCTTTTGAACCTTTGCTCTAGCTTCTCCAAGAAGCTTGAACCTTTTTAGCTTCTCCAAGAAGCTTGAACCTCCTTAGCTTCTCCAAGAAGCTTGGCCCTTTTGCTACAAGCTTCTAAGAGAAGCTTGATCCCTTTGCTTAGCTTCCCTTAGAAGCTCGCCCCTTTGACCCTTTTGCCTTAGCTTCGCCAAGAAGCTAAGGCTTTTTGCCTTGCTCTATAAATAGAAGAGCTCCTCTCCCATTTTAAGGATTCCAAGAATTGGTCTAAGGCTCCATACATATATCTCTCTCCGTATCTCCTCCATTTTAGCTCCAAATTGCTCGGTTCTTGGCTCCTTTGCACACCAACCCCTAGCATAACACCTCCATCATCAACCTAAGGAGCTTGGAGGCCATTTTTAGAGGCTAAGGGAATAGTTTTTTGTCCAAGAAGCTGCTAGTTTTGTTGGTCTACAGGGGTGGGCCTTTAACCCTCTTTTTATCCCCCGTTTTTGCACAAGCTTTTAGCCTATTTTTCTTGCTGTTTTGAGCTTTGTGTATAACATAAAAAGTTCTATTTTTTGTGTTTAAGATACTTAATTAAGGACACTTTTGTGTTTGGGGTTGTTATTCCCTCTTAGGCCTTGTTTGGCCCCATTTTGTGCTATTTTTGGTGAGTTCCAGGACCACCTTGTTTGGGCCTCCTCACCACTGAAATCTTGAGGGATTTCAGTGGTGAGGATGGTGGTTTAAGGTCCTAAGAAGGAGAGGGTCATCCCCTTTCTTTATTGTCTTCAATATGTGTCATTATAGCCTCATGTCTGAGCATCATTTTTAAGTGCATGTTGGCCATGTCTTAAGTGTTATTTGGTAGTATTTTGCCATGTATTACCTCTGTTTTTACTTGGTTTAGACACACCATGCTTGCTTTGCATACTTGTCTTGTAATGCCATGAAATTGCCTTAACATGTATCTAGCATTTAGACCACCATGCTTGCATATTTTGGCTTAGCTTTGTGAAGTTTTTGGTCATGTTTTAACATGCTTAAGGTCTTTCTTGAGTCTTTGGAGTCATGCTTGCCATGCTTTGAATAGCTCCTTTACATTCTAGCTTACTAGCCTTGGGTATGTGGGTCACTAGCATGCTCTACTTGGCTTATTCTCATGATTTGGCATCATTAGAAACCATATTTCAGTCCATGTTCCATGCTCGCATACTTGCATTTTCCATCCCTTTCATGCTTTGAAGAGTTGATGGCTTATGCTCCATGTTTAGGCCTTGTGCATGCATGCTTGTGTGTCTGTGTTTTCATGCCTTTGTTGCATCGTTTTGGCCGTTGTTTTGGACCTAGTAGAGCTGTCCAAATTAGTTTTAGACCATCCCTTTGGCATGTTGTTGCATGCTATACATGTTTGTATGTTTAGGTACTTAGCCTATTAACATGTTGCATGTTTAAGTGTCATCGCATTTGGGATACTTCTTGTGTTAAGTTGCTTTGCATATTTACATGTGTTATTCCTTTGATGTTATTGCATGTGTGTCATTAACATTGATGTTATATGCCTTGCATGCTTACTTGTTTAGTTCATGTGCCTATTGCGCATGGTTTTGGTTGTTTGCATGATCATGTTGCACACTTAGCTCACATGCCTAGGTTGCATTACATTGACATGCATTCTTTGCCTCTTGAATTGAGTATGATAGAGGTTGAGCTCATTGTTTGTTTATGTGCATTTCATTCTACATTGAAAATGCATACTTGGTCTCTTGGGCCATCACGCATTGAAATGCGCGATTGGTGGTCCGAGAATCGAGCACCATACCCCTTTGAGTCATAAATATGATAAGGGATGTGGTGGTGCATACATTTGCTTGAAATGCATTGCCATGCCTTGTTTTCCCCTCTACTGCTGTCAAAATAGGTTCTGCAGGAAGCTTTAGCTGGCCGGCCATCTATACTGCCGATCGGCCATCCATTGTTGGCCGATGGCTTTACAAATGGTCGATGACCATCTGAACATGGCTGGTGGTATTCTGTCTTAGCCGATGATGTTCCACAATGTCCATAGAGTGCTCCCTGGGACTTGTGCAATTTTCAGAGGAGCAGAGCAAGGAAAACAAAGGCAAACTTGTGCATGGCATTGGATTTTCGAGCAAACCCGAGCACGCGCACATTGGACCCTCTTCTTGAGGCCTTTACTGCTTTCTTAGCTTAGTTAATTTGCTTAATTAATTAGGTGGTCTGTAATAATTGTAGTAATTAATTAGCTTGTAGGTTAATTAATTTGTATTATTCTTTTGGTCCCTCCGAGCGAGGGCGAATTTGTAATAAGTATGGGGGCGTGTGTGCATGTCTTCCAATCCCCACTTCTTTCTCCCTTTTATTTAACCGCTTATGATGGTTAGTATTAGGGCATATTTGAATTAGCATATCTTATGCTATGCATGCGTGCATCCATACATTTGTCTTACATGCACCGTGCTCGGCACGTCATGCTAACTGCACTTGTATTTCAATTCCAAATTGAGTACTTATTAGTTGCAGCATTTCACATGCCATCTTTAGGGTAGTCGAGCCTATTCTAGCTGCATCATGCATGTGTTGCATTAGCCATCTTAACATGAACTAGGATTATGCATATGATTACTAACTAGTTTCTGTTTTGGCTTGGAGTACTAGGTAAGCTTTTATGCTTTAGCATACCGCATGCGTGTGAGTGTTGCCGTAATAGCATGATTACCATGAGACAAGTTGCTTATGTGATATAACTGCTTGAATGCCTATGGATGGAGGTTGAATTACCTAAATTGGAATGATGCATTAAAACTGCGAGTTTTAAGCCCACTAGAGGGTGGCAAAAATCTGCATTTTTAGCTTACTTGCGAGTAGCAAACCATTTTCAAAACAAACATGAAATGTTTTGTTCCAATTTAGGCGATTTGGTCTATACTTGTTTGCTGCGCGCATAAAATAGTAATTCTAGGCTAATAACCCGAATAAGAGCATATAATGTTTTCAAAACAAGATATCACGGTTAGTAGAGGTCGATCTTTGATCGGGCAAGAGGAGGTGCTCATAGCTGACCTTCCCCAATCGTACCCAAGTTCCCGAGCCGAGGCAACTTTGGTGATGATGGACACGTGGCCTTTGGCACCGAGTCAGGGTTTCCTAAATTTCCCCAAAATAAAAATATTTAGGTGGCGACTCTGTATCTGGCAAAACAGTCCATGTTTGACACTTCTTTCAAAATCTGTTTTTCTCAAAACGATTTGTCGGATTTGGACTCTTTGGTTCAGATTTAGAACCGTGACAATTGAGTCCTGAATTGTAGTAGACCCACAAATGAACAGAACGGGATTTCCCTCCCGGGACGTTCGGGGACGTCTACACATATACATAGTATCATAAGGGATTTCACCCAATACACTAGTAGACAAACCAAGTGAAAACAAAAGAACGTTTTCAACAGGATCACAAAACTTTACTTCTCAAAAAGGAACCTCCTCGGAAGACACGGTGACTGGCTGACTCAAAAACTCGCCTGACAGCAGCTTAGGCTTGGTCACATGCTTGCTCACCTACATACATAAAATATCTGAGATGGTAAAGCTTCGGTGAAAAATAACAAAGCAAAGGGTTTTAATGAATGATGTCTATAACATATTGTAAATCGAGTTCATATCGAAGATTTATATTTATATTCTTGTTCAAGTCAATGACAGAAGTCAGAATTTATACTTAATCTTACATCCGTTAATGTTGAAAGATCACATACCGAGCATCGACAATCATACTTGTCAGTTCCATAAAGGAACCTCCGGCCAGGTACGGATAACTTGTCAATTCCATAAATGAACCTCTAGACCGGGTACGGATAACTTGTCAGTTCCATAAAGGAACCTTCGGCTAGGTACAAATAACTTGTCAGTTCCATAAAAGAATCTCCAGACCGGGTACGGATAACTTGTTAGTTCCATAATGGCTGGGTACATATAACTTGTTAGTTTTATAGAGGAACCTCCGGACCGAGAACAGATAACTTGCTTGAGTCCCGAATACTTGTCAGAAATTGGACAATCATTCCTTAAACAGAACATAATATTTCATAGAACAGATCTTATTTCATCATACAGAAAATAATTAAAGTTGAATTTAGCTTTACTAAGTTATTACTTACAGTTAGCTCCAAGCAACAAATAGAGTAGGTGAGTGGGAATATAGTGATGCAGTCTGCGTCTTGGACAAATTTGGTAGGACGAGTTCTGCCGGGCAAGATTTGGGCGGCAGTCTTGGGCCAAGAAGGTGCTCGGTTAGGCCACCGATTGGGTGAACCAAGCTGCGTGCTTCGGATGCAAGCAAGCCCAGCAGTCTGAAGAACCCGGCGCCCGAAAAGGCGCCAACGACCGAGGTGTTCTTCTGCTCGGCAGGAAGACCGGCCGGCAAGCGGATGAAGCCTGATCCGGTTCATCGAGCTTAGCCAAGATCGTGCATGGGCGTGAAGCCTGCCGGTTATGGATTAGGCGGCTCGGTTGCCGAGCTCCAGAGAAGGTAGTAGTTGGGGTTAGGTGATGTCCAGCATGGCGTGACCTGACGGAGGCATGGTGTATGTGCTGACAGATGGGATAGCAGAGCCACGTGTTGAGAGGTCACTGGGAGTGGATGTGAGGCGCAGAGAGGTATATAAACAAGTCTGCGCCACCCCTTTGGGGGATGGACAATTTTTGTAAGTAAGACTTACACTCAAACACTCTCCCTTCTCTCTAGTCATTTTTCCAGGTGTGTGGTTCTAACTTGACCGTCGGAGGGGTTTTCCGGCCACACACCGCCGGGTAGCTCACCGCCGTTGTACTTTCAGGTGATCGGACAGCTGAGGAATTCGGAAGAAAGGAAGTGCGGGTAGCCGGAATATTTTCCCCCCGTACAATTGGCGCCGTCTGTGGGAAGCTTGCAGATAAAACCTTGTCTTCTGGGTTCATCTGATCGTCGTTCATGGCGCACAACGAGGAGTTTCCGTTGTCCGCCGTCGACGGAGCCACTCCGGAGTTTGTCCGGCAGAGAGAAGGACTCCCGTCCATCCATCCGATGGCGAACACAGATAGCCACCGAGGACGAAGCGGAGACGCGGATAAGCGCGGAAGAAGTCATGGCGTTCCGTAGTCGAGACGGTCACCGGCGGAGAGAGTCACCTCCAAACGCACGAACACAAGTTGAGAGACCAAGATGCCGTCAACCGGCGAATGGCGGCAGAGATGGAGGAGCTCAGCGGCGTTATAAAGGAAGGGTGTAGTTGGAGTGGGTGACCACGGTGGCGCACCCCATCCCGCCGTTCACCCCCTCCCGCCGTTGACGGCCAGTCGAGCACACTCGGCAATCTCTATTACCAGAGCTACTGAGATGGCGATTCCGACTTGCACGCAGAGAAGTCCGCGCAAGATAGCACTTGAGACCCTCACGTCCGAGAGCGGCGTCGGGTATTCCTATTCACTTTGTCTGATTTGATTTGCTTAAAGAGCAGGCTCGCGGAAGCTTCGAGGGTCTTGCGTTCAGCGGTTATCCTCTGAGCCCACGCCCGAGGAGGTCGAATGCCTCCACCGCGTCAGCGGCGCCACTCCTTCTAGAATCTGATTGCTTGAGTTGGCGCCCTCCTTTTTCCTTTGGAGATAGAAGCGGCCGCTTCGTGATTCCACCGACCAAAGTTTACCCTACGATGGAAAAACCGATCCGTACATGCATGTAAGTCATTTCCGACAGGTTATGGCCGGACACCGGCGGAATGATGCTCTTATGTGCCTTATCTTTCCGTCGAGTTTGGGCGAATTGGGATTAAAGTGGTTCGGAAGGCTCTGGGAGAGTGTTGAGAGGTGGCAACGGTGGCGAAGCCTTAAACGCGCTTCACGACTAATACCAAAACTCCTAAGGAAGTGGATCACCTCCTGAGTATCAAGATGGAACCGAGCGACACACTCAAGGCGTACAACTCCAAGTATTGGGAGACATTCAATGAGATATTGGACTGCCCGGTCAACCTTGCTATCGTACAGTATAAGCGTGGGCTCCCGGTCGGACATAGACTGCGAGACTCACTTACCATGCAACAACCTACGACCATGGGGCAACTTATGCAGCGCATCAATGAGCATATCCGGGTAGAGGATGATGCCTCGGCCTCAACCGAGAAGGCAGCCTCGGTCGCAACACCCAAGAGGGTGGCAGGAAAAGTGCATGCGGTCGGCCAAGAGTCCGGCCGATCTAGTGACCGAGCCGAAGAGTCAGACCGAGGTTCAAACCGCAAGAACCGGGGTAGGGAGCGGCGTAATAACAGGAATGATTACCGCCGGGATGACTACCCCCAAGATGATGTGGCCGATGCGGGCAGAAGGTTGAAAGCTAGAACAGGCATCACCACGGTCTTCAAAATTCCAATCTATCGCATACTTAGTGAAATCCGTGACGAGAATGCGTCCGGTTTCCTACTAAGTTAGGCGACAGGCGAGAGGCTTCAATGCCAAGTACCGTTGTACCTTCCAGGAACGTGGCCGCGCACAAAGGTATGCGCCTTTGAGGCAACACTTAGAAGAGCTAGTGGCAGTTGGGCATCTGGACCTTTACATTGATGGAGGAGTTAAGGCAAATCAGGTTCGGATCCCGCGGATCGGATGGCCGGATGTACCTCCACAAGGGGTTGTGAATGTCATCCACGGCATAGTGGAAGCGGCACGTGTTTGCGAGCTTCGTGGTACGATTAAGAAGGCAGAACACATCAGGGAAGTTTTGTCGATTGACTGCGCTCAAAAGGGAAGAAGTATAAAGGATGTAATCGACTTTTCCTCAAAAGATCTGGAGCGATCTGAGACACCGCACAATGGCGCCTTGGTAGTAACTCCGCGTCAATGATTTTGAAGTTAAAAGGATCTTGATCGATCAGGGAAGCTCGGTCGAGATCATGTATTACGACGCTTTCAAACAGCTCAAACTCCGAGACACGGATTTGGCCCCAGCAACCTCGCCATTGGTCGGTTTCAACTCACAACCGGAGTGGCCCTTGGGAAAAATTATCCTGCCGGTTAAAGCGGGATCAGTGGTCAAACAGGTTGAGTTCTGGGTATTGCAGGTGCCATCTACTTACAATCTGATCCTTGGCAGGGGCTGGCTTCATGCTATGCGAGCCGTGGCATCAACCTTTCACCAAGTGATGAGATTCCCCTCAGCTATGGGGGCAGAAGAGGAGATCTGGGGTGATCAGGTTATGTCAAAACAGTGCTTTGTGGCGGTCAATGGAAGCCGGGCTGCCAAGGGATTTGTTCAGATGATTGAGGGACCGGGGGACCAGGTAGTGCTAGATGATGTGGGCACTAAGGCAGAAGACAAAGCCGTGGAAGGATTGGTGGAAGTGCGGATTGATACCGAGCAGCCGGACAAGTTCTTCTTGCTCGGCTCCACCCTCACAGCACAAGAAAGGACCGAGATGGTGGAATTCCTTATGGCCAACATTGAAGTTTTCGCATGGTCACCTTATGACATGCCCGGCCTCGATCCAAACTTTATCTGCCATCATCTCAATGTCTTCCCCGGAGCCAAGCCGGTCATCCAGCGAACAAGGAGGTCAGCTTTGCATCACGCCGAGGTAGTGGCGGAGGAAGTCAAGAATCTGCTTGAGGCGCGAGCAATTCAGGAAGTTCACTATCCTCGGTGGATTTCAAATACAGTCGTTGTACCGAAGAAGAATGGGAAATGGCGGGTTTGCGTCGATTACAAGACCGTCAACCGTGCCTGTCCGAAAGACAGCTTTCCTTTGCCTAGAATTGACCAGCTTGTGGATTTGACGGCTGGCCATGACAGGCTAAGTTTCTTGGACGCTTACCGGGGTTATCATCAGATTGCCATGCACGGCCCCGACCGAGAAATCACTTCATTCACTACACCAAGGGGACTCTTACGCTACCGTTATGCCTTTTGGTTTAAAGAACGCCGGGCAACTTTCGAAGGATGGTGACCAAGATGTTTGCTCCTTAACTGGGGAGGACAATGGAGGCTTACATTGATGACATGGTGGTGAAGAGCAGGAAGCAAACAAGTCATTTGTCCGACCTAGCCGAAATGTTTGCCATTCTCAAGAAGCATAAGTTACGCCTGAATGCGTCCAAGTGTGCCTTCGGTGTGGGATCCGGGAAATTTTTAGGATTCTTAGTCACAAACCGAGGTATTGAGGCGGACCCTACACAAATCCGAGCCGTACAAGAGTTAAAGCAGCCTAGCTCGGTGAAAGACGTGCAACATCTGGCCGGAATGGCCGCCGCGCTTAATCGTTTTATAAGCCGGTCATCAGATCGCTGCCGTCCTTTCTTTCAGTCCTTGAAGACCAAGTTCTCATGGGATGAAGAATGCGACCGAGCGTTGGCCGAGCTCAAGGAATATCTGTCTTCAGCGCCATTGTTAGTCACGGCGTGCGGAGAAGAACTCTATCTTTATCGGCCGTATCAAGATGCAATCGGTCACGGTGCTTGTTGGTGAAGGAATCAAGCACCTCCCCATCTTTTATGTCAGCAAGACCTTACTACCGGCAGAGACCAGGTACCTGCCTCTTGAAAAGCTTGCTTTGGCATTAATGATGGCATCAAGAAAGTTGGCGCACTACTTTCATGCACATACTATTGTCGTTTTGACCGAGTTCCCCCTCAAAGCTTTATTTGAACGGGCGGATTTTTCTGGGCGAGTTCTTAAGTGGGCGGTCGAGTTGGGGCAGTTTGATGTGAAGTATCAGCCGCGCACTGCCATCAAAGCCCAAACTTTGGCTGACTTCGTTGCAGAATTCTCACCTGGCACTCATCCGGTATGCCCGGTCGATATTACCGCGGCAGATGATGAGGTGCGCGCCAGTTCATCAGAGATACTACCACCTGGTGGGGTTCGCGGCGGGGACTTAACGCATACCACCGCAGTGGCCAACACTTCTACAATTTCACCAACCGGTGACTCGATGACAGAGTTGGGTGTCGTTATTCCACCAACTCTGCCCGGTACCGCATCACCAAGGGGGGAAGTCATGGAACTACTCAGCAAAGAGCCTGCGGCCGGCATAATATCGCAGCCTGGTGATTCGCCTACGGACTTAGGCGTGGCCGACCGACTTGCTGAGTCCGGTGCCGAATCACCAAGGGGGGCCGGAGTAGGTCCAGTAAGCGCAGAACTTGAAACCACCCCTCACCACTCGCAGGATCCATCAGTTTGCTGGAAGCTTTTTGTGGGGGACATGTGGAAGCTTTTTGTTGACGGGGCGTCCAATCGTCACGGTGCTGGGCTGGGCATTGTTCTTATCTCCCCAGATGGCCTAACCATTGAACATTCTATCACCCTTGGCTTCCCAGCATCTAACAACGAAGCTGAGTATGAGGCCCTTCTGGCCGGGCTCAAGAGCGCAATCCAGATGAAGGCTGCCGAGCTAATGGTGTACAGTGACTCCCAACTTGTGGTTAACCAAGTTTCTGGGATCTACGAGGCAAAGGATGACCGCATGGCGAAGTACCAAGCTCTGGTCAGGGAACGCATAAAGCAGTTTCAGGCAGTCAGAGTCCAACAGATCGGCCGAGAAGAAAACAAATGAGCCGTGATGAGCCGACCGGCATCGATGATAGATAGTACGTCTCCAAATCCCTTGTTAATTGACTTTCTTCCACGACCAAGCATTGAAGATACCGGGCAGACGGAAGTACTCTGCGCCGAGCTAGGTCCGTCGTGGATGGATCCAATCATTTTGTTCCTCCGAGACCGGATTCTACCAACCGAGAAGAAGGAAGCACACAAATGCCAGGTAAAGTCAGAGCGGTTTTGGCTCTCTCCATCTGGCGCGTTGTATAAGAAGTCCTTCTCTGGTCCTTACTTAAAGTGTGTGCACCCGAGCAGTGTGGATGCATTTCTGCACGAAATTCACGAAGGCATTTGTGGCAGCCACACCGGGGGCAGATCCTTGGCCTACCGAGCTATTTCACAAGGCTATTGGTGGCCCTACATGCAAGCTGACGCGCAAAAATATGTCCGGAAATGTGAAAAGTGCCAGAAATTTGCACACCAGATCCACCAGCCGGCCAGAGACCTTCTTCCCCTCACCAGCCCTTGGCCTTTTGCGATGTGGGGGCTAGATATAGTGGGACCCCTCCCAACTGCACCGGGCAACCGCAAGTTTTTTATCGCGGCAACGGACTACTTCACCAAATGGGTTGAAGCCGAACCTTTGGCAACTATCAAGGAAAAAGACGTTAAGAGGTTTGTCTGGCAGAATGTAGTAACACGGTTTGGCGTCCCCAAGATCTTGATTTCTGATAACGGCACCGGTTTGATGATCGCCTATTGAGAGGTTTTTGTGAAGATTTGAAGATTGAATTCTCCACAAACTCCAGATCCAACGGTCAAGCCGAGGCGTCGAACAAGATTATATTGGATGGGTTAAAGAAAAGGTTGGAAAAGGCAAAGGAAAGTGGGCGAGGAACTTCCCGTCCTTTGGGCATACCGGACTACCATGGCGTTCTCTGGGAAACTCCATTCGCTTTGGCTTATGGTATGGAAGCGATCATTCCTTGGAAGTCGACATGCCTACCCTCGAAGTGAAAGTTTTGAGCACGCTCTCAACACCGAGGCTATTGCTCTGGAATTAGACTGGTGATGGCAGGAAAAGGCTCTCATCCATGTGGCGACCTACCAAGAAGAACTCTCCGGAAGTACAACAAGATGGTGCACCTGCACCGTTCAAGGTGGGTGGCTGGTCTGAGGAAAGTTATGGGAAATACCACAGTGCGGAGAAGGCAAGCTAGGGCAAATTGGGAAGGACCATACAAGATAACGATGCAGCGGGCAAGGGGGCATACCACCTGGAGGACTTGGATGGTAGAGCAATACCTCGGCCATGGAATGCGGCCAATCTCAAAGTGTACTATTTCTAGCTTTTGTTTGGTTCGCAAAGAAGGAGCTTTTTGCATTACACTTCAGAATGTAATTCTTTTTTGTCAATATATACAAGTGTTCTTTGCCTTCGTAATTTGATGTTTTGTTCAAATTAAGCATACCCAACCGAGATGAATCAGTCCGGTTGGAAGAGTTGGTGTTTTGCCCAACTTTGGATTCCCAACCGAGATGGATTAGTCCGGTTGGAAGAGTTGGTGTTTTGCCCAACTTTGGATTCCCAACCGAGATGGATTAGTCCGGTTGGAAGAGTTGGTGTTTTGCCCAACTTTGGATTCCCAACCGAGATGGATTAGTCCGGTTGGAAGAGTTGGTGTTTTGCCCAACTTTGGATTCCCAACCGAGATGAATCAGTCCGGTTGGAAGAGTTGGTGTTTTGCCCAACTTTGGATTCCCAACCGAGATGGATTAGTCCGGTTGGAAGAGTTGGTGTTTTGCCCAACTTTGGATTCCCAACCGAGATGAATCAGTCCGGTTGGAAGAGTTGGTGTTTTGCCCAACTTTGGATTCCCAACCGAGATGAATCGGTCAGGTTGGAAGAGTTGGTGTTTTGCCCAACTTTGGATTCCCAACCGAGATGAATCGGTCCGGTTGGAAGAGTTGGTGTTTTGCCCAACTTTGGATTCCCAACCGAGATGAATCGGTCCGGTTGGAAGAGTTGGTGTTTTGCCCAACTTTGGATTCCCAACCGAGATGGATTAGTCGGTTGGAAGAGTTGGTGTTTTGCCCAACTTTGGATTCCCAACCGAGATGAATCACCGGTTGGAAGAGTTGGTGTTTTGCCCAACTTTGGATTCCCAACCGAGATGGATTAGTGGGTTGGAAGAGTTGGTGTTTTGCCCAACTTTGGATTCCCAACCGAGATGAATCGGTGGTTGGAAGAGTTGGTGTTTTGCCCAACTTTGGATTCCCAACCGAGATGGATTAGTCCGGTTGGAAGAGTTGGTGTTTTGCCCAACTTTGGATTCCCAACCGAGATGAATCGGTCGGTTGGAAGAGTTGGTGTTTTGCCAACTTTGGATTCCCAACCGAGATGGATTAGTCAGGTTGGAAGAGTTGGTCTTTTGTCCAACTTTGGATTCCCAACCGAGATGGATTAGTCCGGTTGGAAGAGTTGGTGTTTTGCCCAACTTTGGATTCCCAACCGAGATGAATCAGTCCGGTTGGAAGAGTTGGTGTTTTGCCCAACTTTGGATTCCCAACCGAGATGAATCAGTCCGGTTGGTAGAGTCGGTGTTTTATCCAATTGTGAATTCCCAACCAAGATGTTTTGTCCGGTTGGATTGATTAATGTTTGTGCAAATCAGATATTTCTTGCCGAGATAAATTACCTCGGTTGGAGATGGTATGATCTGGTCTCTCAACCGAGGTGATGTATCCCAGTTCAGTGAGTTGATGTTTTCATGAAGCTCAAGCAAACCGTGCAAACACTTCATAAAAGTTAAGCTTTTTTCATTAATTCAAAATGAGTACAAAGGTGGGGTACTTAGCCCGGTTACAAAATGTGAGACTTAGCCCGGCTACATCAAAAACAAACAAAGCAAATTCAAAGAGAAACTAAGCAAGGGGGGAGAGGTTGTCAAAATCATCTTCAATGTTGACCGGTGCATTCCTCTCTTGATCACCGGGCTCATTCTGGACATTCTGCTCGGGGCTGCTTCCTTCACCGGCGTCTGCCGCCGTCTCTCTAGCAAGCTCTTCCTCGGCCTCTGCCTGCAACGCAGTGAAGACGTCGTTGGCGTAAGGCACAAGGTAGACCGGCAGAAAGGCCTTTGGGGTGGAGGCAAACACATCGGTTTCAGGGCCCTGACCGAGCTTAGAGCAAGCTTCCTTCCAGCCGGCCTGGAAGTATATGTCCTGGGTTGCAAAGACCTGCTTTTTGTAGCTGTCTTCTGCTTCTTTGAAGCCTGCATTGTTGGCATCTTCGCAGTCTTTACCTGGACTCTTCGGTAAGATTAAGCTCGGCTTGGAGTTCATCACGTTTCTTCTCGGCCTCATTTAGCTGGCCGAGCAGTCTGTTGTTTTCGGTGCTAGCCCGGTCGAAAGATGCCTTTGCCCGTCCCAGCTCGGTCTGAAGGCTCTCAACTTGGCTGGCTGTATCAGTTGCCCTCTGCCTAAGTCGGTGGATGCGCTCCATCACGAGGTGCTGTTTCTGGATGGCCTGCAAGAGAAAAACTTGATCAGCAAAGAAACCGGGCAAACACTTGGAAAATTTTGGGACTAGGTTGGGGTGCTTACCCTGGTCATTGACTTCACGGACGATTTGACGGTAAGATTATGCAGAACGTGGTCACTTCCAACCACGTCGAGCGGCGGAGAGTGCCTTTGGCGGTCGAAGGCCAGCAGATGTTCCTTATCGCCTTTGACCGGCGTTGGCAAAGAAGTTGCACGGTTTCTAGCTTAGCCACCAAATTACCGAGGATCTGGCCGAGTTTTTTTTCCACCCCTTGTCACGAGTTCTCGGCGGGGTTGGCGGTTCTGAGTGTGGCGAGGCCAATCAACTGCCATTGGATTGACCAGCGGATGAGGAGTCTTAGCGCCCGTGCTTGAGGTGGCAGTCAGCAAATTTCGGATTCGACTCTGTTTGGCCATTTCCTGTTCCTCGGTCAGCCGGATTAAGGGGATGTCAGGTAAAGTTGGATCTGGAGGTGGAGTTGGCTCGCGCAGGAAGTCAGTAACTCTACCCCGGCGGGGAGCAGAGTATCTGTAAGTAGGTTGATAACCGAGCAGTTCGTTACAATCCCGGTGCCTGTATCGGAGCACGGTTCGGATTGACTCGGTGTTTGGAAATTGGTAATTTGCCTGAAGAGCCTGGATTGCTGCATAGGAAACAAAAAATGACTAAGTAAAGAATAATCAGTTAAGAGGATTGACCGAGCAGGAAAGCGCGGCTTACATGAAGTACCAAAGTTCTTGCTAATAAACCAGCCCGGTACGTCGGCCGTTTCATAGTTGCCAGACACCCAGAAAAAGTCGTCATCGTGCAAATCTTTATCTGGGGTGCCGGTCACTATTTTCACCTTGCCCGGTCTTATCTTCAGGTAGTAGGCAAGACCGTCGCCAGTGTGGCCCATGGTGTACTGCCTCAAGATCTCGGCTAAGCCTAGTTGAGTGCCAAGCCGGTTGTTTAATTCGTGGACGCCGTTGATAATCCGGTATGTATTTGTTGACACTTGGGTTGGTGCCAGCCCGGTGCGGCGTAAGAATTCTGTGATCAGGGGATTGAGTGGAAAGCGAAGGCCTCCCTCAACTATTGAGAGCACGGTGAAGGGGCATTGCTCGGCTCTTCCCCAAGGAGTTGTTTTCTCGGCTGCAAGTTCGAGGTGGACGTCGGCCGGGATGCCGTACTCCTCCCTGAACGCGTTTAAGGCAGCCGGGGTGTCTACCATAAAGCGGTATTTCCCCATTTGAGGCAGTCCTAATGTAGCTCGGTTGTGGTTTGGCACTGGATGATTGCTCGGTCTTGAGAGCTTCATAATGGTTAATGGTCCCCTTGGACTCTGCAGGAAAAGGATGGCAAGGGTAAGCATGAGCACGGTCTCGCAAAACCAAGCTTGACTTTAGCTCGGTCCAAAGGCGTGCCAAACCACCCCAGTTCCTAAGGCTGCTAGAGAGCTCGGTCGCCCAAACGGAGCAGATATTAGCCCGGCTGGACGACCAAGTACTTCCACTATCTCGGTTCTTACTATATTCTCTACAAACATGTTATTTGCTCGGTTACTCAGGACTTTAGGATCAAATGGAGACCAGAGCCAGTCACTTGGATTCATCGTTGTTCTTCACTAGAAATGAGGCACACCATGAACTATTGAAGGTTTTGGGAGGTTTTTTTTTGGTGCGGATCCTAGAAACTACGTTTTTCTACCTAAATCGTGAAATGGTAGGGAAAATGGCATCAAGAAGGGTTTGGAGCACTTACGAGTTAGGACTACGAGCCTCCTCCTTCAAGCTTGAAGATTGGTCTGCGATCGCAAGGGCGAGAGCTCTTGAAGGGTGGTAATGGCAGAGGTTGATGGGGAGAAGGACGAGGCAAGGGCCATGTTTATAGGAGAATCGGGATGGCCAACCGCCAAAAATTTTGAATTTTGGTACGCTTTCGAGGACAAATGAGAGGATGCCACTGTCGCCATTAATGGCTCCGTCGAGCCCGAATCGAAGAGGCGGTAAGGCGTCGGTAGGGAAGATGAGAAGACACCGAGGTCAGATGTAGCATCGACCGGGAAGACTGCCAGGCAAGTTTGAAAGCAAGACCGGGCAGGTTCGAAGACAGGGTCATCCAGCCTGGTTACCAATTGACAAGCCGGGGACCGAGGAACTGATACCGGTTGGAGCGATAATCCTGTCACGCTAGAGCGACGGAATTAAGGGCAATTGAGTGGGAATATAGTGATCTGATGCCGTCTTGGGACAAATTTGGCCGGACGAGATTCTACGGGCAAGATTTGGGCGGCAGTCTTGGGCCAAGAGGGTGCTCGGTTAGGCCACCGATTGGGTGAACCAAGCTGCGTGCTCCGGATGCAAGCAAGCCCAGCAGTCTGAAGAATCCGGCGCCCGGAAAGGCGCCAACGACCGAGGTGTTCTTCTGCTCGGCAGGAAGACCGACTGGGCAAGCAGATGAAGCACAGTCCGGTTCTGTCGAGCTTAGCCAGCATCGTGCATGGGCGTGAAGCACAGCCCGGTTATGGATTGGGCAGCTCGGCTGCCGAGCTCCAACAGAGAAGGCTGGTAGTTGGGGTTAGGTGATGTCCAGCATGGCGTGACCTGACGGAGGCATGGTGTATGTGGCGACAGATGGGATAGCGAGCCACGTGTTGAGAGGTCCTCGGGAGTGGATGTGAGGTAGAGAGGTATATAAACAAGTCTGCGCCACCCCTTTGGGGGATGGACAATTTCTGTAAGTAAGACTTACACTCAAACACTCTCCCTTCTCTCTAGTCATTTTTCCAAGTGTGTGGTTCTAACTTGACCGTCGGAGGGGTTTTCCGGCCACACACCGCCGGGTAGCTCACCGCTGTTGTACTTTCAGGTGATCGGACAGCTGAGGAATTCGGAAGAAAGGAAGTGCGGGTAGCCGGAATATTTTCCCCCCGTACAGTAGGCAAATCAGATATTTTGTGGCACGTGACCTACACAGATACAGAACGAATACGTACTGAATTACATACCCGGAATCCTTAACTTAGTTCTTTCTTATCTTAGTGTATTTCTACTTTTTATCCTCATTATTATGTCTTAATCTTGGCCTAGAAATGCCTAAGATACAATAAGGGTGCTCAAATGCGCTTGGAAACACTTAATAAAAATTGCTGGAAAACAGGGGTCTTGCTCGAGCGTAACTTCCTTCACTCGAGCGGACATGCAAAATATGAGTGGTCACTCGAGCACAACTTCTATTGCTCGAGCGGTCTGTAAACTCTGTAAAAGTATTAGTTCTGTGAATTCTCTGGTCGACGGTCGTTCAAGCGTGAGACTGAGGTCTTCGCTCGAGCACAACTCTTGTCGCTCAAGCGGTCTGAAAAAACATAAACTTCTGGGTGCTTGTATTTCACGCCCAAGCGAAGGTTTGGTCACTCGGAAGTGCAAGATCACAGAGTGGTCGCCGGCGCAAGTTCTCGCTGCCGAATCGAGAGGTCGAATCCTCGAATTTTGATTCACCTCTAAGTGCAAAACTCAACTCCAAAGCTACAATTTACATCCTTTTGGGCCCAAAACTTAAGAAAACATATGTAAACTTGGAAAACATCATGAATTCAAAACCATTTTGCAAAATCAAGGCCCAAAAGCTTGCCAATTGTGCAAAACAACACTTAATTCTTTGAAAACATAACATATATGCTTTACCTTGACTTAAAAGTTTTCAAAACATGATCAAATGAGGTGTCTAACTCGAAAACATGTTGAATTCTTAGAACAAGGCCAAAATGAGGACATGCAAAAGGAAATTTTTTGAATTCAACTACAAAATCATGAGAATTATGCATGCATGCAAGATATGGCTCAATTTCATCAATTCTAACTTAATCCTTGTATCATCCAACTTAATTCTCTAGAGTTCATGTCCTATACATCATAATTGTACAATCTAAGGGTTGAATTTTTTCCTAGGCTTGTCAATGTGAGAGCTAGAAGCTTGATTCTTGTGTTTGTAAGTTCAATTCCTTCAATTTCTATCAAATTCCTCCCAATCTCAATTGTTGATATCAAACTCTCACTCTTGGTCTCTTTCTCCCTCTCTCTCACGTTGTATAGGCTCAAAATGATGAGTAGAAAGTGGCTCAAAGTGGTGTATAAGCCTTTTATAGGCTTGGTTAAGGAAATTAATTAATTCCACTAATCAATTGAGTATTAATTATTCTAATTATTTCGCTCCGAATCGAATTTCAATTAAACCTACCACAATGTTTTAAAAATTCCAACTAACACATATACCAAGTCAATTTTGTGATCGGATGCCGATAAGGCCTTCAATTCGCAGAACAAAACAAAAACGTAAATGTAAAAAAGCAGATATTCCTACTGCCGATAGATATAAACATAAATAATGCAATGAACATATAATTAACTCATAATTTCATCTTAATTACTTATTAGGTATAGTTAAGCATGGATTAATGTTAATCATGGGTCAGGGTTGTTACAGTCTTCCCCCTTTAAAGAGTTTGGTCCTCCAAACTCGAATTACCATCATTTTGGAAGAATATCGGATCCAAAGGAAACAATTCAAGGTATCCCCTCATCATATCTTCCTTCATTCCCAAGTTGTATAAGTCTCTCCATGGTTTTTCCAATCAACTTTTACCAACGGTATATCTTTGTTTCTCAATCTTTTGATCCGTGGTTCACAATGAATTGGCCTCTTCTCATAGGTGTAGTCATCTTTTAAAAGCACATGTGTTAGTTGAATGACATATAACGGATCTCATAGATAGTCCCGAAGCATAGAGACGTAGAAAACATTATGCATATGTTCCATGACTGGCGGTAAGGCTACCCTATACATTACTGGGTTGATCTTATCAAGGATTTCGTATGGTCCAACATATCTCTTTGCCAATTTGCCTTTCACTCCAAACTGCGTCTGGCCTTTCGTCGGAGTTACTTTGAAAAACACGTGATCCCCGACTTCATATTCTCTATTTCTTTTTCGGACATCTGTATAATTCTTTTGGCGACTTTGTGCAGTTTTCAATCTTTGTTGAATCAATTTCACATTTTCCGTTGTTTCTTGCACAAGTTTCAGTCCCAATAAAGATTTGTCACCTACTTCAGCCCAACAAATCAAAGAACGACATTTCCTACCATACAAAGCTTCATAAGGGGCTATATCGATACTCGAATGGTAGCTATTATTATACACAAATTTGGCCAATGGTAAGTAGGTCTCCCAATTGCCTTAAAAGTCTAACACACACATCCGTAACATGTCCTCCAATGTTTGAATGGTTCGTTCAAATTGGCCATCTATTTGTGGGTGATAAGCACTACTCAATCGCAATTCAGTCCCCAGAGCCTGTTGCAAACTCTGCCAACATCTTGATATGAACTTCGAATCTTTGTCAGATACAATGGATATGGTATACCATGCAACCTCACAATCTCATTCATATAAATGTTAGTCAGCTTGTCCGCATTATAAATAGTTTTAACAGGAATAAAATGAGCAAATTTTGTCAAACGGTCAACTATGATCTAGATAGAATCCATACCTCGAGAAGAGTGAAGCAATCCCACAATGAAGTCATGGTAATGTACTTTCATTTCCATTTCCATTCCGGTGGAAGCGGCTGTAGCAATCCAGCGGGTCGTTGATGTTTGGTTTTAACTTGTTGGCAGTGCAAACATTTAGCTAAGTCAATTCGGATGCCGATAAGGCCTTCAATTCGCAAAACAAAATAGAAACAAAAACAAATATTCCTACTGCAAACAAATATAAACACAAATAATGCAATACATATGTAATTAACTCAGAATTTCATCTTAATTACTTATTAGGTATAGTTAAGTATGGATTAACGTTAATTATGGATGGAGGTTGTTACACTTAGCCTCCCAAGCTGTTTTTGATTTTACTGCCACTAATCTGCCTCGTGGTTGCTAATCATGGTAGTGGATAATTCTCTGCCCTCTTTTATCGCGGCCTCTACTGAAAATGTTCATCCTCATCCGTCCAGTCAGAGGTCAGGCAAGCGTCTTTTTGACCAAGCGATGGAGGTTCGTAAAAAAATCTAATCAGATCCTTTAGTTACACTCGATGTTATTACCTCTTCTGTAGCCTCTGCTTCGGAAACGGTGGCCGCAAGTTCGTCGATCATCTTTATGCCTGCCCTAAAGGATTACTCGATAATGAATGCTGATACAACTATGGGTAGTGCTGAAGTTACATCTGCCATTATACACAACTCTATCTTTCATACAGATGTTGCTTAGCAAGCCAAACAATCTGACGTGGCCGTTTTCTCGTAGGCCTTACACTTCTTCCTAGTGGTAAATAGTTTTGTCATTATTCTCATTGCTCTTTGGTATTTGTGGATTTCCTCTTGCTTTATATCTCTCCTCCTGTTGTTTTGCAAGGTTTGTTCTCTACTTATGAGGCTATGGCTTATCATGATAGAATGATTAAGGCAACCGACAAGTTGAAGACTTCTAGGGATAGACAAAATGAGAGAGTAAATGAGCTGGAGCTTTGGCTTGTAGCATCTGAAGGTAAGACAGCTGAGGTTGAAAAGAAGCTTCAAACAATGAATTTTGCGCTGAAGTCTTCGTCACAGGAGATTACTGCTCTGAAGGAGGAGAAAAAGTTTGTTGCTCTTTTTGCTTCGAAGGCAAGTCTTTCGAATGGGGTTAAGGCTACCAAGGAGGAGGGATATAATGAAGCCACTGCCATCTATGAAGTATGGTTCGCCAAGTTGGAGAACATACTATTTGAAAACGAATGGACGTCTATAATTCTTTTCGTGGTTGGTTATTGGTGATAAAGTGTGAGATGAACGCTTGCTGCAATTGCTTCCAGTCACTTATTGATCAGACTTCTAGTTTATAATACCATCGAAGTGCCATCTCACTTAAGCTTGAGGAGAATATTCAGTACATGATTGGATCATTATTGCTCCACAATGTCATGGCTTGAGTATAATGTTGAATGTGGCTAGTCGGATTACCTTTGCCATCATATAGGTAAAACTTTGGTGGGGTGAACCTCTCGGTAGGTCGACACTATCTATTACTCGGGAGAATAGTGAAGCTAGTTCTTATATGAAGAACGGGCTTAGAATTTCCCCATGTTCATTCATCAAGCCAACTTCTTAAGTCATTCTCCTGGTAATCCTTGGAGTCCTCTCTTCAGATGACCTAGTGCTTTCTCTGGTTAATACGATCAAGGTGGTCGCTCATTGTTTTGGTGGCCGTTCCACGAGGACCCAAGCTTCTGTGAATCTTGGTAGTCTTTATTTGGGTGTTGGGTTTACTTCGGGCCAAGCATAGTTCTTCTTTGAGGGCTTTGACTTGTGCCATCAATCGATCTATGAGTTGAGCTTGTTGATCTTCATCATCTGGCAAGGGGATTATTTTTTCTGAGTTTTCGGGTGCCACTTTGGAAATATTGAAGTTTAGACTCGTAATATTTCCAATCGGTCTTGCTTTTGATGATCGCTTAGTATTTCTTCTAGAGAATGATGGGCACTCATCTTCTCATCCTTCCCACAGACGGAGTCAATTGTGTAAGGTAAAAATCTTCTCCACAAGAAAAGTGAGATGAAGTGCTCATTCATTTACTTTACAAAGAGAAACCAATTCATTAGTGATCACTCTCGATCAGAGATGGTCGGGAGGACCCTTCGACGGTCAAGTTAGAATGATATCCTGTTATATGGTCTTTTGTTAAAAAGAAAGACTTGTCTTCTTTTTTGTTACCTTTGCTATTTTTACTTATTCCTCCTTTTATAATGTTTTTGTCTTGGGCTTCGGTCATTGGATTAGTATCTAAGGGCTCTACTTGCTACCAGACTTTGGTCGAGCAAGTGGCCAGGTTGTTTTGATCCTTTACCGTTAAATCATCTTGTTGTGTGTGGCTTAGATTATGTCAGGCGTTAGTGGCCAACTTGTCGATTGCTCCCTCCATTCGATTAAGTTCATTATATGGCTGTGTCGTTTAGGTATGCTGAACTTATGCCCCTATCTCTGACAATTGTGGTCCTCACCGTTGATTATGAACGAATTTAAGGGCATCCTTGCATTCTGTAGATCTCCTTCTAGAAGGCGATTTTTATTCAAGCTTTAGTCACTTGACACTGTCTCTTCATCTAATGGACCTATCGATAACATGGGCTTTTCTCTTGATTCGTCCCACTTGGTTAGGCTTGGGCTTTGGGCTAATGTTTTTGCATTTGAGTTTTGGATAAATATTTTTACTCTTCCACAACAGCTAGTCATACTAAAAAAAGATTAAGTAAAAATTAGTTCATACATGTTGATCACAAGAAATAAGATGGGATATGATCAAATTGATTTAGGGAAGAGTGGTGTGAAATAATCTTGGATCACCTTGTTTGATTAATGCTGGTTAAATTTTTTTAAAGAATTTTTTATCCTTATATCATAAGATTTTGAATATGCGGAAACAATTAAAGCAAGATTATTGATTTATTAGGTAGTGTTTGGTTTAGCTTTAGAATGATAATTTAAGAATGGAGTTATATTTTAAATTTGTAATTTGTTGAATCATGATTTGAAAAGGGAAAATTTGTATAATTATGAGTTTTGAAAAGAGTTTTTGAATTTTTAAAATGAGAAAAATTGTTTAGTTGAGGTTTGAAAACTTAATTTAAAAACTTATAACTCATAACCAAATACATAATTCAAAACTCTATTGAAAATTCTTTTCAAATCTCATAACCGAACTCTTTTTAAAATTTAATTCAAAAAAATAATTATTGAAAAAAATAATTTTTTTATTTAAAATTTTTAAAAAACTCCACAAATATTTTTTTATTTAAAATATTAAAAAATATATATTATTTTTTGTTAAAAAAAATATTTAGCTAGTGCTTTAAAATTATTTTTGATTATATATTTGGTTGGAATTTTTTTTTAATTGTTCGTTTAAGAACAGCCTAAAAACAATAATTTTTTATATTTAAAAAATATCAAAAACAAATATAAATTTTTTGTTTTCAAATAACAAGTTACAATTGCAAAAAAAAAAAAAAAAAAACTGTTCCGGTTAACCAACCAGACGTCTAGAGGATGTCCGGACGGACGATCGAGTAGACCCAATCCGCAAATTCAAAATTTAAAAACTCTACTCTGCTAAACATGCATTGGAATGTGTATTCAAATGTGGCTTTTGAATCAAATTTTAAAAACTTAAATCAAATATAGAATTCAAATATATGGGTGAAATTATGGTTTGAAACTTAAACCAAACTGTTTTTCCTAGAGTGTTCATCCGATACACAAATTAATCTTTGCATAAAGCTTAATGAAAAATTTATTCTGATGGAACATTTCCGAATGGTCAAATAATGTCTTAAAAATAAAATACTTAATTTTAAAATAGAAAATGTTTGACGGCCTAAATTTTTATTGCTCAAATGGTTTAAATGTGTTAAAACAACGTTATTTTATACTCAAAACGACGTCGTTTTGAGTGTTCTGAGGCATTTGAGCCATGGTTTTTTGGGCTATCTAACATTTTTGTTTTTAAAAATATTTTTAGTTCATTTGAATACAAATATATTTATAAAAATCATTAAAAAATTAGAATTTGATCTTTAACAGAATAAATTTTGAAATTTTAATTTTGTCAATTTAAATCATAATGTTTTGATTTATTTTTAATTTAAATCATGTGTCTATTTTTGTTAAGTAAAGTTGATAAAATTTTTTTTAGATATTTTATATAAATCTATATTGAATTTAATGACTAAAATATAATTTTTTGTGTTGCTTTTACTTAATGAAATTAAATAAATATTTTAAATTAAAAATAAATCAAAAAATTATAATTTAAATTGACAAAGCAAAGAACTCAAATTATTTTATTATAGAAATCAAATCTTAATTTTTAAAAAAAATAAATTTTCCAATATATTTTGAAATATAATTATTAATGTCCAATTAACTTCTTTTTTTTTTTTCATTTTATTTTATGAATTATGCGATTTCATCCCAATAAACCAATCAAATCAATTTCTGGAAATCCAGAATAAACCGGCCATCCAATAAGCGGACTTCAGAAATATCTGGCTGTCCGATGAGAGGTTATTGGTTAGTTCTGAATACCGTGCCTCACTTCTCTCCTGATGGGTGAAAAGAGTGAAATTCATGACTGTTTTTGGCGTGAGTTTCTACTCAATTTTTTATCTTTATATTTGAATATTATGTTTGGTTTTAATTTTTAAATTATGATTTTAAATTAATTTTAAAACATATTTTTGCAAATATGTTTAATAAATTAGATAATTTTTGAATTTTTGGTCTACTCAGTAGTCTCCCGACATCCTTTTGGATGTCTGACTGGTTGACCGAAACAGTTTTTTTTTTCCCTTTTTTTTTTTGTTTTTACAATTATCAATCACCACATGTTATTTGGAAAATAAAAATTATATTTGTTTTTGATATTTGTTTAAATATAGAAATTATTTTTTTAGATCAAAATGACAAATTATTTTTTTGAATTGAATTTTAAAAAGAGTTTGGTTATGAATTTTAAATAGAATTTTTAATAGAGTTTTGAGTTATGTATTTGGTTATGAGTTATAAGTTTTCCAATTAAGGTTTGAAAATTCTTTTCAAAACTCATAATCAAACAAATTTTCTATTTTCAAATTATATTTTAAAGACTCATAAACTCAAAATACAACTCTATTATTAAATCTTAATTTTAAAACTCTACCAATTTGTGGCTAAAATAGCCACAAAAGACAAAATAGACTATTTTAGCCACAACAAACAAAACATCACATTCAACCCATAATCATTACACTCTTCTCTCACAAAAAAAGTCAAAAAAATCAAAAATTCAAAAAGCTCCCAAACTAAGCTTTTTAGCCCATGCTAAAATAACCAAAAAAGCCAAAAAGCTAAAAAGTCAACCCACTTCCCAAACCAATCCTTATAATTTTGGGCCATTTTGGGAAGTGATAAAAATGCTGGGTTTGCGTTTTTATCCAAAAATCTGATTTTTACCAACTTGTTCATTTGGCAAGAGCCAAAAAGTTGGTGGCAAAATTACATAATTACCCTTAATGTTTATATTTTGTGAGTTTGGGTGAAAAGTAATTTTTTAAGTTGGGTGAGGCTATTTTAGTCATTTTAGTGTAGTAAAAAATAACTTTTTACTAACTTCCTAAATCACTCTAAAAAATCTTGATTAAAAGCAAAAAAGTTGATTTTTACTAACTTCCCAAAATAGGCCATATCAAGTAATTTGAAAATATAAAAAGACATAAGAATTTATGATTAATTATAAATATAGTTACATAATATTTTTGAACCAATCAATAATTTTTCTTGTCTATATATATATTTTTAATTTTTTTTTAAATCCTTTGACGTGTTGTTATAACACGTATATTGTAAAGTTATGGAAAAGTGATTATAGATTATAATTTAACAGATTATAATTTATAGTTGTGAACATAAGCGGTTAACCTGTTTGGTGCAATTGTGGGATTATGGATTTAAGCAGCAAAATAGTATTTGGTTAATAAGCTATAAAATAACTTTTTACTGTATAATTGTCATTTCTGTCCTCATATGATATAAAAATAATTATTTTGTCATTTTTTTTCAGTTTTAATTTTTAAAAAAATATTTCATTCATAAAAGTTAATATAAGTAGTATTAATTAGTATCAATTAATATAAAAATTGATACATTTGCTAAAAATGTAATGGAAGTATTATTTTCACAATTATTTTCCATTATAAATTAATTAGTATCAATTAATTGCTTAATTAGTATCACTTAATACTAAAATTATTAATTAGTATCAATTAATGGCTTAATTAGTCTCAATTAATATTAAAATTTAATTTTTGTTAGTATCAATTAATATTAATAATTAACAATTGTTATTAATTAGTATCAATTAATAATTAATTCATTACAAAAGTATACAATATTAATTTATTAATAATTAATACCAATTAATATTGTTTTTTTTCTTTTTCTATACAATTTTTTATTTTTTAATTAATATAAAAATATACAATGTGAATTTATTAATAATTAATACCAATTAATATTGATTTTTTTTCTTTTTCTTCATAAATATAGAATTTTTTATTTTTTAATTAATATTAATATTTGGGTATTGACGAGGGTATTTAAGTAATTTTAGCCCCCATATCAACTGGGCGCTTAAGTAAAAAATTTAAGCACCCCTGACCAGTTTTTGAGATAAACTAAGAAATAACTTGATTTACGTTATAAGCTGGTTAATTTAAGCTGCACCAAATATAATATTTTAGCTTAAATTAAGCTAAAAAAATAAATAACTTATAAGCTCTACCAAACAGACATATTGTCATGAAAAGTTATTGGTTGGTGTTAATGTCTCATTATCTCCATAAAAGAGATAGAAATGTAATACATTCTACTGATTTAGGCCTCGTTTGAGAACATGTTAATTTTGTAACTTTTGATTATTTGGCTAAAAGGTAGGTAAAAAAACTTGTATGTTTAGAATGACTTTTTGGCTAATTACGAAAAGATGTGCAAAAAGTAGAGAAAAAGAATCTTTAACTTTTTGGTATGAGTGATTGGCTTTTTGGTTAATTTAGTAACTTTTGACTAATTGGTTAAAAGGTATGTCCCCAAATCAAATTAAAATATCACTTCAACTTATCACGAAATAAATAATGGGTGCGTTTAGTTTGTGTTTTAAGATAAATTTTTTTTTAAAATTTAGAGACGAGTTTAGAATATTTTTTGATTTGTTTGATTGTATAATTTGAAAATAGTTTTAGAATTTGAAAATTTGAGATGATTTGATATTTTGTTATAGTTAAGTAGATGCATATGAGGAAAAAAAATTGAGAAGGAGAGAGAAAAGAGAAGAGAAAAAAAGTAGGGGTGCAACTCGGCGAGTTCGGTCGGGTTGAAGTCTTAACCCAGACCGAATTGCCCAGAGCGATGCCCAAGCTTAGAACATGAACCCGAGCTTCTTGCCCAAGCCCCAAGCTTTGTATTTTGAACTCGGGTTAGCCCGAATTGCCCAAATTGTCCGAATTGCCCAGAAACTTGTAGGTAGATTTGTTTTGAAACTTGTAGGTAGAATTGATAATTAACAAAGAATTGTGAATTATTCAAAGTTATTTTCTGGTCACCAAAAAATAAAAATTAAAAATTAAGACTAACTCTTTTACTTAATTTATATATATTATATAATTTATGTAATATATTAAATTTAATTCGGGTTCGGGTTACTCGGGTTGGCCATTGGTTCTGCCCAAGCCTGTAATTCGGGCATTAAAAATCTGCCCAGGTCCGTCCAGATTACAAGATATAATTGTCCAAGCCCTAAAAAAACTCGGGCTAGGCTCGGGTTGCTCGGGTTGAGCCTGCCCGAGTTGCACCCCTAAAAAAAAGTGATCAATTTATATGTAAAAAAATAAAAGTAATTTAATTTTTTTTTAAAAACATTTAAACCAAACAAAATTTTAAATTTTTTTAAAAAAAGTTATATCTTGAGATATAAATCAAACGATTCCAATAATTTTTCCATTGTCATTGTCTATGTGTATGTGCATTCCTCGTCAACTTTGAAACGGACCGGTGGTTGAGTTTCGCCACTACAGTACGAAACCACACTCTGTAATCTCTCTTAACCCCTACATATTTTGCCCGCCCTTCCTTCCTTCCTTCCTTCCTTACAATCCATCCATCCATCCATCCATCCATCAATTTTCACTCAAATTCCCTATTCCATTCCCAAATCCCATATCCGTAATTACCTCCACAAAAAAGGGCATTTTATCCTGCAACACTCTCTAACACCTGACGCCGCACTGCAACTCATCAACACCGACAGCCCCAACAATCCGTTATAGAGAGAGAAAATAAGGGAGAATCAAATTCATCAAATTTCATGCTCTGTTAAATCGATTGATTCTCGATCATCGGGATGGCGCTTCCGGAAGCCGATCGCCGCCGTACTAGGGATCGGCCGGCGGTGGTGCCGCCTGTTCGACCGAGAGTGCCTCTGAGGAAGGTGTTCAGAGTAGCCTCGGTGGCTTGCGGAATACAGTTCGGATGGGCTCTACAGCTCTCTCTCTTGACTCCCTACGTTCAGGAGCTAGGGATTCCTCACGCCTTCGCCTCCGTGATATGGCTCTGCGGCCCGATCTCCGGCTTCTTCGTGCAGCCGCTGGTCGGCCACATGAGCGATCGCTGCACCAGCAAGTTCGGCCGCCGGAGGCCCTTCATCGTTGCCGGAGCCGCTTCGATTATCGTCGCCGTTGTCATCATCGGATACGCTGCCGATATTGGATGGTTGTTTGGTGACAGAAATAGAGGCGAAGTTAAGGTGGCAGCGATCTGTGCGTTTGTGGTAGGGTTTTGGTTGCTCGATGTTGCTAATAATGTGACTCAGGGACCTTGCAGAGCTCTGCTTGCCGATCTCACAGGTAAAATCAATATACTTCTTGTTGTTGGTTGAAATTCTGGTTTTATTGTAAATATTCGTTTATTTGGTGCTGAATGAAACCCTAATCAGTGTTTCTAAGGATTGGATTGGAGGGGCTTGCCAAAAACAACTTGTTTAGCTGGTGAACCGGAATAAACCGGGTTCGATTGAACCATACGGTCCTGAAAAATTAAAATTAGCATTTAAAATCAACGCTATCTATATCCATCATAGCTTTACCAGTATCAAAAGTTACGGCAGCTTCCATGTCTGTGCTTGTTTGTACCAATCGAAGAAATTTTTTTTTTTTATAAAAATATCACATATCACATGAGGCATGAGGCATGCATACCCTTACAAGGAGTGCGAACTGTAGAATTTTCCTTGGGAGACACACATGTCATGGTTTAGATACAAGAATAAATTTCATTTTAGTCCTGTGGTATAGATCATGTGCACATGATGTCATTTAGATAACCTTCTTTTTTTTTTTTTTTCGATTCAAATTTTTTATTTTTATTTTTTTGATTCTAGATGTCATTTAGATGACCATTTAATCTTCTCTGGGCGCTGCACGTTAACCACACTTACAAATTTATGTAAATATCCTCATCTTCTTCTTCTTCTCTTCTGGACTGATCCTTTCGTTTTACTCTTGGTAGTATATGTTATGTAGATAATTCCTTGTCATTTTGAAAATATAGGAACGTGTAATGCATTTATTGGTAACTTAGATTAAAAAATGTGACATTGCATTTTAGTCTGCAATCCACTGGGGTTGAAACTGGTTATTTTCAAATGATAGGGAGTTATGGGCACAGTCAGATATAACAGAGGGAGTAATTGAAATTTGCCCTAGATATGTAAGTTTGAAAATTTTAAATTGAGAAACAATGATAAAATAAATGACTAATTACATAGATGTCACCCTGAGGTATCCGAAAATTATAGGGATCTCCACCGAGTTTTCTAAAATTATGTTATCTTCCTTATTTTATTTGTCAATATACACAAACCTTTCCTCTGTTAAGTTACCGTTAATAATATTCATAACGTCAACCATTTTTAAGTGTTTTAGTACCAAAATTATCCTTTGCTTGTGATAGGGGGTTCGGGAGTCATTACACATAAATAAATAGATAGTGGGTTGCTTATGATGGTGATGAAGTGGTTGTTATCACACTAAAGAAGGTAATAGTGAGAATCATGACCATCCTGAAGAAAGTAGTGATGGAGGCTTTCATGTATTGTTTACAAACATGTTTAACTAAATTTTTATTTTATTTTATTGCATTTGACTTTTGTTAAAATTTTGAAAATTATGGTTATTATATTAAAGATAAAATGGCAAGTATGTGTGATATGTTAACACCACCAAACAAACTCTAATCGGGGAGTTAGTGTAATTTTAGTGATTGCAAGGGTGTTTGTTCTATTTTTAATGTACCAAAGGGCCTTAGTAATTTATCTTGTTTTTCCTTTTTTCCTTTTGTTTTTATTATATTTTGTAAGCATTATGTAATTGTGGTATCACTATCGGTAGGTCTTGCAGCCACAACTAGAACTATTGGTTGTGTCACATACCTATAGAATTTTTGTAACTGTGTAATTGCTAGCAAGCATGGTTTTAATTGTAATATAGATCAAGGTAAAAGTTGCAATTGTAGCTAGTTAAGAAGTGCAAACACTTGTAAGAAGGTATTGTGTCTGTTTCTGACGTTGACACTTGTCAAACACTTCCAAATATGTCTTATTCTTTTTTCTTTCTCTTTTTTTTTTTTAAAAAAAAAACTCGTACACACTTTTCAACACTTGGGGGGACATATGTATCTTGTAAACACACATGAAACATATTATAAGTTTGAAGAAAATAACTTGGGATTGAATGATAAAAGAAAAGTAATATAGATTTACCCTTATTAATCCTTACTTATTTAGACTTTAGAAATTAGTGTTATGCTTCATTTTTTGTATTATCTTTAAATGAAATATTGGTATATATGTCATAAAATAAATATAGAAAATTTTATATTTTTGCAAGTGTCTCCCATGTGTAATGTGTAATGTTATGCATTTTTTGAAAATTATCATGTCAACATGTCGATGTTGCGTTTTTATGTCTGCACTTCTTAGATATCTAGTAAACCATTAACACATTGCCAATGCAGATATTTAAACACTAAAGTTTACTACTCAAAAAAATATTTCAGCACTAAATTTAAAACATTTTTAATGTTTATAATGATTATTAACAAATTTTTAGCACTTGAATGCATTTTATATCCTTTAATAGTTGGTGAATGGAGACACTACCATTTATTGAGTCATTGACCTCACAACATTTCATATTGAAATTGATTAACCACAACTTAATAAACTTATTTCAAAAAAATATTTCAGCACTAAATTTAAATTTTTTTTAATGTTTATAACGATTATTAGCAAATTTTTAGCACTTGAATATATAGTTGTTATAAAAGCATTTTATATCCTTTTTTAGTTGGTGAATGGAGACACTACCTTTTATTGAGTCATTGACCTCACTACATTTCATACTAAAATTGATTAACCACAATGTAATAAACTTTATCAACTTCCTTTTGGAAGCTTTGTTTTTGACGTAATCTTTAGGGGGAGAGCATAAACAAAGGTTTTTTGGTGGGCTAGAGCAACTTGTCTTCAAGTTGTACGGTAGTTTTTTTAAAGGAAATCATAATAGGGTAGGGCAGGCTCTATTTATTTTATCCTTTACCAAATAGATATTACACTAGAAGATAAGAATGATGCACCTAGCATTGATTTCTTTGTTAGAGAAAATATTATTTAGGTTATATGCAGCTTTTGTGGTTTTCTTTTGAAAAAAACGCCAGCTCCACGCCTTTGCACCAGCACATGCACTTGTCTGTTAAAAAATTTGCAAAGAAAAAATGGATGTTTGTATTCTTGAAACTTTCTTTCATTTTAGGTAACGATCAACGCAGAAATCGAGTGGCAAATGCATATTTTTCACTGTTTATGGCTGTGGGTAATATACTTGGCTATGCTACTGGATCATACAGCGGTTGGTTTAAGATTTTCACATTCACAGTCACCTCTGCATGCAATACCAACTGTGCCAATCTCAAGTCTGCTTTCTTTCTTGACATTGCTTTCATTGCTATCACTACATATATAAGCATTTCAGCCACCGATGAGCTGCCCCTGAACCATGGGTCCTCCCACTTGCATGAACAAATGCCTGAACAGTCGAGCCATGCTGAAGAAGCTTTCTTCTGGGAACTGTTTGGAACATTTAAATATCTCTCGGGGCCCATTTGGGTTATCTTGCTTGTTACTTCTTTGACTTGGATTGGCTGGTTTCCGTTTCTTCTCTATGATACTGATTGGATGGGTCGAGATATATATGGAGGCGAGCCAAATGAAGGGAAGAATTATAATCTTGGAGTCAGCATGGGCATTTGGTCTGATGTTGAATTCAGTGCTTCTTGGTACAACTTCATTGCTCATGGAGATATTGTGCCGGAAATTGGGGTCTGGTGTTGTGTGGGGGATTTCAAACATCATGATGTCTCTGTGCTTTGTATTAATGATCATAATTTCCTACATTGCAAACAATATGGATAAAGTAGGTGATAATCTACCTCCAAATGGTGTTGTAGCTGCTGCAGTAGTAGTTTTTGCTATTCTTGGGATTCCTTTGGCAGTAAGTTGCTCCATTCTCCTTAACAAGATTATTGTGTCATCTTCTGGTCATTTGCTCACTGAATTTAAAGGAAAAATTTCAAAAATTAACTGCCTTCTCATGTGGAGTTTTAAATACTTTTTACAGTACCAACATTTTCACCTATAAAAGTCTTGTTTAATTCTCAAACTAATTATTGATAAATCTAAGAGTCCAGAATCTCCAGATATTCATTTTTAACAATTAAACATTCTCAAACTGTTTCAGTTTCTGAACCAATGAGGAGGAGGTCATAGTGAGTTTTGTTTTGTTTTTGTTTTTTCAATCGGTAAGAGGGGAATAGGGAAAGGGGAAGTTGCATTGTGTAGCTGTTGTGAGATTTGAACCTAGACATTGGGATAGCCTTGGACTAGAGTGAGGTTGACAGTTCCGACATTTTCATCTAAATATTCTTTCAGTGGTGCTGTGAATTTTGATAGAATTCTGTTTGACCATGTGATTTGTGTTTCCTGAAACAATTCTTTGCAGATCACTTACAGTGTTCCATATGCCTTGATATCTACACGTATTGAGTCTCTAGGACTTGGCCAAGGTGGGTTATTATTGGATGCTTTTACTTTTTTCTTTGCAGATGTGGTGATTAGAGTGCTTATGTTGATAGTTTAATCTATTGCAGGTTTATCCATGGGTGTTCTGAATCTGGCAATTGTGATCCCACAGGTATATTTTACTGTTGCCTTTTTATTTTTTGGTACTGGTAATAAATATCAATCAGTTCCTTTCCTTTTTTATGCACCACAAAATTAAAATGGCATGAGTTGGCAGTCTTACAGAATCTATTTAATAACTAATTGCATGGTGAATCAAAATCATAATTTTGACAATCGTGAATTGAATTGAATTGAAAATTATAAGATATGACTATAAAAAAATAATGTTGGACAATCATATATATGAAAAAATAAAATAAATTGATTTTGGCATATGCTATACAATAGTTCTTATATAAGGGCACAATTACACCCTCTAATTGGGAAGACGTTGCCTTCATAGCGAAGCAAATAGATAATTATAATAATTTTCATCTTTTGCCAACCCACCAAAAGCACATTGAAGCAACCTTAACATCATGCTTAGGCAATTGTATAATGACATGTTTTGATTATTTTCCAAAATAATGAGATTCACATGAAGCATGCAATTCAACTGCCCCTAGCTAGAGGACAGTGTCTTTACTGATTACGAGAAATTTTCACGATTGGTTTTCTTTATCCTTGCAATATGTTTAGCTATTGTTTTTATTGATGCTTCTTGTTTAACCTTTCTACTACCTGTTTTAAATAAGTGAAAGGAGTGGACTTGTCTAATAGAATGTTATGTCAAAAAAGATTTCTCAGAGGAAAAGCCATCTGTAGCATATAATTGAATGTTTGTGTTTTTAGCCATTTAGGTGATGATATTTTGGTTTTAAATCACAGATTGTGGTTTCTCTTGGGAGTGGACCATTGGATCAGCTATTTGGTGGTAGTAACTCACCAGCTTTAGCTGTGGCAGCAGTTGCAGCCTTTGTCGGTGGGCTTATAGCCATCTTGGCTATTCCACGATCCAGGCCTATTAAGTCCAGGGGCCACCAATGAGGTAATTTGTTGTATCAATTTTTTGCAATTTTTTTTTTTTCTTTGTCAACACGGAGAGTAAAATGTGGACAAGTATCAAGAATTTTGTAAATGGTTTGTGTTATATTGATTTATAATAGTGTCATTCTTTCTGAATTTCCCTTGAGGTTTTTATTTGTTTTGTTTTTCTATGTATTCCATCATTGGAACTACAAATGAGCTGGATACAATCTCCACTTATTGGTTATTAACTTAGTAATGAGAACCCATGTGAAATAAGCTTTAGTCCATGTGACAGATAAAGGTGTCAATGAAAAGAATTGTTTTATTATGATATTTGTACAACTATAATCCTCAGCATAGGGGAGTTCTTATTTCATTAGGCCTTCAAATCTGTAATGGTTTAAGCTCTTAAATTCAATTTTGAAATCCACATCTAAACTTCATATCTAAATTAGAGCTATTTTTCTTGAATGTTTAGTGCCCAAATATTTTCATTTTAAATCCATAAATCCAAATGCAACCTTAGGATTTTGCAACATGGATGAAGTTGACATCTGAACAAACTACTCTTACTCAACATACATAACAGACATCTTGCCACACAGTTTAAGCACAAAATTGCACTCTTAACTCATAATGCAACAGCGGTGACTGAATGTGATATGAAAGAAGTTGTCTGTGCATTTAGTGGAGAACTTCTTCGATGAGGAACAAACCCATATTGTAGAAAGGTTAGCTCTATGGCTAATCACCATCTAAAAGCAAATAGATTGCACGTTCTGGATTACTCTCCAGAATGACTTACCCAGATAAGTTGCTGTTGATGAGTGATTCGGATTTATTCCTCATGAAAAGTATGTGCCTTCCCTTCGGCATTGTTAATTTCCCATCAGCGGTTCAATCCAGGAGTGGACTTGTATAATAACACATTATGTCAAAAGAAGATTTCTCAGAGGAAAGAACTTTAGTCATAAATGAATGTTTGTGTATTTAGCCATTTGGATGATTGATGTTTTGGTATCCGCAAACAGGTTATGGTGTCTATCAGAATTGGACCGTTTGGTGTTGGTAAGTCACCAGCTTTAGTGGTGGCAGCAGTTGCAGCCTTTGTCATTGGGCTTATAGCCATTTTGTCTATTCCATGATGCAGGTCTGATAAGTCCAGAGACCACCAATGAGGTAATTTGTTGTATCAAAATTTTGCATTATTTACACGGAAAGTAAAATGTGGACAAGTATCAAGAATTTTGTAAGTATATATTGTTCTGTTGATTTATAATAGTGTCAATTCATTTTAAATTTCCCTTACTAAAGGTTTTTGTGTTGTTTTGTTATTCTGTGTGTATTTCATTATTCGAACTACTGTTGAGCTGGATACAATCTCCCTTTACTGGTTATTGACTAAGTAATGGAAACTCGCACATGAAATAATCTAGGGAAAATAACGTAACAGTGGTGTTTGGGGCAAAAATTTACAAATCAGTGGGAAGGTTTTTGAAATGACAGCTAAAGTGCAATTTGCAAAGTTTTGTTAGGTTCGTGTTACTTGTGCTTAGAACAAGTGCAATATGTGAACAGCTGCAAATTTTAACTGTGCTGGGTGCAAATGCAAACTGTGTAGGGTTTTGTACACATGTAACTTGCACCGTGCACATATTACAAACTACGGGGTGGTTTCCACTTTTTTGTTTTGCAAGTTCTATTTTAGCTGTAATTCTTAAAACCTTAGCAATGATTTGTAAATATTTGTCCCAAAGACTACTGTTCTGTTAATTTCCCAATAATCTTTAGTCCATGTGACGGATAAAGAATTGAGTTCAGTAATAGAGCAACAACAACATTGTTGTCTATGTGAGATGAAAATGACTCATTTATGGGCATAATATATGTTTTTGTTGCAACTATTGTCGGGCATATGCCAACTTTGAGTTCCTGTATTTGCAGAGCAACAACAACAATAGTGTAGTTTTGTGACATAAATGATGCGTGAATGGGCATGTTAGATGTGTTTATCTCACCTGTCTTCTCATAGATTCCAAGGAATATGCAACAGAGGAAGAGGTTATCGATCGATTGTGGCCTAGTGGCATCACCCCAACATTTCTACAAGGGAGGTTGGGGGTTCAAGACCTGGCATGGTGTTTGGGGTTGTTTGGGAGGGGTGGGGGTATTAGGAGTATTTGATATTAGAAATTGTTTAGCTTAATGTGTTTAGTTTCTCTTTTATTTCATGTATCTTCCAAAATATATTAAATAACTGTGCCTACCAACTACTATGTTGAGAATTTCCATTTTTCCATAGGTAGATATGAAGAAAAATTTGACGCTATGATTATGAAGCCATGTTCTAGTGTCCCAACATTTAGGGGCCGTTGGACAGATGGATTTCAAATGACAGAATTTGATGTTAAATTTTGGATTTCAAATGCTGTGATTTGATGTTAAATTTCAAAAGACTCACTCCCTTTGGTCCCTAAACTATCATTTTTTCCTACTTTGGTCCAATTTCAACGATTGCTGTACTTTTTTTTAATGGAAAATGACACATAACTCAGGTTGACCCAGAACTAACCCATATACAAGGTAAATTCACGAAAATAGAGTAAATCACACTGTTTACCACTTGAAATATGTGCCTTTTCCTACTTGCTCCTTAAAAAGAAAAAACAAAAAAATTTCCTACTTTGATCCCTAAGCCCTAGGGATGGTCATATTTTAATTCAATCTGCGGGGGTCCGCCCATACCCATCCAAATAAGGTGAATTTTACCCGACTTTATACTTATGTAGATACTTATGTAGGGGCAGGTATCGCCTCTCTCAATCCAAATCCGACTCAATATAATTAATAATATATAAATAAATAATATATATATATATGTATATAATATAATTAAATATATGGAAGAAATATTAAAAGTCTGTGATTCTGTTTAAATATAAATAAATAATAAATCAAATAAATTATTTAGTGTGTTTAGGTTTTAAATGATTTTCAATTTTTTTGGCTATTTAAAATGTGGTCGGGTATTCAAGGCAAAGGCGGAGATGGGGTAGAAAAATTTCACTTGTAGTGGGGTTGGGGTGGGGGATGACAAACCCGTCCTAAACTTGTCCCATGACCATCCCTACTAAGCCCCAAAAAATTGTTACTCAGAACGAGGTAAAAAAAAACTGTGTCACAACTTGTTACATCATCCACTAAATGTTCATGCAACACTTGAACCTTCCCTTCGTTTTTACTTTCTCCTTCTCTTCCCTCCTCTATGCACCTTCTCACCCTACTACAACCAACCTCCCCCCTTTTCACCATTCCCCTAAAGCTCACGACCTCCCCCTTGCCAACCTGCCACCTGATCTCCTTGAATGACACATCCCATTGTATTTTTTTCATTTTCGTCTTATGTGAAGTTGGTTTTTGAGATTGGGTCGGTTTGTTGATGGGTTTTGAAGTGGGGATGGTTTTGAGATTAGGTTGGGTTTGGGTTTGGGTTTGAGTTTGGGTTTACAAACCAAAGTGGAAAACTGTGCCTCAACTTTGATAGAAGTTGGTAATTGGACTAAAGTAAGAAATGACAAATAGGTTAGGGACCAGACTGGAAAAATCTTTTATTTCAAGACCTAAATGAAAATTGAATCATACTTTAGGGATGAAAGTATGACTTGCCCTTAAATTTTATAAAAATATAAGAGAGTTGGCTTCGTATAGATAGATCGATCGTGAAACTAAAGGGGAAGATAAAGTCAAGTAAGAAAAGAATTGTTTTTGTACGACTATAATCCTTAACATGAAGGATTTGGAATAACTACTTTTACGTTGTTATTTCAAATCAATAATGATAAAGCTCTCGAAGTCAAGCTTGAAATCCATACATAAATTATAGTTATTTTTCTTAAATGAATAGTTCCCAAAAACTTTCGTTTCAAATCCACAAATCCAAACTCAACCTTATTCAACATACATACCAGACATCTTGTTTAAGCACGATAAATTGCACCCTAATTGATAATATGCAACAGCCGTGATTGAATGTTGTATGAAAGAAGTTGTGTGTGCATTTAGTGGAGAATTTCTTTGATGAGGAACAAAACCCATACAGAAAGGTTAGCTTTAAGGCCAATCACCATCTAAAAGCAAATAGATTGCACATTCTGGATTGCTTTCTAGACTTCCTTACCAAGATAAGTTGCTGTTGATAAGTGATTGGGATTTATTCCTCTATGAATAGTATGATTCTTCCCTTTAATTGATTGCTCATCAGTGGTTTAGTTGTGATGTTGTGGAATCTCATGCAGTTTGTGCATATATCTGCTGTATGGATATTTTTAATTGTGCTTGTTGGTGGGAACAGTTATGTGAAATTGTGCTGATTGAAACCTTGATTGAGACACATCTCTTTTGTGCTTTGATTTTTTGGAAAGCTTACCTGATTTTTAGAGAGGATGATACCCTTTGTTATTACTCTCTCTCTCTGTCTCACTTGAATTTTGCATTTGAACATTGGAATAAATTCTGAGTGTTTATTGCACGTAAGTATCTAGGGTAGTCTGGTTTGCCTTCAATGTTCCTATACAATGCTTGTTATCAATACCTGATAGAAACATTTAAAAAAGCTGTCTTTTCTGTACGGGTTCATTCCAGAGTACTGTTAAATTTTTTAATGGAAACGCGACCGGAAGTGGAAAAAAAGAACTTCCATAGCACATTAATATGCACTGTCAGATTACCATGATGTACAATGTCATCATCCACATACACATCCACGACATTTTCTCTCTCTATTTTTAAGATTCTTGATTAGAAGCCTCTTTAATTTTAGGAATAACCACTGCGTATTGGGGGTGGTTAACATGAAATATGTGTATAATGTGTGAAAAATGTATAGAAATTATATAAAAGTGTGTGAGACTGTTGAAATGTGTATTGAATTTGTAACTTCTAATGCTCAAGTGGGCGGTCCTTGGCAGGACTCTTCTTTAACTTCTAATGCTGGTCAATTCTGATGCGAGCTGTAAACTTGAATGTTTAGGGCTTGACTTTTGCTGGTGTTTTTCAACTTCACTAATATTTGTGATTTGTGTGTTTTGGGGTTTATTTTGTAGGGATGGGATCAAAGGGACCTTGAAAAGGTTTCCATTTTAAAATTTTAAAAAATAAAAATAAAATTAGCACGTTAACCAACTAGGGGAGAGAGAGAGTAGACATTATCCTTTTGCAGAAAGGAAAGGTGAGGGATAAGAGTATCTGAATCTATTCTTGTTTCCATAAAGAATAATTATCTTTGAAAGTTGCTTGACTTCTGCAGTAAATCATCATCGTTGGGTCACAGGAACGGCTAATATTGAAAATACTTTTCCCTAACAAAAGAATTTCTAGGGTTGGTTAGGTATTTTGCAATATATGTGAAAGAAAGAATGAGAATGACTTCTAGATTGGATGTTAGAAGAAGTGAATTAGGTTAGGTGGCTGTTTGATCCTACACCTTTGTCTATTTTTATTCCTACAATTCAATGGTATATGCCTATGGTGTACCACACTTTCCAGTTAGGATGGCAAATTCATTAGAGTGTTATATTCAATGTATGTTTTATCGCTTCTCTGTTTTAGCATTCAACTGAGCAAGACAAGAACTGAGTGATGTAGTATTTAATAACAGTACACTCTTCCATATCTACCTTCTGTTCTTTTGCACAACCTATACTTGAATGAACCAACGAGTCAATTAGTAAATTTTTCAAGTTTGACTTATTTGTTTTATGAGTCAATTTCAAATGAGTTTTAATTGAGTCGAATTCAAATAGCTTGTTTTTTACAGTATGCTTCTCGAGTCAAGTAGTAAATTGTTCAAAAGTTTATGTGACTCAAGTTTGTTTACATTTTGGGCTGAGATTGAGTAGTTTAATTTTTTATAATGCATGTACATATACTTATCAAGTTGAATAATAAGTTGTTCAAGCTTGGTTTCAAAAGTAACTAATTTTGAATGAGTTTTCAACCAATCAAACACAAATTGAGTCCAAATAATTTGATTCGTTTTACAGATATTTACTCTACTACGATTTTTTAAAAAAAAAAAAAAAAAGTATAAAACAATAATTTTTTTTTTTTTTTTTACTGATATGGGGACACGTGGTGGCTGACAAAGCAGGGGGGGTATGGTTTTGAAGGAAATGAATTGTTTAATATAAAGAAACAAAGAAAAAGCTTATATGATTCTTGAAATTGCCCAGTCTGTGAGTAAGTGCTAGTTGTTGTTTGAAGGGTGAGAGAGTGGTGGTGATGGTAGGGGCTTCTGTTCTGTTGGGTTACAGTTTATAGACAAGATACAGAAGGGCCCCCCCCCACCCCCTCTCGAATCCGATTTTGCTCACACTGTAAACAAAACATGCCTTTTAATTGATTTAAAATTGTAAAACTCATAAATTTAAATGAGATAAATATATATATATTTTTTAAATTTATAGTTTTAGACCAATTGAATAGTATGTATTGTTCACACACTCTGTTAGTGTGTGGACAAATTTAGTTTAGGCTATCTCTCTCTCATGATCTCATCTATATCTCATCTCTCTCCTGTTATTATTGTTGTTGTGAGAAAAGGGATACAAATTAAATGGTTGGAATTGGAGCGCGTATTGGATTGTAGTGTTGTTGTTGCTGCTTCCTATCTTCCCATCTGCTGGTTCTCCATACAGCCATCTTTCTGTCACCATCCCCCATTAACACTTTGTGGTCCCTTGCATACAACATCTCCCACCCCCAACAAGTACCCATGAAATTATCTTTTTACCAAAAACAAAAAAAAATAAAAACCAGGTAGAAAGATAAAAAAGATCCATTAGATTTGACACATTTTGGCCAGTTGACATCCCCACCTCACAAGTTATGGAACAAATAAGAATACTATGTATTCAGAAAAACATTTATAAAAAAAAATCTCAAAAATTGAAACATTTAGATTAGATTCTTTTTACGTGTGATTCATATAATTGTACCATATTTAAAATTAAGAGCACTTTCTGTTTTCTTGATATGTTGCATTTTTATGGAACAAATGCTAGAGAGAGAGGGTTTTTGATTGAAAATTGGGATGTCTTAAACCAAGAACCCCGTTATCTGGGTGGATTATTGATTGGGTAGATCATAAAGTAGGGGGCCACTTGATGATTATTAGGGACCTAACTAATCCCACATATCTAAGGCCCACCAAAAAATGGCCATGTAAAGATTGATTAGACTTGCTGTAATATGATGTTTCATACATTACAAGAAACTCTCTTTGATGGTGCACAAATCTTTGTATGCTCCCAACCCCATTGTCCACTTCTATTAATCAGAAAACGAAGACAACACAAGTAGTTCTCTTTCAGGGATTTACATTACTCTCCATTCTATCTGTTTTGTCCAAACAAAATAAAAACCAACAAAAAACCGATAATCAATGGGGCCAAATTTCAATAGGTGTGTCCACGTCTCAAATTGGGGCAAGTATTATTGTGCATTGAGTTGTCCTTTTTTTTTTTGTTGTTGTAATAATCGTGCAGTACTTCTCTGTTTAAGTCGATTACAGACAATTCAAGTCATGCTCGAACTAGGGTTGCATATCACATGGGAGGTAGTGCGAGTTGTAAGGGAATTGGAACATGCATGGATAGCTTTTGAACATGCCAACATTTAATTTCCATGGCCACAATTCATTGCCATGTCATTTCACAATATATATAGTAAGAATAGATCAACTGAAATTGCTTATCAATTCACCCCACTTGGCATTCCAAAGATAAGTTTCTTTTCTTTTTCTTTTTTGGGTATGTATCAAAACCTGAAGAGATGGGTTAAAAAAATTATCCTCTTGAGAGGGGTTACACTAATTGAGCAAAAAGTTCAATTAAAATAGAGCAAACCTACCATTAAAAAGATTATCATATAAGGCTTGTTTCTTGGTCTGGAACCGCCATAGGTAAAAAACAATTATACCCACCAATCATTTGCATGGGGGCTTCACTATTGAGATAAGATTAGAGCTTCTTGAGGCACTTCTCCTATTTTTTAAGTGAACTCCACCCATTAGAAAAAAAAAAAAAAAAAAACAATCTTGACAAATGTTTCAACAAAGCAAAATCATGTAAGTACGCGTCGAAATGTGACACAGTCATGTACAACAATCTCATTAATAATGTGTTAACACATCAAGTAAAATCAATTAAAATTTCATCATTGTAGAATTTGGAAAGATCAGATAGTATGAAGAGATTATTTTACCTTTTTGGAATTCAAACTTCTTTGCTCTTCCTAACTTTGCTTCTATATAGAAGAACACAAATGTTGCAAAAAATGAAATTTTAGTAGTAGTCAGCGTCCCTTCTTAGTTTTGAGTAGACGAAACCAATTATCATTCTGTTATGACTTTTCTTCACATTCCTACCAGGTGAGATCTAGGCTTTTGTTTTGCCATTTTTTCAATGTATAATTTGAATCATAGCATCCAAATCATAAGAATTTTTATTTATCAGTGCATAAAAAGAACATGGTGTCACATCATTCTGTATAAAAAAATTGACCTGAAAAAGATAAGTAGGCCCAGAAAAGCATCACTTTAAACAAGTAGCCGCTTTCCACAGCATTCCTCTTGCCATATTGACACGTTTGAGGGAAGCCAAAGCAGAGGAAGGTCCAATCCTTTCATGTGTATATATACTGATCTGATATCTCTTCATCCCCATTCAAAGCTCTCCAAAAGAAAAACACATACACACACACACACTAATAAACCCACCCAATCTCTGCTCATTCTTTTCTTTTGCCTTCTTCAATCAACCTCCATACCATTAAACTACTTCTCTTGTATAGTTTTTAACAAGAAAGTTATCATCTCATATCATATCATATATGTGTAAACCAAAGCCATCTTCTCCCTCATTGTTTGTCTCTTCTAACAAAACCCATTTCATAAACCCCAACAAGACCATGGATCTTCACACTGATGATGATGGTCTTGATCTTGATCTTGATGATCAACTCCATAGATGGCCAACTCCTACTGAGGTAAACACAACCCATAACAACCCTTACACACATAAAAACATATATTTATACATTAGTCCCTTTTTATCTTTAAAAAATAAAAAAATAAAAAAATAAAGGCAGTATCACATTTCTCATTTTCTTGCATGTTCTTGATTGGGTTTTCTTGCATTTTAGGCCCTGGAAGAAATCAAAGCCATAGGGAAGATCTCAGGCCCAACAACCGTTACAGGGCTTCTACTCTTCTCCAGAGCCATGATCTCCATGATCTTCCTGGGCTACCTCGGCGAGCTCGAGCTCGCCGGAGGCTCTCTCTCCATCGGCTTCGCCAACATTACCGGGTACTCCGTGATCTCCGGCTTAGCCATGGGCATGGAACCCATCTGCGGACAAGCTTTCGGAGCGAAACAATGGAAGCTTCTAGGCCTTACTCTACAAAGAACAGTCCTCCTCCTCCTCTCCACCTCCATACCCATCTCTTTCATGTGGCTCAACATGAAGAGAATCCTCTTATGGTGTGGCCAAGACGAAGAAATCTCAACAGCAGCCCATACTTTCATCGTTTTTGCCATTCCAGACCTTTTCTTCCTCTCTCTTCTCCACCCACTACGAATCTATCTAAGGACTCAAAACATTACATTACCAGTAACTTACTGTTCAGCCATTAGTGTGCTCCTTCACATACCACTCAATTTCATTCTCGTAGTCTATTTCGAGATGGGTATTGCAGGAGTAGCCATAGCAATGGTCTGGACAAACCTCAATCTCTTCATTTTGCTATGTTCATTCGTATACTTGTCGGGAGTGTTCAAAGACTCATGGGTTGCTCCGAGCATGGATTGTCTTCGAGGATGGTCTTCTCTTCTCACACTCGCAATCCCAACTTGTATCTCAGTCTGTCTCGAATGGTGGTGGTACGAATTCATGATTCTTCTCTGTGGACTCCTTTCAAATCCCAAAGCAACAATCGCTTCAATGGGTATTCTAATCCAAACTACCTCTCTAGTCTACGTCTTCCCATCATCACTCAGCCTCGGAGTCTCCACCAGAGTCGGCAACGAGCTCGGCGCCAACCGCCCCACGAAAGCCCGCATTTCGACTATCGTTTCCCTAGCCTGCGCAGCGGCATTAGGCGGCGCCGCCATGATGTTCACCACCCTGATGAGGCACAGGTGGGGGAAATTTTTCACTAAAGATTCCGAGATTTTGGAACTGACCGCAGTGGCATTGCCGATCGCCGGACTATGTGAGCTCGGAAACTGCCCTCAAACCACCGGGTGTGGGGTGCTGAGAGGCAGTGCACGGCCGAGTATCGGAGCCAATATCAATTTGGGGTCTTTTTACTTGGTGGGTATGCCGGTGGCGATTTATATGGGGTTCGTAACGAAAATGGGGTTCGCCGGACTGTGGCTTGGGTTGCTTGCGGCTCAGGCGACCTGTGCTTTGCTCATGATTTTTGTCTTGTACAAAACAGATTGGAAGCTTCAGGCAGAGAGAGCTAGAGAACTCACACAATCTTCTTCTTCTTCATTTTCTTCTGTATTACCGATATCAATGTCGCCAGAGAATGGTGTTGAGGGGATGATGAAGAAGAAGAAGACGAAGATGAGTAATTTGGAAGATATTTTGTGCAGTGATAACAATAATGGTGAGTTGGTGAAGACAGCTTCTTCTCCGCTTGAAACAGAGCCTCTCATATCTTCTACTACTACTATTACTACCACAAAGATTGTTGTTCATTGATTAGAGTACTTGCTTGTCCATGGCCACCATTTTTTGCCCCCACTCTTTGAAGAGTTGATGTGAAAATTGTTCTTTAAAATTAACTCCATTGTACTGTAGAGAGGAGAGCTTTTGTTTGTACTTTCTAGTTATGTTTGATTCACAAAATTAATAGTGAAGTATTAATAATTTCCTCCCTATCCCATTACTAGTAATCTTACAAATTTGTTGGATTAATTATCTATTGGATTAATAATCCTAAACCAAAATGTTGAAACAAATATAGGATAATTGAGCTCACAGATTAATAATCACAATTCCATACTCTAATCCACCCAATCAAACATGTCCTCTATTCCTAGCTCTCTCTTCCTTATTTGCTCTTTTTTTGTAAAACAAAAAAACAAAAAATTTAAGATGCTGTAATAATGTAATAATGTAATTGCATAATAGAACTGGAAGAACACATCTTGTGTTAGTTCTCCGTACTGTCATTGAAAGCTGAGAGAACTCCAATGCCACTTTATAAAGTGGCATTATAAACAAATAAATAAGATACTTTGGAAAATTCTTAAAATTCAAAAGCTATGAATTAGATTTAAGATTTATTTGGTGCGGTCGATACTTAACAAATTTTAAGTGTGTGCAGGGGTTATAATTTTAAACCAATTATCAAAAATTAACTTTTACACTATACACCAATTTTAAAAAATAAGAGAAAAGTTAGAGATCATAAATTTTTTTTCATGAAAATGATAATGAAAAATTTATGATTTTTGGATTACCTTGATTAGTGTGTGGTATTTCATTCTAAGTGTAATTCAAGGGTCACAAGACTTTCATGATTATTTTCATGAAAGATTTTTCATGATACCTAACATTGCTGAAAAAAATAATTACATGTAAAAATAGAATTTGAGACATTAATGTTATATTTTTACAAAACAAGCAAAGATGTACACTTTTACAATTGCATACTAATATACATTATGAAATCATTCATCGTAAACGAAACCTCCTGAAATGCTTGATTCATGCTAGGTGTCACAATCTCAATGTATTCGTTTCATTATTTGATTCATTAAAATAAATACAGAATATCAACATTCTATACGAATGTTAAAAGAAAAGTCATCTGATAGGGAGATTAAAAAATAATTATTTTATTCTACTTTCATTATACTTTTGTTTTTATAATATTTTATTTTATTTATATAATCCTTTGTATTTTTATGAGTACATAAGATTAAGATTTGTGATAGAGAAAGTAAGATAGAGAGAGAAGAGGGAGTTTAGCTGTCGGTTGTTTTAAGGGTGAGGAGGATCCGCCTACCTTTTTTTAGTGATCCCTTTTTTTCTTCTTTTTTTCCTATATTAGGCCACAACATTGACTACCCTAAAATGGAAATTAGGATAATACTTTTTTTTTTATCAATCTGATTTGCCAAAACAACCCCCCTCTATCTATCTTCTTTCTTTCATACATCTTTTAAAAATGAAAAATAGTATGGAAGTCTATTTTCAAGTTTAAATACTCATTTTTAAGATTCAGTGATCTGTTAAAAAGAGGATTGATTGATGATTAAAAAAATATAAGAGCGAGAGTTACCTTAAATATTTTAATAGACTGTCAAATCATTAAATTTAAAAAATAAGTATAATTTTTAAATTAAAGTAACACTACTTTTTTTAAAATCCTTTCCTTCACCAAAATGAATTCTCCATACCCCTCCTACAAGCAGCCTTTAGCTTAGAAAATCATTCATCCCATTCTGAGATAGCTTAAACTTGTTTCTTTTTATAGTAAAAAAAAATTAAAAACCTTATTAATTCATTTATCATTTAATAATAATAATTTAAAATTTGATATAGATGCTGCTTCAATAATATAATAAGTATCACATTAATAAAAAAATATATAACATATTTTTAATTGTTTAAAAAAGTAATGCAATGATACTCGAATAAAGTTGTGGGAACCAATTAAAATCAAAAGTTATATTTTCATTGATTTAATGGATTTTTAATTTTCAACAACAATATAGATACACAACAATAATTTATAATATTTATACGAGTGTGAGTCTCATATTCATGTAATAAATTAATGAATTAGTTTGTGTAGCAATAAATTTAAATGCATTCCAAATTTTTTTATACATATTGTGTATCTATTCCATTACTTAAGCTGGCTGAATTTTGCAATAAGGAGTTCAAGTCAACTATAATATTAAGGGAAAATATCATTTTGGTGAGAAGTAAAAATTAATATTTATCAACTCAATGGAAAAGTTTATGAACTTCTATTTGAATATTACAAAACTTTACCTTAATCATATTTTTTCTACTTATATTGAAATGATATTTCCCTTAGTATCAAAAGGATTCCATATTCCCACTTCCCTTTTTCACTAAATACATTTCATATAATTTTTGCCAAATGACAAAATTATCCCTCGTCAGAGATGAAAAAGGGGAAATGTAAAGGTTTGAGAAGGGGCAATTTTTGGTAGTTGACAAAAGTATAAAAGGTGTATTTGGTTTAAATGGGAGTAGGAATAGGACCACCCTATCAAAGCTTCAATAAAGCTTTTATTTTTTTCTGTGAAAATTGTTTTCTACAATTTTATTTATTTATTTATTTTTTTGTGGTATTTGATGCAATAAAAAATAAAAGTCAATAAAATATTTTCGATGGTCAATGAAAAATAAATTTATTTGACCATAAAATATTATCCATGTCACCACACGACCATTACCACCACTCACCACCACCATTATCATCCTACCAGCACTCGACACTATCACCATTGGATGATGGTAAATTAGTAAGTAACTATAACAGTAAATGGAAGAAAAAAATTAGTGGAATATCTCTCTCAAACTTTGAGTAGTAGAAGAGGTCTAATATTTTTTTTTATTAGTTAAAATCCCTCAATAATATTATTAGAAAAATTTTGGCTCGTCACAAAGAAATTTCTCTAGAGAGTTTAAATTTCTCTATGAAGAGCTGAAATTTCACTGTAAAAATATTGAGAGACTTCAATTATTATGAAAATATTACATATATTTTATCTTATAAAATTTTAATATTGAGAAATTTAAACTAAAAATCCCTAAATGCAAACCAAATTGTTTATGCATATTGTATATCTATTCTATTACTTTTTCTTCCTCTTTTTTCCAATCACTAGAAAGAATATAGAAAAAGGAAAAGTTGCATAATGTAATACTCGAATTTAGACACGATGTTGCACTACAACAAAATGTACCTTTGGCAACTAAATTAGTGACTAAAAAAAATTTAGTCGCCAAAAGTTATGGAATTGGCGACTAAATTTTTTTTTAGTCGGCAAAAGTATAACATTTAGCTACTAATTTTTTTTAGTAGGGGTACATTGGTTATTAGCGACTAAAAAAAATTAAGTCGCTAAAAATTGCCAGAATTAGCGAGAAAAAAGAATTTTAGTCGCTGTATATTGAGTTTTGGCTACTAAAATCAGTTAGTCGCCGAATGAAAAATAAAAAATTATTTTTTTACCTTTGGCGACTAAAATGTTGGTCACCAAAAGTTTCTTTTCAGCGACAAAAAGAATTTTAGTCATCGTAGGTTGAGTTTTGGCTACTAAAATATTTAGTCGCCGAATTTTAAATGAAAAATTATTTTTTTACCGTTGGCAACTAAAATTTTGGTTGCCAAAATTTTATTTTCAGCGACAAAAAGAATTTGTCACCGTAGGTTGAGTTTTGGCGACTAACATTTTAGTCGATGTTTGAGTTGATTTGGCTAAATAATTTACTTGTTATTACTTACATTTTTGTCGACAAAATTTGAAATTAGTCGCCAAAGCTACCAAAATTTTAGTGGGAAAATGAAAACCTATTGGCGCCCTCCCAGGTATTCTCCTCTGTTTAGGAATACAGAGCACTATCTCTCTTTCTCTCTCTCTCTCACACACACACACACATACAATCACCACCAAATCTCACCTCACCTCATCTCAGGCGCTTACCACCAGGAAGCATTCGACGTCGCACATTGCCACCGTCACAAATCGCCACCGTTGCAAATCACCACCGCCACTACCGCAATACCAGGTTATATGTCGCTCTTTCTCTCAGTCTCGCGCTCTCTTTCGTTCTCCTTCTTGAGCTTGCCGTATCCCCAAATCGTATAAAACTTGCCCTATACCTTTTCACTCTTATTTCCCAAATTTGTCTCGATTTTGCTCTCTCTCTCTCTCTCTCTCTCTCTCGATTTTGCTCTCGATCTTCCTCTCTCGATTTCGCTATGTATCTCGCTCTATAAATCGCCATGGTTGTGTGAATAAGAGACCTCCAACGGTACGAACTCCCTCAATTTCTTTATCTGCTAATCTTTTCGTTCTCTTTCTTTCTCTTTCGGATCTCCTCTCTCTTTGTTTCTTTTTATTTTATGATTTGAATCTACTTCTAGGGTTTGGATTGAAACATTAAATGTCTTTGGATGACCAGTTATGTTTTTATGAAATTTAATCTATTTCATTTTTTTTTTGGTTGCATTTTATAGGTCTTTGGATTCATGAAATGGGATGCTCACTGTTGATGAGTATGGCTTCCCTCATTTGCTTGATAATTTTGCCTATAATATTTTAATAAGTTGTTTAGCTGTACACTGACGTATTTTCTGGACTTCAGCAATTGTTTTTGCTAAATTCATTCTTGTTTTCTATTGAAGATAACTGTCTCCATATACTAATTTAAAACTTTTTTGGTTTGTTTCAGTACAAGGAAAACCATTAAAGGCAGTTGTGGATATCCAGTATTCAATGATGCAACAAAATTTGTCCATAGCTAATCCAAAAAAGGTTGGATGACTTCCACACTTTGATTGTTAGTTTTTAATTTCATCTGTTTAAAATTTGTAGTTATTACATAGTCTTGTTTCTGTTACTATTAGTATTATTTGTTTATTTTATTGGGGAGAATCACTGGATAAGATATTTATGTTTTCACAAGCTAAGTTTGTGGATTTGTGCAGTATGGTGTATAGATTAGTGATGCAATATACAGAGGTGTCGCCATGTACTTGAGATGATTGTTTTGAGGCACTGCTTTTACTTGAATTACTGTACCTGACTATTTCTAAAGTGGACCCTGCTTATATTGGTACATATTTGGGAAATATACATTAGAATTAGCTGATACTTGGATAATACAATTTCAATTTTTCAATTACGTTTCAAGATTTTTATATGATTCAATAGTTACATTAAGATAAGGGGGGAATTGAGTAATTAAAGATAGAGGATGCTTGGTGTAGCAATAAACACCACATCACATCACATCACACCATACCAAACTATATCTGTGAACTCCCTCCAAGAATCAAGTTAATGTTGTCATTGGTTTCGTTGATACTGATTAGTTTTCTCTCCCTTTCACAGACCAATTGGTTCATTTATTAGACAATGCTACCAATATATGTGTGTACAAATAAGGCATCCTTCATTTATTAGTTCAATTGAGGATGCAAAAGAGTCTCTGGCTCTTCCTAGGATTAGTAGTTGAAAACTGAACACGAACCAGTCGCTTTGTAGCTAGGGGTCAAGCCCACTAATGGGTTTCTCAAGTTTGATTTAGAAACTCAACAAGTTTCAATAATTTTGCGTGTTGACTGTTATGCTACCTAACACACGACCACCCTCTTTTTTTTTTTCTGAACTTGAGACCACTTGTTTAAAAATTAAATGCTAAGCAAGACACAAGCGGAGTTCGAGTTGAGTTCCAGTTTAGGAATATGTTCAACCTTAATTTATCTACCTAACAAGTTTGATCAAATCAAAACAAGTCAAGCTCAACTACAACAAAGTAGCACCCAATGATTCAATGGGGTTTCATATTTAACTGCTAATCTCTCTCTCTCTCTCTCATATTTAACTACCAACTTTTGTTGTTGATCTAATGATCTGATGATTTTGCGGTGGTTTCAACCATGTTTTCTGGTCCTTGGACTTTTGTCAAAAGAAAACTATCATTTAAAGCTATTGAATCATTAGAACATTCAGGTCTCTTCACTGATTAATATATCAGAGTTTTTTGAGAGCCCTTAGCCTAATGTCTATTTATAGTTTGTTTAGAAAAGACATTGCATGAATTACAAAAACTTGTGCATGTTACCCAACTCAAGCACACTACTATCCCTGTTCTCTTTCATGTAATGTTGTCACCCATGTGACCGCTCATTGAGTAGGCTACAAAAAGGAGCCTCTTGGGATTTTTACATTTTTTTAGAAACCATTGAGTGCTTCTCTTAAGCTCTTTTCAAGCAGGCTTTGAGTGAGGATCTAGTTTCTGCCCCTTAATCTTGTTTTCACAATTTTTAGTTCCAAAATATCAAGGTTAATGTTAAGTCAAATAGGCCAATTTTAGGTAACTAAAACCAGTGTCCCAAAACTAATGCAACATTTTTTTTTCCTATGCTAAGATAAGCTCAAAACACAACCACAATGGGACTTTGGAACCACTGCTTTGTTCAATTTGCCACACTAAAGTTAGTCTCCAAACTGTTACAATAAAGAAGAGCAAAAAATATCATTTTGGTTGGCCCAAACTTACTTAGGAAGCTCTTGAAAGTTGGTTATTTCCAGGAATGATTTTATGAATCCTAAGTTTGTTTTTAGTGTTGATGTGTCAATTTTGTATTAAAGTAAAAGAACTATTGGATTACTTAGTTATTTGGGGTTGAAAGAGTACCCATATTTTCAAAAATTATTTTCTTGGGAAAACGAATTTCATTTTATGCCTATTTTAGTTATCTTGGTATTGTTTGAATGATGTGTGTCTGCATGTGTGATACTAATCTCGCCATCATCACCATGTGTAATGATCTTGTGGTTTTATTGATATGGAATGGACATGTTTTATGATCTTAGTGGCTTTGACTTTGCTTTATCTATTTATTTTTGGCCGTGTTTGTGTATAAATAACATAGTTAGTTTGTGGTTTAACTTCAGGTTTTCTAGTTGGCCAAATTGATGTTCACATTTTACATGGGTTCTCTGTTTTAAGTCCATTCATGACTTTAAATTGTAGTTTTAAGATCAATTGAAATTTAAATCATAAAATAAAAAGTGTTACCAATTGACAGAGAATGTTGATTTTGGCTTTGGTCATACTTCTTGATCTCAAAAGGTGAATTGGAAATTCCTACAAAATTGATCTCAAGCTTGCTTGGAGATTATAAAACCTAGTAGATCTATGGCTTTAATAACCATACAATGTTAGTGAAAATTTTTATTCTCTTTGTTAAAGTAGCATTATTTAGTGTAAACTTGTATGAATCGATATAGAAGTCAAGTGTTCTTTATCCACTATTAAAATTGTGTGTTTAAAATTCATGTTCCATTTTTTCATCAAATCTCTAGTCACAATGTATAGGTTCATAGATGCGGGAAGTAAGTAGATATTCTCTAATAGTTAAGATGTCTTGATGTAATTAACCTTATTTTTTATATTGTACTGCTAACAGTAATATGAGAAAATGAGATTATGGACTAGCTATTGGCCAACAAGGCTCTTTTAAGAAACCATGTCCTCTAGGCTTTGGTTATTTCAAAGAGGGCTATGTGAGAAATTCATTGGGCTCAATTGAAAGTCTATGATCAAGTTTTAAAAAGAAAGGCTTAGATTAGCAAGATTTGCCCCCAAAGAAACCTAGGAAGTACTTTCTAATTTCTGAAAAGAGTAATGTGATTATAGGACTTTGAATTATTGCACAATATTATAATCTTTTAATTCAGTTTTTTTAAAGAAAGATAATTGCCCTATTTCAGATCTATGAGTTTAAGCATAGCTTGATACTTTACTGTTCTGTTTTTGTGTTGCGAATGATTTTGCAAGATGGACCTTAATTCTACAAATTCTAAGAATTTTATCCTCATGAAACAAATTAAATCATAGAATAAACCCAACAATTGAGAAATGCATTTCCAGGGAGCACATGAATTTTTTCTAGTTAATCACTTTAGAATCCCACCTGTTGGCTTGAAGCCTGTACTTATTTTTAGTGAATTTACACATTAATAAAACCCTTTGAATTCTTTCTTCTTCTTTCTGTTTTTTTTTTTTGGTGGAATTTAAGTTAGTTCAAACTAGCACAAGGAGACTCAGCTCAACTGTATACTTTCTAGGCATCTTGCAAGCAGTCATGAACACAAGAAGGACTTGCATTGATTTATTGGAGAAAATATAATGTGAAATGCACAATGCACAATGTGAAGAATGTGATACCATGCATGAATTATTCTGTCTTCAAATTACTGTTGCAAGGATTAATATTTAGTCAATAAATTATATTGAAAACAAATGAAATTATGAATTACGTGGCTGTTTAAAAGTTGATATGCGAACTTGATTAATTGAATTAGTTGACGACAAGCAGATCAATGAGGATCTTCAATTTGGAACCCCTCTCTTGATTGAAGACTGCATTCAGTTTTGCATATCAGGCTTTGATTGCATATTTCATGTATTGTGGTAGTTGAGAGTAGTTCATTTCCACAACCCTTTGAAATACATTTTTGGACCGAGCAGTGGGACATGAGATTCTTTGACCGTCTATGAGTAACACCGATCCTTCCTTAGCTGTCTTGTTGACAAGTATGGTTTTAGGTATACCAAATATGAATAAGCATATTCATGGCATTTGATCTATGATGGCGACTATCAAATATTTGATTTATGATTGTAATTATCGATTAAATACGTAGTCTCTTGAGTTTGTTGAGAATAAAGAATGCAAAAATGGTGTCGCAAGCGTGTACTGAAAAGCTTATGTTATGTCGGTTTTCATCCTAGTACGACACATAAATAATTGTAGCACATGCACATGTATGGTGCCTGTCTAATAATTAACATAAATTTGAACTCTCTCTCTGTGATAATGTTCATAGAAGGAGAGGCAGGTTATCATCTTAGCATTCACTGTTGCCATTTTTGTGTTACTATTGTTACCATAATGGTTAGTACAATAAGCCTTACTAGTTTTTGGTGTTTGATGTTACTCTTGTAAGTATTATGCATCAAGAACACCATAGCCTATTTAAAAGGGATTAAATTAAAATTAGAGGTGGAGCTTTATGCTAATCAATTTATTGAACAACCTATAGCTAGATCCATAAGTGGCTTGTTATGCTATTGTTGTTGCTCTTTATGAAATTTGTTAACCCTTTTTTTTTGTTAACTAATATACTGAAGTGCCTTTGGGAAAGAGATGGGAGTCCAAATTGGGTTCAATTTACCACTAAGTTACAAGTCTCATTGGTGAAGAAGACTAGGAGACCTAATAAACAAGAGTATATGCTGTTATTATTATATACTCTGCTGGTGGTTTTTTTGTTTTTCTGTATTGGTTAAGATTTGTATCAAGATTGGAGGTTGAATGATTGGGCTCAAGTCTAGTGGCATGCAACAGATGCTTGGTTAGGTATACAGGGTCATTGGTCTTTTACTCTACTACTATCACTCTATTGCTAATACTCTGCTTGCCAATATGAGCTTTTTAATGGTTCATCAGTTTATAAAAGGTGTGAATCCTTTCTGGAACCTGAAACAGATGCTCTGCTCAGCAAAGCTTCTGGTTTGTTATGTTTATTTGATTGGCTTAAAGATTAGTTACTGCTATATTCTGTGCTGATGGTGTTGTGTGGTAAAGGAATGTGTCTAAGGTTAGATTATGTTTATAAGGTGGATGGCTGGGTCAAACTTGGGATGAGAAGATGACTTGGGTAGAGGTGCAGTAGCAATAGCAGCTTAGTGACAGATATTGTCTATAAGGTAGAGGTGTTGTTGGTGTGTACTGTTGTTATGAGGCTGCTACTGGTGGTAGATTATGATTGTTGTTTTTTCTTGGTCCAGAGTTATTTCTTGGTCTTAGGTGTCATTTTCTTTCAGATAAAAATAAAACTACATTTTCATAGCACTTTAAAAAAAAAAAGAAAAAAGAAAAGAAAAGAAGCATACTCTGCTTTATATGGGATGAGAAGATGACTTGGGGTATAAAAAGAAAGACCTTTATATGACTTGTGACAATCGACGGAACGTTAGTCGAACCCGTAGGTTGGGAGTTAGAGCCGAATACGCCCAAAACTTAGTCGAAAAAGGGCGTTTCATGGGCGAAAATTCAAAACAGCCCTCGAACCTCCATGTGGCTGACACGAACAGCTTCCCTATGCCCAATATGACTTGTGACAACTGACAGAATGTTATTCGGACCCGTAGATTGGGAGTTAGAGCCGAATATGCTCAAAACTTAGTCGAAAAAGGACGTTTCGGGGGCGAAAATTCAAAACAGCCCCCGAACCACCATATGGCTGACACGAGCAGCTTTCCCATGCCAAATATGACTTGTGACAACTAACAGAATATTATTCGGACCCATACGTTCGGATTTAGAGCAGAATACGCCCAAAACTTTGTCGAAAAAGGCGTTTCGGGGGGCGAAAATTCAAAACAGCTCCTGAACCGCCGTGTGGTTGACACGGACAGCTTCCCCATGCCAAATATGAGTTGTGACAACTAACGGAATGTTATTCGGACTCGTAAGTTGGGAGTTAGAGTCGAATATGCCCAAAACTTTGTCAAAAAATGGCGTTTCAGGGGTGAAAATTCAAAACAGCCCCCGAACCGCCATGTGGCTGACATAGGCAGCTTTCCCATGCCAAATATGACTTGTGACAACTAATGGAATGTTATTCGGACCCGTAGGTTGGGATTTAGAGCCGAATACGCCCAAAACTTTGTCGAAAAAGGGCGTTTCGGGGGCGAAAATTCAAAACAACCCCGAACCGCCGTATGGCTGACATGGGCAGCTTCCCCTTGCCAAATATGACTTATGAGAACTGACGAAATGTTATTCGGACTCATAGGTTGGGATTTAGAGCTGAATACGCTCAAAATTTAATCGAAAAAGGACGTTTCTGAGGTGAAAATTCAAAACAGTCCTCGAACCGTCATATGGCTGACACGGGCAGCTTCCCCATGCCAAATAGGATTTGTAACAACTGACGGAATGTTATTTGGACCCGTAGGTTGGGAGTTAGAGCCGAATACGCTCAAAATTTAGTCGAAAACGGGGTTTCGAGGGCGAAACTTCAAAACAGCCCCGAACCTCCGTGTGACTCTCATGGCCAACTTCCCTATGACAAATAGGACTTGTGACAACTGACAGAATGTATTTGAGATGTATAGTAATGAAAAATTATGGAAAAAATATTAAGAAACCAATATTAACTCAGTTTACGCCTTGTTATATTATATTAATTTCTTGAACGTACACAAGTGTGTTATATTATATTTAAGCTTTCATACAAGTATCTAACTATGAATGGTGTTTCTAAGGCCATTTGCTTCATGAGATATCAAGTATTCTTTCTTTGATGAACCATTTATAGGTGTCTCAACATACATTTCTACATATTTCCTTTTATGATTGAACTTTATTTTTGTTATTATTTTTCTCACATGTTCTAATATCCTGAATGAAATGGCACTGACAGACATTAATAAATAGGGATGGTTTTATATCCAATCTAATGATTCAAGTGCCTTTTGCAAACAAATAATGAGGAAGTTGGTAAAAAGAATACTTTCTATTCACATTGGGCTTTGATATTGGTTTAGCCACAGAATTTGGATGCATGTTGCATACAAATAGAAGATTGTTACATTAGCTTTTTGTTAGTAATGAAAGATTTAGTAATGATTTTTCTGCATTTAACAATGTTCTTTATAACAAAAGACTTTAGAAAGACTGTAGAAAGACTAATAATTGATTCATCATGGAAGGTTGCTTCTTTGATATGTTATTTGTCACTTGTTGCTAAATTCATTTATAAAGTTGGGCATTTTTTGGTCCAATTCTAATATTTTTTTGTTTTTGTTTTTTGTAGATAACTTTGTTGTGTGGACTTTCAGAGAAATATTTTGGTGTATGGAGAAGAAATTATAGTTTTGTATAGAAGTAATATAATACGTTTGTCGTCTCCAGCTTTTGTGCAGTTAACTATTACTGATACAAAAAACTTTTGGCAACCAATAGCTAATTACTGGCATGGTACATAGACTGCATTTTGTCACCGTACATATATATGATTTTTTGTTGTGGTACATAAATGTACTTTTGTCTTGATACATACATCACCTTTTGTCGTACAAATTACGATGGTAATTTGTACCATGCCGAACGGTCATTTCACATCGTAGTAAATGTAATTTTTGTATATGGAAGGCTTTGCTTTTTGTATGATTCTACATTTTGTATGGAATTATTATTTTAGTTTGGACAATAGTTGGTTTGTATGTACTTGGACAGTTAAAGTTATTTATTTTTTGTATACAGATGCAGATTGTGGAATAATTGATAGTTTACATATCATTTTATTTATATACGTATTATAGGTTGCATGAAATACAGATAGGTTATGGACACATTATAATATTTGTAATAAAACATAATATCATGTTTTTGCCGACTAAACATTTTGTAGCCAAAAGAAAATCAAACATTTGGTGACTAAAAGTTTTGTAGCCAAAAGAAAATCAAACATTTGGCGACTAAAATATTTCGTAATTAAAAACAAAAGTTGAAGAATAAAAACACTTTTGCCGACTAAAAATTTAGTAGCAAAAAATATGAGAGTTTATGCGACTAAATTTTTAGTAGCCAAAACAAAACTATTTGCCGACTAAAATTTTAGTAGCAAAAAATGTGGGAGTTTAGGCGACTAAGGTTTTAGTAGCCAAAACAAATACTATTTGCCGACTAAAATTTTAGTAGCAAAAAATGTTTGACTTTAGACGACAAAAATTTTAGTAGCCAAAACACTAGTATTTACTTTAGGCGACAAGTAGCTAAAAACTTTTTCCGCGACTAAATCTTTGGTCGTTAACAATAATTGAGGCTTTTGGCGACAAAAAAATTGGTCGGTGAAAATGTATTATTTAATTAATTTTCCAACTTTTTGGACTAAATATTTAGTCAGCAAATGAATACATTTGGCGACTAAAATAAGTTTAGTCACCAATTAGCTTTCCCGACTACTCTTCGGCTACTAATTTTGCGATCAAAAAATTTAGTCGCTAAAGCCTATCGGCGACTAAAAATTGACTTTTGGCGACTAAAAATTTAATCACCAAAAGTAAAAATTCTTGTAGTGTTGGTAAAAGCGCAACTTACTAAGGACATTCAAGTCAGTTATAATATTAAAGCTTCATCTAGTTTTGAACTATTTAGGATTAGTTATAATATTTAGGACTTCATTTTTTTATTTTTTTCTTTAGTACATCAGAAATAATTTAGGACTTTATTTAGTTTTTGAACTAGCGGCCGAGGCACACGTGACGCGTGTGCAAATTTAGAAAAAAGTTATGCGATTGAGTTGATAAAAATTGAACTAAGGAAAATTGCTTTTCAATTGATAAAAATTTTAATGCATCCTCATTCAAATATATTTTTTTAAATTTAAATATCCAATCGCATAACTTTTTTTGAATTTGATACGATATATATACACATACTCTCATATACTTTTGCATTATCTTTGAGTTTTTTTTTTTTTTTTTGAGTTTTTAATTTATTTATTTATTTATTTCCTTATTTATCGAATCTCTTTGAATTAAGAATGAGGATGTATTCAGTTAAGAATATTGAAAATTATTTTTATATTTAATTTGTTTCCTTTAATTTATATATTCATTTTTTTTTAATGCATCCTCATTTTTTTTTGTTTGTGTGTGTGCAAATTTTTTTTGAAAAGTTTAAAATACTATCTTTTTGGAAACAGTTTGGAAGTTGAAAAGTACTTTGCCGACGTTTTAAGGAAAGATGGAAAGGAAAAAAAAAATTTGAAAACACAATGAATAAAAAAAAAGTACTCCTTTTTTTGTTTTCTTTTTATGACTTCTTTATTAACCTGTTAAATCAATGTGCAAAAAGAAATAATAAACTTTTCTTCTAAAGAACACATAGTCGTAAAAATTTTATTTCATATATTTAAAATGTATACAAAAAAATTATATAAAAAGAATAAATTTATACTTAGAATGATAATCTATATAATTTAAATTCAAGTTTGTATTGTAAAATCCATATCTATCTATACTATGTACAAAGCATCAAAAATATATGTGCACAAAATTTATAAACAAATAAAATAAAAATATACTCACAAAGATAATATATACACAAAATATGTACTATTCTTTTTATTTTTTGTATTTTTTTAATCAACATAATGAATAAATGAAAATGGAGTTTTTTATTTTTTGCAATGAACGTAATGAAGAAATAAAAATTATTAAAGAATTAATTTATACAAACAAACAAGCAAATAAACAAAAAAAAAGTTTTAGTCATTGAGAATTTTAAAAAAAATATAAAAAACTAACACTCTTAGATAACTTATAGTCAAAGAAAAACAAAAGATAAATATTGATAACTACTTGAAAAGATATTTCTTCTGAACAACACGAAGCTGTAAAACAATTAGGAAAAAAACAAATTACATATATAAGTTGTGAGACAACATTTAAAAAAAAATTGAATAAATTTGTGTAAAACAGCCTGGAAAAAGAATAGAAATACAAATTCTATAAGTATAAACTCCGTATAATGACTCATCAAATAGTCAACTCTCGTATAGGTTTGTATTTTGCTTTTATACTCTCTCTGCAAACTCATTCAAAATCTACAAATTTTGGCCCCAAGAGACCTCTCTTTGAATCTCTACATCTAATAATTGTCCTTTTTCTATTACATCTCTTTCGTCTTCAATTTCATATTATTCTTCAATCCATTTGAGCATCTTCAATAGAATCAATCTCCTTCTCTGAAAAATCAAAAAAAAAAATAAAAAATCATACAGCAGAATGATTGTAAAAGGAGAGGAAGAAAAAAAAAATTATACCCAAAAACCAAAAAAAAAAAAAAAACAAAAGTTTTAATCATTGAGAATATAAAAATTGAAAACTCTTAATAAAAGATAGTCTTCTATTGGTTTGTACTTCATTTGCCATAATTGAATGAAAGACTTTTGTACTTTCTTTAAAATAGAAAACCATTGTAGAAAGAGAGGAAAAAAAGAAAAAAGTAAAAAAAGAAAAATAATAAAAGTAGGAAAATATTAGAAAACCCAAAATATTTATCAAATGTCTTTAATGGGTATGTGACCCACCCCATGTGTGTCTCACACCTATGTGAGACATTTGGTTAAAATTTTGATAAATCTTTTGGAGTCTCTAGCATTACTCATAATAATCTCAAAGAATGTGATTTAGGAAAAATTGTTGAATAATCTCGAAACACCACGTGATCATACTCCAAGTCAATCACTAATTACTTATTAGTCTCATGTTATTATCTTATTTCCAACATAAATTGTGGGTCCCTACCTCTCTCTACTATAGATCACCACGTATCCATGCTCCAAAAATATTGAATAATCACCCATAATTTAATGAGAAGTTATTGTAGAATAATTTTTTTATTCTTTTTGATACAGTAGAAATGAATAATTTTTTTATTAATATTATGTAAATATCACATGACGACCCTGTTTGGTAAGGTTTATTTCCAACTTATTTCAGCTTTTAGCTTAATTTAAGCTATTTTGATGTGTTTGGTTCAGCTTAATAATACAGCTTATAGCTTTTTATAAATTAAAAATCAACTTATTTTTTGAGTGGGGGAGAAGAAGCTTAATTTATAAGTGAAAAATGAGCTTATGTTCACAGCTATAAGTTAAAGCAGTTAGATTATAAGTTATAATCACTTCCTACTGCTTTACCAAATAGGGCCGACTTCAACCAACAAAATTAAAACCTCACTTAGGGTTGGTTTGGGATGTTCTAAAAAAGTGCATTTTTTAACTTATTAGTTTATATGGGTTGGGTTTGGGTTGGATTTGATGTGATGTGTTAGAAAAGTGATGTGATTTAAATAAGATGATATGACTTAAATAGGATAGTGACTTTTTGACTTTTTGTATTATTTAGATCATGCCAAACTTGACCTTAATATAATAGTATAGATATCCATCATCATGAAACAAATGGTTACCATGCTGTAAAGTAATGTTCCAGCAAAACTTCTAATGAAAAACATGTTGGAACCTTAATGTGTGTGTGTGTGAGAGAGAGAGAGAGAGAGAGAGAGAGAGAGAGAGAAGCATTCGTTGAAGGAAGAAGAGAGGGGTTGGATGAGTGAGTGAGGGGGGGCCCCTGCTTCTAATTGAAGAAACAAAATCCAAACATTATTGCATCTGTCTACTTCTCAGATGACAAAAATGGGAGCAGTGCCTCTGCACAGCAGTTTCCCCAGTCCCCCCCACCCCACCACCCACCACCCTCACCCTGCCTCCATTGGGTCTACAGAACAGAACCGCCACAAACAACTCCACCACCAGAGACTATCTATATTTAGGGTTTGGTTTATCTCATGTTAGGAATCCGACTTGAGAGAGTATGTGAGTTTAGTGAGCTCATTATAAGTTCAATCTCAGTGATTTAAATTATTTACTTTTTAATGCTCATTAAGAAAAATATACATTTAAAAAATGAAGATAATTAGATTTCGTTAAAAAATTGATGGCACATATAATTTTGAGAATAATCATCAATAAATAAATGTGATTCAAATATATAGTTACTAAAATTTAATTATCTTAATTTTTTATATAAATATTTTTCTCAACAAATAATAAAAAGAAATAAACAGTTTAAATTACCGAGATTAGCTTATAATGGCCCATTAAGTCCAAATATTCTCTCATGCTAGATCCCAACATAAGAAAAGTCAAATCCATATATATATATATATTAGAACGACTATATTTATATATTTACATGCATGCACTACACATATATGCTTGCTTGTGTGTTTCTCTGTATGTGTATTTACATATTAATAAATTTAAGGGTAATTTACAAATATACCTCTAAGGTTTAATTAAAATATGAATCAGTCTTTGTGATTGTAAAAATTACATTCCACCTCCTAAGATTTTTAATTTTATAACAAATCACTCATTTTATTAATAAATTATCAAGTCAATTAACAGTTTTTAATGATATTATAAATATATTTCAATTAATAATTTAAGTAATTTTACTATTATATAGGAGAGTACTTATGAATTTTATTTATTTTTTAGTTAATTCTGTTAAATAAAAAATTCTAACAATGGAGTATTTGTAATTTTTTAAACCACAGGGGGTGATCTGTGTTTTAAACAAACTTCAAGAAGTGCATTTGTAATTTATCCTAAATTTAAAAACACTATTCAGGGTTTTATGTAGGGATGGCATAGGACGGGTTTGCCATTTCTCATCCCAACCTCTGCGGATACTTGCGAATACCCGACCATATTTAAAATAGCTGAAAAGATTAAGAACTATTTAAATCCTTAGCATACGAAATAAGTTTTTTTGTTTCCATATATATATAAACAGTGAGACTTTTAAGATTATTATTTATTTATATTTAAACAAAATCACTGACTTTTAGTATTTCTTTCTTATATCTAATTATATATATATATATTATTAATTATATTGGATCGGATTTAGATTGGGAGAGGCGATAGCCGCCCCCGCCCCACCCCCGTTGCAGGTGACCAAAATATAATCTATCCCCACCCCACATAAGTGTTGAGTCGGGTAAAATTGGCCTCATTTGGGTATGGGCAGGTTTCCGTGAATTGGATTAAAATGGTTATCCATAGTTTTATGGACTAAATTTTTTTAATCTTCAAAATTGAAAATTTATAGCAAAAAATATTTGAAGACTAATTTTTGTGGTCGCTAGGGCCGTCATTAGGGTTGTCGTTAAAGGGTCGTTTTGAAAATTTTAAAAAATAATCGTTGAAAATGTCAATAATAAATAAATTTTTAGGGACAAAACAATTTGGTACAAAAATATTTATTTTTGAGACAAAAATTTGATCTCAAAAGGATAATAATTCATCACTAAATGTTTAATTCCTTCTCTAAAAATTAAAAAAAATAGTAATATTTCTAACAACTAAAATATTTTATCTCTAAAAAATAATTTCGTTTCTAAATTTTTGTCTTTAAGATATTAATTTGTTACAATATCGTTGTCATCAATTTTGATAGACATACTGAAAATATATTACTATACATTAAATTATGTGAAAATGTATAAAATTATATGAAAGTATTTTGAATTGTGTAAAAGAATATCTTCAAATTTTAATTTTTTGACATTTTCCTCATATATTGACAGTCCAATGAGCTGTCATTAGCGTCAAATTTAAATATCTTTTCATTTATATGTCTTGTTTGGTTGTATTTAATTACAACTTGTTTAATATAAAATTTACAATCACATATTTAGGCAATTATACTTTATAAAGTTTAAGGTGTATGATTCTGCTTTTCAATTTCCATGGCTTTTCAGTCTAAAAAGTTCAAAATAACTTGCCAAAAAAGCCTACTCATTAAAAGCAAAGCTTTTAAATGTTTTCCTTTTAATCCCAAAGTGCCTTTAAAATAAAAATGGTAGTGCCTTAAAATCACCTCTCATTTCGCCTTTCCTTATTATCCCCTTGGTCAATTTATTATATAGTAATATTACATAATTGAATTTTACACAGAAACATAAACATGTAATTTAATATATGTTTTAGGTTTATTCTGTACACAAATATCTTAATACACTAATTAAATTCCACCCACACTTCACCATTCATAATATTTTTCTGCATAACGTTTTAGACCCCACTGGGGTGACCCCCAGGACCCCAGTGGGGTCTAATTGGCCAGAATTTTTTTTTTTTTTTTTTTTTCAATAACCAACCCCACGTGTGTGTGGGGGTGGTGGGGGTGAGGAACACTGGGGGTCTCCATCACGTTTCATAAGTTAATTTTCTTAGTAGATAGAGTTTTCCTTTATTATCGCATAACCTCTTTCTCTTAGGCAAGAAATTGTTTTCTGAAACATGTGTGGTTTTTCAAAATTAGCTTTACATCAACAGCTCAGTTCAGACTCTATCTTGGTGTCATAGTTTTCGGTGTTCATTTAAAAAGAGAAATTATATCTTTATTGCTCTATTTTATTTCTCATGCATATATATACAAGTTCCAATATCCCATTTTTATAATAAAGTTCTGCAATATGATATGTATGACCTTCTGTTTTTTAAAGTTGGTTGGTCTCGACTGTAGTAAATTACTATTACAAAAATAGTAATTTGTACCAAACACCAATAAAGAAATCCAATGCAATGCATCACACAAAGTAGAGATAGAATAGCATAATACACAGTGAAAAATGGCATCTTAAACCTCCTCTCTTAGAATACAAAAATGCTTTGATGCTTAGAATTTGGCTGAAATGGGAATTGGAGTGAATCAACCAATAATAATACTATACTTATCATATTTTTATTATATATATTTTTTGTCATTTTTTTATTTATTTATAAACATAGTGTTAATATAATGGTCCCCCATAGAGTGCTTACAACTAGATTGACTAATTAGATGATAAGTTAAAGGAACAATTACACACACACAAAAAGAAAACCTCGAGGTTTGAATTTTGTAATAAAATAAATTCTGAATTTTTAATTTTGTCAATATAAACACTAATTTTTTAATTTGTTTTCAATTTAAACCATTCGTCTATTTTCATTAAGAAAAATTGATAAAAAAAAGTATTTTAATCATTAAACTAAATGTCGGTGTACATAAAATGTTCAAAATATCCTTTTTATTGAGTTTAATAACTAAAATATCTATTTTTTTCATCTATGTTGCTTAACGAAAATAGGCAAATGGTTTAGATTAAAAATAAATTAAAAGTTTAAAATTTAAATTGATAAAATTAAAATTTTAGAATTTATTTTGTTACAGGACTCAAAGATTAGTTTTTTTTTTTGGTAATTTCTCCAAAGTTAAAATGATAGAAATAAACTATTATTGTAACATTACTCGAACCAATGAAGTAAGAATAGAAGGGAGGGGGGGGAGGGACAAGCATCCAATGCAATGCTGCATCACTGGTGTTTTTTCCATTTAGAATGAAAGTCCTTACTTGTTTGGTATCATTTTGATGTTTTCTTTTCTTTTTGAAAAAATATGCTTGGTGTGAACTGTGTTTAGAAAATTGTTTTCAATTTTTTTTTTTTTTTAAAAAAAGAATCCACTTTCTAGAAAACACTAGTTGCATTTTCATTTTTAGTTTCAAATTATTTTATTTTTTTTATTTTGGAGAAAACAAAAAAAAAAAATTTGTTTGTCGATCTATTTTTATAAAAAGAAAATTCTAAAAACAACTCAATTTTTGGGATATAATAAAGTGATTTTTAACAAAAATTGTTTTGTCACAAAATAAAAATGATATTAGAACAATGAATTTTCAATTTTTTTATTTTTATTTTAAAAACACGAAAAAATAAAAGCTTGTTTGTTAAATAGATATAAACAAACTTGATAATGTAAATTGTCATTTTATTCCTACCTGGTCCCATATTGCCAACCAAACATTCAACACACTTTATTCCATTTCTACATACCATACATGCATGCTCTAAGTGAAGGCAGGAATTTCCCTCCAATCTCATAATTGGATTAGAGGGTCCAACTGGAGGATTGTAGGCTCATTGTTCGAATCATTTATTTTTTTAGTAATTTTCAAATAGACCAAACATGCAAAAAGATAAAAAGAAGAAAAGAAAAAGAAAGTTGCTCAGATTTTTGTTACAATATATTTGTCTTTCAAAAAATGAATATATAAAATTTGATTTTAAAAATAATTTATTTATTTATTTAAGATAAATATATTTCAATCATATTCAAGATAAATATAATTCAATCATATGATTATTAACATCATTTTTTTAACGTACGGATCTATTTAGAAAATGCTAAAAAATCAGTGATTTGAATTAATGGGGTGGGCCCTAAATGGGTACGCATCCCCTCAGTTGGACTATCATGTACGATTGCTGAACAGGAGGGAATCGGGTCCCTAGGGTGAAAGTCACCTACACATAGGGGTGTAATTTGGCCGGCTCAACTCGAACAATTCGAGCAACGCGAATTCAGTTCAAATTTTTTTAAAATTTCGACAATATATTTTTAAATTCAGTATGAATTTAGATTAAAATTTAAAAATTTAAATTAAATTTAAACGAATTTAGGTAAAGACGTCATATAATTCGAACAATTTAAAATCCGAATTATACATATATAGATATATAAAAATATTAAATATACATAAAAATTATTAGTCATTACATGATATTAAAGTAATTTAGATTGTCAAATCATATTGAATAGATATTATTATATATACAAATAACATAAAATCTTACCTTTTTTTTTTTCACTTAAAAATTGTAAGGACTACTATAGCGACATCTCACTTACATTATATACATTATATGTTTTGGTAGTATTAATGATTTTTTATATAAAAAAAATATAAATAGAGTCAAATTTTAATAATTTAATAATGTAGTTGTAAAAAAAAAAAAAAATGAAATTCATTTACAATTCAGGCAACTCTGACAATTCGGATTTAACTCGGGTCGGGCTTGGGTAGGTAACCTCGAGTTACAATTCGGGCCTGGGCGAGCTTAGGCAGGTCTCAGCACAATTTAGGCTAGGCTTGGACAACCTCTCAACCCAATCGAACTCGCTTGAGTTATACCCCTACGTACACAGGTTTCGTTTGAGATATGAATTGATTTTTTAGTTTTTTAATTTTTTGACTACTTTAATTTGGGTTAAAAAAATTTGTTTGGAATAGTCTTTTTAATTTTTTGACTATTTTAACTTCTGTGGAAAAAAAATAATTATAAATTAGATGTGACATTTTATCATATTTAATTAAAATAATTTATTTTATCCCATATGATTATTTTAACCTAAACTTGCTCCCCAACATTGCCACAGAGTTTGCTCTCAAGGTGAATGCCAACTTTGCAAGATGTATGAAATGAACTACACTGGCTTGAAAAATTAGGAAAATTTTAATATATATACCTTTGAAAATCATGTATTATATTCATTTTTAATTATGTCATATTTTTTTTAATTATGACCAATTTTTAGTTATGACTCATGAAATCTTTAATTATGTCTTGTGTTGTATTTAGTTATGATATTTTTTAGGAAAAATTATTTAGAAGTCCTATTAGGGAGACTTATGCTACATATGGTCATACTAAAAAACTTATATTCCCATAAGTCCTGCAGGAAGTTTGTTGACACATTTACCCTCAATATTAGTTGTTAATATCATAAATAAGTAATATATTAAACTTAAACTATGTAAAAAAAATGATAAATAAAATAAAAGAGAAGAATAGAGGCACGGATATCTTTCTTTAAGGAGATTTTTCTTTTTTTCAAGAGGAAGGAAAGAAGAAGAAAGAAGAATCCAGAATCATCACTATGTTGTGTACTAGATCCACAACATACAACATCTCACATATCGTGTATTCATCATGCCATCACAAGACAAGATGGTGAACCCAAAGAACCCCCAAAAACAAAACTTTTTTTTGCTAGTAAATCTCTATAGAAGATAGAAAATACTTGGTCTATGTAGATAAAAAGTATTTATTATTATATAGGATTTTAGAGTTACACAAAAAACCAAAAGTAATGTAATGAAAAAAAAAAAAAAAAAAAAAAAAAAAAAAATAACCAACCATTAAGTTTTTATTCTATTAACCTTCATGACCAAGAAGAGGTTAAACAAATAAATGAAAGGTTACCAAAGTAATGAAACCTCATTTATGAAAAAGATAAATCAATAAATAAATATAAGATATTAAAATGGTCCAACATAAGTAATAAAATCATATATAGGAAATTGATATAAACGTAACGTAACGTGACACCTACATAAACGTAACGTGACACCTATATAAACGTAACGTGACATATCTACATAAACGTAACGTAACGTGACACCTATATAAACGTAACGTGACATATCTACATAAACGTAACGTAACGTGACACCAATATGAACGTAATGTGACACCTACATAAACGTAACGTAACGTGACACCTATATAAACGTAATGTAACATTTACATAAACGTAACGTAATGTCTTCTGCAATCAGTGTTCAAAACCTACTCCACAGCATCAGAAACGGATGTTTGTTTACTACACAAACAAGCATAACTTACACTAGTCAATAGGCAAAGCAGTGACTGCGCTTGATTTCTTGCGACAGAGTCCCCAACAAAGGCCATGGACTTCCCTCTGACAATCTCCAAGAATTGAGCAGCATCGAAGACCGGTAGCTCACATCCATCTGGTTTCCACCTCCACTTCATGAACTCTGTGTCTGGTCTTTCAACCTTGATGCAGTTTTCTCCATCATCAATCACACATCCACTTTTGTTTGTGTACAGAGACCCTTTTGGATAAGGAACCCATTTCCCACTAAATAAGTTACTACATTCTTTCTGTAACCTATTAACTCTATTCTTGGACTCCCTGGGATTAACTTCATCATTGTTTTCTTGATAGAGAGGGACTGAAACATCAACATTACCATTAAGCTCTTGACAATGCGATAAAAATGGCAAATTGCCTCGCAGATGATCAACGGGGAGGATTAAGGTGTGAAAATGGAGGGTAAAAAGATTAGGATCTTGTAGAATACATTCTTATGAAAATAGGACTTGAGACTCTATAAGAAATTACACAGGACTTAGCCTAGCATAAGGTTTTGAAAAAGAACTCATAAATAAGTCTCCCTATTTTTTAATTATGACCCAAAAAATATATAATTATATCTTTTTTTCTTTAATTATAAAGTATATATAGTACACTCTTTAGTGTTTTTTGAAAAATTATTAGGGGGTGTAGGGGAATCATATCCCCTACCAGTCACCAGATACTAAACTCTCATGTTTTTCATGTTTAATCAAAAAAATTATAAATTTCACCTTCATTATCAGTCACAACACTTTTATAACATCATTTGATTATGTCCTAAAACCACTGAATAATTTCTCCACAGGCTGAGTGCACGTGAGAGATCAATAATTGTTGATTGATGGTCCAAACTCAGCAGAAGAATGAATTTTATGTGACTTCCCTTTCCCTCCCCTTGGTAAATGAGACACTACTATATTGTCGTGATTTAAGTGAGATATACCCCATGGAAGTACCTTTCCAGTACATAGAGGTAGATTGACAACACAGGGGGAATATTAGACACCTTAAATATTTTATTAAATATCTTATATGATATGCGATTCATGTGTGATGTAGGTCTTATGTTTATATGAAATATTTAATAAAATATTTAGAGTATCTAATATTTTTTACAACACAAATGATGATGTAACCTCTATAATAAATGTGACAAATATTGGAAACATTTTATAACTAACAAAAAATAATCAGTTTGTTTGGTTTCGTTTTTCTGAAAACAGTTTTCAGAAAATTTTACTTTCTTATTTTTCTCATTTTTTTGTTTTTACTGATTTTTAAAAATATTTTAAGTAATTTTTTAAAATTTGTAGACACACTTAACATAAATACATATGAAAAGTATAATTTTTGTGAAAAAAACCTTTTAAAAATTCAATAAATACCAAAAATATAAAAAAAAAACGAAAATCTTAGTATATTTTTCATATTTTTATGTATTTGTTAATTTTTTAAAATAGTTTTTCACAATTTTTTTACTTTTTAGATACATCTAAGTAAGGTGCATCTAAAAAAGTAAAAAAAAAATGCTTAAAATTTTAAAAACATTCACTAAAAACAAAAAAAATACAAAAAACAAAAAAACTCATTTTTCAAAAAACTTAATCCAGAAAACTCAAACCAAACACATTGAATAATATAATTTTAATTTTTTAAGTCATAATTAAAATATATATATTATAACTAAACACGATATGAGACATGAAAATGATTTTTTATTGATAAATCTCATTTGGAGGTGTTCTAACACAATAAGTCCACCAAGAAAAATTATAATTTAGTTTGTCCTATTTATTTATACTTTTATTCCATAATGTCTTTTTTTTCTGATTTATATTATTTATTGGACTATTATACCCTTATGTTTATTATTGATATGTATCAAATAGAAAAATGATATAAGCATTTCTTTTTTGTTACCACATCTATTTTGGTAGTTACCATTATTCACATTTTTCTTTTGATCAGTTTCGTTGATATTTGGGATATTGTTTCATTGTGCTACGGTTTGAAACTCTCTATTTGGTATGGTTTAAAAACACTAGTTTATACATAGTGGTGAAATAATATTATATTCTTCCATTATTGTGGTGAAACTTTGTGTTCCTCCATTGTCATTTTGTGTTTAAAGTTTTGTGTTCGTCCATTATTGTTTTGAGTTCGAAACTCTATTGGTGTGTTTGTTTGGACGGACTGGATAAGGGAGGATTGTAATTCATCGGACTATTAGTCCCGGGATACATTGTCCCCGGACTATTTGGTTAGACTGGATTTGTATCCTATGTTTGTTTAGTCATGGGATTATATGTCTGGATTGAACTATTTTAGTGAATCCAATATTTGGTTAGACGGACTGGATAAATTAAATTTTATTTAATATATATAAATTTTTAGTGAATCCAATAATTTTATTAATATATATAAATTAATATATAAATTTTTAGTGAATCCAATAATTTTATTTAATATATAAATTAAATTTTCAACAACACTAAAAAAATTTAATTTATAAGGCCATAATTTATAATTTATTATTTTTAAATAAATTTAATTTATAATTTAAATTTTTTATTTAATATATAATTTTAAATTAACAACACTAAAAAAATAATTTTATTTAATATGTAAATTTAATTTTTTAACAACACTAAAAAAATTTAAGTTATAAGGCCATAATTTTTAATTTATTATTTTTAATTAAATTAAATTTATAATTTAAATTTTTTATTTAATATATAATTTTAAATTAACAACACTAAAAAAATAATTTATAAATGTTCAAAAGACTATTTTACCATTTTCTAATTGTTTTCTAAGTAATAGCCTGCATGGTAAAATGGACATTTCACAAAATAATCCCATAGGATACTAATCTCATGGTTTCTATCATACTCCCTCCTATGGGATAGGATAGTCCCATATTTATGGGACTAATAGTCCAGGGGGACTATTAGTCCAGAGTAAAATTTTTCAAACAAACAATGGACTATTAGTCTGATGAGACTAATAGTCTAATCCCACACCCTAATTCTTTAAAACAAATACACCTTATGTTTCTTCATTGTTGTAAGTCGAAACTCTGTTTATGTCCAGTAAATTTTGTTACAAATATATTTTTCAAATGTGGCTTTGGTTTGATTTGGATTGGTACAATAGTGAAATTACATAGATTGTTAATGATAGTGATGATAATAAAGATGAGGATGAGGATGTGGGTGATATTTTTTTGTTTTTAGGGCGATTGAGTTTTTTTTGGATTTCTAATTCTATTGCTGTCATTGTTTCTATTTTTTTGTTAATCAGTGTAAATGTTCACATTTCACATTATTTGAAAATTTGATAAATAAGTATTAAAATATAGATATGGACATAATTATATATTTTGCAAAATGTGAATGTTCACATATCATTGGTTATTTGTTAATATACTTGTTGTTTGAACAATCATTTTTGTTACCATTAAATAATTGAAATAGTTTTTTTTTTTTTTTTTCTTTCTTTCTATTTTGTTTCATATTTCAGTGTAAATATTCACATTGGTATAATTTTTCTAAGGTTAGTTGTATATTAATTGTAAATTGTAAATATTCACATTGTATTTTGGTATGAGTTTTTTTTTGAAAATTTTTCGAAAGTTAGTTGTATTTTTTTTTTTAATTATGTTTGTTGGTTGAACAATCATTTTTATTGCCATTGAACAATCGAAATAGTTAATTTTCACTTTTTTCAATTTTATTTTATATTTTCACATAGTAATGTGAATGTTCACATTGATATAAGTTTTTTTTTCTTTTTTAAATTAGTTGTATATTAATTATAAATTGTGAACATTCATATTATATTTTGGTATAAGTTTTATTTTTTGAAAGTTAATTGTGTGTTTGTTGTTTTTATTACTATACTTGTTAGTTGAACAATAATTTTTGTTACTATTGAACAATTGAAATAGTCGATTTTTATTTATTTTTTCAATTTTATTTTATGTTTTCACGTTGCAGTATAAATGTTTGCATTGGTATGAGTTTTTTTTTTTTTTTTTTTAAATTAATTGTATGTTAATTATAAATTGTGAATATTCACATTATATTTTGGTATGAATTTTATTTTTTCGAACGTTAATACGTTAATTGCATTTTTGTTATTTATTGTGAACATTCACATTATACTTTAGTATGTGTTTTGTTTTTTCAAAAGCTAATTGTATGTTTGTTATTTATTGTGAACATTCACATTATATTTTGATTTTCATTCAAATTTTTTCTTACATTATTTTTAAAATTTTTAAATTATAAAAATGTTCAAAGTTCATAATTTGAGATTCTCTCCATGGAATGTGAGAGAGATTTTTTTCTTAGAATAAAGGAGAGATTTTCTCCATGAAATAAGGGAAAGATTTTCTTTTTAGAATAATGGAGAGATTTTTTTTCTATAAAATGAGACACTATTATTATGTATTAGTTTCAAAATCAAAACATGTGCAAAAAATTAGAAATAATGATTTGGTCATATTACATTAAACAAGACTTAATGGAATACTAAAAAAGAATATGAGTTACATGAAATAAAATACTTAAAAAGAAAATATATTAAAAAATGACCCATTAAAAAATTTATAAATCATAATTAAAATAATATTATAATTTAAAAAATATACAATTAAAAATGAATATGATATTTTTTAAAGGAATATATATTAGAATTTCCTCACAAACATATATGCATTCAAGACTTGGCCCAAAAATAAAAAATAAAAAGAAAAATAAAAAATAAAAGACGCCAACTTTGAAGACATGTGGAGTGTCTCCTTCCAACATTGGTACTGTTGTCCCTCAATTTGGATATGTGGGGTACCCCTCCAGTCCCTAAGGCTATAAGACAACTTCACTTCTTCCAAAATTACAGTGTTGTTCAGTGTACTCTTCTCAATGAAGGTCTGCAATCTAAAGGGTAATTTTGTCCTCCAAAATAAATTAAAGGGTTATTTTAGAGTCTACAAATATATCAGTAATGATTCAGATCTGCACAAAATATTGTGATTGATCCAAGTAAGGAAGAGAAAGGAAAAAAAAAACAATGTAAACACATCATTGGTCCACATCATTGTGGAGGTGGTGGGGGTCTCTCCAAAAAAGGTCCCAAACATTTTCCATAACCACATCCTTAAAAATAAATACATAAATTCTTGCAACTTTAGTTACAATTTTTATAATTTTTAGTTCTGATCTATTAATTATGACTTATTGTGATATTAGTTATAATATTATGTTGATTAACATTAAAGAACTCTTTGGTTATACTTTATGTAATATATATTTATAATTCAAATATTTTTTTTAGTTATAACTCCCATGAGATTGAGTTATGACATTTGTAGAAATTAAATCCACAAATTTTATAACTTGCATATAGTATACATTTTAAGAGTGTGTACCGTAAAATTACTCTAAATTTAAGATATTGCATCCTTAAATTATTATTATTATTTTCTTCTTCTTCCTTCAACACCTCAATTCGTACTAACTCCATCCCTACCCACCTACCTTTACTGTCGACTCCCATCTGTCAACCCCTCCTCAACGCTTGCCGCCCCTTCCATTTCCCATTCCAACTCCCTGTTACTCTTCTTCTTTTAAAATGTATGAACAAAATCAGCTCTATATTTGTGTACCAAATTGAATTTATGAGATTGTCACCTTGTAAAATTAATGGGAATCAATCTGCCTGTATACTATTTGTCCTTATTCAGGATGCCTAGAGGGCTTGCTAGAGAATTTGGTAGGCTGCAAGCCTCATTTCTCTGTAGTGGGTCTGATATAAGAAGAAAAGTCCACTTGGTTAAGTGAGAGGAGTTGACCAAAAGCGTGGAGCAAGGTGGCCTTGGCATAAAAAATGTGAGGGTGGTAAATGACTTTTTGCTAATCAAGTGGTGGTGAAGATTTGGGGGTGAATATGATGCATTGTGAAAAAGAGTTATCTATAGCAAATACAAAATAGAGGTGGCAAGCTAGCTCCCTTCTCTCAATCCTAACAATAGCCATTCTACTATTTGGAAAGGTATCATCTCCATGGCTGAATTGAGAAGCAGACTTATTGGTTTCTATTTGAGAAATTTTGTACTGAAGGTAGGGAATGAAGTAAGAATTAAATTTTGGAAGGATAAGTGGTACCAAAACACATGTCCGAAAGATGAATTTTGTAAACTGCATTTGAGTTTGAAACTATACTGAATTGTAATGGTGGTACGAGTAGTAAATGTCAGAAATGAAGAAAATGTTAGAAATGAAGAAAATGTACGAGTTTGAAATTGTCAGAAAATTTTCTAAACTGTACAAATTGGTACGAGTTTGAAACTGTTAGAAATGAAGAGACCTGACCGGAAAAGATGAATGGAGAGGCACTATTTCAAATATGAAAATTCAAATTCAAAAAATTTTCGCAAAATTTTTGAACTAATTCATTTCAAAATATAAAATTTTCCCACAAGAATTTGAAAATTTTCAAACTAATTTTGTCCAAAAAATTAAAGGTATGACTTGACCCACAACTTACACTTGGCTAGACGATGGCGACGTGCACGTGTGATGTTAGGTTCAATGCTTGGTTCATAACTCCCCTTACATAAAACTTGGGTGTCCCTTGGAATCCATCCCAAGTGTGTCAGCTTAGAGTTTATATACTCATATAAACTCTCTCATTCTTTCAATATGAGACAATACAAATAGAACAACTCACATTATCTTTTTCAACTTCCAACTTCACAAAGTCAAAAAATGATGTCAACTTCTCGTTTAATCATAAATAGTTTTGACGAACCGACTTCAAGGTGTGACTTATCATGCGGCAAGGAACACATCACCACTTGAACCCACCTCAAAAGATGTGTGGGTTCCATTTGAATTTGGACTCAAAATTAGTTGGCATGGTTTGGAAAGAGGGTTTGGGGCCTTTTTTTTTTGGCTAAAATAGCCACAAAAAACAAAATAAGTTTTTTAGTCCAATAAGACAAAATATCACATCTAATCCATAATCATTATATTCTTTCTTTCACAAAAAAATCAAAAAAGCCAAAAGTCTTTCTCAAACCAAATTTTTTAGTCCCAAACTAACATAGTCAAAAAAATAAAAAAAGTCAACCCACTTCTCAAACCATGCCAAAATCAAATTTCCAACAAGTTACTCACCAACTATGAGTGGTACTAATAGATGATTGTGGAGATTTATTGGTGCCAATTTAATTGGGATTGTATAGTTCTATTTGCTGTTTCAAAAAGGGGGGAGGGGGGGACTAATACGGATGTTTCTTATTGGAACCCATATATGACTTTATTTTTAAAACAAATAAAAACAAACTTTAAAACAACAATTGCCCCTTATTTTTCCCATCCAAAAAAACGATTGCTCCTTATAGTTACATTAAGATTTGTGCATATATAATGTTAAATATGTTTCAGTTTGAAATAAAAATTTGACAATTACACCATTTTATATAAATATTCAATACAAAAATTCTACTTATATTTTTCATATTTTAAAGTCACACTACATGAAATACTTTCGCTTTATGATGAATCATTAAAGAAGATAGTTCCCCTCTCTTAAATTTTAAAAAGAATTTCAAAATAACTCATGCTATAATACATCTCTCTCAAAACATATCGTGATAAGTTGGTATCGAATAAATTCTAATCATATGTCATCACAAAAGAAATTTTATAAGCTTTTGTATTTTATTATTATGGAGTATATTAAGGGTTATTTTAGAAAGTTGGTTAAAAACTAATTTTTTGATTTTTTAAAATTTTTTTTAAAAACATGTAAAAAAATAAAGAGATAATATAACCTAAAATAGATTAAAAATTAAAAAATAACTTTTAACCCTCCACCCAAAAGAAGCCTAAGTGACATGTGTCCCACATCTCTAATCACTTTTTCTTAACTTGGCACTCCACCACCAATAGCATCATTCTATGTGGCACAAAAAGAAGAATTAGAAGATTAAAATACAATCAAAACCGCCCCATTTGAATTTGGTGGGAGCGGAAGTGGTAGGGTTGATGCACCAACACCCACACCCACACCCACACCCACACCCACACCCACAAAAAGAAACCCAAAAGTGTTTAGTAAGTGGGAATAACAAGATAGAAAATAAACTCTTTTTTTAAAAACAAAATTCTACACGAGTTGTTTTTATGTAATTTAAGCAAAACAAGTGTCTTCCTTAAAATGCATGTGTTTGATTTTAATTTTCTAAATTTAATTTTTTGAAAATTAAGTTTTTTTGTTTTTCATATTTTTTTTCATTTTAGTGAATATTTTTAAAATTTTAAATTTTTTTTTTTTTAGTTTTTTACATATACCTTACTTAGATCTATATAAAAAGTAAAATATTTGTAAAAAAATATTTTAAAAAATTAATAAATACACAAGAATATGAAAATATACTAATTCTTGTTTTTTTTTATTTATTTTTTATATTTTTGGTATTTAGTGAATTTTTTAAAGATTTTTTTCACAAATATTATACTTTTTAAATGTATTTATGTTAAGTGTATCTAAAAATTTAACAAAAATAACTAAATATTAAAAATTCAGTGATAATAAAAAAATAATAATTTTCTGAAAAATCAATCCTAAATCTTAAAATTAAACACACTGATTAGTATTTATTTGTGCTTATTTCTATAACAATGAGTTTTTAAAGTCATTCTTTCCATTCATTAGAAGATCCCAAGTGGTAAGTTATTCTGCTATATTTTTAAGAGTAATGTTGAAAATACAAAATGAATTATTGAATAATTTATAAAAAATTGAGACAAGTCGAAATATTTGGGGTGTGCTATATAAGCACATTTTTTATTTATATATTTTTTTAAATCACATCACCTCTTTATTTTTCTATACATTTTTCATAAAAATTCAAAAAGTACACTTATTTAAATCATCTCAAATGGTGTTTTAAATTCAATTATAAAGGAATTTACGTTCAAAATAAATCTTAACTTATTATTATATTTTCCATAATTCATTGTTTGGAATGTCCTAAATAAGTGCACTTTTTGGATTAAAAAGTTGAGGAAAAAAATATGGCTGTTTGGGTTAACTTTTTGACTTTTTACGAAAAAATATATATTAAAAAATTGAATAAATTAGTGTGTAGGAGAAATTAGGGAGAGTAGGCAGTACGGCTGTACCGTCTGGACAGAGGGATTTGATATAAGAAATGGTTGCCTCCTTTTCGGGCATTGCATTGGACGGCACTGTTCAACCCGTGGAGGCCCACCACGGGTCCCGTTTTGCTAATCGAAACCGTTCAATGTGTAGAGCTCGTCGACTACTATATGCTTATTAAAAATCACGTTGATTGGATATCGATAATTATCTGATCGAATTAATTTTTTTCAACCGTTAACTATAACACCATCTTTTTTTATACAAAGCTGATTTGATCATATACTTGGCGATATCCGATCAATGTGATTTTTAATAGATATATAGTATTCGACAATTTTCACACATTGAATGGTTCAGATTATCAAAGCGAGACCCGTGATGGGCCTCCACGGGCCGAACAACATAGTATTGTTTGTGCACCCTGCCTATGCAATTTTTTCAAAAAACTCGGCAACAATCTGTGGGACGTCAGACTAAGTTGTAATAATTTGTGTGTAAAATTAATTTTTTTTTTTTTGTGGTAAATAGTGATAACTTTTTAACTTTTTTTGACTTTTTAACTTTTTAAATTATTATATAGTATTCGACAATTTCCACAAATTGAATGGTTCAGATTATCAAAACGAGACTCGTGATGGGCCCCCACGGGCCGAACAATATAGTATTGTTTGTGCACCCTACCTATGCAATTTTTTCAAAAAACTCGGCAACAATCTGTGGAACGTCAGACTAAGTTGTAACAATTTGTGTGTAAAATTAAAATTTTTTTTTTTGGTGAATAGTGATAACTTTTTAACTTTTTTAATGACTTTTTGACTTTTTAAATTATTTAAGGTATGTCAAACCAAACCTTCTGTATTTAATTTAATATTTAATATTTAAAAATTATTCTTAACTTTGGTCATTCCCAAATGAGAAAAGGTGAGTAGACAAGGCAAAGCCAAAAAGCTCATAGTAAAGTTAATGGATGTGAATGGACGGCTTTGGCCACTATAACTAACAAGTGCTCCAAAAAGGACTCATGAGCAATTTTAACTTAGGCGAATCTTATTAATCATAAATGTAATTTGAGACCTATATTATTGTAGTCATCAAAACTCGTTTTAAATAAAGATAATTAAAAATATCATTACTCAATTTTAAAAGTAAAATTATTAATTTGATAAAATATAAATTAATTTGATAAAAATAAATGTTAAAAATTTATTTTAAAATTTTTTAAAATTATTTCTATCTACCAAAGATAAAATTATATAAAAATGATAAATATTTTACATATTTTTTTATTTTCTTACTAAATTAATTTTTAGTATATGTTTGGATAATGATTATGTAATGAGTGATTATTTTTATTAACATTTTTCGATGGCTATCATGTAATAGATGGTTGTATGCGTTGTTAACAGATATTTTTTTTATGATTATCATAATGAATGGTTAGTAGGCTTTTAATGTGTAATTGATATCTTAATATATGAAATGTTTTTAGTTTTAGATTTTTTAATTTAATAGATTGGTTTAATAATGACATTAAAGTTCTCACCATGTTTAACTTTTGAAAAAATAGAAACAAATTTAATGAAAAATAAATATCAAAAAAATTATTATTACCTTTCCAAAAAATAAAATTATATAAAAATAACGTGTTTTTAATTTTTTTTCACCAATTTAATTTTTAATTTCTTAGAAAAATTTTCTAAAAATAAATTCTAAAACCAAACCAAACAGCACTTCATAACTTAAAAAGTTTCAACATTATTCATTAAAAAATGTCATTATATTTCAAACAACATACAAGCTAACCAACACAAAATAAATTGTATAACGATTTTGCCCTTGAAATTGATCGTTTGCAGATGAAACATATTTGCTTTTCCTTATTTAGAATAAAATTTAAAATTTAGGATCAAATATATAATAATTGAAAAGTCAAGAATTAAAGTGACATAAGTCCCAAACTAAAGGACTGGTGGTGTAATTCGCCCCCTTAACTTTAACTCTATTGTGTGTTATTGGTAAAAAAAATAATAATAATAAATAAATAGAAGAAAAAAAAAAAAAAACTCTAATAATATCAACCCCTTCAATATGTTCCTCTTCCTACTTTTCTATGATTTTGTATTTTATTTAAGGATTAATTAATGAAAAGTCCTACTATATGGTTTTGTTTTGTATTAAATTCTATATAAAAAAAAACCTATTAATCCATTTAGTCCCATCCATATATATAAAGAAAAAAGTATTTTTAAAAACAATGATGGTGGAAGCTCCAAACTCCCAAACTAATTTTGTTAATTTGTATATATAAGAAAAATGACATTTTTAAGAACAATGATTGTGGAAGTTCCAAACTCCCAAACTAATTTTGTCAATTTGTTAATTTGTTAATTTTTAAAGAAATAAAAAAAAAATCTATTGGTTAGGTCCTTAAGTCAAAAATTCAAAAATAAAAAAGTTCTAATTATCTGTAATTTTGAATTTTAAAAATTCAAAATAATATGATAAATCACCCTCACTCTTTCTAAAAATAATGTTGATCAAAACAATTCAAATAAAAAAATAAAGACATTAATTATCCATGATTTTGAATTTCAAAATTCAAAATAATATGGTAAGTCACCTTCATCCCACTCTCACTTTTTTCGAAAATAATATAAATATAAAATTTTAAAAATCCAATCAAATTAAAAATTTAATACAATTCTTTCTTTAAAATACTCAATATTTGATCTTTTTTTCAGCCCGGCCAACTCCTCCCCAAATGTAATGATGCAATGATTATTCTCTCTTTGCCAATTGCCCAAACTTATTTCAAGTAAGTTTGTTTGTTTGTTTGTAATTTTTTTTCTTTTTTTTTTTGTAAATTTATATTTTCTTGTGAGTATTTTTTTTCTCTATCTGAATTTTTTTTCCAATGTATTTTTTTTTCCAGCTAAATTGATAATAAATATATATTTGTTAACTATCTTTGTTTTGGGAGTTGATTTGAAATTTTTTTTTGGGTGGATGTTTGTGTATTTTTTATATTATTGTTATTATTTCTTTTGATATGTGTGAATTGATAATATAGGTATGAGTGTTTTATTATTATTATTATTATTTATAGAATAATGCGTCTTATATTATTCTTTATGATTTGGCCATTTTTAAAATTTTTTAAACAAAATTTTCAAATTTTTTATTTGTAAAAAAATTAAAAAACATTTAATTGACTTGCCCATCAATAAATAAAATATTGAATAATAAACACTATTCCATAATTTATACATTTTAAGAAAACAAAATTTAACACCCATATATGAAATAAGAAAACCTAAAATCACGAATTTTTTTATTTTTTATTTTTAACTCTTTAAAACTCTAACGGTACCTTTTTATTTTCCCAACATTGTCTTTTTATATTTACAAAGATAAAAAATTAGATCGGAGTTGCATAATGATTAGTGGAGGTGGTGAGCATGGCAACAATAAGAGTGATGATGAGTTTAGCCAGAGCATTGTTTGGGTAGATTTTGAAAATGTGAATATTAAAAGAATAGTAGATAGTTTGGGTGATGAATTGATTTAGAAAATTAATGTGTGGTTGACATTAAGCGTAAATTTTATTATATAAAAATTGAATACGGATCATATATTGTTTTTCACTATATAACTAGCATAATTACCCGTGCTATGCACGGATATAAATAAATAATCAAAAATGAATTTTTAAATTAAATAATAATCTAAAAAAATTATCTACAATATTTAGCAAAAAATATTTGGAATTAATTAAATTTTATTCATTTTTATCACAATTATATATAAGAGATTTTTTTTTAATTCTTATATCATTAATTGTGTGCTCTAAGTTCTTAATAACAAATATATGTCATAATTTAAGTGGTAAAAATTAGAAAATAAATCACAAAAATTATATTTATGATCAAATATAAATACATTTCGTCTTAAGAGTTTCGTAAATTTAATTTATCATATGTTAGTGGTAAATTACATTTGTCAATATAGTAATTTATTCATGTTTTGTGAAGTCTAAAAATTATATATAATTATAATTTCTTTTGAAATTTCCTTTTAAATCTCAAATTAGTTATAGCTTGAATTTGGTTAAAATTTGTTTTTGACTTCTCATCTAAAAAAACTAACAATAAACATAAATTAATTTTTTGAACATTGTAAACAAGTAAATAAAGAAATATATTATCAATAATAATATATATATATATTTTTTTATTTATCATGTGACGTCTCACCACTGCATTGATAATAGATATTAATGATAAAATTCATTACGATAATACAACAATAATATATCAAATGATAAGTAACATGTGATTACAATAATTTTTTATAGTTATACAAAAGTACCCAAAATTATAATTTTTAGACTTCACAAAACATGAAAAAATTACTATATTGACAAATGTAATTTACCACTATCATATGATAAATTAAATTTGTGAAACTCATAAAGACGAAATGTATTTATATTTTATCATAACTATAATTTTTGTAATTTATTTTTTAATATTTACCACTTAAATTATAACATATATTTGTTATTAAGAACTTAGAACACACAATTAATGACATAAGAATAAATAAAAGAAAAAACTCTTTTATATGTAACTGTGATATAAATAAATAAAATTTAATTAATTCTAAATCATTTTTACCAAATATTGTAGATAAATTTTTGAGATTAGTATTTAATTTTAAAAATTAATTTTTAATTATTTATTTATACCTGTGCATAGCACGGGTAATTATGCTAGTTCATATACAAAGACATTAGTAGAAATGATGTATTGAACTTCTTGTTTATTTGTGATTTTAAGAAATTTAAATTGTCTTTATCAAATTACCAAGAATAGCTATTGATGAGAGTTTTAAAAAAAAAAAAAAATGTAAAATTTGCATAAATTCTTTATTTATCTTAGTAAAAGTTAAAAAAAATTTAAGAAATTTAAATTGTTTTTATCAGACTACTAACAATTATAAAATTGATATAAATTCTTTACTTATCTCAGTGAAAGAATTTCTGAAATCGCCGGACCAATTGTTTTTTAACAAGAGCACGCTGATTAACTGACTCTTTAATGCAATTTTGGTCCTCTTCATTACCCTGAATTGATTCTTTATCAAATTTAGATCTTTTTCAGGATTCTAAACTGATTCTATTTGATGGTGATCGGACAATGGAACAAAAAGTAAAGGAAGTTTGATACATAAACACCACTTTTACTATATTGCTAGCCTAACATGGCATGCTGATTTGGTAGTGTGGTAGGCAGAGGGAGGAGAAGAAAGAAGAAGACAGAAGTCTAAAGTCGGATTTCAAAATTGGATGATTTTACCATTCAAATATGCCAACCGTGTGTCAATAATCCAAACAATGGGACTGCAAGTGCCTCATGCCTTTGCAAAGGGTAAAGGGCCCTTCATTTTAGAAAATGTTATACATCTCAAATTTTCATGATTGTAATATTACCCTTAGTTTTATCATATGGTCATATGGTGCAACTGTGGACCAACCCTACTAACACTATCAGAGGGCACTAAGGGACACGACATGTTTGATGACTTTTTGAGTGTCACCTTGTGGGGCATGGGCACCACTTAAGGGAACAATCCTTGTCTTTTGTAGGACTCTTTAGAACAAAGGAGGTTTTATGATTTTAGGGTAATTCTTGTCTCTATAGAGGTGAAAGCGTTTTCAGCTTTTGTAAATGATAATACGCCAAACATGCAAAGTCAATCCAAATAGTGCTTTGAGTTTTATAAATATATATGTATATATATAGACTTTTCTTAAGGGTTGCACACCATGTGCCACTTACACAAAAAGTGTAAGTGAAAGGGGAAACAAAAACAAGACTGCAAACAGAAAAGGCGTAAGTGTATAGCGTAAGTTCTTGCATATGATATATATATATATATATATATATCCAAATTTGATTTATTTAAGTTTGAAGTCAATCTTGAAAGAATATTTAATTGGGTTAATTAGAAGCTGAATTTGAATAATTTAATTTCTTAATAGTCTTAAAAAGGTTAATACTATGCAAGCATAATTTTCATAAAATAAATTACATGCAAAATTGTGTATTTTTTGTGATTTTTTATTTCAGTCAATACTATATATCATTGTGATTTATAATTACAAAAATATCATTATTATATTATTCTTGATGAATTTTATGTATGAAAAAAATCTACTTGTAACACACTTTTCATCTTAAAATACTTAATAGTTTATTGAACTAAGCTCTAAAAATTAATAAGTTTCAAAAATATATTCAAATTAACCTTGTTTATATCATGTTAATCTAAAATAAATTTTTAACAAACCAAACACGAGTCACGGTCTAATAATTTCATATCATAGCCTCACCTCCAATTTGGAATGTCTCGAAAAGATAATATAAAATAAAACTTTATACAAACAAAGAGCTATTCTATAGTCATCAAAATCAACAATCACACACAAATGTTTGCATTTAGAGAAATGCTAAATGTCACTATTTTCTTATTACTATTTGTAGATATTTTATCACTTTTTACATAGATATTTATGATTAATTTTATTATTCATAGATAATTATTAAAAAATTAATGAAAATAAATAATATTTTATCATATAATCCGATGACATAAAAAATTAATTTTAAAAATAACATATAATAATTCAGTGCATTTTTTTTTTTTAAATTTCTGTGTGTACTTTTAAAAAAAAAAAAAAAAAAAAATTGATTTGTTATTTTTCCTACTTTTTTTTGCACAAAACAAACAAAACCATGGGTGGGACCCACTTTGTGTTTTCTCACTCAACCAATAAGTGTCATTGTAGCTTCCCACAAAGTCAATCTCCAAAGCTACGACAAGAACTGGTCTCTATGGTATACAAGATTAACCATTCCTTTTCCCACTACTTCAAATGAGTGAAAGCTGATCGAGCTCTTTTATGCAAAACGCGTGGACTATTGCCTTTTCTTTTTTTTTTTTAATTAAGAAGAGAAAATTAAAACTAATAAATAATTAGAAATCATAATCGATTGCACGTAGCTTCACTTAAAAGTGAAAAGAAAAAATATTCAACTCCTCTATTGTGCTTGGTGGCCTTTGACATTTCTTCTTGTTTCTGCATTAGTATTTTGACTCGTGTTTTTTTTTTTCTCTTTAATGGTTTGACAATCTGTATCAGGGTCGGTGTTCCGACTTTGTCCTTGAAAATTTAGAATTTAACAAATGTTAGTGCATGTGTGTGAGTAAAGATATAGAAGAAAGGGGTCCAACAAGCCATGAATGCCATGGAGTTATTGGAGGAAAGATGCGAAACTTCTCCGGGATACATTCCCCTTTTTCTGGGTGGAGGGTTTGCAAAGGTCAAAATCCGAGAAAATGATGATGACGGTGACCACTAGGACACTGACTCAACAGGTAGACATATATATATATATATATATTCTTGAACATGCGAACAACAAAACTCATCCTCACAACATTCATACTGTACCAATTTGAAATGTCAAAGAGTGCTCATCTTAATCAAAACTATCAATTGGAATTGTAACCAAAGTCCTAAGTAGGTGTATTTAACAGCCAAAGACACAGTGACTAGTCAAAAGTTTCCATCTTACAAGCCATGAATAACAAGGTCCGCGAGTAACGTCCACAATGGAGATTTCTATGTGGGTCAGGTTCATCTTGGGGATGTAGTAAACAGAACTCAGACAAAGTGTATGGCCTACAATGCAATTCTCACTAGGATAAGAACACAACTAGTGCTCCTCTCCCAAGTGGTTCTAGTCAAAATGCTCGTGCAGTCTCAACTTCAAAAAATAACTTTTAATGGGAGGTCAAAATTTGACTCTGGATCATCTATTCTCAAATCTCTGTCTCTCTCTCTCAAAATTCGTGTGTCTGAGATTTTCACAATACCAAATCTGTTTGTTCCCATGTTTTAAGATATATGTGTTTTAAGATTCTCATATGATCTTACGAATGAGTATTAGAACAGGGGTAGAAAATCAAGATAATTTTCATCACTAGACATATTTTTAGGGCAGGGAATCGGGGCCAAAATTTGCTTTCTTGGCATGCCTAACCATCCTGTAAGAAAACAGTTTTCTATAATGTCCACAAAATGTCTTACAGAAATGCATATTGGTACAAAGTATGGAGTAGTTTTTTACATGTCCAAGAACTTTGAGAATTCTCGGCCTTGTACATAAAATTAGAGGCTTAAAAGCAGGAAATTTAGACAATTTAAAGGACATGCAAGACAAAAGAAAGACAGAGATACAGATAGAAGAGACAATTCAAAATGTGTTCATCATCAGGCAGAGGCTGGTGAACTCTGTTCATATATACAGAAGAAACTTGCTTTTCCCAAAAAAAAGGTGGACATGGCTGAGAAAATGGTATACCAAAGTTCTATAAAATTTCCTCCTGGGTTTCTGCATCATGAGCTTCAGCAAGTTCTTCTATTTCATCCACGTCACTGTCATGGTCAAAGGAACCTACACCTGTACCAATAACAAGGGTGTCATTCCCCCGCAATGTGGATGGAGGAGAGGGAAGGCGGAAAAAGTTTGCTATAATATAGAAGTAACGAACTTCCAGGAATGGAAGCATCAACGCAACAAACTCCATATGAAAGTTTCAAAGAAAACAGTCAAGGAGTTTCTTACATATGAAAATCTTCACATCAGAAAGCTCATGACCTATTGTAAACATGTGTATATCGAAACAAAAGTTTCTGGCATTTAAGAAATATAAGCCACCTACAAATCTCGCATGCCTGAACTACAACAAACTAAAATTGAAGTGCATGAAGATTCGCACATTCAATTACATCCAGACATAGGAAAGTTTTGACCAAATCTAACTCTAGGACTTCGTCAAAACCAGTCCCCAAAAGCTCATATAATGCAGGTCACCGTTTGGTCTTTGACACGAGAAGTTCAACTTTTAAATCAATCAATTAGGCCAGCAATGAAGTTCAACTTTGGGCCTACACTGGTCTGACCAGAATTGTCACCCAATACTTCAATAATTGCAGTAAAAGAATCATGAAACGTATTCCTATACCTGTAGAAACAAAGGAAGCCGGACTACGGGTTTGTTCCCTTGATTCTGATTTGTTGTTATTAAGAATATAAGGAAGTTCTAGAAACTGCAAGAAAGCTTCTGTTTGAGGGTTCCTACTATATCCTGCAAGATAGCAAAAATGAATTATAACATATATTTTCCTAAGCATTTGATTCTTACACTGAAAGTAGTATAATACCAGTTAAAACATAATGACTCTGAATGTCCACAGCATTGTTTCTCAAGCTAGCATGGTAGTAAGATTCGGTAACAAAGGATAATAACAACAAAATTTCAGACATTATGCAAGGTGAAAAAAAACAAATATCAAACAATACAAGATATTTTGGATTCATTTAGATACAACATCTGCAGACACAACACCAATTTCGTAGAAATAATTTCAAAAGCAAAATTTAAATGTAAATCTATAAGCACTCTGATTTGTGGAATTATAGACTGAGCAGTTAACCATAAAAACCATCACTTAATAGAGCATAGCAAGAGGGATGGCATGTTAGATTTTCTTAATCGGTGCAGTAAGTGCATGACCATGGTTCGATTCCAAGTTGCTGACAAGCTTGCAGAGACTTTAAACCACCTTTAACAAGATTTTCTTTATAAGTAATTTAGGAAGCTATTTATGTCAAGTAAAACAGAGCAAATAGCCCTAATATATTCAGGCAAGAAATGAGCAACTAAAATGAGTGGGATCCATGAGAGTGAAAGTTCAAAGTCAGTATCAACAGCCAAAACTTAGGATGAACTCTGCCAAAAACCTTCATAATTGCCCTTAGACTTGAACCTGCTTTCTCAAAAGAATACATTCTTTTACTAATATCTTACTTTGTGCGAAGAATGCCATAGGTTAGGTCTGTCTCCAGTATTACCCCTCCCAGTATTGATTAACAAGGACCAGCATGTAAAGTCCTTTAGCAACAGAAAATAATCTTAAAGAAATTAATTTCTTCCAAACTGCAAAATTTGGACCTGCTAAGGACCATTATCCACATAAAACAGAGGAGTCGTTTGCAAACCTATCCTCCGTCAGATGCAGTTCTAGTTCTAGACAATAACACAATTCTTAATTATAAAAGTATTATAACTTGAAGTACTTGAAAGAATCAATTTCTAGTGATATTAAACAATCATTAACAGAAAACAACATATACAGTAGTTTGAATATATTTGCATGAAATAGTTTAGACATATTCAGTTGTTCATATACAGTAATTTTGAATAAATTTGCAGCAGGTTAGAGACAATACTCAGCAATCCAGGTTATGGTCATTATAAGTAAGAGCTAATCCAGCAAGTAGAATTAATAACGAAAACAACATATACTAAAATTGTCATTAGTTGGGACCAATTAGAAACAGACTCAGGGATTGCGGCACAGGACTGTCCACAAACCAACACACATTCAATTTTTTGTTAACACTTATACTCCATAAATGGTTTAACTCCAATTCATGCGCACCCAAGTAACGGCCATATTGAGGGATCCTATTGATATGAGCTCATCAGACAAACAAAAGCAACAAGAAGCATCTCAGAACATTACCCATAAAGGAACCATTAGAAACAGACTGAGAGGGATTGTAGCATGGTACTGTCCGCACAAACTCAAAAGGTTTAGCCCCTCTTGTTTGTAGCTTATTGCTCACCCATTGGCGACATTCTTGCATGTTAAATTGTACACCCCTGTAACCAAAGGACAAAAAATTAATATATGGTTATTGTAAAAGAAAGTCAAATAGAGCACATCCCAAGAATGTACACACCCAAAATATGCACGTCTGTTGGTTACAGGAAATACAGGGTTAAACTGCCTTGTTATTGCAAGCCATTCTTCATCATACTGAATCTCATAAGGTCCTGGCTCCGATTCAATTTCAATAATCTAAACCTCAGTGAATCCCACAACTGAAGACATTAGCTGCAAGCAATTATTACAATAAAGGCCACATAGACAAGTAAGGATGCCCAAGGATACCTGCAAAAATCTGCGTCCTGGGAGGCACTTATCAAGTGCAAGAAATTTTGTAACCATGCCTCCCTCTCCATGTTGAACTTGAGCAGCAAATTTGCAGTGTAGGTGTGCTGAAAACCAATAAGCTGGTTTCAATTTTTCCAGCAATTCTGCAGCAGGTTTACTTCCCAGGGTTCTTTCCTGAATCTGAATAAGTATGTGTTCAAGTGATCAATACAAAGAAAATCATCATATTACAATAGTATCAAGAATAGCATATAAGATGCTTAGAAAGAAAACTTGCCTATTCATATAGCATGAGAAAAAGAAAAGGTCACAAATTTTCTATGGTAGAGTGGGGCAATATGTATGTTTACATCTACCTCAAAAGCCTAGTTCCCTGTATCACAGTTAAATACTATTACAGGCAGTGTTGTGAATGCCAACCATTTAAATACTAAAAATCTAGACAAAAGAAGTCTACATGATAGTTCCTTGACTCCAAAAACTTTCTTTCTGAACTATCTATCTAAAATTTATTGAGTAAATGTTACTTTGAGGTTTTGTACATATATGAACAAACCTAATGAATTTCTGAGAATATTTCTAGGAATTTCTAAATTGCTTCTTCAATAACCACATAGACTACAGAGAGTAGGAAAAAGGGGGTGAGACGGGATTACTTAATTACGTCTCCTTCTTTACCACTGAAGCTGCCCTCTCCTCTCCAACAAAGTTAAATTTTTGTGACGGTCCAATTTCAACCAGCACCCATACCAAAGTCTAAGATCAAAGTCGCACCAAGAGAAGTATAGGCAAATAAAATCCAATATAAGATGCATCACTTCTCAAACAACAATCTATATAAATATAATTAAAGGAAAAAATTCCTGAGGTGGCTTGAAAATGTATGATTGTTGTTATACCATCAATTAAATCATGGAAACCTTAGTATATCCAACTCCAAGTTTAGCAAAAGTATATCTTCCTCTTATCATTACTAGTAGGGACATAGGATATTGGATGCATGAGTCAACTTTTGTCTTCAACGGGGCAAGCAAGCTGAGAACAAGAGTCAACCATTACAATTCTTGACAAGCCATGGTTTTTGCATTCTTTTTTCTCTTTTTAAATAATGTTCATGACTATCCACAACCCACAACCATTATTAGATAATCATTCATTAATTATTATAACTAATCAACACCATTACAAACCAAACCAAACCTTCTTAGGAGTTAGGACCAATATTAAAAAAATAGATACATATGTGGACAGTAGATATATATATTTAAATATATAAGTTATCAACAAATTAGTGCAGCATGTCAAGACATTACCTCTTGCTTGAAAAAGGGTTTATATTGCACAAGCTCCTTCCAATTCCCGTAGTCAGTGATACCAAGAGGCCAATCATGTGAAAGGAATATATCAATTGGTTCCTCAACTTGGCTGAGCTTGTGAACATCATATTCACGTACATGATATATAGACCGGATATCATTCTCGTTATAAGGAAGCCTCTCATAATGTCCTGCTCATGAAACACCTATTTTGCTTATTTTCCTTTGATACCTAGGGACTATTGTAACATATGAAGTTACAAATCAATTAACTCAAAGGTAAGCAATGTAACAACATAACATGTAGAACAGAACACGATACTTCATAGGAATACATGACCTATTGAAGTCCACAACAATTAACCAACCTAAATGATAATGTTGGGCCTTATAAATTCCAGATAGTCCACCAATACGAATATTGCTGAATTTGACCACTCCAGCAAACCCCAAGAAGTATATATTAGGCGCCACCCAGCCTCCATAGTATCTACATAAACCACATAAATTTATGATTTACATTGGTGAACCATTTCAGTTATCAGTTCTCAAAGAACCAGCAATCCCAATAAAAATGATCTGACCATCAAAAGTTGGTCATCAACATAGATCATTCATAGCACCATGAATTATGCACCATACAAAAGCTATAGAATTCCGAGGAGAAAATCTAACAAGGGGTATGTGGAATGTGTCAAATTTTCAAGGTAGATGCACAAAACGCTAGAGAAATATTAGAATACTCCTTGGGGGTTTTGAATATTGGAAGGTCCAACAAAGAGCAAAGGTACCTAAAATTGTTGATGCAGATCACTACCTTCAAGATAATTGCAAATGTATAAACTAACTTAAATGCAATTTATAAATAATTTCAAAAAAATTAATAGCAAACCAAGACATTGGAATTTTAGTAGGTACATCAGTTGCAATTTCATTTAAACAGATATGCATAACATAAGAAAACCTAACAAGCGACCCATCCTCGATTAGATTTTCTCACACGACAGTTATCTGGGTTTTGGCAGTGTGTCATCATCTCAGGCAAACAAATCAACTTGAAAATATTAATAACAAGCTACTTACAGTTCCCACAGGTGATTAGATGCTTCGTGATTTCCACCAATGAATATAGTTGGAAATGGAGCTACTTTTTCCCCTGAGTAGTACTTCCAAAACGAGTTCATGCTACGATATTTAGGCTTCACATTTAAGCTTTCCAAATCATTCTCGTTCCTAACAGCCTGTTCTCAATTGAAAGCAACTCAAGTTTCAAAAAATAACGTGAAGAAAGAATAATATGCAATAAATTATTTGAACAGCCAAAATCAAGTAACATAAGATACTAAATAGCAACAACAGGTGTTAATAAAAAAAATTCATCCCTTCAAAAAATTCGCTCCTTTAACTAAAAAAAAGTAAAGTACACCCAGTTTAGTCCCAATTGAATCAGGTCTGTGACGGGTAGATTGGGGGCAGACCTAACATTTGGCAATTTTTGCACAACGTAGCTGCTCTCAGGTTCAAACCCACAACCTCAAAAGTTAATAGCTCCAAGTTTAACCTCTGAACCCTAAATTTATTATATGCAAACACACTAAAGCTAGGAATGAAATTAACAAAAACAATAAAAGGAAACCAAAAAAAAAAAAATTTGGAACAGATCAAATAAATAAATTACTGCATTAAAACATCCAACATCAAAGAGAGTAATTGCAGTGGTTTCGTTGTATACCTGAAAGTCACCACAGCAAATAAGGAGGTCGATTTTCGTGTTCTCTACTTCTTGCAAATGCAAAAGAGTTGCGTATACATTGTCCAAATCTCCATGCATACACCCTTCCACTGCAATCTTCATATCTAATCTGTGCATTAAAAGCAAACAAACAAACACGTAAAGCTCTGAATTGTTTTTATCAAAAAAAGGGTAAAAATTTAAGGGTTTTTGTGAGTTTTTAGCAAAACCCTAATAATTATCATACATAGATACACACACAAAAATATAGTTACAGATAAAAGGAAAACTTGAATCAGTACAAGGAGAAGACTGAACCTACTTCTAAGCCCTGTTCACTATTCGGAGTTAATCAATTGTCGCGATGCCCAACTTTATCATACATAGGAATGGTTTTGGCGGTTATAAATTAGGGTTTTTCCATTTGATGCACGAATACAACAACATACAAATACGGAAAATTCTATTTTCACGGGCCCTTTTGTCCGGAGGGATGATTGGGACCCCTCAAAACTCGTGGGGATGGAGAGGAAAAAAAAAATAAAAAAAAATTTTGACCAATGAAAAAGTAAAAGGTGCTGTGGAGGTGACTCCAAAGGGGTCTGAATTTTTTTTCCTTTATGTCCGTGTACATAATTTTTCAATGTACAATTTTATAAAATTAGTTTTATGATTTTATTTTCAATCCATAATTCACATATTTCAATTATATCTTAAACTAATATCTTTGAGTATTCTCATTTCTTCCCTTATATTGAGGTTTTTTCGTCAAAACACACTTCTAACAATTTCTTTATCCAACCCCTCAAATATAAGTATTGCTAGTCACTGTAGCTCCTTAAATCTGATAAATTCTTATTTTTTTTCGTTGAAGGGGCGAAGGGAAATTGAAGGGCGCCAAAGACTCTCTGAAGAATCTCTTTCACTGGTGTAGGTCGCTCTTTCTCGCCATCATTATCACTAAAGGCAATTTTTGGTACGTATTTTCTTTGTGTTGTTCCCAATCTAAACCCTACTTCTTCTATTCTATTTTTCTCTGTGTAGTGTGCATCTCGCTCTTTGCTTCTTCACCAAAGCAAATATATATGTGATGCTTTGGTTTTGGTGATGGTATTTGAAATTTATATGAGAATCTATCTTAATTTATTGGTTTATGGACTTTGTGGTTGAATATGAATAGACATTTTATATATATGAAGGCTTTGAGAATTTGATTGCAATCAATTTTACTTCCTAAAAATTGAAGAAATCGATGGGTTAAAGAAATTTATATAAGAATTTGTGACTTTTCTGATTTATGAACTTTGTGGTTAAATAGGAATAGATATTTTATATAAAGAGTTGTTGATTAAAGGTAATGCCCTCTTAATGCCTCGTGCATTTTTGAATCTGTAACTTCCAAGTAATGAAGTGATCACTTTGGTCAACATTTTGGGCCTATTGTTTTTTTGTTTCTTCTTTTTGTATTTGTTTTCTTAGTTTGGGACTTGTTTCCTTGTTGCTAGGTTTCAAATCTTATTTGGTTTGTATTACTCAGTTTTGGTAGATTATTATGAAATTTTGTTGATGGGCTTGTAGTAGGTAGAATTATTGCATATGTTGCACATAAAATTGTTAAAAATAGTTAGCTCTTGTTTGAATTCTATTTGTGTTTTCTATTCAATATGTAAGGATGGATTCACAAGGTGGCAAATACTTCACCAATCTTTTACACAAGGATTCCAACTTTGATGATTTAATTTTTATGGATTCTCAAGATCAAATGGGTCAAAATTTAAAAGAAAATACTCAAGCACCTACTGAAGCAACTCAATTCTCACCTCAAATGAGATCTACTACTAAAAGATCATGTGGTGGAAACTTCATTATAGATGAAGACAATCTCATTGTATCGGCATGGCTTAATACTAGTTTGGATGCAATGTATGGGAATGAGCATAAACATAAGACATATTGGTCAAGAGTATATGAGTACTTTCACAAACACAAGACCTTCAATCATGAACGTAATGTGAACTCTCTAATGCATCAGTGGTCAACCATTCAACTTGGCACAAATAAGTTCTGTGGATGTTCTGCCCAATTGAATCAAGGCATCAAAGTGATATAAATGAGTAAGACAATGTAATTTTAATTTTTTTTAAAAATTATACATTTTTCAATTGTTACTGTTTTTAACAAGACTTTTATTTTTTTTTTAATTTCAGATCTCTCAAGCAAAACTTTTATACCAAGAATTGTATAAAAGTTCATATTAGTTTGATCATTGTTGGAATTTGTTGAGGTTCCAAGCAAAATGGGTGGAGGATTGTCAAAAGAAAAAACCAACAAAAAAGCCAACATTGACCACCATTCCTCCCTCTACTCCAGATACAGTTAATCTACGGGATGATGATGGATCGCATGATGCCTTTGTAGACTTGGAGAGACCAATAGGCAGGAAAGCTGAAAATGAATGGATAAAGAAACGAAAGAGTGGAGATTGTATGACTTCGCCTCTTGCTGGGATACTAACTGAGATAAAGGAAGATAATAAAAAGAATAGTGAGAAGAAAATAGAAATCCTCGAGAAAGCATATGTTGAGGAGGAACAAAGACTTCGACACGAGGAACAAAGACTTCTTCAAGAGGAACAAAGACTTCTTCATGAGAAAGAAAGACTTGCTATGAAAAATGAAATGTTCAAAGCGGAACAACTTAAAGAAGAGGAGAGAATTATGTTGATGAATACTAGTGGTTTGTCTCCGATACAACAACAATATTAAAATCATCGCCATTTGGAAATCCTTGAAAAAGGAAAGTAACTGCATAACTGTAGGTTATAGAAGTTAATATTTTGTTGTATGGGCTATGATATGGAAATTAATGTATTTTGACTCAATTCTACAGGAATTTTTTGTAATTGACCATGATATGAAAATGTAATGTACATTGACTATAGTGCAAGAATTTTGTAATGGACCATGGTATGAAAATGTAATATATTTTTATTATAATGCAGGAATTTTGTTTATGGACCATGATATTGGAATGGACCATGTTGTTTATGAGATCATGTTTCTAAAATAAGTTAGAGCTATGTTGTTTATGGGATCAAAACAGATGTTATTTCATGGCCAAAACATCAGAAGAACAACAAGCAAAATGGTTGCAGCAAAGTAGGCGAACACAGTAGCCCAAATAAGGGGCCGGACGTCCAGGGGAATGTGCCCCCTTCTTTGTTTTCGGCTGCTTTGCTATTGCTATTTTGCACTCTGTTTTGGTCCTATTTTGTGCTTGATTCTTGACTTGTTTAAACATCATTTCCACTCCAAAATATATGGTCTAAGTGTAAGAAGCATTATTGCTCCTCCATTTCCACTCAATTCTACTGTTGGTTGCTAGTAGAAGCAAACAATAGCAAAACATATACCATACGCCATTATTGTTCCTCCAAGAATGCTTCCTAACACCTGCATTATCTTATTCTGCCTCTTAACTTCTATATTTCCTCTCATTAGAGCCACCTTCAACCTCACCCTCCCCCACAAACACCCCAACCCGGAAGCTATGGTTCAAGAAGTCCAGAGGTAAACATCACACCCTCTCAACATTCCACACATTATCACACAAATACACATCTGGGTTTTGGGTAGTATAGCATTCCTTATCTGGGTCTCTATGTTTTCACAGTACATTTAGCTAGATCAACAGAAAACCCCATCTAGGTTTTTGTTCATTTCAACTCTATTTGGAGTCGAAACAAAAATTATAACAATCTTCATGTGGGTTTTGCTTATTACTATTACATTTAGGATTTGTTTATCTGTTTTCAGACAAAATCCCTTGTCCATTTCATCTCCATTATGAGTTGGAACTATATGCTTTTACATTGTTTGCCACAGAAATTATAAAAATCTTAATTTGGGTTTTGTTGATAAAAAAAAAAAAAAATCAAACATAATTAAAAGCAATCATCAAATCAATATGTCTAACACATAGCAATGCAAGACTTCTTAAACTAAAATAAGTGATACAATTTAAATATTTATATTAAAATGAAGTTCTAGCATGATTGTCTATGCACTTGCCACAAGTGCTCAACAAAGTCAGCTTGGAGTCGAGAATGAGTTTCCTTGTCCCTAATGCGATTATGATTTTGAATGAATTCCATAAATTCAGGTGTATGCTCGTGTGAGACCGGTTTTTGTAAACTTCCATCAATTGCATCATAATTAAAGTCTTCTGATCCATTGACATCTCGCCCATCCTCAATGATCATGTTATGCAATACCACGCATGCCTTCATAACATATTCCAGAGTGTTAGTTTTCCAAAAACATGCAGGTTGACGTACCATCGCGAATCTAGCTTGTTGCACTCCAAATGCACGGTTTATATCCTTTCAGGTGGACTCTTAGGCTGTAGCAAAATACTTTTTCTTGTTTCCTCGTGGACATGGAATTGTTTTTACAAATGTTGGCCATTGTGGATATATTTCATCAGCCAGGTAGTATCCCATTGTATAGTCGTTATCATTGATTGAGTAATTAACTGGAGGACCGTAGCCTTCAACAAGCTCGACAAATACAAGAGATCGATCTAGCACGTTGATGTCATTATGAGATCTGTAACCTAAAAATGCATGCCATATCCAAAGATCAATGATGCCCCGCTTCTTCCAAAATAATTGTTGGTTCATGCATATGACTAATATACATTCCGCTTAACACAGTCAGACAAATTTTCCATTTCCAGTGCATACAATCTGTGGGGACATAATTTTTGAATGACAACATGTGGCCGAGGTGGCATCGAAGTGCCGACCGAGGTGCCACGTGTCTTGGTCATGACGCCGAGATAATCTCGGCTAGGCCGAGGTTATCTGCGAAGATACTGGAATCCGGGATAAGCGGATAAGGGACAAGAGTCTTAGATTGGGAGAAGACTTCAGTTTGGATAAAGATAAGACTTAGAGAGTTTATCCCAATCTAACTAGGAGTCCTGGATTAGCATTGAGCCAGAGTCCATTGAAGTTAAGCTTTTATTGGGATTAGGTCAGTGTTGGCTATGAAAGAGAGATACCCTCGTGGGTCTAAGGTATGCTTTTTGTATTATGAATAGTGAGTTAAGCACTTTTGCTATCTTTGAGAGATAATTGACTTGATCGTTGGAGTCCCTTCGGGTGGAAGAACCACCGCCGGAATCTCTTCTTTCTATTACAGGTCATTCGGGCGCAATCTATTCTGCCAGTGTTCTCCAGCTGAGTACCTGTTTAGTAGTGTGGTCAGAAATTGACACACACAATTTTGGCGCCGTCTGTGGGAAAGAAAGGAGAATAGATGGCTAACGACAAACAGAAAGAGAAGGTTGGGGAACGACATCCCTACTAGAAGTAACAAACATGTTGACCTTGACGTCGAGGAAGATAATTGTAATAACAAAACTCGAGATCAGAATCCTAGAGAGAAAGACATCGGCTAGGAGGGCGACGCACCAAAGAAATTAGACCGAAGTAGGTATTACAACGAGGACGACCTCCAGGTATGGAAAGATAGATGCCTGCGGAGGGACGACAAAATGAAGGGAATGGCAAACAAATTGGCAGACCTGCAAACGGTCGTCAATTTCATGATGTAAAACAACGTCATGCAGCCACCGTTCCCATTACAAAATACGTCGATTCCAGCGGCCAAGAAAGATGCCCAAAAGGGAGGGCAGAAAACAGTTCCTGCAGTCCCTCAGCATGACAGGATTAAGGGACATTTTCACCGGCCTTCGCGGGAGGTCGGGTATGAAGAATTAACAATGAGAGAATCCCAGAAAACACGTTGAACTAAAGAAGCCTACACCAAAGAACATCGGGATGTTCAGGCAAAGGAACTCTGTTTCGATACGACCAATTGAGGGAGGTCCAAAAGGACTCATAATGACACTGGAAGTAGTGCACCAAAAATGCTGAAATCCGGAGATAGCCGAGCTCCTAGACGGACTAAGGAGGATCTGAGGGATTATCTCCATAGAAAGTGACAAGATGCTGAGGTGACTTCTTTGGTCAAATCGAGAACGCTGTTTTCGGTAGAATTGGATAAATTCGAAGCCCCGAAAAGGTTCAATATCTTGAGATTCGGATATATGTGATGAAGTCGGACCCCAACTTTCACGTCGGCTTGTACCTAAACTCGATGGCACTATACACCGAGAACGAGCCATTACTTTGCAAGGTGTTCCCTTCGTCCTTCAAAGAAATTGCATCAAACTGGTTTCACAAGTTGCTCAAAGGAACTGTGAAAACCTGGGAAGGCCTGGCCGAGATGTTCGTAGCCAGATTTGTGACAAACAAACTACAGCCATTAAGGGTGGACTCCCTGATGGCTTTGAGAATCAGTGAAGATGAAAGCTTTAGGGCCTATGCCAAGAGGAACTATGAGGTGTTCAACCGAATACCAGGGTGCAACCAAGAGGTGGTGGTCATGTCTTTTAAGAACGGCCTAAAAGATGATTGTCTGCTTCGAAAATCACTGGCAAAGACATTGCCAAAAAGTATGAAGGAACTTATGGCAAGGATAGAAAAGTATGCCAGGGCCGAGGAGGACACGACGGGAACAAAGGCGTCAAAACAAGAGAAGAGAAATGGCTCGCCGAAGTAAGGCCGAGGTAATGGAGGATACAATAAACAAGAGACAGGATTAAGGGCTGCGCAGGCAGTCACAATCGTATTTTGAATCTCGGTTTACAAAGTCTTGGAAAAAATTCGAAATCAGCCCTATTACAGAGCACCAGTAAAGGTTCTAGGAGAATTTATGGGAAGAAGCCTTGGCAAGCACTGTGTTTACCACAATGAAGATGGGCATCTGACTCAGGGATGCAGAGCCCTGAAGGCACATCTGGAAGACCTAGTGAGATAAGGTCATTTAAGGGACCTTGTAAATGAGACCAGGACAAAGGAAGAGCAAGCAAAGGCGCCTCGGTGCAAGCGGCCGCCTCCTCCAAAGACCGCTATCAAGAGTGAGACCTCGAGTGATCAATGTGATTCACTCGAAGGTCAATGAGAACGAAATACGTAGGGAAACCCAGAAGGTAAAACACTTGCAACATGTGTATCAAGTCTGACAGAAGAGACCTAGGGTAGAGGAGTGTTAGGGACCAGTGGTGTCTTTTACTGAAGACGACCTAGAGATGGTGTAGCATCTACACAATGATGCCTTGATAGTATCCCTCTACATTGGAGAGTACCAAGTAAAGCGAATTCTGATCGACCAGGGCAGCTCTTGTGACGTCATGTATATCAGATGCTACAAGGAGCTTGACCTTCACCAAGATGATCTGGAACAATCCAATAGTCTAATGATCGGGTTCAATGGAACGTCGACGTGGCCCCTAGGGCCAGTAAGTTTGGAGGTGCAGGTTGGTACCAAGAAGGTAAAAACTGAGTTCGCAGTAATTAACACTCCCTCCCCTTACAATGCTATTCTGGGAAGGCCATGGCTACATGCAATGGGGGCTTGTAGACACCCCATTTTTGACCGACCTTAAGACTCAGACGTCACCAATTGAGCACTTGGTGATGTTGCATATCGTCTTTCGTCGGAGGTTTGAGTCTCTTGCTACGAGCCTTGCCTCCGGACTTCGAACTCTTTCGTGCTTTGCCTCGGTTTGCGAACCAGGCTCTGTTTTCTCTGTTTTCTCTTCCCGAAGGGAGGGAGAGGTCTCGTAGATCATCTCTCAGTGGCTGTAGGCTACGTTTCGTGGTCGCAGGCCATTTTTTCCATTTCGGAGCCCGGTTCCTAGTTTTCGGAGCCGTCAAGCCGTGTGCCTCGGTTCGGGACCGCCTAACCACCTCCGTTTGCTCCAATTTTTGGCACACACCTTATTTCCTCCCTTTAGAGGGACACTGTGGTTCGAGAGACCAACTTCGTGGTCGGACACCACTTCCGGTGCCTAACAGCCCACTTTTGGGGCCCCGAATTGCGTGTTTTGGCTCCCGAACCTTCATTTTGCATTTTTGGGCTCCGACCCAAACTTGAGATAGTCATATTTTGAGGTCCTTTTCATGTTTGATTAAGGACCTTTTATTGTTTGAGATCTCCATCTGTCACTTGCCTCTTTGCCTCTTTTTAGGCCTATTTTGCACGGTATTTTAGGCGTACTTGTGGGCTGTGTTGGACTTGGTCGTAAACTACAAAGTGTCTTGTTTTGAGCCCCTCTTCAACTTTTTTGAGGGCTCTCTTTGGTTTGAGAACCGCAGCTACCACTTGCCTCTTTGTCTCACTTTAGGCCAATTTTTGGAGGAAAACTTGAAATATTTCCCCCCCTTTTTTTCCCCCTCTTTTCCAGCCTCTTTTGCCTATAAATAAAGCACCCCAGGTCTGTGTTGAAGGGTTAGAGATTTTTGTATAAGCCTCTCACATTAAATTTCTCTCTCTCTCTACTCTAAACCTCAAAACCCCTTAAGTTCTTAACCATTTTTACACACCATCACCTAGCACTACACCACCACTTCCATTTCCAGCAGCTTGGAGGTCTTCTCAAAGGTTAGGAGGCAGAAAATTTGGTCCAAGAAGTTGCTAAAGATTGGTCTACAAGGGTGAGTTACCATTTCCCTCTTTTTGGCTCATTCTTTTTAGCCATTTTTCTTGCTGTTTTGAGCTCCGACCAAAACTGAAAGTAGTTTTTTTTTGAGCTCTTATTCACCTTTCATTAAGGGTCCCTCAGTGTTTGGGACCTCCTTGTTGCACTTCCTTCTTTACCCCTTTGTATGCCATCTTGCTTGAGTAGTATTTTTGGCCCATATGTAATCTGTTTTGGAGCATGAGGTAAACTGAAAATAGGCTTATTTTGAGCCCTTATTCAACATTGAAGAAGGGCTTAACACTGTTTGGGACCTCCATATATCACTTGTCATTGTACCCCTCTTAGGTCCCCTTTTTTGCATGATTTATTAGGCTATTGTGTCTCTGTTTTTGGACCTTGGTCCAAACTGAAAATGGCCCTAAAATGACCCCCTATTCATGTTTCATTAGGGGTCTAGGGCTGTTTGAGACATCCTTGGTATACTTCATGTTATAGCCCTCTTGTGGCCTTAATTTTGCATGGCATTTTGAGCATATTTTTACACTGTTTTAGGCTTGATCATCTACTGTAAAAAGCCATATTTTGGGCCCCTATTCAATATCGTTGAAGGGCCCTAACCTGTTTGGGGCCAGCATATATCAGTTACTTATTTGCCCCTTTGTTGGCCCATTTCTTGCATGAGTTGTTTGCCATACTTGTATCTGTTTTTGGGGTCTGTCATAAACTGTGAAAGGTCATATTTTTGGTCCCTCTTCAATGTTGTAGAAGGCCCTTTCTCTGTTTGGGGCCAGAATTTGTGGGTTGTCTCATACTCCTCTCTTGGCCCCCTTTTTTGCACACTAATTTAGCCCCACTTGTGCTTGCTGTTTGGCCATGTTTAAAACTGTAAAAATGCTTTTTTTTGGACTGTCTTGAATCTTTATTAACACTTCATGGTCAAATTATGCATGCATTGCATAGCTATAGGCCATCTCATGCATCAAAATTCATGTTTCGGGACTCGTTCCATGCATCGGGTTTCATTTCGCCATGTTTCGGGGCTGTTTTGCCCCTCGTTTTGCCACTGATTTTTGCATGTTAGCATACCATATTTCATGTCTTTGCCATGTCTCATTAGAGTGGCATTTCGGTGCTTAAGAGTCCGTTCTCGGTTTGTGTGCACACGTGCACGCATTTCGAGGTGTCTTGTTTTCATTTGATGGCCTCCTATGTGAGTGTGGCTGAGGCTCTCTCATGTTGGTGTAAGCCCATTATTGCATTGTGCATGCCATTTCATCTATAGCATTGTGTATGCTCGGTTATGTATTACCTCGTATAGCGTGTATGCCATTCCATAACATTGTGTATGTTAGGATTGTATCTTAGTTGCATTTCACGCATATCATGCATATTGCATCGTGTTCGGGATAGGAGTTAGCCCGGGCACGGGAAACGAGGTACATTCCGTACTCCGAGTGACGGAACGTGTCTCAATTCCCAAGTCACTGACATTTCGGATTATCCATGATGGAGTTAGGTTTTGTTGTAGTGTTCATATGCATTCATTCTATAGTGAGTTATGCAATTCGACTCCTCGGCCATCATGCATCGAGATGCGTGATTGGTGGCACGAGGATCGAGACGTGCATACATTTGTGAAAATACATTGCTATGCCCCTTTCCTGCTCTCTGTTGCAGCATATCAAGAATCAGCGATCTTCCGAAGCTTGGCGCGCTTTTCAAGAATCATTGCAAAACAGAGGCTAATTGGGGCATTCGGTGGATTTCGCGCCAAAGCCAAACATGCATCATTCCATCATCCGAGCGAATCAAGATCCACGGCTTGCATGCGATTCTGATTTATAGCTTTCTTAGTTAATTTGTAAATTAATTAAGAATTTGTACATTATTTGAACTGTAATATTCTTTCATTCGGGACTGTACATTCTTTTGGACCCTCTGTGCGAGGGCATAATTGTAATAAGTGTGCGTGAGTGTGATGTATGTCTTCCAATCCCACGTCTTTCTTCCCTTTTATTTACCTGCTTATGATGGTTAGATTAGGGCATATCTCAATTAGCATACAGTATGACAGCATGTTTGGATCATTCATCTGTTTTGCACTCACCGGGCTCGGCGCATCATACAAACTGCATTTGTATTTCAATTTCAAATTGAATACGTGTTAGTTGTAGCATTCCATATGCCATGTTTAGAATAGCCGAGCCTGCTATAGTTTGCGTCTTTGCATGTGTTGCATTAGGCATTTCTGTATATTTAGGATCATGCATGATTTCTAATGAGCTTCTGTTTTAGCTTGGAGTACTCAGTGAGTTTTATGCTTTAGCATCCTTGCATGCGTGTGAGTGACTGCCATGAATAGCATGCTTACTATGAGGCTATGTGCTTATGTGATATAACTGCCTTGAATGCCTGTGGGTGGAGGTTGGGTTACTTGGATTGGACAATTCATCAAATGTTTGTTTTAAGCCCACTAGATAGTGGCAAAATCACGTTTTTCTAAGCCCACCCGAGGGTGGCAAATCCACGTCTTAGCCTACCTGCGGATAGCACCATCAAACCATTTTCAAAAACAAACATGAAGTATTTTGTTCCAATTCAAACTCGATCTATACTTGTATCTTGTCGCATCACATAGTAACCTAGGCTAATAACGGAATAATAACCCACAATGTTTTCAAAATCGATATCATGGTTAGTAGAGGCGGTCTTTGGCCGGCGAGAATGCTCACAAGTGACCTTCCCCAATCGTACCCAAGTTCCCGAGCCGAGGCAACTTTGGTGATGACGGACACGTGGCCTTTGGCACCGAGTCAGGGTTTCCTAAATTTCCCAATAAAATATTTAGGTGGCGACTCTGTATCTGGCAAAGCAATCCATGTTTGGCACTTCTTTCAAAAATCAGTTTTCTCAAAACGATTTGCCGGATTTGGACTCTTTGGTTCGAGATTAAGAACCGTGACATTCGAGTCCTTGAACTGTAGTGACCCCAATATGAACAAAACGGGACTTAACCCTCCCGGGGCGTTCGGGGACGTCTACAGGGCTGTTCCCTCAACATTGCACCAGCTATTGCGATTCCCAACAAAGCATGGAATTGAAGAGGTCAGAGGGGATCAAGTGTAGGCAAAGAATTGTTTCATGGCAGCAATGAAATCCACCTGCAACATATGAGAAGCAAAAGCAGCAGAAATCGAGGACGAGAATAGGGAAGTCCTGGAGGACGTCAGCAAAGAGCCAGCCGAGAAAAGTGAGGAAGCCTTGAAGAAAATCCTTGTCCAGCAAGGGGATTAAGAGCGCTTCTTCCTTCTTGGCTCAGGCTTGGCCAAGGAAGAAGAAAAAGAGCTAGAGGCGTTCTTGAGAGCAAACATTGAGGTATTTGCCTGGATACCGCACGAGGTGCCTAATATTGACCCCGAGGTCACTTGCCATAGACTGAATGTGGACAGGTCGCCTAAACTTGTCATCCAGCAAACAAGGAGGCCAACATTGATGCATGTTGAGGCAGTAGAAGAAGAAGTGGATAAACTTCTGAAGGCTAGAGCCATTCGATAGGTAAACTACCCGATATGGCTATCAAACACAGTCGTCGTGAAAAAAAAGAATGGGAAGTAGAGGGTCTGTGCAGACTTCACCAGCCTGAACAAGGCTTGTCCCAAAGACAGTTTCCTACTTCCCAAAATTGACCAATTGGTGGATGCCACCTCAGGACATGGAAAGATGAGTTTCTTGGATGCTTACATGGGGTACCATCAGATAGCTATGTACCCCCCCAGATGAGGAGAAGACTGCATTTATCACTCCAAAAGGGCTGTATTGCTACAGAGTGATGCCTTTCGGGTTAAAAAATGCATGAGTAACTTACCAGAGACTGGTGACTAAGATGTTCAGACATCTAATAGGCAAAACAGTGGAGGTATACATGGATGACATGGTCGTGAAGACCAAGGAACCTGAGGATCATCTAGAAGAACATTATCACCAGGTTTGGGATCCCAAAGGCAATAATAACAGACAATGGTACACAGTTTGACAGTAAGCTAATCAAGAGCTTCTGTGCAAAGTACAAAATCAAGAATTATTACTCTACTCCAAGCTTTTCTCAAAGTAATGGTCAAGCAGAAGCCTCTAATAAGGTTATCTTAGAAGGAATCAAGAAGAGGTTGGAAGCAGCAAAGGGAAAGTAGGTGGAAGAGTTGCCCAATGTACTCTGGGCATATCGGACTACGCCGAGAAGATCAACTGGGGAGTCCCTATTCGCCATGGCCTATGGCACAGAAGCAGTTATTCCACTGGTGGTCGGCATCCTAGGGATCAGAACCCATAGAGTGGAAAATGGGACCAATGAGGCATTCTTGGCCCAAGATCTAGATCTGTTAGAAGAAAGAAGGAAGAAAGCAGCAATTCAACTGGGGACATACCAATAGCAGCTTGCTAAGGCTTATAATAAGAAGGTAAATCCAAGAGAGTTCCAAGTTAGAGACATCGTCCTAAGAAAGGTCGTCGGTAACAAGAAGGATCCCAGAGAAGGCAAGCTTAGCCCAAATTGGGAAGAACCTTATAGAATCATCTCAGTCTTGGGCAATGGTGCATATCGGCTTGAAGACAGTGAAGGCAAAAAGTTACCAAGACCCTGGAATACTTGCAATCTAAAGTTTTTCTATCATTACATTTTTTGTTTTTTAAGTTTATTGTTATTAACCGAAGTAATAATAAAGTCTTAGCTTGATTTTTAAACTTGTGTAGTATGACTGACCAGTCGCTTGGTGATGTTTCTGATTAAAACATGGCGAATAACTTAGACTTATTATATGGCAGAGTTGAATTATACTTGCATATAATAGAGTTGAACTAAGTTGGCGATATTTCTGATTGAAACATGACGAATAACTTAGACTTATTATATGACAGAATTAAATTATACTTGCATATAATAGAGTTGAACTAAGTTGGCGATGTTTCTGATTGAAACATGGCAAATAACTTAAACTTATTATATGGCAGAGTTGAATTATACTTACATATAATAGAGTTGAACTAAGTTGGCGATGTTTCTGATTGAAACATGACGAATAACTTAGACTTATTATATAGCAGAGTTTTTCTACTTGCATATAATAGAGTTGAACTAAGTTGAATTAACTTGGACTTGTCATATCGACAGAGTCAGACACAGATTGAAACTAAGTACATGTCAGTTAGATTAACAAAGAAACCAAGGTTGGTAACTTCGGCCAGTCTTTGTTTGAATCTGACCTTGGCAACGAGGTCAAAACCACATGCTTAAATGAGAACCCAAGTGGAACTTAAGTTCACATTAGGGGTAGAGGTTGTCGAAAATGATGCTTGGGAGTTGGAATCTACAAGCTAAGGTTGGTTTAACACTTGTTGAAATTTTAAGAAAAATTTATAAGTTGAAGTTAAGCCGAGGTTAGGTTAAAGGAATGATGGTTTAACACTTATTGAAATTTTAAAAAAAATTTACAAGTTAAAGTTAAGACAAGATATTGTTGAAAAAAGTATCTACGTACTTGTCGAGATTACCATGTTGCCAAAACTTGGAAGATATTTGAAGATAGAAGTCTTGCTAAGTAAAAGTAAAGTGGCAGGTTTTATATAGCACTTGTGAAAATGTTTTTTACAATGTTTTCAAGTGTTAAGTCAAGGCCAAGATAAGCAAGATTGGAAGTTTTGTCCGAGGTATGTTAACCCAAGGAGACTATACAAGAAAGGCATAAACTGAAGACATGCAAAATATTCTAAGTATAGAAGCAATAAAGCATACAAACACTTAGTCAAAAAAGAAGACTTGCATTCAGATAAGGAAAGAAGGCACTTCGGCCTGACATTGAAAAATAATTGTTCAGATTACAAAAAGGCACATCGATCAAATAAAGAGCTAAACATTGTTTCAAAAGTTTTTTTTTTTAAAAAAAAGTATAAGGTACAAGAAATAAAGAAGAGCATCAAAATGGACTACTCGGCGTCGTGATGAATCATGTCTCTACCTAGAAGACAGTTAGGGAAGACTTCTCGACCTTTCTCGGCAGCTCAAGCGTCGATCTCTTGTAGAGTCTGATCGATGCTTCTCTCGGCGATTGGCACCTCGGAGATTGTCTTCTGGGAGGAGGCACCCTTTAAGACTTCATCTTCCTCATCCTAAGTCAAGTCCAAGACTTGCTCATTCAGAGTTGGGGACTTGGCCCCAGCAACTTCTTCTGTCTTCTCGGCCTCAGCTTCCTCCTCGGACTCAGCCTCGTCCTCGGATTGGCTTGGAGTAGGGGGGAATGGCAAGACAAGTCGGCTATCGTCTTTAAGGGAAGAGTCCTCGGGGACAGCCAGTTCTTTCAAAGCAGCCATCCAGCCAAGAGAGCAACCCTTGTTGCATGCCTTCTTGACCTGCTTCTTGTAGTCCTCGCGGACATTGGCTGCCCTCTCGACATACGCCTTCTCATTTGCGGTCTTGATCTCGGCCTTCTTTGTGACCAAGGCAGCAATGAGCTCAGCTTGGGCTTCGGTGGTCTTTGCTTCAGCCTCTTTTTTCTCAACCTCAAGGACCTTAGCAATGGCCTCGGCTCTCGCCTTTTCTCGGCCTCATCTTGGGCTTGTTTTGCTGCCTTGGTCTAATCCATCAGTGCCTTCATCTTGGCCTCGGCTTTGTTGACTGTCTTCAACAAACTAGCAGCCTCCTTGGTCTTGTTGACCAACTCCTTCTTGATGTTAAAAGCTTGTATCGCGAAGGAGTGGGCGTGCTGGATCGCCTTGAAGAAATGGGCAAAACAAAAGTTAGTGAAATTCTCTAAGTATGGAAAAACAGAGAATGAAAAGTACCAAGTGTTAGGGGCTTACTTGAACGGAGTGCTGCAACATTAGAGCGAAGTTTTCATATTCGCTGACATTTGCGTTACGTTCAAGGTCTTTTGAAATGAGCAAAGGCGATGGAGAGGCGGCGCCGACTTCAAGGTCGATTGCTTATCGCTAACCCTAAGCGCTTGTTCTCAATAGTGATTGGAGGGGCCCAGGGGAAATCAGATTTCATGGACTCTGAGGTTGCCACAGACTCTAACTTCGGCTTCTTTGACCGAGTTGATTTAGAGGGAGCAGTCTCGGCGGGCCTCTTTTTGGCAGCGGAGGCATTTTTTTTCGCCTCAGCAATTTTAGAGATCGACAAGGTATCCTCAGAGTCGATCTGAGTTACCGTTGCCTTAGGTTAGGCCTTCTTCAGTCTTTTTGGCTTTGGCTTTGGTTGAGACTAGGATGGTGAAGGTTGTGCGGTGACAGAGTCAAAGATGTCGGCTAGAAGGTCGTCTGCTACAGCCTTCTTACGACCCATCTCGACAGCGGTTATAGTTCGACATCGGTGTTTGCATTAAGAGAGTGGGATTAGTTGTTGAGCCAAGGTTGATGGTTATTCTGTTGGACCAGAGGTTGATCCCTGATCTGGCCGAGATGATGAAGTTGTAACAGGAGTTGTTGATGAAGGAGGAGACTTGTTTTTTTTCGAGACGTCAGCTAGAACAGATTTGTACATTGGGATATAGTTAAGCAGCAAAGGAGCTTTTCGCTGCTCAACTGGTAGACCCAACAGTTTCTTAAAATCCTTGCTGAGATAAAAGTTTTTTCCGAAGTCCTTTAGAGGCTGAGGACGAACTACAAAAATAAAAATACAGACGTTAGAACATATAAAAATGTCAAAGTAAAAAGACTTAAGAAGCAAGTAAAAGTAAACACTTGGCTCTTACCATCTCCCTCTCTGAACAATTTACAGCTTAAAGAGTAGAAGTAAAGATCATCAGCTGGAAGGAATTCCCAGTTGCCCGAGACGATGAAGTAATCGTCCCCGGCGACCTTGTTGGAATTAAGGAGGTCGGCGATGAGTTTGTATTGTGTGGACCTCGACTTAAGGTAATAGACGTAGCCTTTTTTTAACTTAAGGCCACACATGGTGTAGCAGTACTGGATGTTGGCTAGAGTTACCCTAGCATTTTCTCAGCTAGCTAAGGCAATGATACCGTTGATGACTCTGTAAGAGTTAATGGCTAATTGCATTGGATTGAGTTTATAATAGTGAAGGACTTCTCGGAAAAGGATATCGAGAGGGAGCTTAAGTCCACACTCTATGAAGGCTAAGATTGGAAAAGGTATAGAGTCGTCCTTGGGCATGATGGAGTCCTCCTCCCCAGCCAACCTGAGGTGGACATCGGCAGGGATGGTGAACTCCTGCTTAAAATATTCTAGCTTAATTGGGGTGTCTGCCTTCTACCTCCACATACCCATGGCGTCAGCTTAAGAGGGAAGTGTTGGATTGCAAAAAGAAGTTGTTTGTTAGGATTTAAAGGACCTCGACAAAACCTAAACGAATGTTGGAGCAAGGGTTTTTGAAGATCAAAAAGGTTTTAGGTTCGGTTTTCCTAAAGATCAAGTTTCTAGAACAAATCCCAAGCCTAAAACTATGGAAACAAGGATTGAAGGTAAGAATCTGGAGAACACAACAAGAAAACAGAAAAGAATAGAAATTCAGACTCAAGAAAACCAGGAGGGGTTCAAGAACATTGCATAAAATATAAATATACACAAATCAAGAACAGTACCCCAAACAAGAATGTCAAGTATATGAGCAGTATGTGTGTGTGTATACCAACAACAGATTGTGCAAAAATAGAATCGTGAAACAGATGACGAATGGTGGAAATCAACACACAAGTGACAAATTAAGAGCATGAATAAAAACACCATGGTAGTGTACAAGCATAGCAGTTTGAAGCAAAACAAGAAATTGAAATAAGAAGAACAATGGCTTACCGAGGAAAATAAGACCGGTGTGAAGTACGCCGGTGTCAGACAATGGCAGCAATTGGAGAAGTGCAGCAAAAGCGTCAACAGAAGGGGAGAGTGAAAGTAGTTGCAGAAAGCTTCACAAAAGTAGCAATGGAGGATTTGGGAGAGAAAATAGGAGAGAAAAAGTTTGAACAAAAACGAAGATGCAAAAGTGAAAAGATAGAGAGAGAGAGAGAGATAATTTTGATCAAACACGCAGAATGGCGGCAAAATGGCAATTAGTGTGCTTAGGACGACGTGTTTGTCAGACAGCACAGAATGTCGGCAAAATGGCAATTAGTGTGCCTAGGACGACGTGCTTGTCAGACGGCGCACGCAAATGCGATGTGACTTAATGGCGTGTGTCGCACCGGCAAGAGGGGAAAGATGCGTGGCAAAAAGCTTGAAATATCATGGCGTGATACTCATCTGGCGTGTTGAAACTCTTGGAGTTCTTGATTTAATAGAGCAGGACCTCAGCTAGGGGACGATCTCGGCTGAGAAACTTGAACAGACTTGGTTACTAGTTCTGAAGCATTGATGAAAATAGACTAAGTCTTGGTCGTATTGAGTCGACGAATGATGACCTCGGTAATGAAAGACAAAGCGAGCTTAGCCGACGTGCTAAATGAAAGAAACGATATAGGTTCCATCACCTCAGGATGTCGAGGTAATAGAACCTAGGGGGCAGTTGTGGGGACATAATTTTTTAATGACGACACGTGGCCGAGGTTGCATCGAAGTGCCAGCCAAGGTGCCATGTGTCTTGGTCATGACACCGAGATAATCTCGGCTAGGTCGAGGTTATCTGCGAAGATACTGAAATCCGGGATAAGTGGATAAGGGACAAGAGTCCTAGATTGGGAGAGGACTTCAGTTTGGATAAAGATAAGACTCTTAGAGAGTTTATACCAATTTAATTGGGAGTCCAATATTAGCATTGAGCCAGAGTCTATTGTAACTAGGCTTCTATTGAGATTAGGTCAATGTTGGCTATGAAAGAGAGGCAGCCTCGTGGGTCTAAGGTACGCTTTTTGTATTCTGAATAGTGAGTTAAGCACTTTTGCTATCTTTAAGAGATAATTGACTTTATCGTCAGAGTCCTTCCGGGTGGAAGAACCACCACCGAAATCTCATCTTTCTGTTGCAGGTCGTTCGGGCGCAATCTATTCTACCGGTGTTCTCCAGCTAAGTATCTATTTGGCAGTGTGGTCGGAAATTGACACACACACAATCTATACTCCCCCACATTCCAGGAAAACCGCGACTTTCACCAACTGCTAGTAATCTAGCAATATCATCATTGTTTGATGACCTTAAGTACTTATCCAAATAAATTACTACAATAGCCTTAACAAACTTTTTCAGACTATTTAGTGCGGTGCTTTCTCCGATCCTCAGATATTTATCCATACAATCAACCGTTATTTCATAAGCAAGCATTCTAAGTGTCATTTTTTGCAGAGAAAATAAACTGAGCATTCCAGCAACATTTCTTTTTTGGACGAAGTATGGATCATGTGCTTCTACTACTGTTTGAATTTGGAGAAAAAGCGAACGGCGCATTCGAAATCTCCTCCGAAATAAATTGGAGGGATATACAAGCAGTTTAACAAAATAGTCAAGAAAAAGCCTTTCATGGCCTTGACCAAAATCACGTCGAATATATTTGCGGCCTTCAACAGAACCACGACGTGAGTTTGATCGTCTTTCAAGTCGTTTTTCTTCCATTGCAACCACTGTATATATCTGTAATTGATCATAAGAGTTCATCATTAGTAATCATATTGATTACATGATTGTGAGCCATAGAAAAAATTTAGAAAATGAATTCGAAAGAAATTGGCTTCAAATTGAAATGGGGAGATCAAATAATGCTGTTTATATAATTTGAAAAACATGGCCGTTAGGTTATTGAAAAAATGACCGTTGTTGTTTGAAGTGTTGCTACAATTTGAGTAGCTGCCCTATTGCCTGAACTGAAATTAATGACGTTGTTATTTGAAAAATTCCAAAATTTGAATGGAAGCCCATTGCCTGAAATTGCTAAGTTGGTTGGCATGTGTTCATTATTTTATTATTAAAAAAAATTCAAATTAAAAGCAATTAAAAAGATTATTTTAATAGAATAGAGAAAGAATAGAGAGTTTGTTGGAGGAAGTAAATGAAAAAGTGATTCCTAAAATAGGGAATGAATTTTTTAATAATATTTTAGGGTAAAATATAAGTAGACTGATAAGGATGCTTTTATACACATACCACTTAAATCATTTGTTTTACAGAGAATCAATGGTGTGGACCCATGTTTTATTCTACCCACCTTGAAAATACAGCAACATCTTTCATAAGAAATCTCTCAGCAAATCGCTTCATGAATCTTCAGATTATACAACAAACTACCTCCTTTGTTTTTCAGTTACACCATCAAACTGATTCCTTCAATTAACAATCTAGTCAACATCGAAAAGTCATTAGTTGGCATCGACTTATATAAACATAAATCTTGAAACAGTATCGTTTTGTATGAAACTCCATTGAAAATGTACAACTCCATCTATTTCTTATTTTTCATAAACTCTCATTTTTATTTTATTTTTTTGTTGAAGCAATTCAATTTTGCTTATTCAGTATTGGTTATCCAAATGAAAAGGGTTTATTCGATTTTTAACTTCCGAAACATGTAAAAAAATTCGGAACTTAGTTTCTGAAATAAATTCTTAAATTCGAAAGTTAAGTTTCGAATCCAAATTCGGAACTTGATTTTCAAATAGAATTAATAATTTAGATTGATATATGAAAAAAGTAACATGTTTGATCTTGGTTTATCGAATTAAAATCGTGAAAAGAAAAAAAAAATTACACAAAAAAACTTACATTTTCATAACTACTTTTGTTGTAACCAGCCATATTGTTATTTGAATTTGAATTTTCATTGATTTGCAACTCTTCTATCACAAAAATCAAGAATTATGGTGGATTCTAATGATAAAACGATATAATCAATGTACGATAAACTTAGAGAGTAAAGCAAACAACGGAAAAATTAGGGTTTATTTTTTTTAACTCAAAAGGTGTAACAATGTGTACAAAGAATTTTTCTACATAATATTATGGGTGTTACTGGATGTCTATTATGGTAATTTTTATTTAGTATATAGTTGTCATTAAATTAATATTTCATTAAGTGTGTGCCTTGAACAAATTAGTTGTGTGAAAATAAAATTTTCCTACAAAAACTCACCGTTACCCGTTCATAATTTATTTATTTTTAAAAATAAAAATTAATGATTCAAATTTATTTTATTCATAAATCTCACACTTATTAATTTAATTTTTACCATACAAACATATTCAAGTTAAGTTAGGAATCATAAGGGTGAATTCCTAGTATTTTTATGCACAAATAGAGATTTTTTACTAAGAAATAAATGAATAGATACAAAAGCTTGTTTTCATGATTGAAATATGAAAAAGTTAGTGGAATATCCACCTTTAACTTTGGGTGGTAAAGCAAGTCTAATAAATTTTTTTTATTTGTTAAGGTTTCTCAATAATATTTATTAGAGAAAATTTAATTCATTACAAAGTTAAAATTTCTTTGTGAAATTGAAATTTTTTAATAAAAAAAATTCTGTGAGAATTGAAAATTACACTGTGAATAAAAATTTTTGTAAAAATGTTGAAGGAGCCAAACTATAATAAAAATATTACATGTCATTTATCTTATAAAAGTTTAATATCAGAAACCTTAAACTAAAAACACCTTGAAATATTTCTTAATTTATTTTTAAAAAATCAAATTGTTTTTAAAATTGTAAATTCAAGACACTTTAAATTTAAAAATCAAAAAATATTTTTTTTCTGTAAGAAAAAATTAACTCATTTTTAAATAACAATTTTAATAAAATCTTTTTCTTTAACTCATTATTTCATTCAAATATTTAGAACGATTTACACACAATAGCCAATAAATTTACGCAACTAAATCATTGGGAACCATACAAGCCGTACCTCTTGGGAAGAGATTTAAGTTAAAATAGCTTATTAAAAGATAAAATGAAATAAAATAATTAATAAGATAAAATGTAATATCCATCCCATAATCATTTGCTTTCTTTTCTCATAACAATCAAATTAACGATAAAAAAAATATAAAATCAATTAACTTCTTAAACACAACTATTTTGGTCAGGCTAAAGTAACTAATTTTTCAAACAAGGCCTAAATCTTTTGGACGTCTTGTAACTTTTATCAAAACAAAATACCTTAGGCTTCGTTTGTTTAAAAAGAAACGGATGATAGAAAATGAAAATGATAGAAAGTGAAGTAAAAGGGAAAAAAAATGAAAATTTATTTTCTTGCATACATTTGAATAAATGAAAAATTTTATAACAAAATTATGGAAAGAATGAAATTGTATAATAGGGAGTTGTGGAGAGAAAAATAGGCAAAAAAGAAAAGAAAATAAAATAAACTTTATCAAGATATGTGGGAAAAAATAAGGTAGTGTTTGGTAGAGTTTTCTAAATATGATTTGAGAATAGGAATTGTATTTTGAGTTTGTGAGTTTTGGAATTATGATTTGAACGTGGAAAATTTGTTTAGTGAATGAGTTTTGAATTGAGTAAGAAATTTTTGATGTAACATATGATTTTGATACAAAAACTTACAACTCATAACGAAACATACAACTCAAAATTCTATTCAAAACTCAAAAAAAAATTTAAAAATTTAGAAAATATTTTTTTTGAATATATAAAAATTAACATGTGTCAATTGCAAAAAAAAAAAAATGTACTGTTCCGGTCAACCAGCCGGACGATCGATAGGACGACCGGTTAGCCCAAATTTTTCCGTTTTAGACAGAGTTTTCAAAATTGAATGTGGAATTAATTTTTAAAAATCGTAAACAAACGTCAAAAGCAAATAATGGGGTAGAAATATATTTAGAAAATACAATCAAACTTAGCCTAAATTTCTCTGTATATTTTGCAAGAAATTTTTAACCTAACAAATAAGCTAATTTGACTTGTACAGAAAATTTTAATTTCCATTACTTTTTACAACTCTCTATCTAAACAAATATATATATATATATATATCTATCTGTTTTCTTTTATTTTCTTATATTATCTATCTAATCAAACTAAGCATTAGTGAAACACATCATCTAAATGTCCAAATTTAAAATTATAGTTCTACAACAAATTTACACACACAATAATAATAATAATAATAATAATAATAATAATAAGCTTGTTTGGTTCCAATTTTTAAAAAATAATTTTTAGAAAATTTTACTTTTTTATTTTTCGTATTTTAATATTTATAATGAATTTTTTTAATATTTTAAGTAATTTTTTTAATTTTTAGACACACCTACCATAAATACACTTAAAAAGTATAATATTTGTGAAAAAAATCTTTAAAAAATACATTAAATACCAAAAAAATATGAAAATTTAGTACATTTTCGTATTTTTGTGTATTTATTAATTTTTAAAAATATTTTTCATAAATATTTTACTATTTAGATATATCTAAGTAAAGTACATATAAAAAAGTAAAAAAATTACTTAAAATTTTAAAAATATTCATAAAAAAAAAAAACTTAATTTAAAAAAAAATGAATTTAGAAAACTGAAACTAAACATACTAGGTAAATCTCTTATAATAAGGTGTTCTTTTTTCAAATCTGAATTGTTGAATTACAAAGCAAGATCACGATAGAAAAAAGATTGGTGATGAAATGACAAAAGAATTGAAGCACTCCGAAAATATCAAGGGAGTAGGGGATCACACTTGACAAATTTTAGTAGGTATTTGGGAACCTCAAAGTAGAAAAATTATTACATGTCCCATGCACATTATCACAAATCAATCTAAACCATTGGGGCTAATGAGAGACAAACAAATGAATGGTTTAGATTAATTTGTAGCATATTATTTAAATTTTTAATATAATACAGTTATGTGATAAGAATATGACTATAAAATAAAAATAAGAGAGGAAAATTATTCACATTTTTAACCAATGCACACTTTGTTCCAAAATTTATATCAAATTATTACTGTGTTATGTTAAAATAAAATGCAGATTGTGAACGATTAAAAAGATAAATTAGCATTTCGCATAATTGAAATCACTAAACTTTTTATATTGGTGAGAAATATAGATGATTTTTCTCTCTTATCACCATTTTGTAGTCACATTCTTGTCATATGACTGGATTTTATTAAAAATTTAAATAGCAGAGTAAGAGAATGAGACATTGACATTTGTGTAGAAATCAATGTAAAATTTGATTAAAAGTGTAGAAAATTGATTGTCACGATTTCATGTGCAGTGATTTAAGTAAGATTTAACCACAAATATAAGGGGTTCATATATAAGACTAAAATAAAATTGAATGCAAAATATAAATTACCCGATATATATAAAAAGAAATAAAAATCATTTGTTTTGAGTCATCAAATGACGAATTTATTCTCATTCCTTTTTATGGTCGGGTGACATATGTATAATAATTAAATAAATAAATCCCAAACACCATCACAAAAAGGTTAAAAAAAAAAACAGCAACAACAACAAAAAAGTGAAGGAAAAAAGCGATACCATATAAGCAATCCCCGAATAACACCTTAGCATAAGCAATGTTACAACAGCCAAGTCAAAATAGTTTGCACAACCTGTGGGCGGCCCTTGCTTTAGTTTAGAGCCATTGCGTGTCTGCAAGTCGCCTGTTTTTGATTGAATGGGTAACTAATTTCATTCATTTTTCTCACCTTTTACGTGGGCATTATTTGTATATATATTATAAAAAGTAATTATACATTTAGGATCTGTTCGGTAATGTTTACGTTTTCAATTTATATTTACAAAAATTTTATAAACTGATTTTTGTTTATTTTTAGAAAAACATAAACTACAAACGCGTTTGGTAATTGACAAATTGTTTAAAAAAATTTTAAAATATAAAAAAGAGTGAGAAATGGCAAGTGGTGGCAAGTGGCGGTAGAAAACGGTGGTGGAAAGTGGTGACAGTGGGTGGCGGGTAGCGGGTGGTGGTGGGTGGTGGCGGGTGTGTGGGTGGTAGTGGTGGGTGGGTGGATGACGGTGACGAGTGGTAGCGAGTGGGTGGTGGCGGGTGGTGGGTGGTGGTGGCAGGTAGGTGGCAGATGGCGGGTGGTGGTAAGTGGTGGCGGGTGGGTAATGGTGGTAGGTGATGGGTGGTAGCGACTGGGTGGTGGTGGTGGTGGTAGTGGGTGGGTGAATGATGGTGGCGGGTGGTAGCGAGTGGGTGGTGGTGGGTGGTGGGTGGTGGGTGGTAGCGGCGGGTGGATGGCAGGTGGCTGGTGGTGGCAGGTGGGTGGTGAGTGGTGGTGGCGGGCGATCGATGGTAGTGGCGGGTGGATTACAGGTAGGTGGTGGTGGTGGTGGCGGCGAGTGGGTGGTGGCTAGTGGGTAGTGGTGGCTGGTGGTGGTAAGTGGGTGGTCAGTGGTGGTGGCAGGTAGTGGTGGGAGGTAGGGGGTGGTGGCGGAAGACGATGGTGGAAAATGATGGCGGTTGGTGGCTAGTGTTAGGTGGTGAAAAAAAAAAAAAAAAAAAAAAAAACTCAAAACTCAAAACGGAAACACATTTTTTGAGTTTACATTTTTTGGCCAAGTTTATAAACTGAGACTACTGATTTATAAATCAAAAATTTACCAAACAAGTTTTTATTTAAGTTTTAAAATTTTTTGTAAATATAAACAGAAAACAGAAAACGTAAGTGTTACCAAACGGCACCTTAATAATTGCAGAATATTTAAAATACGAGAGAGGAAAACAAGAGATTTTAATCAAATTAAGTGTATCAAGAGTGAAGATTCTAAGGTATTGGTGAATGATGGAGAAATTAAAGAAAGACTGAAGAACTATTTTGAGAAACTATTAAATGAGGAACATGGAGGTACGACAATAGGGGAAGAAATGACCAATAATACGATAAATCAAGACTATGGGTTTTATCGCAAAATTAGGAACTTTGAAGTGGAGATTGCACTTAAGAAGATGAAATCAAATAAGACTTTAGGACCTTATGGTATCCCTATTGAAGCTTAGAAGTGCTTGGGTAAAAAAGGGGTTGCTTGGTTGATTCGGTTGTTTAGCAAAATTTTGTTAACTAGGAACATGCCAAATGAGTAGAGGAAGCCTCGTTTGACAAGTGACTTTTTTAGCTAAAAGGTCAAAAAGTTATTAAAAAAGTCAAAAAATCAACAACCTATATAAAAAAGTCAAAGATTTCCTTTTCTCTCTACTTTTTACACATCTTTTCGTAAAAAGTCAAAAAATAATCCCAAACATACTAGTTTTTTTTATATCATATTTTAGCCAAAAAGTCAAAAAGTTACTAAAAAAGTATGTTCCCAAACAAGGTAGTGCCAATATATAAGAATAAATGTGATGTCAAGAATTACAACAACTATAGAGGAATCAAGCTAATGTGTCATATAATGAAAGTGTAGGACAGGGTGATGGAATGCCGATTGCGAGATATAACAGAGATATCAGAGAATCAATTTCGGTTTATGCCTAGCATGTCAACAATGGAAGCGATTTATCTTTTGAGGAGAGTAATAAAAAAGTATAGAAAAAAGAAAATAGACATTCTTATGGTATTTATCGATCTTGAGAAAGCATATGATAGAGTGCCCCGAGATATAATATAGTGGGTGTTAGAGAAGAAAGAGGTGACAAAAGGTTACATTGATGTAAATAGGGACATGTATGAAGGGGTGGTGACCACTATTAGATCGCCTGTTGGAGAGACAAATGAATTTCCTATCACTGTTGGGTTTCACCAAGGATCTACCTTAAGCCCTTATCTTTTTGCTTTAGTTATGGATGAGTTGATGAGAAATATTCAAGATGACGTGCCATGGTGTATGCTTTTTGCAGACGATATTGTGTTAGTAAATGAGACTAGAGAAGGAGTTAACACAAAGTTTGAGATTTGGAGAAAAACTCTTGAATCGAAAGGATTCTGGATAAGTAGAACTAAGACAGAGTACATGGAGTGTAAATTTAGTAACAATAATAATGAAAGCAGAGGAGAAGTGAAGATTGAGAACCAAGAACTACCAAAGAGTGAAAATTTTTGTTATTTAGGGTCGATTATCACAACAGCGGGAGAGATTGATGCGGATATGGCCCATAGGATTAAGGCGGGATGGTGTAAGTGGAGAAGTGCGTCTGGAGTACTGTGCAATAAACGAATACCCACTAGATTAAAAGGTAAGTTTTATAGAATGGCTATTAGACCAGCGATGTTGTATGGGACGGAGTGTTGGGCAACCAAGAAATAACATGTAGATAAGATGTGTGTGGCTAAAATGAGGATGCAAAGGTGGATGTGTGGCAAAACTAGACAAGACATAATTAGGAATGAGTGTATTCGGGAATGGGTAGGAGTAGCACCGATATAAGATAAGTTGAGAGAGAATCGATTGAGATGGTTTGGTCACATTCAACGGAGACCAATAGAGGCAGTAGTGAAAAGATGCGATACTGTAACAATAGAGGAGAGTGTTAGGGGTAGGCCTAGATTAACGTTGACTAACGTTGTAAATGGAGATATGGATCTACTTAATTTGACTAACGAAATGGCCTTTAATAGGACCGCGTGGAAAAAAAAGATTCATGTAGCCAACCCCAATTTGATGAGACTTGGGCCAAACCTTGATGCCTCTTGCCTGGGGGAGGGAAAGGGCTTGTTCGCCACTTTTCTCTCTTGTAGGCCACTTGAAGTGGTCGGTTGGCTAGGTGAAGGCAGTCTACAGTGGCCTTTGGCACGAGTCATATTATAATAATAAATTAAATGCATGTGTTTATGTATTTATAATAAATTATATGTTTGATGGACTTAAAAATGATCGGTTTGAGGGGAAAAATAAAATTAAAAATGACTAATGGAAAATGAAAAAAAAAAAAGAAACATGGATGAAAAAAATATTTTAAATAGAATTTAATATATAAATTGAAAATATTTAATTTTCCTTTGATAATAATATAATTTAATTAAATTTTTGGCACAAAATGGCTTATTTGTTGATATAAAATTTGAGATAAAATAAATTATATAAGATAAGAGGAATGAGAGAGAGAAAAGAAAAGAAAAAAAGGAAGAGAGAAAAGGAAAGAAGAAAGAAGAGAAGGGAGAAGGAAAGAAAAAAAGGAGATTGAAAGAATTCCAATTAATAAAATAAAAAGAAAAAAATTATTTGAAAAATCTTGAAAAATAAGATAATTCATGATGTTATAAGAAATCATAATAAAATTATCATAATGATGAAATCAATAAAATGGAGCATCATATCAAGAATTTGGTTTATAAATACATGCAGAATTTCAATCATAAATTTTATCATAGTTGCATCTTTTGGAACTAAAAAGAGAAAATTGAGTTTGAGATTTTGTTAAATCTTTTTTGATTTCACATGGGTTTTGTTTTTTTTTGTTTAAATCAAGTGTTTTTTTTTTTAAGGTTTCTTTTTTTTTTTGTTTTGGTTTTGATTTTGTTTTTTTGGTGAATTTTTTTTTTTTTTTTGGAAATTTTTTTTTGGTTTTCGAATGGATTTTCTTTTTTTTTTAGCGATTTTTTCGGTTTGAGTTTGGTTTGAGCGGAGCCGAGCTTTTTTTGATTCCAAAGTGATTTTTTCGCGCCGGTTTCGAGCTTTTCGGCTTCGACTTTTTTGAAACCCTTTTTTATTTTGTAAATTCTTTGATTATTCTTGTATTTTTTTTTTTTGCAGCATTATTTTCATTTTATTAGCTCTTAAGTTATATTTTTACTTTATAATGTGACTTTATTTGTATGTTTAAAGAATCATGTATAAATGTATGTATGTTATGAATCATGTTGATTATGTGCATCCATCTTGAAAATCTAGAATTAGTTAAGAATAAACGCTCCTTTGTATATAGTAAAGATCAAAATTATGACTTTATGTTTAAAATGCTAAATTATATGTTATGATTGAGTGATATTTTAGATCTGTAATGATAATGTCCTCCTTGCAAATGCAGCATAGAATGTGGGCATGGTCATAAGTCATAGTCTAAAACATGGGGGCGGCGTCAATATTTGAGATCTCGTGATCACTTCATCATGACGTTGAGGAATTTATGACGCTGATTAATCCTGATCGACACTTGTTTACTCTACGGCTTCGCTCGTTATGTTCTATGGAGTATGCCATATTTTGTATATGACAAATTTATGATATGATTATGTGACGTTATGATATATGACATGTGGAATTCGTTATGTTACTTTATATTCACTTGTTTTTTTGGCTGGCTTTTAGCTCACCTATATTATATATATATTTATATAGGTGGCAAGGGGGAGCTAAGTGAAAAAAGCCTCAAATGACCAACGTTTTAATTTTTTTTGTTGGTGTGCCGTGCTGCCGTTGGGGAGGAAGCTTAGGGCCGATGCGCTTATTGATATTATGTTTGTGTGTGGCTTGTGCCTATCTGTTTTGTATTTTATTTGTTTATTGGACATTTACACACATTTTGGGTAATAAATATAAATTTTTATATTATAAATATATGTTCATTTCTATACTTATACTATCTTTGTTTTTTATTTATGTTTTTTACCTAATGTACATGTTATATGTTTTGTATTGTTTGCCTTAGGAATCTTGGATTATCGGTCGTCACGAACCGAACTTCTAAGGGGTTGTAGGGCGACAGAGTCAGGATTTCCTAAATTTCTCAAAAATAAAATATTTAGGTGGTGACTCTGTAATCTGGCAAAGTAGTCCAGTTTTGTGGCGTGACATGCTAGGCAAGGCCGTGGCATGGCATTAATAGCAACGGCATGGAATCTTGGCTAAAGCGATGGCTTTGATGCAGTTTGGTTTGGATTGAATCTACATGACATTTGTTGTGTCATCTAAATAAGTTGTGAAAATTTTAGTGAAGTTAATCCTTGATAAATATAAAACATTTTAAATAAAAATAAAAATAAACATAAACATTGTAAATCAATGGCGTGTAAGTAAAAACTATGCAAAAAATAATATTTCACTTGCACTCCATCAATTTGTCATTTTTTTTCTTCTTATTTTTCATTTAATCTACTATTCCCCTTTTAAGATTAATAAGATTTCTAGTTCTTCAAATAAATATAGAGAAATGACAATGATAGAATTCATAAGATTTCTTGAATTTTTGTAAAAAAATAATTTTACATATTTAAATAACTTTTGTATTATTTTCTAATAATTTTATCATTGCCAAAATATAAGATAGTTGTTTCTTAGGAGGGACGGGTGAGATGGTGCCATGTCACGCACTTAAAGATAGTCAATTAAGATTTGCTGAATTAAAAAAAAAAAAACAAACGAACAAACAATTTTTTTTATTTTTTATTTCAATCTCCTTTTTCTTCACATTGTGGACCAAGTCATAGCTCAAGCTTTTTCTCCTTTGAAGATCCATGGCTTCTCCGTTTATCACCCCTCTGTACAATTCTAATTCAGGGTTATTTTATTTTATTTTATTTTATTTTCATTAAGTGGAAATCTGAAATAAACATAAACACATTTCCAAAATTCTACTTTATTTTCTCACATTATATCTTTCTCAGGAAACAAACAAGGGGGGTACATTACCAATTTCCCAATCACTTTGCCTGAAATAATGTCTTCTACATTCAAAACCACCAATTTCAAAGAATTCAAACTCTAATACAAAAACAAAAACATTTTTACTGGATTTAAGAAACATAGGTTTGTTTTGAGAATTAGGAAAAAATCTAATTTATTGGTTTTTTTTTTTTTAAAATGTGAAAAAAATAAAGAGGTGATGTGATCCAAATAAGCCAATAAGCTAATTTTTTTCCTAGTTGCCAAAATAGGACATAAACTAAAATTACCCGAGTCGCATGGAACTGTAATTTGGAAACAAATTTGATCTTGTTCTTCTCGCTTCTCCATCGCGTTGACTTGAACATTTTTTCCCTTAAGCCTTAATTTCACATCATCTTCCTTGAATTTAGGGTTTACCAGAGCTTTGCCGGAAAACCTCTCTAACTTCGGAGCTCCGACAGAGCATAAATCACCATTTTCATGCCACAGATCATCATTTTTTTTTTTCAAAATGTGAATGAACACAATTCAAGCTTTAACTAATAAAGCCTCGAATAGGAAGAGAGAGAGAGAGAGATTGAACTTGCAACTGGGTTGACACAGTCGATCAGTGCGAGCCCAACTATAATTTTTTTTTTTTTTAAAAATTTAGCAGATCTCAACTACCCATCTCTAAGTGGGTAACGTGGCACCATTTCAATCGTCCCCCCCCTCCTTGGCAAGCAACACAATAGAGAGCCTCAAGGGAGAAATTTTTGTACGCCAATAGGATACTACGTAACACTATCTTTCACCAATCACAAATGTATATACCCCTTATTATTCCTAAAACACCCAACTGTAACTCGACTTTTTCGCGCCTCCTTTCAGAAGTCGAAATAAGCCCTACAGTATCGGACTCTCGTAGTTTTGAATCTGATTCCACAAGTGCAATGTGAAATAGATAAACACCAAAGAGTCCAAATTCGGCAAATTTTTTGGAAAATCGATTTTGAATCAAATTGCCAAAAATTGACTGCTTTACCAGATACAGAGTCGCCACCTAAATGTTTTATTTTGGAAAAATTTAGGAAACCCATGACTCGTGTCAAAGGCCACGTGTCCGTCATTACCAAGATTGTCCCGGCATAGGAACTTAGGTACGAGAGGGGAAGATCATGAATTGAGTACCCCCGCTCGCCCGATCAAAGATCGGCCTCTACTAATCATGATATGAATCTTACTTTGTATTATATGCTCTTGTTCCGGTTATTAATCTAGCATTACTATGTGATGCGTAGATACAAGTATAGACTAACTTGCAAAAATTGGAACACTTGAGTCATGTTTGTTTTTTGAAAAGAGTTTGAATATGCCATTTGAAAAGTGGGCTTAAATGTGCATGGCTCAAATTTTCCAATTCAAACAATTAGCCTCCATCCACAGGCATACAAGCAGGTATATCAATTAAGCACTTAGCCTCATGGTAAGCATGCTAGACATGGCAACAATCACACTCATGCAATATGCTAAAGTAAGTAAAGGCTCATCTCATACTTCAAGCCAAAAAGACATAAGAGAGTTAGAAAAAATACATAATTCATAACTATGCAATATGACTCATGCAACACATGCGATATGCAATCTAAAATAGGCCCGGCTACTTAACATGGCATATGAATTAATTGATAGCATGTGGTTTAAGCACGTATTCAGATAAGTATTAAACTAACAATGCAGTTGAAATGATGAACTGAGCCTCGGTGTATGCAATACAAGTGGATGCAAACATGAAGAATGTTAATTTAAATGTGATACCCTATACTAACCATCATAAGCAGTTAAATAAAAGGGAGACAAACGTGGGGTTGGAAGATATACACATTATTATAACATTATGCTCTCACAAAGGAGAGTCTGAATGAATAAGCTAACTAGCTAACTATTTAAGCTAAGTTAATTAATTAACTATTACAAATCAAATGAAATAAATTAACTCATAACTAATTAACTACTTTAGCTAATTAAATAATTACAACACAAGTATAATTAAAAGAAGTAAGTAAGCTAAACAACTAATTAATCCGCTTCGGGAAGCGAGGAATGTTCATGCCCGAAAAGCCACTGTTTTGCTTCTAGAGAGCCTCTATTACACAATAGAACACATACACGGTTGCCCACTTCCAGAATGGCTTTACTCCGCCAAAGGAACATACTGCTGAATTTTGCATTAGTGGTCGGCCGGCCATTGGTGAGGGATGCCGGCCATCAAAGGTGGTCTGCCACCGCTATGGAAAGTGTGGCTTGCGGTCATTTGTTGCCAGTTCACCTTGTTGCAACAGAGGACAAACAGAGCATGCGCAAGGTATTCTCTAGGGTTGTCTGTACTTCTCACCCCTTCCTTTCATGAACGAATCAAAGGAGAAGTAAACTTAAGCTACAAACCACTATCTCAAGCAATTTCATTGCATGATGGCTTGTGAATCAAAGTGTGCAAGTTCAATAAATGCAACAAAATATGACTCTAACCTCTTCAGAATTGATCAAGGGAAGTGGTAACCTTGGAAACTTGAATTATTTCATCACTAATGAGTATAAACTGTCTCAAGTTTTCATGTGTTCAATTAACGTCCGATTGAACACAACCAAATTATTATCTTGCACCATTTTAGCCTCATATTTTAGTTACTCAATTTTAAATTACCATCCGTTCTTTAATTCATTAAGCCCAATGGTGAGTTTAAGTCCTCTAAATGGAAATAAGCATCAAACAAGGAGTTGTTCTTGGCATGAGAGAGATGTAATGCCTTGGTAATAAACCTCCGAAGAGACTAAAGCATTTAGCATGGAAGGTCTCTTTCTCATGCTAAAAAACAACATATATGGGACATCAATTCACCACTTTCAATTAGATTACAACAATATACAATATAACAATAAATCAAAGCAAAAGAGCTAAATAAGTAAGAAATGCAAGAAAATGAAAGGTTTGCAAAATTCACCTTCTAAGGAAATGATGAACTCCTTAGTTCACAAACTCCCTCTTGATCACCCTCAAGTGTAGAAAGTGTGTTCTCAAATCCTTAATTCGAAATTATGGAGTTTATGGTATGTGTTGGCCCAAGTTAAAATGTTTTCTTTCTTTTCTCTCTAATTCTTTCTAACTCTCTTCAATTCTCTTCAGATTAGCCCCCTGCTGAGCCTCTCCCTCTTTGTCCTTATATAAGCAAAATATAATATAATAATAATATAAATATATATATATATATATGCCTGATGTTTGATGTCAACAGTCGAGGGCTGACCGACATCAAGCGATTTTTTATTATTTATTTTTTAATAATATATATAATATAATATATAAATATATAATTTATACCAAAATGCTAAACATATAATATAATAATATAATTTTTTTTATTATTTTCTTTTATATATATAAAATATATAATTTATACCAATTTATATAAAAAAAAACACCAAAAATATGAACAAATGCATAAAATTATGCAAAATTACAAAAATACTAATCTAATGAAATATTCAGTATTTTAAAACAATTTGGCCATAATGGTGAAGGATGGGATTAAAGTTCAAATTCCATCTCTCTTACTAAGGATTCTGTGAGAAACACATTTTAATTGTCATTATCAAGTAATCAAAAGAAAGCGCCCAAGTCTTAGGGCCGATCAGAATTAGGGTGTCTACACCAACCTAAAATGTAGTGGACCTTATTGTTAAAACCAATCATTACAATGAAAGGTATCATATAGCACATACTCTATCCGCATATAAAAATTATTTGCCTCAAGGAGATGATCCAGATTCTCCATTAAGTGAACAATAATGGTTACAATACCTACTTTTTGTCATTTATCCAAAAAAAAAAACTAGAATATTCCTATCACATCACTAGAGACAGTTTTATCTTTGATAGTATAATATAAACAACTATGCTACATCTCTCTAATGTAGCACTATCATTTTAACCCCTAATGAAATAAAAAAGAGAGAAAATGAAGAAATAGAGAGAGGATGGATAAGGAGTGTGGACTCATCCTCTCACATGGTCCATTTCATGCCATTAGAGTTGAATTAAGGGTTCAATTAGTGTTTCTAAGCATTTTTGGTAATGTAAAATGAGAAGTTGCTCAATGATTTTAACCATGGTCAAGTGGTTTCAAAAAGTGTTATGATTAATGAAAGGTGTTGGGGCTCACGTCATGACTTTGTGTTGAGATATAGAGGAACAATAAAGACTTGACATTAATATGTTTGGATTGAGTGATTTGGAGAGAAAAGAAAAGAAATGGAAAGATGTGTATTTCTCTTATTTGTTTGGATAACTTAAGTGGAGAAAAATGGAAAGAAATAGAGAGAAACGAAAAGAAACTCATTTCTCTTATAACCCTCATTTTCAATCTTCCCAAAAGTAGAGAGATTGGAAGTGAAAAGAAACCAATATTTTCATAATACCAATTTTGTCTTTGTAAAAATAAAAAAAATAAAATGATTGAAATTTAAAAAGGTTATTTTGGTAATATAACATAAGATAATTTCTTTTCTTTTCTCTTAAGAAATCCAACTAAACAAGAAGAAGATAAATCATAATCATTTATTTTATTTTATTTTATTTCTTACTTATTCAAACAAGAAGGAGAGAAATCACAATCATTTCTTCTTTTTTCTTTTCTCTTATAACTTTAGTAATCATTTCTTTTCTTTTCTTTTCTTTCCTAAGTTTCCAAACATAGTGTAAGTGATTGGTGGGGAACAAAAATATGTGGCGTGTATAGGCCCATAAAGGCCATGAATCACTATGAACAACCCAAGCCCATCACTTGGAGCCCAACACAACCCAGCTGGTGAGGTCCAAAACAGCTGGAATCCAACATGGCATAAAGAGCCAATGACATTCAGGTAGATGGCAGGTGAAGGACGAGCCACATCAGTAGACAAAGATCTGCAAAGTTATTGCCACTGCACATTACCATTAATGCAGCCCGTCACAGCATTTATTACGACAACATCTCTCCGTCGGAACAGAACCCTCTTACCTTGAACAAGGTAAGCTACAGCATAGACTTTCGACGAGGAGGGTAGGTCGGAAAAGACAGCGAAATGATTACCAAAGAATATAAGCAAACGTCGAAGACAAGAAGAAGGTTAAGCTTTCTATCTTTAATCTCTCTCTACACCCTACTCCTCCTTCTAACTTGCTTGTCGGAGGGTTCACTAGAGGACTACCCCGATCCCCGTTAGACTCGTTTGCAGGTTATCCGGTGGGCTTGATCATTTGGACGTGGGCATTGAGGAGCTTGGACCTGTCCGACCCATTCACTGGAACAAACTGTATCTTCAGTTGGCGCCGTCTGTGGGAAAGACTTTGCTCCGTGCGCCAGTTGTGCTCATTGTCGCCGGAGACCCTATCCTAACAACCTTTTCCTCCTACCAATCAAAGTGTATGATCACAACTAGATCCATGGCTTCTCACAATGATGCTGCCGACCATCAGGCCGACCCCCCCAATCCAAAAACCCACCGCAGTATTTTATCGAGCTTACCAACAGCATTAACCACATGGCCGAGTAAAACTAGGCCCTGATAAATGCTTTATTCCAAAGAAACCTTCTGATGCCTCTTCCACCACCTCCAGATATTCCACCCAACCAAGAAAGAGCCCCAAGCCATACTATTCCGCAACCCTATCCACCCAACTTGTAAGGTTTGCAACCTCCTCCCCCACATATAAATCTACCACTTCCACTCCCACGCCCGTCAGTTGTGGCACCAGCCCCTGAAGGGGAAGCCAGCAGTGTTCAGCTCCCATTGACTGACTGTGGTGACAACATTCCCCTCTGGGACACTGAACTCCGAGCAATGAAGCTCCAACTCCAAGGGGTCACGCAGAACATTCAGCATAAACCCTCTACCACGGCAAACTCACCATTTGTTGCCTCCATCCGGGACAAACCTCTGACCGCCAAGTTCAAGATGCCCACCATTGACTCTTTTGACGGTACGACGGACCCAGTCGACCATCTGGAGACCTACCGAACCCTCATGATCCTTCACGCCTTCCCTGACGAGATCATGTGTTGGGCTTTCCCCGTGACACTGAAGGGGTCAGTTCAACTGTGGTTCAGCCAGTTACCAGCAGACTCTATCTCCACATTCTAGCACCTCAGCGACTCCTTCCTTAGCTATTTCATTGGAGCCCAGTGCCAACGCCGCCCGGCAACCCAACTTCTCAACATCCGTTAGACTGAGGGAGAGTCGCTGCGCAGTTTTGTTACCCGCTTCAACATCGAAGCCCTGCAAGTAGCGGAAAACGATGACAAAGTCATCCTCACGGCTTTCATGGCCGAGCTACGATCGTCCAATTTCCTCTTCTCCCTATCCAAAAACCCCCCGAACTCCATGGCAGCCCTACTCTCCAAAGCCCAGAAATACATGAATGCTAAAGATTCACTAGCCGCTCGGCAGGATCCAATAGCTAAAAACTCGACCCCCAGAGAAAAGAGAAAAGACTCAGAACCCAGAAACACCCAGTATAATAGCCAAACACCCCACTATATAGACTGACCTTCCCGCGCTGATCGGTCGGCACCAACCCGACCGCCCGGTCATTTCGAGCGGTACACCCCCCTTAATTCTCCCATGGAACAAGTCCTCAACCAGATCCAATGGGACTACCCCCTTAAATGGTCCCTACTTTCATGGACCCCTTCCAATCGGAAAGACCAATCTAAATATTGTCGTTTCCACCAGGACCATGGCCATAACACTGATGACTGCATCAACCTCAAGGATCAAGTTGAGACCCTAATACGTCAAGGGCGTCTCAACCGGTTCACGGACACCTGCCTTCAGCAGAGGCAAAGAACCGAGCCCCTAAAAAACAACCGCCGACGCACCCCACCCCGGCAGCCAGCCCAACCTAACCAAGGCCATGATCGCCCTCTACAACAACCTCGGCCGCCAGGTAATCCCCCTCCGCCAGTTGGTGAAATTCGAGTCATTTCATGTGGCCTTGCTTATGGGGGACCATCCCGCTCAGCTCAGAAGGCAGAACTCAGAAAGGCAAGGCAAGGCTCAGACAAAGCAGTTGCCACGGTAGACCGACCCTCCAAATAGCCCAAGCAATGGACAGAGCCCATCACCTTTACGGACGCCGACTATACAGGCATCCGTTATCCTCATGATGATCCTCTCGTCATTTCTGCTCTCCTCTCCAACTATAAGGTCAGACGGCTTCTTATTGACAACGGCAGTTCTTCAGACATCATATTCCTCAACTGCTTCCGCCAGCTCAAGATTGGGGAGGAAAGTCTGTCCCCCCTCCAAACCCCTTTGGTCGGTTTCACTGGCGATCGGGTGACCTCCATCGGCTCCATCAATCTCCCCATCACCATCAGTGAATACCCATGGCAGACTACCAAGTTGCTCACTTTCCTTGTAGTCGACTGTCCCTCTGCCTACAACATCATCCTTGGTCGCACCGCCCTCAACGCTTTCCAAGCTATCACTTCAACCTACCACCTCGCCATAAAGTTCCCTACCAACAGGCATCGGGGAGAAGGGGAGAAGCATCGTAGCTCAGGGGAATGTTATGTCGCCTCACTCAAGGAAGTCAAGCTGAAGGAGGCCATGATCATTGAAGGACTTGACGTCCGAGATGAGGACGAGCTGGTCAGAGGAGAACCAGTGGAGGAGCTCGTTGAGATTCCCATCGATCCCATCAACCCAATGAAAACTGCCAGGATCGGTAGTCAACTATCCCCCTAAGCTAAGGCCGACCTTACTGCCCTTCTGACCGAGTACAATGATGTATTTGCCTGGACTCACTCAGACATGCCAAGCATTGACCCCTCTTTCATAACTCACTGCCTCAACATTGAACCCCATTTCCGACTTTACCGCCAGAAGTAGCACATCTTTCATTCGGAATGCAATACTCTTATAGCCGCAGAGGTTGACAAGCTCCTTGAGGCCCAATTCATAAAAAACGTAGACTAACCTAAATGGTTGTCAAACGTGCTCCTAGTCCGCAAGAACAATGGCAAATGGCGACTCTGTGTCGATTACTCTGACCTGAACCGAGCTTGCCCCAAAGACAGCTATCCTCTTCCCCGCATAGATCTACTGGTCGACACCACGGCTGGTCATCAAATGCTTAGCTTCATGGATGCTTTCTCTGGTTACAACCAAATCCTGATGCACCCGTCCGATTGGGAACATACATTCTTCATTATCGACTGAGGTACCTACCGCTACCATGTGATGCCATTCGGATTGAAGAACGCTAGGGCCACCTACCAATGGTTGGTCAATGTCGTTTTCCATCACCAGATAGGTTGGAATATGGAAGTATATGTCGATGACATGCTAGTCAAGAGCAAACTCTTCACTGATCATCTGACCGACCTACGAGAGACCTTCGCCACCCTACGCAAGTACCAAATGAAGCTCAACCTAGAGAAGTGCGCCTTCGGCGTAGGATCTGGGAAGTTTTTGGGTTTTATGGTCAGTCAGCAGGGCATTGAAACTAACCTTGAAAAGATCAAGGCCTTGATCGAGATGCAGTCACCCAGAACGGTTAAGGAGGTCCAAAGACTCACTGGCCGAGTTGCAGCCCTCAACCGCTTCATTTCCCGCGCAACGGATAAGTGCCTACCATTCTTCAAAGTTCTTCGGCAAACTTTTGAATGGACGGCTGAATCTGAAGAGGCTTTTCAACAGTTGAAGCAGTGTATGGCCAACCCCCTCTCCTTTCACAGGCAATCACGGGCGAGCCCCTCTTCCTCTATTTAACCGTATCAAGCACCGCTGTCAGTGCAGCTCTTATCAAGGAAGACGACTCTATCCAATGACCGGTCTACTACATCAGTCGGGCCCTCAGGGGAGCGAAGCAGAACTATCCACTGTTGGAGAAATTGTCCTTGGCCTTAGTCACCGCCTCTAGAGGACCCCGTTCTTACTTCCAAGCCCACTCTATAGTGGTCCTCACCGACCAACCCTTGAAGAAGGTCATGCAGCAACCAGAACTTTCCGGCAGACTCATGCAGTGGTCAGTGGAACTCAGCTAGTTTGACATCTTTTACCAGCCTCGAACAGCAATTAAGGGGCAGGCTATCGCTGATTTCATCCTGGAATTCACTAATCCTACCCCAACCACTGCCTCTCCACCCCCACCAGCTCCTATCGAGCCAGAAGACCCTCATTCTTGGACTTTCAACGTCAACGGATCATCCTGCAGGGAAGGTAGTGGGGCTGGCCTCATCATCACCACCTCTGAGGGTGGTTATTTCAAATGTGCTTTTCGTTTCTTGTTTGAGGCCAGTAACAATGAGGCCGAATATGAGGCATTGATGACAGGTCTTCGCCTAGCCAGGGATATTGGTGTCAGCCACATCCGCGTATTCAGTGACTCCCAGCTCATCGTCGGACAGATCACGAGAGAATTCGATGCCAAGGAGGAAACAATGCGGGCTTACAGGGATATTGCACTTCCCCTTGTTCACCTCTTCAATACCTTCCACATCAAGCACATTCCTCGGGCGAAAAACTCTAAGGCAGATGAGATGGCTCAGTTGGCTTCCGCAGACCACTCCGACCTCAGCTGTGGTGTCCGCCTCAAATACCTATCCCACCCCGCCATTTGCCCCGACCAACACGAAATACAATTCCTCCAAAATGAGCCCATCCCTTGGGCGTTGGACATCTTTCTATTTCTGACAACGGGGGAACTTCCAGACAACCAACAGCAAGCCGCCAAAGTTAGGGCCCGGTCGTCCAATTACATCCTCGTCAGCGACATTTTGTACAAACGTGGTTTCTCACGCCCCTATCTACGGTGCCTCAATCCGGCTCAAGCAACCTATGTGATGTAAGAAATTCATGAGGGTATCTGCGGCAATCACTCAGACGGCAGGTCCCTGGCCCACAAGATACTTCGCACTGGATATTTCTGGCATACTTTCAACCAAGATGTAACTGATTTCGTGCTCAAATGTGATAAGTGTCAGCGTTTTGCCAACATCCCCCATGCTCCTCCTACTGAATTGATCACACTTTGCAGTCCCTACCCGTTTGCCAAATGGGGGATTGACCTAATTGGTCCTTTACCCACCGGCCGAGGCCAGACCAAATTTTCCATTGTCGCCATTGATTATTTCACTAGGTGGGTAGAGGCAGAAACCCTTGCCACCATTACTGAGCGGAACACAACCAAGTTCATCTAACAATGATCGCTTGTGTTTGGCATCCCCTGTGCTATTGTCTCCGATAACGGAAAACAATTCGACAACGCCAAGTACAAGAAGTTCTGCGGCACTCCAAATTCAACCATATTTCTTCCCGGTCATCCCCAGGCCAATGGCCAAGTTGAGGTGACCAAGCGTTCTCTTCTGAAGATCATCAAAACCAAGCTAGAAGCTGCTAAGGGACTTTGGGCTGAGGAGCTGCCAAATGTACTCTGGGCTTACCGAACTACAACTCGGACTCCCACTGAGGAAACCCCTTTCCGCTTAACATACGGCGCTGAGGGGGTTATTCCGGTAGAAGTCGGTCTGCCTACCCCTAGGGTTTTATATCCGGATCCAGCATTAACGGAAGAGCTACGGCGCACTCTAGACCTAATTGAAGAACTCAGAGAAACCACTGCTGTTAGACTAGCCTCATACCAACAGAAAATGAGAACACACTACAACCGCAAAGTCTGACCAAGGGAGTTCGCTGTAGGGGACCTTGTCTTGAGAGAAGCAACTCTTGCCACCAAAAATCCGACTGAGGGTAAACTGGCAGCCAAATGGGAGGGACCTTACGTTGTGAAAGCCCAACCATGTCCGGGCACCTACCGACTTCAGGACATGGAAGGTCGAGACCTCCCACACCCTTGGAACGCTGAACACCTGAAGCGCTACTTTCAATAAATTCCTATTGTTGTATTGCTCAGTTGTTGTATTTTCTTTTTGATGCATAATGTAAACTTTGATCGACTGGACTACACTGTCCATGACAACAATTTTATATCTCAGCTATCTGTGTGTTGTTTCAATAACATTTTCATTTGCAGCACTTATTGACAAATTTCACCAGATCGAAAGCACCAAAAGCCTCAACCAGATCGAGCACAATAAGCCTCACCAGATCGAACACTGAAGCCTCAAACAACTGAACACCACAAGTCTCAGCCAGTCTAAACACTAAAAGCCTCGTCCACACGAGTGCCAAAAAGCCACAGCTCGACTGAGCATGAAGAACTCAACCAGACCAAATCTTAGCCAGCCTAAGCATAACAAGTCTCCGCCAAGACCGAGCGCCACAATTTCAGGGTCAGACTGAGTTACTTACCATGTCAGTGAATCATAGCTTCGCCCTAACTGAGTACGCATGTAGGGCTCGGTCAAGGCCAACCATGCAAACTTCATGCTTGTGGAATTAGTAGACACACTTAGTCACAATTCTAGCTCCAAGTCTTTACACCACTCTTTGCTCAGTCAAATTCCAAAGACGCTATTACACGTTTTCTTTACAAGTCAGGTTATTTTCTTCTCAATCAAACTCTTACAAGTCAGCCTCTTTCCTTACAAGCCAAGCCTCACTCCATAAACCACTAATCTACTTAAGCAGTGTGGCCAACACAACCTTATAATTTTATTACATTTTCAATTTCACTCTACATTAAAGAGTTCCAAACCTTACTCTGTGCTGACTTTTTATTACAAGTTCAATTTCTCTCTGCATTGTGAAGTTCCTAACTTTACTCTGCATTGAGTTTTTATTACAACTCCAATCCCACTCCGTCTTGAGGAATTCCTAAATTCAGTTTTTATTACAAGTTTAACTCCACTTTGCACTTCACAATGATTCCTACACAAGCTCCACACATAAGCCACCATTTTCATCCATTTCAGATGCACAAGCAAAAAGAATCAAATGCAAAACACAACCGAAATTTATTTATTCACAACTTTGTATATAAGTTCATTACAGCAATTCAAAAAAAAAAAAAAAAAACAACACACAACAAAAACAATTCACTTTCACTCATTCCTCCTCACTAGAGACGAGGTTTTCTTCTTCAATACCCTCATCCAGGAGGGTTTGGGACACATCGTCTTCACCAATTGTTACACTACTGAGGTCTAAGTCTGGGAACAGTTCTTCAGCTCTATGTTTGAACATCTTCCAACCACTGTCCCAGAACTCAGCCATTTCGTGTTTGTAGAAATCTGACTGTTGGAAGCTCTCAATAACTTCTACCTCAGTTCTGCCCCAGTGGTCGCCCTCGACGGGCCCGCCCCCCCAGACTCCTCCCTCACCAAGCTGCTGGCGACCGCGGCATCCACTGCCATCTAAAATTCCTCAGACCCCTTGAATCGATCCATCACAAGAACATATGATCGGGTAAGCCGCCTTTCAGAGGTCGCTCGCCTCTCTTCGTCCAGATCCTTCTGTAGGGTCGCCCTTTCAGAGGCTGCCTTAGCCCTCTCTTCCTCCAACTCCTTTTTCAGGGTTGCCCTTTCAGTAGTTGCCTTGGCTCTCTCTGCCTCCAACTCTTTCTGAAGGCTCTCATTCTCCTCAACTGCCTTTGCACGCTCGCCCTCCAGCTCCTTCTACAGACTGTCAATCTTCACGTCTGCCTCATCCTTCTGTCTGACCAGCTCTTCATTACTGGACATCGCCTCTTCATGTCGTTCGACCGCGACCGCGCAGGCTTTTTGGGCCTCCTCCAGCTTCCTCTGCTCGCCAGCCAGCTGGAACTCGAGCGACACAACCTGGCGGCATTCGTTCTCCAGCTCCAACTTGACCGCTTGCAGCTCAGCTTGGGCCCTCTCCCAGTTTACGCTCTCCTTCTTCAACCTTGCAAGTTGAGCCTTGGCCTCATCTGCCTTGAGTTTTGCAGCCCCCGCCTTCGTCAGCAGAGCCCCTGCTAAGGTGGTTACCTCCATTTGAACGGAGCATAACCCCTCTAGCTCAAATTTCATTGAATCTAGTCACGAGCAAGGCTGCCTCTTCTACTATCCCCGCAAGGCGGACTGCCCCTGTCCTGGCTGTGCCTTCTTCCTTCCTCGGCCCGCCACCACTACACGAACGTGGTAGATCAGATGGTCGATTGACTCTCTCCTGGGGTGCAGAACCCCTAGGCTGTTCTTCCCTCCTTGGCTTAGGGCCAGTTGCCCCACCTTCTACTTGCACTTCAGGGGCGACCTCGAGACCCTGCGGGCGATCGCCGCCACCATCGAATGACTTCCATGACCTCTGAGGCAATGTCCACCACTTTTGGGGCAATTACTCTTCCTGGGGTCTCCTCCACTTCCCCTCCCTCTGCCTCCTTGGCCATACTGGTCTCTTCTACCCTCACTTCCCCCCTTCTCTTCTAGGCAGGCTCTTCTTCACTCTTCCTCACTCTCCTCTTCTTCTTTACTATGCCCAACACCTCCATCTCCTTCAAAGACCTCTCCTTCAAAGGATCTATTGGGGGCGGTCGTGGCACAAATTCACCTAAGTCTTTCTCCCCCAAGGGTTTGGGGCGAGGTCGGATCCTCTCCCTTGCAACCTGCTTTGCGTGGTCAGTTTGCCTGAGACTCTTTGAATTTTTGGGCTTTTGCAATGATGGTCTGATCCTCCGCCTCTTGAGCCATCCTCCTTGCCTCCAACTCCGCTTGGTCGAGGTCCCAACCGCTCGGCTGTGGACCCAACCCTACCTCAAACAAAGCTGACGGCTGAACGAGCTCGTCCCATCTGGCCCCTTCCTTCTCCCTCCATTCCTTTACCTTCTTCACCCTCTCCTCTGCTGTTGCTCCCAGCTTTGGCTCCACAGACTTGGTGGGCACTTTCCAAATGGTGCGCACTCCAATCCCTCCACTGGCAGACACATAAAACCACCGTGGTCTCCACCCCTTGATCGACGATGGCAGCCTTGCCACCACTTTCTCTTCACGCCGCAGAGTGACCCAAGTCTCTCTTGTCGCCTCGAGGCCTTGTAACATGCGAAGAATTCGTCTACTGTCATGGCCGTCCCTTCGTTTGCCTTCGGCCACGCACTTGCACAAGACAGTAAAATCTTCCACACATTGGGCATTAGTTGGCCCAGCGCTACCTCCAAACGATTCAGGACATCTACCACCACTTGCGGCAGGGGAGCCTTAGTCCTCCCTTCAATGCTTCCTCATAAAGGGCAAACTCTCCTGGCATGGCGTCGGATGGCCTCTCCGTCGACATCGGCAATAATAACTCTATTTCGGCAGGCACCTTGTATTTTTCAAGAATAGCCTCCAAATCCGTTGCAGTAACCGTTGATCTATCAGCCTTTGTATGCCAGTGATCTAGTTCTGCCTGGCTAATTGGCTTTGGAGCTGCTATCATGGTGGAACCATGGGATCGTACCACCGACTCCCCCACCCTCTCCATCCTATATTGCTGTGCTAACTCCACCGCATCATCATCACCAAGTGGATCCACCCTGACATTCACAGTTTCTTCTTGGGCCATTTCTGTGGTATGTCCGCGAATCGTTTCGGATGCACGTGCAAGGAAATTGAAAAAGTGTTACAGAGGTGTATCGTGAGCAACAAAGGAATTCACACTTGGAATATTTTGATTTTTCGTAAACAAGTAGGTGAATCGAATAATGCCAAAAGCCCACAGTTTGCCTGTATTCCAAGGATCCCAATTAATTTTTGCGAGTTTGAAAACTTTTCAAATCATCTGCCAAAACTGTCTTTTCAACACCCATAATGACCTATCGTTTCATTTCTGATCCAACGCCTAATCTCCCCCCCCATGGGATGTTGCCACGTGTATGACCACAATCCACTGTCTCCTCCCCTTACCCTGTCTTTTCCACTTCAAATCACCACGTGACACGCCGCCTCTTGAGCCCCACGCCCCTCCACCTCACCCTTCGCGGTCGGCCCTCCTCGTGGTCGGCCCTTCCACTCGGCCAACCTTTGCGGTCGGCTCTCCTCATGGTCGACCTCCCCACTCGGCCAACACTCGCAGTCGACCCTCCTCGCGGTCGGCCCTTCCACTCGGTCACCCTGCACGGGCGGACCACCTTCCGGTCAGTTCACCCTCTCGGTCACCCCTGCCGGTCGACCTCCATGCTGCCAATCCCTAACACCCTCATCTTCTTCATTAGTATTCCCTTCGCTGGACTAAAGCTGCACTCGAGAATGGGGGACTACTGATGTGTATAGGCCCATAAAGGCCATGAATCACTATGAACAACCCAAACCCATCACTTGGAGCCCAATACACAACCCAGCTGGTGAGGTCCAGAACAGCTGAAATCCAACATGGCACAAAAAGCCAATGACATTCAGGCAGATGGTAGGTGAAAGACGAGCCACATCAGCAGACAAATATCTGCAAAGTTATTGCCACTGCACATCACCAATAATGCAGCCCGTCACAGTATTTATTACGACAACACCTCTCCGTCGGAACAGAACCCCCTTACCCTAAACAAGGTAAGCTACAACATAGACTTTCCGCAATGAGGGCAGGTCGGAAGGGACAGCGAAATGATTACTAAAGGATATAAGCAAACGTCGAAGACAAGAAGAAGGTTAAGCTTTCTATCTCTAATCTCTCTCTACACCCGACTCCTCCTTCTAACTTGCTCGTCGGAGGTTTACTGGGGGACTACCCCGTTCCCCGTTGGACTCGTTTGCAGGTTATCCGGTGGGCTTAATCATTTGGACGTAGGCATTGAGGAGCTTGGACCTGTCCAACCCATTCACTAGAACAAACTGTATCTTCAGTATGTAATGCCTCTATCACTTATTAATTTTTCTGTAATGCTTGAGGCATTAATTATTAGGCTTACATTGACTTTGTAAACACTAGTCACTTAAGTTGCCCAACCACAGCATCAAGTTGATATTGGCCCTGTTTGGTAGAGCTGTGGGAAAGTGATTATAACTTATAGCCTAACCGCTTATAGCTCATAGCTGTGAATATAAGTTAATTTTTGACTTATAAATTAAGTTTCTCATCCCCCACTCAAAGAATAAGTTAATTTTTAACTTACAAAAAGCTATAAGCTGTATTGTTAAGCTGAACCAAACACATCAAATTAGTTTAAATTAAACTAAAAGCTAAAATAAGCTAGAAATAAACTCTACCAAATAAGGCCATTATACATCAATTTAAATTTTGAAAATAGAGTTTCAACTATAAAAAATGTTTTAGATAATTAATAAGGACAAATGCTAATAAGTGTCCTTTATACATTATTTAATATTAAAAAGTGTAAAAAATATCTTAAAAATATGTAAAAAGATTTTATCACTTGTTAAAAGCGCATTAAATGAATTGAATTACCTCCACTATATAGAAAATTGAGAAGATAACCAATTTACTCTACTAAAAAATTTTTTTCTATGCTTAAGAGGCCTAATATACCCTTCTTATCAATATATATATATATATATCTTCCAATTTTCTCAATTTTACGTTTTTGTCTGCAGTAGAGCTAATGATCACCAAAAATCTTTTTTCCAAATAGTATTTTACAAAAAAAAAAAAAAAAAAAACAAATGCATATTTAAAAGTGAGATTTTTAATATTTAAATATGATAAATAATATATAACGGAAAATATATGCAAAATATATATGAATTGATATATTTTTTTTATAAGTGAACCCGCTAAGAAATCATGTAAAGTTTTGTCTATTGATGTGTATTTTGTGTTTGATTTTATAATAATTTCTATGGTGATATCAACATTTTTTTTTATATCTTTTAATTAAAAAAAGTTTGATTAATCTAATTTATGAAATAGTGATATGTATGTATATAAGAACCGCTTAGTTGCTTGAGGTTCGTCTTTTTTTTTGGTCCGATTTTGGCATTTTATTTTGAATAACTTACTAATGATGGCCTATATGTTGAGTGAAGGTTTTTTTTCATAATTAGGCGAATATTCTTGATCAATTATGAAGCAGGTTTTTTCGTAATTAAGCAAACATTCTTGGTCAATTATGAAACATAAATTTTTTATTTTTTAACAAATTATAAATACACTCATAAGGTTTGTGTAAAATATCAATTGGTTCTATAATATTAGAAATTACAACTATTGTGTGTCATAAATTTTAATTTAACACAGTACTTAGGGAAAAAAAAAAAAAAAACTATTCTCCTGTGTAATAATAAAGAGCCGTGCTAAAAGCCTCGAAAAGTGAGACGCGAATTTGTCTCGAATTGTTTTTTTTTTTTTTTTTTTTGAAAGGGTTGTTATGTGTACTCTAAACCCTAAACCCTAAAACTCCAAATCCTAAAACCCCAAACCCTAAATCCTAAACTCTAAAATCCTAAACTTTAAATTCTAAATCCTAAACCGTAAACCTCTTAAACCCTAAACCTTAAAACCCTAAACCTCTTAAATCACCTTAAAAAACAAATAAAAAATAAAAAAATCCCAACAAATAAACAAATAAATAAAAACAACCAAACCAATACAGCCCAACAAATAAAAAAAACAACCAAACCAACACAGCCAAAAAAAAAAAAAATTTCGAGGCCTCAATCTTTTTCCAATAATAAATTATCAAAATTTTTTATTGAAAAATATTTCTCATATCTTTAAAAATTATTAATTAACTTAATTATTTATTTATTAATAAAATAGTTAATTGAAAAATATTTTTCATATCATTCAAAATTATTGATTTACATAATGATTTACTTATTAATAAAATTGGTCATTTGTTATGCGAATATAATTTATGTATTAATAAAATTAGTCATTTGTATATATATATTTTTTCTTCTGCTTCTTTATTAGATCGGTGAATTATCTTAATAGTTTATATATATATATAGGAGAATTATCTTAGTATTTGTTTTATATTTATCTGTTGAGAAAAACTACACACCATAATTTTTTTTTTTTTTTTAAATTTGGAAGAAATGTTAAAGACTCATAAATTCACCTAAAATGATATGGTAATAGAATTAGAGTCTTATTAGCTTTTTTGGCTTTTGAAGGTTAATATTGTAATTTTAAGCGTGCTAGTAATGATCAATCAGTCCTTACAGAAGATTAATTACCAACCAATTATCAGACAATTATGTTTTAGTTTTCTAATCCTCAATGAAGAGGACTTTTACTGGTGGCTTGTTGAGGAGAATTTGGTAAATAACAATAAGTGAAGAATAATTTCAGAATTTCATTAAGTAAAATGAAAAACTTACAATGATCTGACCCGGTCTCGTAGAGATTTATAACAACAAGCTATTTGAAACTACTCTTATGAATGAAGTGCAGTACAGAAATTGAAATACAGAAATGTAAAAAACTGTAAAAACTGGAAGGGAAAACAAAGTAAATAAACTGGTTTTTTTATCTGAGTTTGGATGATTCATTTAGGGGCCTTCTCTGCTATTTATACTTCTCAATGATAATCGTTGAAGTGGGCTTCTAACCATCGAAATGTCCTCCCATGATTGCTGAACATGCTCTCTCACAGTCAATCCCACTACGCCACCTTTGCAGTTAGGCTTTCCTTTTGATTTTGAATTTGAACTTTGTGAATAACTGTTAGACTACATCACCTTATATCCCTCGATTGTTCTAGTGCTATGCAGATCCATTATTATCAATACGGGCTGACACGTGTCTGACTTTGGTTGGCAACTTATATTAACTCCCCAAATTGCTCTCTTTATGCCACGTGTTGAATTGTGATTGACTTTTACAAATTATACAGCCAACATTACCCAATCCACTAATATACCAAATACTTGGTGATATTAGTGGATCAAGGCATTTTACCCATGTCTTAGGACGTGCATGGGCTTTGCATCTTCTTAGAAATGCAACCAACGACCATCATTGCAATGTTTATATTGCATTTAATTCTTTTCTATGCCTTGAACATTTCCTACTATTTGAGCATTCAAAAAAGCTGATATAGTCCTTATGGCCAAGCAAACCTTTTCTTACATTGATCGAGCATACGAGGAGTCCATGGAAGATGATTATAGGCCTCGAAAGAATCTCAATGCATTTATTGATTACATCTATCCACCTCTATTTATGCAACTTATGGAAGCTTTTGTAACGTACAACCTTTAGACCCAAAGTTTGTCAATTACGAACCTTTGGATCAAGCATTTACAAAAATGGATCTTAGAAACTCTTTTTTTGCCTCACCACCTTTTGCATGGAACACATCTACTTCTTCCTCTATCCTATCAACCTCTGCATGGGACATAGTTGCTCCTTCTTCTTCCAAGTCTACTAGCTGGGGAAGCTGGCCAGAACCTGATGAATCCAAACTAAGAGAGCGAATTCACCATCGATTCGTCGAATTCGCTGATCCTCTGTCTATCCCTCATTTTGCTTGGAGCTCGATGGTTTACCCTTATGTATCCATCAATCGCCAACGCATTCTGGAGGACAACTTACTTGTAGCGTGGTACATATCTTCCATGCCTACGAAGATAGTGCGAACAACTCCTCATCCAGAGGAAGCACAAGGATACAATCCGTCATTCTTAGCCAAGAAGGCAAAATTTTGCTCTTCTGACTGGTTTGAATGTGTGAATAACTCCCAATTCTCTTATTCCTTTAGGATGGACCCTCCTACACCTCCTCTTCCTCAGAATCCTCACTGGATAGAGGAACTGAAACTTACACTCCTCGAGAATCAATTTCTTTCTTCCTACCAACCTCCAGATCTTCCCACTACATTTGAGCGATACCAAACTTAACTTTTGCTTGCAGTCTTTTCTCACTTGCCCTTCAATGTTCTTGGAGATGATATTCCTCTTAAGAACTTTTGATGGGCTTGTGACATTATGACTCGGGTTTATGTCCTCAACCCCATTGCTTAAGCAGAACTTCAGATGTTTTTGGATCAACTCCCACTTCTTCTCTATTGGTACCAAATTTCTTTAGCTACTACTAATTCTTTGGATAGAATCTCAGCCCATCGAATTCAAACCCAATACGAAGCAGAGAATCTCATTGACGAATATAATGACTTCAAGAATAAGGATTCTGCATACTGGGATGATCTAGATATGGATGAGATGGAACAAGGATTGAAGGAAATGGGGTTCAAAATGAAAGCTGAATAGCTTTTCCATCAAATAAGAATATATCAGCTACAACAACCCAGCTTGGATAAGACAGAAGACAGAATAAAGAAGGAACGTAAATTCATTGACTACTGCTGGGGCAAATTTCATGACATTGTTATTCTCTCTATTCCTTATTTTTATGAGATTGAATTTGTTGCCAAGAAGGCTTTCTAATGTAATTATTTTCATATCAATAAATCTAGGTTTTTCTTTATTTATTCGGCATGGTCTGGTTTTATATTCCAATTGCATACTTGTGACTATTCCATTCACCCAAATCAAATAAAATCAGAGTTTCGAATTTACCAATTTTGTCCTTCAAAACTTGATTTGAACATTTCCAATGGAATACTTGAAACCTGATTTGAATATCTCCAACATATGGAGTATAATTGACAATCTTTGTTTTAGGTCTTCTCATTCTAATCATATGGTTAACACAATCAACAACTTCGATTTAACTAATTTGCTTCGGAAAAAACAGTCTATGTGTTTCGAAGTATGGAAACTTCCCTTAGGGATTACACTGCTTTATTCTTAAAGAGTGAGTCCTTTTGGGATCTTTCACTACTTGACCAACTATTGATTTTTTGCAACTTCGAGGTCTAAAGCAAACAAATTATAGCTACAAAGTATTTCAAAGTCTACTTTGAAGGATTTTATTTTCAACAAGAAACCTAAAAGAAAGTCTTTAATCCCCTTGAAGCAAACAAAAACTTAAGCATTTTTGTACTCTTAGGTATCGAAGTTAACTACCTGCTTTCGAAGCCCTTGCAGGATGTTGGACATTTGGCTTTAAAGCCAAATCTTAATTTCAAAGCCAGATACTTGTTTTTCGAAGCCAATCTGGATATTCAACATACGTTTCCCTCCAAAAACTTTTCTTCATTTTAAATTTGGGACCCTCCATATTTTAAAATAAGGGTTTTAATTTCACATGGACCCAAATCATAAAATAATCATTTCAGATCCACCTAACCCACTCAACTGGTTTGGGTAACTTTTAGACAGAAAGGTTTAAAAACCCCTTTCCTTCGTATTCCACCTATCTACTCGCCCAAAAATTCCTTTCTCTCCCTTTTGAACTTGTCTGCAACTTTTGCTTCTTAGTCACCTTTTTTTTGCACCCCTTTAGTAATAGCTTCTTTGAAAGTGCAAACCGTTAAGCGTATGAGTCCCTCTATAGCTTTAAAGAGACTCATCAATGAAGAATGTGAAAAATACAAAGCTGGTAAATAGTGTGCTATTGATGGGCGCATTTTTATTCCTTACTGCTATGTTCAGGGAGAGTACGTGCTTAGACCCATTTTCAGAGAGGTTCCTGCTCAGCTTCTTGCCTTATACCCTCGTTTGGAGAATTATTGCTTACTCTCACCCAAACCGGCCCTATGGGTTTAGGAGATTACCAAGGCAAGCCAAAAAGTAACTAGTGTCCATAGAGTGTGAAAATCAATGTCAAAAACATTTTTATGCATTCATACAGTTCAAAACAATCCATACTATACAATCATGTAGACTCAATCCTCGATAAAGGAGACCTATGGGGACAAAAACACCCCAAGCCATGGCATGGAGGCACAAAGGGACCAATCACGCTCCTAGCGAGAACCTACATATATATATATGAGCTAAAGCCGAATAACATAGTAAAGAGGTTATGAATGAATGTCCTAATGAAATCAATTCATTATACAAGATTTTCAATCTTGATTTCACCAATCAAGATTTCAATCAATCACCATATGTGGTACATCCGTTAGCCTATAAAACAATAATGATGGCCATCAATCAAGATGGTTCCACAAGGAAACCGAGCTCAGAATACTAATAATAAGGATGCCGACATACATTCATTCAATAAACAATACAATAATTCAATATAAAACCATTCGAACATATCTTTTGATTGGAGAGTCAACCCTAAAATCAAATAGAACACACACTAAGTTGGAAAGGATGATAATTAAATCCCTAAATTCCCCGGTGTGGTTCTATGTCTACATCCTCATTAAGTTGCTCTAAACTAGCCCTAGGAATGCCTAGGATGCGATGGGGATGCAAAAATGCACTAAGGAGGCAATTCCAAAATTTAGTTTCTGATGAAAGGTGCAAAATTTTCAAGATCCAATGCGAGAAAATAAAATCCAGATTCAACCTCAGAGTTTCAAACCAAGTTTTGATGCTCCAAATTCGATCCTCTTGGGCCCATTTTCTGGAAAACTCTTTCAAACACATAGAATAACAAGTTTTAAAACTCAATTTAAGAAATCAAGGCCCAAGGGTGTTTCAATTAAACTCAATTTCAAACCATTTTCAAGAACACTATCAAAACATGACATGCATGATCTTTAAACCAATTTCAATCTTTAAATCTTGCTCCAAAGAGCTCAATAGTTGGCAAATGAGATGAAATCATGGACTTAATATGACTATGAGCTTGCATGTACTAATTAGCCAAGAATTCAACTTCAAAAGTCAACAAATTCAACATGCATGCATGAATTCTAGCATGAATCAACCTATGTGAACTCAAACATGGTTTAATCCTACAATTGAGCAAGAACCATGCAAAATGAAGCTCCAAGATGGCAAGAAGATGATGTATTCACTTACCTAAGTGTTGATTCAAGGTAGGAAGCTAGATTAGGCCAAGTTACACTTCAATTCCTAGCCAATTTCAAGATGAATTCAATTTCTCCCAAGATGAACTCTCTCTCTCTCTATGCTCTCTTGTTAACAAAGGAGAAAGCAAATGTTTTAATTAAGTGTGTAATAGGCTCAAGCATAATATAAAACAATGGGTCCATTATAAATCTAAGTTTGCAATTAACTCGATTCAATCTAATTTAATCATTCCCAATCAATTTTCGATAATTATACTATAAAATCACAAATATTCGATTATAAAACACTAAATAAGGCCTTCAATTAAAACACATAAACAATAATAAATCAATTAAACAGATAGAAATGCAATTCAATAGGTTAACTCATTCAATTTTTAGTAGTTCATCCTTTAATGGTAATCAAGATATAATTCATGGTTTAACGTTGTTACATCTACGAAGGGGCACTTGACTGGGAAAGGTGGAGATTGAATCGACCTCATCGCTGCTGGCCTACAATGAGACCTGAATGTGAAGAATGGTATGATCGAATTGTCCCTACTAGGACACTTGACCTTTAAGAACTCTGCCTCTTTGATGCCCTTCGACTAGCCTGGTTTTCTATTCCTGAAGACCCTTTCCTTATACCTGCTGCATTATGTTTTTGGAATTCTTCTTTTAATTTTTTCCAATTTCGATGCGGTATGATGGCCCCTACAATTCTGGATATATGCCATCTTCTAGGTTTATTCCACATTGGCACTTCTTTTGGTCCTGACTATCCCGATCTTAATGTGCCCTTTTTCATTCCTCATTTAAACTTCTCCTTCAGTGATTTTGCACACTCTAAAAATCCAAAGACAGGCCTTGTTACAGAGAGAGAGTTCTTCTCCTTTCTTTTGTATTGGCTTTGTAAATTCTTATTTTGTACCTCTTCTTAGAGGATTATACCTGAGTTTGCTCCCCTTGCTAAGGCTCTAGCTTTAGGAAAGAAAATAGCCTTAGCTCCATATGTTCTGGGCCATGTATATAGAGCATGCTCCAAATTTTGTGAAACCTTTAGATACTGATCAGGAGGGGCCACTCTGGATATTACAGCTTTGGCTTTTTGCTTATTTCACTGCTTTGCATTCTAGGTGTTTGAGATTTTTGCTATCAAACCCTACCTCTTATGGAACAAAATATGGCAGAGTTTCACTTTATCCTTCCACTTTTGCCTTCTATTTTACGTTCTTTTATCAACTCCCAGCTTCCACTTCTTCTCACACCTTCTTCTGTCCCTTCGAAGCCAATATTGGCCTAACCTGGTTGAAGACTCTCTTGGCTGATAGAAACTGTTCCCAGTCTCAGTATAAGGATATGTAGGCTTCTATTTTAACTCTCATAAAGCTTTTTATTGGCACTTTAAATCTTAAAGCTTACAAGCTTCATCGCCTCGCTCAATTTGCCAGGCAATTTAGGCTTACCCAGGGCTCCCTATTTCTCTCTACAGTCAAACCAACCCTAATTTTACCACCAAAGAGCTGAAGATACAAAGACCCAGGCTAGAGAAGGCAACCTCCAAACTCATTTGGGATTTAATCGAATTTCAGTTCATTCCCTTCATCCCACAAGGCACTATACTGAAAAGGTATCAGAACTAGTGGTCAGCAAATAGAGAGGTGCTCCTAGCAATACCTCCCAAAGACCTGCTAGTGATACTGGACTTGCCTTCTAAGACCCAGCCCAAGGGGACTAGGCTCATCACTCCTTCTACAGCTCCTGCCATCCCAGTTTCTGCTCCTGTTGACATAAAGAGAGCTCTTTCTGCCTTTCATCATTCTCTTAGAGTTACTAGGGCTACTTCGAAGAAAGGCATGTATTCTTTATCTTTTTTTTCTCTTTTTTTTATAATGCTTAACTCTTTTATTTATAGCTTTCTTTTTCATACAGGAGCTTCACAAGTAGATTTTCCTTAAAGGGCTCAAGCCCTAAACATTCTTAAGGGCAAGCAACAACAGCAAAAGAAGAGAAAACTTGTGCTTAGTCCTAAAGAGGAGGAAGTACCTGAAGAGGAGGAAATATCTGAAGAACCACCACTTAAGAGGAAGAAGAAAATAACAATCTCCCCGTCGGATTTCAGTGATGACCCTGCTCATCAAGCGGCTGCCAAGGCAGTCGAGAAAGAGCAATCCAAAGAATTTGTGGTTTTTCAAAGGTCCGAGAAAATGAGACAGCAGCAGATAATAAGGAATGAGACAGCTGCTGCGGATGTACGTCAAAGAGAAACTGCAAGGAAGTAACAAACTGCTGAACACTATGTTCTTCACAATTCTCTAACCATCACTATTACTTTCGAGGTTGGTAATTTCCTTCAGTTTTTGTTTTTGTTTTGATAATTCCCTTTCCCAAAGTTTTAGCAATAAAACTTATCATTGCTTCTTACTTTCTTATTTGCAACAACAGTTTTTCCACCTTTCCCTTCGACAAAGGTTTTCTCAGTCTTATCTGAAGTTAAAAAATCAGTAGACATAGCCTCGAAAAGGAGGAAGAAGGTTAACACTAATATTCCCTTAAATGTAAAACACATCCAAACAATACTTCCACTCCCCAGCTCTACATTCTTCATACCTTTTTTGAGGCAGGGTATTCCTATATCCTTATCTTTTGGCTTAACTCCATATCTTCCTCATCTAACCTTTACCTCAGCCCAATTTACTCTTCCTATAATCCTGGCTACTCCTTTCCCACCTAAAGAGATCCCAGTTATCACTTCATCTTCAGTAATAGCTGATACTCCTAGAGAAGATACTGGTAGCTCACTAATTCTTTGTCCACCATCACTATCCAGCTCCAGTCCCTCTTCTCTTGACTTACTGGTGGCCAGGACTATGGAAACTGCTAGGAACACTTCATCCTCCTCTCCTATCCCTATGCAGCCATCTCTTCCTTCCACTAGAGCCCTTTCTGCACCACCAATGTCAGTAGAAGAGATGGAAATTTTTGAAGCTAGGCTGGCTAGCCTTTTTGACATACCTTCTACCATTCCATCAACCAATAATGAAGCTGAGCCATTGGTTCTGACTGACTATTTCTTGAAAATTTTTTAGAACTCTTCCACCATCAGTAAGGCTTCTTTACCTTTACTAGACTTGGACACCTGTTTGGAATAGATAACATTATTCTCAAGGATTCCATTCGAAGCCTTGCAAAGACCTATTATCAAGAAAGATTTCCTCCAGTGCTGCAAGATCCTTGAGCAATCCAACATGGCTATTTCAAGTCACTTGTCCCAAGCAATAGCTACCATAGATTTTTATGTCAACATTTGCCATACTGCCAATGCTGCAGAGGAGAAGCTATCAAAAGACAAGGAATTTATTTTCTCATATATATACTGAGGTTTCTGAATTGAAAGGATAACATTCTTCTGCTTCTCAATTTCGAACCCAGCTTTTGGAGAAAAATGCTCAATTAGAGGAAGAGTTATCAGCAGTTAATCTGGTTTTGGATTAAACTGTTACAAAGCTGTAAATCACCAACCAAGGGCTGGTTGATCGAAAGCAGGACATAGCTACATCCATTCAGTTGTTCCCATCCCTTAAGAGTTGTAACGCCCAATAATACGTATAAACCCACATTCTTGACATGCATAGACATAAGAGAAATAAACATAATTCCATTCATCAGAGTATTCATTACAAAAGTATTACTTGTTGACAACAAAAGTAAATGCCCTACGGGTTTACAACTTTCCAAGCCAACACTTGGTTACAACAAAAGAAGAATTCTAACTCTTTATACAAAATAAGCCCTTGGCTTTGATTTACATGTAACACCAAAATAACAAAACAATCAAAAGAGTCTTTAACTCCCAAAACCTTCCAAGCTATGTCCTTGGAGGTGGCATAACTCTTAACTCGAAAATGATGTCCCATATATAGGGTGAGCCAACGCCCAGTAGAGATATGCTAAACATAATATAAGCAACAACTAAAACATTGGCATTTGATAAATGTTTAACTCATATAAACAAACACACATCTCATTCCATTTCATTATCCAAACCAATTCATAGATATGGTTCCCTATTCGGCCAGACAGTTCATAATGAGACTGCAATTCATATCAACAATACTTCAACAATTCAATTTCAAATGAGACCACAACTCATATTATGATCACTTCAATACTTCAATTCATCTACGTTATACAAACGCAATAAAAGTTTCGGGACTTTCACTCTGGACACTCCGGCCAACTTAATTATCACTGGAGTCTATCCCTTATCTTCTCCCAAACAATATACATTTACAATGTATTTGAACACTTAGCATTTACAATGTTCAAGCAAAGCACATATTCAATGTGTTATTTCATTCGTCATATTCAATGACACACTCAATTGATTAGTTTTAATTTACCTAATCATCATGCAATATCTACAACAATCACGACTATCCTCCACCGATAGTCCAAAGCGATTATTTCTAAACAGATAATAAATTATCAAAACAGATAAATTATCTACAATTTCAAAGGGTGAGTGATTAATCAATCCAACTCCCCCATTAAATCTCATATTTACCCAATTTCATTATTTCCAACTTAATTTCATATTTCCATAACTTTCCCAAATTAATTATACAAATTAATTCACCACAATAAATTAGGACTTTTCTTCCCCTTTTCTCAACATTGACCCAAGTGCTCAAATGTCATCATTAAACATCAATAAACTCATTTTAAGACCCAAAATACACATGTATGGGTCAAAAGAACAAACCCCTCTTTATACATTTTGAAACCCTAACACCCAAAATTCCTAACTTCAACATTTAATCAAGAGGGCCATATATTTATGTCAAAGACCATAAAAATGAGTTGTTATCCCTACCTTGAAATGGAGAGACCCAAAGGTGATGAAGAAATTCGAAGGTGCTCCAAACCCAAAGATTTTTGGATTAAAGTGAAGCCCACGCCACCATCTACCTTTTTTACAAACAGACTTTGGTGGAAACACTCTAGAAATAGATGAAATCTTAGAGAGAGAGTGTTCTAGAGAGAGGAGCTCTCAAAATAGGGTTTTGGAATATTAGAGGGAAAGAGAGTGTGGAAAAAGTGATTTAAAATAACACAGTCATGATCTGATATACGTATAGTCTGCTCGAGCGGAGAGTAATACGCTCGAGCGTAAGACACAAAAAATGGACCCGTTCGAGCGCAAAAATACCCGCTCGAGCGCAAAAATACCCGCTTGAGCGCCAAAGCACAGTAACAAAACACCACCCGCTCAAGCGCAAAGATACCCACTCGAGTGTAGAATACACTTCTCTAGTACTTTTACAGACTTTAGACACTCGCTCGAGCGTGAAGAACTCCGCTCGAGCGTGAAAAACACTTCTGCAGTACTTTTGCAGACGCACAAAATGCTGAAATGATGCAAACTCCGCTCGAGCGCAAAAGGACTCGCTCTAGCGAATCACCAAAAATCTGGGCAACAAGATTGGAGACTAAAGCTCAACCAACCTGCTCAAAACACGCCCAAGACATTTCTAAACTCAAATTCAAGGAGGTAAAGGACGGAAATGAAACATATACAACAACAGACATCCACGGAACCGAGTCCGGAGTACAACAACCAATGGAGAGAGAACCGAGATCGCTATAAGAGTAGAGAATCAATTGTAAGGGAACAATTGAAACATTGTACTGATTTTTTGGACCAATTTATGGCTATATGTACTTAACTCCTTATGAAATGAAATATTTATTTACTATTTGAGTGTTTTCATACTTTTTAATTTAATATTTTCTACACTCCTTATGTTTTCCATACCGTTGGATAATAAGGTTTCAAGTACTTACCATTAATTTTCTTAGGGTGTATATACCCATTCAAATTTCTCAAATGGTATGCTCCCTCAGGCAAGACTCTATGAACTTGATACGGTCCTTTCCAATTAGGTGACCATTTGCCAAACTTATGGCTTTTAATTCCTATTGGGAGTATTGTCTTCCATACCAAATCACCTTCATCAAAGCTAATGCGTTTGACTTTCTTATTATAATTTTTGGCTAATTTCTTCTTTTGAAAGAGAATGCTATTTAATGTCAAAATTCTAACTTTATCCACATTTTCTAATTCCAAGAACATAGGATTGTCATAGAGCTAACTGGTCCTGGCATCTCACCCTTAAGGACTTAATGTTAATCTCTCCAGGTAACACTGCATCATGCCCATATACTAAGGCATAAGGAGTAACTCCTGTATTTGACCTTGAAGAAGTCTTATAAGCCCACAATACGTCCAATAACAAGTTATGCCAATCCCTAGGTTTGTCTTCCACAACTCTCTGTACTCCTTTTTTCAAAGACTTATTGGATGATTCTGCCTGACCATTTGTTTGTGCATAATAAGGGATAGAATTAACAAGGCTAATTCTAAACTCTGCCACGAAAGACTTTACCATCTTTTCATCAAATACTGTCCCATTATCCATAGTTATGGTATGTGGGATGCCAAACTTGTGAATCAGATCTTTAATAAATCTAATAACTTCAGTTTGGTCTACAGCCTTATATAGTTTAGGTTCGACCCACTTAGTGAAGTAGTCTGTGGCCACTAAGATAAAACAATGGTGCTTCGAAAATGGTGGATGTATTTTACCTATCATATCCATAGCCCAACCTCTAAATGGCTAAGGTTTCACAATTGCATGCAAATCAGTTATTGGCACATGTTTTATCATGCCATGCTTTTGGCATGTCTGGCAACCTCTAGCATATTGTATACAATCTTTAAGGATTGTGGGCCAATAGTAGGAATGCCTTCGAAGTAGCTATCTCATCTTCACACCAGGCTGATGAGCATCACAGATGCCTTCATAAACTTTAGCCATGGCTGTCAATGTCTTCTTTGGCCCGAGAAATTCCAATAATAACCCATCTACTTCCCTTTTGTAAAGAGCATTACCATACACTATGTATTGCATAGATTGTAATTTGATCTTTTTACTGGCTTTCGAAAATAAGATAGTTAGATACTGCATTATTGGATGCTTCCAATCTTGATCATGTAAGTCATTATGATTGACTTCTAACACCACATTCCTTTTAGCTGAAGGTGGTATTAATTTTTGATATGTTGCTTGATTTATGTTCATTTGAGTGTCATCCCTTCTTCTGAAATTCGAAGCTTTCCGAGCTACATCATTGGCTTTGTTATTTATGAACCTTGGGATATAAGTCACATTTGTTACCTGAAACTGAGAAAGCAAATGTAATGCAACAACATAGTATGGTAACATACTTGCATTTTGACATTTGAAAATTCTTTTCACTTGGTTAACCACCAATTGAGAATCTCCAAATATATCAACTGCATAAGCTTGTAATCCAATAAGCATTTCCAGTCCCATTATTAAAGTTTCATATTCAGCTTAATTATTAGAACAAGTAATTTCATCAACTCTGAAACTATGTGTAGTTTCCACCCCCTGTGGTAACTTAATCACCACATCAATTCCAATCAGACCATTGGCTTTTGATCCATCAAACAACATTTGCCATGGCTCAATATTAACCATACTAAGATCCATTATCTCTTGGCTTTCTGTTTGACATGGATGATCTGCCAAGAAATTAACTGAAACTTGTCTTTTTACTGCCTTTTGGGAGACATATTCTAGATCAAATTCTGATAAGGCTAGTATCCATTTGCCAATTCTTCCTCTCAACATAGGTTTAGATAACATATACTTAACCAAATCTGTGGTTGCAATTAGCAAGACAACTGTAGGCAAAAGATAGTAGCTTAATTTCATTGCAGCAAAATACAATGCAAGGCATAACTTTTCTACAGTTAAATATTACATTCACAAGAATTTAAAAACCAACTAAGGTAATAAATTGCTTGCTTCTTGCCCTCTTCATTGTCCTGGTCTAAGAAAACTCCCAATAAATCTTTTGTTGCAGCAATGTACAACTTCAAGGGCTTGTCACTCTTTGGTGGCATCAGCATTGGAGGCTTGGCCAAGTAGGCTTTAATTCCTTTGAAAGCAGTTTGATGCTCTATTGTCCACACAAACTCCTCTTCATCTTTCAGCTTTAATAAAGAAGAAAATACTTTAGTTTTCCCTGCAGTATTAGAAATAAATATTCGAAGAAAATTAACCTAACCAAGGAACTTTTGTACTTATTTCTTCCTTGATGGAGGCTTGGCCTCAATGATGGCTTTGGTTTTGTTCTGATCAATCTGTATTCCCTTCTTGTGTACTACATAGCCCAGGAAGTTTTCAGCTGATACACCAAAAGCACATCTGAGAGGATTAAGCTTCAACTTGAACTTTTTTATTTTTTCGAAAGTTGTTTCCAAGTGAACCAAGTGTTCTTCCATGGATCGATTTTACTATAATGTCATCAAGTGTAACACTCTAAATATCCTCCAATGAGATAATGAAAGATAGTGTTCATTGTCCTTTGATATGTGGCCCTAGTATTCTTCGCATCAAATGGCATTTTGAGCCATTCAATGTGCCAATGTTCCTCGACATCGTATCGTCGTCTTATGGACATCTTTCTTCGCAATGCAAATTTGGTTGTAACGAATGCTCATCCATCATAGACAAAATCTTGTGCCTCGTTGAACTGTCCACCAATAAGTCTACTATAGGCATGGGGTACTCATAATTTGGAGTTGCTAAGTTTAAGTTTCTAAAATCGATGCATACTCTCATTTTACCATTCTTTTAACTACAGTATAATATTGACAGCCATTCAACATATCTCGGGTTCTAATAAAGCCCGCCTTAAGGAGCCTAAAATTTTCTCATTGACCTTTTAAACCACCTCAAGACTCATTCTTCTTGGTTTTTGCTTGTATGGCTTGAAATTAGGCTTCATAAGGAGCCTATGTTCTACTAATGATTTTTCCAATCCAGCAACTCATTATAAGACCAAGTGAAGCAATCCTTATATTGTTTTAAGACAACCAATAACCGGCTTCTATCACAAAGACTTAACCAAGCACCGATATAAATAGGTTGTTTGCGTAACCTTTCCTAAATTAACTTTTTCCAAGGGTCTTCTACTTGAGCACTCACTAATGCTTTTATTTTGATTTCTTCTACCCTCAAACAATTTCTTTACTTTGTTCTACTCCCACTTTCTCTCGTTCAACATCTTTGCCTTCTTCCTCATAGACAAAGTGTCCATAAAGCTTCTTCCTCATGTATCTCCGGACCTTTGTTTCATGTCCAATGCACAATATTTATCAAAGGTCAAAGACTGACTGTTGTTGCCCTCGCCATGTACCAACTACCATGGCTTTTTCTCTTTGATGGGTCGTTGAACACACCAAATATAATCACTAAACTATACCAAATTCAATTAGAATAATGGCAAGTTCATGTATCGATCCACAGGGACTATTGTGAAATTAAACTAATTTAATTGTCAAATTCCTAAATTAATTTTCATTAAAAAGATTGGTTGTTTATAACCTAATTTAATAACGAATAAATTAAAGTAAGGAATTAAATTATCAATAATAAATGAAATTGGGTTTACTGAATTGGGAAAAAATCCTAAGGTAGAGAATTCACCACTAACCACATAATTAGGGTTTCCAATTAAAATCAATTATGCTATGGTTTGAATGGATTAATGTTTCTCAACTACAAGTTCAAAGCATTTGACAAGAAGATCATCACATTCAATGTACGAGCACGAACCATCTCAAGTAATACTTAATCATTCACTCTAAACTAAGGTAGTGATATGACTCGCTCCTCGTAGTATGGTTCGTCCATACCTTGAATGTAAAGGAATAGAAAACACATGTATGGATAACATTCAACAATCACAAAAGTCAAATATTCAAAGAAATAATGAAAAATATATAAAAGAAACTTCTAAATCACCATACAAATGTTCAAACCTTTACATAATTAAAAATCAAAAAGAAAACAAACTAATTACATGGCTAGGGTTTCATCAAAACCCTAGAAAAGACAACTAGCCACTCATGGAGGAGTGGAAGGAAGTAGATGGAGAAGGAATTACCATTGAGACATCCTCAAGCTTTTGTTTCTCTTTTCTTCCAAACCCTAGCCTCTTTCTTTAGGTCAAAACAATTTCTGCACCCTAGAAAATCCTTTTCTTTTTCCTTTTATACTTCTACTCACTTCCAAACAGGTTTCAAACATCGGTTTGACTTTTTCAGAAAAAGTCAACTTTGTCCAAATTTTGTCTTTTTGCCCATTTTATGCTCCAACAATGTACAACCTGATTGACATTCAACACACATAAAGTATTCAGTTTTGACCAACAAGTGAAGTTAAGAGATTCTAATTAACGGCCTCAATGATGTACATTTCGGCCTTAATCACTCTTATTCTTGAACCTTCTGGACTATTAATTTTATGTCCAACATTGAAAACTTAACTAAAGCCAAGGGTCTGGCTTCTTAGGTTTCATATTATTGCCTATAACCAGGTATCATTATCATCCTTGATGAAAAATTCTTCATCAGCACTCTCCTACACTAAGTGCTTCAGGTGTGTTACTTCCTCATCAACCGTCACTTCGGTTAAACCATCAGCTTTTCTCAATATACTAAGTTGTGTCACTCATTCAGTATACAATTTGGCCTCTGCAAAGTCAAAGATAAGCAATAAAGGGTTGAGGATTTGCATTGATCTCCTCTGTCTCTCCATTTCATAAGGCCATCATTATCTTCTGATGTAGAGAGGAAGGCACACATTTGTTGGTGTGAATCCAATCCCTGCCAAGTAAAGCATTATATTTGACATTACTATCAATAATAAAGAATGCCGTTATGTAATCTCTGGTTCCTTGATGAGCAAAATACCCTAAGCCATCTGCTTATCCCCAGCGAAACCAGCAATGGTTTTGCTGGCTAGGATTAATCTGGGGTTCTTTTTTCCCAGTTTCTTTAAAGAGGATTTCGGAAATAGGTTCACTACTACCCCATTATCTATCAATACCCTGTTTATTTGTATCCTATCAAAAAAAGCCTTGATATACAAGGGCCTGACATGCTGTGTCATGGATGTTATAGGATACTCAAAAAGATATCAGAGATTAATATTCACTTCCTTACTCTCATCTTCTGTTTCCATTAGTGTGGCTACTTCAAACTCATCATGAACCATGCTAACCTGTGAATCTTCACTAGAAACTAGAATAGGGTCAATCTCCTAGCCTTTTTGGTTTCTATCTTCAGCCTGGAACTCCTGTGGCAGTATATGCACCATATTTACTAATACTAGAGAAAAAGGGCCAAACCGAATTGCTGGCTGCATTAGTTTATTTTCCAAGCTAACTTGTCCAGTTATTTCAAAAGTATCTTCCATGTTGCACTCTGGTACTACAGTACTAGTGACTTCCTTCAATGGTCCGCCTTTCCGGTTTTTTCACCAAAAATATCTATTGAGCCATGAAGGCTTTAGACATCTTAGCTTCAACCATTTCTTTCCTTTGGCCTAGTTCCATTTCTCGTTCTGTCTCACTGTCGCTTTCCATTAAGGCCTTTTCAAGACCTCTAAGTCGATCTTTCTTTGGCTTTCAGTGTGAACTTTAGCCAACCGCTTTATCAAACTTTTTGTTCTCGAGGAGCCAATTTTGGACTATGATCCAATTTTGGACTTTCTTTCCTCCTGTCTCGGCTTTTTGGTGGGTCAATGAAGAACTCTATCCACTTTCCTTTAGATCCTTTTGGTATTGAGTGTACATTCGCTGGTTCTTCCACCTTTGAGACCTAGAAATTATTAGAACCATATTTGGTTCCTTTGTTTTTGGATGCTTTAGTAACATCCAATTATTTGGAGCTATCAAGGGAGGTTTAACCATTCTACCCTGGTCTCCAAAAACACTTCTCTGGGTAGGCATTTCCTTAGGCTTGTTCTACATGACAAACCAATCTAGAACCCTAGGTACCCATGAACTCACTAGTTCAGTTGCTGAACTAGCTCTTTCTGCCTTCTAGGCCAGCTTCAAAGCTGCCTGGGGGGGCCACTTCTTGGCCCTAATCCTCTATCTTGAGCCTAATTCAAGCCTTTTGTTAGAGTGGTTACCTTCCATCTTGTTTGAGGCTGATCTTGGAGGCCAAACCTTGGCTCGATTCCATAACTTGAGCCCACTTAAGGCCTCCTCTCGTGATAATTGCCTTCCATCCTGTAATAGTTGGGTGGTCCGAACTCATGTAGAGGTCTTTGCCCTTGGAATGCAATCAGTGGCTGATGGTCCAACCAAGAATGGCTCCTGTCTATGACCAATTGGGTATGGCCTCTTGTAGGTATTGGTTGGTTTAGGACGTCTCTGCACATCCTTGTAATACTGTTTTCCATCAATTGGGAGCGCTTTCAACTATTTGTAACTTAACCTACATCTGAGACACATCCTTTGCATGACAGCTTCCTCTAGAGAATCATCATCCAGTGTCTCCTCACTAGAGTTATTCCTTTGGTCTGCAAAGCTCTGCCCAATCGCTGGTGAACTTCTAGTATCTTTCTTGACATTAGTCTATCTGGGATCATGCATCTGCATATTAACCTCCTCCAATTTCTTCAAGGATAGGTTTTGGAAGTCTAGCACAACAACATTAGCTGTAACTTCCCCAATCTCTGGGAATGGATTAGTGTTAATCCCCATGACTTTCTCTGCTTTGGTTGGGAATTTTAAACTCCCCTTTCGAATCTGTCCTTGGATCCTGTCTCAAAAAATAATACAGTTTTTAATTGAATGAGACCAAGAATTGTGCCATTTACAATATATTTTCCCTTTAAGTTCTTCTGGGGAAGGAATTTTAACTCCCTTTGGTAACTTTAGGAAATTTGTTACAAGCAAATGATCAAAAATGTCATCTGCCTTTGTTAAATCAAAGAGTATTTCCTATGAATGTCTTTCTTTTAAACTACTGGTCTATTGTAGTGTCCTTATAAATTAATGCCTCACAGATCACAAGCTTTTTCCCTACGATCTCTGCTGTATCAATCTCGTAATTAGGGTATCGATAATAAGTCTTGTATGATGCCTTACTTCGATCTTGTTCTTCCTCAAGTAATGATTCATATCTAGACACCTTATAGGTTAATTCCACTAAGTCTCGAAACTCAGTTGAGTCGAACTTCTTTTGAAGGCTAAACTCTAAACCATTTTGAGCCAATCTCACAAATTCAAGCTCGTAGAATGCCACTACACTTGTTTCAGGCTCTTTTGAATCGCAATAAATTGAACCGCTTTCATCGCCTTTGACTCAATCTTCCTAAGTTTGCCATGGAAACTTCGCTTTGTTTAGAAGAATTGGGTATGAAATATCTCCTCTATTTGTCGCCAAGTTTGATAGAGCTGTGTAAGGTTAATATACCATACAAAAGTCGCCCCAGCTTAGAGAATTTGGAAAAATCTTAACTTCATGTAATCATTATTGGTAAATTCACCACATTGGGCTGCGAACCTAGCAATGTGTTCTACTGTTGACTGGTTTCCATTCTCATAAAAAAGAGCAAAGTCTGGTATTCTAAACCCCCTTGGGTATTCATGCACCTTATCCATCCATTCTGGATATGGCTTCCTATAAACAGGAGTTTGAATCCTCCGAGCCATAGGTCTACACATTTCTCTGACAATATCAACGATTTGGTCCCTAAGAACCATATTTTGTGCTTGTTGGACTACCACTGAAGGAACAAACATAAGATTTAGTGGAAACCCTTGTGCTTGAGGTCTTTTTAGTCTATAGGGAGGTATATTTGGGACTGGCTGTCCCTATGGTACTTGCTGTTGTTGAGGGTATGGTTGACCTCTTTGAGCCTATCCTGTGAAAGAACCTACGAAAGGGCCTATAATAGGAGAAAAATATATTGTTTCTCTCCCAGTCGTAGGAAACCCTTCCAACCCCCCGGGTATGAATTCGAACAGAGGATTAGTAAACCCCCTTGTGCCAGTTATGGCTTCGAACATGGGATTTGGAAACATTCTTATGCCATTTTATTGTGTTAGCCTAGATTTACCAATTTGTATAGCTTCACTGTTAGATAATGAGGCATTTTGATTTACCATAGACCTCAAAAGAGGCTCATACCATGACTAAGGTATAGGTAATGGCCTTTCATAATTTTGATTATTAGTCTAACCATTAATATGTCCATTACATTGCATAGGCTGTTATTTCTAGCCAATCTTTGCTGAGGAACATTTAAATTTTCCTCCATATGCTTTGTGTTAGTTGGTTGATGAGAATTCATTCATAAAGAATCTTGCCCATCTTTCCATGGTGTTCATTAACTACTGTCTTATGGCATTTACTAGGCCTCCTCATAGATTCATTGGCTGAGTAGATGGAACAATGGATGATCCAATTCCATGGTCTCATCCAATATTTTGAACATGTGGTGCATGTTCTAAATTATCGTCCTGCTTGACCATAGGAGATAGGTGCTTTCATAGAATGTGTTATCACATTATCCTCTAGGTTAGGTACTTTTACATCTCCTTCCATACCTTCTTCCAAGCATTCATTTTCTCATTGTCTCCTACGCCTAGCCATTTCAATTGTCCCACTAGGCATGCCAAAAATATATGTTGACTTTTTGGCTTTCAAGGTTAATATTGTAATTTTAAGCGCACAAGGATCAATCAGCCTCATGTAAGATTAATTGCTAACCAATTATTAGACGATTGTGTTTTAGTTTTTCAAATCAATAAAAAGGACTTTATCGTAGTTTGTTTAGAGAATTTGGTAAATAACAAGTGAAGAATAATTTCAGAATTTCATTAAGTAAAATGAAAAACTTACAATGATCTGACCCAGCTTCGTAGAAGTTTATAGCAACAAGCTATTTGAAACTACTCCTATGAATGAAGTGCAGTACAGGAATTAAAGTACAAAAATGTAAAGAACTGTAAAAACTGGAAGGGAAAACAAAGTAAATAAACTGATTTTTTAATCTGAGGCTGAATGATTCATTCTGGGGGCCTTCTCTGCTATTTATACTTCTCAACGATAACCGTTAAAGTGGGCTGCTAACCATTGAAATGTCCTCCCATGATTGTTGAACATGCTCTCTCACAATTCCACTACGCCATCTTTGCGCTAGGCTTTCTTCCGATTTTGAATTTGAACTTTGTGAGTAAATCATAGGTCACATCACCTTATATCCTCGATTGTTCTAGTATTACGCAAATCCATTATTATCAATACGGCCGACACGTGTTTGACTTTGGTTGGCAACTTATATTAACTCCCTAAATTGCCCTTTATACCACGCTTAAATTGTGATTGACTTTTACAAATTATACGTACCAACAAGTCTATATCATTAGGTGTATAACAAATCAAAAAATAATACATATCATACCACATAATTCTATTATATATTTAATGATTTATTCTATTTAATTTCATAAAATAATATTTTAATTTTTAAAAATTATCAAAATACAAACTTAATAACCTGTGCAGGGACCTTTTAAACTAGTGTATATGGTTGTTAATAAGAACTTATGGTGTCTGAAGAAAAGTTAAAAACTAGATTAAAAAAAAAAAGATTGAGGAATTGTATCAAAAAAATAAAAATAAAGAAGGGCATTAGTCTTCTCAGAAAAGAACAATTCAAGTACATTTATTATTTTTTCCACTTTCTATATAGCGGAGGTTGTTCATCTCATTTAATATATTCTTAACAAAATTATTTATAAAAATATTAAAAATATATTAATTTAAATAAAAGTACATTGAATTTAGAAAGAAAAAAATCTCGTGTTTTTCAATTTTTGATTTTTACTAATGCCCTATGACACTTGTTAACAAGACCATTAATAAGAACTTTGATAATGTAATCAAAGAAGTATTTATGAGTGGTTTCAACTGTCTCAAACCCAACCATATCCACCAAATAAAATGAGTTGTAAGTCTTATTGCAGTTAATGATGTTTATGAGAAAGTTAATCCCTTTACTTTGTCTACATCCATTCTGTTGCTCCTTTAATAATGAGAATGTCACCAAACAAAGCTAGAATAGACACCAGGATTAAGAATTTAATACACAAGTTGCTAGCACCCTTTCAAAAATTAGATATTTTAGTGTTGATAATTAGACTAGCTTCATTTCTCAGAGCTGTTCTTATCAACTTTTTTATTTTTTTTATTTTTTTTATCTTTAAAATTAACTATCCAAAAACAAAAATCATTTTATTTGATTTTGAATTTTCAAAATAGCTTTTTTGAGGTGTTCAAAAATTTATAATTTCTAACACAAGATATTTGCTGATAAAATATAGGAGTAATATCAGTTATAAATAATAGAAAAGTGAATAATATTATTTAGTTAAACATTGTTTTTCACAGTTGATTAAAATATATGATCATATAATGAAAAATATTATTTTATTCATATTTTTTAAAAAATTATTTTATTCTTAACACTCAATATGATATTAGTGGTGGGAGGGTGAGGATAGAGAAATGAGGGAGAGGTTGGTCGGGATAGGATGGCAATTGGGAACCTACCCTATGGGTAGCCATGGAGACCCTATCCAAATATATGAATTTTTTCATTTTTTTCACTGCTGGGTCAAGTAAGTAGTGTTTTTAAATATCCATCAGAATGGGTCAAGGATGGGTACCTGCTCATTTCTTCATATGTTTTCAACCAATGATTCTCGTAAAAGCATGCTTAAATATAAAGTAGTTTCTTCACTCGAGCCTCTAAAATCAAAGGCTTCCAATCAAAATTTGCTCGACCTTTACCTAGCGTGCTTCTTGTTCGTGTTTATTAAGCAACTTCTCTTTTCAATACCATTATCAGGTTCCAACTCATTTGTTCTTCAACTTTGTGAAGGTTTGTATTCCAACTTTGATCAACTAGAGTACAACATAAAGATCGATATTTACATATATATATATATATTCACATATGTACATCTAAGCATTTAATCAAGTTAATGACAGTAAACTTCTATGCTTAATTTTGGATGATATATGTTGATTTTGGGTTCTTGTTGAATTGAACGACACGAGTCAAGGCTAGGGTTCTGAGATATACTTAAAAGTGCATTTTGATTTTCTAAAACATTATTGTATTTGTTATTTCTTGGTGCTCAAGTTTTGTAACACCCCTTAATAATTCCAATTGTACATCGATTACATACATGCTCCATATTCCCAAATAAATCAAAGATCAATTCCAATAATTATCTTTCTCATTAAACTATAGATTTCAACTTACAAAATTGCATATTAACCGTCACAGCTCAATAAGTTAGAGAAAACTAAACCATTATCCCTTAGGTTTACACATTTCAAATGTGACCATTAAAACAAAAAGGGCATGTATGACAAAAGAGAATAATACCAAAAGTTTAACAATTCAATTTCAAAAGATGACAAATTTAAAAATAAATAAATAAAAGAGTGGTCGCCTTCTCCTTTATTGGCATAATTATGGTTCGCCGAATTTTGAAATATTGTTAGATAGAAATGAGTAATTGCCCACTTGAGAATATATTTAATCGAGTATATAAATATTTGATTAAAATATGTATGATCACTACCAATGCCCATGAGTACTATGTTTCCAATTTTCTAAAACAAATATAACTTTATCTTCATTTTCACATTTCTCCATTCTCACACAGATGGTAAGTGGGCATTTCAACCATTCTACATTTGTCGCCCTCACACGCACTGTGCAAATGGATACCTCAAAACATCCCCACATTTGTCATCCTCACATAAGGGCAATTAAACACCTCAATTTCCCCACGGTAAGGCCATAGCACATAACAAGCACATTCCAAAACTAATTGCTTATCATAATACAAGAATCTCAATACTCTTCCAATTTACTCATCTATTTCTTTCTTTGTTAATCATGATCCATGAACAAAGATTCGTGGTTTCACAATAATTTTAGAGCTTTTCCTTTCATGTCTTTATATTCCTTTATTTATGTTTTTACACTATCTTTCATTTGTAGATACTCAATCTTTTCACCAATATTTTGAGCAAAACTCACTATCATCACAAATATCCACATATATATATATATACCCATTCCTAATCATATGCCCATACCATAAGATTTACACATATTTAAACCAAATTATAGATATATAAGGATAAAGATATTCCTATCTCAAGAGTTGTGAGAGAGAGATGAAGACCCAAAAAATGAACTTCCACAATAGCAAGATCCAATCAGTTCAAAATGTAGCCCTTAATGAGATGAACAACTTTGATGAAGGAGCAAGGATGGATTCTAACTCAAAACAGATGAAATCTAGTGTTTAGATGCTAGGTTTTCGGAGGAAAAAAAAGAAGAAGAGTTTAGAGAGAGGAGTGTGAAAAGAGTGTTTGAATTGAAATTTAACACTACTGTCATGAACAAACCACTTGAGCGATTCACACAATAGAAGGCATCGCTTGAGTGAACTATCCACCGCTAAATGGTAAACTAAAGGTCTCAAGTTTTGCAGAGTTACGAAACTACTAGAAGCTTGATATCTTCGCTGAGCGCCACTTCGCTTAAGTAGTCTCGCCAACGCAGTAAGATATCGAGCTCGCTTATCCACTGAGAGACCTATTGACCGCTCAAAATAGGTTGTTACAAGTTTGAAACAACTAGTTCGTGGTTTGAATCGCATAATTCAATGTCAGGTCGTAAATTTTGGGGTTTTTTTAATTAATTAATTAATGTGTATTTGATTTTATTATTGAACGATATTTGGTTTTAAACCTTAAAATTTTTTAAAAATAAAAATGTCAAGTTGGGTTAGAAAATCCAAACCCATTAGGGAATGGGAGGTAATACCCATAGGGATGGAGAAAAATATTATAAGAAAATGAAGATGAAGAATTAATATTAGCCCCATTGCCCCCCGTTACCATCCCTAATCGGTGAGCTAGGATTTATAGAAGAAAGAAGAAAAAGAGGAAAGGAAATGGTATGCTAATAATTTTATAAAATTTGCATGCCTTTTTTTTTTTTTTTTTTATAATTGTTTTATAATCTTTATATTTTTTAAAGGAATATTTATCAATAAATTACATATCACAAACAAGTACTCTAATTAGTCTTAAGTTTGTTCTATTGATCTATTGAGTCTTATTAGTGGCAGTTTCTTTTCTGTGGTCCTATTTTTATTTTGGTAGTGTTTTGGTAGACAACTATACTCTTTTATTAATGTGACAGTATGATGTGATACTCAATATAAAGGTATTAATGTGACACTCTAAAAAAATTTAAAGACTTCTTAGTATACTTTTTCTAAATGTGACAACGTATGGGTATGATGTGACATTCTAAAACTTTTACTCCAAAAAAATAAAAACTCATTAGTGTACTTTTCTCAAATATGACAACTTGGCGAGTATAATGTGACACTTCAAAATAAATAAAAAATTTTAGTATACTTTTTCTCAAATGTAACAATGTATGGATATGAGTGACACTCTAAAAAAATTAAAAACTTTTAGTGTACTTTTCTCAAACGTGATATATGACACTCTAACGTAGCGAGTATGATAAAGCTACTTAGTGTACTTTTCCTAAATATGACAACGCATCGAGTATGATGACGCTCAAAAACTTTTACTCCAAAAAATAAAAACTCCTAGTGTACTTTTTTTTCAAATGTGACAACATGGGTATGACATGACACTTCAAAAAATAAAAACTCTTTAGTTTACTTTTCTCAAACGTGACAACGAGGTATGATATGACACTTTAAAAAATTAAAATTCCTTAGTGTACTTTTTTCCAAACGTGACATGTGATACTCCAACGAAGGGTGTGATATGACACTCTTATAAAATTAAAAATTCTTAATGTACTTTTTCCAAATGTGATACTCTAGCATGGCATCATGACGGTATGATGTGACACTAAAAAAACTCTTTAATGTATTTTTTTTTCAAATGTAATATTCTAATGTAGCGGGCAAATAAGTCATTATACATTCAAAAGGATTAAATGGATCACAAGAAAAAATATGGGGCTATATGAATTACAAATTCAAAATATGGGACTTATTAGTCAATCTCCATTTTTAAAAATATTTCTTAAAATACAATGCATATAATATAATAAAACTATATGTGTCATCATAGGAGGACTAATGTTTAACTCACTCTTATAAAATTGAGTTTTTTATTTTTATTAATTTTTTAAATATTTGATGTAAATTTTTTTTATTTTTTAAATGCACCTAATCTATGTTTACTTAAAAAATATAATATTTGTGAAAAAAATTTAAAAATTTTACCAAATATAAAAAAATACAAAAAAATATGAAAATTTAGTACATTTTCATATTTTGTTGTATTCAATGAATTTTTTAAATTTTTTGTACAAATTTTATACTTTTTAAATTAAATATATCTAGATTAAATAGATTTAAAAAGTAAAAAAAAATGATTATAATATTTTAAAATATTACTAAAAAGGCAAATTAAAATTAGAGAAAAAACAGAGTGAATGTTCCTCAAATTAGAAAAGAAAATGTTATATAAATTAATAAACTTTGATTCTCTCTATTTTATATTTGTAATTTTCATTACATATTTAATAGATATGATGAGAATAAATAGATATGATGAGAATAAAAATTTATAATTATTTTAAATTAAAAAAGTCATAACATTTATAGTTGGATAATGTAATCAAACATTTCCATTATAAATATGTAATAATATATATTTTAAATTTATTAAATGATATATCATTAAACAAAAGTAAAATTTAAAATTTAAAACAAAAATCAATTAAAAATATGATAATTGTTAGTATCTGATTTTTTTTTAAAAAAAAAATTATAAAATTTATTACTTTATATATAAAATTAAAAAAATAATAATAATAATAATCTCGAGACGCCTAGGTCCTCCGCCGATAAACAGCAGGTGACACCTGGACTATGGACTACTACACCGCGCACTTTAGTCACACCCAATTCCAGCTGCCTAGCTAGTAAAGAGAGAGAGAGCGTATAGCGCGGTTAAAAAAAAAAAAAAATCGCTAGCCGCCTTCCATTTCCATTCCATTAGAACAATCGATCTCTCGAACCTGACCAACCAAACAAACAGCACAAATTCAAATCTCACTCGACACTGCCCAAAATCTCTGATTCTCCCATTGGTTCTTCTTTTCCCAGCTCGATCACGTCAATTATTAGCACAATTCAAATCTCTTCCTTCTCGATTTGTCCCTCTAGGTCTTCAACTTTTGCTGAAATCATGTAATAGACTCTATTCTCTATGCTCTGCAATCTGATTCATGGCTTCGACCCGCAGAACTCTCACTCCCTACCATCCCCGGCCTTACCAGACCGGAGGGACTCCTTTTTCACCTCCATCTCCGCCGCAGCACAAACCTCCCTCCACCGCAAAATCATCCACATTCGCCGCCGGGTTCCGGCGATTCCTCGGCGGCGTATTCCTCCCACGCTCCTCCCGTAAAAGGCAGTTGGTAAAGAAATTGTTCTATAGTTGTATGTTTTTCTTCTAGCCTGGGTTTTTGTTAGGTAAGGCTCCGTTTGGGGGCTTTGATGATGTGCGGAGTCATGATTTCGTTCGAGATCAAGTGCCTCCGGCGAATGTGCAGGAGGATGTTGATAGCGTGATTGTGGCGAGGCCGGCGTATTTCGTGGATAAGGTTGAATTAGGTGTTGAGAGGAGGTTGAAGATGAAGGAGAGGTACGATTTTGTGCCTAGGAAAGAGTTGATTGTGGTGACCTGACTTATAATAGGGCGCTTCAGGCTTATTTCTTGAATAGATTGGGGCAAGTGCTGAGACTTGTTCCTCCGCCGCTGTTGTGGATTGTGGTGGAGATGAATGTGGTGTCGATGGAGACAGCGGAGATATTGAGGAACAGTGGTGTTATGTATAGGCATCTAGTGTGCACCAATAATTCCACTGATTTGAAGGATAGAGGTGTTCATCAACGGAATACGGCGCTCGAGCATATTGAGCATCACAAACTTGATGGGATTGTTTACTTTGCAGATGATGATAATATCTACTCGCTTGAGTTGTTTGAGTCTCTCAGGGAAATCAGGTATTTCATTTGATTTTGATTTCTGTAATAATTTCTGTAGTTTGTGATCTGATTTTATAATAATCTGAAGTATGCTTGCATTTGGGATATGTGCATCTAATTTGAGTGAAGAATAAGTGTGAGGCAATAGCTATTAGATGAGAGATAATAGATATTAGAGCTTGATTTCATAGGATTTACTAAGACATGTTTTGTGCCCTTCATTGATAATCTTTTTTTGCATCCCTTCTGTTCATAGAAACCGTTTGCTTTACTTTTATTGTATGTCTTCCTTTCTTTGGATTTGCACATGAAATTCAGATACACGACCACTAGGGGTGTCCATGTGTGGGTGTGAGTGTATGTGAGAGAAAGAGAGAGAGAGAAGGGTGTTTTGGAAATATTATAGAGTGACAGGGCTAAGTAACATTTTTATGTGGTTGAGTGCATATTGTGGGCTTTTGAAAACTCGGGATTACAGAAAATTTTGGGTGGTAACTAATGACCACATTTACAGTGAGGGCCTAAAGCATGCCATGTTTTAGCAAGTAACGCCACTTTTAGGAGCCACGAACGTGAACTTCTACCCCAGAAGGGCCGCTCCTCTTTATATGTTATTAACTAGTTGCTAACTACTGTAGATATGAAAAACTTATACCAATAGTATTATCACTCTAAAAATGCACGCATATACGTTTGTACAGATATGTGCATGTAAGAGCACGTAATATATCCTAGCGCATTGTTGTTGTACATACACATGGATTGTGTTGCATATATGCCCTGAATGCCTTTTATTTAAAATAATGGACATATTTTAAGTCAACTTTAGGTTCTAAGATTTTTATAAAAATTTTAAATGCTTAAGAATGCTGAAAATATTTCATGAAAATGTTGTAGTTGAATGAAAGAATTGAGGAATAGTGAGATTGCATGTTCCCTGTAGCTTGTGGATTATTGATGCCTGCCACCTATAGCCTGAAATCATTCTGTTTACTTGATTCGTTGTATTTATCTGCCATTTGTTTCTTAACTTGTAGTATAGCAATTTCGCTCTTTGAACTACTTAATTGACAAGTTTCACTCATATAATCGCTAGGTTAAATCGTGAATCGCTTTTGTTAATATAGTGAATTGTAAATTTATTTAATATAATAACATTTTTTATATATACATATAAAACACACATGTAATGTTTGATAATAGTCAGTTGGTTGAACCTAGTATCGAATCGTGTGAATTGAATAGTGAACTGCAAGATCTTAACAACCATGTATGTAATTGGTTTTTCCAATGTGTGTACTCTTGAATAATGAGCTAGTATAAAAGCATAAAATCAAGTTGGCAATTGATTTTTTATCTGGTACTCACTCTTATTTCAACCATTTATTCGATAGCTTATTTAGGTATTTCTTATGATAAAAAATTAAATAAATAGATGACCTTCAAGAAACCTTTTCAACTATGAATTGGTTTTTTATCTCTCTCTCTCTCTCTCTCACACACACACACACACACACACACACACACACTTGTCTGTGTGTTCACAAATAGCATGCGAGTGTAATTTGAGGTTTCAGACATAAGTTGCCAGTTTGAGGAACATTTAATAGGAAATGGCACGAAGATTGTAAGGAAAAGCAGTCTAAAAAATTATTATAAGTGCTAGAGACTAGTCAAATCACTAGTGAACAATTTAAGGTCACAGAAGAAATGTAAGAATTAAAATCGAAACACCAATTTTTTTATTTAATGGAATTGAACCACTGATCAACTTATTTCTTTATTTTATTTTATTCGTGTTTTATCCTTCTGCAAATTTATTTTATTTACTCTTGATTTATAGCCGTTTTGGCACATGGCCTGTTGCCATGCTTGAATCAAGCAAAAACAAAGCAATATTGAAGGTCCAGTATGCAACGGCAGTAACTTAATTGGATGGCACACAAATGAGAAGAGTAAAAGACTCTGAAGATTTCATGTTGACATGTCAGGGTTTGCATTCAACAGCACTATATTATGGGACCCGAAGAGATGGCATCGCCCCACTTCAAATCCTATTCGGCAGCTAGACGCTGCAAAGGAGGGTTTCCAAGTATACATCACATCATTGCATTTTCAGATATTATGTTACACTTCCATTTTAAAATTTTCTTTAAATTCTCATCTTCTGGAACTTGAAATGTGCAATTAATATTACGATTGTTGACTTTGGCTTCCCACAGGAAACCACATTTATAGAACAAGTGGTGGAAGATGAAAGTCAAATGAAAGGTACACCCTTTGGTTGTTCAAGGATAATGAACTGGCATCTTCATTTGGAAGCTCGTGACCTTGTTTATCCCAAAGGCTGGCTGCTTCAGAAGAACCTTGACATCATATTATCGATCAAATGATCAAACTTCAACCCTTTGACCTCAATGCTGAAGAGCCAGGAGAGGTTTGATTCATGAGTTTCGCTGCATTTTTCACCTTTTGAATATATACAATTCATGACCTTGTTGGTTAGGGGAACTGGGTAGCTGCAGATATGAATTTGTGATTTGTTTTTGGTTGTTCTGGGCAGTATGTGGTGTCATTTAAGCTGGTGGGTCCCACGTCTCTGACCATACCGACAACACTGAGCGAATCGTCATGACTAGTTGTTGCATACCCAGAATCAGCAATGCCAGATTTTATGCTGGCAATACTTCAGAGAGAAGATCATGATTTTATTGTAGATTTCTTTTCTTCCTCCATTAAATTCTTTGCAGAAACAAAAGTTATCGTCGCAAAGTTTTGGTGTTTGTCCACGGTAAGGGATGTAATTGCCTTCAAATTTTCTTGAATAGAATTTGCTCCACCTTTTCTAGTTGGTTTGGGTTTTGAATTATTTACCAAATACCAAGTGATACAGGCTTTGTATGAGATTGAGGAAACGCACAAAGTAGCTCGAAATTTTTTCTTTCTTTTCATTTTTTTTTTTTTTTTTTTATGGTGAGGTATTCGTAAAAAATATCTTGTTAATTGGTCAATTTTACTTTGTTGTTGCAACTGGGAACTTGTCAGTAGGATAATTGGTTCATCATTTATTTGATTTATTGATTTTATCATATGTACTGCATTTGATTTTTTATATTTTAAATCAAGTTCTATTTATCTGACATTAATGAAGTTAATGAAAATTGACATGTGTGTTGCATAATATATTTCTTGCCTCAATAGCACTACATTTTTATTAAATTCAATTTGGTCTTTTACATTTTTATGAAAATGTTACTTAAATTAAAAAATATCACATTTAGTACGAATGCCAATTTTTGTAACTTCATTATCATCAGATGAACATAAAGGTGATTGTAAAAAATTATAAGATTAAAATTAGATCTTAGAGTACAAAATGATATCATGTTCTTCCAGCTTTGGTTTCGGAGAGTATACTTAAGTCAATTGTGTTCATGGTAGGCAATTTGAGAAAGACAAGTCCATTTCTTTTGTATGGCTCAAGTGTCAAGACGAGAACCATTCAATGGCATTGTCATACGTATATTGGTCGAGAGAATAAAATACTGCCGAGTAAAAGCATTGCTCTTTAGATTTCTCAATAACACGACACAAGTAATTCAATAATATATCATCATATTTTTAATAATACGATGCAAGTAACTCAATAATATATCACCATCTATATTGATTAGGTATATATATCTTAATTCTATTAGGCTATCTTCAACAGCTTATCAAATTTAAGTAAAAAAAAAGGTGAATTTCTCAATCTAATATTAGTCATTTCAACTGTGAGTACTATAACTTTCATCAAAATGTACTGGACGTTTAGGGGATAATCGGCCGGTTGACAAGAAAGAGCAAAATGAATCAATAGAACTTCCATCAAACTTCAACCCCAAAAACAAAAACAAAAAGAAATTGGGCCAAAATTTGAAGAATCAATTTTGATCAATGGAACAGAATCTCGCAAGAAAACAAAAAAATACATATAAAAGATGAGAATCAAACCATGATATTGACATTTTCGAAGCAGACCATCCAATACCCTCAAACAAGTTTGGTCATCCTCAACAGCAAGAACACACATACCCATAGGAAATTTATCACTCTCATCCCTTAAATGCCCTCTAATTTCCTCTACAGTCATTTTGAAGAAATAATTTTCAAAACCTAGATAAGAACAGAGCTCAAAGAAAGAGATCACAAAACAAAAGTTTGAGATTTGAGTAATGCATTGAAAACTGTGTTGTTTTGGAACTTTTTCACCAAACCCAGAAGACAAGGAAAGCCAATGATAGGAGGATTTGTGAGTGGTATCAATGAGAGAGAGTGGGTAGCACTAATGGTGACACTTGAACGTGATAACAGTAGCACTAATGGTCAGGCCGGTCCTGAGATTTCTGAAATTTAAAGTAAATAATCAATTAATAAATTTTTGAAATCATTCATATTTTTTTTTATTAAATGAAAAAAAAAATAAAGATAAAAGACAAAAGACAAAAGACAAAATTTATGTCAAAATCACAAAAAATATTTAGTATTGCATTACAACAATTAATAAGTGTCACTTAATCCTCGATCTTCTTATATTTTAGAAACAAATAAATCAATCATAATTGCATAATATAGTTTTTGCAAAAATCATTTTCAATGGATAACAATGTTAATTATTTTAAATGGGCCTTTCAATTTTTTAATGGGTCAATTTATTTTAAGTTAATTTGGGTCTTCCTTAATTTTTTTAGATTTAAAATATACCTAATATATTACAATAAACTATAATAGAGGATCATTTTTGGGTCTATTTTCAATGGATAAATTAGGGTGAGCAATGATATACCGATCCGCCAAAATCGATCGAACCGAACCGACCAGATTTTGATCGATGCGATGACGATGACGATTATATTAATTTTTTCCAAACCGCTAATCGGTGGACTTGATGGCGATTTGAGATTCCTTTTGGTCAAGAACCGAACCGCCAAATCATGAAAATTTCTAGTAATTTATAAACTATGTGTTTTAGTTTGTTTAAATATTCATTTGTGTTTTCAATTAAAAAAGAGTTTAAATATTCTGTTGAAAAAAAGTTTTCAACTTGAATATCTTTTTTGAATTGAAAAAAATAAATGTATTATTTATCTATATTTTTTAGTTTTTTCTATCTCTAAAAATAATAAATAGAAAATATGATATATGTCAAGTTGGTTTTGTTTTCAAAAATAGTATATAGATGTAAATAAATACGTACATATAATCTCTACTACTACTATGTTTATGATTTTGTGATTTGAATTGTTTTTATATTTTAAAACCATGATTGTAATACTTTATATGTGAACGAGGCGTCTGTGACAAGTGATATTATAAAGTTTCAAACTTTCTTACTTTGGATGAAGATACATATGATTTTAATATTTTTTAAGTCATTGATTGTAATACTTTCATTTTTTTTTTTTGAGGAAGTGCACAAGTTGAATTATGTTGAAAATTTATAAAATTTTAAACTGACAATCCGATTCGCATCCATCCGCCAAACTGCTAATCCACTTAATCCACATTCACGGATTACGGACGGACACAGATATTGATTTTCTCCAATCCGCCATCTCAATTGCATGGGTAGCGAATTAGGAGATTCTGTGGGTCGTGAACTCCACCTCGCGCCTACCCCTAATAACAATGTTAATTTTTTAAATGGGCCTTCCAATTTTTAATGGGTCAATTTATTTTAAGTTAGTTTGGGCCTTTAAATTTTTTTTAAACTTAAAACATACTTAATATATTACACTAAACTATAATAGATGGGGTCCCTTTTTTTGGGTCTATTTTGAGGGGCCTTGAGTTATGGCCTTGTTGGCCCATGCCCAAAAAAGGCCAAGACCGCTAATGGTACTGTGTCAAAAAAAAAAAAATACAGAGGTGGTCATCCGGATAGTCAATCGCCGGTTGACGATTGGTTAATGTAATTTTACAAATTATTGCCTTGAGGTAATCATCCGAGGGACATCTGGCCGGATGTCTCCGGCATTAGATTCTCGTGCGGAGTCACCACTTCAACGACTATGTATAATAAATCTATGTTTGGGAAGTGGCTAAAATAGTCAAAAAGCCAAAAGCCAACTAAAACATATCACATCACCTCTCTACTTTTTCGCGACACCTTTTCGCAAAAGTTAAAAAGTCAAAAATTATTAAAATAAGATGTTCCCAAAAACTGTTTAAATTATCGAAAGATGCAAGACATCTTCTGGGCTTTGATAAAAGATTTGAAATGTTCTCAATTTGATATATTTGATGAAACTAATGAAAATCAAAATATATTTTTTATCAAATTTAAATTTGATAATAAATTTAGTTAAACGTTAGGGGATGACTTAGAATTACAGGATCACATGAATGTTATAGCAAAATGGTTAAAAAAGATATTGATGAATGTTCTAAAGAGGTTTACACCACGAGTCATAAAAATAAATAAACAAATAAATAAATAAAAACCCTAAAACACGCGTTGTTCTCATTAAAATAAAAAATAAAAGAGTAAATTAAACGAAATTGTTTGAAGTTTTTAAAATATATAATAATTCACAATTTTAATATAATCATACAATTTTTTTTATAATTTGAGTAAATGAACCGAAAATAGTGCAGTTTTGTGAAAATATATAAATAAACAATGTAAAATGTATATTTTGTATAAAAATATGATAATATTATTTTTTTATCTTGTGATAACTATCAAATTATTAATGAAAATAAAATATAAGTGTTATATAAATTAAAGGAAAAATCAGAAAATATTCCTCTCAAACTTTGTACATAGGAAAGGTTTAAGATATTTTTTTACAAAATGCTACGCTTCAAGAAAAAAAATAGGGAAAAACCGGGGTTTTAGGAGGAAGAGGAGAGAAAGAGGAGGAGGAGGAGTGCCGATTGTCGCCCAAGCCATCAAGACGCCTCCGCCTCCACCCACCTCCTTCTCCGGGCCTCGCCCATTTTGATGGCCCTCCGGCTCTCCTCCTCCTTCCCTCCTCCTCCTCCTCCTCCTCCTCCACCATTTTCCTCGAAGTTTTCGCTATTTTTTTTTCCGGTCGTTTAAAGATTGCTCTTCTTTTTTTATTAGCGAAGGTCGTCTTGATGAAATTTTGATGATCATACTAGAAAAATGGTAAAATTTCTTCAAGCAATCATATCAGAGAAATTTTGAACTTTTTTCTCGTGAAAAATTCGAAATTTTTGTAGTGGGGACCAAAAATTTTTGTGTTTCTATAAAATTTCTTTTGAAATAAATTTCTCTATGAAAATATTGAGAGACTCCAACTACTGCCACGGTAATATCACTAGGAGTAATTTATTTTATAAAAAATCTTAATATCAAGATCTTAAAAAATTCATAAATTAAAATCACAAAAAAATTTAATATAATTTTATAAGAGTATCAAAAATTGTACCACTTTGTATATATTTTCTCCAAATTTCTCAAGAGTTGGTGTTAGAGTTTAGGGTAGACATTTTTTACCCAATAAAAATTAAGTGGGACACTAGCACCATCACTTAGGGATCTGAACCTCAAAGGAGCGACTCATGACGGAGCGGGGTTGATGTAGAGGCTGAAGGAGGAGTACATGGCGTTACATTCGATGTCCACTAGGTATTTCAGACACCTTCGTTCTCCCTCACTTTGCTATGATCACTTGGTGGTTCTATATTTGGTGGTATATTCTGGATGGGAATTTGTGGTGGTTTTTGGGTTTTTTTCATTAATCTCTGCTTTTCAAGCTTCTTTTAGGGCAAATACTTACTCATATGCTTTCTGATTTGTTTCCCTCTTCTTATTTGTTAAGTTAATTGAATTTAATTCGAGGTTAAAGTTTAATTGAATTTATGCATCACATTATGAATCATTAACAAAGTCCTATGTGTTCTTCACATTGAATTTTTGTTTACATTAGTTTGCAATTCTATAATACTGTTGGTTTAGTTGGTTAGAAAAATTTATGGGGAAAAAAAAGATTTAAATTATATGTTTCATGTTGTTTTGGGTTTCAATTCATGAGAGAAGTCACTAACTTCTGATCAAATTGTTGTAGTAGGCTTGGACCAACTATGACATTTTTCTTTTTTGTCTTCTTTTCATTTTTGTGAACCTTATTTTAGGTGCATAATCATCTTTGAATAACTTAACTGTATTAGGTGTAAAAATTGAACTTCAAATATTTTTTTTATTGAATATGGATTAGATAAAAAAAAAGCATCAATGGTTTAAAAGGTTCTTATTGAGTCAAAGACATTGTGATTACGCTTTGAGGTAAAAACATGGGCACGATATTAAGAATAACATGGCGTATTTTGAAAAAAATTAGATACTAGACATGGTGGGGATAATGCTAAAAATTTATTTATTTTTGTATATTTTTATTTGCTATGTATATGAGTATAAATTTAGGGCATAAAAATATAAGATGCATGAATGTATATGTGGCTGTATTATTTTTCATTTTCTTTCTTGTTTTCATAGTATTATTTTCTGTAGATCATCTTTTCAAATCATCATGCCATTTCTATTTTTTTCTCTTTCCAATTTCCTTTCTTCATCTCCTTTTCCAAACATGGTTTATCGAACTGAAAACACAATTAAAGTATATGTATACACGCCCAAAAAAAGTTGAATTCTAAATCAAATGTGCCATTTTGATAGATGTTCTGAATTCTCAATATTAACCTGGAGCAGTTGGTAAAGAGCAAGCACTGGCAAAGCAGGTTCCAACATTTTAGACATACCACTTTCTTTCTTTTGTAAGCATGCCATGCACTCTGGGGTAGTATGCTTTTTGGAGTCTTGACTCACTTCACTTTGTTCTAGCTTATTGACTGAAAATGATTAATTGTATGCAATTGTTATTATATATCAATTACATAATTTATAGCAGGGGATACAAGCATTTCTTACTAGTTAGAAAAAAGAACAGTTTATGACTGTTGCTTGAAGTGCTTTCAGTAAGCAACATTGTGTTGCCTGCTGTGATGTTGATGATCCGATGTAGATGTATGGGGATATGGGATATCTTTTTCCAGTCTGCTCTCCGGCCCTTGCAGACTTTCCCGAGGTCAGGACACCAATGGACAAATGCTGGAGTATTGAGACGTTTCTAGACCTTGGCAAACACTTTCATATTCTGGACAATCAGTGATTGCCAATGATCGAAGAGAAATGAGGTTCTCCACCAATCTGGCAAATCCATGAGGTTTTGGCTGCAATTTCTCCAGGTTCTGCAAAGTCTTGACATATTGTAGTCCTTTTCTGTGAGATGCCAGTACTTGGACAAAGCTATTTATACTAAGATTCTTTGGAGTGCTGGAGAGATGCTGCAGTTCATCTGGTAATAGGGGCAGATTTACACAATACATGATTGTTGCAGCGCCAAGGGCTGTGGGAGGTGCTTTTATTTCCTTTGGCAGAGAAGGCCAGGTTATTGCAGCTCCCCAGAAAGTGATCAAGGGAATGCAAGTCTTACCTGCCTTCCCTCAAGGTGAGACTAAAATGAGGACACTTCTGTGATTTCCAAAGACTCCAAAGAGGTAAGGTTTT